>CP126890.1:38112500-39374000 GCA_030440675.1 Furcifer pardalis | reverse complement strand
TACTTACTTACTTACTTACTTACTTACTTACTTACTTACTTACTTACTTACTTACTTACTTACTTACTTACTTACTTACTTACTTACTTACTTACTTTTCTCCTGGAAAAAAGGGAGAGAGGAATCAACACATTCCTTCAGGTTGCTTGAAAACTGATTGCAGAATAAAATGAAACTGACAGAGTTCCCTTTTCCATTTAAGTTAATGGACAATTCTGCTTAAAATGTTCTCAGCCTTTATCTGAACCTATAGTAGGAAATTGTTCCACATGACACTTTCCCCTGATTAAAACAATGTGTGAGATAGCTTAAGCTGCATAAGTTAGTCTATCCTAGGCTGTCCTCACTACCCCAACTTCTCCACACTATCCACACACGTAGTACTTTTGTCTGTGGAGGGTCTTTACAAAGCAGGAAGTGAGAAGGGAGGAATTTACACTGCAATAATGGGGAGGATTCATTTATGCACAGAAATAAGTACAGAAAGTAATATGAATTGTGTAAAACAAGAAGGGTGATTATTTACTGTAAGAAGAGCAACATTATTTTATTTTATTTGTTATATTCTTACCCCACCCATCTAGCACGAGCAACTCTGGGCGGCGTACACATAATGCAAACACAAATACCAAAGGAAAACTACATCCAACCCACCCATAAAATAAGAAACTAAATCCTGATATAACAAGCCAATAAAACTGAAAAATCACAACATAAAATATGTGACAACGCTTTAAAAGACGTGTGGACAAAAATTTATACTGGAAGCAAGTTGTCTCTAAAGACCTTGCTGAAGAATTCCACCTTCCTCATAGAAAAGATGGTAGAAAATCCTGGATTCTGTTGGGATAATAACAACCTTGAATACTTGCTTATCCCCACCTACCCAAAACTGTGTATCAGTGGGAAGGTTTGTTTTAAAGATCTGACTGGATTCTCTTTTCCCACTAAACTATTGGTAAAGTTCTTTTTCCTGAATCTGGCTTGTCCTTTCTTCACTTTCTGTTTGTTTTCTTCACATCCTTTGTTTGCTCTCTCTCTTCTTGATTTCCAGTTATTATGGACAGGCATGGAGCCTGTCTCTCAACTACTTGGCACAGATCCCAATCTTCTCCCCCCCCCCTTTATTCTTCTGACTGTATCTAGTCATTGCAAATGTAAGTAAAGATGGCCTTTTCTACTTAAGATGTGTCTATAGTGGTGATGGCTAACCTTGGCACTTCAGGTGTTTTTGGACTTTAATTACCAGAAACCCAAATCATCATCCCTGCTGATCAAGGCTTCTGGGAATTAAAGTCCATGAACACCTGGAGTGCCAAGTTTGGCCATCACTGATCTCGAGTGATTTTTGCTATAATAAGCGCTAATTATTGTGTGTGGAGGATAGCGTTGAGAATTTGGGCTGTTCTCTCAAGTGTCCCCCCTCTGTGCTAATGTGGTTTTTTTTTTTTTTAAAAAACTTCATCCTCAGTTAAATAAGAAGAATAAACAACATCTCTCAACAGATGTTGTCTAGCTAAGGCAGATAGGTAAAAAGCCATGACTGCCTCTGCTTCTCTCTTAAGAAGCAAAAGATTTCTTTCCTCCAAGGAGAAAAGCTTGAGAGTGAAGAAAGAGGAGGAAGTGAGATGGAGGATTAAAATAATTTACAGCATAATCCTTGATATGTCGATTCAGAAATAAGTGTCATTAACTTCAGTGAAGATTACTTCCAGGGGAGTGGATACTGCATTGCAACCTTAATTGATTATGAGCACTTAGCAAAGGAAAGAGGGAATCATATTGCCCAAGTGATATATTACAGTCTTCTGCCAGTACTAGGATTTAGCTCTGCTACATCATGAGAATCATCACCATTATCATTGTCATCTACAATCATTGTCATCATCCTTCTCCTTCAGAAACAACTCAAGAGGCTTTGAGTGTTTGCAAAGTACAATTTCTTAGATATGAGAGGAGTGCACAGAAATATTATCCTCAAAGATTGTGGTCTTTTTGAACAGCAGTCGGGCATAGCCTGGGCAATGGCTACCTTGTGCCAGCTAATCTTTCTCACATTCAGTCAGGTGAAAGGAACTGCAGAATGAATTTACAGGGGACTGGCGAGGAAGGGAAGAATTAGGAGGCTGCTTGGTGGTTGAGGCTACAGAGTTTAAAATAACCCTGATCAGGCAAGGTTTCGCAAAGCATAGGCAAACTGGCAGAAGTACCACATGACCTTAACTTGACTTAAGTTTTCTAAATTCGATTGGAAACAGATTCTTTTGACATCAAGACACATCCTCAACATAGGCCCAGGTGAACCAATGGAATTTACGGAGAAGCTGACTCACTCAATTCCCATTGATTAAATTGGCCTATACTTGTGCAATTTACTACACTTCAATTTGCAAATCACAGCATTTTGTGATTTTCTCCAGCCATTTGTCCTCAATTTGTGTATCTTCTGTCCTCGTCATCATCATCATCATCAAAGTTCTCATGCAAACATCAGCCTGAGAGACATGAATCAGGTCAGATAAGAAAGTAGTTTGGATAAATTGCTTACATCTAAAACAAAGAGGAAAATAAGGTACTAGCAAATTAAAAACCATAGTTAGGATCTATGTTTCATTAGATAAAGCCTATGTTATCTCTCCAAATTAGGACAGAAGCAACAATAAAAATCTGGAAATAAATGGTTGCTGTTATACATCAGGGATTCTCAACCTATGGCCTGTTGGCAACATCTGGCCCACAGTTCCAAATAATCTGGTCCCCGGCCTCACCCCAGCTGCCACCAGCAGAATTGGCCCAGGGCTGTAGCCAGGATTCTAGATTGGGTGGGTGACTAATTTTTCAGGATGGGCAACAATGTCATATATATGTGTGTCATATATATAAGCAGCCGGGAGTTTGAGGGTGGACAAACTGCTAACTCAGGTTGGGCTTTTGAACTTCAATTGCCAGAAGCCTAAGTCAATTCCCAAAATCACTGATCAATCAAAGTACTAACTTAGATTTCTGAGAATTGAAACCCAAAAACCAAAGGTTGGAAAACATTGTCCTAGAGTGCTTTATCGTGCAAAGTTCTGTTGTTGTTTTTACTACCTCATAAACTGCTAACTAAAAGGAATAACCAAAATTCCCCAATAGGATATTGTGCATTTCTTCTGTAGTCATGAATTTTGTCTTCTTGATATTGGCCTGGAAGGAAATTAAATAAGATGAAATACTATAATTTGAATGCAAATGTAAAAATCCTGGGAATACAGTAAAGGAATGTTGACATTGTGTAAATGATACAGAAAAGGAACAACTTGTAATGTCCAAAATAAATAGAATATATTCAGTGAAGAAAAGAATTGTATAAAAAGTGTTTCGAATAAACATACACACAGCCATTAAAATCCAGTGAGAGCAAAAATATTGACAGCAGTACCAGTTTCCCAGAAAACAAAAGCTGACAAAATGTACACAGAGGCCAAAATCCCCTTGCGTGATGCTAACAGCATTACATTTGGGAGGCAAATTGCCTCAGGTTAAGAAATCACTTTAAACCTTGTTGAAGCATAAGCATGCAGTGGTAGAGGAATAACATTAATTTGTTGATTCAGCCTTTTGAAACTTGGAATTATTACCTGGGCACACTTCCATTTTTGTGAAGGATGCTTTCAAAGAAATAGCAAAACACTTGTGTTTATTACAGAAATATACTGCTGATAGGATAAGGTGACAACAGTTGTTGAAGATGTCAGAAGCCACAGCTGTCTGTTTCATCTCTAGAGAGCAAGGCAAGCTGTCTCTTCCTTGTAAGGAACAGATGTGTGGGAGAGAAGGAAGTCACTTTAGCAACCCTAAAACCAGCAATCTGAGGGCAAGGGAAGGTCAGGACAGTTGAAAGCAGCAAAAGCCCAGGCTTGAAACTGGAGGAGGACCTCGTTCTGTGCTTCTCCACAGAAAGACATTAGTCTCCTTAAGTGTAAACTGACTGGCATCCAGTCATATCCATACATTTTGCACATGGAATAGGGCTAGTAAGGAACTAGCTGAACAAGAAATGTGGAGAACTGCATAAGTGATAGAACATACAAAATTGGGTTCACTTAGCATTTTCCCACCAAAAGGATGAGATAGGCAAGGATATTCTTAGCCCAGGTCCGACATTGAACCTGTACTTGTGAGGGCTAAAAGAAGTTGGTGACCTCACTTAAAGCACCTCTGGGTTTTCCAGGTTCCTGACTATGCCAAATGGAGGAGTAAGAAGGTTTCCATTCATCTTCAAGCAAATTCTCAGACACTGCTACTTAAAGTGCTTCGAAGTCAGGAAAAATGATTTCAGGGAATGGAACTTGCATATGAGATGTTACATCTCAGTCTAGAGCTTGGGAAAATTGCTTTTTTGAACTAAATAGTAATGTTTCCCAAACTCTACAATAACCATATTTTAGGCCTCACGTGTGAAGTTTGTTAGGATACATGAGCTAGTGTTTGCAACAAGAGCAAACCAATGACTGTACCTTTAAGGCTCTGCATGTTACCCCAGCCAGGTGCTATCATTAAGGGTTTGTAGGTAGCATAAATTCAGGCAACATTCTCAGACACTTTGCTCTTTATGCCATTTTGCCTTTATGCCGTTGCATCGCTTCGTGCCATTGTGTGCTTCATGCCACTGCTGTTGCTGTTGCCTGCCTGCTGTCTGACACTGCTGTTGCCATCGTTGCCAGCCAGCTGTTGGACTGCGTTCGTCGTTTCCCTGGTATGTTTGCCTTGCCGGACTGCAAGACATTGGATAACATACTACTGCCACATTGTGGTGCCTTGATAAAAGACTCTGTGTTTTGAGGGAGAGCTAAAGGAACTGCTGACTATCTTCAGAGCCGACCTTGAAGGAACAGATAAGGTTTGGACTGTGTTTGTTTTGCTTTACTGAAGATAGACGTTTGAAGCTTTCCAAAGACTGTTTATAGACTTTGTATAGACTTTGCTGCAACACATAGTCTGAATAGAAGACATGTGTAACCTTGCACATCGTGCAGTACTTTGTATATAGTGTAAATAGAAAATTCCTACAACCCAAGCTGAAAGTTTGTTTTGTGCTTTACTCAACCAAACACTCTCACATTCTGGGGTGTGGCCATAGTCAGCCACTTCTAGCACTCTGCTATATCAATTCCATCTCAAAGTTTTTGTGGAGATATTCAGGATTAAAAACATCAATGGCAAAAACAATGGTCCATTCATGGTAATTTACTAAAGATTAAAAACAATATGAAAAAAGTGTTATGCAAGAATAAGGCTTGTAAAATGTGAAGTAAAATACAAATACATTCCAGTACATAAATCAAAGTTTGAAAGTTAGTTTTAGATCAAAATTTCAGTCAAAAGAATGTTAAGTTGAAGCTGCTGTGTTTAATTTATGGTTAAATAAAAACTGAGTAGGATGTAACAAAACAGGTAGGAGCAAAACACAAAAACTTCAATGTTTTTGCAGGCCTTTGCATGCTAGAATCTGTTCACTATTTGTAATGAATCAATACAATTTGTCTTAAGGATTCATGGAACTTAGACAGCTACATCAAAGGAATTGCTGTTTAATTCCCATGAAGACATCTGGGGAAATAATCATGCTAGATAATTTTTGGAGAAAAATGCAAATGTGTGAAAGAAAAATCCATTTTAGAATAGGTATACCCACATGCTTCGTATAAGACTAGGTTCTTTCAAATGAAGGGGCCACTTTTTCCTTTCTCCTCTGAGATGAAATACTCTCTCCAGTTATAAAAACATTAACATAGATGTTCATTGATAATCACAGATGATCAGGGGGCCACTTAAGGTCCAAAGAACTCCATGTTCAAATCCTCCCTCAGCTATGAAATTCATTGGTTCACCTTAAAAAGTGTTTGTAAATATTGCATCAATTGCTGAATGCTTATCATTCAGCAATTGATTAAATGGTGGGAATCCAGTTGGTTAGCTACATGGATGTACCGTGACAATATATGTGGGATAGCGAAAACAGCAGTACTATCCATGAAGTACTTGTCACGAAATCAGCCAGCCCCCTCTGCTCTGGACCTCCTAAACCAAAGCCCCCAGAGGGTGAGCTGGCCGGCAATGCAGCTAAGCTGCTTCTCTTCTGCAAGGAGGTTTAATAGGTAGCGTATTCAGAGGCTTGTGTGTGAATGCATTGCTTCTCTTACCCTTTAGTCCAATGAAGAGACGTTGTGGAAGCAAACGAAGGTTTATTGATCAGGTTCATAAAGCATAAAAGTCAGTCCAGAGACAGTCCAAAAACAAAACATAGTCCTATAGCATAAAGAACAGTGCAGAAAGGCCAATCACTCTAGGTAATCATTTTGAAGACAAAAAGGAATAGTCCCACAGGCCAAGATGTTATTCCATAGACATCCAAAAGCGAACTCCTTCTGCTCTCTCTCCAAGATGGAGATTCTAAACCATGTGTCGTGTTTAGGCCAATCAGAGACAGTTAGAAACTTTCCCACAACATAGGATTGTTGATACACGTGTACAGTCACTGCTCTAACATATAGTCACAACATCAGGGAACTCAGCAAGCTTAGAGATAAGGAATGGGAACACTGACTTGAAAACAAGCTGTCTCGTGACACGAAGTCTTATGAGACAGAGAGAAGAAAGGATTTTTGAGGCCTAGTTTAGACCAGGTCCTCTCCAAGCTTTGAGAACATTAGGAAAAAGATGTCGTTTCATGACAGTACTTTTGCAGGGACAGTGTGCAATGGACACAATGGAAACTGTGTGACTGACTGCTGTGAAATTCCCTGTTGCCCAGGTGTAATGCTTGGCAAATTTATGCAGATGTGACTTTACCTTATGCTTGCATAAACAGGATTTCAGCCAATAAATCCACTCTAGTTAGGAGTAATAACTGGCTTCTGGCCATAATAATTTTATTTTTGTTTTATCACATAAATTCTTGATGATTCAAACTAAAAAACTGCCCCATGGGTAACCTTGTTCCAGTGCAATGAGAACATCAAAAGAGTCGACTTTCTATTCACAGAAGGCATCGATCTACAGATCAAAAGACAAGGGGTCCTGGGATGGGAAAGGTAAGAACCAAATACAGTAGCTGAACCCTTGAAAAATGCAACTTGCATCTAGTTACCCCTTTCTCTAGGCAGTGTCTAGACAGGGATTCTCAACCTGTGACCTGTGGGCTGGATGCAGCCCACAACACCATTTCATGTGGCCCCCCACTGCCTCCACCACACCAGGAAGTGCCATGTAGTGGAGGAATGGCAGAATGACCATTCGCCGCAGCTGCCGCCGCCGCCCCCCACAGCTGTCTGAGGGTGCCTGACCCGGCCCCTGGCTTAAAAAGGTTGAGAACTCCTAGTCTAGTACAATGGATTTTAGCATTATAATAATATGATATTACAACATACTGTATAATGTTCTGCATTTCCTGCTCCATGCAGTCTTCTTGTTTTTGTGCAGCCCCTAGGCAGGTTTTAATGCTGGTTCTGGGCCTCCGCCCTCTGAGCCAAACAGGAAAAAATGCCACTGGCGTGAATTTGTTTAAGGTGGATCCCAGCTTGCCGTGAAGTGACCCACACACTATGATCTCGGAGTCATAACCTGCAGCACATATGAAATGAAACATGCAGGATTTAACACCAGGACAGCAATGGACTGCTGCAGCCTTGAGGATATGGACATGGTGCACCTTCACAGTCAGTCCATCTGGCATGGCCTCTTCCAGTGCCATTTCTTCCACTGAGGGGACCATCATCCCACCTAAAGGGGCTCATCTGTCTGTAGCTATTGGCCCCTTTAGGGAGTCAGATTATTTACCTCTGCACAACATTCGGTGTTGAGTCGCTGGCTGTACGGTCTACTCTATTACCATAGCAGGATGTCCGGCCAGACATATTAAGGTATTAAACTGATAAGAATAGATACTACACTTGATCTTAGCTAAGAAGAGATGTCTATTGCTACAAATAACATTGAGTGGTAAGGGAGTAACAGCATGCACTTACAATAGGGTTTTATTTGAATTCGTGAGGATTGTATCTTCATGTCGTATAAAATTACTCCCGTGATTCCTAATGTATTCGTGCACTCTGAATGCATTACATACAGACAGACTGAAAGCTGTCCTTGCAAGCTAAGCTGCAAAAATGCCACTAGGGATTTCCTCATGTTAATTCAGCATTGGATTTGTTTCAGGAGTTTAAGGAGTACTATCAGAATTATTCTTTTCTAAAAGTACCATGCAGTGCTATCCAACATGATCAGCTACTTTAGGTTAATCAAAGCCACATATGCAAATCATTTGTATGCCTTTCATTTCATCATTGTATGCCCATCATTTTGTCAATGTAATTCTTTCACATAAATTCTTTAAATTGAAATGCATTTTTTAAAAGTAAAAGCTTTAATTGAAAATGCATTTCTTTAATTGAAACATGTTTCACCATCCCTCCCTCCCTCCCTCTTAGAAACAAGAGGATGTGCCTGGAAGCTGGGTCTTTTGATGCTGTTCTGCTTGGGAACAAAGTGAATGCCATATAAAATAAAATAATTATGTTAGAACCCTTCAGAGGCAGGACCAATTCAAACAATACTAAACGGAAGAGATTTGTATTCTGTTCCACACAAATCATTGATAGCCGAAGCCATCTCTATGTCACAGTTTTGGTTTACAACCTGTAAAATGTGTGAAACAGTAAATCACACTCCCAACACTGCAGTGTGGAAGGAACAAAATACATGAAGCAAAATACCACTGAAACTCTTTGTAGTTGTACATGACATCTGGCACACTTGGTTTTGATTTGTGTTTGCTGTGGTTCAGTACAGTATATAAAGAGGAGGCAAGAGATACACATCTCAAGGTTTTCAGGGACACATGAACCTGTTCAAAGGGGCTGTCATTTGTTGTGGCTTCCTGGTGTAAAGGTTAACCTGACTCTGCTTGGAAGGGTTACATCCTCTGCCCCCTAACATACCACATCGTATTCCCCTCTAGCCAGTAGTCTGTACCCATAACTCTGGGCCCACACCCCCTCAACAGTGTGGCCTTGGCACTCTCTGCCTGGCTTTCGGGCTAACATGAATGTGAAGGGTTACCATCTGGCAACCAAATCAGACCAGTTAGGACATATCTAAAAATGCATCACTGGTATCTTTGGAAAGACACCAGATCTTTCCCCAGCTCAGCTTTGCTCTTAAATCGCCAGAGACAATATTTCTGGGTTCCAAATGCCTTTATTAATGTGCAAATAGTAATTTTCAAAGATTATAACAGAGGAACATAATTTGCAAACTAGCCATCCCACTAAAAACCTCTCTAGCTTCCAGGGTATGGCCTGGCTATATCTAATTAGCGAACTACAGTACTTTGTGGCTGTTTTTCTACTCACAATTCCCTCCAGTGTAAAGTAATTCTATGCCTCCCACAGCATGCCTAAGCACTCTCAAAACCTCATGATCTCTTCCTCATATCAGAACACATTTTCCCACCTTTGGCCCTCCTTTAAAAGGATTCCAGCCAATTACCACATAGTTAGATGTCTATCAAAACTAAGTTCTGTTCTTACAGAACACAGCATTATTATGCATACTCTTTATCTACTTTTGAAGGCCACATGCCTTCCCTCTGATGTGAACAACATACAGAAATCTAACCCCCCCCCCCCATTTTATTTCTTTACACCTGGCATGTGCTCCCTACATGATCAACAGATACATCTGCCTTCACACTTTACATATTTACTGGGGTGGGGAGGAGAGGCTGTTGTACCTTCATTGTTGTACCAGAGCATCAAGTAATAGCCACAGTGGCTCAGGGGTGTGCTGAGCACCATGGGAGAGCACTGGGCAGAGGCGAAGGGGGGTGACCAAAGGATGGGGGAGAATACACATCTGCTTGGTCACTGTCACTCACTTGCTCTTCCCAGTGCGCAGCACTTGACCATTGCTCCAAGCTGAAGGAGGAAGCTCAGAGCAATGGCTTAATCCAATTATTATTTGCATCCCAAGGTTCCAGAGGTGAGGGCACACTGGGATGAATCCCCTGTCTCGGTGACCCAGCCCATGCCTGCAGGGGCTGAGAAGACAGAGCTAGAATGCCTGTTGGTTTACCTGGTCACATGGTGCCTCCTCTGTTGATTGCACCCAAGTCTTCAGGTGGGATTTCCCTCTGTCTAATTAAATCCTTAACTGGCGATATTTTGGACTGAATTTAGGACATTTTTGTCTAAACTTAGTTGTTTATTCCAGCTAGAGCAGGCTCACTGAATCAATCTATCAATAAATTTCATGTCAGAAATTACTCTGGGTTGAAAGGATTTTTCATGGAGAAACTCCACTTAGGGGATGCCCGAATGAGTCTCCTTTCATGTCCCCAAGATCCATCCGGTAGCACTCGGATATCAAACCCCAACCTTCCAGTCTTTAAGCTCAGCATCTTAACCACTATGTCACTGAAGTCCTGCATAGGACTTACCAAGTGCTCGTTGATTGATTATTAATTAATTTACTTGCTCATTGACTCTATTTATATCTCACCTTTCCTCCCATAAAAGAATGCAAGGAATAAAATGAAAGAATTAAAAGAATTAAAAGGAACACGAGAATTAAAAATTACATGTGTAAAATCCCAATAAATTAAGGCATTATTGTTAAAATAGGATTGAACCAGAAGAATGTTAAGAACATAATTAGTTTTAAAAGTCATATATATATATGCAGTACTTCAGTGGTTTTTAAATTTTAGATTCAGTCAATCCAGCGGTTTCCAACCTAACGCCCATGGGCCAGATTCAGCCCGTGGTGCCATTTCATGTGGCTCTCCACCCCTCCAAGGACATCCAAGAAACAAAATGGTTGCCACTTTGAAGCTGTTGGGACAAAATGGCCACCACCACCCCATCATGCAGGCAGGGCAAAATAGTTTTCTGGCCCTTGAAGCTGACTGAGACAGCATGACCTGACCCCTGGCTTGAAAAGATTGGGAACCCCTGAGTTAATCAGATAAATAGTTTTTTAAAAATTAAAATAGTTCTAAAGTACCTGATAAAAATACTTATAAAAATATTCTGCATTCCCTTCTAAAATATATAATCCTGCAAGAGCACTCAGAGATCAAAGTCCAATTTAAAAAGAAATGTTTTCATCTGACTGCAGAAGGAGGAGGCCCGAACTAGCCTCATGAAGCAAAGAATTCCATAGACTGGAAATGCCCTCTCTCATGTATTCGCCAGTCATATCTTCTCTGAGACTGGAGGAGGGGATTGGGGTGGTGGTGGTGGAGGAAACATGACTAGATGCCAACATGCATGGAACACTGTTACTTTTCCTGCTTAAAGCAGTACCTATTTATCTGCTTGCAATCTCTTACATTCGAACTGCTAGGTTGGCAGGAGCAGGGACAGATGACGGGAGCTCTCTCCATTACACAGTACCCAGATCCTGAACTTCTAGACACCCAGCTCATGTATTACTGAAATAATGGCCAGAATCCTGCTGCGAAAACTACATCAGCATAAGAAGTTCCCGCTTAAGTTCTAAGGCTTATGTATCTCATTCATTACCAGCCTTATTCAAAATCAGCTGTGCAAGCTGCAGGATCAAAACAGGAACTCTTTAATTGCCAGCACTCTTATACCAACATACTTTACTCAACAGGATTTCGGCCAATGCACACAAGACCAACAGAACTACAAACTTTACATGATCTTGCAGTTATCTGAGTTAGTTCACAAAATGTGCTCAACTCATAATGCTGAACTGTATTGTGAATGAAGTACATCTTCCCCAAAAGATTTTCTCCAGTTTAGAATGCCAGGAAGAATTCTGAATATGTTCCAAGCAAGGGTGAGACACTTCAAGCCAGCTGCTTTGTAGGCATGTACACAGAAGTTATTTAATATCAACCATTTGCTCTTAATGAAAATCTCATTGATTTACTTTGAGGTATGTGACCAGATTACCTAACTGACTAGCCTTTGTTTGATAAACATCTTTTCCACTTTGGATCTATAAACTCTCTTGATTAATTCCCGTATTTTAAAGATGTTGTTATTCTCTTGCATGTTGACGGATTTAGGTAGGGGCAGCTGGTGAAGTAGAATGGTGATGCCTCACTCTTGAGTTCTGGGGAGAGGTACCCCCTTCCTGGTCATGAACTGCACTCAGATATCAGTATTTTGGATTTCATTGAATAAACCATAGGAGTATAGTAAAGGTAAAGGTTGCCCTTGCTCAAAAGCTAGTCATAACTGACTCTAGGGTTATGTGCTCATCTCCTTTTACAGCCAAAGACCCAGCACTGCCTGTATCTGCAGATGTTTCTGTGGTCATGTGGCAGGCATGACTAGACACTGGAGTGCACAGAACAGTTACCTCCCCACTGAAGTGGTACCTATTTATTTACTTGCAATTTCCTGCTTTCAAATTCCAAACTCGGACAGAGATGGGCACTCACTCCATCATGCAGCACTTGAGTCTCAGAATGCTGACTTGCCGGCCTTCCAATGGTCTAGAGCAGCTTCCTTAAGGTAAAGTTTGTAATATACAATACACATTTAAATCTTGCTCTGAGAATCCACTTTGTACAGATCTATGTATTTCCTTTTCTATTGTATAACATGGAACTGTGTGCATTCAACTAAAGAAAAATTGTAAGAAGCATTTCAAATGTAGATTTTTTTTTGCAGGATATTAAAAATTTATTGCATCAAGAGATGAAGAAGCATTACAATGAATGACTAAAAATCAAGAAAGCATGAAACTGATAAATTGCACAAAATTAGAAAATGTCGCTCAAACAATGAAAAATGAAAAATATAGAGCATTATAGACAATCATTTGGAGCAAAATAAATATTCTAAGACTGCAAGTAAAAAGAGAAGAACTTAGTGGCTAAAGAACCTTGGGGACTGCTTTGAATGCAGCATAGGATCATTAAGGATGGGATTGTTGGGGAGTTTTTGGACTAAAGGTAAAGGTTTTCCTTGCTTGAAATTCAGTTGTATCCGACTCTAGGGTAGCAGTTTGAAAGCAAGAAATTGCAAGTAGATAAATACTTTGTTGGGAAGATAAACAGCGTTCTGTGCACTCTGGTGTCTAGTCATGCCTGCCACATGACCACAGAAACGTCTGCAGAAGCAGACGGTGCTGGCTCTTTGGTTTTGAAACAGAGATGAGCACTGAACCCTAGAGTCAGATATGACTGGATCCCTTAATTATACTTTCTGGGAGTTCTACTTAACAGACAGATAGATAAGCTTAGCTGTGTCCAAGCCTGTAGAGTTAGGTCTCAAAGCCTTCTACTTGAGATAAAATTGTACCTCGCATAAAGAGCATAATGTGTTCTACAGGATTTCTCTTTATGTGAGTTTGCTCTTTAAGTGAAACACCATTGTAAGTGACCAATTGTGACTTCTGGTGGTGAGGATTGTGAACCCCGATTTATTTGCTAAGCAAGTTTTTGGTTGGTTTTATTTGTTAAGCGAAGCAAATATTCAGAGAAAATTCTTCTCTTTAAGTGAGTTACTCTTTAAGCGAGGCGTTCTTTATGTGAGGTTTGACTGTATTTTCTTCCAGGTGAGCTGCACGTAGGTGACTGTAAGATATCTATCAAGTAGAACTCCCAAAAGTAGGGTTATGGGATTTGTAGTCCAAAAAAATTTCTCCCATCCCAGGGCATCATATAGTACTACAGCTCCTGTGTCCAAAGTCAATACAGCCCTGATGACGTCCAGTTTCTAGTATTAGAGGAAGAATTTACTATCTTCCATCTGTATTTAAAGTCCCTACTTGTTATCAGATGTGTCTAGTTGGAGGAAAGGTTAATCTCTACACAGTTCCCTCATCTGCTGGGGAGGAGCACTTTATTTTCTAGGAGTCAGTGCTACAGTGCATGTGTGGATGGCACCAGAAGCATGCATACCCCAAAATTATGAACTGGGAGGGAAATGCCAAAAAACACAACATTTTTGCAGATGTTGTGGTCAAGGGAGTGGAGGAGAAGATGGAGATGATAAGTAGGTGGAAGAAACAAATGCTACTATTATTATTATTATTATTATTATTATTATTATTATTATTATTATTATTATTATTATTATTATTATTATTATTATTATTATTATTATTATTATTATTATTATTATTAATTCCCTTAAGTAATTGGAGGCTGTTACTTTGTCTTTGATGAAGGGGATATCAAAACCCTTTTCTTCAAGGGAATCCATCCATCATGAAGAAACAGGGAAAACTCAATTCAAAGATTTATTCTCCCCCCCCCCCCCACAGTGAGTTTATTCTGAAGAGGATCAATCCTACTTTACTGGGATGTATTGTGAAACTCAGAGTTCTCCGCAGAATGTATGCCTTACATGCAGGTCAGGTACCTGGAGCCTAGAAGTATTTATGAGCTCATCATGTAAGCCAAAATGTGCAACTGCAGAGGGTTGCTGTGCTCCATTTCCTGCCCTCACAGAGCTCCAATGCCCTTTTCTTCTGAAATGCAAATGACTGGGTGATGATTTCCATTTTTCAAGGGAGAAAACATCTTGGCTTGGTTTCTGTCATACCAGCAAAGTGTAGTAAGCTCCAGTTTCCCCCACATGGGTATTTTTTAAAAAGAAAAACAGGCAGTAGAGTTCCTTAAAGGTCACATACATTAAACCAGGGGTGTCCAAACTTTTCAGGCCATGGGCTGGTCCAGTGGGCTGGTCATGTGCCTGAGTGGGTCACATGCTTCCTCCCACCAGAAGCAGAAGTAAAATGCACCCACATATGCACAAAATGCTATCATAAAGCAGCAGTGGCTCTCGTAAATACATTTATGACACCCACGGGTGCTTTACCACAGCGTTTTGTGCATGCATGGACATGTTTAACCTCAGTTTCCAGGAGCAGCACAGGTGGAGAGGGTCAGATTATTAGTCACCGCAGTCGTAGTTTGGGCACCCCTGCATTAAGCCAATAATCCTCCTTAAATACAGAAATGCATTTAATATAAATGTAATTAAATGTAATTGTGCAATTATTTCTCTTCATTAAAGGCAAATGATGTTGCTTATCTCCCCTCCTTGTAAATTCCTGTTTTTTATGGATGGAAAAGCACTCTCAAACAGCAGTCATGCTGTCTTCTGGTGCCATTTTGAAACAGGCTGTGAGTTGCGAAAGATCGCTAAGTAGGCTTATGTTACTGCCAACTACATGTTCAAGGCACAGAGAATAGCCACTCAGTGAACATTGCCAAATCACATTTAGATCGCGAGTGACTCTGAACAATAGGCTAGCCACAAGTTTCTTGCAAGCCACCCCGATGACAAGTGCTTGTGATATTTTAAATGACAACCTCATTAAAGTGAAAAGAACAAAACTGCTAAGATAAAGATCAGAGAATCTAGAGGGGGAGAAGGATTGAATATATCCACCACAGACATTTGAAGTAACAGGTTTTTCCAATTTAAGTGATCTGGGACACCATGAAATCATGTTGCTTTAATTAGACAATTGTAATGCTAAAAAAAAAATACTGCCATTTGTCAGGCACACTGCACTGGTGAGGGGATGAAATCTTTCTGTTCTTTCCTTTTCCTGTAGTTGCTTAATTTTCCCTACTTTGTTCACTTACAGTACTAGTGAGTAACTGGTGTATCTCCAGATGTTTTTAGACTTCAAGTCCCATCAACTCCAGACAACATGATTAATGGTCAAGAATGACAAGATTTGAAATCTAAAATAATCTGGAGACCCAATGTTTCCCCAGCCTTCTCTTAGAAAGTGTTGATACCTCTTACTTCTTCTTCTTCTTCTTTCGTGTCCTGCTCAGACCCTCGACTGCCAAATTAAGCCACTTTCTTCATTTTGATAGAAGCCATCTCCTACCTCTGGGGAGCCTTGTATATGCAATACTGAGAAGCAGTGGTGGGATTCATCAGGTTTGCACCAGTTTGCCAGAACTGGTAGCAAAAATTCTGGCTGCCCCCACCCATCCAAGTTTTGAAATAAAATAGCCCTAATTTAGGTGCAACGCAGGGCTTTCCCCCTGGCCACGCCCACCATATCATACCCACAGAGTAGGTAGTAATTTTTTTTGAATCCCACCACTGCTGAGAAGGCTGGTACATTAAAAGAAGACTTCATACTCAGAATACTCCAGTGGTTCCCAACCTTTTTTTTGGCCATGCCCCACCTAAGAATCTCTAAAATCCTGATGCTCCCCCACCGTGTGACATATAATTCTTATTATTCAAAAAGTGAACTCCTATTCAGTTGGAGGAAACCTAAAAGGCCAATTAACTTGGTCTAACTCATTCTCGAATTGTGCCCCTTAAAAATCAAATTACCTCCCTGTGGTGTGTGTGCCCCACATTGGGAACCACGGGGCTACTCTAAACACCTATCTATCTTGATATGCCTAGATTTGTGAATGAGTATCTGCATTTTAAGGACGCAGGACTATGATGTTTACTAAGTCTATGATTAAATTAAACATCACTGGATAAATCTTTTTTAACCTGAGTATTCAATCCAGCCTTCCTCTCTGGTGCCTTGCAGAAATGTTGCCTGAAATCCAATTCACTATTTTTTTCCTTCTCAGTTGTTCAGTGGCTGTAACTCCAAGTGGCAAACAGCCAGCAACTAAGTAGCAAGCGCTAGTCTGAATTCTTAGTTTCATAGGGAGTCAGTAATTAGCTATTCACTGCCCAAAGTCCTGCCTTTTCACTTACAAAGCTATTGTTGGATTTGAGCCATTGGATTACAATTCCCCTCATCCCCTGTTGGTATGGACGCAGTTGTACCAGCTGCACCTCCCTTGAAAAATGGGATCAGTACACAGAAGGCAGGATTATGAGTGGTTTCTGTGCACTATGAGCTCTCCATAAATAAAGAGCAGATTTCTGCAGCTGACAAGGAGCACTTCTCCATTTCAGGGTTCTTGAAATCTTCAAAGAATGGCATTAGCTGCTCCTGTGATTATTTTGTTCTGGGGGAAAAAAATTATGGCCCAATTTCTTCTTGTTTAGGTTATGTACGTTGATTAGAGCAATGCCATTTTGCTTTCAAACAAAATGTATAATTTTGTTTAAGACATGCATTCAGCCTTCTATCTTGGTGGATTATGATAAATTGCTCAATTTTGTCTTTGTGGACTTTGTAGTTTACAGCACTCAGCCTACCTGCTTGGCATAGGTTATAGTCCCCTTGCTACTGAATGCCACTTTAATGCCTTGAGCTTTGTGTGTGAGAGAGATGGTGTTTTTGATCTGTTGTTCCTTCCTCCATTTAGTTGAGGATCCCATAATACTGGATATGGAGTTCAGGCCCTTAAAACATTCACAAATTGTACTATAAATGCCAGTTGCCCTTTATAGTTATTTAGAAAATTAAAGTTCACTATATATTTCTTGATATATATTCAGGTTTGAAATGAATGCGAACAATGCATGCTATGTTTTGTATAGGGAGAAATATCTATTGCTGGTGATTTGGTGGTGTTCCTCAACTAGGGAGTTAAGTAATCTAAGCTAATTCCCTGGGCATGTTTTTATATCACTTTTTAAAAAAGATTTAGGCCCAAGAGTCCCTCCTTCAAGTGAAAAAACACCACCACCCCTTTTGCTGGTTTTGTCTAAAAATAGCATTTCTGTTCCTGAAGGCTTTGAGTGCTATTGGCAAGCTGAATCTGAGAAATATGGCTTTGCTGCAGCTGATTTTGCAGCCTATTTTTTCTTCTATTTAGGCCAGGGGTCTGCAACCTACGGCCTGTGGGCTGGATCCAGCCCGTGGCACCAAATCATCTGGGTCACTCCAGCTGCCACAGCCGCCGCATCTGACACAATCAGAATCAGCTGCAGACTCATTTATGAAAGCTGTGGACATGTTTACGGCAGCTGTAAACAGCAGAGGGGTGTGTGGACCACCAGTTTGGCCCCCTCAACCTTATGAGGGAGCATGACCTAGGCCCCAACATAAAAAGGTTGATGATCCCTGATTAAGACTGTGGATCATTTCAGTGCCAGTGTGCACATTGACTCCTCAACACAATACAGTTTAATGTTCACAACAGTCCACAGTCCTCCTTCCTTTGATCCCACCCTTTGCTGATACCTAGCTCTTTTTTTAATGATTCATCATAAAGCCAATAGGTTTTATAAAGTGATGCATAGCATTAGGGACAAGGGGCAGTTTTCTATAGTTCTCCATCATGTACAAACACATACGTACTGCAGAAACATGACAGTTTGCCATAGTTAATCAGAATTGTTTTTATTTCATATTGATTTTTAACATTCATTTTGTCCAAGTAGAGGTGATCAAATAGGTCAATCTTTAGAAGAAATCAACCCTGACTGCTTCTTAGAAGGTCAAATAGTAAAGATGAAGCTAAAGTACTTTGGACATACATGAGAAGAGAAGATTCACTTGAGAAAGCCTTGATGCTTGGAAAGGTAGAGGGCAAAAGAAGAAGGGGGCAGCCAAAAATGAGATGGCTAGATGGTATTGTAGATGGTATTGTAGACACAATGGGCACAGAGCTGAGCGAGTTGAGGAGGATGGTGGAGGACAGAAGCGCCTGGCTGACAGTGGTCCATGGGGTCGCAAAGGGTCGGAATCGACTGTGCGACTGAACAACAACAAAAGAGGTGATCTAGTGCTAAACTAATATATCAAGGCAAAAATAAGGTGCTCTAGCACTAAATTCAGCCACTAAAAATACTTAGGGATGTCTAGGGAGTTCTTGCTGTCCCAATCATCATGCTCAGCTTTGTATGTCACCAGAATATCTCTCACAACATCCCCACTGGTCCTTTTCAAGAATGA
This sequence comes from Furcifer pardalis, assembly GCA_030440675.1. Taxonomy (NCBI): domain Eukaryota; kingdom Metazoa; phylum Chordata; class Lepidosauria; order Squamata; family Chamaeleonidae; genus Furcifer; species Furcifer pardalis. The sequence continues at coordinate 39,355,181 of CP126890.1, read as the reverse complement.
AACAAGAGATTACATGAGGAAAATAGCATTCAGATTACTCTTGATTTTAAAAAGTAAAAACATTTGGCAGCAGGGAAAATGTATGACTGAAGCAAAAAGTGTCAGGCTGATCTTCATTGGCCCTTACATCATGTGGTCAGTTTTTCTTTTTTCTTTTTGCTAATTAACTTGTGAACTGACCAGAGAGTGCACTAAGTGCTATGGGGTGGTATATAGGTGTGATTGCTTTGCTCTTTAAAATGTTTGAATTCATCCATTAAACTTTTGTAGCAAATCCCACAGCATTTGCCAGTGTAGATGCAGCCTTAATTACTCATTTACTTGGTAGTACAGCTGCTTCACTAAACAAAGGTGGAAGGAGCCCTTGTTTACCCAAGAGGTGGGATGATTTTTGTTATGGGAGATCTGTTTGTATCCATGGAACTGGGAGTCACCTTAGATGGACATGGAAAGTATTTTATATATGACCAGAGCAGTTAGGATAGACTGCTTGTTTTCTAAGAAAGAGTTGCAGTTTGCTGAATATTAAAGGAGGAAAAAGAAGTTTGCAACACTGTCTCTTTAAAAGGGAGAACAAAATAGTGGCATCATACCACAGATCTTCTTTTCTGGGTACAACTTAATTTTTTAAACATGTGAGCATTATTAAGAGACAAATCTACCCATGAAAGGAGCATATCTGTTAAATGCATCTAATTCAGGGATCCTCAGTCTGCAGGCCGGATGTGGCCCATGGCACCATTTCACTTGCCCCCCATCGCCTCCAACAAACCTGGAAGTGCTATGTGGTGGAGGAAGGGCAAAATGGCTGTCCTGCCCCCGAAGCTGTCTGAGGAAGCATGACCCGGCCCCTGGCTTTAAAACGTTGAGAACTGATCTAATTGATAGTCTTTGTCTTAGAGCACTGGAGAACCAAATTGAAGTGATTCAACTTTGCTGCAATATGATTCCCAAACTGTATTGCTCACACATGGGCTGTGGAGTGAATCAGGAGTTCATACTAGAGGTGATGTGAGTCACATTCCAGATCACAGTTTTCCTTTTCTGGTCCCACTTCTGCAAATCCTTTTATGGTTCACTGCCAAGCTGTTTTGTTGTGGATATGAGCAACGGTGATTTCTGTTCCATAATAAAATAACAATGACCGAGAGATAATGTGAAAGGCTGCTCCAACACTAATCACATTTTTATTAAAAATATGGATGATGATGGGGAGCGGAAAAGAGGAAGCATGCATGTTCCCTTGGTTTTGAACATTACGCTTCAGCTGCCTATCTCACTGAAGCAGCACCTATCAACCACACAGGAACATATCACAACTGACCGGGAGTGGCGGGACCCTGTTCAAATTGTTCTGTCTTGGAAAAGTAGGAATCTCTAGAGGTGTGAGAGGAGGGGAAAAGCCATTTTGGGTGCAAAAGGGGCTGGCTGGACCAATTCAAATTAGCCTTTGCATCATGCAGTCAGTAAAAAACAACAACTTTGGATTCACCCATTTTATAAAGGAAGCAAATCCTGCAGTGTTTGACTCTGTACTCCCTTTCTTGCTCACAACCATGTGTCTTGTCTCTAATCTTTTTTGCCTCCAATCTTTTAAAAATATTTTTACTGAATAACAATAATATTAACAAAAAATGAATAAACAAAAATAATAATACATACATTAATAATACATATTTCTCTTTTTAGCTGTGATTCTCATAACCTGTGCTAGTACATTACTGGTATCTTTATTCCTTTCTATTTATACCTTTACTATACTATATACAGTATAGTATAATATATACAGTCAGTCAAACCTCACATAAAGAGCGACTCGCTTAAAGAGTAACTCGCTTAAAGAGCAGAATTTTCTCTGAATGTTCGTTTCGCTTAACAAATAAAACCAACTAAAAACTTACTTAACAAATAAATCGAGGTTCACAAATCCCCCCACAATTGGTCATTTACAATGGTGTTTCGCTTAAAGAGCAAACTCGCTTAAAGAGTAATCCTGTGGAATGCATTATGCTCTTTAAGCGAGGTACAACTGTAATACCTTGCATAAAGAGCACTTCACTTAGAGACTGATTCGCTTAAAGAGCAGAATTTTATTTGAATGGTCATCTCGCTTAACAACTAAAACTAACCAAAAGCTCACTTAAAAACTAAATCGGGGTTTGCAATCCCCACCATCACCAGAAGTCACAATTGGTCACTTATAATGGTGTTTCGCTTAAAGAGCAAACTCGCTTAAAGAGCAATCCTGTGGAACAGATTATGCTCTTTAAGCGAGATACAACTGTACTTGTTTTACTTTATTTGTTATAAACTGTAATAACTCTGCCTTAATCCAACAATTTTGCAGTCTTCTAAACTCAAAATGTGCATAACCACCCTGTGCTACCTACATAACCTGGGAAGTTACTATACTACCTAACTATGGTATCTAATCTTGTTGATCATTCTCCTATGGACCATCTCTCTGCTTCATGACCAAAAGAGATGAAGAAGGAAAGGAGCAATTTTTCTTCTACTATTTTTAAAATCCCTGACCAGGCCTGATTCTTTCATAACTGTTTCTTCTTCTGTGTACAGGCCAGATGTGAAACTGCAAAAATGAAGCCACCTTTTGATGAGTTCATTCTGCAGTTCCTTTTATTGACCTAGTGCAGGGGTCAGCAAACTTGGCTCTCCAGATGTTCTTGGACTTTAGTTCCCAGAAACCCTGATCAACAGGTGTACTGACTTGAGCTTCTGGGAATTGAAGTCCAAAAGCACCTTGAGAGCCAAGTTTGCTGACCACTGACCTAGTGCAAGAAAGATTAGCCAGCACAAGTTGGCTATTGTTTGGAGTATGCCCAATTCTGGTTTTAAAATGCCACAATCTTTGAGGATGCTCTTTCTGTGTACCCCTCTCATGCCTATGAGTTATCATCAGCATCACTTTCCTCCTGATAGTGACCCTCTCCTATCATTTTGCATGCTGTGAAGGTCTTCTTGTGTTGTTGTTGAATACAAAACCTAAAAATAAAAACCACTAGTATCCATTCAGGAATTTCTTGTTTGTTCTCTCTTGTTTTAGTAGTGATTTCAGTCCATTTCCTAAATCACTGCAGGACACTTTAGGGCTTGTGGAAGGAATAATGCCCAGAACCATTAAGACTGCCTTTCCCTCTCTTATGGGCAAAGCAGTTGTTTTAATTCAACTTCATTTACTGTCTATGTGTTTTAGGAATGGCTGGGCAGAAACCAAAACTATCTCATCTTAGTTCGGTGGAGAATTATATAGTCTCTGTTCTACTGAATGTTTGTTGAATTATTCCACTGGCAATAAACTAGTAAAACATCTAAAAACTGACAAAGACAACTCTAATGTCAACATTGGGCTGATTAAGTCATGGTGTCACTATGGAAGATAGTTCTCTATTTAAAGGCATTTTTCTATTTGACAAGACGGTTTGGTTTTAAAGCTGAGGACTAGTTAGAATGGAAAGCAGTGGTCTTGAGCCTGTTCACCCATAGTTTATATGTGGGCACCTGGTAGGGCAGGTATCACAATGCCACCTGACTGTAGCCTTTCTTACCATGGTGTACTGAATTTCATTTCTAAATCTGCACCTCTCCACTTAAAGGAATATACGTGTGTTTTAATTATTATACAAATCACTTTGCTGTTGTTTGGATGATGTCTTGTTTTCTGGGATGATGTCCTTCTTTCGTGTCCAGATCAAACTTTGGACCTCCAAAATGAAGCTACTTCATCAGTACATGTTTCTGGCAGTAGTCAGTAGACTAGTAAATGAGCCAGATTCTGTATCTCCTCACATTCACACAGTGTGTTGTTATCTGCCAGCAGACCCTGGTTGAGTATGTTGGTCTTACATTTATGAGGAGGTTGAGTTCTTCAGCTATATCCTCCTTTAAAGTTGTTCCTTGTCCATTGGGCTCCTTTCTCCAACTTCTAATTTGGTTTTGCTCTTGTGTACTCTCAAGAATGTTTGTTCTTGCCATACAGCTCTTCCTGGATCTGAGCTGGCAGGCTTGAGGCTCATATCCTCTCAGAGGATGCCGAGGGTCATTCTCTTGGGATGGTTTTAAGTGGCCAGAAAAGACTTGGATGATTTAATGTCCACTTAGCATTTTCCTTAGTTTCTCTTTTTCTTATCCCACTTTCTGTTACACTGCATCTTAGTTATTTTAACACATTCAATCCCACAGTTGTCAGATTTGACACGAGGGATCTGTGGAGGGTGTTTCTCCACCCTGTGAGTGCCTTGAGTTGCCACTACTCAATTGCCCAAAATAGCAAGACAGACACTCCCAAAAACGAAGATATGGAGACAGTGGTGGGCAGCAACAGGTTCACACACACCCGGGAAGGGGGGTAGCAAAATTGGGTGGCCTCTGGGCAGGGTGGTGGTGAAATTGGGTGGCCTTCGGGCAGGGGGGGAGCGAAATTGAGTGGCCACACCAACCTCCCTGCCCTGCCCCATCAGGTTTTGTCCCTGCAAGTGGTTCAAGGTGTCCCTTGCTCAAAAGCCAGTCATATCCGACTCTAGGGTGCAGTGCTCATCTCCATTTACAACCAAAGAGCCAGTGTTGCCTGTGTTTGCAGATGTATACATGGCCCTACGGCAGGCATGACTAGATTGCCCATGATGTAGGCTCCGCCCATGACTTAGGCTCTGTCCACAACATAGGCTCTGCCCACAATGTAGGCTCTGCCTATGATGTAGGCTCCACCCATGGTGTGATAGTGAAAATTTTTGTTGCCCACCACTGCATGGAGGTGAAGAAACCTCAAAAAGTAGATGTTCTTCGCACACACTAAAAAGGACTTTTCTATAATAAATATGTACATGCTAATTTAAACTAATACATGAAAATATCATCACAAGTAGACATTATTACTGTAAGTGGAACTACTGTTCCTTATATCACACAAGAGTATTATTAGGTAACCACATTGGGACACAGCATTGAAGTAAAGTTGGGATATAAGCAAATAACTTATTAACTCTCTAAAATGCCCTATGCTTTAAATATTCTAGTTTGCTGAAAATGAATATGTGTAGACAGAAAATAAACTCCAGACAGGTTTGTTGAAATATCTAGCTAGATAGCATCAAATACTTCAGAGGAATGGTCTGAACCTGGAGTTCTCAACCTTTTAAAGCAAGGGGCCGGGTCACACTCCCTCAGACAGCTTCGGGGGCCAGATGGCCATTCTGCCCTTCCTCCACTACATGACACTTCCTGTTGTGGTGGAGGCAGTGGGGGGTCACATGAAATGGCACCGTGGGCCGCATCCAGCCCACGGGCTACAGGTTGTGAATCCCTGGTCTGAACAATGCTTTCAGAATGTCCTCACCTGGGACTGATTTGGCATCTGAAGTTCATATAGAATTGACATGCTGTGCCATTTCTTTCACATCATTTGTCTGTATTTATATCCTTGAGTACAGTATATGATTTGCATATACTCCGGTCCAAAACAATTCTACTTTAAAAATGAGACAGCACTGATTAACACCTTAAAGCCTCCTCCTCCCCTGCTCAACCGGGGAAACTCCATGGGGTGTCAGGTGGCCACTTATCTCCAAACTGAAGTGCAGCTTTTCAAATGGAAGACTGCTCTCCCTAAAAGAGGACATATGGTCACCCTATGAGTGCCACTTTGCTCTGCCCTGTGGTATCCCCAGAAATAAAAAAATGCATATGGTCCATGGCCAGTGAATAACCCTTCTTTATCAGAAAGAGTCTTCTCAAAGATTGTGGTATTTTTTTGAACCACAATCAAGTGTACCACGGAAACCTTGTGCCAACTAATCTTTCTCATATTGGATCAGGTGAAAGGAACTGCAGAATGAACTCACGAAAAGGTGGCTTCAGTTTGACAGTTTCACGTCTGGCCTAGACATGGAAGAAGATCAAAAGTGGAGAATTCCGATAATATTTATGGGAAGAGAGGGTGGTTTGACAAGTGGAATGCAGGGTAAATTCTAAATATGAGCATGCAGATGTTTCTTTGAAGGATTTGCTGCTTTTTGCTGGATGTAAAACCTGGATATTTCAGCTGAATGCGAGAGCGAAGGCATACACCCTGAAGACACTTTGCTTATGATTGTCCTCCCCCTTCCCCCACAAACATCTCTTAATTCTCAAAAACAAAAAGGATGAAATTCATCACTCTGAGCTAACATTTGAGTTGAGAACTCTTCGTGGAGGCCTAAGAACTGCCGTTGTTCCTGGTGCGACTTCATTGAAGTCAATGGAGCAATGCCAATAATATGTTTTTCTTTTGCAAAGTCAGGAAATGACAACATCATGGTTGAGTGCAGAACAGTAAAGCACAACCATCTTTTTGCATACTTTCTCACTCTCACACGTTCAAAGGCATTTGCCATGGAACTCTGGAAGGGTGCATGAAGCTCTATTACTGCTCACTACTGCTAAAAAATGTTTGATCTCATAATCAGGACAAAGTGGTTCTTATGTGCAGAGTATGCTTTGGGTTCCAGGTAAATGTGTGCATTATGTTGTGACTGAGTGTTGTTATTTTTCTCAAAGAACATTCCATTGACATCAATAGGGTTTTCTTCTGAGTCTCTATTATGTGTATTTGTGGTTTTGGCAGCACTACTGCAACAGATATATGAGGCTTGGTGAGACTCTTGTTCTCCTTCTGAGGCCAGAAAAATGGGTATCCAGCATGTTGGGGGAAAATGCTAATTAACTTGTGAACCACCCAGAGAGTGCATTAAGCACTATGGGGTGGTATATAAGTGTATAAGCCTTGGAAAGGGCACTTATGGTTCCAGAACAACACTTTCCCTTGCCCGCAGAATAGATGAAGTGCATCAAATCAAAAGTATGGCTGTGTCTGGATCCAATGATGTATTTCTGAACTGTATATTGAAAAATGGGATGTTGGATGGAGTACTCACCATACAGTACATGTTTGATATCTAAATAGTAGTGTCCCTTTGACAAGGATTTCATTTGCTGGCCATAGTGCATCAAGAAGTGGATGAAATATTTTTGCTCTTCTCACATGACCCAGCTTACAACCTGTGGAATAGTGATGCAGGTGAAGATACAGTACTGTGCAAAAATCTTAGGCCACCACCAGCTGGTTTGAGGAAAATTCAATGAGTTATTTGGAGGAGGAATAACTCGCCCCTCATGCTACCTTATTCATACCAAAATTGGAGGGTCTTCTGCTGACACTCTTCTCACACTCTCCAAGTCTGGTGAATTATGGAGTTTGGGTGTCCTAATTATGGCCTCCTTTGAATGTCCCCCAAACCAGCTGGTGTTGGCCTATGACTTTGGCACAGAGCTGTATCCTCTTTCTTATATGTACTAGAAAGGAGAGAAGAAGGTAGCTTTGGATTTGTTTCTGTGCTAGTATGAAGATGTCCCCTAAAAGAATCACTAGGTTGTGTTAATTTATCTTCTTTATTCCCACACATTTCCTTTGCAACTCTATTTTCTTGGAACCATCTCTCCCTGAATACCTGCAGGCTGTCAGTCTGCTTACATCCCTTTTTGATTATTTGGAGTACAGCGGTACCTCAAGTTACAAATTTAATGTGTTCCAAGGCATTTTTCATGTTATGAAAAAAATTGTAACTCAAATTTCCCATAGGAATGCACTGAAAACCAAAATTCATAACTTGAGACATGGTTTCCCATAGGAACGCATTGAAACCAATTAATCTGTTCTGGAAAAATTCATAACCCAAGCCATTATTTTCAATTGATTTTCATTCATATTGTGAAAATTTTGTAACTAGAACCATTTGTAACTCGAGGTACCACTGTATCACTCAAATTTGAGTGTGAGCTCCTTTGAGTGTTAATAATTTTAAAATATGAATATTCAGGGGGAAGAGGTGTTGGCAGTTGTTTCTTTCAGAGAAGGCAGGGCCACGAGAACTATTGAGACAAGCTTCTGTGCTTCAAAACATGACTGCTGTTTATATTTATGTTGTGAATAAATCCAAACTGCAGGTTACTCATTCAGTCTATTTTAACAAGGAGGAAGGCCACATTAAATAATATTTTGGAGGACTGCCAAGATCATATTTAACAAACAGTTAATCAGACTGCCAGATAAAGTGCTGCTTAGAACTCTTTAATTCCAGGGAAGCTGCACCTGGTGAATTTCTGTCTTTTAGGTTAGGTGGGGTGGGGGTGAGCTGGAGGAGGAGGAAAGAGCTTTCCCCCCTCCAGTTACGTTTATATAAAAGCTACAATTTTTTTTGCCTCAGACCAGACATGCTGAAATCTGTGAGATTTACATAGCTGTAAACTGGAAAGGTTTTGAAATGTTTTGTGATGAAGATTTTTCCTGCTGCCTCAAAAACCTTGTCACCGATGAAAGTGCATCTCCATAAATGATAGGTTTTATCTTCCAGGCGAGATCATCTCTCTGTCTTCGCATCGTGCTCTCTCTTAATATAAATCAAAAGTGAATCTATTGAAGCCTTAGTTTTAAATTGGTGTATGTGAACCAGTAAGAAGCATTAGGTTCCTAATCCTCACATGGCTTTCTGCTTATCCTGGAGTTGATTTAGCTCTTCTGAGTAGACCTTTTCAAGGGGCTCAGCTGGTTTAAACACTCGGCCTGATCATCTTCCATTTGTTAAGTAAAAGGAAATAAAGAAAATGCAGATTTCAATGTCTGGTTTATATTATACCCTTCCATATACATTCCTCTTTGGGTGGCTTGCTGTATTTGTTCCACTAATTATCACTGAAGTGTGATGTGCAGTGTAGATTACAGTGATATCAAATAACAAGCGAACCCACTGCAGATGTTCTGGTTTAGGAAATAGAATAGTGAAATGGTAGGATTCTTTCAAGTTCTGAATTTCTGAAATGTAACACATGCTGGAATGTATAGCGAGTGACCAGACCTGCAGGGCCTCCACTGCATGAAAACAGGGGTGGATTGGCAGCTGTGACCCTCAAGATGTTTATGACCTACAACAACCCCCATCAGCCCTTATCCATGTGGCCAGTGGGGAGGAAGTCCAAAAACAACTGGATAGTCGCCCTTGCTTCATAGTCCACTTAGGAGGTTGCCACCTCCTTTACATCCAAGTGTATGCATTTCTACTGGGAAGAGAATCCAAAATAGTTCAACAAGTTTCTTTTCCTGTAAGGGTGCACATCATTGCAGGCTGAGTAGCTGACTAGACAAGGGTGTTTCAGCTAGTTGGGAAAGAGCAGCTGTTATAATGATTTAAGTACGCGTATGTTTGTTTAATCAACAAAATGCAGTGGTGGTCTATGAAGCAAGATTCATAGTTGGACAATTATTGTTAGGTGCCATCAAGCTGTTCCCATGTTCTGATGACATGAACAGGCTTCTTGTGAGATATTCAAGGAATGCTTTATCATTATCACCCCTTTCTAGGGCTGAGTAAGGATTAGAAGACAGGTTCTCCACAATCCCAGTTTGAGGCTGTGTTCTCTATACTACATTAACTATCTTGGACAATTAGGACCAGTCAAAATGCCACAAAGGAGTGCAAACTTTGGGACTCTTCAGAACTATTCATCAGACTAAGTGACACAAAAAGTCGTCATTGGGTGCTACTTCTGTCTGAGTATACATCACCACCACCACCACACACAAACAGGAAATCATTTTTGAAGAATGACAAAAAGGAAAAATTTCACTGGCATGAATTTGTTTAAGGTGGATCCCAACTTGCCATGAAGTGACCCACACACTGTGATGATGGAGTCATCTCTTGTGGCACATATGAAATGAGACATACAGGATTAAACACCGGGACATCAATGGACTGCCACAGCCTTGAGGATATTCTCTGAAGGTTATCTGCAGTGAATTTGGCATGCACAGTGTAAACACACAAATAATTTCAGTTCTACAAAAGGGAAAAAATTGAGGGTATTACAGGCACTGACTTTAACTAATAAAAAAAATACAAAGAAACAGAACAAACACAAAAAATGTTTAAAAATCTAATTTAAAAAAATCTGAAAGGAAATCTACTTAAACAAACTGAGCAAGACCATTAGGGAGTAACTGCCATGCCCTATACCAGTGGTCTGCAAATGTGGCTCTCCAGATGTTCTTGGACTTCAATTCCCAGAAGCCCCAATCAGCAGGAGTGCTGACTTGGGCTCCTGGTAATTTAAGTCCAAGAACATCTGGAGAGCCACATTTGCAGACCACTGCCCTATACCATTCACCCTTCTGGAGTCCCCTTCCCTTCCATTTTCCAAAACTGAATAAAGTCTTGAATTTGGCTTCCCTTTAATTAGTACAAAATCAATATATTCACCCCATATTCCTGCAAAAATATCTTTGTCCATTGCCCCTTTAACTCTTATATTAGACGTAAATTTATTATTAATCACTGTATCCCAGAATTCCCTTTCATTCTCTTTTCCCCAAGGCTAAACATACAAAAGCCTTCAACAGATGCCAGCATGAGAAGATGATCACAACACTGAAGAAAATAGGTGTAGATGATAAAGATATCAAGATCATCACCAACCTTTATTGGAATCAGACAGCTCAAGTCAGAATTGAAGAGCAACTGACAGAGCAGGTTCAAATTTGCAGAGGTGTGCGACAAGGCTGTGTGTTGTCCCCAAAGCTGTTTAATATATATTCGGAGAGTATTTTTTTTTCCAGAAGCACTATCAGATTTAAACATGGGCATTAAAGTTAGTGGGGAATACCTGAATAACATCCAATATGCTGATGACACAGTGTTGTTGGCCACAAACCTTGCAGATCCTCAGTTGCTGCTGGATTGAGTTAGAGCTTCAAGCACAGAATATGGATTGGATCTCAACATCAAGAAGACGAAATATCTGGTTATAAGCTGAACACCAACTCACGTCAAGCTAATGGCAGGAACACAAGAAATCTAAAGAGTGGATAAAATTGTTTATTTGGGGAGTATGTTAAATGAAAATTGGGATCCGTTCAGCCCCAGGACTCTTCCCACCTGTCACCAGGGGCTCCGTTTGGGCTGGGGGCTTAAAAGCCACAACGGAGGCAGGACTCTTTGCCCTCCCAAGAACACCTGGGCGGCCCGGGAGAGAAGCTGCCTCAGCGTTCAGCCCCAGGACTCTTCCCACCTGTCACCAGGGGCTCCGTTTGGGCTGGGGGCTTAAAAGCCACAACGGAGGCAGGACTCTTTGCCCTCCCAAGAACACCTGGGCGGCCCGGGAGAGAAGCTGCCTCAGCGTTCAGCCCCAGGACTCTTCCCACCTGTCACCAGGGGCTCCGTTTGGGCTGGGGGCTTAAAAGCCACAACGGAGGCAGGACTCTTTGCCCTCCCAAGAACACCTGGGCTGCCCGGGAGAGAAGCTGCCTCAGCGTTCAGCCCCAGGACTCTTCCCACCTGTCACCAGGGGCTCCGTTTGGGCTGGGGGCTTAAAAGCCACAACGGAGGCAGGACTCTTTGCCCTCCCAAGAACACCTGGGCTGCCCGGGAGAGAAGCTGCCTCAGCGTTCAGCCCCAGGACTCTTCCCACCTGTCACCAGGGGCTCCGTTTGGGCTGGGGGCTTAAAAGCCACAACGGAGGCAGGACTCTTTGCCCTCCCAAGAACACCTGGGCGACCCGGGAGAGAAGCTGCCTCAGCGTTCAGCCCCGGGACTCTTCCCACCTGTTACCGGGGGCTCTGCCTGGGCTGGCCTCGCTGCTGCTGCCACCAACAGAGCCTCTTGGAGCCAGCTGGCTTGCTGATGAGGAGCAGGAACACCTGGGCGGCTGGGCGGGAGCTTTAAAACTTGGACAGTTTTGTTGCCCTCGCCGCCGCCGCCAACAAGGCTCCTGGAGCCATCCCAAACAGATAGATATTGTTAAATTGATTACTTTGTAATTTTTGCATTGATTAGTGATTGTATTGTGATTATATTGTTTATTGTCTATTCTGTACTGGGTAGTATTTATGGATGGTATTCTGATTATATTGTGTTTATATTTATTTTATTGTACTATATTTTATACTGTGATATTGTATTATTGAACTGTTACATTGTACAGTATTTTATTGTATGTTGTGAGCCGCCCTGAGTTGGTTTTCACCAAGTAGGGCGGCTTATAAATCGAAATGAATGAATGAATGAATGAATTAAAATAGGAATAGAAAAAGCAAAATCCACCTTCATAAAAAATGTGACATTTGTTATGCAGTAGAGATCTAACTCTCGCTACAAAGATCCAAATAGTGAGATGTTATGTATTCCCAGTGTTGCTATATGGAGCTGAAGCTTGGACATTGACTAAAGCATCTGAAAATAGGGTTGAAGCTTTTGAAATGTGGATCTATAGATGGCTGCTAAGGATATCATGGGTTGACCATGTGACTAATGTAGAAGTATTGCACCAAATGGATAAAGAACAAGTGCTCTTTAAGACCATTAAGCAAAGAAAGCTCCAATACTTTGGCTATATCACGAGGAATTACATAAAATATAGAATACTCCAACTCGCTCTTCAAGGAAAGATCCCTGGGAAAAGAGGCCCTGGATGTATACGGACTTCATGGCTAAAGAACCTGAAATACTGGTGTGTAATGTCCTTGGAAGAACAGGAAGACTAGCACCATGAGGATAGCCAATATCCAGAACAGAAAGAAACATACTCAGCTATTTCAGTCTTTTGTCATAGGGTTTGATTTCCAGTCCTCAGATCTTGCTTGTTGCCCTCCTCTGAACTTGTTTCAGTTTGTTAGCATCCTTTTTTAAAGTGTAGTGTCCAGAACTGGACACTGTACTCTAGATGTGAACGGACTAGTGCCAAATAGAGGGGGACTAGTACCTCAAGTACAGTTGTACCTCGCTTAAAGAGCATAATGCATTCCACAGGATTGCTCTTTAAGCGAGTTTGCTCTTTAAGCGAAACACCAATTGTGGGGGGGGATTGCGAACCCCAATTTATTTGTTAAGCGAGTTTTTTGTTGGTTTTATTTGTTAAGCGAAGCGAACATTCTGAGAAAATTCTGCTCTTTAAGTGAGTTACTCTTTAAGTGAGGTACTCTTTATGCGAGGTTTGACTACTATAGTTTTGGAGACTATATTTCTGTTAATGCAGCCTAAAATAGCATTGGCCTTTTTCCCCCAGCCACATCACACTGTTGGTTTATATTCAGCTTGTGATATACAGAGATTCCAAGATTCTTCTTGCTCATAGTATGTCAGACTTCAGGCGTCTCTGTAAGGGCCCTCCCACTCATGCTCCTGAGCATATGCTCATTTCTGGAACATATTTAACCCTTACCTTCCACCTTTGAGAGACCTGAGCCGCATTTACAAATAACTTACTGAGCTCTGGCAGTAGAGCAGAACAAGGGAGGCATCTTCTTCAGGTAGCATAGCGTAGGTGTGTGTGTGCTAATCAAAGAACAACAATCTTCAAAGAGAAACAGCTGTTTTATTCTTCAGGTTCATTGATAACAAAGTCCATTGAAAAACCGTAGATTAAAAGGTCATAACAAAGAATCAGTCCAATAAGAACAGTCCAAGTATCTTTAGGTAATCATAGTGAAAAGGAGAGAAAATCCCATAAGCCAAACTGAGGTCTTAGTCCATTGAGAAACAGAGACGAACTAACTAACTGTTCTCCAAAATGGAGAATTCCTGGTCAGGTGATTTAACCTTGGCCAATCAGGTAACAGAGACTAACTTTCTCTAAACAATGGATTGTTTTTACACGTGTGCAACCAGTGTTCTGGCATGTAGACAAAACATGGATCTCAGCTAGCTAGAAAGATAAGAAATACTGGAAAACAGGCAATCTTGTGACATGAGTCTATGAGGCATACACAGAGAAAAATGGGTTTTTATGAGGCCTAGCTGAAAAATAGCAATTTCAAGCCTTGGGAAGCATTAGGAAACAGGTCTTTTACTGAGCCAAGTATCTCCCATCCTGGACCTTTGGATTTGGGTGTTTTTCCCTAGGTGTAGAACTTTACACCTATCCATGTTAAATTTCATTCTGTCATTTTCTCTTCTATGGCAAACCCCCTCAACTGGTACTGCATGAATGGCGAATCCATATTCATTAAGCTGAGGATACTTAAGTAATGCAAGCTTAAACTCCTTCCCCTCTACTCCTGGGTTTTAAAGAATGTTCTTTTGAAATGCTCTGGTTTAAACTGTGGAACACCAAGTGGCACATGGCAGTAAAAACCTCTATCAAATATACATTTTATATAAGGTATGCACTAAAGCAGGGGTTCTCAATGTTTTTGCACCCTGGGCCACACCCATCAGACAGTTGACTGGGCCAGACACGTGATTCCCCCATCATAAATGCTGCCACAAACCACGGTGTGTGTGTTTGCATATGCACATTTACAGCTGTCATAAGCACATCCACTTCTGCTTCTGAGGTCATCACCATGGGCTGGATGGAATGGCACCATGGGTGGGTCGGGCCCATGGGCCGTAGATTGTAAACCCCTGCACTAAAGCAAGACAAGCAATCAACATAGTGCTCCTCAAATAAGGGATTGAGTGCAATTTTCCTAAGGGCCACTGAAGGAAAAATACAAGGAGGGGAGAAATGTGTGTATTTGTGACACTGCAACCTTAGAATTTGAGCATGCATGTCATATATTTGAAATGTCTTTTCAGATAGCTCTGCTGAGTATCAAATGAACTTTATTTTGAGTGACAGTCCACTATTTTCTTCTCCGAATTTTTGATCTAACTCTATTTCATGGTGTGCCGACTCCTTATATGATTGCACTAATATTCAGGTGCAGAGAAGTAAATGTTTCATGAAAGTGGTATTCCTGTCAGGAGTGTGCATATCATCTCAGCTCCCTGAGCTGTCAGGGAACAGATTGTCGAATTACCATTAGAATACAGCAGCCCATCGCTGCAGGCAGTAAGTGGAGAGCCGGTAAGCATATGTCGCCAGCACGATATTTTAGCTTTGTATGAATTTGTAAAGTGGAAATAAGCCAGCAGTACTGCAGCAACTGCTAACTGTTCTGTCTACCCGTGTAGCCACATTACACCATATGTTTGCAAAATTTGTAGCAAAAAGGTTTCCTCCCCTCACCCCTTCAAGAGCTTTCTACTCTTCACAGAGCTGTAATATTGTCAGTACAAGTCAAGGATGGGTGGGGACATCCTTTCAGTTCACTTCTGATCAAAACAGAACAAAAAAAATCATAAAATTTGAATGTGAGAGAAAGGAAAACTGACAGATTTGACCATTTCTATTAGAAATGTCAGAACGCCAATGTGTTGGAGATCATGCAGTGCATCAGAAACATTTAGAAGCGGTTGGTTGGGATTTCTTTCATTTTCATTTTCTTGAAGCTGTTTTGGGAGCACTTTTTAGGGAGCTATGTATAAGAACAAAGCAATTACACTTCCATAATGCCCCATAGTGCTTAGTGCTCTGGGCAATTCACATGTTAATTAGCATTTAGCCCTCAACATGCGGAGTATTTATTTTACCGACCTTGGAAGGATAGAAGGCTGAGTCCACCTTGTGTCCTGGTCAGAATCAAACTCACAACCTTTTGGTTTGCAGTACACTTTTACCACCATGCCACCAGGGCTCCATCTGACTCCCCAAAAGGATCTCTATTCATTGTATACCTCTGCCAAAACAGAACCCACTTGAGCAGTGGTGTTTACCACCATTGACTGTCATTTGCCAGTACATCTTCCTCCTGTTCTTGTTGAGATCCCAAGTGTTGCTATGTGATTGAATTTATTGCTTTTAATTAAACCAAATGGCCTATGTTAAAAGGGAAGCTTTTATCCTAAGCACCAATCCTTAAGTCATAAAAATGAAGCGCTCTTCCCTCCTGCACAAATGCCCGTACTTCTTATTCCTTGGCTTTTCACTGATCCCAGTTCTGAGTTGATAATATAGGGTGGAAGTGAAGAGGAAGCCGCTGTCAGGAGACCTTTCTGATGCCAGAATGCAGCATGAATCCCATTAACATAAACAAAATTTATGACAGCTCAGATGTAAGCAATGTGAGAGGAATACCTGCTGGTCTGTAAGTACGAGGCAATAATAAGATACAACCACAGAATATAAGGCAAGTGTTCCTTTTGACATGGAAGAAGCAAAGCTGGTACTCTTTTAGATGAATTGTAATGAATTGCTCTCTTTGGTTCACTGCGATCCATTCCCTCATCAGATAGATGTGCAAAGGGAATCTCTTTGGATGTTTTTAGACTGCCTCTCCCAGCATTCCTCACCACTGGCTACTTTGTAGAGGGTGATGGAAGTTACACCTTGGCTCTGTCTGATGTTTTCCTGACATCTGAGGCATAACAAATGCTAAAAGGCTCACCACAGAGACACTCAAAGGTAGCCAGAATTGGACATGGACATCTCTATCTGCTTTTTCTGGTACATGTCACTTTTCTGTGGGTGTTCACACATAAGTGACTTCTCCCATATTTCCACATCTATCTATCTATCTATCTATCTATCTATCTATCTATCTATCTATCTATCTATGTCTGTCTGTCTGTCTGTCCGTCCGTCTGTCCTGCATGGACATTTATGTACAAATATATTGCTTCCAAGTTTTTTCTTTAAAATTGCTTTAAGAAGAAGTAGCCATGATAGTCTGTTTTTGTATGCATCATAAAGCAACAACAAAAACTTCCAGGTAGATGCGAGGAGGCATGTAGTTTCAGGCTGAAGCAAATCTATTAGCATTAAAGGTGACATGATTTTGTTGTTGCTGTATGAAAATATGTGTTTATTTTTAAAATGATATATTTTGAAGTCTCAAAATGGGGCAGGTTAGGGAGGATTGGCATGGTCAATATATGCAACATGCCCCAACATGCCCCAAAGAGCAGCTGATAGGCCCACGTAGAAAGCCTCTGAGTTTTGACCTACTTCAGAAGGTGTGAATCTTTTCAACTTGTACAGGAAGTTACAAAGATAGAAGTTCTCAAACCTCATAAGCCAAAATGACAATGTGTGAGGAAGGTATAAGCAATGACATTCTCTGTCTTCTCCCAGATGATATCATCTTGCCAAGACGAGAAGGTCTATTTGATCCATTTTTCATCTGCCACATTGCAGGGAATATTGTGACACATGCTAGGTTGGAGGAAGGATGCCTGGAGTTCACATTTAATACAGGTTATTTTGATCAGCTTTCCCCAATGCACATCTTCCAAATGAGTTGGACTATACTTCCCATCATCCTCAGCCAGCAGTATGATAGCCATGCTGGCTGCAGAGATGGGATCTATCATCCAGGACACTAAAAGAACACCAGATTTGTGCAAGCTGAATTAAGTTAATGATTTTTCAGCACATATTCATGAGATCCAAAAATTTATTTTTTCCCCTTTTGTTTTACAGTTGCACTGAACAAAAGAGAGCACCCAGGATGGAAATCCACCTGGTATGCAAATACTGCACTCCATCTACCCCTCTGCACTCTGCAACCCTTGATGAATGAGCTTGCCAAATTCATGGTTCCAGCTCAGTGGAAATGACAAAAAAATCAGCATCATGCCTGAAGCAAAACTGTTCATTTTCATCTTGGCCACAAACAGTGCTGCTGATGACCTTTCATTTATATCCTGAAGGATTCATCTTGTGCACCTTAGTGCGCATGCAAAGAACCTTGCCCATGTGCTCTGGCTGACAATTTCATCGATTTGTGTTTATGAACCAAAGTATATTTTGCTTTCGGAAAGGCTATGTCTGCCTGATCCCCTTCTTGGTTTCTCTGATTATGTGTTCATCAATGCTGTGTTACCTTAAAAAAAAAGAATGAATTGCAAGCTTTGCTTCACTTGTGCCTCCTCCCCTCCCAGCCTCTGCAGAAAAAGACTTTCAGGAAAAGGAGCAATGAGGAAAAGGTGAAAAGGAAGAAGGATAAAACATGGGATTGGCTAATTCCAACAGCCTCTACCAATTGTCACCACTCATCCAGCAGACTTTCCCCCCCTGAACCAAGGTTGTAAACCAGTTCTTAGATCTGGCATGGTAACCAAGTGGCCTGTCAACAGATGGGAGACATTGCCTTTGCAGGCAGTGCTTTGAGTTTTTGTGCTGAGAAGCTGTTCTTATGAAGAGACCCAGAAATACGGAGAGGAAGAGGGTGTAAGCGATTCTTCCACACTTCCTGCTGTTTCTCACCAATGCAGCAAATGATGGGAATATGACGTGGGGGATTCCATAAATAAGAGGTATATGGTTGGGCGGATGTCAATTGAGGCTGGTGTGTATATGGGTGTTTGTGAATAAAAGGGGGATGGGTGAGGTCAAAACCAACCTCCCAAAAATTCTGTTCAGCTACTGTTTGGTTCCAGTGTTGTGAAATCCTTTCTGGTGCTTCCTCTCTCAACTCTTCCAAGAAACACATACTGGATATTATATAAAGAGCAGTAGCTGGTTATAGTTCTATCCTTGGTGTGCAAATCTGTGGTTCCTTAGTGATATTTCCAGTCTCTGACTCTCTTAGTTTCTAGACACAATGGTGGAGTATGGAAAAAAGGAGGAAGTCCTATGGGAGATCCAGAAGGCTTAAGAAGAAAGGGAGGCTTCTGTGTTCAAAATTAGAGATAACAGATCATAATAGATCTGTGGAGTGAAAGATTTTTTTTAAAGAAAAGCATGGCTCTTCCCCAGATCAGAATTCTTCTTTAGACGTGAGCTGTTTTCTAATTATCCCTCTGCAAATAAAGCTCAATAAACAGCTGTTTCAGTTTGTGTTTGTATAAGCTATAAGCCAATTCTTTCCTCCCCCCCCCAAAAAAAACAAGAGGTAGAAGATATTTGCTCTGCATGCCAAATTTTAGCTGGGGTCCCAATCCTATGGCTGTAGAGAAAATCTGAGTGACAATGTTTATAGATGAATTACTGACAGAACACACTTCATAATTACAGCTGGCTCCTGCAAATATAGAATCTTCAGTCTATAGCAGGGATACTCAACGAGCGGGCCATGGGCCAGATGCGGCCCACAGCACTATTTCATGTGCCCCTACCCACTGCCTCTACCACAATAGAAAGTGCCATTTGGTGGAGGAAGGCCAAAAAAGCCCCCTGGCCCCCAAAGCTGCCTGAGGGAGTGTGACCCGGCTCCCGGCTTAAAAAAGTTGAGAACTCCAGGTCTACAGTATCTATATATGTATAGTCAGTATGAGCATGCAAATGCCACATGTAGTGCTTTTATCACTCTCAAGGCCATGCTTCTGGAAACATGAAAAGGGGCATGACATTAAGAATCCTTAATAGAAGTCTTAATAAGACAAATATCTTTCTCGTTGAGATCATCAGCCCAAGATTTCATTGGTCCTTGAAAATTATCACATGGATCTACCATTAATTTGTGCTCATCCCACATGCTAGCAAGGTGATGCTCAAGATAATACAGGATAGACTGCAACAACATGCGGAGAGAGAATTACCAGAAGTGCAGGCGGGGTTCAGAAGAGGCAGGGGGACTAGAGACCACATCGCCAACATAAGTTGGATCATGGAAAAAACAAAGGAATATCAGAAACAAGTCTACTTCTGTTTCATTGATTACACTAAAGCCTTTGACTGTGTGGACCACAACAAAATGTGGCAACTAATTAAAGATATGGGAATACCAGAACACCTTATATGCCTCATGAGAAATCTATACATGAATCAAGAAGCAACGGTTAGGACTGAATATGGAATGACTGAGTGGTTTGGAATAGGAAAAGGAGTACGATAAGGCTGCATTTTGTCACCCTGCTTATTCAACTTATACACAGAGCACATAATACCTAATGCAGGGATGGAGGGATCACAAATTGAGATCAAAATTGCTGGGGAAAATAGTAACAATTTGAGATATGCAGATGATACCACCCTAATGGCAGAAAGTGAGGAGGACCTAAAGAAGCTCCTGATTAGGTTGAAAGAAGAAAGTGCAAAAGCTGGCTTGAGACTCAATATAAAGAAAACCAAGATCATGGCAACAGGCCCTATCAGTCCCTGGAAAATAGATGGGGAAGAAGTAGAAGCAGTGACAGATTTTACTTTCTTAGGATCTAAGCTCACTGCAGCTGGTGATTGCAGCCATGAAATAAAAAGGTGACTGATTCTTGGGAGGCAACCAATGAGAAACCTGGGGAGCATAGTGAAAAGTAGAGACATCAAATTGCAAACAAAAATTCGCATAGTCAAAGCAATGGTATTCCCTTTGGCAATGTATGGTTGTGAGAGCTGGACCATTAGGAAAGCTGAGCGCAGAAGAATAGATGCCTTTGAGATGTGGTGTTGGAGGAGAGTTTTTAGAGTCCCCTGGACAGTGAGGAGAACAAATAGGTCAACCCTGACAGCTCCTTAGAAGGTCAAATTGTAAAGATGAAGCTACAGTACTTTGGACATCAAATGAGAAGAGAAGATTCACTTGAGAAGGCCTTGATGCTGGGAAGGGTGGCAGGCAAAAGAAGAAGGGGGCGGCCAAAAATGAGATGGCTAGATGGTAGCTGAGCGAGTTGAGGAGGATGGTGAAGGACAGAAGTGCCTTGTGGACAGTGGTCTATGGGGTCGCAGAGGGTTGGAATCGACTGTGCGACTGAACAACAAAACTACCATTCTGTAGCAGCTACCCTTGCCTTTTTCTCTTCACATTTCCCCCTTGCTTAGTTTCTGCACTTCATTTCTGTTGCTGAAAAATGGCAAAGTAGTATTATTTTGGGCTGCTGAGATATTATTTTTTTTTAAATAATACTTGCACCCAAAGTAGGGAAAGAGAGAAAGGCTTTATTGCGTATGCATATGGGCTCCTCTCTTGCAGCAAGAGGGTCAAAAGATATAAACAGACAGGGTTTTTATAGAACAGGTCCCAGAGAGACAACCGAATATGCAAAATTCACAATAGGGCTGATCTAGTCTTATCTTGTCTTTCTTATCTTGTCTTTTGCATACCAACTCAGATCTTTTACCTGCATCTTGGCATGTACACAGAAACTGTACCACAATGGCTCTAGAAGGCACAATGGATATTTTATGTAAAAATAATTGTATAAAAATTGGGAATGGAATTGCAGGAGTCCATGGACTGCTCATTCCACTTGTAAAGAAACCTTTGGTCTGTAACTGTTTTAAAGTCTGCTTTTCTGAAAAGAAAATGAAGACTTGGATGAAAGTACAGTAAAACCAACTTGTAGACATACCTTCCAAGATCCAGTGTAACTGAACAGATTTTTCTGGTATTTCTTTAACAACAACATGTCCTGGAGTCACGCTACTGTTCATTATATTGCTTTTAATTGAGAGAGAAAATTCTGCAAAATCATCCAAAGCCTCAGCTCTTTGAACAGATGTAGCAGATACACAATGTCTGTTTGGTGCTCAGATCTGAAACCCATAAAAATCATGGTGCCACTATGGCTGGATTCTTCTGTTAAAAAAAAAGAGAGAGAGAGAGAGAGAGAAAAGGTGTGGTAAATTAATCTATGAAAATTCTGAAGAAAGGCAGTGTCGGATACCAAAAAGGGATGTAACCAGTGGTGGGATGTCAAAATTTTTACTACCCCACCGTGACGTCATCACAGTGTGGGCAGAGTTAATGGCATGACATCATGATGTCGTGGGCGGGGCCAAAGAAAAATAATAATAAAATAAAATAAAAATAAGCACACACACACACCTCAACCCACCCACCCACCCACAACACAAACCTGTTAAATAAATAAATAAATAAATAAAAATACACCCACCCACCCAACACAAACCTGTCACTTATCTGTTAGTATAAGTGCCTGGGCAGCACCATGTTGCAAGATGGATATGGTCATCGTACTGGTTCTCTAGGATAATATGCCTTAATGTAAACGTAAAACAGCTGTACCTCTTTAAGGGTTCTCCAATTGGAACAGCAATTGAACAGCACAGGTGTAGCTTATTGATGAGGTAACTCCAAGACTGCTTAAAAACCCCAAGCCAGGCCACCAGTCCTTTTTAGGAATTGTGGTAGTACGTCAATATAGGTAAAAGTATTAAATACACATTAAAATACACACAGACACACCACATCCAAAGGTGAATCACTTACCCTGGGGAGCAGGCTATAGGGAGCTTCAGGCTAGCAGCTTCTCTTCCTCCACCTCACTTGGGAGGACAGCAAGGAGACTGTGCATATGTGCCAAGCACAGTAGGCATGCATGCACACCAAGTGCTTGGCGCGCATTCGCAGTGGGAGAACCACTGAAAAAGTAAACCCCGAAGGTGGTTCCCCCCAAAAGCTGCTACTGGTTCTCCAGGACACTGGGAAAAGTTATTACCGGTTCTGGCAAACTGGTGAGAACCTGTTAGAATCCCATCACTGGATGTAACCCTTAAAAGCAGGGGTTCCCAACCTTTTCAAGCTGGGGGCCAGGTCACACTCTCTCAGTCAGTTTCAAGGGCCGGATGGACATTTTGCCCTGCTTGCAGTATGGGGTAAGCCATCTTGTCCGACCAGTTTCAAAGGGGTGGCCATTTTGTTTCTTGAATCCCCTTGAAGGGGTGGGGGCACATGAAATGGCATGATGGGCTAGATCCAGCCCACAGGCCTTAGGTTGGGAAGCCCTGCTTAAGAGTCTTGCTCAAAGACAGACTTCCAGAGAAACTTACATTCTTTCCCCAGCTGACAAGGTTATTTTAACAATGTGGGCTTCTCCCAGAAGGGTCTTGTTCCCTTTATAATGAAATATTAGTTTCTTATCCTTTTTTGTGCTGTGTTTATGATGCAATAAATTGAATGTCCAAAATTACCACCCTCCTTTGGGTTCCTTTTTATTTTCTAGCAAGCAGTAGTAAAACTAAGCAGGCTTAATATAATATTAATGAAAATAGCTTGAGTAACTAGCTTGGATTACAAAAATGAGTAGATGGCCCAATATATTGAATCATGTATGCCGCAA
This sequence comes from Furcifer pardalis, assembly GCA_030440675.1. Classification (NCBI taxonomy): domain Eukaryota; kingdom Metazoa; phylum Chordata; class Lepidosauria; order Squamata; family Chamaeleonidae; genus Furcifer; species Furcifer pardalis. The sequence goes on along the minus strand of CP126890.1, from coordinate 39,332,298 downwards.
CTGAATAACATCTTCTCAAAACTACATCAGCAATCCATAAAACCTTTGCATTGTCACAAAATGACAAAGAGAGGGTGGGGGGAGAAGAGGACAAATGCATGAATCTTCTACAGAAATATTTTGGAACATATTCAAGATGTCTCCATATTTGACAGTTTCCAACTTTTATTGGAAAGGAAGATATCACATATGCTGTAACTGATTCTTTGCACATTTCCCATTGTTATGAATTTAAGGTTTTCTTTTCATCACGAGACATCTGAACAAGAACTATTAAAGCTCTGTGAAATTTCTTGTCTCCAGCTTGCAGGAGACAAAATAGCTGTTCCCGCCAAGCTCTCTGTAATTTGTGTAAAACACCTGCAATGGCCTGTGCCAGTGACAACGGCACACTACACACAAAATGAACACAGAAAGACTAGCTGATTATTCCAAATTGTGCCAACAACCCATCTACTGCTTCAAACTCTTTAATAAAGCAACACCCTGCCTAATTTGGGGGCATTTTCCCTAAAAAGCCTAGATATGTTATCAAAAGGAGAGGCAGCCAATTTTGCACAGAAGCTGGAAAGTGTGCTGAAAAAATGCATACATTTCAAATGGACACAGCTTAAACTTTAGTCATTGGCAGGAATGCTAGACTATGCTCCCAAAGGCTAACCAGTGCTAAGAGGATAATGGAAATGCAATATGCTGGTGATACTGCATCGCCTGCTCTCACTCCTGAGGAGCTGCAGCAGTGAGTCAACAATTTCAAGAATGCATGTGATCGTTTTGGCCTCATCATAAATGCTCAGAAATCCAAAGTACTTGCAAGGTCAGCCCTTCCAGAGTTCAGTATTACCATCTCAGGTTCAACACTTGAACAGGTAAACCAGTTTTCTTACCTTGGTAGCACCTGTGAACAGGATGTGGTGAAGAGAATTGGTGCTGCCCATTCTGCTTTTGGTCATCTATCTCACCAGGTCTTCATGAACAAAGATCTAACAATCCAGACCAAGTTCATGGTCTATCAAGATGTTGTCATCTCAATGTTATTTTATGGCTGGGAAACATGGACCCTCTATTGCCAAGACATCAAAAAGTTTGAGTGCTTTCACCAACATATTGTATTGACTGTATTGACTGTAACATATCTATTATATTTGTACTATGCTGCTTTTTAATATTTGATATTGTAACATTGTAAGCCGCTCTGAGTTGCTTCGGCAAGGAGAGCGGCATATAAGTTGAATATAATAATAATAATAATAATAATAATAATAATAATAATAATAATAATAATAATAATAATAATAATAATAATAATAATAATAATAATAATAATAATAATAATAAGCTAAGATCCATCTTGAACATCAAGTGGGATGACTATGTCACCAATATCGTAGTTCTTGAGAAAGCGAATGTAAACAATATTGAAGCTTCCATCATAAGTCATCGTCTTAGACGGATGTGGCATGTCCGCCATATGGATGGTTCCAGTCTTCCTCACCAAATACTTTACGGGGAACTTATTTCTGGTACAAGAGCCCACAGAGCTCCTTTGAAGCGCTATAAGGACCAGCTGAAACAAACCATGAAGGTGTGCTGACCCGCCCTGGCAGGCACGGTCACCGCACAGTGGTGCTACACAGAGAGTCTTGTTCAGGGATAGTCCAGATACCAAAGTCCAAGATGCAAGCCAAGGTCTGTTTACCAGTGGTAAACCAGTTTGTAGTCTAATCCAAAGGGTGACCAGGAGTGTCATCAGGGCTGGCATTGTAGTCAGGGTCATGGTAGGCAAGTCAGGGTCTAGGCAGGCAGTCTGGAGTCAAGCAGGATCTCGGTCTTCACACAATAATTGTACCGATGTTGGCAGGCTGCAAGAAGCTTGCTTATAAGCCTTCTAGCTAATTGGTATCAGCTGGGAGCCTTCTTTGGTGCTTTGCCCTAGCATGCCTGCATCTCAGTTTTAGCTGTTTCCTGGACAACTCCATGACTGAGGGCTGATCACTGTCAGAGCCAGGCTCCTGATCTTACAGGTCAGCTGCCAGGGAAAACAAACTTGGGCCAGGGGCAGGCTGAGATCCCTGGTTCAAGGCATTTCATCTTCAGAGTCGGAGAAGGGCTGGACCACAACAGAAGGTGTCAGATATAAACTCAAAAATTTGGGAGACAATGGCCAAGGATTGCCCACTTTGGCACCAAACCATCTCTGCTGCTACCGATTTCTTCAAGGAGGAATGCCACAAACATGAAGAGGCTATGTGACAAGCACGGAAGCGTCATCAAACCCAACCATGCCCTCCACCATCTATTCAGTGTACTGTGTGTGGTTGCACGTTCCATGCCAGGATTGGTTTGTGGAGTCACCAGAGACACATCCAGCAGCTGAGAAAATGACCTCTAGGAAAAATGTGTGCTTGGATACAAGTAGTAGCAGCCGGTGATGATGATGGCAATTTAAACTATGTCTACAAATATGTATACATTTGAAAAACTTTACACAAAGTTAGGAATAGATCCCACCCATTCACCACACACACACAAGAACACACGCACATACAAATACACAAACAGAGGATCCAAGCACAAACCAGATGTAGAGATTAAAAAAGGCCATCTATGCAGATTTTATAGGTGTGCAGGTAGTGATGGGCATGAGCCAGATCGGACCAGTATGCGCATACAGGTAGTAAAAATGGCTGGCCCCGCCCACCTCCTCATTCTCCTAGAAGAGGTCTCGGAGGGGGCTGGCTCCACTTCCCCCTTTGTCCATGGCTTTTCCTGGGCTCCGTTTCACCCCTAAGCGCATCTGGGGATGTGCTTCGGGGGTGAAACGGAGCCCAGGAAAAGCCTTGGACAAGGGGGGAATGGCTTCAGAGGTTCGCTATAGAATGATGAAAATAGAAGAGGCTTTTATTTTCATAGCTCTATAACAAAGAGCAGTTACATGCCCAATAGGCCACGCCCACCCAGTCATGTGGCCACACCCACAGTTGGTAGTAATTTTTTTTATGCCCACTACTGTATGCAGGTCCTTGTATCATGCAATCTCAGGAGGTATAACTGAGGCTGGAATTAGGACCCTCACATTTATTTGCATCACAATATATCTCATTCCCCATAAATAGATAGATAGATCAGACAGGGAGGCAGGAGTGCAGGATTGTTCACTAACAAATGTTTGGAGGTGCTCCCATAATTTTACACAGGAAATGTCAGCTCAGCATCAAGAACAGATTCTGCCACTTGGCATATAATATTACAAACCACCTGCGGATCTTTCCAGTTGCCTGCTGTTTGACAGGGGCAGGGATTTTCTTGCAAGCCCAGAGGTGAAGAAATCCTCACTGACATACCAAACTGCAGATAGGTGTAAATACTGTTAGTCCTTCCAAGGTGTGGAAGAATCCTCTTCTGATGAGAAGATGGAAAAAGACACGTGTTGCAGCATTGAAATGTAAGGATTCCCATATACCAAGAACTCCCTCCACAGCCTAGCTGTCAGCCAATAGGGAATTATTTTATATCATGATGCACATAATTTCATTTCCAAACAGGGATACCTCACAGCTAGATTGTGCTAAGAGGTAAAGGCATCAACTTCACCAGGGAAACCCACAAACTGGTTGCTCCAGTTTTCACCTCTCTTTTCCCTTGTTCCTGCAGTGAACCTTGCCATGGTCTCTGTTCTTACATCATATTAATAATGCAATGGAGGAAGAGCACCTTATCTTTACCCCCTGGAGACAGTGGGCAATGATACTGGAAGACCTACTATCTTTCTAGGTCACAAAGTTGTTGTGAATGGAGTTGGATTCATATTTGGGAGATTGTGGTTCATATTCTGTTTTCCCATAAATCATCTTGTAGTCCTGGACAAGTCAACACTTCTTGGCCTTACTCTGTTGCCAAGGAAGGGAAGTGATTATAACATTCCATAGAGTTCACAGAAGAGCAAACATTACAGGTGGACAAATCTGTCAGGTTTGATTCTACTCAGTTTCTATTTTTTCTCAACATTAAGAGTTTTCTGCCCTGTTTCCACATCTCTCTCACTCTCTTAATGCATACACACAAATCACATAAGAATCTGTAATCTTTATACATTCGTCAGCTTATTAAATTTTGGGAGCAATTTCCCCAGATAATGCATTTGAGAACCAACTTGTCCTTATACACACATTTTTGCACATTTCCCCTGCGCATTTTGCACATTTCCCCTGCACATTGATGCACATTATGTTACCATAGTTATGTACTGTCAAGCCAAAACTAACTTCCAGCAACCCTAACAGGGCTTTCAAGCAGTGGTGGGATTCAGCAGGTTCGCCCCAGTTCGCCAGTAGCAGAAATTCTGGCTGGCCCCACCCATCCAAGTTTTGAAATAAGGTAGTCCTAAATTGGGTGTACAATGCAGGGCGTTTGCCCTGGCCATGCCCACCATACCACGCCCACAGAGTAGGCAGTATATATATATTTTGAATCCCACCACTGCTTTCAAGTTAACTGAGATATTTAAGGAGTGATTTTATCAATTCCACATTTCCCAGGGGGTTGTGTGGCTGAGTGGGTATTTGAACCCAAGTCTCCTGGGTCATAGTTGGTCACTCTATCCACTACACTACAATGGGTACCCTTCCCACATTAAACAGTTTATAAAAATGTATTCATGAATGTATTATTATGCAACTGCTCAGAAAATTCAGAAATATATTTGTGTTTCAGTCCCTATGTAGGTCCAGAAAGTTGGTAAATCCATGCTGAAATGCAAAACCAACTTTTTTAAAAACCCACATTGTGACGTATAATCTATTTCATAGATTAGTTGTATATTTGTATCTGTGAAACTATTTATTATTTCCCTAAGTTGTTTTGCTCTCTAGAGTTGTGGGGAGAGCTTTCCATTACACTCAGACTCAAGAATTGTTAATTTAAGTTTGCTGCCATGCTTTGTCCAGTGAAGGACCCTATTTCCTAATGTCTCAAGATCTAGCACTCTCTCTTGGTGCACAAGAGTCATTACATTAAAATGGTCAAAGATAGTCTAACTATTTTAATATCATAATGTATTTTTAATTTTACTTATAATTCATATACAGTGTACATCCATAATAATGTTAAACTATACAATGCATAAAGAAAGATTAAACTAGGCAACATAAGCCCAACCTGACATTGACTAGTGAACACAACAATTCCCAAATAATTTGCTGGAAAAGAACATAAAACGTGAGGCGAGAACTGCTTGTGCGCTGGGAGGAATCATTAAATTAAATAATTATTTGTTATCCTTTCCTTAAATACAATTTAAATTAAAGGCTTCTGCAAGAATGAGGGTGTGCCTGCTCCCAGACACGTTCCAGGGAATCCAGATCAATCTCAGGATGTGTGGAAAAAGAGAATGCTTTATGTCAAGCTTCATTAATTCAACTAATTTGATCATCTCTCTTACTGACTAATTACAACCGGAGAAATCATTTCATCTTTACACCCTAAAATCAAAATCTTTACAGATTCAAGTTTACGTATGTCTCCAATTAAACTCCCACCCAACCCTCGGATCGGGTGCCTCAGCTGTTCAGGAAACACTGACTTAACGGAACTACAGTTTAATGAGCATTTGAAACACAAGCTCTCTGTGTTTGTCAGCACTACGAAAGGTATTACTGCTGAGAATATTTTCCAGCTGTGATTTTCTCTTAGCACTGTAAGCTGTTTCCATATATCATTTCTCCATTTGCCTGTACTGAATAATGAACATGGGGAGGCATTAGTAACTTGAATCTGACTTGCCATAAAGTCTCAAGAAAAAAATGTCTTCAACGGGCATCACCATATCAAGAGCTTGAGTGTTTGCCAGCCCAAGTGACTTGCCTCAAAGTCCCTGTAGCCAATCCGCCGCCCACAGACCCTTCACCCTTGCCTAGAATACAGCCATGCTTTGGCTAAGAAACTCACCAACCCCAACCCCAGCTGGTGTGTGCAGAATGGTGGTATGCCCATGGTGGAGCTATTGGCAGTAGCCAGAACTGTGGAAGGAACAAGACTGAACAGTGAGTAAGGAGAAACTCACAAGCACTGTTGAGGCAATAGAAACTATAGAATACTTGCACAAAGAAGGGAGTCTTCTAATCCTCTCCTCTCCAACTCTGTGTACATGTAGGGTGGCAAGTCTGAAGATGAAGAGCTGTACTCCATGTAAGCATGGATCCTGATTTTCTAAGGTCTTGATGGCCTTCTTCAGACTCATCACTCTTCATGTGCAGGAAGGCAACAGAAGTGATGATGGAGGAGTAAGTTTAGGAGGCTGTCATCATGTCAGTCATCTACATACTCTCTTAATCCCTGAATAAAGCTGCAATATTAAAAAATCTATTTTCATCTGCAGGATTGGAAAATGTCCATATATACTACTACTACTACTACTACTACTACTACTACTACTACTACTACTACTACTACTACTTATTATTATTATTATTATTATTATTATTATTATTATTATTATTATTATTATTATTATTATTATTATTATTATTATTATTATTATTATTATTATTATTGCTTGAAAGGATTTGTGTGGAAGAAACTCCACTCAGGGAACGACCAAATGAGGCTTGTTTCATGTCCCCAAGAGCTGGGACAGAGACGGACGTTCAATCCATCATGCAGTACCCGGGTCTCGAACTGCTGACATGCCAGCCTTCCAGCTAACAAGGCAAGCTTCTTAACTACTGAGCCACCGCAGCTGCTAACAACAACCACAACTATCCAATAGACATTTGTTTGGAAGCACCCCCACAATATAAGTAGCAATCAGCCAGATTAGAATATGCCTCCAGGCTGGGGACATGTCTGCCACAGAAGACTACAGAGCAGGCTGTGATCCAACACAATGGAGAAGGTTGAAGCCTGAGGCAGCAGTTTTTCAGACCAGCCAGTATTTTCCTTTTTTATGATGGCACAGTTTTCCTCTATGCCCAAAAAGTACAATAGACAAGGACTTACAAGAGTATTTGGAGAGTGTTGAGTATCTTCTTCCCTCACTAGCCTCCTATATACACTTTTTAAAAAAACAACGGAAGAAGTAAGTGCTGTGGTAACAGGCAATTGATTTCTGTCAGAAGAGAAAACAGAAAGGAAGCTTTGTGTTGTCATTTTGTCCCTGTGTGATGAAACACATTTTCCTCGTTTTTGTTTTCTATAAATTACAGTCTCTATATTTCTTCTGCATCACTTTCAGAGTCAATTTGGGGCTATGGTGAGAATTGGTCAGCTGAGAAACATCTTCTTTCATAGCTATATCAGCTGTTTTAGGTGGGTCCACATTTTGTCATGTGGCAGGATGAAGCCTGAGGTGTCAAAGAGACACTTTCTTGTCTCTGCGACACAGAGGTGCAACTTGACTAAACAGCTCATTCCCAAACTCAAATGTGAAGTCATACACATTTGAAGGGTAGCAGGTCAGAGAAGGCTATTTAAAAGCATTTGAAGTACAGTCAAGCTTGACTCTGCTTTAGGAGGAAGGTATACTTTTCATTTCAAGAAAGAGAAACCACTTAAAACAACAACAACAGTGTTTTTAATTGCTGTATACAAATATTATTTGGTAACAAGGAGAAAAATCACAGAAACATAGATAAAGACATATGATTCTCCTTATTCCATGAAAAACTATTTGCATCTATTAATTAGTCTTATCTATTCCTCCCTCTTTTTTGTTTTTTCCCCTTTAGAATGCAGCCTTCATCAGCCTAGTACTATCTAGATTTCTGGACTACAAGTAATGTTATTCTTGAAAAGTGGACCACCATCTGGAGCAGAGGAGAACTGTAGGTGAATTGTATGGAGGCATCTAAGATGGGGTGATGTATCCAATGGCAAAGCGTGGCACACAGAACACATTAAGCTACTGCTAGGATCAAGGATGTCCTTCCATTATCCATGAACCCTACCCACAATAGTATGCCATGCACCCAAGAATCCTCCCCAGGGTAAGTTTTTAAAAACTGTGACCAACTAGGGTTGGGAAACCTGCCTCCAGATGAGTTTGGGGAAATTCCATTCCTGCAGTACGTAAAGGTTTCCCTTGGTCGAAAGTTTGACTCTAGGGTTCAGTGCTCATCTCTGTTTACAGCCAAAGAGCTGGTGCTGTCTGCATCTGCAGATGTTTCCATGGTCACGTGGCAGGCATGACTAGATGCAAGGACCGCAGTTGCCTTTCCTTCAGAAGGAATTTATCTACTTGTAATTTATCTACTTGTAATTTTTTGCTTTTGAACTGCTAGGTTGGCAGGAGCTGGGACAGATGACAGGAGCTCACTCTGGCATGCAGCACTTGGATCTTGAACCACTGACCCGCTGACCTTGCAGTCACTCAGCTCAGTGTCTTGATCATTAAGCCAAGCTGATGGGAAATTGTGAGCCCTTCTGCCCCGTGAGATTGTTCCCATGCCAGTTCACCCTTGTATTCAAAATGGACCCTTTTGGTGAAAAAATGCTGGATAAACACTCAACACAGTAGCTTACTATTACTACAACCACTTCAGCCATCATCACCCCACATTTTGAAGAAAAATAGCATTAAAATGTATGCTGGCTCAGAGACCTGTGTGTTCCACAGGTGTTCCATCTATAATAGAAGGCAGATGTTTGAGGTAGCCTTGTCCTTCCAGGCACAGAGATCCACTATCTTCTTCTCTTCCCAGCAGGCACTGTAAAGTGTCATGAGATACCTTCACATCTGCCAGAAAGTCAACAAACCTGCATTCTCTAGCTTGGGACTTTAATTGCAGATCTCATTTTTCAGAAAGCTAGCTTCATTTTTAAACAATTCATCTCTCAATCCCCCCCCCGCAACTTGGTTCCCTGCTCCTTAAACCACCTAATCTGATAAAACAAAAAAAAATCTGGAAGGTTCAAAATATTTCAGAATGCTGTGGATTTATAGTTAGTCATGACAAATGCATTGCCCATCTGTGGATGTTGGCATTTTTGCTATTCTGACAGGTCGACATGGCTTCTTTCATTTAAGCTTAGAAAAAGCAAGTGATAACATATGTAATGGTGCAGGAGAATAACAGAAGGGATTTGCTACCAGAAACAATTAACAATGGAGAATAAAATTGTTTCTATTTTTAAGTGAGGTATTTCATTTCCCCCCTTTTCTTTTAAAATAATATACACTAAGAAACTCTGATTTACAAGTAACTTTCCTGTAGACAGCACTAGTTTCAAAAGGATAAGACATAACCTGTAACCTGAGCTTTTCTAATTACTCATGCTCAAAGCCAGTGGGGGAAAGCCAGGATGTCAGGTTCAAAGGAAGAGCTATAATTTGGAAGCAACTTCCTGTTTGGACATTTTGTTGGTTTTGATCTCATAATGTCATGAATGGAAGGAAATTGTATGAAGGAGATATTTTCCCCATCTGTGTGCCATGTCATTATTTGCAATTACATCATTTAACAAATGAGGGTCAATTGTTCACTGTGTCTGGTTTTAGATCACTGGCTCTTGAGCCATGTGTTTATGTGCTTAGTCTTTCCTCCACTGAGTATTATGAAGGCTGAAATCCTATACTGACTTACCCAAGGATCAGCCCCAATAAATTCAGTGGGACTTAGCATTGAGTAGCCAGGCATAGTGTTCCACTCTGATGATATTGTAAATCCAGGACACATGAAAGAGAATCCTTCCTTTCTTTAAACTGGAAAACACCATGATTTTTTTAAAAAAACTAATGTGTATCAATTAAAGTTATACTTCAATTTATTGGACAAAAAAGGATGAAGTTATCATATTAAATGTGCCATCATAAATGGGCATTTTCACCTACAAAATGGTACAAAAACTGCATCCAGTTGTTATCTACCTAACTATTAGCAACTTGCTTAGAGAGAACTCCTTTTCCCATCACCTCCATTTCCTCTCATGCAGACAGTAACTTGTTTGAGGAGGAGAAATACCTATTCACATAAAGGCTCTACATGCCAACAAAGAAACCTGGAAAATTGGGGTAGGGGGTTGCGTATGTGTACACATGAGCAGGCATCTTCCACTTGAGACATGTTACTTTCCACATAGAGAATGTAATGAGAAAATATCACATAGGTAACAACACAATAGATCTGCAGAATCCACTTGTTAATGCCCTGCATTAACATCTACAATTATGGGCTTCATAGGAAGACTGGCAAGCTGTATTACCCCACATGAGAGATGGAGAAGAGACTGTAAGAGAAGACCTGGGTGAATGGTGTGTCTGACTAGAACCATCTGAGAACTGCAAGACTCACTCAAAAATGGATTGAGGTCTGGTTGTGGTAGATGTGAAGTAACTCTTTCCACATGGGGATGCAAGTCCTCTCTCCAACATGACTGTAAAAGAAGACCAAACCATGGACCACATTATATTTGGATGTCTGTTATATGCATTTGGAGGCACATTGGAGGACTTGCATAGTGCCACAGATGAAGCCCTTCAATGGCTTTCAAACCTAGATGTGGAACTCTACCTAGGAACTTGAAATGGACAATTTGTGCTTACTGTATATATCAACATTAATGTAGACAACTGAAGTTCCTCATAGGAGAAATAAATAAATGGTCAAAAACAGGCAGAAACCACCTTTGCTCACATAAGTCCTCTTGCACCAGCAGAAATGCCCTCCTCCGAGAACCAGTATTTTTCTGCTACTGATTGCAATAATTGGCTAGCAGAATAGCTCTTCTGGCTAAAGTCACCAAGAGAAGAGGCAGAAAGCAAGTGGAAGAGCTGTGTTACCCCAGACTGGAAGAGACAGATCTACTATGCAAACACATTAGGCCCGGTTGAAGGTAAATAATTTCCAGCATACCTAGACAGGGAGGAGTTTAGAATTAACAGTTTCACCTGACCCAGAGTTATCTCAGCTGACCATTGACCATTTTGGAAAATTGAACTCATAGTCTAATGGTGGAGAACCTCATATTACTTTGTGTGGAATAGTGACCACTTTGCTTCATCTCTGGTGTCTATCGCTTATCACTATGTTAGGCTTTACCTTCTCATCTGTTTATTATTAATTTTATATGCCACCCGTTCTGGCCAAAAGTCTAAAATAGTTAAAATTGTTAGATAAAGTTAGTTTATTTGGATTTTATTCAATTTTTTTTTAAAAAATGTCATTATATATCCATCTTCTGAGGCATGTTTACTTGTAATTAATTTTGTTGTTTTATAATTGTTATATTATTTGCTGTTTGATATATTCTGAAGTGATTTAGATACTATTGAGGCGAAAGCAGGATGTGTGTGTGTGTGTGTGTGTGTGTGTGTGTGTGTGTGTGTGTGTGTGTGTGTGTGTAAACAGAGCTGACTGGCAAAATCTGAGTCTTACTCTGTCATTGAAGGCGCAAAAAGAAGAGTGAAGAGAAAGTACAAAAATGAGATTCAAGTAAACTTCCTCCTTTCACTTTTTTCTCTAATCACAGCTGGGCATCATCTGATGTATTGAAGGACAAAGAACATTCTATTAAAACCCATCAAGCACTATTTTAAGACATATTCTGTTGGGGTGGCTAATGAAGGGTTCTGAAATGGATTTGGGTTTATTTGTAAAGAGTCCAAGGTCACGTTGGTTGACCTACTGATTATCTCTGGTTTCACTTAAAACTTCATTTTCCTCTGTGAAAATGGCATGCTCCACCCCTCCCAAGGCCATTCTCTGGTGTTGAGAGAAATTCCATTTCCCTCACTAATATTTAATCTTGATGGAAGAAGAGGATCTGTTCTAAAGTGTGGTGGGAATCACTGAAGTGTATATTTAGAAAACAATGCAGCTAATATCCATTTAGACCAGGTTTTCACTGTTGGCGCCAAATTTTTGCACACTTTCCTGGGAGCAATCTCTGTGAAGCATTCCAGAACTTGTTTGAGAGTCAACATACACAAACATGCACTGCAACTATACAATCCTATACATGTCTCCTAAAAAATAAGTCATGTTTCATTCAATGGGACTCAAGCATATGCATACAGAATTGTGGCCAGCTACCTCTACTCATAACTGCATGACAGACAAACACTTGTTGGTTATTATTAGTGTCTTCTGAAATGAAGTTATTGACAGGCAGTACAGTGTAACGGTGTACTGGTGTGTACTGCTGACTCCTGTTCCTTGACATGACTTAATGAATTTTTTTTGGGGGGGGGGGTTACTTGAAGTTACAAACAATAACTTCTGTTGTTTTTAAAATATTATGAGTATCATATATTCAGTGGTAGGCTCTTTTAAATCCCAATGATTTAAATATAAGAGCTCTACTTGGATTGGATCATGACTATATATGAAAGCATGCCAAATCTCAGCACAGTAATTTGTTTGAGGGATTATTTTAAAGAACTATATGGAAATGAGAACTTTTCTTTTCCCAGTGGGTGAAAGGTGTAACTAGAGATGATCAGAAGCTATTCACAGGTGCAATTAATTTGAAGATTTATTGAAATCACTGAAGATAAGCAGGGAACAAGATCTGCGTGAAGGCACAGTACAAAAGAAATAATAGGAAAATCAATTAATTTCTAACAATACAGCACAATGATGAAACAAAAAAAAATTAAGTTGAACAATCTGGATTTAAGTATCACAGGAAATTACAGTTGTGCAAAATTAGCCACAATTAACTCTTTTATAAAAAAACCTGTGTTTGTCTAATCTTCCACCAACCAGTCCCAGGAAGAGTTATCTAACCCATTGTAAAATCTGAAGCTTCTCTCAAAAACAAAGCAAACCTAAGGCCCCCAAAGGCCCAGAGTAGGCAAAATCTGCAGAAGTAAAATTACATGAGAAAAAGTGAACTGAAAAACATACGAGTGTGACTGAGTGTACCTTTGACGCTGATACTCTTCTCCCGAGCAGCAATAATCTCTTGTTCTACTGACCTCTACATTTTTTTCAATCTTCCAACTGGCTTCTTGACTTTCACCCTTAAAATTCAGTTCTGTATTGGCAGATAACAAGTTAGGAACAAAATTGCACTGCACTAACTTTTTTTACTTCCAGAGACTAAATCATCTTTTTGTTAACCCATAGCACATGATGTGATCATAGCATCTAATCAAGGCACACTCTGGGCCCAGAACCACAGAGAGTAGCCAACTGTATAGCCTATCCATAATGTTCCATCTCAGCTAGAGCCCTGTTGCCACAGCAACCCTGTATAGTTGTACCTCGCTTAAAGAGGATAATGCGTTCCACAGGATTGCTCTTTAAGCGAGTTTGCTCTTTAAGTGAAACACCATTGTAAGTGACCGATTGTGATTTCTGGCGGGGAGGATTGCAAGCCCCGATTTATTAGTTAAGCGAGTTTTTGGTTGGTTTATTTGTTAAGCGAAGCAACCATTCAGAGAAAATTCTGCTCTTTAAGCGAGTTAGTCTCTAAGTGAGCTGCTCTTTATGCGAGGGTTGACTGTACTGTATCTCTCTTTTTGTTCCTTCCATTGTGCAAAAATCCAGACTCGGAGAAATCTTCAGTCCTTTTTGCCAAAGCGTTCTTCAATGCCGTTCCATAGGCAGGCCATTCCACAGGTCAGTAATCCAGTCTATAAGACATATACAGTGGAACCTCATAAAACTACCGCCCGGTATAGCAACAAAATCGCATAACAATTAGGTTTTTTTTTTTTGGGGGGGGAGGCATCCCACATAACAATTTTCCCTGTGGGGGGAAAACGTACAACAATTTTTCAATGGGAAAAACCACAACAAATATTGTTGTACGATGTATCCCATAGGGAAAATTGCTATACAATGCATGCATCATATAGCAATTGTTTCATACAACAATGAGCCCCGTGGAATGGATTAAAATTGTTGTATGAGGTACCACTTGTATTTGTAAGACTCTGCGCAGCTCTCGCCTGGTCTCGACCGGGGAGAGCGAGGACACCTGCGCTGGGCTGGCAGCTTTAAGAAGGGGCCATTGCTGCTGCCCCTCGGGACTCTGCGCAGCTCTCACCTGGTCTCGACTGGGGAGAGCGAGGACACCTGTGCTGGGCTGGCAGCTTTAAGAAGGGGCTGTTGCTGCTGCCCCTCGGGACTCTGCACGGCTCCTGCTCAGCTTTAGACCTTAGACCTCTTGCTCCTCTCGTTCTCGGCTAGCGGGCTGAGAGAAACCAGAACACCTGGACTTTGCCCCGCCACTACCCAGAGACCACCTGGGGATAGGGGGTAGGATCTCGCCGCAGCCGCACCAGGACTGAATTGCGGTTGTGGTAGAGAGGATGTATATTAACATTGGGGATGGTATTTCGTATTGTTAAATCGATTATTGCATATTATTATTATTATTATTTTTGTATTAGGTATGGATTGTATTGTAAGTATATTGTTTATTGTCCATTTGGTACTGAATATTGATTATGGACTGTATCCTGATTGTATTGTGGTTATATTTATTTTGTTTTGTTACACTGTATTTTATATTGTATCATTATTGAACTGTTATATTGTATTTAATTGTATATTGTGAGCCGCCCTGAGTTGGTTTTCACCAAGTAGGGCGGCATATAAGTCGAAATAATAATAATAATAATTTTAAAAAGCCAGTCCAGGCCAGGCCACATATTCACAAACTTTCTGCCCAGTGTAACCTGTACTCAAAATGATTAACAATATAATATCATTATTTCATCAACAGATTTATTTATTTGCATTTGGAAATTTTATAGCTTTATTGGGTCCCCTTTAGGGAGAAATGCAGCATTTAAACGAAATAAATACACAAATATAAAAATGACATGCAGTTCTGTGTGTTTCAAACAGACTTGTATGCTAACCCTTGGGATAAAAATCACAGTGATATACCAGTGTAATTAATCAGCCTATTGAATGCTGCTTAAAATGTTACTTTCTAACCAGATTTGAATTTGTTGTTCTTCTTGGCATTATCACGAACAAATAATCTACTCTCATTTTGTGATTTTGAAAAAGGGATTTAAACATGTAGAACTTTTATGCACAGTGACTGGAACGATTTATGGTTCTCATGGGAAGGGGTGGCAGTGAATGGTGTGAATGACTCAAAAGAATCTTTGATGGTTTGAAGCCATTGTTTAAGTTACCTTGAATCTGAAGGTTGAATCAGTTGATCAATCACAACAGAACAGAGTGTATCATGGAATTCCACAGACCTGTAAGTTTCTACTCTTTTAGGGTAACTGAGGTCTAATGGGCCAACACAGGCATTTGGGTTGATGCACACTTTTTTGCCATGAATTAATGAACATGGGTAGCAAGGAAAGGCCATTTGGCTTGCTTACATTAGCAATAGGAAGGTGTGTCCTCTCCTACTCATTCAGAATGAGCAAAGTATAAGGCTCATTTGCGGGCTTGACCATGTGATGTGCCCAATCTTATTCCCTGTCCAGGAAACTGGTGGATCCATCAGACCTACCTACCCAGAACTATCTCAAGCCACTGATCACGCTGGAGCCTCTGTGGCAGAGATGATTCTACAAGTTCTTCTAAACTATACAGTTTTTGCTTCAGAGGAAGGCAAGCCTATTGAAAACTAGTTGCTTGTGTGGTACCTGAACCTGGGAATTATAGTCCACAGAGCCTCCACCTTGTCAGAACTCAGTTTCCATTAACTTTCAAGTTTTAGGACAAGGAAAACTGGCAATTGTTGCCATACTGATAATAACAAATTCCAAAACTTAAGAACCAATCACTTAAGAACCATGAGGCTAAACAAAAGCCCATTGTTCAATACCAGAAATAACCTTCTTCTCATTTTAACTTCCATTCTTTTGAGGGGCTTGTTGCATTTTTGGCAATCTCTGAGTATCATGGAGAATTTTGTTTTTGAGGGGAGGCAGAAAGCTGAATTTTGGACCCACTGAGGTTACATTCCCCTGCTTTAGGTGATCTGTTTCTTTCAAAAAACTGCTGAAGCTGCTCAGTTACCAGTCTCTCAACTACCTTCCACAAATAGGATAATTACTTTGTGGTTGCCTCATACTTGGCTGACTGTGCTTTTACAACTTACCAAAGTCTATCATTGGAGCAAAGAGGACCACTCTGCCTCTTCATTTTTGTAACAGAAAATATGAGATTTTTGCACCTTTGTGGAGTGAGTGAACTGGTTCCTCCACCAGTACAAGTAAACCCACAGGCAAGACCACAGACAGGCTCTTATACACTTTGGTGACAGACCACAAAAATGTGAAGCAGTCACAGGCTTTGAGCTGGTGGGACAAAGATGCCTTTATTGCTTGAGTTAAAAAAAACCCTACTCTCCAGAAGAAGCACTTTGATATCTAAAAACTGGCATATTTGATCAATTGACATTGATGTTAATCACATTTTTAACAGGGAGTGATTTCAGCATAGACATGGGCACTTGTGTGGAAGAAAAGCTTTGGTTGAAATTGGCTTTCAAAAAGTAACTGGAGAAGGAGATACTTTTGTTCATCTCCCTCCCCCACTTTCCCTGTAAATCTCATCATATTTAATGTTGCACCATTACATAGCTCTTATTTTGCATAAATACATGGTGATTATTGCAGTATAACCTTGGCAACACACCATCCCCTTGAGGCAGCCTGAAATAGAACAGAAATGGAGATTTTGCCATGTAACCATCCCTCAGGGAGCAATATTTTATTGTGCTTTATTTCCTTTTCCATAAGATGAAATGAAAATGAAGGTAATTTGTGCTCTGCTAAAACAATAAGCATGTGAACAAGGAGGAAGTGCCAAAATGGTCTTGGTTATATATAACTCTACAAAAATTAAGAAAAATAATAACTCAGTGTTTAGTTGTTACCTTGACCTCTGTAACTAACTGCTGAAGATCTGAAATGAGAAAATGCTAAAACAACTAGTAATTGCCATCCTGGCTTTCCTCATTATTCGTTTACTCACTCATACACCCCACCTCCCAAGCTTCCTTGGAAAACTCTCAAAAAAGCATCAGAATCTTTCCAAGTATTCTAGGAGAGAAACAGAAGGACCAAGCTTGGAAGAAGAGCTTGCTGTACTGTTAGACAGAGCAAGTTGGCAGCCTCCAAGAAGTTGTGCACTTTGTAGATTTTAGTGAAAAAACACTGTCCCAGTTTGAAATTCACCTTGCAGTCCATTTGGTTCCTGTGGGTGGAATGGGGAGTGGAGCATCTTTCTCTTTGCCTCAGGAGTCAGAATGTCTTAAGGTAGCCGTGTCCAGTTGAGTTCATTTCAAGCATATCAATTCACCTCTTGTCCTCCTGGCAAAAGAGGAGCAGAAGGAAGGAAGGGATATGTGTGAGGAGAGCTTTGTAAGCAGTGATGGGATGACAAAAATTCTACTACCACGCCATGACGTCACGGACGTCATGGGCGTGGCCAATGGCATGACGTCATGACGTCACGGCCGACGTCATGACGTCATGACGTTGTGGGCGGGGCCAAAATAAAAATAAATAAAAAATAAAAATAAACATACACACACACCCCTCCCTCTCAGCCCACCCACCCAGACACAAATAAATAAATAAAATAAAAACAACCACCCACCCAAAACACAAATAAGTTACCCACCCACCCCAAATAAAAACCCCTCGCTTACCTTTCTTGGGACCCGGCACCCCGATTGCTGTCCACAGCCGCCGCTGCCGCCGGAGCTGCCTGCACCCCTGTGGCGTCCTCCTTGGGCCGGTACCTTTTTAGCCCGGCTCCGGCCATGGCAAGGGGCGACGGGCAGCCGCGGCTGCCGCGCCTCCCTGGGCCGTCCCCATGCCGCACCGCCGCCGCCTACAGCTTCCTCCTCCGCAGCGCGCGGCAGCCGAGCTCAAAAGGGACCGACCCAAGAAGGAGTCCACAGGGATTCAGGCAGCGGCAGCTCCGGCGGCGGCGGGCGGCGGCTGTGGACGCCGGGTGCAGGCACCCGGCCCACAGGCGCCCGGCGGCGGCGGCGGCAGCGGTGTACCCCGCCGGGCGTCCCCAGGGCATGGGGCTTGTCAGCAGCGGACGGCCGAGGCAGCCCTCAACGTGCCGCGGGGAGGCGCCCCCCTCAGAGGGCTGCTGCCGCCGCCGCCGCCCTGAAAGTTCTAAATGTTTTGAAAATCGGAGTGAAAATGGCTCTAATTGACTGCGCATGCGCAGAAACTCAATCTGACGCATGTGCAATGCGTCAGATTGAGTTTCTGCGCATGCGCAGTCAATTAGAGCCATTTTCGCTCCGATTTTAATTTTTTTTTTTCTTTCGGTCAGGCGTCCGGAACCGGACGCCCCAAAAGTGGACTTCCCCTCACGGAGAACCCTCCGGGATTGGTCTTACCGGTTCCAGAGATCCGTCTGGAACCGGTGACATCCCATCACTGTTTGTAAGATATCTTCTTCAAGGATGGGCTGCTCTTTACAGAGCATAAATGGCTTCCAGGAAGCCAAAGAAATGCTGTATTGCATTGAAGTTTGAGCCAAAAGGCACTGTACATGAGATCCGAGCAGAATTTTCATGAGTTTGTTATACACAAGACTATGCTCAGTAAAGGAATAGTGATGTGATTGGGACATGGAAACTTAAAACTGCTTCTAGGATTTGGAGTTAAAACAGGTAACGTTCTGAGGGGACCATCATTTCCTTAATCTATAGCAGACATGGAAGAGTGTTTGGCTCTATTCTGCTGACTGTTTCTCAGGTTCACCTAGATGTCCAGAATCTTCCACTATTGCCAGGGAGCCTTGGAAATTGAATTCCCAGAACCTCTCAGCTCCCAAATGGAATCACTGGAACCCAAATCCACAGATTTCCTCTGAAGGAGTCTTCAGATGCCGAAGAAAGCCTATACTGGGCCCTTCACACAAGGCTTCTCTGCCACATCTACATCATTTTGGAGAGAAAGCAACCAGCGACATTCTCAGCTGCTGCCTATGAAAGCAGATGTAAGCCTCGAGGAGGCTCATCTTTGCCTGGTCTATTCTTTTCGAAAAAAAGGAAATCACATACATCTCAAGCTTGAATTTTGGCATCATTGCTTTACAGTTCTTGAGTAATCTAAACTGTATCAAATGAAACAAAAGAACTCTTGAGTCTGTATGATTTCATTCAGAGAGAATTAAAATGCATGCTTAATCCTACCATCCACAGAAATGGGGATTTTGAGTGCCTGACTTTGACTGGGTCACGCCCTTTATTATTAGCTGATGATATAAAATGTTTGTGTGTGTGGAGAGAGAGACCTATTCATGGGCTTCAGATAAAGCAGGATATTGCAATTAGTTGGATGAGTAATCAGTTAGGCAGAACAGTTGGTTTTACAATGTAATAGTAAAAGTTTTGCTTCTAACTTGTCATTTTATTAAAAACAAAAGCATGTCCAAACAATATTAGAATTCAGTGGCCATCAATAGTATCATCCTGATTTATCCTCGTAAAGAGAGAAGGTGAAGAATAAGTTTGGAATAATTCCATTGGTGCAAAATCAAAGAGATAATAATGTGTTGCTGCTATTTTGACAAGGTTCCCATCAATATTTTTCCTACTGATGGTGGATTATTGCAGCTTTAGCCCATGAGATACAAGAAGGGAAACAAGCAGCCTTGCTGAACATTTATATATACATAGGCTGGCTAAATGTGTCAGGTGTCAAAAGTTTCCTGTGAAGAACAACCTTACGCAGGAGCTGAATTGGAGGGTTTTTGTTTTTAATGCAGAGGTGCATAGATTAGTGTTTTTGGATAAAACTTCAGAGTCCACCATTCCTTTGGGGAAGGAATCAGTCATACACAGTCCATATCAGTCATGAATGCCATGCAAGCATTTAAATGCCACCTCCACCAGGCAAATTACAGATAAATAGCAATCAAGGAAAAAAACCTAGATCTCTCTACCTTGGCTTTAAAACGTGATGGTTTAGGCCTTCATGCAAAATTCACAACAAATACAAAGTGCAACTTGGGATTGTTCATTTTGTTTATTCAAAGCTTGTACTGATGTGGGGGACTTCCCTTGAATTTAGTCTCATAGAAATCTTTTGGGATTCTAGTAACAGTAGGTCCAAAGATAGGGGTAGGTGATGAACAAAAATTACAAGATATTTCAACTAATAGGCTTTACAACTGCTAATTTGGAAGAGGCATTTCAATCTTTTAAAATGAAAATGGGGCATGAAGGAAAAGAGTGGGAAACCAAGAGAGGATGGTGTCTCAGAGGAGGAGGCATAGCCATTTCAAGACTCTCAGGGAGCCAGATTGGAACCCCAAGAGGACCAGATGTAGCCCTGGTTAATACTTTGTCAGCTGGAAAAAGTGCTCAGAGAGGCTTACAATTAAATGAAAACAAGCAAACAACTGGAAGAAGAAGAAGAAGAAGAAGAAGAAGAAGAAGAAGAAGAAGAAGAAGAAGAAGAAGAAGAAGAAGAAGAAGAAGAAGAAGAAGAAGAAGAAGAAGAAGAAGAAGAAGAAGAAGAACAAGAACAAGAACAAGAACAAGAACAAGAACAAGAACAAGAACAAGAACAAGAACAAGAACAAGAACAAGAACAAGAACAAGAACAAATTATTACATAGAAGGACTTATTAGACTTGTTGACTACAACATGGAACAGAGCCATGCCCTACAAACAATCACATCCACATCACATGATTTTAGATATTGTATTTATTTAGCACATCTCAGCACTAAACTGCACTTGATTGCAGGTGACGTAGTTTTGTTTGTTTTTTCATTAGAAATGAGATTTCTGCAACTATATCCTTAGGAATTGGAGTTGGGTGGGTGTGGGGATTGGGGTAGTCCAACTATAGGAACAAATGTCTGTGTAGATTCCTGAAAAAAGTATACTTTCTGCTAGCCTTCTTTGCATCCTTCAAAATCTCCAGACCCCCAACTGTTCTTACTTGTTGTGTTACAGACTAAATAAAGATGGGAAGGCTTGGTGTAAGAGATTACTGCCATACTGCCTAATATTAGAATTGGTTCTGAACACATAATACATAGCAGTGTGTGTTGCTTATAATATAGATCATGTAAGTTCTGAAGATATGGAAATCACTTCAGCATACTGAGTTCACAAGGTGAACTGCCTTGAACAGGAAGGAGGAAAGTGAGCTTGAAAATATCGCTTGAGGTGTGGAAACTTGGAAAGCGTGTATTTCACCCAGCACTGGATGGTGCTCATATTCTTCATCATAGAAGTGCTTCATTAACATGTAAGTCCATTAATCTTATAGTTGGCATATGAATTCCCACTTGATTTGAACATCTGCCTGGAAGGCGCATCTCTAATTAGAACAGACATGTTATTCCATGATTAAAATAAATAGCAAAACACATTTCTGCGTCTTCTAGTTAGCTTTTCCTTGTACTACTGTCATTGAAATGATCGTGGCTAAAGCTCAATGGTGCTAAGATTTCATTAAGAAAGGGGCGATGCAGCAGAGTAATTCAATACACATTTATGGGATAAATGTCCACAGGGTTTTATTACTGTCAGATCATGCGGAAAACCAAACATGCCTCTTAAACTACCATTTCTTACATTTAAAAATCCAAATATCTTCAAGTTATGAACTTCAGACAAATGCTAATTTTTAAGCATTAAAAAATAACGAAGCTGCTAGAAACAAATAACTGGCTTCATGTGTGCCCCGTCTATATATTTGAAAGTCTTAATGTCTCAAAATGACAGGCACAGAGCAGTATGTAGCTTATTGGATGTAAAGCTCAGAAGCCAGAACGAAAGACTCAAGCTAGAGCTCATCTGAACAATAAACTAACTGCTTTTCACTCCTTGAAGTGTTGAGAATTCCAGGAGCACAGCTATAGGATTGCTATATCACTTTGGATAAGGCCACATTGCAGGTGAATGGTATCTAAGGCATGCTTGCCTAATGTGCAATTCAACAGGAAACAGATCCTTGAAAATTTATACATTTGTGAGCTTCACAGGCTATTTTGGAGAAATAAAGTGTGCACACAATAATTTTAAAGTGTGAAAGACTAAGAAGTGTACATGAATAGGGGAAAATCCCTATCAAGGCATTTTATTCGAGTGAAGAAGTAAAATAAATTAGGGAAAATGTGGAATATATCTATGTAGTAGCAAAGATATGTCTACAAATTTCAGGGGAGGAAAATATAAAGTCTTGCAACCTAGTCCAAAATGAGGATGGGAAAAATTGCAGATCATGTTAAGAGAAAATCAAGGAAACAGAAATGAAAAGATCTTCATATCTGTTCCTCACTCTCTTCTGTTCCACGTGTCTATTCAGTGAAAGAGAAAAATCTGAGACTTAAGCCTATGATTTCACCAGTGACAGCCAGGCAGCTCCAAATTAACAAGGAAGCCAGAACCAACTATAGACTAGGATACCATACTGTGCAGTGTTGGGCATCAGCAGGTTTACACCAGTTCGCCAGAACTGGTAGCAGAAATTCTCGTTGGCCCTGCCTATCCAAGTTTTGAAATAAAGTAGTCTTAAATTGGGTGCAGCACAGGCCTTTCCCCCTGGCCATGCCCACCATACCACGCCCATAGTGTGGTAGTAAAAAATTTTTTGTGCCCACCACTGATACTGTGTCCCTATTATCTAAACAGCATGTATATTAAAGGCATGACCTTTAAGTGGTGCACCTTTTCAGACTCTTGGCCCTTCAGTGAAAATGGAAATACCTTAATATCCTATGTTCAATTTAAGTAGCTTTTCCTTGTGATGATAAACAGATAGATATTGTGTGCTATCAAATCAATTTTGACTTATTCATTAAAAATTATATATTATCCTGAATTCTATGGTCATCCTAAAAATCATATTGAATACTTCTGAGGCATTAGCTATCTGTCAACCTGGTATCCTCGTCACATTTTATGTACATCTTTCACCCAAATTATTTATAAAGATGTTATATTAGGCCCAAGATAGAATCCTCTAGCTCCCTTCTGGTCACTTCTCTCTTTGATGAGGAGGAACCATTGGTGAGAACTCTGGTTAGTATCAACATATCAGCTGTACGTTTACTTGACAGTAGCATCATTTAGAATATATTTTGCCAGCTACCCTGCAAACCAGTCATTGGAGACTTGTGGAAAGCTTTGCTGAAATCAAGATATACTACATTTACACACCCTCCCTTTCCTAGTGAGCTTCTGACTCTACAGCAATGCTTCCCAACCTCTGGTTTTTGGACTTCAATTCCCAGAAACCCAAGTCAATTCTCCAAAGAAGTTATCAGCCAATGTACTGACTTAGGCTTCTGGAAATTGAAGTCCCGCTGTTGGGTGTGGGCCCGATGTTAGGAAAGACTGCTCTAGAATTTTGTTCATCATGTCTTATTTTTGATAAAGCTTGACTAATAATCACTTTTGTGTCTGAATATTCACTGACTGACTTCTTGACCTGGTTTTCTAATTCTAGAACATTAATATGAGTGTCATTTGGTAGTTGTCTCAGTCCTGTTTTTCCTCTGCTTTAGACGGTGGAGATAACATCTTAAAATTAGAAGTTTCTGAAATCTGCAGCACTGACAGAACATAAGATTTTTTAAAAAAACAAACAAACCCAGAATTATATTAAAAATGAAACTGGCAGATTTTTCATCCCTACACTTTTTTTGTCCCACAGTTTTAGCTCTGTTAATTGGCCATTTTTTCAGAGGCAAATGGCTCCACAAGTCCCCTTTAAATAGATATAGGACTGGGATGAACCCTCAGAAAATTCATAATCAATCACGCTTGTGCCTTGCATGAGGTGTAACAGGATGGATAAATTGAATTATAGAAAAGTCAGATATTCAGCCTTAGCAGTGGATGCTTTTCATGTTCTGTTTCTGTTAGAACACCTATATGTAGCCATCTCCTGCTCTAAACCATGTAAACTCACCTGCTTGGGTGGTGTCCAGTATACTCTGGGCACTAATCAGACTCAATCTTGCTTAGTCCCACCAAGGTGGTTGCATCCTGTGCCCTAAAGGCAAACTATTGGAGTTTTTAGAAGTAGAATAGGTGATCTTACCATGATCTTTCCAAGCAGGTCCTTTGAAGCACAAGACCCTGGGAACATTCTTTCAAACTGGCAAACTAGCACTCCAATAATGGGCCTAGTTCATTCATTCATTCATTCATTCATTTTGATTTATATGCCGCCCTGCTTGGTGAAAACCAACTCAGGGCGGCTTACAACATACAATAAAATCAGTGATGGCGAACTGGTAGTGGCTTTTGGAGGGAACCACCTCGGGGGCTTACCTTTTTGCCGGTTCCCCTACTGAGCATGCACGTCAAGTGCTTGGTGTGCATGCACACCTACAGCACTTGGCGCACATGTGCCGCCTCCTTGCTGTCTTCCCAAGTAGAGAGGAGGAAGAGACACTGCTAGCCTGAAGCTCCTATAGCCTGCTCCCCAGGGTAAGTGACTCACCTTTGGGTATGTGGTGTGTGTATGTGTATTTTAATGTGTATTTAATTTGTATTTATTTTTAATGTGTGTTTTTACGTGTTTCATGTGTATTTAATTTGTATTTTTATGTGTTTTATGTCTATTTAATGTGTATTTTAATGTGTATTATTGTGTTTTACATGTATTTTTATGTATTTTTATGTCTATGTAATTTGTATTTTTATGTGTACATGACCAACTTTGGCCCCTCCCACCAGGTCACATGGTCCTGCCCACATCATTGGCTCCACCCACATCATTGGCTCCACCCACATCATTGGCTCCACCCACAAATTAGGCTCTGCCCATGGTGTGGTAGTAAAATTTTTGACATCCCACCACTGAATAAAATGCAATGTAACAGTTCAATAATACAATATCACAGTATCATAAAATATAGTACAATAAAATAAATATAAACACAATATAATCAGAATACCATCCATAAACAATACCCAGTACAGAATAGACAATAAACAATATAATCACAATGCAATCACTACCCAATACAAAAATTACACAGTAATCGATTTAACAATATCTATATGTTTGGGCCAGCTCCAGGACCCTCTATTGGCGGTGGCGGCGAGGATGACAAAACTATCCGAGTTTTAAAGCTCCCGCCCTGCCGCCCAGGTGTTCCTGCTCCTCATCAGCAAGCCGGGCAGGCTCCAGGAGCCTCTGTTGGCGGCGGCAAGGGCAGCCCAGGTGGAGCCCCTGGTGACAGGTGGAAAGAGTCTCGGGGCTGGACGCTGAGGCAGCCTCTCTGCCTGGGCGCCCAGGTGTTCTTGGGAGGGCAAAAGTCCTGCCTCCGTTGCAGCTTTTAAGCCCCCAGCCCAGGCAGAGCCCCCGGTGACAGTTATGCCACAGGAGTGAAAAAAGCTTTCAGCAAAGAAAAAGTGTGTTTGAAACCACTCAGTTGCTGTTGATGAAATACTAATACAGTGGAACCCCAGGTTACAGATGTTTTGGGTAACAGAAAACTGGACTTACGGGAAAAAATCCATTGAAAATAATGCCTAGGCTTACGGAATTTTTTGGTACTATTTTTAATGCATTCCTATGGGAAACCACACTTCGATTTACGGAATTCTCCCCAATGCATTCCTACGGGAAACTGCACAATGCATTATGGACACTTCACGATAACCCTTACCTATCTTTAAAATTTGACTCTCTGTGCAACTACACAGAGAGAGCTACTGTTTGATCTGTTATGATTCATACCTGTGGAAACTGGATTTTCTTGGGAGAAATTGCTGCAGCTGTCCTGAAACAATTTGCAAGGTCCAGCAAGGGCACAGCCAGAGAGTTCACTTCACACAGAGCCCCAACAGCAGAAGGTTCCTCAAGGTGCTAACAATTGCTAATTGGCAATTTTCACTTCTTTTTTAAAAAATTATTCTCTTAAGTGACCTAGCAATAGTGTATTCCAATGATGAGTTGATTTTTTTTTTTAAAAAGAACTGGTTTGGAGAGAAGAGATTCTTGGTTAAGGAAACTGGCAGCCAGAATTTGGGAAAAGGCAGTTTCAACTTGATCAGAACAATTTAAACCACTCCTGCCAGCAGAACAGATGAAGACAATTCCCCACTCAGAAAAGGCAATTCCACAATAGGCTTTCCTGAATTGAGCTTGTGGTCACTGGGTTTTGATTTGAATTCACCTGTGCCCAATCCAGTGTAAATTCTAAGGTAAACAGCCAATGTAGTTGCCCTGTTTGTTTTATTTTTTAAAAAAGAAATAACTGTGCATTTTTCATTATTTACCTGAATTTTAAAAAAAGCTATCTTGAGCCAAAGTACACATGGGCAAGTGGCAAGTGGTGAAGTATAACTTAATAATTACATGCCATTTATAGTGACTCTTTCTAAGATTCTCTAGGTAAGTAAAACCCCAGTTTACAACTTTGGTCCATTCTGACTGCTTTTGTCGGAAACCAGATCAATTGTAAACTGAAGCACGTTTCCCCATAGGAATACATTGAAAAATTAAAAAATGATCCTGAACGGACAAAAAAATAATATACAAATACCTCCTCCCCCTAAAAAAAGAAATGCCAGTCACAATCGTCTCTCATTCCTCAATCAATCCTACCAGCTGATGAGGGGCTTGGTTGGAGAAAAGGGGGTGTTCTACTCCCTCCTCCCCCCCTGGCCAACCCCCAATGGTGGAGATTGATCAGAAAAAAGGACACATACTGTACAGTGAAGGATGCATGCTGCTGTTGCTTCCTAAGCAGTTTGTCTAGGTGCCGTGGGAGCACACAGCCTTTGGTCTTTGTCCAGTCTTTGTCCAAGGTCCCCCTGTGGTGCTAAAGCCGAGAACACATGCCTGGGCACCTGGTGCATAACCAAGAAGTTCCAGAGAAGTGCGCCTTCCTGGCTGTAGGGCCATAGGGGGACCTTGGGTGAATATGGAAATGGAGCAGATATGGTCCCCAGTGTGCCGCTGCCGGTAGAAGTGGTGGACACTTTGGAAACAGCACCAAAAATGCCTCCGCCACTGCCTCCGCACCGGTAAGTGATGAATTGCAACTTCCGGTGGTGGGGCATAGGCCCTGTTTTAGACTCTAAAATGTCATGGGACCATCATTTTAGACTCTAAAATGGCACTAGTGGTCTAATTCCCAGTTGTAAGCTAAAAAAATCGTAAACCAGAACATCATTTTAATAGAATTGGCTGTTGTAAACCACAACAAATGTAGCCCAAGGCAGTTGCAAACTGGGGTTTTACTGTATTGACTGCCCAGAAGTAGTTTGCTACTCCTTTCTTTTGGGTGGCCTTGGATTGTGAGGTTTGCCCATGGGTTACATAGGCTCTCTTCTCTTGTGAGGCATAGTTAGGAATCAAACTCACAGCCTTGGGCTCCACAGTGTCAGGATTTGAAGCAGCTACTCTAAGTACTGCAGGACTAGCGCTCTCCAGCCTGGAAGAAGCTGCTCTAAGTCCTGCAGCTGCTGAGCCCCACCTGAGAGCCTGGGGTAGGTCCCAGACCTAGGTCCCAGACCTACCATATGGAGACCCTAGGTGGCTTAGCTATAAAAGAACTAGCCCTTCCTTCCAGAAGCTGCCTCAGCAATGTAGATCACTGGACTTGCTTGGTTCTGGTGCCTTGTTCTGAAGTCCTATTGCTTTAGAAGATCCTTGCTGCATCTCCTCAAGGTAATCTGATCTGTTCTTTTTGGTCACCTGACTTTGCTTGGACTGTGATTTTGTCATCTGGACTAATCGTATATCTCTGGCTTGATTTTGGACTTGGACTCTGGACTGAGATAAGGATACTGTTTGACCTGTTACCCAAGTCCTGGTGTTTGTGTCACCTGCCAGCTGCCCGAGCCCTGGACTCTGACACACAGCAACATATGTAATTCATTGCTACTTGCACACTCCTTGGTGAGCTAATAAATATACACAGGTGCAATTTATAAGGAAACAAATTTAATCCTCAAGGAATACAAATAGCTGGTGCCTTGTTGCGAGTGGCAGGTCAAAGTTCTAAGTCTTGTTAAATGACATGTTTGGTTACTTCTGTAGCATTTTCCACTTATAAAGGGAAAAGAACAATTTAGATATGTGAAATACGGAGTCATTTGAGCATGCCAATAGAATGTCAGCATGAATATCTTATGAGAAGTAATGGCTTCTGTCTCTGTAAGCATGAGAAAATATGTTAAAGAAAAAGCATTGTGGATCAAAAGTCTTATCTAGTTCAGCATCTTGTTTACCAGATCCTTCTAAACCAGAGTTTTCCAACCTATGACCCATGGGCCAGATCTGGCCCATGACATCATTCCATCTGGGACGCTGCTGCCGTGGCTCCCAGAAGTGGAAGCAGGTGTGTTTACATCAGACATAAAAACTGCCCGTGAATGCACCCGCAACTCGTAAACACAGAAATGGCTGCATTTATGACCGGCGTAAATGTGCCAGCTTCTGCTTCTGGGGAGCATGGTCCAGAGCACTTAGCTGTCCATGGTGTGTGGTCAGGCCCATGGTGTAAAAAGGTTGGGAACCCTGCTCTAGACCAATGTGGGACACACACCTCAGAGGGGGACTTCAATTCCCAGAAGCCTAAGTCAAAGATTAAGGGAGAAAGTTCATCATCAACAACGACAGCAACAGTGTCAACAACACAGAGACAAATCACAACAACGAAATCAAAAATCACAACAAGAGCAAGAAATGGAGTCAAAGGTGGAACAAGGGGCTATAAAAAAGAAAATAAGTGAAAAAGACAAACCTCAATCTGATTTAAGTGAAGTTATGTCAGCATGGATGAAACAACATGAAGAAAATGTTGAGAAAAATTATGATAAATTTAAACAACAATTGCTTGATAGACTACAGGCTGCAGAAAATCAACGAGTCAAAGAGCAACAAGAACTCATAGCGATTATTCAAAAAGAGATAAAAGATTCGTCATCAAACTTGTTAAAAGCCACATCTGAAGGAATTAATAAATTAATGAAGGAGATGGGGGAATTGAAAGAATCAGTGGTCACAGTAAAAAAGGAGGTAGTGGAACTAAAACAAGAAGTTGCGGAGGTGAGAGAAAGAGAGAAAGAAAAAGCAATTAAACTGATTGACCATGAAAAAAGAATGGCGTATCTGGAAGATCAGATAAGAAGGAAAAATGTGATAATTAGAAAAATCCCTGAGAATAAACCGGACAATTTGAAATCAAGATTGGTGACATGGTTGAATGAATTGAAAATGGGGAGAGATTTTGTATCCGAGGACATTGAGAGTGTGTATAGACTGGGTCCAAAGAAAAATAGAACGGGTTCTAGAAATGTGCTGTTAAAATTTGCAGATTTGAGTGCAAAATTAAGATTGATGTCTCATATTAAAAATGCTGGTCCAAATGTTCTCAAAATGGAAGGAGTGGATATTGAATTTTTCAACGATATAGCGTTTGAAGAAAGAATTTGGAGAAATCAAATTAAACCTGTTACCAAAAAATTGAGAGATAAAGGAATCTTATATAATTGGAAATTTTCAAAACAGATGAGGTTTGTGCACCTGGGGAAAACCTTTTATATAAAGGAAGATTCATATGTGCTGGATGTGTTAGTAGAAGCAAAGATTCTGGAAAACGGAACACAAGAGTGGAAGGATCTCAAAGAAGCATTTTTATTGGCAGGAGCAAACACAGCAAAAAAACCAGAATCCACAACTGAAGAGGCTCAAGGAGCAACTGGAGGCAATTAAGATGAATTGTATTATAGTGTAACATCTGCAGCTGAAGTATTACTGGAAGAATGATTAAGTTTTGTAACCACATGACTCCCCTCCCCCCTTCTCTTATTAGTAGAGGTGCTTTTTTTTTTGAAAAAAGAAGGGGGTTATCATCTTTTTGTTTTTAATATGTTTTTCTGTGTTATGTATGTTAAATTGTGGGTAGTGGGTAACACGTCCTTTGAAGTCTGCCAGCTATTTCTTAAAAGGTCAAATAACGATAAAACATGAAAAATATTAAGATATTGTCATGGAACGTGAAAGGGGCAGGTTGCCCTACTAAACGTAAACGGTTGGAAATGGCCCTAAGAAAAGATAGAGCGGACATTATTTTTTTACAGGAAACTCATCAAAAAGCGGCGGATAAAAATAATTTATATCTTGGTTGGACTCAGTATTATGAAAAGGCCTTTGGTTCTTCCAAGGCAAGGGGGGTGGTGATTATGATATCGAAAAGATTGGGATTTACGAAAACAAAAATGATAGGGGACCCAGAAGGCAGATACTTGATTATAGCTGGAAGTATAGAAGAAGAAGAAATATTGCTGGTCAATGTCTATGCACCAAATGAGAATCAAGACCAATTCTTGACTAAATTGAGTCATATTTTGATAAAAGAAAATTGTGATAGAATGATAGTTGCTGGAGATTTTAACCTAACAAGGTCAAATATTGATTGTACTAATATAACTAATTATAGAAAAGGTTGGAAAGCGAAATTGTTGGATGATTGGATGAAAAAGTTTGGATTGAAAGATTCCTGGCGGGAATTGAAAGGGGAAGAACGAATTTATACATATTACTCCCAGGTTTATAATTCATATTCTAGGATTGACTATGTATTTGTAACACAAAATATGTTGAAGGATTTAAATGATGTAGAAGTAGGAATTTTTAAGGAATCGGATCATGCCAAAGTAATGGTGGAACTACAATTTAAAATAAATAGAAGTAATATTAGAACTTGGAGGTATGATCCGAAATTATTTAAAGACAAGGGGATAAAAGATCAGATAATGAAAAATTGGGAAGAAATTTGGAAAATTAACGATAATAATGAAACAAACTTTAATGTAATTTGGGATGCCATGAAAGGAGTATTTAGGGGTGAGTGTATTAAATTTAAGAGTTTAAAAAACAAACAATATAAAGATAGACAATTGGAGTTGGAAAAAGAGATTAAATTATTGCAAACTAAACATGCTAAAACAAAGGAGAAGAAGACCCTAGAAAGGATACAACTGTTACAGAAGGAGATAGCAGGAAGGGATATTGAAAAAATTAAAAGAGATTTAATTTATTTGAAAAGGGAATATTTTGAGTATAGTGATAAAAGTTCAAAAATGTTAGCAAAAGCAGTGAAAAAGAAGAAGGAAAAAAGGGAGATAGGAACTTTAATAAGGGAGGATATGAAAAGGTGCAATAAAACAGTAGAGAAACTCAACATAGTTAAAAACTTTTATCAAAATTTGTACACAGATAAGAAAATAAATATAAGCAAGTTAGAAAAATATTTACAAGAACACAAGGGGGAGAGTATAAAAGCAGAACACAGGGTTAAAATGGAAGAACAAATTACAGAAAAAGAGATACTAGATGTTATAAATAAATTGAAAATAGGGAAAACTCCAGGAGAAGATGGATTACCAGCTGAATTTTATAAAGAATTTAAACAAATTATTATTCCAAAATTAATTAGGCTATATAATTATATTTTGGAGGGGGGAGAATCTCCAAATTCATGGCTTAGATCCATCATAGTATTAATACCAAAACCAGGAAAAAATTTAGAATTGGTTGATTCATATCGTCCAATTTCTTTAATTAATCAGGAGGCAAAGATTTTTACAGCAATTATGGCTAACAGGTTAAATAGTTTTCTGGGGGAATATATACATACAGATCAGGCAGGTTTTTTAAAGGAAATATACATGTCCGATTTAATAAGGAGGGTGTTAAATTTGTTACAAATAAACTAGAGAAAAGAAGGTAAAATAGGACTATTATCTTTAGATATCTTTAAAGCTTTTGATTCTTTACAATGGGTCACTATCAGGGAAATAATTAAAAAAGTAGAATTTGGGGAAAAAAATTAAAAATGTAGTTAATCAACTTTATAAAAGTAGTTATGCCAAGGTAAGAGTAAATGACTCATTTACAGAAGATATTGAAATTAAAGCAGGAATGAGACAAGGATGTCCTCTTTCCCCCATTTTGTTTATAATGGCTATGGAATTATTGGCTAGAGCTATAAGGAGTGATATGAATATAGAAGGGATAAATGGAACAAAAATAAGTTTGTATGCAGATGATACTTTAATTATAATGAAAGATCCTATAAAAAATATGGAAAAGATACAAGATCATTTGCAAAAATTTGAAGAGATAACAGGCCTGAGAATAAATTGGGGAAAATCAGAAGCAATCTTTAGTAAATTAAATAAGGAAGAGATAGGGAGAATTAAGGAAAAATTTAAAATTCAATTTAGGAAAAGTATAAAGTATTTAGGAGTTAACATTGCTGACAATGTAGAGGATTTGAAGAAATTAAACTATGATAAAGTGAAAGAGGAAATTAAGAAGAAAATTGTTCGATATAGGGTATTGAAGACCTCCTGGTTTGGTAGAATAGCAATTTGTAAAATGAGTTTATTACCCAAGATTAACTTTTTATTTGAAGTCCTTCCAATTAAACAATCTGAAAAAGAACTAGGAGTTTTTCAAAACTTATTTAATTTATGAATTAAATTAAATTTATTTTTAATTTATTGAATTTCTGTAAGCCGCCTAGAGTCAGGTTCGCCTGATTAGGGCGGGGTAATAAATCTAAATAAATAAATAAATAAATAAATTATTGAATGATTATTGTAATGGAGGGAAAAGAGCAAGGATACCTAAAAGTCTATGGTATAAACCGCAGAAAGAGGGTGGTTTAGGGTTACCTAACATTAAATCATACTACAGGGCGTTCCAAATTAAAGGCTTGGTAAAACTTTTAACGATAGAGGACCTTATATGGAGGGAGATAGAAATGAAATATAGTAATGTGTGTGCAAAGGGAGAATTTCTGGAAAATACAGTTTTTGGTTTAAAACCAAGAAATAATGTCCTAAAGTCTATGATAAATGTATGGATAAAGTTGAAAGATAAATTGGCACCAAACACCTCTCCAATATTAGAGTTGCAAGATCTTAAAACATTCCCAGTTAAAAATTTAGAATTATTAAAAAATATTATGTATAAATATGATATAATCTTATTAAAAGATTGGCTGGATCGAATTGAGAATGAAGAAACAAAAAAAGAAATTTATAAGGAATTAAAGTTGAACTGGCTTCAGATACTAACGTTGGATAAGTGGAATAAACAATATAAAATGAAATTACAGCCAATAAGGCAGCTGACAGACTTCGAGGAGATGGTATATAAAATAAGAAAAGGTTCAATGGGGATAAAAGGAATAGTAAGTAAATTATATAAAATGATAAACAACATGGATGAATCCCAGGATACCCTTAAAAGAATGTGGGAATCGGATTTGAGTATTATTATTACAGATAAGAACTGGAAGAAAAAATGGAAAAGTAGGATGATGCGAAATCTGTCTACAAAAGTTAAAGAACACAACTATAAGATGTTGTGGCGCTGGTATATGACGCCAGTCCAGTTAAATCAAATAAATAGTAGCAACTCAAAAAAATGTTGGAGGTGTCATCAGGAAATTGGGACATACAAACATATGTGGTGGGATTGTAAAATTATTTCCAATTTCTGGCATAAAATGGAACAAGAATTAGAAAAATTTTTAAATATCCGTTTAAAGTTGAATGAAAAAATAGTTTTATTAACGGACTTAGAGGATTTGAATTTAGAGGAAAATATAAAAGAGTTATTGTCTATCTTTTTGACATTGGCGAGACAACAAATAGCCAGAAATTGGAAAGGGGATATGAATTTAGAAATTGGTAAATGGTATGTTGATGTTTGGGATATGGCATTAAATGAAAAACTTACATGGGAATTAAATATAAAAAGGGGGTTAATAAAACAAAATAGATTTTGGGACATTTGGAAACCTTTTTTGCAACACACATTGATGGATAATAAAGGAGGAAAACCTGCTCCGAATACAATGTATTTTTGGCAGAATGAATGAGTTGTAAAAGGAGTGGCTGGTAGACTCAAGGACTGTAGTGCACTGGGTGGTAGGAACCATGTACAAAATAATAAAGTTGTAATATGGTGGTTAAAGAGGAGAGCGGATATAAAGGTGAAAATATACAGTATAGTAAATGTATAGAAAATAATGTCTGACTACATTATATTATATTGATATGTATTTTTTTCTCTCTTCCTCTTCTCATCTTTTAACGCTGTAGGATGTACGTGGGAACTACTTTTTTCTTTTTTTTGTATGTACCGTAATTGTTTCCTTTGTGTTTTGTAGATTGTTTTTTAATATTGTAAAAACCTTTAAAAAAAAAGAAAAAGAAGCCTAAGTCAGTATATTGGCTGATCAGTGTTTGGGGGAATTGACTTAGGCTTTTGAGAATTGAAGATCAAAAACCAAAAGTTGGGAAACACTGCTCAAGACTGTAGCTGAGCAGGGCATGGGTGTATATTAAGCTTCTTCCACTGATGTCCTTCGTAAATAGAGATAGCCACCTTGACTACTTTGGATCCAGATGAAATGCAAAGCCAGGACCAAATAAAGGCAAATTTAAGTAGACATCCAAATGGTAGAAATTTCTTTCAAAGTGGATCTAATACAGATCTGAAAACTACTGAATGTTCATTAGTAATTTAGACTGGAGAGAAACAAAGGAATGGACAAGCCAAAAATTGCTACTCTTCCCCAGATCTTTTCCGCATTGTGTTGGGAAAGGGAAGAAAGGATGTGATGTTATTACTCCAGATTTAGCTCCTAATCATCATAATCATGACTGTTTTATCTAGTCTCTCTAAATCGCAGGGAAGGATGTTAAGTAATGTGTTGAAGGACTGATCCAGTATTTAGTTATTTTTTTAATTAGTCCTCTCTACCAAATGTAAGAGTTCTTGGCGGCTTCTGCAAGACCTACGAATGTGTCGCTTTGAATGCTTGCTTTGAACATGCTTGGAATTTAAGCTTTCTACTTCTACCATTGGATGTTCCACTTTCATCATCCATCCCTGTGAAACTATATTTGTTGCATTTTGGTAAGAAATAAGCAGAAAAAGATAAAACTGTAAACTTTTATTCATCATAATTTCTTATTCCCTGCATCTATTGTTTTGAAATTTTTCAGGTTATTTAACTATGGTCACCTCTTTGTTGTATATTATCTTCATAACAATTCATCATAAGAAAGACAGATAGACCAACAGGGCCATAGCCAGAGGGGGACCAGGGCAGGCATGGCCAAACCTGAGTTAGCAGTTCGCCCACCCTGACAAGACGTGGTTCCCCATTGGAATGTATTGAAAAGATGCTTTTTTGCCCACCCTGAAAAATATTCGCCCACCCACATCTAGAATCCTGGCTACGGCCCTGTAGACCAATACTTCTTTGACAACTGTTATCACATCGTGTGTTGACAAACTGCATGTTTTATCTATGTGCTACACCAGGGGTTCCAACCTATGGTCTGTGGGCTTAATCCAGTTCATGGAGCCAATTTTTTCAGCCTGTGGTGGGAAACCCAGGTACCACCACAAGTTCCCACTGCCACCGGAAGTGTGAAAACGCACTGAAAAAATGGAGAAAAATTGGAGCAAGAATGCTCAGCATACCCTCCTGCATTTTTGCAGCAAAACACAGTGTTTTTGCATTTCCAGGTTCCATGGTGGTGGTGGTGGTGGTGGCAGTGACAGCAGTGGCTGCAGCCACAACTGTGATGTTTTGCACTTCTGGTGGCGGTAGAGAACTTGTGGCCGCCCACCGCTGGGGAACCTGGAAGTGCAAAAACGTGGTGAAAATTTACAAAAACTGAGCAAAAATGCTCCTGACACCATCCCACCGCCATGGGAAGTGGTGGTAGCTGCGAAAGCAGCTGAACACATGCCATAGTTGCACCCGCTGCCACAACAGAAACTGGAAGCAAAGGGAGAAACCACAACTCTGGCCCATGCAGCTGTGTGTTGGGGACAGGTCCGGCCCGTGGCGGTAAAGTGTTGGCCACCCCTGTGCTACACAGTTAGCATGTCCTTTTGTCTGTCCTAAACTACCAGTTTCATACATTAACAGGAAGTAGATGTTTTATACCATTCAGTTTAACCATTGAGTCTTCCCTCAAATTTCTGTAAATGAGCTGGCTGGCTGAACAGGTTGGGTTCCTGGCTGAAGAGCCAAAACTTAATTCTTCATTGTGGCTCTTGGGAAACAGCCAGCCCATGTCATCATGGGCAAGCTGCACAGTCCTAGGATACCCCCAGGAGAAGGGGATGGTAAATCAAGTCTGTATATTCTCTACTTAGAGAACCCTGGAAAGGGCTGGTGCATGTCAAAATTGATTTGACAGCCGATGATGATGATGTATGTGTACTTGGTCCACCAGATGTTCAAAACAGTTTTTTTTTTGGAACCCCACTGCTTGGATCCTAGCCCTGGACCTAAGAGTTAGTGACGTATTTCCTGATTTGTAAGTTGCATAAGGTCATGGGTTAGGGCAATTCACATCAATTTGTCTTCAGTTTAATGTACTTTATTTGGCCTGACAAGTTGCGTGACTGGACAATGGGATTGCTGATGAGTTGTCAAACCTATGGCAGATTGGCAGAGAGAGGCCATCAGAACCATGGAGCTAGTACTGGTGTCTAGCACAAACTAAAGCTATCACAAGGTTTCTAGTGAATTCCTTGGCTTTAGGAAGGACAACTGGCTGCCAGCAATGTGGCCCATCCCCGTGACACACCTTATGCAAACCCATGTGTCTCTAAGGTTGGGCAGCTTGGTGCCTTGGTCTACTCAAGTGCAGCTAGCCACACTGGTGTTCAAAGCTAACGATAATGAGCAGAAGAGTAGCGTGCCTTGGCGGGGCCCCGTATAAAAATTTGTTTGGGGGCCCTTAGGAAGGGTAAAGATTTGTTTTGCTTATGCACGTTGGGGGGCCCCGTATAATTGATACGGCAGATACGGCGGTAGCTACGCCTCTGGGTAAGATAAAGGTCTAGGGTTCAGTGCTCATCTCTGCTTATAGCTATCTATGTTTGCATATGTTTCTATGGACATGTGGCAGGCATGCCTAGGCACCAGAGTTCATGAAGCGCTGGTTACCCTTCCCACCGAAGTGGTCCCTCTTTTATCTACTTGCAATTTCTTGCTTTCAAATTGCTAGGCTGGCAGGAACTGGGACAGAGACCAGAGCTCACTCCACCATGCAGTACTCGGGTTCTGGAACTGTTGACCTTCCAGTCATCAAGCTCAGCGTCTTAACCACGTGAGCCACTGCAGGTATAGAAGTCTAATTGCTATTGCCCCCTCGCGGGCAAGGGCCTCCCCCCTTTTTCTAGGACACTAGAGCCTTCCCTTGGTAGCCCCTTTTCCCCTGGGCGCCCCCTTCCCTCCGACGCCGCCTGCCAGCTCAGGAAAGGCTCTTCCCTTCCATTTGTGCAGAGGGAGCGGGGGGGGGAGAGAGAGAGAGACGGGGGCCCTTTCTCATGCTAATTTCTCAGGCTCGCGCAGGGAAGGCGGGCAGGTGGCCGCTTGGCTCCCCCCACCCCACCCCACCCCACCCCCTTACAGACCGGAAATAGGGCCGCGACATCACGTGGTTCTAATGCTGCCCCGCGGGGGGGGAGTGGGGGGGCGCTACTGCTGAAATGGGGAATATGACACGCCGGGGGGGGGAGAGAAGACGCGAGCACCCGAACGAGCCTGAGCGCGCGCGCGCGCGCCCTTTTAAAAAGTTCTGGCGCGCTGGCCTGTGCAAACACGCTTCTCGTCTGAAGGAGTTGCCCCACTCCTCGTACACACACACGGCCCTCGGCCTCTTCATTACTCCCGGGGCCCCCGCCGAATGTGTAGCTTTTAAAGGCTGGGAATTGGGGTGGGTGGGGGTAGTAGGGTGTCCAGCCATTTAAAAAGATGATGATGATTATTATTCCTGTCAGAAATTACTCTGGGTTGAAAGGATTTTTTTTTTGGCGGAAAACTCCCCCTCAGAGAAGGCCCAAATGAGGCTCCTTTCAGAACTGGGACAGAGACAGGCGCTCAATCCGCCCTGCCCTACCCAAGTCTCGAACTGCCGACTTGCCAGCCTTCCAGCTAACAAGGCGAGCTTCTTAACCACTACTAAGCCAACTCATGTGTATGTGCGTGAGTTGCGGGGGTGCTGGAGCCACTCCGCGTAAACTGGAGAGTTAGAAACACACTTTTCCTCCCGAGTCGGTGGGGTTCGCTTGGCGCGGGAAACGCGAATCTGATCCAACCCTTCGACGGAAGAGACCCCCGTTCTTTTCGTGGAGACTTATAGGAAGGGAGAGCCGTTGAGTGGGGGGGGGGGGAGAGAGAGATCCCTCCTTTCTAGGTCGGGAACGAAAGCCAGGAGAGAGTCATCGTCTTTCTCTGCTTGCAGCCCTCAGGTCCGTCTCTTGCCAAGCCCGGCGAAAGATCCCTTGGCCACCTTTGGAGTCTCCACAGAGGTCTTCTACGAAGCGAGTCAAAACAGCGCCGTTTGGGGTTCGGCTGTGTGAAGGGGCGCTCTCTCTAGAGAGAGAGAGATATTTATAAAGTCTGGTGGGTGGGGAGAACCCCCTTCACACAGCTGAACCCCAGACGGTGCTGTTCTGACTGGCTTCGTAGAAGACCTCCGTGGAGTCTCTCTCTCGCCACTGTCCCGCGAGGCATTTCGCCTCTTCTCTTAGGTAGAGCTGGTAGGAAGGCCCTCGGGGCTGTTGGGCTTCCGCGAGAGACTCCTAACCAGAAGCGTAGCTTACCTTGGCGGGGCCACCATCGGCTCCAATAAAGTGCGCATGCGCAGAAACTCAATCTGACGCATGTGCAATGCGTCAGATTGAGTTTCTGCGCATGCGCAGTAAATTTTTGCTCCAATTTTTATTTTTATTTTTTGCCGTTGGGGGCCCCCGTAGCCCGGGCCCCCCGTATAATTGATACGGCTGATACGGCGGTAGCTACGCCTCTGATAATGAGCACGGCAACTCCACAGGTGATTTTAGGGTAAAGAGAATGATCAAAAGTTGTTCCTGGGAGGTAGTTAGTATGGCAGACATTAAAGAACCTTTGTGTCAGCAGATTTTTAAGAAGGAATGCTGTTCTGCTATTTGTCAGTTGTGTTTTGAGATGTTATTCTTTCATACAGCAGCTTTTACCACTTTTTTCTTTGGTGTGTTCAGGATTAGTGAGTTGGTGGCATCATCGAAGCAGGACAGGT
The DNA here is from genome assembly GCA_030440675.1 of Furcifer pardalis. Lineage (NCBI taxonomy): Eukaryota > Metazoa > Chordata > Lepidosauria > Squamata > Chamaeleonidae > Furcifer > Furcifer pardalis. The sequence continues at coordinate 39,293,300 of CP126890.1, read as the reverse complement.
AAGGGTGAGCACTGTGGCTTAAGCAATTTTCACTGGATGCCAAAGGGTGTCAGCCTGCAGTTGTAACGCTTCAAGGCTGATCAGACAGGCAAGGGCAGAACAATCATTTTAGGTTGGTCCAATTATGAAAATGTATGTCCGGTTAGACCATTGCATAATTACTTCTTTGTTTACAACTCTGACAAGGACTATATTTTCTGTCACCAGTTTGGCAAGCTCCTTACTTACCACATATACTTAAATATAAGCCGACCCGAATATAAGGCAAGACACCTAATTTTGACCTGAAAACTCAGGAAAATAGATTGACCCGAGTATAAGCTGGGGGTGGGAAATACAGCAGCTGCTAGTGAGTTTCAATAACCAAAATGAAAATATATTAACATTAATTAAATTGTTGGTGCATCTCAATCTGGCACGGTCTTGGGGCCCCTGCGGTCACTGACCCAAGTATAAGCCGTGTCCCCTTTTTGGTGCTCATCTTTGGGGCTAAAAAACTCTGCTTATTCTTCGAGTATATATCCAGTTTTGAATGGTGACCAGTAAGGCATTGAACACTCTTGGATTAAACGCCAGAAGATAATAATATGTATGAGGTGGAATGGTCTCTTGCCTAACCTCCTGGGTCAAATTGGTTTGGTAGCTTCAGATGTATTAGTGGTGCATCTGGGCGGTAATGATATAGGGCTTATTTTTATTTTATTATTCTAATTTTTATACATATTTTATGATTTTGTATAGCCACCCTGAGTGGTGCTATAATAAGTGGGGTATAAATAATAAATAAAATGATTGCTTCATAAGAGGTAGAGGAAAAGAGAAAAAGGAAAGCAGGCAAATGTTACATTCCTGTCAAGCTTTCAATCTACATGATTTGCGTGCTAGCCTCCAGAAAACATTTTTCCCCCTAAAAGGCATCCTAACCGACTTAGGGCTTGTTCCACAGTTTACCACTTTCATGGCTTAACATGTTGATAATGTGGCTGTTAGCTCCCAGCAATCAGAAACACTTGAATGTACTTAACCTGAAAAAAGGCTTTATTTGCTTCGGCTTCCCATAGAGCAAGCCTGGGCTTGCAGATCTTTGGAGCTATATTAGTGGCTTTAAGTGGGAACGTGCATAGAAATGTCATGATGGAGGGCATGAGAAATAAAGCCCCTAGCAACATCAACTACTGAACAATGCAGGACAAGGAGAAATAAATGGAAAATTGCCACTCCGCAGGGAGAATTTCATTTCTCACTCGCTCCTGCTAGGTTAGCTTGGAGCATGTTTTAACAGCATATTCCCCTCTTTGCCATCTAATTATCTGGAATCGTATCACTAAACATTCCTGTTTGTAGGCGCTTGGGTGCCATCCGACTCATCTTCCAACCACTTAAAAAAGAACAATCAGCACATTTGTTTCTCTGTGTGTGCGTGCATGCAAGAATTTCCTATTTAAATCCGGGCTAGGTAATGAAGGCACTCATGTGGGGTGGGGAGGCCCACGGGAGGTGGCCCTGCAAAGGGTGCACTCATGGGGAGTGAGGAGCACTCGTGGGGGTTGCATTCTTAAATGAGGTAATATGAAGGTGGCTGTTGAAGAAACCCTCCATGAATCCCATTATACTGGATAATAACCAACTAATAACTGGCCAAAGACCTTCACCGCCGCTGCCACAGCTGTTCCGCGGCCAGCCCCTCCCTGCCAGGAAGGGATAAGAGCAGCTGGGACCGCGGCTGGCTGGAGACCTCCACCGCTGTTGCTACAGCTGTTCTGGAGCCACCCCTTCCCTGGCCGGGAAGGGATAAGGCCTCACCTGACTGTATTGTATTTTTATTTTTATGATAGATTTATTGACTGTATTGCATTATGTTGTTATATTTATATTTTGTTGTTGTATTTATATACTGTAATACTGTAACATATGTTTCCCCATGGTATGTTAGCTGCTCTGAGTCACTCTGGTGAGTCGGGTGGCATACAAGTCTAATAATGAATGAATGAATGAATGAATAAAATAATTGCCAATAGTCTCCATTTGGAGCTTGGGATAGGAATATATGGTGACATACAGGATGATGATATCTTTGCTTATCTTGGTGAATGATCAGGAACCAGATAGGGAGAATGTATCTCTAATGATTTTGGTGGACCTTTTAATGGAATTGATACTTCTGACTATGATAGCCTTCAGAACTGTGTCTCACAGATGGAAGTACTGTTTTGCGGCACCACCAGCCCTTCTTGAATAGGTAAGCTCAGAAATGATGCTAGAGGACTTCTCATTGACCCTCTGACTACTAGCCTCTGGAGTCCCTCATGGTTCATCTCAGTCTACCATATTAATCGACATATACACAAAATATCTGGGAAAGTTTGTCTAGGGTTTGGGAGTTCAGTGCCACAAGTATGCTGAAAATATGCAAAACTCTCTTTCCACTTAATTGTGAGTAAACTTGTTTATAGACCAACATCTCATGTCAGTAATGGACTGTGTGAGAGCAAACAAACTGAAGCTTAAGCCAGATAAGTCAGAGATGCCCTTGGTTAGTCGAAAGGCAGATCAGGGATTCAGACTGAATTGGATGGGACCACGCTGTCCTGAAACTTTGGCATGCTCCCAGATTCTGCTCTGAGCCTCAATGACCAGCTTTTAGCGATGATTAGGGGTGTGTTTCGTTAATTAAACTTCATGCACCAGCTGTGCCTGTTCTTGGAGAGATCTGATCTAGTTCCAGTGGTGCATGCCATAGTTACATCGTCTCTAGATTACTTCTGCACTGTCCATGCAGGGATGCCTTTGAGGAGTGTTGTTCAGAGAACTCATCTGGTTTCGAATGTTATGGCCAGCCTGCTGACCAGAGGCAATGACAAGGAGCATATAACTTCTCTGATATGACTCCACTGGCTGCCCATCTATTCCTGGGCTCAGTTCAAAGAATAGATTATGACCTAGAAAGCCCTAAACATCTTAGGTCCAGGCTGTCTGAAAGACCTGCTTGGGATTTAAATTGGGTGTAGAGGGGAGGGGGAGTCACTCCACAAGCAGGAGGCAAGAGCCCCCCCCCCCAATAGCTTCATCCTGGTTGTGGAATACTCTCCCTCAGGGGGCAAAACTCAACTCCTCCCTACAGTCTTTTAAATGGCAGGTGAACAATTCCCTTTATAGGTAGGCTTTTTTAAAAAAGAACACAATTAAATTTTACTGCAGGACTCTGCACATTTTTTTGTTTCTCATATGAGTCTCTGTCTATGCATTTTTAAAATGGCTTTTAGTAGCAGCTTACATGTTTAATTGTTTTTTAATGTTATCTTTATTATGGTTTTAATTATACTTTCTTTTAACTGAATGTGAACTAATTTGGGAGAAAGGGGTCATTGAGATTAAATGAAGAGATAACGAAATGGAAATTAATAAATCTGGGGGAAGGGAATCAGCATTGTTTGTTGTTTAGCTACACAGCCGAGTCTGACCCTTTGTGACCCCATGGACCACAGCACACCTCTGTCATCTGCCGCCCTCCAGAGTCTGCCCAGATCTACGGCTCACTACGTTAACTGTACTAACCATCTTATCCTCGGCCAAATCCTTCTCCTTTTGCCTTTGATCTTTCCTACCATCAGGGTCTCCTCCCATAAGATCAACATCGTAACAATAGCTAAATAAACAACAGGACACAAGATGTTGAACTGTTACAGCAGGGGTTTCCAACCTATGGCCCGCTGTGGTCCTACCCCCTATCCTAGCTCTATTCATCTAAATCAGGGGTTTCCAGCCTACAGCTCATGGGCTGGACCTGGCTCACGGTGCCAATTAACCAGGCCCAGGTGAGGACCCTGACACCACCACTGGAAGTGCCAAAATCATGCGGTAGCTGACAAAATCTTGTGGGAACTGCCAAAATCTTGCAGAAATCTCACAGAAAGTGCCAAAATCTCACGGGAAGTGCTGAAAATGTGGCAAGAACAGCAAAAATGAGGCAAAAACATGCCGCCCTCACTCCCACTGCCACCGAAAGCAGTGGGAGGAACCATGCCTCTGGCCCGCTCAGCTGTCTGAGGGGGCATTGTCTGGCCCATGGCATGAAAAGGTTGTCCACTCCTTATCTAAACCATTTTTTTTTACTGCTACTCAGCATGTTTCTAGGGTCATATCCTAGAAGGTAGAAATGTTTTCAGCAGAAGGATATCAAGAGAAGGAAACACTCTTTACCAGAGAGCACAAACCCTGTACAGAGTGTAAACCCATTCAGAAAATGTTCAGTTCTTAAACACATGTGTAGTTCTGGAAAGATCAGAAGGACTGTTGTGAAAGGCAAAGGCCACCCTGTATATATATGAGTGAGCAGAATGATCCAAGATGCAGTTTCGGTTTTCTTTTGAAGGAGAATGCTGGAGGTTTTTGGTGTTTTGTTTCAGTCTGCAAATAGATAAATTGAACATATGTAGTGGCACAGATAAACCAATTCTTCCCTATGTAGGATCCTTCAAGTATATTGGATTACTCCTGTCTAGACTACCAGACTGACTACTGATGAAAAGTTGTAGTCCAACATCATTCTGGAGGTCATCAGATGGAAAGAGGCTGTCTTAAACAACCTATTAATTTTTGATTGATTGAACCTATTAACGTAAATCCACTTCTGGAGGTCAGGCACCCCAGACACACCAGGAATCAGCAACTGATCCCCCATGTCTGTGTCCTAAAACACAACCAGCCATCATAGCCAGGAATAAGGGATTATTGGACCTACCATTCAAAAACTTCTGGATGGCTAAAGTTGCTTAACCCTCATTTACAAAGCACCCAAACTCAGTAAATCCTCTCCTTAGTATGTCACCCTCCACAAAGCTGTCATTTATTTTGTTTACACAGACCTTGGCTTTTCATTCTCAGGTGAGTAGGAAGCGAGGACTTCCTAACCCCCAGGATTCACCAAAGGTTGTCTGCCTCCCCAACAGAAACAGCCAAGTAAATCTCTCATACCCACTTCCCTATGGCAGTATATGACTCAAGGCTGATCATGTACAGTTATTTTGGTTACTGGATCACTGTAAAGAAAAAAACCCATGGGATTTGACCAGCGTTTCACAAACTTTGGTTTTTGGACATCAATTCCCCAAAGCACTGATCAACCAATGTACTAACTCAGGCTTCTGAAAATTGAAGTTGTCCTGTGGTGCCTGGGTCTCACGTTGGGAGCCACTGGATTAGACTCATAGAAATAATTAATCTGCACCCTATATAGACCTTTCATCTCCACCCTTGCTCTGTAGTCCTCATCTATCTGTAAAGAGCATGTGTGTAACTGGGACTTTTGCACTTTTCAAGGTTGTGGTTGGTGACTCAGACTGAGTAGGTGAGAAGTTAGCTTTACATTTCGAATCTCAGCTCCATTAAGTATTAAAAGATGTCTGTATATGATTGTATGAACTTTCCCCACCTCCTGTACCTTGCAAAGTTAGCTTGCTTTGTTTTGTAGCTGGACAACAGGAGTAAACCCATATTTCATTTGTCATTCTATTTTTTTTTTCAGGCATGCATCTGCAAAAAAATAAATAAAATGCCATCAGTTGAAAAATAGAATGTTGTCAGCTTGCAAATGTAATATAGGGTGGATGTAAGTCTCTATTGAATCTTTCTCTAAATTTGCCAATTATTGTATCCAGGGTGTCACCAGTATTGTTGCACTCATGTACCCACATACTTGTCACAATATGCTCTTCAAGTGTAAATGAGCTTAAATTGGTCATATTTCTCTGGAAAAAATAAAAAAACATTATGCATATGGACAGGTAGGGATGTACGGGCCACCCTGTAGTGTAATCTTTAGTGGGTCTGAAAAATTTGGCCATCGCCAATGCTGTATTTTTTGAATGTGAAATCCTTTTACCACTCCTGTGTAACAGTTAATGCTTACTGCTAAATGTACAGGCCAGTAACCTGGATAGGTTTTGAGTCAACCCTGCAGTTAGGGTCCTGGGCCTGTCAAAAAAGAAAATCTATAGCCCCTCTGATTTCCACTTTAGTGAGGGACTAAATCCCTTTCCTAAACAACTGATAGCAGCATTACCAAAAGGGCTTTGTCTACAAAGCTATAAAGGCTGGCTCTGGTTCAAGGAAACACTCTTTAAAAGGCACCTCTCTCCAGCCCTCCCTGTCCTTCATACAGCAAAGGACACACATGCAGAAACCTACCTTTATGTATATATAACGTGGGCTGGATCAAGGTCTTCTCAGACTCAGGCTGTTCTAATTTCATAAAAAGTTTCATTAGAATTAAGATTATAAATTTAATTTTTTTTTAAAAGTAAAATTGCCACAATTTTCATTCCATTTCTTTGAAACGTAGGCCCCTGGATCAAGAACATCTTCACACTTCTGCTTTTTCCAAAACTAGCAGATGTACTTTTTAAAAGTTTTTTTAAAAGCTAATTTGTAGAAACAATAAATATCTTGCCAAATATCTGCCTGTCATTTCCTTGCAATTTTCTTTGGCAAATGGACCTTAATCCCACCATTTTTGCAGCAATTTCCCAGAGACTTTGCTCATTACAGCCCCAAAATTGTTATCTCATGGACCTCATCAGATCCTTTCCTGCAAATTTGGCATCATCTTGCAAGACAGAACAATTGTGAACTTCAATCATCTTTGCTTTTAAGACCACAAATTTCCAGAGATGTTTATCTCACTTCTTGACTTTTAAAAGAGTATATGAGGTGTGGGGAAAAGACGTCTATCTCCTAGTTTCTATCTTTAAAAAACAGCCTACATAGACATTGAAACTTCTAAACTTACTTTATTTCATAACACCTGCAGTTTACAATTTGTACACAGAGTTTGAATGAATGTTTCCATTAGGATTTTTATCACTGAAGAGATGACATTTTAATTTTATATTAGCTGTTTCCATAGGTTGATGGGTTCCCCTACTTTTTCTCCCCCTATGCTGTGGAATAAAATAAGAATTATCAATTTGGGAAAAGCTTTCCAAGGTCTCTGCAATTGCCATCATGATCTTTACTCCAAAATGAGTGAACATATTCCGGCTGATTCTGTGGGACATCTTATTCACCCAAAGAATCACTTATTATGGCAGACTCGTCACAGAATTAGACCTGCCTGTCATCAGAAGGCTTGAATTTCATGTCCCCAGTAAGGGCTCAGACATGGCCACAAGGTTCCTACCATTGCTTTAGAGATACAATTGGCCTCCACTTGGGGTGTGACTTTTTCTTCTTCTTGTGCCATATCTGATTCTGAATATTGGCAATCATCATTGCGATCAGCCATGAAGACTGTCCTGTGAATATAATGTTGTAGCCTTTCATCTGCCCTGAGGTTCATGATGCATTGCATCCACAGGCAAGAATCAACCACACTGCACCTCAAGCAATCCTATTTTATCCTTCTTTCCTTTTAAAAAGATAAAATAAAATAAAGATGTTAAAAAATAACCCCCCCAAAATCCCCAGCTGCCTTCTCCTCTATGCTTTCCTTAAGCCTCTTCCTGACTGTAGGAAATGGAAAGATTCTTCCCTATGGAGAAGGAGAAAGAGGAAACTCTCAAATTTTTATTTCTCAATAACATATGTCAGTACTGCCTTGGGGCTTTAAAAACTCTTTGCTTCCCCCCCAACTCCAATTTCAGTGCCAAAACTTGGGATGAGCAGTTGGTTTCTTATGGCATTATAAAGTGAGCTATTCAAGTATAATAGATGTTGGGGGGGGGCAGGCTAGGCTTGGGAGAGAAGGAAGGAACTGCTTCTGAGCCACATGATTATAGAAATGGGTACAAAGAGCTCTACATTTTCCCCTGCTCCAAATGGTACCGTAGGTCCACTGGCTCCCTTCCCGGTCTCCTTCTTTCACTCATGGCTTCTCAATGGCCCAAGTTTGTACAAGCACTATGCACATGCAGAACACATAAGGGTTAATGATGGGACCCACAGGAAAACCCTCCCCAAAATTCCTCATAAACACAAATCAATTTCTGTCTTCCTTTGACATGTCCCTCTTCCACCAAGATTTGTCACCTTACCTGCAGCACCAGAGAAACATAGCAATTGCCTGACACCTCAGTTGGAATCCTGAATGCCAGCAATCCTAATGGCATTGTTGTCTGTGAAGTAACAGAGACACCCAAGGGGTGTGTGTGGGAGACAGAGAGATAGAGCGACCGACCAGTGGACAACAGTGTATTGGTTCTAGCATGTTCAAACCCATCCACCTGGTATAAGAGCCTACAAGTCTTGGCACAAAACAACTTGAAGTTTCAACAAACCAGTAACAACTGAAGGGAAAGTTTGTTAGCTACCTGGCAAGTCTCCACACATGGTCAGTGGATTGCATTCAGATCATTCAAGACAAGCCACCTCAATTCATACCTATCATTTCTTATGTCTCTATGGAAATGAATGCTCTGTTATGCAAACAGCAGACTCAAGGATTTCAGTTAATGATTATTATGAGATCTGCTGATGCTGAAATTCAGCTTCCATGACTGATTAGCTATCCATATCAAATCAAACCTTATGACATTCAGGATTTTGGAGATGTAGATATATTCTGTTCATGCTAATTTCTCTCTCTCCCTTTCATTGTGCTGTTTGAACTAATGATAATAATAATAATTAAATGTCAGAAATTATTCTGGGTTGAAGGATTTTTCCAGGAGAAACTCCACTCAGGAAACACCCAAATGAGGCTCCTTTCATGTCCCCAAGAGCTGGAACAGAGACGGGTACTCAATCTGTCATGCAGTACCTGAGTTTCAAACTGCCGACTTGCCGGTCCTGGGTATGATCTATTATGTTGTTGTAGAATTGTCGTATCAAAGATGAGACGGGACAGCAATTCCTGGTCATACAGATTCAAAGGTCTTTTATTTGCACAATGGTTCACAGAGAGTATAGCTACTCAAAATCTGAGAACCCCGAGGATTCAAAAACAAGAGTTTATATACCCAGTAGTAAACAGGAAATGCATGGCACCTCAACCATGTGGTGGTCTTACAATCTTGACACCTTGGTATTGGTCCCAGGGACAAAGGAATTCAAACTACACACTAACATTGGCTTGTGGCCAAAACTTCACACTTATCTATCCTCTACCATTGGGTACTCTTACAAGACCTCTATTCTAATGAGGAAAGGGTTTATTGCCTCAGGCTGAACAACAGGCAGGCAAGTTTAGCCACTTTCTAGGTTATTGGGAGGGCAAAGATGGGGTCTCTTTTGTTTTATATTTTTCTATTTTCCAGCACAATGTGGAAACACAATGAGGTCCTTCTCAGCTGTAGCACCTCAGTTGTGGAATGGTTTCCCCTTACAGGCTCAAACAGAACCAAGGTTAACCTCATTTCAGTACCAAGTTAAAACATTCACCAAAGCCTTCGGTAATTAAGGATCATGACTTTAACAAGCTTTGGAGGTTCCCCTGCTGTTGTGGTTTTTAATGCTTTAAATTGTTTTAAAGTATTAAATTGTTTTATATTGTTTTTATTGTTGTATTCCACCCTGAGATGACAGATTCCAGGGCACAATATAAATGTTCAAAATAATAATAATTAAAAGATGGATCAATTTCTTAATTTAATATTATTTCCTACAGTCACTTTTGCTCATTTAAAACCATGGGGAAATTTGTGCTGAGTGGAATATGAAGGAAATAATTGGATGAAAAAGGATTGGCTAAAGGGGATGGGGGGAATTACAAGCTCAATCATTGCCCTGAGGTTCAGCAATAATAATAGCATGTGAGGACATTTTATCAACTTTAAGAAACACAGATGGTGACTTTCATCGCACTGATTATAAAGTGACACCTCCACAGGCAACCTAATCTCTAGTGCTTCATTTTTATCTTAAGTAAACAGTCAGTGTGAACATATGGTTTGGGATACCCTATACAGAAGACTCTGAGGTCAGGATATCATCCCGACTATATTCTGCCCACATTCTTTGTTCCCCCTTTTTGTCATTTCTTCCCCAAACCCATGTAATTTAGGGCACCTAAGAATATTGGAAAATGTAGAAAATGTCACAGGAACTTGGAACATTTTCAGATAATCAGACTACCCTGAGGGGAACATTTGGAGAAGGATATCTCTCTGTATCATCTTACTAGGTAGCAAGGAAAATTTAAGTATGGTAGAACGTGTAATAGACTATTTAAATCAAGGATCATAGAATTTTCATTCTTGCCCAACTAAACGCTCCACCATCAGCAGTCTAGGAGTTGAAGTTTAAAAAGATCCCATACTGGCAATGAAAATCTCCCTGTAATTCCAGAGGAATAGAAATTCATATTCTTTTGTGTTGCCCTTTTTACCTTGTTATTCAGAAACCTTTCACTGAACCCTGTTTAAAATTATTTCTTGGATGTTCTGAGGCCTATTACACCCTTTTACTGCTTTCAGGACAGAATGTACAGTAAGTATGCAAGACTCTTTGCAGCTGCAGTCAAAATTCGAGAAGGGTTTTTTTTTGTAATTAGCTAATTGCAGCTATTTTTTAAAGAGGGGAGTATTAGCTATGCCCCCTAGGAAATTTCCAGGTTTTTTTTTTCATTTTAGGGTGATAATAATGTAGGTCACTATAATAATATATTTTATGTATTCTGTGTACTTACAGCGCTTTTGTGGATATTGGTCAATGATTGCAATAAAGTTTATCAGTATAGGCTTGTATAGTAATATGGTTAGATTTATTCACCTAAGCACAAATGAAAAATATGGCATTTTGTAGGTTTTGTAACAGTGATGCCCTCCACAATGAAAACTCAGAAATTATATTATTTGTTGAAGAGACCTAGGATTCTGCATAACAGTAGCATAGAAACAAAATACAGTACAGCAATTTCCACAAAAAAGATGCAAAACGGTGAAGTTGCCTTCAAATCCAAGAAGACATATATAAATTGAATAATAATAATAATAATAATAATAATAATAATAATAATAATAATAATAATAATAATAAGAAGAAGAAGAAGAAGAAGAAGAAGAAGAAGAAGAAGAAGAAGAAGAAGAAAGAAAGAAAGAAAGAAAGAAAGAAAGAAAGAAAGAAAATCTCGAATATAATAATTGCCCAAATAAACTGGGGAAGTTTTATCATTTTTACTTAATCCATCTTAGTAACGATTCTGCAAAGTGTTTTTTTAATTGTCCACATGTTAAACTAGGAAGAGTGAGGATGAGAGGCAAAGAGTGTTGCAGAATTTAGAATTTCTAGTAAAATTCTCTTTAGCTGAGCAGAAGTGGAGAGACCCACAGAGGAAAATAGCTACAACCCTCCCAGAGTCCACCCCTTTCTCATTAACCAGTGCTCATAGCCTCAATAATTCACTCTTAGATATTTGTAGGAGAAAGAATAAACATGTTTCCTTTACTTACAGTTTGTAATTAAATTTTGATGGAGCTTTGATTTTGTGAGTTAAAATGGATTCTGGCTGTTCATTTCCTTCGTAATAAGGGGTGAATTCCTGCAGAAACCAGAAGCTTGGCATTGGGCCTTAAACCCAGGTGCAAGTTCTTGCTTTCTGCAGATATTCAAAATAATATAGGAATGTGAGAATGGAAAGGTAGGCAATGGGGGTTTGAAGGTAGGTGTCTTATTGAGTAAGAGAGAGAAAAAGATGAGACAAAAGATGAAAGATGGGTTATGTTAATACAGATATTAGAATGGCAGAGAGAAATGCCATATTTTAAGCAGGAGGTGAGATGACTATAATCCTAATTGTGTTAAGCTGACAAAGCCAGGAAATATAGATAGTTATTCCTTTCTTGTTCTAACACTGGGAAAGGGAAAAAGAAATAATGTTCCCTTTTATTTTTATAATGTTTTGTGCTCCTGATTTTTAGTCTTTTCTTTATATAATAAAGATTTGACTTTTTACACCATTTTGCATCTTTTTTGGATTTTTATTTGAAACATAAACTGGTGGGAGCAGTGATGGGATGATAAAATTTTTACTACCATACCGTGATGTCACGGACGTCATGGGTGTGGCCAACATCATGACGTCGTGGGCGGAGCTGGCATCATGATGTCATGATGTTGTGAGTGGGGCCAAAAATAAAATAAAATAAAATAAACAAACACGCACACCCCTCAACCCACCCACCCACCCAAACAACCACAACACAAACCCGTAAATAAAATAAATAAATAAATAAATAAATAATAAATAAAAATACACCCACCCACCCAAACAACCAACCCCCAAACACAAATAAAACCACCCACCCACCCACCCCAAACACAAATAAAAACTCCAAACACAAACCCTGGGTCACTTACCCTGGGTCAACTCATCCAGGAGCAGAAGAGGCGGTGGCGTGGCAGCGCAGTGGCAAACCGTCGCAGCGGCCTGACAGCGCACTGCGCCAAGAAAAGGATGCCGCCGCTTGAAGCGCTGCCTGCACTTCCTTTCTGGGCAGCCAAAATGACTGCCCGTAACTGTGCATGCGTCAAACCTCTATTTGACGCATGCACAGTTCTATTTCTTATTGCACATGCATCAAATAGAGGTTTGATGCATGCACAGTTACGGGCAGCCATCTTGGCTGCCCAGAAAAAAAAATTCAGGAAGGGGTTCAGCCCGAACTGGTGAGGTAACCGAACCGGTCACCCAGGGTTCTATGAATCCCCTCGGCGAACCCCTCGTGATGGGCGCTACTGGTTCGGGCAAACCGGAACAAACTGGAAACATCCCATCACTGGGTGGCAGTATTCCAGTTCCTTTTCAACTTTTTCCTCCTCCAATCACTACATAATCCAGTCCTACCTGATCTGTTTGGTTTGTAAGCAGAAACAACCAGGGACTGAAATCTATCATAGATTTTCCTAACCTGGAGCAGAACCTTAAGTACTCTGAAGCAGCAAAGGCATTATGCTGGCTTCCTAAATCATCCCAGATAAGCGGGTTAAACAAATGAATGAACAAACAAACAAACAAGATCTTCACTGTTTCTGGCCAATGGTCATATGCAGATTATAATGTATCCCTTGCTGTCAAACATGCAATTTCCTTTCTTTTGTGTTTTATATTATAATATTCCTCAATACCCTTTAAGTTCCAGTTAATGTTCTCTAATGTTCAAATCACCTTTCATCAAGTAATTTATAAGCAATAAGCCTTAGTGTCCACCTATTAAGAACATGAAAAATGTGCTCTTCAGTTCTATTTTTCAAGCACCATCACCAGCTATTTGCATAACATAAGCACTCTGTTAATAAAATAGTCAGCCAAGTAAAAACCAGAAATATTTATATACCTTCCCCCATGTTCATTTAAATTGAGAGCCAAGAAGCAGAGAACCATAAGTTAAGGTAGAGAGACAGTGATGCCTTCATTTCACCCATCTTTCTTGATGGTTCATATGACAGCAGAAGATAACAACATCTTCAGGCATGTTAAACAAGAGCCTGACATAGCCTGGAGCACCTTAACATCTCTTAGGTCTAAATTATATGTTTGAAGGGAATAGTATCTTCTCCATCCCAATCACAACATTAAATACTTTAGAATAAAGAAATCAACTCCTGTGGGTTGGGGAATCTCTCTGTTCCATCCTAGGACATGTTATGGATTCTCAGAGCATCTGACATTATACGCATCACTTGGTCATAAAAGATGTCCATAGACTCCATGCAGAACAGTATAGGTGGCCTACTAGTGCATGATACATTGATGTGTGGCATTAATCCTGCATACCACAGGCTACTCGAGAGTATAAGAAGAGTGTTTCAGAGTGAAAACAAGAGGTTGCTCCATCTGTGATTTGCACATTCTGATGGAGATCTTCACGGTTGAAACAAGAGAAAACTGTACAACCCAACCTGATACTAAGGTGAAATAGGATGATTCTGGAGCTGGAATGTTTGGGGACATTAGTGAGCGAAGGTACAGCATGGTTTTCTTAAACTGTTTGGCAGCCTCTCTTCAGGCAGCAACATGTCTTGGGCTAGCTTTGTGTTAGAGCAGCTGATATACACATGGTTTGAATTAAGTGGCTCCTTGCTTTTGCTTTGGTAAAACTTCATGAAACTGGTGGCATCTACCGTGTTTCCCCGAATATAAGACACTGTCTTATATTTTTAAAAACTCCAAAATATGCACAAGGTCTTATTTTCAGGGGATGTCTTATTTTTCCATGACGAAGAAGAGTACAGTACACATTTATTGCTGATACAGTAGATCGCCAGGGCAAGATTTAGGTGCCTTATTTTCAGGGAGGCCCTTATATTTCCGAAGTGGGGAAAAATAGGGGGGTGCCTTACTATACGAGGAGGTCCTATATTCGGGGAAACAGGGTACATAAGCAACTAAGTGTGGCCCTTTTTCAGGGAGCACACTTCCTTTTGAAGGCACCTTCTGTTTGAAGGGCTTTCCAGTCCAAGTCTTCCAAAAAGATAAAGAACCACAAGAAGAGATCAACAGGCACACAGACCACCTGGGTACAGTCTTCTCTGCTTGAATAAATTACATTGTAATTCTGTTTATACTATTTAATTATGTTTTAAAATCTATTCTTGCATTATTATTATTATTATTATTATTATTATTATTATTATTATTATTATTATTATTATTATTATTATTATTATTATTATTATTATTATTATTATTATTAATAATAATAATAATAATAATAATAATAATAATAATAATAATAATAATAATAATAATAATAATAATAATAATAATAATAATAATAATAATAATAATAATAATAATTGTGTACCATGAAGTCAATGCTGAGTTATGGAAACCCTCTCCATGGTTTTCTAAACAGAGGGTACTCAGAGGTGTTTACCATTCTCTTCTTTTGGGATCACATCCTGGGAATGGGCAGCTTGCCCGTGGCTATACAGGCTGGTTCTTCTCTCAGGAGACAACCAGATACCTAAACCACTGAGTTATCAAGCCAACTTTCCATTTTTATTGTTAAGCTAATCAGTGTGGTCCTTTTGTATTTCTTATTGGTGATGTTATGTTGCCACTCTATTAATGGGACATATGGATAATACTGAGACCAACTGCTCCAGAATTCACTAAGCTGTTTTGAAGTGTTATATGTGAAATTGTGGTGGGCTGGATTGATGATAGAGATGTGGGGATACACAGAAGTCATCCGGCCCACATCCTCACTCAACCCCAGACATCTGATAGACCTTTGAAAAGATTATAAAAGCAACAATCATAGGGGATCTGCCTATTTCGTCGTCGTTGGCTGTTACTTGTATCCAAGCACACATTTTTCCTGGAGGTCATTTTCTCAGCTGGTGGATGTGTCTCTGGTGACTACAAAACCCAATCCTGGCATGGAACATGCGACCAAACACAGTACACTGAATAGATGGTGGAGGACGTGGTTGGGTTTGATGAAGCTTCCATGCTTATCACTTAGCTTCCTCACCAAATACTTTACGGGGAAGTTAGCTCCAGTACAAGACCTCACAGAGCTCCTTTGAAGCGCTACAAGGACCAGCTGAAACAAATCATGAAGGTGTTAGGGATAAACGCACAAACTTGGGAGGCAACAGCCAAAGATTGCCACTTTGGCACCAAACTACCGATCACTTTGAAGGGGAACACCGCAGACATGATTATGTAAAAATTAGAAATTAAAAATGTGTCTGTAAAGGATGGTTTTCACGAGTTTCCAAATGGACAAGAGAAAGAGCATCAGCTCTGGATCATCATCCATCACATGGGGGCATCCAATAAGCAGGACATATGCTGGGTCCCTGTCATCAGTACCTGAAGAAGTGACCAAACTGAGAGGATGACTCTCTGGAAAGTCTTAAGACCTGAGATGGGTTATACAGGGAGATAAGGTCTATTAAGTCATAACCTGCTCTTTGAGTGGGCTCTGAAATGGACCCACAACCAGTGAAGCTGCTGTAACAGGACAATATATATGCCCCCTGTAAGCAGCCCTGGTCAAGCGTTTAATTACAGCATTTTGCACAATCTGAAGTTTCAGGTCAGTCTTCAAAGACAGCCTCACATAGACGGTGTAGCAGTAGTTTAAAGAGGATGTAACTAAGGCAGGGATTCCCAACCTAGGGCCCATGGGCCAAATTTTGCCAGTGGCACCATTTAATGTGACTCCCCTATCCCTCCAAGGGCATTTGAGAAATAAAATTGTCACCCCCTTTGATGCTGTTGAGACAAAATGGCCATCACCAGCAAAATGGCTGTCTGGCCCTCAAAGCAGACTGAGAGAGTGTGACCCGGCCCCTGGCTCGAAAAGGTTGGGAACCCCTGAACTAAGACATGGACATTTATGTAGGACATTTCAAGAAAGGGCACATCTTGCACACTAGCCAGTGGAGGCGGGACAGAACCCTGTCCAGTTCCTTGTGTAAGTCATGCACCAATGTGACCATAGCAGTCTTTGTCCTACAACCAGGCCTGAAGCTAGGCTGAAATGGATCTAGATAACCCGTTTTGTTCAGGGACCCTTGGAGTTGGGAAGCCAGCACCCACATTGCCAGAATATGGCTATATATTTTGCAGCAAAATTGTACTGTAGATCAGAGGTATGTGTTCCTGAAAAATAATCCTCTGTGTGAAACAAGGAGGTCAGTCTACTCTCCCCAAACAACAGCCCTCCCTCACCCTTTCTGATTTGTTTGGGTTAAGTACCACCAAGAGATAATTGCCTGCGGGCCATAAAAAGGTACAAGTCTGCCATGGAGAACTAAGATTATTTATCAGCTTGTTTACAGTATGTCAGGTCAGACAAGAGCCACATCATGAATCACTGTCAAGGTCTGTGAAGTAGGATTCATGACTCATAAGAGCCCTGTCTATACTTATGAACATTTACTTTCTGCACTGGTGCCCTGGGTAGATATTGAGGATGCCTCAAGATCTAAGAATAATTAAGCCTTGCATTGACATTTCTCATGCAAGAAGGAAGGTTCAAGTGTAAGACCAAACATATCTCTAATTACAAGAATGATTAGGTCAAAATAGAATATTTCCCAAACTAACTGGCCAATAGAAGTACATGTGTGTCTATGTTTGTCTGTGAATGTATCTTTCTAAATATGGTTAGTCAATCTTCAGTTTGCAATAGGGATGTTTCAGATTTTGAAGGTATAAATTACCATTGGCTAACTTTTGTGACAAAGCTAGGTAACTGGACAGTTTTCTCTTTGTTTACAAGTTATTCACAATTACTGCTTTATGATATGAAACTCCATTGCCCTCACTAGGTGTGTGTAGGTATGACAGACAAAACTCTGCATTTTTACATGTCCTGGCACAGCTGTGATTAACAGATGTGGGGAAACTGTTTGCTTTTCTTCTTTGAAATAACAATGCCTGGAATCCTGTTGTGCAGTTATACAAATGGCATATTCTTGGGAAGCAAATTGCCATAATTTAAGAAATCTCCATAGACATTATCAATTGCATACCAATTGGTGTGATTCGGGATTCTATAGATAATGCCTATGGAGATTTCTTAACTTATGACACTTTGTGTCTAATAGTTATTGCACTTGTGTAACTGGGCAACAGGTTTCGAGCCAATATTAACAGTCAAAGTATTATGATGTACAGTACAACCCAACTTGATTTGCAGATTTACAGCCCATTATAAAGCAACTCCCTGGAAAACAAAAAATAAATAAATGCCTCATATCATTAAATGAAAGTAACTGCTTGTTAGAGTCCTTATTTGCAATCCTTAGTAAGGCTATGCTTCTTGAATCCTGCTCAGTAGCTTTAGTAGGATTTAAGCAGCCTAATTGCTGAACAGGATTGCAGCATGGGACTTTATTTGGCAGCTTAAAGAATTGTATTGAGATATTTTCAGTTGAGAAGATTTCCCAAGGATATACTAACTAAATACATTGTGCAAACATGCATAATAGGAACACTTGATGTATCAATTAACATTATCTCCTTTCAAAAAGCTTTGCTTCTGTGAAAAACATAGTACATGTGCCTTCTGACACTGTAAACATGTACACCAGGAAGGGGTAACTGTGACCCACTGATTGTTCTTCAATGGCATTTCCTAAAATCCCATGCCATTAACTCTGCTGATGAGAGAAGAAGGCAAAAAAAAAAAATTCTAGACAGCCACAATTTTATATAAGGTCACCCTTGCTTGAAAGCCAGTCGTATCTGACTCTAGGGTTCAGTGCTCATCTCTGTTTATAGCCAAAGAGCCAGTGATGTCTGTGTTTGCAGACATTTCCATGAACATGTGGCAATCCTGCCTCAACACCGGAGTGCACAGGACACTGTTTACCTTCCCATCCAAGTGGTCCCTGTTTATCTACTTGCAATTTCTTGCTTTCAAACAGCTCGGTTGTCTTTAAGAAAGTCTCAACTAGTGAGGCCTTACTTCTGTATTGATAGGCTTCGGATCACAGAGTTAGAAACTGTGACAAGTCAAACTAACTAAGAAATCGCACATCCCAACAAAAACATATAATTGTTGAAAAGAAATGTGTTATTCTAAGCCACTAAATGACTCACAATCTTCTAGTGTGGATTAGTTATCTCTTAGCAGACTTTTATCATCCCAGCTGGGTTGCTGATTAGAACTGGGAAAGAACAGTCCAGTCAAACTCCTCCCTTTGAGGGAAGCTTATGGGTGAGAGTGTGAGTTAGGTCTGGCCTACATAATGCTACATTTTAAAAATCTATTACACATCAGGGCAGACACAAAATTCAGCCTCTTCCCCCACAGCTTTTCAGTGCACAAGAATGTCTTGATAGGAGAAACAATATTTATCCAACTATTGCTCTTGGCTGCCAAGAGGCTACTAATTGTCAGAAGAAGTGAGTTGGATATAATGTCCTGAAATGCAGTACGTTCTCCTCTCCTCTCTCCCCAGGAAGGGAGAAAGTTTTTAAAAAGTGCACAGAAAACACACCCCTGGCATAGGTGCTGAAACTGTTTGGCTGATCCTGGGCCAGTTCCAACACTAGGGAGAATGAGACACGTGCTTCAGACAGCATACAAAGTTACAGTTGTACCTCGCTTAAAGAGCATAATGCGTTCCACAGGATTGCTCTTTAAGCGAGTTAGCTCTTTAAGCGAAACACCATTGTAAGTGACCAATTGTGGGGGGGGGGGATTGTGAACCCCGATTTATTTGTTAAGCGAGTTTTTGGTTGGTTTTATTTGTTAAGTGAAGTGAGCATTCAGAGAAAATTCTGCTCTTTAAGCGAGTTACTCTTTAAGCGAGGCGCTCTTTATGCGAGGTTTGACTGTAGTTTCATTAGACTACAACCCCCAGAAGACAGCTGGTGTCACATCTGCCACTGCTGTGGCCAGTTGAAATCCTTGGGCAGGCAAATAGGAACAGGTTCCTGGAGCATTTTAACACTCGTGGTCATTATTTATTTATTTATTTATTTATTTATTTATTTATTTTACTGAATTTCTAGCATATGATCTTTAAACACACCTGATAAATACCATAGTGCAGTGCTTTCCCTTAGACCAGGAGTTCTCAACCTCTCTAAGCTGGGGTGGGAGTGCGTCACTCTCCCTCACACAACTTCAGGAGCTGGACAACCATTTTGCCCTTCCTCCACCACATGGCACTTCCTGGTGTGGTGGAGGAGGCAGGGGACCACATGAAATGGCACCGCAGGACCATATTTGGACCATGGGTCACAGGTTGAGAATCACTGTCTTAGACCAATATCACTTCTTGGCTATTTAGCTAAGCTCAAGTGTAGTATCCTAGACCAATTGTCTTTAAAAAAAATCTTTATGCGAGCAATAAGAAATGAGCTAGTATTTTTCATCCTTTTTTTTTTTTGCACAGCATGTACTGTTCTGGAAATATCCTTTCCCACGTCACAGAGTAATGTGGTGCGTTATCAATTCTATTGCACACACAGAGAGATAAGTTCATTTTGCATTTGTATGGACTTCTAGGTTTTCAGGCTAGTCATGCATCACTCTGAAAATAACACGAAAAGATAAAATAAACATGGTGGTGGTACCATATAATGACAAGCATCACTCATTATTCCAAATCTCATGCAATATTTAACTATCATACATTGGTCATGCTTGTTTGGACACACACACACTCTCTCTCTCTCTTCATTGAAACATTTGATAAATTTCCCACCAGCTAATTTTGAAGAGGTGCAGCTTGATAATTAAAAAGTATGTTATCTCTTGCCAGCTCATTATAGCCAAGTGTAAACCAACCTTAGCTTTCCCTAATCCCATCAACCCAGTCTGTAGGAAGGGTCAGGGGTCAGTAACTGCTTCTAAAAACACTGTTCAATTGAATTCAAACACGCTGCTACCTGCTAAGCAGCTGCTCACCAACAATTCAGAATCTGTTCTCATTACCAATTGTGAAAGTCCCCTGTGCAAGAAAAGTAGAGATCTGAATGAAGCCTTCATTCACTGCTAAGGCTTTAAGACAGGCTTAAGGCTTAAAAGTCATCATTTTCCACCCCAGCATTAAAAATATAATTTTTTTTTTTTAAAAGAGCTGGCACCACAAGAAATAATGAGCACATTTTGCCACCAACACTCTGCTACACAGCACCTCCCACATCAAAATCACATGAACTGCAATAAGATCCAGAAAGATGATGCATACTAGGGGAAACATTTTCTGTTTCTAAGGGTAGGCCATGGCATAAAACTTTCATGAGTGTTTCAGAGCACACTGTGGGAATATGCAGTAAGCTGAGTTGCCTCCAAAACGTACTTGTTCTATAATTTTTCAAGATCAAAGGAGATGTTCTCCTAAGGGCTTGTCAGGATAACAGATTTACTCACGTAGTGCTGAATAATAGGGGAAGTAGGAAGTATACACATGAAATAACATTTCAAGTCCCTCTTTTTTACAAACATGATAAGGAGGGTGGAAGAGAAACAGGAGAAAATCACACCAGGGATATGAAAAAGCAAGAATTTACCAACTTCTCATTTCTCAGCCAATAAGCTGCCCCACCATGGTGAAGACTAATATTCCACTTATGGGTAAGTTGATTGAGAAGGTGGTGGCTGGCTAGTTGCAGGTGTTCTTGGAGGAAAATGATTTTCTAGATCCTTTTTCATTGGAGTTTAGGTGTGCCACAGTACTGAGGCAGTACTGAACAGTTTGTATGATGACCTTTTGAGGGAGGCTGATGGGAAGAAGTATAACTGTTCTTCTCCCTGGATTTTTCAGTAGCTTTTCTGAGCAAGTTATTGAATTAGGGGATCAGGGATCTGATGGTTTGATGGTTCTGGTCCTTTCTCAATGGCCATTCTCATATGGTACAGCTTAGGGATGTGGTTTTGACCCCTTTTTGTCACTATTTGGACAGGAAATCTCTAACTACATTGGTATACGCATTGGGAATCTCAAGAATAGAATATTACATTGCTCTCTACATGGGGCTGTCATGAAAACAATTTATAAACTTTAGCAGCCCCAAAATGTGAACTCATTCCCATTGGCTTCCCGTTAGTTTCGGAGGCCAAGTCAAGGTGCTGGTTTTGACCTACAAGGACCTAAATGGCTTGAGATCTCAATACTTGTCGAACATTTCCCCAAGCCTTGCTGCTGAAGTTAGTCACACCAAGAGAGATGAGAAAAGTGTGAAAAAGAAACCTTCTATTCTATGCACTGCTGAAAGCACTCACCTGCCACTAACTGGACCGTATGGAAATGGAACAAACAGACAAAGTCACCTGTGGAGGATTTTCCAGCCTGTGCAAGAGTTGCCTATCCAAAATGAGAGCAAGACAGCAAGAATTTATTTCATTGTGCTTTTTACAATTTGCACAAAATATCTCTATCATTGTATTTCATTTCTGAAAGTCATAGCAAGGAAAAACCCTGATAGGCTAACTGCTCACAAAAAATCCACACCACTCATTTGTAGCTTCCACTTTTTAATAATCCATACCACAAGGAAGCAGTTAAATTTTGTACATTTACAGCAACTTGCCAAAATCAGTTTCCCGAAAGGAAAACCTTTCCCGAGACGGTCAAAAAATTTTTTTTCACCACCTCGAAACTGGAATTTTAAGAATAGATTGCTCAGGATTTACATTGCTACTCCCAATTTGCTCAGCAGACCTTGAATATATATGTGCCACACTCCATATTTTTTCAACACCTGCTGTTGTTCTCTCAGTCAGCTGGAACTGGAATCAGTTCTAGCTAGTATAGTCCAGATTCTGATACAACATAAAGAGTGCCTCGCTTAGAGAGTAATTTGCTTAAATAACAGAATTTCTCGCTTAACAACTAAGACCAACCAAAAACTCGCTTAATAACTAAATTGGGTTTCACAGTCCCCCCACCAGAAGTCACAATTGGTCACTTACAATGGTGTTTCACTTAAAGAGCAAACTCGCTTAAAGAGCAATCTCTTTAAGTGAAGTACCACTGTAATCTTATCAGCAATCATATAGTAGTGATGTTGGAAAGGAAGTATTCATCCTAACTCATAGCCAGCCTCTTGTAAGCATGGACAGCTGGAACAATATGTATCAACAGATGAACGGGTATTTTAAAAAACAAAGATAAATGACTCTTGATTGCCCATTTAGAACCAGACTATTTCCAATCACTAAGCATCACAAATAGGAATGCTTACAACAGTCTACTGTTCTTGAGCAACACTTGTCTCCCAACCACAAGGAAGACTGCTAGATTGTTGCAGATGATGCCGGTGTCCCTGATAGCTAAAATGGCCTGAGGCTTTGACACTGAACATTTGGACTCTCCCATAAATCATTTTTATGTGCATTCCTGCTAGCAGTGATCAACAACTGGACGGCTCTTTCTGGCGTGATTAGCCCCTGTCTGATTGCATGCTCAGCGACCAAAGATGGTACTTATTGAGTCCTTAGGATGGTAGATTTGTTCAAATCTGAGACTGAGAGATTAGTAGCTTCTATCTTCCTATGCTTTCAGGGGTCAACCCTGAGACTGAAGGAGAACCATTCAGTCTACAAGCTGTGTGAAGGAACAGTTTGTAGACTGAATAGTGGGGATACTTTCCTCTAACTGCAAGCCACTTACACGTGCATGCCCATGTCCAGGAGAAAATGAGATAGACAATGTGGATTTCCTCTACTGCCTCCTCAACAAATACCGTATATACTCAAGTATAAGCCAACCCGAAAATAAGCCGAGGTACTTAATTTTGACCTGAAAACCCAGGAAAACAGATTGACCCGAGTATAAGCCCAGGATGGGAAATGCAGCAGCTGCTAGTGAGTTTTAATAATCAAAATACATGAAAATATGGTAAAATTAAATTGTTGGCATTGTCCGACATGGTCTTGGGACCCTAGTGGTCATTGACCTGAGTATAAGCTGTTCCCCCTTTTGGGGCTCATTGTTGGGACTAAAAAACTCAGCTTACACTCAAGTATATGCAGTATTATATTCAGAACACACATGCAAACACTTTTGCACTGAGCCAGGGGGACTCAGGCCATCTGAGAGCACGATGCAGATGGGCAGTCAAGCATAAAAGCCAAGATACACATTTTTTTTAAAAAAAAAACTCCTCCTTTTGTGTTGTATATGTCTGCAAAATGATATGCTTTTTTATTTAGGATATTATAATTCATTTAAATTTTAAAAATTAAGAAAACATAATATTGTCATTATGACAAATTTCAGGAATCTGCATTTTATTGATTATAGCTCTGATGACAGACGAAGTATGGCTCTGACAGATACTCACACAGAGAGCCCGTTGTCAGTAATGTTTTTATATTAGTGTTAGTATAAATATAGGCCCAGATGAATACTGAGATTGG
The DNA here is from genome assembly GCA_030440675.1 of Furcifer pardalis. Taxonomy (NCBI): domain Eukaryota; kingdom Metazoa; phylum Chordata; class Lepidosauria; order Squamata; family Chamaeleonidae; genus Furcifer; species Furcifer pardalis. Next base: position 39,269,526 of record CP126890.1, on the reverse strand, counting down.
AAAGAGACTCAAGAGGAAAGTTCTGCTAGTGCTGGTTCAACCTCAACCTAACCAAACATTTCCTGCTTTAAGCTTTAAATCTGGCATGTCCAATTGGGATCTACAGGTAAGTTACAGAGTGGTTTGCAATAGATCAGAATTATAATATTAAATAAAGCATTTTTTCATTTTATTTATGACACTGTATTGGCTAACTTTGTTTCAATTTTTAGATGGAATTATTTTTATAGGTTTTAAGCTTTAATTTGGAAGATTATGAAAACCAAGCCAGACTAATTTCAACATTTTTGTTCGCACAAGCTTTATTTTATTTATTTCATTTACTTTTATATTCAGATAGTTTTCTGGGAGGAAATCCCATTCGTATCTTAGAAGTGCAAGCAAGAAAAAAGTCAGATTCCATCCAGTTAAGTTTATGTTACATTGTTGAAATGTTTATAGTGAACTTATGTTCAAAACAGAAGCTGAATCCTCTCCTAGCAACTTTCTACATAAATCAACAAAGTAGTAAGTCTGGACACACAGAAATGCTGTTATTTACCAGGCCTCAGTTATCTTTTCTTTTGAAAGGCTGGATTTATTTGCTTTAAAAGTCTTAAGTGATAGTAACTCGCTAAACAATATAGACTTGATTTAAAGCTACACGGCCCACTGAAAAAGGGCAGATGGAAGAATGGATAATATTGCAATTTTTCCCCAATTTTTTTTTTAAAAACCTTAGACATTTAATTATTTTTGGTTTAAAGGGGAGCTTTCTCTGCTCTTTCTCTTCCCTCCTCTCCCTTAAAAAAAAGGGGGGGGAAGAGAAAGAAAGACCATCCTAAGTGCAGCAAAAGTTTATTCAGGTGGTACGAATCAGAGAAGTTTCACAGAAACAAACGTTCACCTCAGCAAGAACAGGGCTGTTGCCCAAATGAGGGTTGAGGGGGGATTTCTTGCAGGGGGAGAAGGAGGGGATACCTGAAAGAGGAATAGGCCTGCAGTAATCTCCTTGCCCTAGACAGAAAGCAGGGGTGAGGGAGAGCTGCCCTCTCATTATAGTTTTAGGTCTCAAGGTTAGAATGAGTAAGCAGCTGTCAATTAGAGATAACTCTCAGCAATGCTTTTCTGAAATCTTGGACTTATCTCCTAGCAACTTCCCCCTCCCTGCTCCATTTCTTCTTTCAGGACAGCAATCCCCCTCCTCCTCCTCCTCTTCCTCCCCCCCCTTTTTTTACTCCGCCATCAGCTCAAGAGTCATCTTTTGAAGACAGACAAAAAAATCCCCTTTCAATTTGGGCAGATGCATGAAGAATTCAGGGTTGAGTAGCAAGGCAGAGGAGCTTCAGGCTGTGACATTTTACATTTGTTGCTGCTGGGGTTTTTTTTTTTTTTGTGGGCTTTTTTGTGTGTGGAAAGTGCTAATAAATCCAAGGCATGTTTCCCTAGTAATTAGCTCCCCTTAATTGCAGCCCCCCCCCCACATCTGAGTAAACATTCATAGAGTTGCAGCAAAAATAGGAAAACTTGGTTGTTTCATTTTTTTAAAAAAAGGCACATTGTCATCAAGATGCTATGGGTTTGGCTGGCTCACATAGTACCCAAACACTCATTTGAGCTGGGTGTGTATATGTGTAGAAGGAGAGGGTGCGTTCCGTATGAAGACAGGCAAAGGTGCCTTGTTTGTGCATCTGCCAGAATGTCTTCTTATCTGCTCCCTTTTGTACTGCAAGAAATTGTCCAGCAATTGAGATTTAGGAGTGGCCATGGCTACGAATGGAACTTGAGACCTTTATTTAATATGGCAGCCCCACTGGAAAGCTAGAAAGGGTAGATTCAATTAAGACAAAAGTACAAGGTTACACAATTATTTCTTTTAATGCCAAGTGAAGGAGGATGACGATGACGATGTATTGAACTGTTAATTTTATACCAGTCTTTGCCTGTGAATCTAATGATAGATTTTTATAATAAGAAGAATAAACTTGAATATCCTAGCTTTACAAAAATCAACTTTACTAGAAACTGCCTATATCTTTAGTTGTTACCTTAATGGTCTTGAGCTTTTAATTTTATACAAGTCTTTGTGAACCTAAGGGTATATCTTAATAATAATAATAATAATAATAATAATAATAATAATAATAATAATAATAATAATAATAATAATAATAATAATAATAATAATAATAATAATAATAATAATAATAATAATAATAATAATAATAATAATAATAATAGACAACCATTGGAATATTTCTTAAGATCCACACTGTATAATTTACCCTATGTAAGGTTGGATGGGATGGGGTAGAGGGGAGATTGTAGGCAAAGACAGAATGGAAATGTTGCAAAGAAGATTTGGTTTTGTTTCTTTAGTTTTTGATTCAGCCCAGGGTCCCCTTTCACAAAACAGTCGCTTGGAAATTTTGTACAAATCACATGTACAAAATGACAGCTTTCTGGAGGGCCTAATGTAAGCACTTGTCCTGCAATCAAAGATTCAGCTCAACACGAGTCCTTTGTGTGACAACAGCTTCGCCTCCCCCCCCCACACACACACACACCACTCTGCACGACCGAGTGAATGCAGAGACGTTTTCTAAAGAGATGCACAGAGAACAACCCTCTCCTCCCACCCTCTCCTTGGAGAAAAGGGATGTCTTCTCTTCCAGTTTTTTTTAAAATAATGATAAACCACCTTTTGAATTTTATTTTATTCTCCCTCCCCAGCTTTGCTAGAAGAACAGTGGTAAATGAGAAGAGGAATGAATCAGGGGGTGGGGGATCATTTTGACTGTCATGGTGGACATACAGCTCCAGCCTGCACTTGATATGAATGTGCTTCAAAATGGCTGACATTTATATGCTAGTGAATGCATGAAAATGGAGATGGGTGGTTTTTACAACGCACAGTGATGCACAGCCCCAGTGATTCTCAAGAGCTGCTAGTTGCAGTCTCTTGAACATGCATTTTTTTCCTTTTCTAATAATATTCATTGTGGTAGGATTTATGAACACCCATTAACACCCTCCTTTAGAACACTTTTGGAGCAGGAGAGCAAAAAGAGAAGGAACTAAGATTTCCAAATAAATTGCATATCTTCCTCTTTTTTTTAAATTGGCAATATGACAGACACAGTATTGCCTTCTACGGGAATAGAACAATGATAGTCATCCCTATCTAGTATTACAATGTCTTTTTCTTTAAACTGTGAATTGTATTAATGCATTTTGAAAGCTGGCTTTTACACACCAGAGGAAGGGGGAATTGTATTGCTAAAAAGAAAAAAAGGGGGCAGAGAAAATATTACAAATTACTACGAAGAAAAATATTGTAAAAAATAGAGGTTGTACATTTGTAATTCCATGGTATGGACTATTTTGAAGAATTCAGCATATTTTAAGAAACAAGCCACTTTAATTACAAAAATAAGCAGTGACATAAATTGCCTTAATATTACTTCCCCTGAACCCCACTATAATGGCACTCAATTTTAGGCTAACAAAAATGTTTTTTAAAAACCTGAACCTTGTACTTTAGTTGCATATAAGAATCTTTTATTATAATGTTCAGCCTCAGCAGATAGAAATACAGTCTCACTCCTCTGACCAAATTATCTTGTAAATTGTTACCAGAGAAGACTATAAAGTTGCCAAACACCAAAACTATTTAATTTTTGCTAGTACTAATTTATTCCCTAATTGTAAAAATCTAAGTTGGATGTGCATCTTGTTGCAAACAATGGGATCAGTTATCTCCCTGTCTCCATGTGAGATTGGTGTAAAAGTACAGAAAACCAGAAGGATTCCTTGGATTTTTGTTTCTTTCATCCGACTGTATCAACCCATTCTAAAAGATGAATAGCCAAACATGAAACTGACTCTTATGCTCTTTAACACATGTTTAGAATTACCCTTTAGTTATTTTGCATGGACGTAATACAAGTTCAAAGGTTGGATTTTTCAGGAATAAATCAGGCCTAACATTGAAACATTTTCCCAACAACATCAGCTTAAAAGGGGGGGGGGGTTTGCTCACAAGAGGCACTTGTAGTTGTTTCAGGTGGTTTAAACTACTTACTGTCACTGTCCGTCATTGCATTTCCCTTCCAATGGATGGAAACCCTTGTTTAAGTTACTATAAGCCTTGTGAGCGTCAATATATTATTTAACTAGTTTTGAGTATTTCATGACCTTTGATGCAGTACAGACGCACTTTCCAGGACCACTTCCTGGTAATTCTCTACCTAAAGCACGGACCAAGTACTAGGACACCTTCCCTTTGGAGAAGGAGCATGGTGTAGGAGTAGAATACATGTTTTGCATGCAGAAAAATCTCCCCTGCCCCCAATTCCAGCCCATTGTGTTTGCAGCTATAAGGATTTGGTAACAAGGGACGAGAAAGGCAGTTCTCTGTGTCCCTGGGGAACAGCTGTCATGGTCCAAAAAGACAGTTTGGGGTTTGATGAACCAATAGACTGTCATGGCCAGACGCTGCTCATGTGCCATTTCAACCCTGGCTCTGCTCCTGAACAACCATTCTGCACACTGTTTCTCCTCTAAAGTACCTGCCTTTTTTGTGACTACTCCATGCACATGCTTTCATTGTAATGACAGGGGTCATTAACTTTTAGTCTCCTCAAGTGGGACTTGGAAATAAAAACTGGAGGAAGCATCATTTATTATTTGCATACATGTGGGAAGGAAGAAGAATGCCATGCCTTCACAATGCAGACTGCAATTTTAGGGCTGGGTTGTGCCCAATGGGTTGGATCCAGTGGTGTTATTACTCCACTGGAGTCCTCTAGCACAAAATTTCCATTGCTTACAGAAATCCTGTTTTTCTCCCTGGATATATTTCAAAGCCTGTAATTTTTTCCCCTCTTTCTCATGTAACCCATTCTGTATGGCTTCTTATGACATTATTATGTGCAGCTGCTGCATTTGTTAGTGGCACTGCCTATGAAGCCTATGAACAAACAGCTGCTAGTCCAGTGGTTTCCAATGTGGGGCACAGAACACAAAGGGGGACTTCATTTCCCAGAAGTCTAAGTCAGTACATTCGCTGATCAGTGCTTTGGAAAATTAACTTAGGCTTCTGGGCACTGAAGTCCAAAATCCAAAGTTTGGGAAACACTCCTCTAGTTGAATAAAGGTTGCACTTTTTCTGCATTATGCTAGAGAAAACAGCATACACATCTTTTGAAAATTCAGTTTTGAATCTGTAGCACATATCACCAAATTGAAATGGGCATGCTAAGATTTAGTTAATTGTTTTAATTATATATTATAAAATTATAAAAAAATATTAAAAATTATAAAAAAAAACCAAACTGGTGGGTCAGTTCTACAATATCTGCTTTATGTCTGCTTAAGATTGTATGCTAAGTAAAGTAGGTAACTATTTTTAGGAAGTCAAGAGTTGCACTACTGTCTAAGAAGAAACAATTAAAACTTCTAGATTATGACATTTATACTTCTAATCATAATAACTACTGTATGTGCCATCAAGTCAATTCTGACTTATAGTAACTCTTTTCAGGGTTTTCTAGGCACAAAGCTCTCAGAAGTGGTTTACCACGTGTCTGTGTGTTTGCATAAATCCCTACACAATGGCTACATGGAAACATGGGCTTATCATTTATAAGCAGCATCTTGGCACATACTGCCCAAATGATTAGTGGGAACAGCTACAGAAATCAGAGTTTGTTGATGGACTTCTTTGCTTTGTGATTTGTTCAGCCTTTCCCACAGCAAGCAGAAATTTCACTCTGCAGTTTAGGAATAAACCCATTGCCATCTGAAAATGCGTACTTGCCTCTCTCATTTGTTTTCTTTCCAAGAAAACTTAGAAAGAATCATAGTTTTGTTTGTAAGAGAGAAATAACCTAGTTCATTTGTTTTCGTGCCAGAGATTTCTCTGGGTTGAAAGGATTTTTTCAGAGGATGCCTGAACGAGGCTCCTTTCATGTCTCCCATTGTGCCACTCTCAGGAATCGAGCCCGTCTTTCCAGTTTCCAAGCCTAGCACCTTAACCACTGAGCCACCGTGGGAGCCACAATAACCCAGTAAGGGAAAAGGATCCATGCTCAGAAAACATGCTAAAGTAACCACAGACTGAAGGAGTCTTTGTTTCTTTGGTTGTCCCCATTGGAAGTGAGATCAAATTGGGAAGCTTGTACCAATGTCCCACTCACAATCACAATCTCCGATTCCTAAGATCCTACTTTCTCAACTCCATCTTGTGTTTGCATGAAACAAATGTTGTACTGAGTCACATGTATTTATTTATTTATTTATTTATTTATTTATTTATTTATAGTATAACATATATAAGACTGGCTTGGAGACCAAAATCATTCACACTACTATATTCCTGATCACTATGTGTGGGAGTAAAGGGTGAACAGTAAATAAAACTGACATAAAATCGTGATTCATTTAAAATATGGTGCTGGAGAAGAGCTTTACAGATTACCTGGACTGACAGAAAAACAAACAAGTGAGTCCTAGAGCAAATCAAGTCCAAACTATCTCTGGAAGTAAAAATGATGAAACTGAGGCTTTCCTGCTTCAGGTACCCCACGAGAAGGCAAGATTCTCTGGAAAAGGCAATAATTATTGGAAAGGTCGAAGGCAAAAGGAAAAGAGGAAGCCATATGAGATAGATTGACTCCCTAAAGGAAGCCACACCCCGGGGTTTATAAGAGTTGGAGCAGGGCTGTTGAGGACAGGACATTTTGGACTTATCTCATCCATAGAGTTGTCATAAGTCAGTATTGACTTGACAGATGTACAAATAATAGCATTTATTTCCCACAAAAACAATGTCAAAAGTTACAATATTAGAGTGGGTGACAACCAGCATTTTTGCTGGCATGATCATGTTTAATATTTTATCATTAAACCCTACAGAGGAAGAAGTTGTTGTTGTTGTTGTTTTTATTCATTCATTCATTCAATTTATATACCATCCTTTTGGTCTATAAGCCACTCAAATGTTACCTGTAAAAGTGCAGATAACAAATTAGTAACTAGTGATGCCCTGTGGGGAGGATCACAGTGTGTAAAGCAGCCTCTTCCAATGTACCACTGAAATTGCTGTTAACCCCACAAGTACATTTTCTATTGAGGCCAACTGATGAACAGACCAGGAGAACAAATCATTCGGAGTATATACTGAAAGAGAAGAGTAAAGCACAATAGATACTGTGGATGTGGGTGTTGCAGGTTTCCAGCAGTACAAAACCAGCATGGTTTGGTTGCTATCCTTCAAGGTGTGACATTTTGCAAAGGATGGAGCCATTCCAAGCAGGAAGTGATTAGCTCGACCGATTCATTAAGTTGTAATCTTCTCCCAAACATCTGCATGGGAAATCACAAGCATAATGGTTTGGAAACTAGTGCGTGCAATGCATTTTTCAGTTGCAAACTACCCTGTACAGTTTGTGTGCAGTTTGTTTATTTATTTATTCCAAACCTGGAAGTCATTCAAGTGCTTTAAACGCATTATACATACATGCTTAGATCACTGCTGGGAGCATATGTGTAATATATACTGGCTTGGATCAATGTGCCTGCAGTTATTACCACAAATCTTATCTTAGTCAAAGGAAGAAACTTCTTTCCCTGGTTTAGGTTAACATTAATGATTTCATTTTTAATTTTTGAAGAAATAACTCACTGCCAGTTCTTCTAGTTTTACATTACTTTGGTTAATACAAGCCCAGGCTCACTGATGTACCCTGTTGTGCATAAGCAGCACAGAATCTACTCAATTAGCGCTTCGTTATTCTGTTTGCTTTCCTGATTTGTGCCTTTCCTTTCATCTCTCAGATGTTCACAAGCTTTCCATTAGATGTTTCCTGCTTCTATTAGATGTTTGTAATTTATCTTTTTCCTTTGAGCTGTGGTGGATATTCCAGTATGTGTTGAAATAGCTAATTTCGTCTGAGAATGGAGTGAGGAAGGAGATGGACAGTTAAGGCATGCGTTTGCTGCTTTCTAGAAAATGCTGCAGGAATTATACAGAAATATTACTCATATTTTTACTGAGCATATAGTCAAGAATAGCTCACACATTGACCACAATCGATCTAATCATACTAAATTTCCACTGAAATCAATAGATGTGAATTATTAACAACTCAACCTGCATGAATGTCAATGGGACTTGAACATAGCTCATGTTACTTGTACTGATACATTTACTCAACATTCCAATGTATTACAGATGTTACATCTTTTGTGTATACAAAATTATGAGAACAATGTTGTCGTTTGTGCCTGTCCCTTTACTGATTAGTGAATTGAGGCTGAGGTCTTACTTGGTTAATTGTAGGAGTATCCTGTTAAAATCAATTTTTTTTAACAGGATTGTTGCTTTAAAACATTCTCACTCAAACAAGACAAAAACCATTTGCATCTTTCGGAAACAACCATGTTTGCTAGCTCTAGTATAAACACTAACTGATCTCTACCCCACACTTCATATTGAAACATAACGTGTTATTGGTTTAAACTGAACCTCCTAAAATTAATATTGGAGAGATTAGCTGATTGTCAGAATGTCATTCGGAAAACCAGAAATTCTTTCTTTTAAACTGTTTCTAATGTTGTTTGTTTGTTTTTTGCTGTTAAAACGATACTGATCAATTAATATATTCATTCCTACTGTACTTCATGCCATAAGGTGAAAAGTCCTATTCTATTTATAGAAGTGCCTTCAATGGCCTTCAGATAGGCCAATCTTCCTTACAGATGAGCTGAACACTGGTGAAAGATGAAGGGTCTCCCCCTCTCTTTTAAAAAATGGATAACAATAACAGGATTTGACTACCAAATGTAGGGATTTGAAAGAAACTCAAAAGAGGACTGCTGACTCAAGAAAACCTGCTGGGACTTTGTGGCCTACTGCTAGGCAACCACCCAACCACATCACAGCAAACATATGACTACAAAATGGATGATCTCATCTCTAAATCAGCTATTTGATATGCAGATTGCATGGCAGCCCATAATACAGCCCGGCTCTGGCAGCAGGTGCAGCGTAAAAGTGCCTGGACCTTTATCTGGTGTTTTAAAACCAGAATTGGTCCTAACCAATCTTTCCTTCTGACTCCTTCACAGTTTGTGGTTTATTATCTTCATTAAAAACAAACAAATCCCTCTCTCTTGGGGGAAAAAGCATGACATCTTGAATTTCCTTTCCTCTCTAATCCTTAGGCATGTCAAAATTATGGAGGTAGAAAGCTGAAGGGTCTGAAAAGTTGTTCTAGGTGGTAAATCACACACATGCAAAATAAGGTCATAGGAATAACCCTTGGAAATAGAACTGCTTGAGTGTTTCAGCAGGAAAAACATATCCCTTCTTAAATTATACTGAGGAGTTTGGGTAATTATAAGTGAAGGATACATTGTAAAAATTAGGAATCTAACAACTCTTATTCTCTAAGGCATTAAAGACCTTGCATTTCATATCTGTTCTTGTAATATAAGAACAATTTTGTAATATGATAGCTAGATACAGTATGGATAGTACACTGTGTTTGATCATTTGGGCAACTAAGTCAAAATGTTTTCCAGAACAAGGAATAATTTTAAAAAGCTCTTATACTTCTTTCATGTGATTCCCATCACAGGCCTTGAATAGCAATAAAGCACATTGTAATATATAATTTATATTGTCTGTGGTTGCAGGTTAGGTCTTGGAAGTCATAAACCATTACAGCTTTACAGTCATGCTGCTGTTATTAACTAAATGAAAGGGGTATTTGTTCTAAATCTGTAGACTGTATGATGGCTAATCTTAAATTCATCAAGAGCCACTGATGAAAAAGGTGTAGAAAATGCTGCCAGGATGCTAGAAACCAAGTGCCAGATCAACGATAGTGGTGGGGTTGAGGGGGAGGATATAACAAAGCTGAGGGATTGTACGATGCATAATGATTTGGTGCTTCTGGAACATGCTTTTGTAGTGGGTAATTGATCATCTGTGAGGCTGTGAGATACATTTGGCTGCTGGTGCTTAAGAAAGGTCTAAATCTTCACAGCATTCAAGAAAAATATATGAATAAATAGATCTCCTTTTTCAGATGTGGGTTGCATTAAAATTAAAATTTGAATGGAAATGCTGGCTTGGTGGGAGAAGATCTTTGGAGATTTACTCCTCCTATAATGTTGTGTTCCAGGAGATAATTCCACAGATATTACTTGGTGATCTTCAGAAGCTATTGGTTCCCAACCATGAAATATTTGCAATTCATGACACTTTGATCATGTACACATTTTGCCGGGTATAAATCCCTTTTGGTGGCCAGAAGAATACAGCATATACATTTCCAATGCAAATCCTTGCCTAGTTGAGTTCAAATGTTGCCGGTACAATGTGAGAAGGAGCAAAGTAGGAGAGAACTACATTTTCCCTTATTACATGAATGCCTTGTGTTAGAAGCAGTCATCTGAAATAAGTAAAAATTCATAAATGCAAAGTTTTATTTTGATTTGTTCATTAAAAATGCTACTGGGGCTACAGTGGCTAAGAAACTCGCCTTGCTAGCTGAAAGGCTGGAAAGTCAGCAGTGCGAGACCAGGGTGCCGCATGACAGATTGAGTGCCTGTTTGCCCCAGCTCCTGCCAATCTAGCAGTTCAAAAGCAAGAAATTGCAAGTAGATAAATAGGGACCAATTTGGTGGGAAACGAGCTTGGGGAAATGAAAGGAGCCTCATCCAGGTGTCCCCTGAGTGGAGCTTCTCCAGCAAAAATCCTTCCAACCTGGAATAATTTCTGACACTAAATTAAAATTATTAAAAACACTGCAATTGTCCACCTGTTTACATTTTCATAAATAGCCACTAATTTAATACCAATGCTGAAGATGCACTCCTGCCATTTGTTATGCATTTGTAATCCAGCTGACTTTCATGAGATTTATATAAAAACTATATTATTGAAAGAGAACATCACTACAACCAATGGCATTGGCTACCAGGGGCCCTTACATCAACACACCATATCTAATTATCGTAGACAAACTAAAATGCTAGCAGACAGGATGATGTCCAGGTTGCAGCTGCTACTACTTCCTCTGCTCTATGTCCAGTTTTTAATAGGGTGTAGTCATGCCTGCCACATGTCCATGGAAACAACTGCAGATGTAGACAGCCCTGGCTCTTTGGCTATAAACAGGGGAGCACTTAACCCTAGAGTCAGATACGACTGGTTTTTGAGCAAGTGCAACCTTACTGATTTAACTGCTTCCATCAGCAGAACATGAGAAGGTATTCAAGCTGTACACCTCACAAAACTTGCACTTGAGGGCTAGGACACATCATAATGGAAAAAGAGGATGTAGCTTCTTTTGAAACCCCCTCTTCCACAATTGCTCCTGTTTATGTTGGTTATGATAAAAACTCCTGTGTAAATCAAGAATTAGTGCTTTGGTTTGTTCATCTTCTGATTCCTTTCTTATTTCCCCCCATGTTTGTGCATTCTAAATAGTAAGCTTGAGGTTAGGGACTATCTTGTTTTTATTGATTTTAAGTGTTTTGCCCTATGAGCCGCTCTGGTTGAAAGAAACAAGGTAAATCATGCTTAAAATAAATATTAAAGAACCAAGCAGTGGTCAGGACATTTGTACTGTATTAGAAGTCAAAGCTAGAGATCTGCTTGAAGATCTCAGTTCTAATTGTAGAAACCCCTCTTCTTTTTTGTGGAGATTAGTAAGTGGGAAAACAAATGGCCAAAGCTGACTCAAGGGGCCAACTTTGACTGGAGGATTGTCAACTACTAATATCTCATGCAAATATACTAATACAGGGATTCTCAGCCTATGGCCTGTGGGCCGGATGCGGCCTGAGGCACCATTTCATATGCCCCCTCACCACCTCCACCACACCTGGAAGTGCCATGTGGTGGAAGAAGGGCAAAATGGCTGTCCAGCCCCCAAAGCTGTCTAAGGGAGCGTGACCCAGCCCCTGGCTTTAAAAGGTTGAGAACTCCTGTACTAATAGATCTCCTTTTAGCAGTACATCAGAATGACACACTAGCTGCCTCCAAGAATGAAGTTTTGTCTGGTAGAGTGATCATTTCTCCTATGGAACAAGTCATTGTACTATGTTAATCCTGGCCACTGATCAGTTCTGGCTAGCAACCACCACAGTCCCTGCAAACACTTCAGATATCTGGCATTTTGCTTCCTCTTCTTCATTATTATTATTATTATTATTATTATTATTATTATTATTATTATTATTATTATTATTATTATTATTATTATTATGATGATGATGATGATGATGATGATGAAGCACTCTTAACACATTCTGGCATGGCCAGTCTATGTGGTGTAGATTGAGAATTAAATGTTTATCATTGTGGTAATAATAATTTCATGTCAAAAATTATTCTGGGTTGAAATAATTTTTTATTTTATTTTTGCTGGAGAAACTCCGCCCAGGAAATGCACAAATGAGTCTCCTTTCATGTTCCCAGGATCTTTTCCCACTGAAGTGGTCCCACTTTATCTACTTGCAGTTTCTTGCTTTCAAACTGCTAGGTTGGCAGGAGCTGGGGCAGAGACAGGCACTCAAACCGTTATGCAGCACCCGGGTCTCGATCTGCCAACTTGGCAGCCTCCCAGCTAACAAAGCAAGCTTCTTAATCACTGAGCCACTGCAGCCCCTATCATTGTGGTAGGGACTAAAGCAGTGTTCCTAGCCTTTGGTTTTTGAACTTCGGTTCCCAGAAGCCTAAATCAATTTCCCCAAAGCACTGATCAGCCAATGTACTGACCTAGGCTTCTGGGAACTGAAGTCCCCCTGTGGGGCGTGTGCTCCATGTTGGGAACCACTGGGCTAGATGGATAACGAATAGAGTGTGCTTCCACTGTGCTTCCAGGGAGAACTCTAACCAGTGTGGCCTTGAACAAATGACATGATCCCATAGCAACCTCAAAAGAAGGAAATAGGTATAAACTACTGCTGAGTACGCTATACCTAGGCAGTCATAGCAGGGGTTGACAAAAGTTAAAGTTGACTCAATAGCATGTAGTTTTTATTGTTAGTCCAAAACCTCCCAGAAAAGCACAACTTCCCAAGCCCTGGCTAGTTGTTAGTTCTCAGGGGTAGTATGGTGATGAAATAAGGTAACCCAGAATTGAAGGATAATATTGGATACCAGAATAAAGTGGGAAGGAGCTATAAATGAGCTGAATAGAACAACCTTAGAGGTTCAGAGTTACAACAGAACTCCCATAAACGTCCACCTCGCATGATAGGCCTGGGAAAACATTTGTCTGAGAGTCTGGAGGTTGGCTGCCAGCCAGAATGACCAATAATAAATTCAGTGCACCACAGCTAGAAGGGTGGGGTGGTGGTGAGGGGAGCAGATATCAATTTTTTGATATGAATTAAATAAAAAATAAATTTCACAATACATGGCTGTTTGAGTCAGGGAATATTTTTGGAGCTTCATTGCTCCTGTTGAGTTATGTGCCATTTCTTAGACAGAAGGTTTCAGAAATAGTAGTAGTATTAGTGCTGGTGGCAGTGGTTGCAGTGAATGTCACAGGGATGTTGATCAAAAGTCTGCAAAGTGCAATGATACTGTGCAGCCCTATGACTGGCCTATGAACATAAATGCATAGAGTGTCAGTAGTATTTTCTGCAGCTGCCTAGCTTTGAGGAGGCACAGATGTGTTGTTAAATATAAGGTTACACACCAGAGATGAGCCTTTCCTTACAAATGGGTGAATGTAAGGGCAGGTCGCTTTGCTTCATACATGCATATTCATCACTCAGCAGCTGTAGCTTCGCATATATCCATGGAGCCGGACAAATTAAACACCATGTGGTGTTACTATTATATCACCTCAGACCCAATAGCCCTGGTGCAAAGAAATAATTGATGGATGTGTTAGAGTAAACCAGCCGTGCTCTTCACCTCTTTCCCCATTTTAAAGGAAACTTGAGATTGCAAACATTTGGTATGTATTCAAATGAAAACACCATATATTCCTGGGCAGCCATCACATTCTTGGCCTCCTTCTTCTCCCTCTTTCCCTTCACTTCCTTTTATTTTCTGGGCATAGCATTTCTGATTCAAGGAGAGGGTGTACTTCTGTGAGTTTGTGAAGACATTTGGGGGCTCACCAGAGGCTGCAGAAGCCATTTCTGAACCTGCCATGTGGCCTCTGCTTGACATGTGTGCTTGTTATATCACCAGAGACACATGAGAAAATGACTTCCAAGAAAAATGTATGCTCAGATACGAGTAGCAGCTGACAATATCACAATAAGCACACACGTATACCCTGAAAGAGTAAAGGCCTAAGAAAAGGTAAGTAAAGGTAAAGGTCACCCTTGCTCCAAAACCAGTCGTATCTGACTCTAGGGTTCAGTGCTCATCTCTGTTTCATAGCTGAAGAGCCACCACTCTCTGCTTCTGCAAACGTTTCCATGGTTGTGGTAGGCATGACTAGACACCAATGCACAAAAGGTAATGATGTTCATAAACTAAGAGGGCCATGAACAAGCTGAGTCTTCTGTCTTCACGTTGCTCTGATCTGGTGGGGGAAATGGGCAGCTGCTGAAACTGAATGAGGGAGATTATTGCTCATCTCTTCTTCAAACAGCAGATCACTCCCCCCTCCCCGACACACACACACACACACACACACACGCACGCACGCACGCACACACACACGCACACACACACACACCCCGCCAATGCTTGAATCAGCAAGAAGAGCGAATCCTGGCATGGAAACTATGATTACAGACCATACAATAGTCGAGGCTCTCATCTTCCATTGCCGGAAGCATCCTAATGCTAAAGAAACAAATGGGGGAGGCTGACCTCCTGCAAGCATTTGATCCAGCAAGCTGTATGATTCCTCCTGCTGCCATTAACTCCTTCACTCCCTGCCTCTCGGCTATAATAACTCAAACAGAATGGCTTTCCTGAATAGACAGCTGCAAAATAGTAAAAGGCTTTACCTAGAAATCAGTGATATAAGAAAGACACTCATCTCAGAGTGTTGCATGATTTAAAACTATAGGTGTATGTGCAATATAGGTAAAATTCAAAATAAATTAAAACATTACAATGAGTAGACTATTTTTGACCACCGCAGGCTACATCAATAGTGTTGAATGTTTTAATGGTTTGTTTGTAGGCTGCCTGGAGTCACTTTGGCGAGGGGGTGGCAATAGAAATTGAATAAATAAATAAATAAATAAATAAATAAATAAATAAATAAATATTCTTTCTAGCAATCCAGGGTATCCTCAAAGTTCTTTTCCATCACCATTTCAAATGAATCAATTTTTTCCTGTCAGCTTGCTTTACTGGTGTACAACAACTTGAACATCACTTTGCCTGCATGAGAAAATAGAGCAATGATCCTATAGTCACTGTACTTCTTGGCATCTTCTTCCTTGGGGACTGAATGCATATTGAACATTGCCAGTCTGCGGGCCATTGCTTTATTTTCCATATTTATTGTCATATTTATACAATATTAAGATTTTGACAGATTCAGTCTGTGTCTCTTGAAATAGCTCTATTGGTACCCCATCTACCCTAGGTGACTTATTTCTTCCCAATGTTGTCACAGAAGCTTTCATTTCATTTTCTAGAGCTGAGGGTTCTTCATCATAGGATTAATCTTCAAAGGAATCTGTCATCCTTTTAACTCTTCTGCATACATATTCAGTATACTGTCACTATCTTCTCTTTATTTTCTCCTGGTCATATAGTGTGCTTTCCTGATGGTCTTTCAGCATTCCTAATTTAGGCTTACATTTCCCTTTGATTTCTTGGATATTCTGAAACAGATTTGTTTTTCCCCTTTTAATGTTCTCTATTTCTTTCCATTGGTTATTATAACAGTTATCTTTGTCTCTTTGTTACCATCACTGACAAACTGTATTCAAGGTTCTGACTATATTTCTGTTACCTTTTATTTTTGCTTCTTGCCTTCTCTCTCAATTTTAAGTGCTTCTTCCATCATCCAACTTGGGTTTTTTTATTTGGACTTTAGAAATGTTTCCCGCCTTTCCTCATTAATAATTTCTCTGGTTTCAGTCCATAGTTCTTCTAATTCCTGGTCAGTTGAGTTTTCTCATGCAAATATGTTCCTTATGTGGACCTTACATTTATCAGGAATGTTGTTTAAATTATATTTTGTATTCTTTTCCTACTTTTCTCTAATATCGGATATTAATAGTACAAGAATCTGCCCCTGGTTTTGCTTTGGCAAAGAGAATACAACTCTATCTCCTGCCTTAATTACATAGCGCAGTGTTTCCCAAACATTGGTTTTTGGACTTCAGTTCCTCAGGGCCGTAGCCAGAGGGGTGTTGGGCCCCCCCAAAACCTTCCTGAGCTAATAACCCACCCACCCCAATCCACTCAGGGATGCCAATGTTATATATGTGTGTGTGACATTGTTGCCCCACCTGAAAAAAATTTCACCCCCTCCCCCAAAATCTAGAATCCTGGCTATGGCTCTTCAATTCCCAGAAGCTTAAGTCAATTTCCCAAAGCACTGATCAGCCAATGTACTGACTTCGGCTTCTGGGAATTGAACTCCACCAGTGTTCTGGGGAACATAGTTTGGGAAATGCTATTCATATTCTATTTGATTTCTATATTGACTATGTGAGAATGTCCACATGTGCTATTCTCTGTTCAGTTGTTTGAAGCATGTATTTGCAATAAACTGATTGTTGGACTCGTAGAACTCTTTGAGTCATTCTCTTGCTTCGTTTCTGTTCCTTAGACCAGGGATCTGCAAACTTGGCTCTCCAGGTGTTCTTGGACTTCAGTTACCAGAAGCCCAAGTCAGTATGCCTGCTGATAAGGACTTCTGGGAATTGAAGTCCAAGAACATCTGGAGAGCCAAGTTTGCAGATCCCTGCCTTAGACCATAAAAGCATAAAAGCTTTCAACTTCACTTTCTTTAGTATCTGTAGTTGGAGCATAGACTTAAATGACAGAGTTTGATTGATATTATTTTATCATACCTTGCATTAACTCCCTTAACTCCCTATGCTTCATCTTGCCTCAATATTAAAGCCACTTGCTGGTGTAGCCGGAGGGGGGCAGCCCACCCCAGGCAGCACTTTTCAGGGGGTGGCATCCCTGTGAAGCCACCACATCCCCAGGGAAGGTGGAGGAGGAGGCCGGCATTACAGGTGCTTGAGCTCCTCCCAGAAGAAAGGCCAGAGCCCCTACTGCACACTTTGTTCTTGATGGGCAAAATTAATAAAAGGGTCCAGACCAAAAATAATCCAAAATAAAATAAAATTTAAAAAATCAACTCAAAGGGTATGTAAACAGAGCAATCTCCCTACCTTTTCCATACTGCTGTTTCCTCCTGAATGGCTTGTCTGGCCGTCAGGGGAGCAGGAACTGGCACCACCAGCAGTGTTACCGCCACCACCACTGCTGCATTCACCGCTGCTACTATCAGGACTGGGAGAGTGTTGGGGGGCGTATTTGCTCAGTTCTGCTCTTCGTCTGTGGTCCCCCTGTGGCGTGGTTTAGCTGGGAATGAGCGTTGGACGAAGACTGCTCCGTTCTGCTCTTCGTCCAATGCACGTTCCCAGCTAAAGCATACTGTAGGGGACCTCAGAACAAAGAGCAGAATGGAGCGGTCTTCATCTGACACATGTTCCCAGCTAAAGCGTGCCATGGAGAAACCTTGGTCGGATACATTTTCCACAAAAAAATGTTACATAAATTGATGTGTACGTAAATCGATGCATGCATAAATTGGGGTTTTATTGTATATGCATTTCTATAATGCACTACCAGAGCTGACCACTAGAAGCCACTGTCTGCAATGTTATGTTTACAAGGATAAGAAGGAGACATTTTGGTAGCTGTCATGTAAAATGACAGAAGGGTTTGAAACCCCTCCCCTGCTTCTACGACTTTGGTACAGTAATACCTCATATAACATTAGTATCGAATAACACGAAAATCGCATAACATCAAGGAATCTGGGGGGAAGAATTGCATCAGATAACATTAAGATCAGTGATGGGATGACAAAAAATCTACTACCACGCCATGACGTCACGGACGTCATGGGCGTGGCCAATGGCATGACGTCATGACGTCACGGCCGACGTCATGACGTCATGATGTTGTGGGCGGGGCCAAAATAAAAATAAATAAAAAATAAAAATAAACATACACACACACCCCTCCCTCTCAGCCCACCCACCCAGACACAAATAAATAAATAAAATAAAAACAACCACCCACCCAAAACACAAATAAATTACCCACCCACCCCAAATAAAAACCCCTCGCTTACCTTTCTTGGGACCCGGCACCCCGACTGCGGCCACAGGAGCCACTGGCTGCAGCCGTCGTCCACAGCCGCCGCCGGAGCTGCCTGCACCCCTGTGGCGTCCTCCTTGGGCCGGTACCTTTTTAGCCCGGCTCCGGCCATGGCGAGGGGCGACGGGCAGCCGTGGCTGCCGCGCCTCCCTGGGCCGTCCCCATGCCGCACCGCCGCCGCCTACAGCTTCCTCCTCCGCAGCGCGCGGCAGCCGAGCTCAAAAGGGACCGACCCAAGAAGGAGTCCACAGGGATTCAGGCAGCGGCAGCTCCGGCGGCGGCGGGCGGCGGCTGTGGACGGCGGGTGCAGGCACCCGGCCCACAGGCACCCGGCGGAGGCGGCGGCAGCGGTGT
Organism: Furcifer pardalis; assembly: GCA_030440675.1. Classification (NCBI taxonomy): domain Eukaryota; kingdom Metazoa; phylum Chordata; class Lepidosauria; order Squamata; family Chamaeleonidae; genus Furcifer; species Furcifer pardalis. The sequence goes on along the minus strand of CP126890.1, from coordinate 39,250,835 downwards.
ACCCCGCCGGGCGTCCCCAGGGCATGGGGCTTGTCAGCAGCGGACGGCCGAGGCAGCCCTCAACGTGCCGCGGGGAGGCGCCCCCCTCAGAGGGCTGCTGCCGCCGCCGCTGCCCTGAAAGTTCTAAATGTTTTGAAAACCGGAGCAAAAATGGCTCTAATTGACTGCGCATGCGCAGAAACTCAATCTGACGCATGTGCAATGCGTCAGATTGAGTTTCTGCGCATGCGCAGTCAATTAGAGCCATTTTCGCTCCGATTTTAATTTTTTTTTCTTTCGGTCAGGCGTCCGGAACCGGACGCCCCAAAAGTGGACTTCCCCTCACGGAGAACCCTCCGGGATTGGTCTTACCGGTTCCAGAGATCCGTCTGGAACCGGTGACATCCCATCACTGATTAAGATCCTATGGGATGCTTCAGATAACAACCGCGAAAGCCTGTGTGGTTACAATGTATCTCTATGGATCCCATAGAGGATCAGATAACACTAAAAATCATATAACACGAAGACTTGTGGAACCAGGTTTTAGTGTTATATGAGGTTTTACTGTATATGTGTTAAATATAGGGCTTAGTTCTCCTCAGTTTCCTCAGTTTCAGGTATCCACAGAACATCTCAGAACATATGCCCTGAAGTTTTTGAGCTTTTCCTTTTAGATATTAAATGTTATAGTGGGAGTGGTGACAGTAAATAAGCATCTTTAAAAGAAACATGTTCACTGGTCTACTCATAACCTCTCATTCTGTCCTTGTCTCCCATATTTATTTGACTTGACCTGCAGGCTATGGCTTGGCTCATTTCTATGAGCTTAGCTGCCCTGTATCTAGATCAGAAGTTCCCAACCTTTTCAAGCCGGTGGCTAGGTCACACTCTGACAACTTCGAGGGTTGGACAGTCATTTTGTCCTGCCTGCACTACGGTGGTGGCCATTTCCCCCCAATACTGTAGCTTCAAAGGGATGGCCAAATTCCCTTAGACTGAGGGGTGGGGTCCACATGAAATGGCACCGTGGGCCAGATCCAGCCCACAGATCTTAGGTTGGGAACTCCTGATCTAGATTATATTGTAGCATAGTTGTGGTTAAGAACATGTGAACAGATACAGAAGTGAATGCAATAGCTGTAAATCTTAGATGAAGTGAACATTTCTATAGGCCCTGAACCTCTAGCCCTGAACTGCCCATGGGTGGATAATGTTTGTTTGCTTGTCAACGCTCTATCTTTTGTTTGTTTTGCTTGTCAACGCTCCACCACCAACTCCACCGCCGTCCCGACCATCTGCGGCCGGATGGAGGAACCGCCGCGGACGCCGCCGCCCTCATCAGCCTGGCCACCCGCACCTGTGCCGGAGTCCCGCCTCTGCCTCGGAGCGAGGACTCAAAAGCGGAGAGCGGCAGGGCGACCTGGCTCCACCACCAACTCCACCGCCGTCCCGACCATCTGCGGCCGGATGGAGGAACCGCCGCGGACGCCGCCGCCCTCATCTGCCTGGCCACCCACACCTGTGCCGGAGTCCCGCCTCTGCCTCGGAGCGAGGACTCAAAAGCGGAGAGCGGCAGGGCGACCTGGCTCCACCACCAACTCCACCGCCGTCCCGACCATCTGCGGCCGGATGGAGGAACCGCCGCGGACGCCGCCGCCCTCATCTGCCTGGCCACCCGCACCTGTGCCGGAGTCCCGCCTCTGCCTCGGAGCGAGGACTCAAAAGCGGAGAGCGGCAGGGCGACCTGGCTCCACCACCAACTCCACCGCCGTCCCGACCATCTGCGGCCGGATGGAGGAACCGCCGCGGACGCCGCCGCCCTCATCTGCCTGGCCACCCACACCTGTGCCGGAGTCCCGCCTCTGCCTCGGAGCGAGGACTCAAAAGCGGAGAGCGGCAGGGCGACCTGGCTCCACCACCAACTCCACCGCCGTCCCGACCATCTGCGGCCGGATGGAGGAACCGCCGCGGACGCCGCCGCCCTCATCTGCCTGGCCACCCACACCTGTGCCGGAGTCACGTCTCTGCCTCGGAGCGAGGACGCAAAAGCGGAGAGCGGCAGGGCGACCTGGCTCCACCACCACCTCCACCGCCGTCCCGACTACCTGCGGCCGGATGGAGGAACCGCCGTGGACGCTGCCGCCCTCATCAGCCTGGCCACCTGCACCTGTGCCGGAGTCCCGCCTCTGCCTCGGAGCGAGGACTCAAAAGCGGAGAGCGGCAGGGCGACCTGGCTCCACCACCACCTCCACCGCCGTCCCGACCATCTGCGGCCGGATGGAGGAACCGCCGCTTCCCCCGACATTACGGTTATCCGTACTTGTTCCAGAATCGGGATGGGGGACAATATCAAGATAGGGGTTGGGGAAAGGATCACAGGGGGAGAGTAAGAAGACCTGGCCAGCCAGGAAGCAGGGATGGGACTCTGATTGTTGGATCTGGAGGGTTCCTAGGGGCCCAAATTGGTGTAGTGACGGGCATGGGGTGTTACAGCGGGAGCCGAGGGGCGGGCCGCTCTCGGAGAACACGGGTCAGAAATTTGGTTGCTGTCCCTTGTTCTGGCCCCCTGGCTTCATCTCTGGGTCCTGAGCAGCCGGTCAAGAGTGACCCCTCCTTTAGGCTGCTGCTGGTGAATGCCAGATCAGTCTGTAACAAGGCTCCCCTACTCTCAGATGCCATCTTAGGGGAGCGGGCTGATCTGGCATGCATCACCGAGACCTGGCTGGTGCCTGAGGACGGAGTTCCTCTGTCTGAACTATGCCCAGCTGGGTTCGGTATTTGGCACCAGCCTAGGGAGAGGGGAAGGGGCGGTGGAGTCGCCGTGGTAGCCAGGGAGTCACTGGGGGTCGCCAGAGCCACAGCTCCACCTATTCCGGGTTGCGAGGCCCTGTTCTTGCGTGTGGGCCCTAAGGGTCAGTTGGGAATCCTGCTCATGTACCTGCCTCCCTGCAAGGTATCGGATTCCCTGCCCGAGGTCCTTGAGGCGGTCGCTACGCTGGCATTGGAGGCCCCCAGGCTGATGGTCCTGGGGGACTTCAATTTGCCATCGTTGGGGACCGGCTCAGAGGTGGCTCGGGAGTTCATGGTTTCCATGGCAGCCATGGGCCTGACTCAGGTAATTCAGGGTCCTACCAGGAGCAGTGGCTACACACCGGACTTAATCTTTTTGTCGGAGCTGTGGCTGAGTGATCTGAATTTACAGAAATTAGACATCTCTCCTGTGCCATGGTCAGATCACTATCTGGTGACCCTAGACTTCCTGGGGGCGAGACTTCACCGTAGGGAGGCAGGGCCGATTAGATGGGCCCGCCCCCGGCGACTAATGGATCCAGAAGGATTCCAGAGGGAACTGGGGTGTTGTCCTCTTGACCTGCAATGCGGTTCGTCTGAAGCCCTTGTCAACTCTTGGAATAAGAGAGCGACAGCAGCCTTGGACGTAATCGCTCCACTACGGCCTCTCTGCGCTTGTAGGGCTCGATCTGCCCCCTGGTTCACAGAAGAACTAAGGGAGCTCAAACGGGCAAAGAGACGCCGAGAGCGCCGCTGGGTGAAGACTCAGAGTGAGCCTGATCGAACACTAGCTAGAGCAGCTATTAAAGACTACCTAGTGGCGATAGGGGCGGTGAAACGTCAATATTTCACCGCCCTTATTGCCTCCGCAGATAACCGCCCAGCGACTCTGTTCCGGGTGACTAGGTCCCTCCTTGGTAGGGGGGGGTCGGGCCCTGGTTGGCAGGGTTCAGCTGAGGCTTTTGCTGATTATCTGGCGGGGAAAGTCGCTCAGATTCGCTCGAAGCTTAATCCCGGCGTGGAACGCATGGAGCTGGGGTTGACCGGAGCACAGTCTGGCCACGTTATCTGGGATCGGTTCGATCCTGTTGGCCCTGAGGAAGTGGACAGGCTCCTTGGATCTGTTCGCGCCACAGCCTGTGCACTGGATCCATGCCCTGCCTGGCTGATTAAAGCATCCACAGCCGTGGCAGGGGGTTGGGTCGAGGCAATTATAAATTCATCTTTAAAGGAGGGGTCTTTCCCAGCACCATTCAAACATGCTTTGGTGCGCCCCCTCCTGAAAAAACCATCCCTCGACCCTATGGTACTCACCAACTACCGGCCAGTGTCCAACCTACCCTTTTTGGGCAAGGTTTTGGAAAAGGCAGTGGCGCAGCAACTCCAGAGTGTCCTGGATGAAACGGATTATCTGGACCCTTTTCAGTCAGGATTCAGGCCCGGATATGGGACAGAAACTGCACTAGTCGCATTGGTGGATGATCTCTGGAGAGAGCGGGATGGTGGTCATCCGTCTGTCCTGGCTCTTCTCGATCTCTCAGCGGCTTTCGATACCATCGATCATGGTATCCTTCTGGGGAGGCTCCAAGGATTGGGGATCCGGGGCACGGTGTTGTCCTGGTTTTCCTCATTCCTGAGGGACAGGACCCAGTCGGTGTGCCTGGAGAAGGAGAAGTCCAGCCCTAGGCCCCTCCAATACGGGGTGCCTCAGGGCTCGGTGCTCTCTCCTCTCCTGTTTAACATCTACATGAAGCCGCTGGGTGAGATCATCCGTTCCCACGGGGTGAGGTATCATCAGTATGCAGATGATACCCAGCTGTACATCTCGGCCCGTGGGGACCCAAGCGGTGCAGTGGAAGTCCTTTCCAGGTGCCTGGAGGCTGTTAGGGTCTGGATGGGGGAAAACGGGCTACAGCTGAATCCCGGCAAGACTGAGTGGCTATGGGTAAGGGGCCCTGTGTTATCTCGGGAGTTACCAACTTTGGTTCTGGATGGGGCAGTTTTGCCCCAAACAGACCCGGTGCGTAATCTGGGGGTCCTCCTGGACTCACGACTACTGTTCGAAGAACAGGTGGCAGCCGTGGCCAGGAGGGCTTTTGCACAACTTCGTGTAATACGCCAGTTACGCCCCCTCCTAAACCGGGATGCCTTGCTCATGGTCACACATGCTCTGGTCACCTCCAGACTTGATTACTGTAATGCGCTCTACATGGGGCTGCCCTTGGTGACCATCCGGAGACTGCAGCTGGTCCAAAATGCAGCGGCCCGAGTAGTGATGGGGTGCGGACGCTATGCTCGCGCCGCGCCTCTGCTCCGGGAGCTGCATTGGTTGCCAGTATGTCTCCGGGTGCAATTCAAGGTGCTGGTCATTACCTTTAAAGCCCTATATGGTAGTGGGCCAGGATACCTAAGAGACCGCGTCACCCTAAGAATGTCTGTCCGTCCCACCAGGGCGGATCGGAGGGGCTCTCTTGTTATTCCATCGGCTAGGGAGGCTCGCCTCTCTAGCACTAGGAGGAGGGCCTTCTCTGTGTTCGCCCCGGCCCTATGGAACCTTCTCCCAATCGAGCTACGTCTGCAAACAGAGCTCCTACCTTTTCGCAAGGGTTTGAAGACCTGGCTGGCGGAGCACGTGTGTGGGGTCCCAGGAACACGGGATCCCACGTAGGCTGGCTGATTTAAGGGGACAGCCACCCCCTGTGACGTTTGGGATATTTGGTTTTACCTGTCATATTGTTTTAATTTTTTAAGAACTTTTAAGGATTTATTTGTGATTTTAATCCACGTTGTAAGCCGCCCAGAGTCGGGTGCTCCCGATTGGGGCGGGGTAGTAAGTATAAATAAATAATAAAATAAAATAAATTTTCCACCACACTGTTGCATCCTATACTACAGCTATATTTCTCAATCTTTAATTTAAAAAAAAACCTAGCAAGTAGCTTTTCTACCCTTTGGATAATATTTAAATAATAGCTTTATTTTAACCTTTGAAATTGAATCTCCATCAGCACCTACAAATAGAAACCTTAGTGACAGACCCCCAAATTTTACCACAGTTATAACTGAGTCCAAAGGGCCCTAGATCTCTTCCATGATTACATCAGTCTTGCCATTTCACTTTAATGTCTGTGTGCTCTAACGCAGATTAGCAGGAAAATAATTTGGATGTAAATTGCCTCAGCCAGTGGTGAATTATGAAGGGGTATGTTTCAGGCCACTGAGACTGCAGAATTGCTATGGGCATAAAGTATATCCCATAAAAATCCAAGAGTTATATACTGGAGTCAGAAACACTGTTATAAATTTGGAGTAAGTGCGTTTAAACAAGTGTTGCTATTGACTTCAGCTAGCGTGAGTTCACAGAAAGGCTGGGCTACAAATGTTACACACACATTTCTGCCCAGAGAAAAGATTTCTGCGTGAGGAAAAGCTAGAAGCCCCAAATGTGTAGATCATCACATGTTATGATGAAACACTATTTCACTTGTGTGCATGTCCTGTGAAATTGAGATTGGCCATGGCTTCCTTATATTTGTTTGCTATGTGTAACAAATTAGTTGTGTATGAAATGCAAAAGCTGTTATATTGTGTACACACACAAAAATGGCCTAGCTGAAATGCAAAGCAAGCAAGCAAGCAAAACTACAATGGTAGACTGTACCACAAAGCTACAATTAAATGCTCTGTATAATCTCACTTGTCCCAAGGAATAAATTTAACAAAGCACTTAGGTGGATGGATGCATTGTTAAAATTATTACCAAACTGGTCAGGATTCCACAATGTCCTTGCAGAGTGGGAAGATAATGATGAAGTCAAAACAGGACACATGAAAAACAAGGGGCCAGATCCAGTGGTGGGCAGTAACAGGTTCACAAACCACCACCCCTGGTGGGGGGGGGGAAGCAAAATTGGGTGGCCTTCGGGCAGGGTGGTGGTGAAATTGGGTGGCCTTCGGGCAGGGTGGTGGTGAAATTGGGTGGCCTTCGGGCGGTGGAGGAGCGAAATTGGGTGTCCACGCCCACTTCCCTGCCCTGCCCAGACTAACACAGCTACCATTTAAAAAGTTTTATTCTGTGCAAGCATATCAGAGAGTAAACAAAACAAAAAGACAAAAAAGTTGTGGCATCTTAAAGACTAACTGCTGTATTTTAATGTGAGCTTTTGTGGATCAAGTCCACTGGCTCTTTGACTATATACAGAGATGAGCACTGAACCCTAGATTTGGTAACAACTGGCTTTCAAGCAAGGGCAACCTTTACCTAATAACAGAAGATCCCTGTTGGTATTCAAATTTGATGTCAGGTTTTGTCCCTGCACGTAGTTCAAGGTCTCCCTTGCTCAAAAGCCAGTCATATCTGACTCTACGGTGCTCATCACTATTTACAGCCAAAGAGCCAGTGCTGCCTGTGTTTGCAGATGTATACATGGCCCTATGGCAGGCATGTCTAGATCGCCCATGACATAGGCTCCGCCCATGACATAGGCTTCACCCACGGTGTGGTAGCAAAATTTTTTTGCTGCCCACCACTGGCCAAAACTATATAAAAAGACATACAGTAGCCACATTAGATTTGCTGGGAAAATATACAGGAAGGAAGACACTGAGTGGATCTAACTGCTGTGTTTCTGCTTGATCCCTACCAGCTGGAGTCCTTAAAGCTCCTGAGATCCAAAAAAAGGTCAAAAGATGTTATTGGGGAGGTAATCTTTGTAAGCCCAATCCATCTTCTGGGAGTATTTCCCCACACACTGCTCACTCTCTAGGCTCTTTTCTTTGCATGTGTGTCTGTTTATTCCTTCCTTCCTTCCTTCCTTTCTTTTTAATATCCTTGTAGTACCTCTGCAGAGACTGTGGTGTCTTAGTGGTTAAGACGCTGAACTTGAAGACTGGAAGGTCAGCAGTTTGAGACCTGAGTACTGTACAAGAAAGTGAGCTCCCGTCTTTGACCCAGCTCCTGCCAATCTAGCAGTTCGAAAGCAAGCAATTGCAAATAGATAAATAGGGACCACTTCGGTGGGAAGGTAAAAACCAGTGTCTAGTCATGCTTGTCACATGTCCACAGAAACATCTGCAAATGCAGACAGCCCTGGTTCTTTGACTATGAACAGAGATGAGCACTAAAAACCCTAGCATTGCATATGACTGGCTTTGAAGTAAGGGTGACCTTTACTAGCACTTTTGTAAATAGTCTACTCAGTCACTGCAGACCTTTGTAGAACAGCTTGAATCTCAGTCATGTGAGTTTGCTTCTTGAATATATTACACCATATTACTTTCATATTTTATTGGTGAATCCTTGCCTCATTTAATTCTTTTGTGTTCAATAAAATCCTCTTTGTAAATACCTCTTTGTGAGTGTGAAATACTCAGCCCAATCTATGCCAAGACTATTGCCATAGTTCAAAGATCCCTTACAGGTGTGTCTCTGAACATTTGTGAGTTAATACATATTCTCTGAGAGGAGACCTGGTAACAAATTATTAGTCCACTTACCTGGGGATGTCTATGATCTTGATCTGAATTCAGTGGTGGGCAGGGGCCGGCTCAGACCGGTTCAGTAGAACAAGTAGTAACAATCCTGGGGGGTCTCCTGGGGGGGGGGGTATTAACCCTCCCGGGAGACCACCCGGGGTGGTTACTTTTTTTGGAGGTCACCATTTTGATCACCTCTCCAGCCACCCTTGGGTGGAATATGTCGTGTGCTTTTATGTTTTTTATATGTATTTTAATGTGTATTTATGTGTTTTTAATGCGTATTTTAATTTGTATTTTTATGTGTTTTTTATGTCTATTTTTATGTGTACTGTATTTTTATGTATTTTTACTTTGGCTCCACCCACATCATTGGCTCCGCCCATGACATCATGATGTTGGCTCTGCCCATGACATTGGCTCTGCCCACAGTGTGGTAGTAAAAATTTTGGCTGCCCATCACTGCCTGAATTATTATGATTAGTTCTGCTGTGAAGAATGATACTACTGTACCTTATACTAAAAGATACATTTTACCTATTCGGTTGTATTAATATTTATGATTAAATAAATAAATAAATAAAAATAGAATTTTGTTAATTTTTCATAGTCAGATTCTTTGAGAACCTTGCAGAATTGGGTAACAACTTCTATTAGGGCTACTAAGGCATTTCAAATGTGGCATGAAGGTAGCATAGGCGTGTTAAGTTAAAATCTGTTCAAAACTTCAAAAGCCACAAATTCAGTTCAGTATAATTGTCACCTGTACCTTACAGTTCATTACAACTGCTACTTGTACAGCTTTTTTTAAAAAAAGCATTTAGTACTCAAAAGGAAAAAAAAGTTCTGTTAATTGTACATGTTCAGATAGGTAAAGGTAAAAGTCACCCTTGCTCAAAAGCCGGTCGTATCCAACTCTAGGGTTCTGTGCTCATCTCTGTTTCATAGCCGAAGAACCAGGGCTGTCTGTTTCTGCAGACATTTCCATGGACATGTGGCAGGCATGACTAGACACTGGAGTGCACAGAACTCTGTTCACCTTCCCACCGAAGTGGTCCCTATTTATCTATTTGCAGTTTCTTGCTCTCGAACTGCTAGGTTGGCAGGAGTTGGGACAGAGATGGGAGCCCATTCCTGCAGTATTCGGGCATCGAACTGCTGACCTGCTGCCTTCCAGTCAGCGGCTTAGCCACTTGAGCCACTGCAGTCACTGCATGTTCAGATAGATCAACACTAAACAATTTTTTAAAACAAAACATCCTTTTAATTTTGCAAGGTTTGCTTTTGGAGTTGCCTGAAGTGGCCTAACTAACTGCCAGTGCAGCCAACTCAGTATCTGCACTAAATTGAAAACATGATGTAATTTTCTTCTTGATAGGAAGCCAAAGAGGGCACTAGAGCACAAGGTGAAGCCTCTTGGCTTCTCCCCCACTCTCAACTCCAAATAAGCAGGAAGTGTTTTCTGCAAATACATTTGTTAGGGAATAGCCAGAGCTTCTAAATGGTATAGTGATGCACACATATTTTAATGGGACTCATAATCAGAAATACAGTATTTATCTCTATTGACTAAGGTAAAATGTCAAAAACCTCTAAGCTATAGTGATAACAAGTGGCCAGACACAAAAAGAAAGAAAAATGCTGAGCTTTAAAAGATATTTGTTTTTACAATTGTTTACCTCTCCAGAACAAATGTAGAAATGTGGTTACCTTCAGATTATCTCTACCACCTGAGAGAGGAAATGCCCCCAAGTGTATTCATTTAGACACTGTTTGGTTAGAAATATTTTCTAGAGAGTCAAGCTAATTGAAATCAATTAGCTCTTTATATGTATCAGAGTACTGCACATTTTAAAATTATGGGTGTACATAAAATATAGATACAATAATACCTTGGATAACATTTACCTCAGATAACGGTAAAATCGCATAACTTTAAGTAATCTGGGGAGGAAAATTGGATCAAATAACGTTAAGGTCCTATGGGATGGATCGGATAACAACCACTAAAGCCTGTGCGGTTACAATGTATCTCTATGGATAAGGCGTCCAACACCTTACAAAACTGAATCCGGGATAGTGGGGCGGGGCCAACGTCATGACGTCATGGGCGGGGCCAACGTCACGACGTCATGGGCGGGGCCAAAAAATAAAGGAGCAAAAAATGGCTCCAATAAACTGTGCATGCGCAGAAACTCAATCTGATGCATTGCGCATGCATCAAATTGAGTTTCTGCGCATGCACAGTTTATTGGAAAATAAGCCATGTGCCGATTTTCGGGGGGCTCTAAAAATATAAGCCACCCCCCGAAAATAAGCCATCAGGCCATTTTTGGCCATTTTGGGGGGGGAAAAGAATATAAGCCATGGCTTATATTCTTTTTTTTCCTCCAAAATGGCCAAAAATGGCCTTATGGCTTATTTTCGGGGGGTGTCTTATATTTCTATATACTCAGTATATAGAAATATAAGCCACCCCCCGAAAATAAGCAGGCAGCCTGCTCGGACACAGAGAATACACCCCCCAACTCTGCTTACCTTGAAGCTCTGCTTATTTTCTCTCCCGACTAACAGCTGATGAGACTAAAGAGGCTTTTTTTAAAACTCCGGTAGGGAAGGGGGAAAAATTCAGCGATTTGATTGGCTCTCTATGTCAGCTGACATAGAGAGCCAATCACATCGCTGAATAGGTGTTTCCCCTATTCAGCGATGTGGTTGGCTCTCTATGTCAGCTGACATAGAGAGCCAATCAGAGCCAATCACATCGCTGAATAGGTGTTTCCCCTATTCAGCGATGTGATTGGCTCTCTATGTCAGCTGACATAGAGAGCCAATCACATCGCTGAATAGGTGTTTCCCCTATTCAGCGATGTGATTGGATCTCTCTGTCAGCTGACATAGAGAGCCAATCACATCGCTGAATTTTTGGAGCCATTTTTTGCTCCTTTTTTTTTTTTAAATGCCTGCTGCCGAAGAGAAATCGGGACAGCCGGGACGTCATGGGGGAATTCCGTGACCATTTTCCTAAAAATGGTAACTCGGGATTCCCCCTCTCAAATCGGGACTGTCCCGGAGAATCCGTGACGGTTGGCCGCTATATCTATGGAGCTTTAATGTTATCCAATCAATCCCATAGGATTTTAACATGCATCGGATAACACTAAAAATCGGATAACACCAAGACTTGTGGAACCAAGTCTTAGTGTTATCCAAGGTATTACTGTAGAATTAAAACAGATGAAAATGTTAAAATGGTTAGACTATTTTTAACCAGGAATGGGCTACTTTAACTTGAACATTTTTACACATAGGACTGCTGCTTTAAATGCAGGGTGTATGGATTAGTAATCCAAATATGTAACTTTCCCAAGAATTAACTGTTGTTATATGTAGCAGCAGCACAGTAAAGTGGTCTAGGCTTTTAGGCAAATCTTAGTTTGAATGTAAGTTAGTCCAAGTTTTCTCCCTGTTTAGCACAGCCAATAAATACATTTGCACGAAATGCTTAGAGAAAGAACAAAATATTGTTTACTCATAATTAGGTCAGAGAAATATACATGTGCTCAGGATTCTTGGTGAGATTGTTTTAGAGCAAAGTACATAAAGTTAAAGTCTTTAGGGCTTTTACATTCTCTTAGGCCTGCCATGCGGCCTGCAAAATGGATTTGCGCAAATACACAGCTTTATCTTTCGAAAGGCAATATACAAGAGGGAAGAGGGCTAGAACATGCAAAGCCTTAATACATGCAAATAGTGCAGGTGACCTCCAGAAGCAGGAAATCAGGAAACTTTCCAATAGGTTACTTAGGAACAAACAATATAAAACAACTTCCTTTAGTTTAGGCTATTATTTCTGTCTCACTCTGTGGTTATAGTGCTAACACCCACTGCATGCAGGAGCTGCACTACAATACTCAACATTAGCAATCCTCAGAAAGGAAGGGTAATGTGGTATGATAAGAGGCCAGTAATGAAAGGGAGTTGCCCACTTAAAGCTGGCCCATGAGGGCCAATGGGACACTGCTCCACTTTAGTTAAATATTATTGTTTGGTCTTGAGGTGCTCATTTTGTATTCATTCTACTCTTCAATTATTTTTGGGAACTCAGAGTCTTGAGTGAGGGAAGCAGAGCTGGGAAAAGGTTACTCTTTTTGGACTACATCTTCCAAAATCACCCAGCCAGCTGCAATCCTAGGAGTTTGTAATCTCTCCCCACAGTTGCTTTTTTCCAAAGATGGAAGTGCAGGGTTATAAATTTTTAAAGAAGGACAGACAGATAGAATATGTTGAATAATAAACCTTGGGAAGATCAAACCGTTTAATTCTGCAGCTTGGCTAAGGAGGCCTCCCATGACAGATCCTGAAAAACTCTCATTTAGCTAACAAAGTTAATTCTTTTGAAAACACTCTTAGGGGCACTGGAGCAGTGTCTGGAATCTAGAGTTGTGTGTGTGTGTGTGTGTGGGGGGGAGGGATTCTCTTGGGAAAGCTCATGCTTATTTGGCATGCAATTACTGCCCTGCTCCTGGAGAATGAGACAAGTTGGAAAGGTTATAGCTTTTATTGGAGCAGGTTGCCTCAAAAGATTGAACACATTCAGCTACAGAAACTGTTCCAGTAAAAAAGCATTTGCTTTCCTACCTTCCCCTTCTTCCTCTAACAGGTCCAGGAACTTCAGTGTTTCCTGCTCTGGGGAACTAGTGAATTCTCCCATAGTCAACTGTGTTTAATATGACCATTCCAAATATTGTTTCCGGACCGATAGTCTTCACCCCCATGAGAATACAATATTCATTAAGACTGGAGTGTTTTGAGAAATACTTTGCCTCAGATAGTCTGTGGATGTTTGGTGAAGATGGCCTTTTGTCTGAGCAAAAGAGGCACATCACTGAAATTTTTCATTGAGATGTATTCTTCATACCCTTCTCACTGGGCATTTGGTGAGCAGTTTTCAAATGTTCTATCTACCCAGCTTTTGAATGAGCGATACACACACGTACAGTAATTGTTACATATTGATTGTCTTCGAATTCATGATTGAGAGGTGAATTCACTGTTTCCATTTTTTTAATCAACTGCCTTGATTATTTATTAAAGAATAAACAAAACAAAAAGACAGAAAAACACCGTGGCATCTTAAAGACTAACTGCTGTGTTTTAATGTTAGCTTTCGTGGATCAAATCCACTTCTGTTACAACTAAAAGGTGGGGTGTTTGCTTCTTGCGGTGTAGCTAAGCTTGTGTGAGTCCAATTTGCAAAATCTGTGCCAAGGTGGAAATTGTATCCAGCAAGCAGGTCTGCAGGTTCCACAGTCAGGCACATAATGTGGACTGCCTGGGCATAATTTTCTGTGATCTTCCTTATGTATAACTTTAAATAAATACCAAGTGCAAAAGTGTACAAGTTAACCCGGAAACTTAAAACTTTTGCAGCCACAGTATTCCCATCTATGTCTACTCAGAAATAAACCCCACTGATTTCAATAAGATTAATTCCCAAGAAAGCTTTTTACCAATACACTTACTAAGGTTTAAGTCATACTGAACACAGAGTAAGCATGCATAGGATACATTCCACTGATCATTAACTAGGACGTGAATCACAGCTTAAAAGCCACATCCTGGCACTATCACCCTTCAGCAAGTCTAATGTAAATGGTTTCTATGAGAAAACATCTTTCTTCCAATACATACTTGGGATTGTCCATGATGTTGTGTGGTACATTTGGTTCACATTCATCTCTTAAGTGCACAGTCCTTTTATGGCAGTCTGTAGATGTCAGGCTTGCTTCCTGTTGATTAGTTTACTGGAAACTTAACATCGAGTAACTGAAGACTTGTGAAAAAGATATGCATTCAGAATTAAGGAATTCTGGACCCAGGAATTTCTTTTGAGTTCCAAAACTGAATGCAAATCAAAGTTCTAACACAAAAGTCCTCTCCTAGTTCCCCAAAGATTTCTTCATTTCAGCAAAAACAAAGAGAATCCAAAGTGTGCCTATTTTATGAAGGTGCTAAATGTTACAATTGGATGTTCCATATCCATGTGACACACACCTAGATCATGTGTAGCATTTGTGCATTTCCATAGGAAAATAGATCACCACGGGCAGGTGCTAACCCAGAAGCAATGCAGAGTTTCTCCACAGTCACTGTGTAGGACTGGTGACCTCCTCCCTGTTGGAGAGATATCCTTAGCAGGATTAATATTCAGTATGGAGTGCAAATGTAAGCAGCAGTGGAGTGGTGCAGCAGAGACTGAAAACTAGGATAAACGAGAACTATATTTGGAAATCTAGTTTGCTTTGAAGAAGCAAGAAACACAAAGTTTTGGAAAGGCCCTATAGCAAGGGTCAGCAACCGATGGCCCGTGGGCCAAATCTGACCCCCTCACTCCCTCCAACCACTGCCGCCATCAGATGCAGACGCGGATGCATTTATGGCAGCTGCCGACACGTTTACAGCACATTTATGGCAGCCATAAGCATATTTATGACAACCACATACATGTTTATGACAGCCACGGATGCGTTTACAGCAGTGTTTATGGGGGGAGCAACAGTCTGGCCCCCTCAACTGTCTGAGGGTGCATGACCTGGCCCCCGACTTTAAAAGGTTGCCGACCCCTGCCCTCCAGCGATATATATCAGAATGTACTATATCCACTGGGCTTTCTTTCAACAAGCTCAAGGCAGCATAGTTGGTCCTATCTTCTCACCAACTCTGTGCAGAAGGTCAGGCACAGGAAGAATGACAAGCACAAGTGTGGGAGCTAAAACGCAAATCTCAAAATCCTCAGAACAATGCAACACCTATCACAACACACTGATTTGCATATTATTTTGACTACATGAAGAATTCACTTTCAGGAATGTTTCTTATTTCATATTTTGAAGCATACATTTAAGGAATCCTATTAACGTGTCAAAAGACGCTGGGCCTCTTATACTGCACCTTAGCTTTTCTTCAACAATGTAATAGCAACCTATTCGTGAGAACAATCTTGAGGCAACCCATATGTAATCTCACCATTTTCCAAAGTAGCATGTTTTGATGAACACACGATTCCTATCATGAGCGTGTGTCTTACTTGTAAAATTATAGTAGGCTTGCATTCAGCATCTGAAGGATTCACAATTCCAGAAGCTGATTACAGAAATGAGAAAACTATTCAAATTCCAGCCCTCAACTATGTTCTCTCTTTCAAGTGACAGTTTTGCTGAGCAGAATGTTTGTTGTTGTTTATGCAGATTATTGTTTATACACACAGTTGTTTACTTAACTGATTAAGATGACTGATGGCTGTACCACAATACGAGAGGAAAACAATTTTGTTAGGTGGCAATGGATTCCAGTTTTGTTCTCCTGCTTAAAGTTTTTTTTTTTAAGATTAGAAAATGATATAGAAATTTTAATTTTTTGAATATCAGTTCCTAGAATCTCTTAGGTTCCTGGGCTGTGCTATCTGGGGGAGTCTCAGAGTTTTACGCAAAAAAAGGTAACTTTTCCAAGGTCTCCATCAGATCATTTTTGTTCTTATTGATATTTATACTATATTCATTTTGTTTAATTTTTATTGTAAAGATTTTTTAAAAAAATCTTGATGTAAGCCATCCAGAGTGGGAAAATATCCCAGAGGGACAATAAATAAATAAATAAATAAGTAAGTAAATGAATAAATGTAGTCACAAAAGAATGTTCAGTATGCTGTGCATTATGATGGATCTGTAAAGACACAGGAAAAATTGTTCAAAATTGTATGCTAATACATAAGAACCACATTGTTCTAGGTACAAAAATTAGGAATCAAAAGTGTGGAATGAGAATAACAGATGATTTATTTATTTATTTATTTATTTATTTATTATTTATTAGTTCAAATTTATATTGCCGCCCACTCGCCGTGGCGACTCAGGGCGGCTGACAAACAATACGTTACATTACATTACATTACATTACATTACAATATGTTGGTATGGGCACAGGGGGAGGGGCGGCAAAGTCCTCAACCTGCCCTGGCTTCTTCTTCCCCTGGCAGTTGGTGTAGGCGCAAAGGGAGGGGGAGGATGATGTAACAATATGAGGCCCACCAGCATATGTTAGCTAGTAATGTATGACAGATTTAAGCTAGAGAAGGTTGTGAACCCATATAGTTTTATTAGGGAGTAAATCTCATTAATCTCAGCTGGGCTTGAATCTGAATCATCATGCTTAGTATTTTGCTGCTTAACTCAAACACTGAACTTAATGAGAATTCAACATGCTTAACTTTGGCCGTGTCATCTTCACATTTTCTCATAAAATACTTAATATATTAGAGTGAAGAACAAAGTCTCTCCATTGCAAATCAAATGGTTATGGATGGAATGAGACTAACATGAATAACTTTTAAGCTTCTCTAGTTTCAGTGGGAGGTTGGAGGAAACAGAACACAGGCTTAGCTTTCCCATTTGAATCAATGGAGCATAAAAGAACTTTAGCAACTAATGGATTACCACATGATTAGATGTGTGATAAATACTACAGGTTCGGGGTGGTAGCTGTGTTAGTCTGTGCAAGCATGTCTGAGACAAAATAAAACAGAACAGCGGGGAGGAGGAAGACAAAAAATGTTGTGGCACCTTAAAGACTAATCCCTGTATTTAAATGTGAGCTTTCGTGGACCAAATCCACTTCATCACTTCAACTGTCTCTGTCAGCAAGCCAAAATCAGAGCCTTCCACAGAATCAGAGAATTGTAGAGAAGGAAAGAACCTCAAAGTTAGCCAAGAAGTTGTCAGCCATTTCTGGTGCAGTTTGGTGTGATCTAAATTTTAGTCTTCCAATGCAGGAACTACTGGGTCATCATGCCATTTAATTCTGGCCTGCACTCTTTTTAGATCCCCCATTAGGAGTCCTACTATTTTGATAATTTCTCCTGAATATTTCTGCAGGTGATTGGGGAAATTATATTAAATATTATTTCCTATATAAACATGGTTCTGTTGCATTGTTTCAGTGAAAGGATAAAAGTTCCCATTTCTGTATATCCTGTATCGTGTCAGCATCCCGTACACAGAAATTGGAATTTTTATTCTTTTGCCAAAATGATGCAACATCACAATGTTTGTATAGGGAAAAATTTTTTATTGCATTTCCTCTGATCCTCTGCAGAAATGGTCAGGGGAAATTATCAATTTCAGCTGCTGTAGGATACTGGAAATTGAGTTGGTAGAGGAGAAAAACGCTGTTGGAACATGGGGATCACAAAACCACAAAAAGTTTCACTACATAGGCCCAGGAGGGTCAGTGTAGACCAGGGGTTCCCAACCTAAGGCCCATGGGCTGGATCTGGCCTACAGTGCCATTTCATGACTCACCGCTACTCTTGACTGGCGTCAATCCCCATTGGATGGAAAACCACCTTCCTACCACTACTGTTTAGGATTTTTCTCAATCAGGAAGGAATCTACTTACTGCCTGATGCAACTGAAGCAGCAAATGGCATTTTCTACCCACTCAAGTCAAGTAGCATAAACCAAATTTCTGGCTGGACCACTACGATGTCACTTAATAGATTTCAAAGCAAAGTAGAAAGATCAAAGAATAATCATGTAAAATGAGGCTACTTAGATGTAGGACAAATCTTCTGTGAATGTGAAAATTTTCAATCAATGCAGCATTTATGTCCATGCAATTTATGCCCTATCATATGTTCAAAAGAAGATCTAGTAAATAGCCTAGATGACACTATTGAAGTACACTACTTCTGGTCAAAAAATAGTCTAATTGTAACATTTAATTTGTTTAATTTTATCTATATTTCATATACATCCATAATTTTAAATTGGGCAATGCATTAATACAAATAAAGAAAGCAAGTCCCACATTCTAACTACTGTGCCACATTAGCCTTTCTTAACAATCACTTCATGACTGTACAGTACAGAAATATGTGTGTGTGTGTGTGCATTAAAAAAAGTAGGTAGAGTAATATACTAATTTAATTTGCCTTCACTGCCATTTCAGTGGGGATTCCTAACTGTCACAGGCTATCCAATCTAATAACAGCCATGTGTTGAAAAATTATCAGCTCTCTTCCTAACCTACGGATGAACTTGGGTTTGCTTTCCAAGAATGAGATTGTGATAACAGAACAGCTTTAGCAATTAAAATATTGTAAGGTTCACAGGAGAGGCAAATTACTGCTTGCAAAGGACTGCAGTGCAGAATTTATGACATCTTTTATTTTCACACAGCTCCGTATATCTTGTAAATGTGTTCATATGCTTAAGCCAGTTTATTTCCTTGTTAATGGCCCATGATTGTAATCAGGCAAGCCAACAGACAGAGGCACACTTCCATATAAGGTATTTATATTTTCTTTTTCTTTAAAAATAATGAGAACAACTTCCTCTCCTTCCCAAAAAAAATCTCTTTTATCAATAAATCTGATTTCTTTTCCAGCCGGATACTGTTACATAATGCATTTTCAGTATGCGCCTAAATCAATTTTCCTTAATGGCAAATAATCTGCATGAATCAGATATGTAATCTACGGAAGCCGTACAACTCTGTTCTAAATGCTGACTTATTGGAAGAAGAGTGACAATCTGTATGGCCAATCTGTCATGGCCAGTGAAATGCGGAATTTGGAATGGTGCTTTTCAAAAGTAGTTAGTTACCATTATTCTGTTTTTACATGCTGTCAGGTCACTTCTGAATTATGATAACTCTATGAATTAATGACCTCCAAAAGTACATAAAATTAAGAGCCCAGCTCAGGTCTTGTGAACTAAAGGCTGTGGCCTCCTTTACCAGGTAAATCTATCCATTTTTGATATTGCTATTGTTCTGTTCTCTCTGAATACTTCCTATTTTAGTTACAATTTTAGTTTCTCATTTACCATAGGTAACTAAATTAGTTATTTTTACCCATTTGAAAAAAAATCCGAATAGTATAAAACATTGGTTTATGGTACAAAATACCAGTTCAAGGGCCAGGTACTGCATGATTTATCGAGTGCCTGTCTCTGTCCCAACTCTTGGGAACATGAAAGAAGCCTCATTTGGGCATTTCCTGAGTGCAGTTTCTTCTGCAAAAATCCTTTCAACCAAGAATAATTTCTGACATGAAATTATTATAATGCTTAAATCACAGTGGAAGGTCCTGATTTTGTCAGGTTACAGCATGAATATAAACCTGTAAAGTTCCAAATGTTAGCTGCATTAGTGTATGAACCCCAAATGTGGTTTCCTCTCAAATCTTACCCCAGATTTATGTGCCAGTGTGGTCTGTGCCACATACTGATTTTGCACAATCCTGCACAACTGGATACTGGCTAACACATTGCCTGAAATCCAGTTACTAAACTGCAGCTGGAGTAGGCCCATTGGTGAGAAAGCTATGCTGCCATCTCACTATGCTCAAAAGAAGCCAACAATTATGTTACAAATTTAGTGGATGATGTTACAGCTGCATCAGAAAAGGAGAAACATCATTAAGTTATAGTCATTATGTAATATAATATTGTAATATAATAATGTAATTACAAGTAGATCGATAGGGACCACTTCAGTGGGAAGGTAAACAGTGTTCCGTGTGCTCCGGTATTTAGTCATGCCTGCCACATGACCATGGAAATGTCTGCAGAAGCAGACAGCGCTGGCTCTTTGGCTATGAAGCAGAGATCAGCATTGAACCCTAGAGTCAGATACGACTGGCTTTCGAGCAAGGAAAACCTTTACCTTTACTTTTAATATAATATTGGAAATTGATCTAGCTACAAGTAGCTAGTTATTTATAACTAATTGAAGTACTTGTAAATTCTGAGCCTTAGACCAAGCCAGCCTACCCAGTCTGACACCCAATGGAGATGCTTGTTCAGAACTCCGATTAGTCCGTACCTCTGATATTTAGAGTGGCTTGAGGAAATGGGAAGTATAGTCCATCACCACCAGATAGCACTGGGTGGAGAGAGAGTGTTTTAAAGGAACATTAGTTCTTTTGTGTGTGCTTTTAAAAGGGCAGTCTAGCTGACATGCTCTAGGGAAGGAGATAAACATCTATCAAAAAATTAAAATAATAAGAGCACATGGGCAAAATGGGAAGACAGCCTTTAACAAACTGAGGTAAACCATACATGTCAGCTTCTTTTTTAAATGGCTATTGACTGATGTGCTTATTTGACAGACATGTTCATTATTAGTGTGCATGACACCTGAGAGAGTACAAAGGAACAGGCCCCTGCCCAAAGGAGCTTACACTCCACATGAGTGGAGAACAACCAAGAAAGAAAGAAGGAAAGGGTAAGGCAATTTCCTTTAATGGAGTGAAACGTAGACTCCACTAGGCTTAGATGAGACATTTCCAGGCAGCCTTTGTACATGTTTGCAAGGTGTGTTATTTCCATCCTTCTCTAAACCTTTTCTTGATGGGGAGGGAAGAGAGCAAATATTCCCATTTGACTGAGGAAAAGATGCTTGGCATTTTCTAACCAGCTTTAATTTCACAGTATCCTTCCTATATGTTGTGTGTGCATGCACACACGCAGGCACACGTGCCCTAGCTTTCTTTTAAGTTTAATGACACAGTAATATGAAGCAATCAGCATCCATCTTGCAGCAAGACTTCAACAGCACAACATCAAAAGAAACCACCCCGGCCAACCTCTCCACTCACCAGCCCCAGGAAGCAGCTGGATTTCTTTGAACTCCCCTCTAACTTTACTTTAGGGCTGGCTTAAGATTCCCCTTATTTACAATGAAAACTAACATGGCAAATATGAAAGGAGCCCTTAGAAGCAAGGCTGGGAAGGAAACTTTTTTATTGATAAAATTCTTACTACAAGGCTGGGAAAGAACAGAGTGTGGGCAAGGAGAACGTAAATGGATGGTGGAGCAAAAAAGGAAGATGATTAAAAAAAAAAAAGCTTTCTTGCCTCTTAAGTGCCAGGAATAATTTACAGGGGTGAGTGTACTAAGCCAGCTCATCAGCTAAACGTAAGTCTGAAATGTTTAACTTAAAACTGGTCTTTGAATTAAGGGCTTGAAGCTACCCTCTCTCCCCATAACCCCAATCTGCTTGTTTGCTTAGTTCATGGTAGGATACAAGCCTACATTCAGTCCCAGTCAAGAATGTAGCCTCAGATACAGCACATATATTGAGTCAACTGAGCTAGTCCAGGTTCAGTGGGTGGAGCAGCTGGCTGAAGGGCCTGCCCTAGGGACTTTGAATCCTCCTTATGGCTCTCAGGAGAGAAACCTGCCAAAGGTCATCTGGAGTGGATATGGATGATGGGGCTCCATGCCCTGCCATCTGTGCAACCTTGGGGTAACGGGTACAGTCCCAGAGTACCACCAGAAGGGGAGACTGATAAACTAGCGCCGATCACTTTTGTACCTAGAAAACCCTCGCAAGAGTCTCCATTAATCAGAATCAATTTGACGGCAAATAGTTATTATCGTTGATCAACTGTTGAGTGGTCAAACAACACAATTACATACATCTTGCTGGTTTAATGGGTCCATTCTGATTGGGACAAGCAGTTAAATCTGGGCCAAAGGTTTTAAGGGGAGGGATGAGGTCAGTGAAAGATTAGCTATTCTGAATTATCATTGATACAGTTACTTTAAGAGTGCAGACTTTCTGTCTTCACAACAACCTGGTGAGGTAGGCTCAGGGTGACGAAGAGGATGGGGTCCCAGATTGCCATGAGAGTTTTGTGGCTCAGTGCAGACTTAAACATGACTACACAAGGTCTCATAACATTCTAAACCAGAAACCGGCCACATGTAGCCCTCCAGATTACAATTTCTATCATTCTTAGCCAGTGTAACAAATGGGAGAGATAATGGGAGTTGCACTGTTGGCATTGTCGGCAGTGTCATTGTCATCAGCGTGGGCAGTGTGGCAACCCATTACAAAGTTTTCTAGCTAGAGTATATTCAGAACTGGGTTACCACTCCTTTCTGCCAGAAGTGCCCTGGACTTTTGCAGTTTGCCCACCTGGATTCTAACTCACAACATCTGATTCCACAGCCAGATAACTAAGTCACTGAACTATCCAGTCATCACACACACACACACACAATCTAGAGGGCTTGGTGTTGCTCATTCCTGTACCACACTAGCTGCATTAGGAACACAGTGCTATAGAAAAGTCCTTCCTTAACTCTTTCCAGTTGTCTTTCTTAAAGCTCCTTCATACAAAAGTGATTAAACACTTGATCTTAACCCAAAGCATGACACATGAGTTCATTCTGCAGTTCCTTTTGCCCGACCTAGCATGAAAAAGATTAGCCAACAACACAAGGTTGCCATTACCAGGGTATGCCCAATTGTGCTTCAAATATACCACAATCTTCAAGGAGGCTCTTTCTGTGTAACCCCCTCCCCCGCTGCCGTATTGGAGCATAAACTTTACCAGCATTTTTCTTGGGTGTGTAGCTGCCTAAGACAATGAAAAATGCTTGGATATAGAATGGATCTACATGTAGTTCGGACTGAACACAATTTTCTCAAGTACAAAATCAAGCAACTCCATGAACTCAAAGCTTTTTTGTTTCAAAAAGTTTCTACAGGCCTTTTTAGCAGTTATTCTTTACAACTCCTGCTCCCTTGTTTGTCGTCTTTTGTATGACTGACCCACAATTAATGGTGCATTGTATCCAGAAATACTATATTTATGCTAAGAGGTATGGAAGGTTATTTGAATTCTGAGGAATGAGGTGGACCATAAATCTAAACATTAAACAATACCCCCTGCCCCCAGCTTCCTTTTAAGTTAATGTATCTTGTGCTGCTAATTTGGATACACTTTAATATGGCAAAGTTACATATAATTCCCCTGATCTTATTTTCTACTCCAACTTGCAGCCTGCTCACTGTCCATTCAGCTGCATTATTACAATGCAGAAGGAATATGCATGCATCACATGAACAGAGCAATGCATGGCCAGCCATTCCATCCATTGAGATGGTGTGACTGAGGCTTCCTGCTGTTCTGCCTCCTCACTTGATCAGGGGTTCTTCTTGGCATCCCTTGCCCATTACAACATTCAAAGGAAGCAGCCAGGCCAATAGCCAACTCTGCCGTGAGCAGGGCATTGGTTCATAGTAAAGCTGAAAGCCCAGGGAGTTTGGCAGCAATATCCACTAGGTAGCACCTCTGCCACAACCCAGTATTCAGTGCCTGAGGCACCTGCATCTGTCTTTATTTGCATTTGACACATTCTGAAAAGGTTACTCTTTAGGCACAGCCAGCATAGCTGTTGACACTCAGTGGGGTATTGGAGATCTGCAATCCACAGAAGTAATTTTCCAAGATTTGTCCTTACACTCTCTTAATAAGCCATTGTGGCACAGGAGACCAAGTATCAGATTAGGACGCAGGAGACTTGTGTTCAAATCCCCATGGAACCATGGAAACTCCATGGTGACAATAGTAAAACCACTCCATGTACTGCTCACATACTCCTCTTTGGATCAACATTAGGTCAAAAGTGACTTAACAACCTATAACTACAAACCAAAGGGTAGAGAAGCACTCTTTAGTGTATGTGCAGGTCACAGGTTAGAAGAGCTAGTACCATTATTGTGGGAAATGGTCTGATGGTGGCAAGAATTGGGAGGAATTGTAGCTTTCCACCCTCACATCTATGTCCTAAGGCCACTGCCTCCAAATAAGACCATACATTGGAAGCTGTCTTACCCTGGCCTGGTCATTGACTTGTCCACAATTCCACATATCCGTCAAGGATATTTTAGCCATTGATTATCTATTTTCCAGGGGGTTTAAGTTGAGGAATCCAGTTGTCCCTTCCAGCTCTGTAATTCTATGATTCATGACATGAACAGCATATTCTTTTCACATGCCTGCATATGAGCCTCACATCTGTTTTTCCTCCACCTCTGAATCCATAGACAACACTGAAGGTTTGGGAAATGGAAGATTGCATTCCAGCCTGCATTATGTGGAATGGACATGGCAACATTAGCTTACCTGAGAGGTTGAAGGATGTGTATGTACTGCACTTATTCAAATATTTGCTTCATTTCATTAAGTCCAAAACAGCGCTTCAAAATATTTTTGGCACACAGGAGCTACAGTCACATCCCAGGTGTTTTTGCTTATGTCTTCTTTCTGTGTAAAACCCCCCTCCCCCCTAATATTGGAGCATAAACTTTACCAGCATTTTTTGGGGGTGTGTAGCTGCCTAAGACAATTAAAAATGCTTGTAGAATGGCTCTACTTGTAGTTCGGGCTGAACACAATTGCTAGTGAACACAAGAGGGTATCCGTAGATCAACTTGACTGCTGCCTTTGGTGTTTGCAACATTCAGGCTACCATTTGTTATGCAAAGTTTGGCATCTTTTTTCCTGCTGGCAACATGGTCACAACATTGCAGCAATATCAGACTATTTCCTGATGTTTTGAATTGTTGGATACTGAAGTACAATACAGTATCCCACATTTGTAAGCCAGAGGTCTTTTGAATAACTGAGTCATAAAAGATCATCTTCTGAAACCATATACTACTTATGGAGCCTAGCCACGGACAGGGATTTTTAAAACACTAACCAAGATCTTTGAAACAACAGAGTTCTTACTGAAACAAAGCAAAGCTTCTTTCTTCACGCCAGCTGGTATGAAGACTAGATCCCCTTAGAGACATCAGCAGGAGAAAACAAACTACAAACAGCCTTCATACAACATCCCTTCGGTGACAGGGGCTTCAGAAGAACTCTGCAACATGCAATACAAATTTTAAAAGACACAGAGAGAAGAAAAGTAAAACAACTGGATGCTTCTAAACAAATGCTACCAAGTCTTCCAGCAGGGAAATTTCAAAGTTCTGTGTTAGATGACTGAACGACACGAAACAAACAACTATGCTCCTGAATAATGAATATAAAACAGAGAAAAACACTCACGAATAGGAAGCCTTTGGCAGACAGAAACCATGTGATTGAATTATCAGAAACCACTCAGAACCTATTGAGAAAATGCATCTCCTCAGTGAAAATTTGACTAATTCTAATGAGGCTGTAGTGCTCAGAAGAGCTTGCTATATAATAATTCTTCAGTGTTAAACATTTCTAATTTTAATGGCATTCACTAGTCATGGTGTTTAAGGCTGGGATCTGGGTATGAGATGAGAGATGTGGCAGATGGATGGAAGAGTATTGGTTAGTGAATTTGGCCTTATCCTCAATTGCTTTGTGCTTATCTGAAGATGTGATGCTTCAAATACAGACTTTACCATGAGCAGCGAAAAGTCTGTAATATATTTTCTGCTTTTTCAAAATGAAAAATGGAGTGTGTGCTGTATCTGTTGTTTCCCTGTCAATTTTCTGCAGACAGGAAAGAAAAAAAGCAAAATAACATGATCTGACTTAAACAGGGCTTGAATTTCTGCATTCTTCTCAGGCTGCTTATATTTTGCCCCATGGGCTTCCTCTGTGTGCAAGACAAATGTAAAAATAAATAAATAAAGCAAAGCAAAATAACAAGCATAGGCATAAAAGAGAAATATTAATTTCACATCTGGGAAATGTCTTTATTAAGGTGCATTAATTCTTAGGAATAAAATGTGCAATTTACAACTCTGGACCATATTTTGGCTTGCAAGGGGCTTACATTTCCTCTCTTTTACTTACCTTCAGAGCAGCCATTTCAGGTAGTTTAGACAATGGTAACACTGTCTAAACTGTTATTTGGCCAAATCTTCCTCTGCAAGTATAATCTGATTAATTTAGGTTGAGGTAATTGTTATTTTTATGAAAGCAACATGTACTGATACATATATTTAGCTCATACATGATACTGAACTACTGGAAGTATTAAATATATTTTTTAAAATAACGTGCCCAGAGTAAGAAATATAGGGTTGAAACCCAGATGTAATGGCAATAGAATATATCTGCCAATAACAGTCAGGTCCCCACTATAAGGCACCTGCAAAGGACTGGATTATGTCTGGCAAGGTTGTCCTGCTGTGGTAATAGAGTAGACTGTACTGTAAGTGACTCAGCACCAATCTTCATGTGGCTTTTAACTAACCTGACAACCCTGAGGTCTAGTGGCCTTGCGTGGCGAAGTCCACCAGAATGGGTGATGGTCCCCAAGTGGATTAAATCCCACTTGATGGAGGGCAGCAGCTTCATCATTAGTGGCTTGGAGCTGAGGAAGACTTTGTGTGCCAAAAGGGCCCAAGACCAGAACGTGACTCACACAACTGGATCAGTGGTATGGTTGTCATGTTGCAATGTGGAAGGCAAATAGAAGGCCAGAGTATTATATTGCTTCCAAGACACTCTTCATGGCTGATCACAATGAGGATAACCAATATTTGGAATCCGATATGGCACAAGAAGGAAGAGGAGAAGGAGGAGGATTGGATTGGATCACTGAAAGCACAGAATGAGTATATAGGAAGATGCTGAATCTTTTCCCCTGTTTATAGCAGCTGGATTCTTATTTGCTTTTCTGCAGGTGGAGTTTTGAGAATGAGGTCAACTTCCAATGGAGGCAAAATGACAGGGTTTGGGGGCGTGGGGGGGGGAGAGACATTTTTAAAAGTACAGTTGTACCTCGCTTAAAGAACATAATGTGTTCCACAGGATTGCTCTTTAAGCGAGTTTGCTCTTTAAGCGAAACACCATTGTAAGTGACCAATTGTGTCATCTGGTGGGAGGTTTGTGAACCCCGATGTATTTGTTAAGCAAGTTTTTGGTTGGTTTTATTTGTTAAGCGAAGCGAACATTCAGAGAAAATTCTGCTCTATAAGCAAGTTACTCTTTAAGCGAGGTGCTCTTTATGCGAGGTTTGACTGTAACTAGTTATTGCTACTGGCTGGGATCCAATTAGGTCCTTACACTGACCAAACAAACAAACTCATTCATGGGTCCAAGAAGAAGCAATTACCATTCTCATATGCTACCTAGAAGAAGCTGTTTTTTCCCCTCTCTCTCTACATATCCCAACCTTCCCAAACTCTGGTGTGGAGGGGCTGCAGTGCTTCAGGGCAGATGTTGAGGGCATATGAGGCTGCAGGGGTGTATGTGTGTGTCCCTGATTCTTCTTCTTGTATCTGCCTTCCATCAGCACAAGTAACCAACAGGATCTGGTTTGTTTCAGCTTGTTGAGAAAGTTGCAGATGGTATAATATGAGCAAGCTATGTTTCTGAGACACTTTATTGCAATCGATGGAAACTCACATAGAAAGAAGCCTGTTAGTCTTTAAGATACCACATCATTTTGTTTTTGGTTTTTCTCTTCTCCTTCCTTTTGGTTTTTTAAACAATAAGATCCTGCCCCCACCCCCACCCCCCAAAGTAGTTAGCTACCATTAGTTACAATTTTAAGAGTAATTGTTTTCTTTCTCCTTTCTTAAAAGTAGCTAAAAAATTTCCAGTTCCAAAAACTGGAATATTATAATAGCCCTTGGTCTGGGGTTCAAAATGCCCTTCGCTGTCTTCTTCAGCATCACCTGAAAACCCATTTTTTCGGCTCCCAAACAACTGTCTGGTTGACTACTATGGAAAGATACTGCTGTATGAATAATGCCTTTGTCCTAATTCAAGTTCTTCTTTCAAGATGTGACAAGATCTCCTTTTGCCCAAGCAAAGATACTCTCAGCTGACAAACAGTAGGTTGTAATTCAAGTTCCTTTCTTTCCTTAGAAGGATTCTTGGCAGAAAGATGAACACTGAATTCCCCATAATGTTCCACTTGAACCTTGGCTGCTGCAGGAGATCCTACTGAAGAAACATGCTAATCAATATAAACCCCTCTAGTCCCTGAGCCATTCCTTGCAAATTCTCTTTTGAAGACTATTTATTTAGCTCATACTTGGGCAGTGTATCTTCTTTACAGAGAGCTCCTTGTGGTCTGGAAGGAGAATGCGAAAACCCCAACATTTCAGCAGTAGATGAGCCTCCCTATCAAAAGACACCTTTGCTTTGCAATAATAGTTGCAACAATGCAAATCGACTAAAAAGGAGTTGTATATATGTTAGATCATGGAGAAAATAAAGGAATATCAGAAACAAGTCTACTTCTGTTTCATTGACTACACCAAGGCTTTTGACTGTGTGGACCACAACAAAATGTGCAAGTAACTAAAGAGATGGGAATACTAGAACACCTTATATGCCTCATGAGAAATCTGTACATGAGTCAAGAGGCAACAGTTAGGACAGAATACGGAGTGGTTTGGAATAAGAAAAGGAGTAAATCAAGGCTGTTTATTCAACTTATACAAGTCAACTTATACACAGAGCACATAATATGCAGTGCAGGGTTGGAGGAATCACAATTTGGAACCAAAATTGCTGGGAGAAACATCAACAATTGGAGATATGCAGATGATACCACCCTAATGGCAGAAAGTGAGGAGGACTTAAAAAAGCTCCTGATTAGGTTGAAAGAAGAAAGTGCAAAAGCTGGCTTGAGACTCAATATAAAGAAAACCAAGATACGTACTGTAATGGCAACAGGCCCAATCAGTCCCTGGAAAATAGATGGGGGAGAAGTAGAAGCAGTGACAGATTTTACTTTCATAGGATCAAAGCTCACTGCAGATGGTGATTGCAGCCATGGAATAAAAAGGTAACTGATTCTTGGGAGGCAAGCTATGAGAAACCTGGGGAACATAGTTAAAAGTAGAGACATCATCTTGAAAGCAAAAATTTGCATAGTCAAAGCAATGGTGTTCCCAGTGGTAATGTATAGTTGTGAGAGCTGGACCATTAGGAAAGCTGAGCACATAATAAATGCCTTTGAGATGTGGTGTTGGAGGAGAGTTTTGAGAGTCCCCCGGACAGCGAGGAGAACAAATAAGTTGGTCCTAAAAGAAATCAACCCTGACTGCTCATTAGAAGGTCAAATAATATAGATGAAGCTTAAGTACTTTGAACATCAAATAAGAAGAGAGGACTTGCTTGAGAAAGCCTTGATGCTGGGA
This sequence comes from Furcifer pardalis, assembly GCA_030440675.1. Lineage (NCBI taxonomy): Eukaryota > Metazoa > Chordata > Lepidosauria > Squamata > Chamaeleonidae > Furcifer > Furcifer pardalis. The sequence goes on along the minus strand of CP126890.1, from coordinate 39,221,638 downwards.
AAAGTGGAGGGCAAAAGAAGAAGGGGGCGGAAAAAATGAGATGGCTGGATGGTATTGTAGACGCTGTGGGCACAGAGCTGGGCGGGTTGAGGAGGATGGTGGAGGACAGAGGTGCCTGGGGGACAGTGGTCCATGGGGTCGCAAAGGGTTGGAATTGACTGTGCAAGTGAACAACAAAGAGTCTATGACTGTGATGCATAATGGTTCTGGTTTCCAAAAGAGTAAGAGACATTTTAGCACACGCTGCTTCATATACTTGATACAACATCTGGGTTACAATATTTGCAATTTGCTTTTCATGAATATATGGCCATGACACAAACATGTGGGTATTTATTTCAACACTGTGTGCGTAAAAGTGATGGTAATGACAGCAGTTCACATGCTTGCATTCAGAGATGTTTTGCTAGCCATAACCACTTCATAGCATTTATGCAGGACCTTTGATGTTGCAAAGCAGTGCAGAATCTTTAGTCTGATCTCATATCATGAGTGGAGGAGACAATCCCTCTTACATAGGTCTTTGTTGTTTTTGTTTATAGGTGAGGGAACCTAAGGCTGAGAGATCACTATATGCAAAATACCATCTAATTGGCCATCAGCCCATGGAGAATTTGAACATGTCACCCACAGGCAGATTCACGTATGCATTTGTAAGGTATATAAGACACAAACTGGAAACATCCATACTCCCATCCCATGGAGATAATACAAAATAAACCACATTATTCTAAAAGAAGCCAGTATCAAACATCTTATATAGTGGTGACATACTGATAGGTTTTTGGTCTACTCCAGGGTTGCCAGATGTTCTTGGACTTCAGTTCCCAAGAGCCCTGATTAATTGATGTATTGACTTGGGCTTCTGGGAATTAAAGTTCAAAAATTCTTGGGGACCCAAGATTGAGAAACACTGGTCTAGATGAAAGCATCATTGAAAATCCACCCATACCTTTTCTTGATGTCCTCCTTCCAATCAAAGCCAGCAAACTTGTCACTGACCTTTATAGAAAGCCACTGTTGCCCAGACCTTTCTCAATTCAAAATCCTGCTACTCCAAACATATTAAGAGAAATATCATATACAACTTGGCTCTTAAACACATTTGGAACACTAAAGAAAACTACAAAAAACCCACAAGAACTCAAGAAACACCTGCTTGACAGAGGATATCCTCTGGTTATTGTTGATTCTAACAAAAAAAGCCACTTCCTGTTTAAAAGAAAGTCTTTTCCATGGGAGTGATAAATCTAACAGTAAACAAAGCATCCACTTTGTGCTAGATTTCTATCCAGCACCTCCAAGTTATGGTAAGGCAATTATAGAAACTATCCATAGCAAAGTCAAGAGCACCTTGTAAAAGACATAAGCAAGCCCCTGATAGCTTTCCTACAGCCACCAAACATACTGTACAGAGATAACAGAGAAAAGCTGTCCGCAAACAACCAGTTAGTAATCCTGGATTACTGTGTTTGTGATTCCAAATACTGAATAACCGGTATTTTTCTCAAGGAAACAGTCAATTGTATTAGAACTGTGCCTGGCAGGACCTACTATATCAAACATCACTTGTAGATCCTGCAAAGTAATTTATTGCATTGAGTGTACACAGTCAGGGTGCCATATCCAAAACACCAACAGACCTACCTACAAGATTCAGAATCCATACTTCTGCCAAATTTACTAAGCTGTTTGAACAACCAGTGTCCAAACACTTTATGTCTGAACTTCATGTTCTCTCTGACTTATGCTTCATTGGAAAAGAGTGCAAATTCCAACACTTTAGAAAAGAAGAATTTCTACATTTACAGGATGGCACTTTGGTGTTCTGAACCTAGAGGGCAACATATAGCATCATTCATCTGCATTAGAATATCCTGACCTCTAGGTTCTCTAAAGAAGTGTTCCCCAACCTTTGGTTTTTGGACTTTGATTCCAAGATGATTCCCCAAAACATTACTCAGCCAATGTACTGACTTTGGCTTCTGGGAATTGAAGTCCAAACCCCATAGGCTGGGGAACACTGCTCTAATGGACATCTGCAAAACAGCACAGTTTTGCTAGAGGAATTGAAAAAAAGCAGAAACAGAAATACTTGTGAGAGAGAGAGGGGGGGGAGGAGAGAGAAAGAGAGAGGGAGAGAGAGGGAGGGAGGATAAATATAAATAAATCCTAACGTAGAATGATAATATCTGCATGTTCATCACACTTAATAACATAATTAAGTAATAAACAGACAGGCAGGCAATATGCTTTTGTTTTATTCATACGGTTAGTAAGTAACTGTATGTAATTCAGACTATCAAATTGCAGTGGTCAGGTCAGTAGGAAAATAAGTGCAGAATTCTGGACACCACTTTGTGCGTAGGATCACAGCCACTAACAAAAAGGTCAAGAATAGAGATGGCCTGGAGCAACTTCCTCTGGATAAAGAACATAATGAGCAACAAAAAAGAAATTAAGTTAGCTTTGAGAATGTGAATTGTATGGCTTTATGTATTCTCAGTTATACTGCAGGTCATGGAATTGTGGTCTTTAAAGACCCTCCACACAAAAAAACAGAACCATTTGAAATATGAATTTATCGCAGGATACTAAGAATGTCTGGGACTGAAAATAAAATAAAGAGGGAGGGAGTTTAAGAACAACGTATTGAGTAAAGAATCTGAAACTCTAGTACAGTTTGGAGGACACTGTGTGGTCAGACATAGGGGAATGAGGCTGAGCAGGGCTATTTGACCTTGTCTCAGCCTAGGACAGTGATGGTGAACCTTGGCACTTCAGCTGTTCTTGAATTTCAATTCCCAGAAGTCCTGATCAGCAGGAGTGCTGACTTGGGCATCTGATAATTGAAGCCCAAGGACACCTGGAGTGCTAAGGTTTGTCATCACGGGCCTAGGATATGTGGTCCTCTTCTTTAATCCTTTTTTGCATGTCATTACTATAGCTACATTTAAAATATTTTTACTCCTCTTCTCAAACCATGAAGGGGCCTCACAATATGAAATCACCCCAACAGCTCTGAGCTTTTGGAGGGCCTGAATATGGGATATAAAGTGATAGCTGATTTTCTGTTATTGCTGTTCATTTCATTTTGGCTCTCTACACATGTTCTTTCTCATATAAGCCACTTTAAAAGCAGGAATTTAAACCACTGTAATTCGTCCCATGGATTCATGTAACTTACTATAACCTTGGAAATTCTCAGTGATAAGCACAACCTAGAAAGAGAGAGAGAGAGAGAGAGAGACTCTTAAAATAAATTACTGATATTTTTAAAAACTGCTAAAATGGTTTAAGTGGGACAGGATGCAGAAATATATTAGCCTCCAGTCTGTAATCTGATGAAGTGGACTTGATCCGCGAAAGCTAACATTAAAATACAGGAGTTAGTATTTAAGGTGCCGCAATGTTTTTTGTCTTATTTTGTTTTGTCTGTTCTCCGATATGCTAAGTCAACAGTCACTTGAAACAAGTATTTTGTTGCCCTGTTAGTCTTAACTGCATTTTGTTTCTTGATTAGATCATTTCAAACAAGAACCACCTTCCTAATTTGGATTCTGTGTATTTCTGTACTGTCTAGAGCAGGGATTCTCAACCTGCGGCCCATAGCCAGATGTGGCCCATGGCACCATTTCATGTTCCCCCTCCCACCACCTCCAGCACACCATGCCATGTGGTGGAGGAAGGGCAAAATGGCCACCGAAGCTGTCTGAGGGAATGTGATCTGGCCCCCGGCCTAAAAAGGTTGATAATTCCTGGTCTAGGGATTTGGGGTGTAAGCTTGGTTTCCCCTCCCAAATATTTCAGGTGAACTGGATTTTTATCTATTAATAACAAATATGCCAGGAAGGGAAAATAATCTGAAATGATCCATCCAACAACAGCCAAAAAAGAATCCACACACTGAAAGGCTGCATCTAAAGATTCCCAGCATAATCTAAAGATTCTCTACAGCTTTAGTTTCAAAATTCAGCATATGCAAGGTTAATAAATTAATTAACAAAAAGCATTCAGTTCTGCAGTATTGGGAGAGGGGGGAATCTGGACATTTGAGTAATAGTTGTAAAGATGTCACATTTTGCACAACAAGATAGGAAGATAGTTTATCCTCAATGTTTTTCTCATGCCTATTTATATTTCTTTGGTTAACATTAAGAAGATTACCCATTTTAAGATTCTCGGTATACAAACTTCCATTTTAGTGTACTCCCTTCTGAAAAGGGGGATTGTCATTCACAGAGATTCACTTTAAAATAAACCTGTTAGTTGAACAGACTGAAATGGATACCTCTGAAAATTGCAATACAGTACTGTAACTTAGATTTTAATTTGGCTTCAGGAGCCTTTGAAATGAGCCAAGCTGCATGAAGAAGGAAGGTGTGCAATAGTTTCCTTCAATAAAACTTTTAAACCCGTGGTTCCAAGCGTGGGGCACACGCCCCACTGGGGGGGGGGCATTTTTTTTTGAGGAGGGGGCAATTTGGAAACTTGTTTAGATCAAGTTAATTGCCTTTTAGGCTTCCTCCACATAAATAGGAGTTAACTTTTTGAAAAACAAGAATTATATGTGTGTGTGTGGGGGGGGGGGGCAGAATCAGGATTTTAGAAATGCTTAGGTGGGGCATGACCAAAAAAAAGTGTGGGAACTATTGTTTTAAATGGAAATACAGTCAAACCTCACATAAAGAGCACCTCGCTTAAAGAGTAACTCACTTAAAGAGCAGAATTTTCTCTGAATGTTCGCTTCGCTTAACAAATAAAACTAACCAAAAACTCACTTAACAAATAAATCGGGGTTTGCAATCCCCTCCGCCAGAAGTCACAATTGGTCACTTACAATGGTGTTTCACTTAAAGAGCAAAGTTGCTTAAAGAGCAATCCTGTGGAATGCATTATGCTCTTTAAGCGAGGTACAACTGTAGCTTTTTCTACAGATCTGTCCTCTTCCTTTCAGACTAGAAATGCCTCTTTAATTCAATGTCAAGTGTGTGTGTAAGAGAGAGAGAGAGAGAAAGAGAGCGAGTGCCCTAACCCAATGCTGTGTTTTAAAGCTTCCCAGCATCATATTCCTGGTTCTGTTAACCACTAATTACTGCTAATAAAATCCCATGGTAAGCAGATTTAAAGCAAGGTTCCCTTAATTCCAGATCAAAGCCCAGCCTTCTTTAATTCCTATCTTGAGAGAGGAAGGATGTAATTGAGTGCATCTATACGGGTTGTTAAGTAACTGGGATATTTGCTCCCTACTTAAAGCTACTTCCTGGGAATGGATCCGCCTTTTATCTGGCCGCATGTCTTGCAAACAGTCACACTCCTGAAAGCATGGCCATAAAGAAGGGCAGAGAAGGGAATTTTGTATCCTGATTGCCCAAGATAAGAAGGTACTTGGCGGATAGAAGAGAAGGTGCTGAGAGACTGCATTAGCCACAGGCCTGCAAGATAAAAACATCCAGGCAAGTTTACTTATAGGGAAGCCACGGCTCAGCTGCCAGAAGCCTAGTACCCACCCACAGCCTTGCCCAGTCAGCACCCAGCATTGACAGACATGTACACCACTATATGGTGGTCTGGATGCTTTTTGGCAACAGTTACTTCAGTGGACAGATTGTGCCCAATACAAAAGCTATTGCAATGTGACCACCATACCACTGATCCAGTTCTGTGAATCACTTTCTGGTCCTGAGCCCTCTTGGCACACAAAGTCCACTTTCATGGATCAAGTCAACTTTGACAGACATAAGAGTGATACTTCATGGCATCAGTTATATGCATCCATTGATGCCATGAAGCCTCACACTTATGTCTGACAAAGTGGACTTGATCCACGAAAGCTAACATTAAAATACAGCAACTAGTCTTTGATGGACCACAACTTTTTTGGTCTTTTTGCTTTGTTTACTCTCCGATATGCTTGCACAGACTAATATGGCTACCACTTCAAAAATGAAAAAAATTTCTGCCAAGGGCTGTGGAAGTGGCCTTCCAAGGAACTGGGAGGAGGAATTTGCAGTCTAGCCCAAGCTGCTTATTTATTTATTTATTCAAACATAAGTCCCACTGAGCTCAAGAAAGCACTAGCAGGATCTGTTGAGTTTTCCTTTTTTTTCTTTTTGAAAGAAAGAAAGAAATCTTTATTTATTCTAAGAAAGAAAGAAAATAGCCTAATATTTTTTTTAAAAAAAAACCTAACCACATTAAAAGAACTCCCTCAGGCTCCCCAGAGTATGTGTTTCCTTCTTATAGCTTCAAACTTTTCTAAATAAATACAATTGATTGCATTTCTTATTATAACTTTTCCAATTTAAATGTCCAAACCCAACTTTCATGTATCCCTTATAATATCTCCTTAAGTATTTGTCTAGTGTTCCAAATCTTCCGGTAGAGAGAAAGAGTGTGTGTGTGTTTCAAATCCACTGACAAAATATCCCCAATACAGAAGAATAGGGGTCACCCTTGTTTGAAAGCCAGTCATATCTGGCTATAGGGTTTGGTACTCATCTCTGGCTGCCAAAGAACCAGCGCTGTCTGTGTCTGCAGAATGCTGTTACCTTCCCACCAAAATAGTACCTATTTATCTACTTGCAATTCCATGCTTTTGAACTGCTAAGTTAGCAGTAGCTGGGACAGAAATGGGAGCTAACTCCATTCTGCAGCATTCGCGTCCCGAGTTGCTTACCTGCTGACCTTCCAGTCATCTAGTTCAGTGTCTTAACCACCAAGCCACTGCAATCCCACTAATACAGAGGAATGGACTGCAAAATTAATAGTCTGTTGAGTTTTCTAAGTGGTACCCAAGTTAGTTTGTGCAGATATACCAGATACCAAACAAATATAAAATAGAGGCATAAATATTGTGGCATATTAAAGACTAACTGCTATAGTTTAATGGGAGCTTTTATCTGAGTTGATCAACAAAAGTTTGCATTAAAATATAGTACAGTAGTTAGTCATTAAAGTAGACACAACATTTTGGTCTTCTGTTGCTTTTATTGTTGTTTAATTTCATTTCTTGTCTGGTGGGGTCGGTGACATATTCCCCCCCTCCACAGCCTTGCAGAACAAATGGTTGCAATTCCCTGCCTGCGGCAAAGGAGAAATATGCATAATTAATAAATAAATTTCATGCCAGAAATTACTCTGGGCTGAAAGGATTTTTGCTGGAGAAACTCCACTCAGGGGATGCCCAAATGAGGCTCCTTTCATGTCCCCAAGATCTGTTGTGCACCACTTGGGTATCGAACCCCAACCTTTCAGTCTCCAAGCTCAGTGTCTTAACCACTAAGCCACCACAGTTTATTTATTTATTTAGCATATGGCATTTCTACACTTTGAGTCAACATATAGCAAGAAAGAAATATATATACTATATATATAATTATGCTGCAGTGCTGCAGCATAATTAATAGCAGCATAATTAATAGCTAGCTAGCTATTAACTGGTGAATAATTTCTTAAGGAGTTTGCGACAAAGCTCATCAGCTGTTCAAAGGAGAGAGGGGGAGAGAGACCAATATTCAGCTCAATTTAGACCACATCTCTCTAGTTTAATCACCTTCTGGTCCTTGGACACAATTCAAAGGCAAGGTGTGTGATGCCTTGATTAGATGGCTAAAAACTTACCAACAAGCTAGCTTTTGACTGCCTACAATCTTCATCAGAGCTGTGAGTAGCACAGAAAAAAACAAGTTTCCAAGAACATGGTCAGATTTGTGTGCCACATTCCTTTGTTAAAAGTGGGTTTTAAGGGTGTGTGTGTTGTTATCATGGGACTGCAACAGCTCCAGTTGTAAAGACTTTGAACTCACTGACTAGAAGGTTGGAATTCAATTCCTGGGTATGGCATGATGGAGTGTGCTCCCGTCTCTGTCACAGCTCCTGCCAACCTAGCAGTTCAAAAGCAAGAAATTGCAAGTAGACAAGTAGAAAAATAGGAACCACTTTGGTGGGAAGGTAAACAGCATTCTGTGCACTCTGGTGCTGAGGCATTGCTGCTACATGTGCATGGAAACATCTACAGATGCAGACAGTGCTGGCTCTTTGGCTATAAACAGAGATGAGCACTGAACCTTCAAGTCGGATACAACAGACTTTCAAGCAAGGGCAACCTTTACCTTTACCTATTGTTATCATGGTGACAGTTGCAAGAATTATAATAGCTAGAAATTGGAAAACATATTAATATCTAGGTTTAGAGGAATGGTATAAGGAGACGTGGAACTTGGCAATTAATGATAAATTAATGTGCGAACTGAAACTGAAAAGAGGTATTATTTTAAAAAGTGAGTTTGAAAATATTTGTGGAGGATGTATTCAATATACTTTGGGAGAATCTAAAGGTGTTAAATCTAGAAATGAACATATCTCTAGCATGTGCAGTTGGTTTGAGTAACTGTTTTAGAAAAGTACCAATGTCCCCTGGGTATAGGATTCTTTCAAATACCACGTGACCTAAAATAGGCCACTTTTTGACCCCCTCCTCTTCTGTGACTTTCTGTGACCTTTGATTGACCACCACAAATCACGTGGTTTGAAGTTAGATCCATGGCCAGCTGGATGCAAAAAGCAAATGGAGTCATGTGACTTCATACCAGCCCCCTCCCCTGTGACTTTCCGTGACTTTTGGTCAGCCCCCTCCCATCTAAAATGGTCACATGGTATTTGAATGACCCCATATATATTAATATGTTTGTTTTTTGTTGTATTGTGTTTTAAAGTTTAAATAAAATATTTAGTTTTTTTTTAAAGTGAATTTCGAGATGGAGGCTACAGAGACACAGATTTCAAATTCTATCTCTGGAGCTGCCAATATCCCATATATCAGTTTGCTACATTTTTGGTATGTTTTTATCCCTTCCACCCTCACCCTCTCCAAAAGAAAGAAAGGAATATCATGTTTCAGTATAGGATGCTGTGTGTGAGGGAGGATGCTGAATGATTGACAACACTTCCTTTCACCAGATTGGGAGACATCTTCGGAAATGAAAGCTAAAATCTACATCCTTTGACTTGAGTTTGCAGCAATCATTTTGAAACTTGCTTTCAATAAAGGACTTTAGCTTGCATGTTTGGCCATAATTTTCTAATGTTTACTATTCTGAAGCAAATCTGTATGGGGCTGAAGGCTAGCTTGTGTTTGTGAGTTTCTAATGGTCTAATAAGCCTAATAACATTTATGCATTTGGCTGAGGAGCCAGGGATTGGGAGTTAGATTCCCCACTGTACCACCTGGGCAAAGAGCCTGCCTATGGACTCATAAGCTAGCTGTGTGGTCTCAAGATCCTCCACCCCACACCCCACACCCGCAGAAGGAGATGATAAACTATGTCTGTGTGATGATGATGATGATGATGATGATGATGATGATGATGATGATGATGATGATGATGATGATGATGATGATGATGATGATTATTATTATTATTATTATTATTATTATTATTATTATTATTATTATTATTATTATTATTATTATTATTATTATTATTAAGAAGAGAAGGCTAGAGAGCAGATACAGAAAAGTTCCTGCAGATGCTAATCTTGCCACTGTAAAGAAACACACTTGTAATTATGCCACTGCAATACAACTCATATTCAATTATGGAGACATCAAATAATCAAACAGAGCAATTTAACATATTCTGCTCATTGTTGGTTACTGAGTAGCCAGACCAGCCTCTACCTGGAGTTGCAAACTGTAATAGATACGTAATTTTAGATTTAAGGTTGAGGCCATCCATAGGGACCTGGACTCCCATGTTACAGCAGTTAATCAGCAAGAGATGTCTAATGCACCATCCTGTGCAAGGAGGGTGTCCTTCTTGATCCAGTGCTTATGATGGAGCTGTGGATACTGGCTGTGGTTAAGGATGCTTTCCATCCGTTACATTGGATTGCCCAGCTCCACCCAAGGTCTTGATCTTAACATATAAAGCTCAAATGGTTTAGACTTCATTACAGCTGGAACACCTCTGTCTGATAATTCATGCACATACAACACATTTCTCTCAGGCCCATGGGCTTTGGAAGCTCACCCTGAGAGCAGCCTGAAAGACTTCTAAGAGAAATCAGTCCCTTCTGGTGGTGACCCCAATTTTGTGGAATGTTTTATCAGCTCATGTTTAACTGACCCAATCTCTTCAGATGTTCCACAAGCTGTACAAAGAGGCATTTAAAAATATTTTGCCCCTGCAATGACTCTTTTCCTTTGATGACTTATTATTTGGTTTTTCTGCTGCCATCTTTGTCGAAGTCTTATATGTGTCCACGTATGATTTTAATGGTTTATTTTATTTTGTGCTCGTTTTACATAGTGTTGGGTTATATGTGTTTATTTTGTTTTGACTATTAATTAATAGACCAGAGTAATATTATTGTTAGATAGACAGTGTACAAATCAAATGAATGAATCAACGAGGAAGAGAGAAAGACTGTGGGTTTCTTCTTAATATGGAGAAAAGTCTACAGAATTTGAGAGAGCTGTTATCTGCTCCCACCTCATCCCGTATGTTAAAGACAGCATCTTGCCTAACATGTTGCAGAAGGCAAGAGTCAACTTTGCTGGAGAGCATGCTCTTTTTCGTGATCCTTTAGAACAGGGGTGTTAAGAACTGGGATTCTACAAGAGACAGGAGCAAATAAAGATAACAGATCTACAATCACCTGGACTGGAAGAAAAGTCTGAGTTAACATCACGTTACTCCCTAAAACTAACCTGAATCAATGGCCATCTGACCTCCCTCTGAGATAAGAATCAAATGATATGTATGTGCTTAAAGGAAAATCTTCTAATGAATGAAGGGAACCTTTGGATCCCACCCATAGAAATGGTTTGTTTGTAAACTTTGAGTGTCCTTTTGCAAAAATGTAAGGTGTAAACCAAAAACAAGTAAATAGAAATGAAAATGATACCCAAGAGACAACTATGAAGGAAAACATGCCAGCTAAAGGAACGTGCTGAGCCAAAAAAGGAGGCGTATTTTGTAAACTGTGTGCTCTGCAAACACTGTTTCATTTATATGACTGCTAGTTCGAAGCCCCCCAGAGACCTTTTCCTTATCCCCACCTCATAAAAAGTATGCAACACCTCAAAGTCACACCACAATACTGAGCAGTGGAAAAGTGGCCATGCAATTTGTTAGGTTAGTTAGTTGGTTGGTTGGTTGGTTAGGTAGGTAGGTAGGTAGGTAGGTAGGTAGGTAGTTGCACTTGTATGTTGCCTTTCTCCCTGGTGGTGGACACAAGGCAGCCTTCAGCCCTTCTAGCTGCTGGTTCTTCATATTAGGATTGTATTATAAATTTCTAAATATCATTGGACTCAGAGAAAGGAAGAACTTTCTTTCCCTCCTTCCCTCCCTCCTTCCATCCATCCGTTTGGCAAACTAGTGCATTACATGCAACATCTGAAGTGCTAATTCTGCATCCTCAGTGCTAATTCCCTCTGTGCCTTTCATACAATATCTGAAGTGCTAATTCATTTCCCAGTTATTGGCTTTTTTAAAAAAACGACATGTTTCCCTGTGAAATTCGGTGTGTAGCGAAAGAGAATCCCCACAGCAGGAGTTGGAAGGAAGAGGCCTGCCAGTTGCTTTTTGTCCGAAATCTCTGAGCCCCCAAGGTTTAATTACTGTGGGCAGTCTAGTGTTACAAGGAAGGGGTGGGGGTGGGGAGATGTGTAGCCGCGACTGGAAGACTTCTCCACCGACACCCACAAAGAAACAGAACCATTAGGGGGTGAGATAAAGCATGCAATGAGGTAGGAAGAAAAGGGAGAGATTCTACTTTTACTCCAAGGGGAAACCCCAAAAGGATGTGAGTCCTTGTTTCAGCATGCTGTTGACTGAACTAGAAAATATTGAATATTTTCCCTCCAGTTCCTTGCAGGAATTAAGATAAATAGGGTTAGATAAACTACACAGGAAACATGTGAGAAATTCAACAGTTAACTTGAAACAGGAGGTGGGGGCGGAGGGAAATACCACCCTCTTTGTTGGCCTTTGTATTTAGTTCATTTCAAGTTATGTTTCTGGTTTAGCAGAACTAAAAGGTGCCAAAGCCCCCTGGCTATTATTCACCCTGCCAACTGTGTGACCTGAAGAGGATTAAAGATTTGCTCAGTCTCTTTTCATAGTAGTGGTACCTCTCTTAAAGAGCAGAATGCAGTCCACGGGATGGCTCTATAAGCGAGTTTGCTCCTTAAGCGAAACACCATTGTAAATGACCAATTGTGACTTCTGGTGGTGGTGTGGGGGGATTTTTTGTTGTGGTTCAGTTGCACAGTTGATTCTGACCCTTTGCGACCCCATGGACCACTGTCCTCCAGGCACTTCTGTCCTCCACCATCCCCCTCAACTCGCTCAGCCCTGCGCCCACTGTCTCCACAATACCATCTAGCCATCTCATCTTGGGCCGTCCCCTTTTTCTTTTGCCCTCGACCCTTCCAAGCATCAAGGCTCTCTCAAGTGAATCCTCTCTTCTCATTGATGTCCAAAGTACTTTAGCTTCATCTTTATTATTTAACCTTCTATAGATGGGGAAGAAGTAGAAGCAGTGACAGATTTTACTTTCTTAGGATCTAAGCTCACTGCAGATGGTGATTGCAGCCATGAAATAAAAAGGCGACTGATTCTTGGGAGGCAAGCGATGAGAAACCTTGGGAGCATAGTGAAAAGTAGAGACATCACATTGAAAACAAAAATTCGCATAGTCAAAGCAATGGTATTCCCTTTGGCAATGTATGGTTGCGAGTGTTGGACCATTAGGAAAGCTGAGCGCAGAAGAATAGACGCCTTTGAGATGTGGTGTTGGAGGAGAGTTTTGAGAGTCCCCTGGACAGCGAGGAGAACAAATAGGTCAATCTTAGAAGAAATCATCCCTGACTGTTCCTTAGAAGGTCAAATAATAAAGATGAGGCTAAAGTACTTTGGACATCAAATGAGAAGAGAGGATTCACTTGAGAAAGCTTTGATGCTTGGAAGGGTCGAGGGCAAAAGAAGAAGGGGACGGCCCAGGATGAGATGGCTAGATGGTATCGTGGAGACAATGGGCACAGAGCTGAGCGAGTTGAGGGGGATGGTGGAGGACAGGAGTGCCTGGCGGTCAGTGGTCCATGGGGTCGCAGAGGGTCGGAATCGACTGTGCGACTGAACAACAACAACAACAAAAGGAGCAGTCAGGGGTGATTTCTTCTAAGATTGACCTATTTGTTCTCCTCGCTGTCCAGGGGACTCTCAAAACTCTCCTCCAACACCACATCTCAAAGGTGTCTATTCTTCTGCGCTCAGCCTTCCTAATGGTCCAGCTCTCACAACCATACATTGCCACAGGGAATACCATTGCTTTGACCATGCGAATTTTTGTTTTCAGTGTGATGTCTCTACTTTTTACTATGTTCCCCAGGTTTCTCATCGTTTGCTTCCCAAGAATCAGTCGCCTTTTTATTTCATGGCTGCAATCACCATCTGCAGTGAGCTTAGATCCCAGGAAAGTAAAATCTGTCACTGCTTCTACTTCTTCCCCATCTATTTTCCAGGGACTGATTGGGCCTGTTGCCATTACAGTACGTATCTTGGTTTTCTTTATATTGAGTCTCAAGCCAGCTTTTGCACTTTCTTCTTTCAACCTAATCAGGAGCTTTTTAAAGTCCTCCTCACTTTCTGCCATTAGGGTGGTATCATCTGCTTATCTCCAATTGTTGATGTTTCTCCCAGCAATTTTGATCCCAAATTGTGATTCCTCCATCCCTGCATTGCGCATTATGTGCTCTGTGTATAAGTTGAATAAGCAGGGTGACAAAATGCAGCCTTGTCTTACTCCTTACTCCAATTTAGTTGTTAAGCGAGTTTTTGGTTGATTTTAGTTGTTAAGCGAGGTGACCATTCATAAAAAAATTCTGCTCTTTAAGCGAGTTACTCTATAAGCGAGGCACTCTTTATGTGAGGTTTTACAGTATTCTTAAAGTTCCCTCCTCCCTCCTACACACACAAAGTGACTTTTAAACAAAGGCTTACATGCTAAGCACTTCTTTTGTGACTGCAGTGGCTCAAGTCACTAAGATGCTGACTGGGAGGCGGAAGGTCAGCAGTTCGATTCCCGAGTACTGCAGGACGGAATGAGCTCCTGTCTCTGTCCCAGCTCCTGCCAACCTAGCAGTTCAAAAGCAAGAAATTGCAAGTAGATAAATAGGGACCACTTCGGTGGGAAGGTAACATCATTCCATGTGTTCCGGTGTCTAGTCATGCCTGCCACATGACCATGGAAACCTCTGCAGAAGCAGACAGCGCTGGCTCTTTGGCTTAGAAACAGAGATGAGCACTGACCCCTAGAGTCGGATACAACTGGCTTTCAAGCAAGGGAAACCTTTACCTTATTGTCAATTAGTACACAGTCTTTCCAATTCACATACACTGGAGCTTCCACTTTCCAAGTGAAGTGGTAAAATACCTGGAAATTAGAAATGAAGTTGTACATGAGTTAATAAAGTTTCAAGTTACACTTTAAAGTCAGGTCCTGTTATTATCCTTTCCTCGATACCTGGTAGGAAATAAAACTTTGTTGAATGATTTTTCTCCTTCTTCCTTGTTGATATTGGAAAATATATAGATTTTTATATCACAGTGAGTGTTGTGTGAGAATTGTTTCATTCTCTTTGAGGAACTTTTCCTTTTTTAAATTTCAGCCAGAAGGCATTTGAGTGGTGTAGCCTATTTTTACAGAGGGCAGTCCTCTACCTCAGGGATTCTCAACCTGGTGCCCCTTGGGCCGGATGCAGCCCATGGCACCATTTCATATGGCCCCCCCACTGCCTCCACCACACCAGAAATTGCCATGTGGTGGAGGAAGGGCAAAATGGCTGTCTGGCCCCTGAAGGTGTCTAATGGAATGTGACCTGGCCCCTGGCTTAAAAAGGTTGAGAACTCCTGCTCTACCTAATGGTCTCCTATGTTTGAAGGGCTGCCAGAGGACAGTCCCTGTATTTGATGGATTCTTTACTTGAAGGGCTTTCCATTCCAAGTCTGGTTTAAAAATTAAAGGAGGAGAAACACAAGTCACTTGATCATAGACTTCCACACCAGAGTGAGATTATTTTATTTCTGCATAAGTAATTAAAATTTTCATCTTTACATATTCCTGAGCATAGACAATTCAGTCACATTTCTACCCTTGGTAATGGAGTTCCTCTGTTTTGTGTTATTTTATTTTTATCCTGTATTTTTCAATCTCATGGGCTCAAGATGTTTGTATAATTATTATTGTTGTTGTATAAATAAAAAATAACCTCATTTTTTTAAAAAAGTCAGCCTTTTATAGATGTAAAAATGTAATAAGATTAGTAGTGCTATTAGAAATTTTTTGGCTGTTTTAAAGTGTGAATTCTACTGCAGAACAATATTAGTGTTTAGGGAAGAAGAAACTAGATAAACTGCTTTTGGGTAAATAATGAATGAAAAAAGAATATATACTACAGAATAACAGTTATTCGCATAGTCAAAGCAATGGTATTCCCTGTGGCAATGTATGGTTGTGAGAGCTGGACCATTAGGAAAGCTGAGCGCAGAAGAATAGGCGCCTTTGAGATGTGGTGTTGGAGGAGAGTTTTGAGAATCCCCTGGACAGCAAGGAGAACAAATAGGTCAATCTTAGAAGAAATCAACCCTGACTGCTCCTTAGAAGGTCAAATAATAAAGATGAAGCTAAAGTACTTTGGACATCAAATGAGAAGAGAGGATTCACTTGAGAAAGCCTTGATGCTTGGAAGGGTCGAGGGCAAAAGAAGAAGGGGACGGCCCAAGATGAAATGGCTAGATGGTATTGTAGAGACAATGGGCACAGAGCTGAGCGAGTTGAGGGTGATGGTGGAGGAAAGGAGTGCCTGGCGGACAGTGGTCCATGGGGTCGCAGAGGGTCGGAATCGACTGTGCGACTGAACAACAACAACAAAAACCAACAGTTTGTTGGAGTGTCAGAACTATTTGGCACAAGAAGAAATTCCTCCAAAGTTCATTCATTCATATTCATTTGCAAATCAATTAGTCCAACCCAGCTTCTCTGTTGGGACTGGTCCTACCATTAGGCATTATGAGGCAGCCATATATGGGGTATCATGAAAAGTGACACATTTTTAGTTATTAATGAATTATTTTTGTAATGGTAGAGATGGAGAGAGGGGTTGATGGGATTTCTCATGATTCAGATGCCAAAACAATTATGGTGGTCTTTGGATCTATGCATCCTAATGAGTGCTCCTGATTTGCTATTTTGCCTTGGGGATCTTAATGTCATGGAATGACCCTGTTCCATGTACCAAAGGCATGTTCTACAATTGAAGCACACCTTCTAGGCAAAGTTCTTGCTAAGGAAAAGCTCTACAGAAAAGGGAAAATGGGAAAATACTTGGAAGTCAAGATGACTAAAACAAGAAGGCAATCATTTCATGACTTAATCCTGTTGCTTAATGTAATAAGTTTAAATAGAGTAGGCTCTTTTTGATTCAGTGGCACTTCTCAAGGAGTTGATTTACTAAATCTTAACTGATTCAATGACCTACTCTAGTATGATTTACTATGCTAAGCAACAGGATTTCAGCCATCAAAATCTATTACAGTGGTACCTCGCTTAAAGAGCATAATGTGTTCCACGGGATTGCTCTTTAAGCGACTTTGCTCTTTAAGCGAAACACCATTGTAAGTGACCAATTGTGACTTCTGGCAGGGGAGGGAGGATTGCAAACCCCGATTTATTTGTTAAGCGAGTTTTTGGTTAGTTTTATTTGTTCAGCGAGGCAACCGTTCAGAGAAATTTCTGCTCTTCAAGCGAGTTACTCTCTAAGCGATGCACTCTTTATGGGAGGTTTTACTGTAAAGACCTCTTTATGAGGTTTCACTCCATCTAAGAATGGAGTTACCATAATTAATCCTTAATACCCTGTTTCTCCGAAAATAGGACCTCCTCTTATAGTAAGTCACCCCCCCCATAAGCCCCCCTCCCGAAAATAAGGCACTCACCTAAATCTTGTCCTGGCGATCTGCCTTATCAGCAATAAATGTGTACTGTATTCTTCTTTTTCATGGAAAATAAGCCATCCCCTGAAAATAAGACCTTGTGCATAATTTGGAGTTTTTAAAAATATAAGACAGTGTCTTATTTTCGGGGAAACACAGTAGTAAGTGGAGACAAATGGCTTAGGGTGGTCTCTATGAATAATTAGGTGCAGTCCCATACTTCTTTCTGCCTACAAGCTAATGATGATTCTTTCTTTCCCCTTTTCCCCTTTAAAGCCCTTGAGATGGGTCAGGCTGAGAGAATATACTTGGCTCTCTTGATGCTAAAGCCCAGATCTCCAGGCTCTAATCTCAGATCTTGTCACTACACCTACGCTGTTACTGCATGTACAATTTGCATAAGAAGAAGTGCTTTCAAGCTAGAGTTGGCTACAAGTCACAGATTTCCTCTGGAACAGATAGACAAACATTTGGAATTATCACAAAGGTATGATTACTGGAGTAACTGAAGATGTGCTTTTATAGCCAGAGTGTAAGAACTGGACACAATTCACCAAGAGCTCCTGCTGAGGGCTGCTTGGCACATATATACTCCATTCACAGAATGCCAGGTTATTATCTAACTGTTACAGACACATCATTCCAGCTGGAAAGATTCCAGATGTCTCTTCTGCTTTCTAGAATAAACAGAAACATCTCACTGCTTCTCTGTTAAGCGATTATTCTTGTCTGCACCCAAGGCATCTGCAGGATTCAGAGCTCTGAACTTTTGTACTGACAGAAGTATCTTCATTTTTGCAAGGTTTATTTGGTTAGAAAACCTGTAGGATAGAGAACACATCACAATGATAACAGCTCCCACCTCTAGGATGTTGTTTATAACAACAGATTTTTGGGGATTCCCAATGCAGCAATCAGGGAGGTTGGGTGGAAGTGTTTAAAAGGATGCCACCACAATACATTTGCTTTGGGTGTAGAAAAACATGAGATAGGCTACAGCCTGGGGGACACAATGGCCTATTGTTTAAGATGTTGAACTTGATGACTGAAAGTTTGGCAGGTCAGCAGTTCAAGACCTAAGTGCTGCACAACGGAGTGAGCTTCTGTCTCTGTCCCAGGTCCTGCCAACCTAGCAGTTTGAAAGCAAGAAATTGCAAGTAGATACATAGGTACCACTTCAGTGCTCTGGTGTCCACATGACTACAGAAGTTTCTGCAGACACAGACAGCAGACACAGACTGGTTATAAACGGAGATGAGCACCGAACGCTAGAGTCAGATACAACTGGCTTTTGAACAAGGCTGGCCTATTACCAGGAAGTCTGCCTAGGGCTGCAACCTCAGCCAGGCATGTGGCACATCAAAAACATTTCTGTTGTTTTGCTCAAACCTGACTAAAAACCAAACCTCAGATTCAAAGAGTGTTCTTTATTCCAGATCTGTTGGGGCTGGTGGTGGCTTCTTGCTGAAGAGGTAAATGAACTCTGGATGTACAGTTGTACCCGTGAGATGTCAAAATTTTTACTACCCCACTGTGACATCATGGATGTCATGGGCGGGACTAACATCATGACATCATGATTTAGTGGGTAAAGCCAACATCATGACATCACGACGTTGTGGGTGGGGTCATAGACAAAAAATAAAAAATAAAAATTCAACCCACCCACCCACCCACTCACCCACCCCAAACACAAATAAAAACACACAAATCAACCGACCCACCCCAAACACAAACCCGTCACTTACCTGGCCTGGGGTCAGGCAGACAGGCAGGCAGGCAGCACGTCAGCTTCCCTCCCAACCCCACCATCTACCTCACCGATGCTTTGGGGAGGCAAACGGGGTTTCGAGACCAAGCTGCGTGCACACATGGCTTGGTCCCGCAACCACCGTTCGCCTCACCAAAGCATCAGTGAGGCGGCCAGAGGCAAGCCGCGTGCCCGCACCCCCCCCTTTTGCCTCACCGATGCTTCGGTGAGGCGGATTGGGGTTTCAGGTAGAAGCCACCTGGCTTCTACCTGAAGCTACCCCTCTGCCTGCAGCGATCCATTGCTGCGGGTGGAGGGGGTCTTTGGGTAGAAGCCGCCTGGCTTCTATTTCTTACTGCACATGCATCAAATAGAGGTTTGACGCATGCGCAGTTACGGGCAGCCATTTTGGCTGCCCAGAAAAAAAAAATTAAGAAAGGGGTTTGGCCCGAACCAGGCAGGCAACCAAACTGGTCGCCTGGAGTTCTATGACCCCCCCCCCCCCAGCGAACCCCTCGTGATGGGAGCTACCAGTTCGGGCAAACCGGACCGAACCTGTAACATCCCATCACTGCTTAAAGAGCATAATGTGTTCCACAGGATTGCTCTTTAAGCAAGTTTGCTCTTTAAGTGAAACACCATTATAAGTGAACAATTGTGACTTCTGGCAGGGGGGATTGAGAACCCTGATTTAGTTGTTATGGACATTTTTGGTTGGTTTTAGTTGTTAAGCGAGGCGACCATTCAGAGAAAATTCTGCTCTTTAAGTGAGTTAGTCTTTAAGCGAGGCACTCTTTATGCAAGGGTTTACATTACTCAGAAATGCAACATATCACTTCACATTTCCTTATGTACCTATTTTGCACTAGAAAATAAAAGATTCTGAGACACATCAAGTGAGAAATTGTGTTGTTCATACATAGCTAGCTAGCAAGGAACAGCTTAAACAGACTTATATGTTCAAGTTTCACATGAGGAAAAAATATTACCAAGTGTTTGCATTTATTTTTGGCTTTAAATTTTGAACTGTTCTTTTAAAGAGATTTGGATGATGGTAAAGAAGAGGTGAGGAGGCAGGAGAATTTCTTAACAATGAAGAAGTGGAAGTGATGCCAAAATGTTTGGGAACCCTCTGGAAGGATCATATTAAAGAACATTCTTAAAGATTATGGATACTGTTTATATTTTTGAACCACAATTGGGCATACTCTGTGCAATGGTTTTGCCAGCTAATCTTTCTCACACCCGATCGGGACATGAAAGAAGAAGGAAGAGAAGGAGGAGAAGCATGGCAACACTTTGCTACTCTGATAGGTTACACACAGACAGAAAACAAAACAAAACATTAAAAAAAACCCATTGTGGCACGTTAAAGACTAACACCTGTATTTTAATGTTAGCATTTGTGGATCGAGTCCATAAAAGTGAAAGGTTAGCAGGTCAGCAGTTTGAGACCTGAGTGCTGCACAATGGAGTGAGCGCCCATCTCTGTCCCAGCTCCTGCCAACCTAGCAGTTTGAAAGCAAGAAATTGCAAGGAGATACATAGATACCATTTCAGCAGAAAAGGTAACAGCATTCCATGCACTCTGGAGTCTAGTTATACCTGTCACATGACCATGGAAACATCTGTATAGGCAGACAGTGCTGGCTCTTTGGCTGTAAACAGAGAAAAGCACTGTAACCTAGAGTCAGAAACAACTGGCTTTCGAGCAAGGGAGAATTTTACTTTTGCTAGGCTACTGCCCACAAAATTGTGGACACAGAATGGACAATTCCTATCAATTCCTGTTGGTCAAACTACAACTTGGAAAGTTTGATTTTTGAGAATGCAGCTGTGGGCAACATCTTGACCATTCCTTTAAGACAAAGCAAATAAAATGTATTTTATATTTTTATAAGAAGGTAAATAGCATTCTATGCACTCCAGTGTCTAGTCATGACTGCCATGGAAATGACTCCAGCAGAGATGAGCACCAAACCCTAATCAGATACAACTGGCTTTCAAGCAAAGGAGACCTATACCTATAAGTGATGCAGTGCAACAGCAATGGCCTACTACTGTCTAAAAAAGTCTACTTAGTTTGTCCCTCTGCAGAGGAATAGAGAAAGTGTTTGGGTGAATCAGCCCACTTAATCACTTCACAATATTGGAGATTCGAGCAAGGAGATAAACCATGAAGGATGTGTTTGAGCTTCAATATGTCATTTCAGTGCAAGGATTTCACCAAATGGCTAATCATACCTAGTCTAACTGATCCCGCATAACTCTATTTAGCCCACACCAGTCTGCTCCAAAAGAACCTGTGTAGATGAACCTATGAGCTACTTAAAATCAATGGCAATCCAGTTAGCAAAGATGAGGCCAGTGGCTCCTTTTTCTACCTCATGACCTCCCCTGCCCTGCCCTTTGCTCCTTGAGCAGACACCACCTAAGCACCTAATAATAGGTGCCTGTTCAGATCCCAAGATGACCTGCTTGAGGCAATGATTGAACAAATTATTCTCCCACTGCAGCTGCAGTAGGGGTCTTCTGCCTCTGGCTGAAGGACAAGACCCTGTGTGTTCACTACTTGCCCATTCTCATCTCTGAGCTCCAACCTTTTGGAAGAAATACAGAAATACTGCCTGAGTAGAATCTTATCTTGGAGGCATGTCTGTTTTTTTGTTTTGTTTTTTGAAGAAATTTGTTTGGAATAAAATCCTGAATTCAAATAAGATCAGCACACTGTTAAAATGCTTAGAATCTGGAGGGACAGTAGACTTCTCTGGCTGCCTCCTTGCCTCAGATCTGCTGGAACAGACCACAAAGAAATGTTGCATGTGATCTAAACATTTGTGTCAGTGTTGATAGGCAAACAGATAACCTTGGTGTATCATCCCGTTTTCTTGTCTAGTTCATGTGTAAGTTGCTACTCTAAGATTTCCTTCCTCCTTCTTTCCCTTCTTCTTCCAATTGGTAGAAGGAAATAGATAATAGCTGCCAGTACACCTGCATCCATGGAAGGCAGCACTAACGGTTTCTATGCCCAAGTTTAGGATTTCGTATTCTGCTGAAGTATGCTAAAATACCATATATGCCGGCATATAAAACGACTGGGCGTATAAGACGGCCCCCCAACATTTCCACTCAAAATATAGAGTTTGTTATATACTCGCCATATAAGACTACCCCCTCTTCCGCACACCTTCCACACACCAAATAAAACATAAAAGAACATCCGATTTGATTTCAACATCTCCCTGTGGCCGGCACTAGTGTGCAAGTGCACATGTGAGAGCTCTGCATAGACAAGGGGCATGGCGGAGCACCACTGCTTCCCGCCAAGCAGAATGGGCCGGTCAAGCTGAAAAGACTGGCACCCCTGTCTCGCTGCTGATGCTTGCCGCAGCCACGCTGGGTACCGCACAATACTCGATGGTATGTAGAATGAAATGGGTGGGCATCGGGAGGCCACTATGGGCACCAGGCAGGAATTGGGCGGCCACTATGAGCACCGGGCGAGCATCGGGAGGCCACTATGGGCAGCTATGTATATCCCAACTGAAATGCACCCGGCGTGTAAGACGACCCCATTTGCCATCCAACAGGGCCAAATTTCACAACTAATCTGAATAACAACCAGAGATCTTCTGCTACTACCAGTTGTAAAAAACCACATTGATTTGTATACTTATCTGTTGTTGTTGTTGTTGTTGTTGTTGTTGTTGTTGTTGTTGTTGTTGTTGTTGTTGTTGTTGTTGTTGTTGTTGTTGTTGTTGTTGTTGTTGTTAAATTCAATTTATATGCCGCTCTCCTTGCCGAAGCAACCCAGAGCGGCTAATAATGTTACAAAAAACATAATATACATACAATATAACACATATAATATAATCAATGTGGTCAATAAATCCTTCATAAAAATAATAAAAATATAAATACAGTACAATCAAAGAAATACAAAAACAGTCAAGGATATACAGTACGAAGCAATAGGGAAAGTCCTCATCCCTTATACATATTTCAATTAGTAACAATATACAGTACATTTATCCGGAGAGGTGGCTGACCGTGGTAAAGCTGTGGTGGTACTAGCGGAGCTGGCATCCTTAGTAGGCTGGCCCATCTGTCAAGTTGGTCCTCATTCTCCCCGCCCGGCTGGCAGGGGAGAGCATCCGAGTGTCCGGGGTTGGTCTCGCGGCGGCGGCGGCAGGAAAGTTCCTTGTAGCCACCCGCCCGTAGCCCCCAGGTGTTCCTCATTCTCCCCGCCCGGCTGGTAGGGGAGAGCGTCCGAGCGTCTGGGGTTGGTCTCATGGCGGCGGCGGCAGGAGAGTTCCTTGTAGTCACCCACCCGTAGCCCCTAGGTGTTCCTCATTCTCCCCTCCCGGCCGGCAGGGGAGAGCGTCCGGGGTTGGTCTCGCGGCGGCAGGAAAGTTCTTTATAGCCACCCGCCCGTAGGCCCCAGGTGTTCCTCATTCTCCCCGGCCGGCCGGCAGGGGAGAGCGTCCAGGGTTGGTCTCGTGGCAGCGGCGGCAGGAAAGTTCTTTATAGCCGCCTGCCCGTAGCCCCCAGGTGTTCCTCATTCTCCCCGCCTGGCCGGCAGGGCAGAGCATCCGAGCATCCGGAGTTGGTCTCGCGGCGGCAGCAGGAAAGTTCCTTGTAGCCCCCCGCCCGTAGCCCCCAGGTGTTCCTCATTCTCCCTGCCTGGCCGGCAGGGGAGAGCGTTCGGCGTTGGTCTCGCCGCGGCGGCGGTGGCAGGAAAGTTCTTTATAGCCGCCCGCCCATAGCCCTCAGGTGTTCCTCATTCTCCCTGCCCGGCCGGCAGGGGAGAGCGTTTGGCGTTGGTCTTGCAGCGGCGGCGGCAGGAAAGTTCCTTGTAGCCGCCCGCCAGTAGCCCCCAGGTGTTCCTCATTCTCCCTGCCTGGCCAGCAGGGGAGAGCGTCCGAGCGTCCGGGGTTGGTCTCGCGGCGGCGGCAGGAAAGTTCTTTATAGCCGCCCGTCCGTAGCCCCCAGGTGTTCCTCATTCTCCCCGCTCGGCCAGCAGGGGAGAGCGTCCGGGGTTGGTTATGCTAGCTAACAATTCTGTACCTCTGAACCTGATGTGTATGAACTGATGCCATGAAGTCTCACTCTTATGACTCACGAAGTGGACTTGATCTACAAAAGTTAACATTAAAATACAGCAGTTAGTCTTTTTGTTTTGTTTACTCTCTGATATGCTTGAAATAATTGAGATATGAATTACAATTCCTGAGGTGAGTTGCCTATCATGGGGGAAAGCATCCCCCCCCCAACAACATCAGCCAGGCTTTTCCCGGACTTTCTACTGTGCTGAAGAAGTATTGCTACCAGTAATGGGATCATTGGCTTGCTCCAACTGCTTTTTCCTATGCTTCATCCACATTTTCCTCTAACCCAAGGGTTCTCAACCTTACTGCACCACGTACCAAACAACTCCCCCTCAGACCGCGCCACAGGCTGGACACGTGGCTTCCCTGTCACAAATGTTGTCATAAACCGCAGTGGGTGCATTTGTGCATGCACAGGCATGTTTATGGCTGTTGTAAATGCATCCACTTCTGCTTCCGGGGTCGTCACCATGGGCTGACTGGAATGGCTTCGGGAGCTGGGGTCGGCTCATGGGCTGTACGTTGCGAATCCCTGTTCTAACCTTTAGAAACTCACATGTAGGGAAATGTTATCATGTTTTTCCTCTTCACATGTAATCTCTTTAAAGCTCCATGAGTAAGCAATCAACATTTCAAATGAAGCCCATGCTTATTTTCTGGTTACTACTGATTTTTTTTTTTAAATCTAATTTGCAGCATAGCGAGTGAGCCAGTCTGGCTAGGTTATGCTGCTATAGTAATAGAGTAACCATAAGCCAATGGCTCAACAGAATCGATCGTCAGGGGGCAGCTAACTAACCTGACAACCTTGAGGACTAATGGCCTTAAGTGGTGAAATCCATAGTGAAGGGTGATGGTTCCCAAGTAGGTTAAATCCCACTTGAATCCAACTTAATGGAGGGCAGTAGCTTCAACAATCCTGGCCTGGGACTGATGAGGACTTTGTGTGCCAAAACGGCTCAGGACCAGAAAGTGACTCATGGAACTGGATTAGTGGTATGGGTGTCACGCTGCGATGAGGAAGGCAAGTGGAAGGCCACTGCACTATATTGCTTCCAGGACAATCTTCATGGTTGATTGCCATGATGATAGCTAATATTCAGAATCGGATATGGCACATGAAGAAGAGTGAGCAAACCTTATCATATGATAAGCAGACATATTTTATTTCATCAGGGAGCACTTTTTATAATATAGTGTTAACTATTGTTTAATTCTTTTCTGAAATATTCAAGCAACCACAGTATGACTGACTAGTTCATATTTGCTGCTTCTTCATAGCTGTCACACTTACTTGGAAGAACTATGGAGGTCAAGTAAGAAACCTGCTGCCTTGTACTACAGCTGCATTTCTCTTGTTAATTCAGTGTCCCACCATCACCATTACCACCACTCCTTTTGCTGCTGCTTGTGAAGCCAGCCCAACAGGCTCATACAATCCAGTTAAGATATGGTTGTAATCAAGAATCAAAGAGAGTGGCAATTAGTGCCAACAACAAGTAAATCTAGATCATGTGATTCTAACTTAATTGTTGGGAGAATCTTTTTTATTCCACTTACTTGAACATCCTATCTAACATTGACACAGGCCTGCATTAGGTTTCCATCATGCAAAGTGGTTATATCTATTCTCTGTACCTAATAATTCTTTATTGTAATTATGTTTGCAAAATACCTTTAGCCCTGGAAGGAGACATGGATACACATAGTTTTACTGATTGACTGATACAACAGATATTTCTACAGCAGAAATAAACTGAGCGGTCCCCTTATAATATATGCTGTTTAATAGGAGGAGGACTTTTTCTCCTTGTAATATAGAGTGTGATCAGTATATAGAGTGTGATCTCAGTTGTATTTTTGAGGGTTTCGAAGTCCCAGATATTCAATTTCCCCACCCTGAATATCAGAGGGAGCTCTCAAATTTAAATGTGTCCTTTTGCAATTACGATGCATGATGGACAGAAAACTTCAGAAGCTCTGTTGGTTCAAAATGTATGTTGTTTTAAATATCATACTTCCTCTGCAAGTCTGTAGGTGAGTTGGTATAGTTAGCCCATACTAGGCTGCCATATGTGCATCACCAAGGTAGGCTTTCTACTGTTGTATGCTTGATCTCTGTTGAAGTAAGTCAAAGGTGTTTTGAAAAAGGAAGTAATCCATGAAGTGTTGTGTTTGATGTTCCCTTCTCTCTTTTCCAGTGACCTCTGAAGAGAATGAGATTCCTGGACAGCTCTGTGGATTTTAATTTCTTTCAAACGGCATAATTTTCCCTTGCAAAATGTGTCTCCCTTCTCCCATTTCTTCTTAATTGTAACTTGCAGTATCTTGGAGAAACAAGATTCCATATTTTGTAATCAACTCTGCATGGATCCTTCCATTATTTGTCTTTCACACAGCTTCCCAGTATGGCTTCCCACTATTTTTAATGAAGACCCCTGCTGAAAGATGTCCCATTTTTCCTGAGGTTATGGTCCATTCCTTTGGTCTATAAAGGTAATCTTGGCATCTTCTTGAATTTCTGTTCAGGGAATGGCTCTTTTCCAAGGTCCTTGTGAATGTCAAGTATGGGACACAAACACCAAAGTCTGCTTTAAGGCTCCTATGACCAAATGGCTGAATAGCAAAAGGAAAAGAAACAGCACTTAGTCGCAATTCAACCATCATGGTTAATAGGTAGAACAGATATGCTTCACAGAGCGAAGAGGGACATGGAGTTGTCCTATTTAGAATGGCCTTCTTCTGGTAGGAGTTACATTCAAGGCAGTGGCACTTCATGATCCAAGCAGATGAGGATCCACACCTCACAGTGGCATGAGATGTGCCCTCCCTGCAAAGGGCATGGGTTGCCAGTGGCTGAAGGCATTGGTGTATCTTCAATTGCTTCCTACTTGTTTATTCTTTCCCTCCACTTTTTAAAATCATGTCAGAAGCATACAAAGGTGCTTTCTGGGTTGAAAGGATTTTTGCTGGAGGAACTCCACTCAGGGGACATCCAAATAAAGCTCCTTTCATGTCCCGAAGATCTTTTCTCACTGAAGTGGTACCTATTTATCTACTTGCAATTTCTTGCTTTCAAACTGCTAGGTTGGCAGGAACTGGGACAGAGATCAGAGCTCATTCCATCATGCAGTACTATAATTCGGTCTTGAACTGCCGACTTGCTGACCTTCCAGCTAACAAGGCGAACTTCTTAACCCTGAGCTTTCCCTCCACTGAAGCTCTTATTTCGGTGTCCAACTTCCTCCACTTAATACAACAATCTGGTTAGGAAGAAAGAGACCGATGGTTCAAGTTCATTCATGTTGACCCTTGTAATAGTAAATCTAGGCATACACTCCAAACACAAAATTGCTGTGGCACCTTAAAGATCATCTGCTATATTTCAGTGTGAACTTATGTAGATGTTTACACTGAAATATAACAGTCTTTAAGGTGCCACAACTTTTTTGTTTCCTATTTGTTTTGCTTTTTATTTTTGGAGAGACTAAAACTTCTTTGAAATTTGTGGCTGGGTGTGGATTTGAATTCATGCCTCCCAAAGCCCTGGTCTGACATCCTAGCCCAGCTAGGGTGTCTAGCATTGCCACAGTGTGATACCTTCCAGACATTTATATCTACAACTCTCACCATCTCTGTTGGGGACAGATGGGATTGCCACACTGGAGAAGGCCACTCTGGCCATTGCAACAGACTGTCTATCTGCTTTGACTACACTTGGGCAGGTGAGTTGGTGCCTCTTATCAATCCACACACAGCCAATATGCCAGCCAGGTATCATGACTTGTGAAAGGCTTGACAATCCCCCTTTGTTTTTGCAGTGCTGGGAATACTGCCAAAACAGGAGGTTTACTGATCGCCTGGTGGTCTCCTGTAACAGACGGAGAGGCTACAGTCAGCTGGGAGGGTTGAGGGTTTAACAAACTAAAGGGCATTCCAAATTTAAGTGGACTGCACTATAAAGCTGAGGCTAGTGTACTAGCTGGGTTACATAGGAAATGGCTTGTTGGTAGAAAGCATATTTTGAGCTGTTCTAATGGTCTAAAAATAAAATGATTCTGCTCATCTTAAAACAGTGTTAGGCCTTGATTTTTAACTTCAAGCCCAAAATGCTGACCTGACACAGTTCAAAGTCTTAGCCCAGGGGTCGGCAAACTTGGCTCTCCAAATGTTCTTGAGCTTTCATTCCCAGAAGCCCTGATCAGCAGGTGTACTGACTTGGGCGTTTGGGAATGAAAGTCCAAGAACAGCTGGAGAACCAGGTTTGCTGATCCCTGCCTTAGCATATTGGGCTCTAGAATTGTTTTATGCAAAGGTCTGGGCTATTTTTCTTTATTCCATATTTATGCTGCACAAGCCCCACTTTTTGCTGAATGACACCCCAAATATTTTGATTGCTGATAGCAATATGAATGACCAATAACAAAGATGACCCATTTTGAGTGAACTGCCATACTTGCATATGCCTTGGTTTTTGGCTGAAATTAATGGAAGAAGACTTCCCACTTGAGCAAGGCATATTTTATTTAATGTTAACTTTTATAGCCCTTACTTCAAAGGAGTTATTATTTACAGCAAAATATGGAAAATGATACAGCAGCTAATATTTTAAGATAAGCTAAAAGTGGCAAAACCCATAAAAGCAGCACGGAACCTATACATCAGCCAGAATAAAACAGATGAGCAGAGATTTAAAAGCTGGATGGGGGGAGATGTATTTTGGTGGTATAAAGATATTGGAGTGGGTATTAAGTCATTGCAAAGCAAAATGCTTTCCCCCATAAGTTCTTAAAAGATATCCAACCTAATAATGGTCTTGAAGAACAAGCAAGGAAAGACACAGGACTGAAGATCATGGGGACTTCTGGATATTGCTGGACATCAGTTATTCCTCACTATTGGCCGAGATGGCTGGGGCAGAAGGAAGTTGCAATCTGGGGTCATCTGGGAAACTAGCCCTTGCAATGTCCTGTACTAGGGACAAGTGGGCCCTCTAGTATCAGTCTATGAAGGGTTTCACTGGCTCAGAGCAGCACTTCAAATTGTGGTGGGGAATGGTGTCACTGGTGTGCAATCCAGGCGTAATCTAATTATGATGTAGTTTACCTTTGACTAGTGGATTTTCTTCCTCTGATCACAGCTGAGCCATACTGCTGGTGCTTCCCTTGCTCTCCTTATTTTCTCATTGCTATTTGTCAAAGAACCACCAAGGATTGGAATGGAGGGTGAGGAGACAATGTACATGGAGATATGGATATGGATATGCACATAATATTTGGTGTGCAATGTTGCATATGTACGTGTGTATAATATCTAGTGCATACTTGTGCATTTTCAGCCATGTCAAAAGTCTTGACTAAACAGCATGAGAAGAGAGACAGCCAAAAATCGGGGAAGGTGAAGCAAAAAGAAGGGGGAAGTAGGCCAAAGAAGAGCGTTAACAGTGCCTCCCTGTTCTAGAGAAAGCAGAAGCCCTTAGGCCAGGGGTTCTCAACCTACAGCCCATGGACTGGATGAGGCCCACAGTGCCAAACAATCCAGGCCCTGACCTTGCTCCAGTTACCACCGACAGATTCAGCTGCGGTTTCATTTATGACCATTGTAAACATGCTTACTACAGCCATAAAAGAGTCTGCAGGCATTGTAAATGCATTTATGACAGGCGTGGATGCATTTTTACAGCAGCATTTATGATGGGGGGAACCACCAGTCCGGCCCACTCAGCTGTGAGGGGGTATGGTCCAGCCCACGGCTTTAAAAGGTTGAGAACCCCTGACATAGGCTAATGGCTCGACTCGGAGTTGACAATTACCTTGGAAAAGTGGAGGTATCTTTACACTAGAGGGCATTGACCATGATTCTGAAGCTCTGTATGCAACAGTGTGCTTTACATACCCCATGTTGCACACACTGAACATAGCCAATCAAACAATCCTTAGCACTGTGTAGGAGAACTGGGTGTCTAGCATTGCTCTTCATCCCATGTTGAAGAAATTTCTTTCTTTGTATCATTCCTAAGCCACCTTTCACCTAGTGAAGGGACCCAGATAGGATCATAGCATTAAACCATTTGACACTAAAAGCACAGTAAACTAGAGATTAAAAAGAGATTCAATATTCAGTAATAACTAAACATGTATTAACTAATTAAAAGCATTTAAACATTTAAAAGCAGCCTCAGAACAACAACAAAACGAGTTTCCAGGGACTCAGACTTAGTTATTAATGTTGAGTATTTTAGAGCATCCCCAGCAATCAATGGGTTGTTAATGTTAATTTATCCCTGACTAACCAATAAGAAAGTATTCTGTCTTCCTACCTCTAGGGTCACCTGACATGTTTTTTCACATATTAAGCCCTTGCTGTTCAGGTTTCTTCCTTCCTTCTTCTTTTTGCTATTTTTGCCTTACAAGCAGAAGAATGTATAAGATCACCATTTTGTTTGAGCACATGGCAACCTTTCTGAAAAGACTTTTACAAAGCAGAGCATATGTTTATCTCTCTGAGTTAAATGTAAGTAAAGACTATTGTATTATCTTTTTAAACATCTGCTTTACCCAAGATGACCAACTAACTTGTTCCCTTGCAAGCTGCTCTTGTGTCAGCAGACCTTTGCCATCATCCTCATCCTCTGGACTAGCTGTTATGTGGGACCTGATACTAACTTCTCTTTACAAACATCCTTTAAAAGTTGTATATTTAGTGATCCATTGGACAGACATAGATTCAACATCCCAGAATGAAAACAAGCTGATTGTGAAGCTTAATCACAAATGCAAACATGTGTAACGCTGAAACTGTCATTATCAGCTGCAAAAGTCGTCACTGCAGTCAATAGCAAATCCATGGGACATAATACCAAACAAACACAAGACCAAACACTTTGCTGTTGAGAAGAGAACAGACTGTCCTTCACAAGCAAGATGAAAGAGAGAAGCATTTTCACTTTCAATTTAGGAAGCACAAAATGTTGGCAAAGTAATTCTGCTAAGCCAGAGTTTGGATCTGGTTCAGACAGTAAACCTGTTATCTGCTGGATAAAACCTCACTTCTGTCCTATCTCACTCTGGGCCATTCTGCACTGCAGGGATACGAATGCTAACACTGGCTTACCTGTGTAGCAAGGACAATTGAGAGCTAGATGTTGTAGTTACTACTAGGCTTCTTACAGTGGATGCTCTGAAACAAAAAAGTACAATGGTGGGAAAGTACGAGCTTTGTATCATTTTTCAGATTTTTCCAAAGAGAAAGAGCTTGCTTGCTTAAACACACAAATACTTTTAACGAATGAAACAAACAAAATCAGTCAAATAAAAAATTAAGTGTACAGTACACCCCTTCTTCCCTGAAAGGAACTCAAGGCTGTATCCACGGCTCTCCATGCCACTTCAGTTTCACAACAACCCTGTGAAGTAGCCATATCAGAAAACAAAACAAAATAAATAAAATAAAAATAAAATAAAATAAAAAACACTGTAACACTTTAAAGACTAACTGCTATATGTATTTTTATTGTTAGCTTTTGTGGATCAAGTCCACTTCTTCAGACAAAGAGTGAAATTTACAGGCATTGTTTTTATACACCAAATTCAGGGGGTCAAAGGGAGAAGGGGTGCGGTTAAGCAAGATGACAGACAAGCAAGCACAACAATACAGCTTCACACAGCCATTAGCAACAATAGATTATTCAGATTAGCTCTAAATGACTCCCTTTCAATCTCAAAGTTGCTGAGAAAGCCCATTCTGGTCTCTGATCAACTTTTGACCTGCAGGTACCAGGTACAGTGTTTTTGTTTGTTTTCTTACATGGCTGAAATGAACCTTAAATCAGTAATATATGCAAAAAAAATTAATTATTTTCAAATACTGTATTAAAATACTTATCATATAAGAGCATCCCTTATTTTTAACTGTCTTGTCCCTAACATATTTTCTCAGAAGTAAAGTCTGTTGATTGAAGGGGAATTAGCTTTCCAGGACTGCAACCTTACTTTAAGCTTGATGATAGTGTCTGTGTAACTTGCAAGTGACTGCAAGGTCCAGCTGCAGGCAGGGGGTGAGAGAATAGACCCACTTGTATCCGGTGGTGTGATGTCAAAAATTTTACTACCCCACCGTGATGTCATCACAGTGTGGGCGGAGCTAACATCATGACATCACACTAGTTCAGATGGAAGGAACTACAGAATGAACTCACCACAAGATGGCTTCATTTTGGCACTTTTCAACTTTTCAACAGTTAAAGAAGTTAGGTACTAAGTCTTTGCCTAACCAGTTCTCTAGGATAATGTGCCTTAATGTAAATGTAAAACAGCAAATGGAACAGCAATTGGAACAGCACAGGTGTAGCTTATTGATGAGGTAACTCCAAGACTTTGCTTAAAACCCCCAAGCCAGGCTGCCAGGCCTGCCGGCCGCCAGGCCTTTTTAGGAACTGTGGTAATACGTCAATATAGGCAAAGGTATTAAATACACATTAAAATACACACAGACACACCACATCCAAAGGTGAGTCACTTACGCTGGGGAGCAGGCTATAGGGAGCTTCAGGCTAGCAGCTTCTCTTCCTCATCCCCACTTGGGAGGACAGCAAGAAGGCCGTGCATACGCGCCAAGCACTGTAGGCGTGCATGCACACCAAGTGCTTTGCGTGCATGCACAGTGGGGGAACCAGTGAAAAAGTAAGCCCCAAAGGTGGTTCCTCCCAAAAGCTGCTACCGGTTCTCCAGGACACTGGGAAAAATTACTACCGGTTCTGGCGAACTGGTGTAAACCTGTTACATTCCATCACTGCTTGTATTCCCTCTTGCCACTCCCTTTGGCTGGTAGGAAGGAAGAAGAGTGTGAGTTCTGTCATTGGAGGGGAGATTCTGAGAACAGTGAAGAACTGGGTTGGTGCATGCAAGACAACTTCTCCATATAGCTGTTTCTGACCAATGGCATTCCCAAAGACCCATTCATTTGCAGTTCTGCTCAGAATAGCAATAGCAATGACACTTATACACTGCTCCATAGCGCTTAGTGCACTCTGTGGGCAATTCACAAGTTAATTAGCATTTTGCCCCCACCATGCTGGGTACTCATTTTACCAACTTTTTGGCTGCAGTACAGCAGTTTAACCATTGTGCCACCAGGGCTCTTCTACAGCCTTGCTCAGAATGTATAGACTCTTAAAGTCCTTTATTGTCTCAATCAATCTCATGATCAGGCTTCTTCTTTTCCTGCTGCCTTCAACTGGTACCACCTCTATTGTCTTTTACCAGTCTGGTGAGGTAGAAACTTTAGTGTCTTAGCAGCAGAGGTGAAATGATGACAACTGGATTCTGTGCGGACTTCTACCAACCAGCATGAGTCTCTATAGCAGGCTGTGTAAAAGGTGAAGCCAACACAGCTGTTTTCGATGGCCCTAAAGGGAACCCTATCCTCAAAACAGTATATGAAGCTTTCAGGACTGTCTTAAAATGAATACATCAATCAGTCCATCCTCCCCAGTGTTGTTAAATCCTAAATCTAGTTCTCAAAATGCTGGTAATGTTGAATGAGAAAAAGAAAGTGGGATGATTGCCTACCCGTGGGGTTGCATAAGACAAATTGGTACTGTTCCACTAGCAGTTGTACAACCACCAGCAGAACTGTTAGTGTAGGTGACACAACCCACACCTTGCCCAGTGTGGGCATCGTAAGCTGTGCAACATGCGGTGGAGTGGAATGGTACGTGCCACGGAATAAAATTATTGGACTTGACACTAGCCAAGCTGAAAATGGAGTTTCCACGTGTGACAGAAGCTTTGCGCTGCTAGAATGATCCACACTTAGATGTCATGCCACCATGAGCTACTCTGTGTGTGTGTGTGTGTGTGTGTGTGTGTGTGAGAGAGAGAGAGAGAGAGAGAGATTCTTCCCTCATTTTAGGGGCTGCGAGAGGATGGAAGAGGAGGTGATAGTGTCCATTGGCCTTGCGTCTGATGCGTGAAGGAGGCCTGCTGAATCAGGCCTCTGTGTGCAAAGGCCTCCTATCTCTTGATCTTTATTAGACTGCCTCTGATCAATACTGCTTTATGACTGTGCTCCCTTGTGTGTGGAGAACAGCTCCGTGAGGTCACTTTTTCAGTCTCTGTTAGTCATTTTCTGTGCTGAAAGGGATCAAAGCAACTTTATAGATTGACACAGGCAGTCAACAACGATCCTGTGTCCTTTATGTTTTAGATCTCAGGCAAAGCAAAACTAATTGTTTCAACCAGGCAGATATGGGATCTTTCCTTCGAGTTACTTCCTCCCCCTTCTTTTCCTTAATTCTTCTCAAATGGAAACATTAATTATCCTTCTGCACAAAGAAACAATAAATATTATAAACACACACACATACATTTGTCTGTGTTGTCCACAGTGCCTTTTCTTACTTCATACAAAATGCAGGTGCATCACAGAGACTGTGTGTGTGCATGTGTGTGTGTGAACGCATGCCTCTTGGATTACAAATGGAATGCATTATACATGTATACACTTGCCTTGCCTTGCAGCCAATATAACTCTCCTCCCCCCACCTCTGGGCACTGAAAAGTTTTAGGGGGCCTTCCTAGGGTCTGCTTCCTTTGTGAAAAGAGAAGCAGGCATTTAGAATGTAAGTATACAAATGCATTTCTATGTTGTGGTGTGATCTAACCATGTAACACAATGACATGTAAATTAGTTACCAAACGAGAGCCATGCACAAGGTCCTGGGTTCCATCGCCAGCACTACTCAATAATGAAGGATATGCATACAGGTGATGATAAACTCCTCTGCTATATGTGTTTCCCAAATGCTGGTTTTTGGACTTCAATTCCGAGAAGCCTAAGTCATTTCCCCAAAGCACTGATCAGCCAATGTACTGACTGAGGCTTCTGGGAATTGAAGTCCACTAGTGGGCTATGTACCCCTTGTTGGGAACCACTGTAGAGTTGCTACTAGCCTAAGGTGGACATTATTGGGCTAACCTGGTATAAGGTTCCCCAAGAGTCCTGAGAACACCACTGCCAGTCCAGGAAGAGGGTTGGGCATCAGGTTGGCACAGTGGCCCCATTAAACTTTCTTGCTGAAGAAACAACAAGGCCCTTCATTGCCCAATATTTTGTAGTGGCAGAGAAAGGCACCATGCAGCATGAGAAGGAACTACTACTACTACGAACCCTGAGAAAGTAAAGTTGACTTCAGGCTACAAATGGAGAGTTGCATTTCTTTTACTCTTATGTAACCAACATCCTTGCAGGTAGAACTGTAGACTAGCAGGGAAGGCACTGAGCTTAAAACATTTCTTCCCGATGTGTTAGTGGTCTTCTTGCAACACAATTCATAGGTAGAAGATCTTTAAGAGGATGTATGCCCACAATGTCTGGTTGAATTGTGTCACTCGGCTCTTGCTGTTTCAGAAGAGGGGCACTTCAACCTCATTCATACAGTTTTATAAATGTTCCAGATGTCATAATCCAGCTGCAATCCTACTACAGTTTCCCATGCTTGATTCCATCTTTTTGATGATGTTTTCCACTAAGGAATGGGCAACATAGTAGGTTTGGATATGAAAAGGCATAATCAAGGCAGAAGAGAAGGCATTCTGGGAAGGATGGATAATTTGTCTATACAGTACTGTACCTTTCTTTTACTGAGTACAGTCAAACCTCGCATAACGAGCGTTTAGCTTAGCGAAAAACTCGCATAACGAGCAAGTTTTTCGCTAAGCAGTCTGACTTGCACAACGAATTTTTCACTATGCGAGTCAGACTTTTCCCTATGGGAAAAATCGCATAACGAGCATTTCTATGGGGAAAACTCGCATAGTGAATTTTTTTCATTATGCAAGTTTTCCCCGTAGAAATGCTCGTTATGCGAGTTTTTCCATAGGGAAAAGTCTGACTTGCATAGCGAAAAATTCGTTATGTGAGTCAGACTCGCATGGCGAATTTTTTGCATAGCGAGCAACTTTGCAGAACGAATTAAATTCGTTATCCGAGGTATGACTGTATGTACTTTACAAATATTTCTGTATTCAGAGATAAGAGAAAGGAAGGACAAGCAAATCAGCCTGTTCGCTGGCTAGATTGTGAATTTAGGGTTGGTGTGGCTACAAAATGACTAGAATAGAGACAGCACTTCTAGGCTTGTGAAATTAACTAGAGTAGATTATAGAAGTTCTAAAGTGAAATTGATAGAATCCACGGTCCATTTTTACCCATGTTTATTCAAAAGTAAACTTAGCTGCAATCCTCTGGCACTTTTTTGCATTTTTTTTTTAAAAAAAATCAATATTTTGCAAGAGTCTACTTTAAAAACGTAGAAACACACCTGCACTCTCCTCACACACACATTGTGTTAAGAAACAACTCTTTCAAACTGTTAGGAGAAAGATACATGGTGACCAATGAAAGGTAAGAAAGGAAATAACACTTCCATTGATGATGTGCTAGTAAGAGTAGGCCAAAAGCTCTCCTTTGGCATTCAGTAGAAAGCATGTGCAGACTTTCAGGGAGATGGAGTTGAAAGGATTCTCCAACCTGATATTCACATCTTGACTTGATCATTGCTGTGATGCCTGCAGTCCTGTTTTAAGCCTGACAACCAAACTGAGGCTTAGAGTGCACCATTTTTGTACACAAACGTAGCAAAAGGTATATGGTGATGAGTAAAGAAAACCACACCTTGACACCCTCCCTGTGGCCCCAAAATCTGAAACTTATCTCAAATAAGGCAGATGTAGAAGAGTAATTTTACTCACTGGAGTCTGGGGTGGCACACCCTGGAATATTGTGCAAAACTGATACATGGAATATCAGTCTCCATCTTGGCATTCTGAGATTTGCTGTTGTTCCCAAGGAGGCAGGGGAAAAAATTCACACAGGGATGTGGAGACATCAAACAATGCCCACTGGACACTCAGGAGCCCCTTGGAAAAGGCAGAGGAGAAGGAAGAAATAGCAGTAGCTGATATAAAAGTTGTTATCTGGCCAGGTTATCCTGCCAGCGACTCAATACTGATCATCAGGTGGTGGCTAACTAACTTAACAACCATGAGGGCTAATGGTGTTGGGTGTTAAAATCCACAAGAAAGGGTGATGGTCCCCATGTGGATTAAATTCCACTTGAATCCATTTTGATGGAGGGTAGCAGAAAGTGACTTGTGGAACTGGATCAGTGGTATGGTTGTCACATTGTGATACAGAAGGCAAATGGAAGGTCATTGCATTATATTGTCCCTAAGAAAATCTTCATGGCTGATCACCGTGCTGATACCCAATATTCAGAATCAGACATGGCACTTGAAGAAGAAGATACACAGCAGTGGTGTAGTGCAGGTTTCAGATTTCACCCAGGGTGCAGGCCAAACTCACCCCCCCATCTAGGCTTGCCACCCCCCATCTAGGCTCGCGACTCCCCCCATCTAATTTATACCAATGGCATTTTCCTGCAGCACTGCTTCGCCTCCCTCTCCCTCCCTCGTGGGTAGAGAAGTTTCACCATTGGCAGTCTGTGCCCACCCCGTTTGTGGCAGAGTGGGGAGGGACGTGGGCTTTGCGCCTGCCTGGCTTGGCAAAAAAGCCTGCCTCCTGCTGGAACATTTTGCTGCCCCCTGGAAAGTGCTGCTAAGGGCACCTCCCCCCCCCCCGCTATGCCACTGATATACAGGTCCTTTTCCAAGGCCTGGACATTTGAAAAACCCTACAGGAGAGAGGCCTGCACTTGAATGAAAAAACCAAGAAGCTTTAGAACCCTGCAGAAGAGTCAGCACCCAGCTCTTACTCTAGCAATGGCAGGTGCTACTCAGGGTAGTCAGATATTAGTCTCATCTCTCTCATGATATTAAACAGAAAGGGAGGAATTTTATAAAACATCAAATAGCACTTTAAACAAGCCTATTCTGGATCCCAGAAGAATGTTTATTCACTTAAAATATATATTTATCCATTTGAACATCAGAACAGAAATATTCAAGTATTTTACACAGACATATGTGGATAAGACAGGAATCCCATGTGATGATTGACTACAAATCCCACCTTCATATATCAACATAAGCTCCTGTAATAGAGAATGGGAGCTGCAGTCCAACAATACCTGGGAACACTTGGTTGGGAAAAGCTGTTGTAGCTGGTATGAAGAAAATGAGAAACTGGGGGAATATGGAACATGGAATCCATCTAGAAACAATGGACTTTTTTATGAGTGCCTGGAAAAATCTAGCTGAAAAGGTGGGGACCAGTGTCTGTCAAGAGGGAAATAACACCTGCAACTTATTTTTTGTTAGGACATCAAAGCAGGAAAAGGGAATTAACACTTATAATTTACCTCCTGTCAGAGAGGACATCAAAGCCACTCCACTGACTCCCTGGAGTCATATAAACTGAGAGAGGATTACAACTGTGGGAAAAGAGAGTACAGAAAGTGCTCTTATCTTGGTAAATATTCAAGTGAATTCAATGTTGATTGGAAATATTGGGAACATATGGTTTATGTATAAAAATGGTTAGAGTGCTCACCCTGTTTCTAATGAGAGAGCCTTTGTTAAGCTGCTGTCATGAGATGTTTGGAAGGATATATTATGTTTATACCTCAGAACTATTTTGACTTACATTAAGGTGTGAGTATCAGGTAGTTTTGTTTTGTTATTTTCTGGTGTGTTTTGTTGAATTGTAGCATGGCACACATGGATTGTCCATCCAGTCAGTCGGTCGGCTGTGAGGAGGAAAGAAGCTCAAAAGTTGTGTGTTTGAATTGAGAGGCCAGAATCCACTTCATTACCAAATGAACTCCAGACGCACTGGCTCTCTGATGTGTATATTGTGTGCAATGAATTTATTTGACATTACCCTGATATCTTTGGCTTATGATTCCATTTTGCTCCAGAAGGACGAGAATAGCTTGACAAATGGTAAACAAGAGGAGCAGGAGCTACAGAGTGCATTCATCACTTCTGCCTTGATTGGACTGAAGAGAATTGTTCTTTGCAACTGGGAAAAACCATACAAATGCCTGCATAATTGCTCTGTCTGTACCTAACTGACTAAACAATGAAGCTTCATTTGAACTAGGCATTCAAAACCTCTGCTTGAAAAAAGAAAGCTCAGGCCAGTCAGGAAGCATCTAAAGCTTGTTCGAAGAATCTTGATTAAACATGACCTGATCCTTGCTGGAATCTCCCTCCTGAATGAGGGAGGCTCTTGGATCTGGACATTGCTTTCAAACTGGATGTCTATGCCCGACACATGTTGCAAATGGCCGGTGTTTCTAAATATTGCACTAGGCTTCTTTGAATTGATAATAATGTATACATTAATCAAGATCAACCGATCACTTCCGCAGTTTGTAAGATTTAATGTTATGTTGTTTCTATACTTTCTTTTCAACCTGACATTCATTCAGTGTTTGCTACCATCTGAATTAGCCAGATAATATTCTCTCATTCCTATTCTTTTTCTGCTCCATAATTGTTTGATCTTCTATTGCAAATTCCATTGAGATGTGAGTTGACAAATTTCACACCAATTTTCTCAATTTCTGTTCTTTTCTAGGTTGAGGGTGAAAGTTATTGTGCCATACTGGTGCATAATATCTATCTTATTTATTTTTATTAGAATGACACAG
This sequence comes from Furcifer pardalis, assembly GCA_030440675.1. Lineage (NCBI taxonomy): Eukaryota > Metazoa > Chordata > Lepidosauria > Squamata > Chamaeleonidae > Furcifer > Furcifer pardalis. Next base: position 39,182,164 of record CP126890.1, on the reverse strand, counting down.
AATTCAAAATGAACGACATATAGGAAACATAGGTAAAATTCAAAATAAGTAAAATGTTAAAATAATTAGACAATTTTGGCCAAAAATAGGTTACTTCAATAGTATTATCTCAGCCATTTTCTAGAGATCTTCTTTTTGTACATGTGGTAGGGCATCAATTTCATGCACATGAATGATGCATTGATCTTATTTCTCCTTTGGTTGCTTTTGCTTTCTATTGGTTTAGCCTAGATTCCTTGGTTTAATATTTAGAGCAGGGGTGCCCAAACTTTTCAGGCCATGGGCTGGTCACGTGGCTCAGGGAGCCAGTCACTATGATCCAGAGGCTGGATCTAGCCCCTGACACCCTCGCCGCTCCTGGAAGCGGAAGTAAAATGCGCCCGTATTGGTGCATTTTACTTCCACTTCCAGGAGCCATGAGGACTTTGCAGGTCAGGTGAATTGGTGTTGGGGCTGGATCCGGCCCCCAGGCCATAGTTTGGGCACCCCTGATTTAGAGCTTGAAAGGTGTGCAGAAAAACCTCCCTTGATTTTAGCTGTAATCTAGGGGTGTTGGTGGCCATTGAGTGAATGTGCCATAACATGAGATTGTTTGTTAAATAAAGAAATAAATAATCTTAGAACTGCAGAGCTAGAAGGACCCTATGGATCATCAAGTCCAGTTCCTGTCATGGAGGCATAGTGGGGAACTATGGGACTACCATAAGCAACTGTAAGGTTGAGAAATGCTGCTCCAGGTGTTTTACATGTCTTGAAATTGACTTCTATATGTAGCGTCATATAGATTTAATATTTGAGCCATACAGCTCTTGCCAGGCCTAAAGCCTACCTGTTCTAGTGTTAGGAGAGATTCAATTTTAGACATTAGACAATTGAAAAGAATTCATTCAAACACCTTGTGTAAGTGGCATAACAGAGAGATTGGCCTGTAGCTTTTGGAATTTGATGGTTCTTTGCCTGGTTTAAGGACAGTAATTGCTTTCATCTTCACCATATTTTGGGATTTATTTGCTCAGCCAACAGTTATTAAAGAATTCAAAGAGCCATTCCTTTATGTTTTGCCCAAAATGCTTAATTTGCTTAATCAGGATATCATCGAGTCCCACCGCTTTATTGTTTCTATTTCTTCTTATGTCTTCCTATAGATCCACAGACATTAAGGCAATAGAAAGCTCATTGGATTCACTCCAAATATCCCTTTGATGTTTTTTTTAATGCATTAATTGGTCTTTCCTGCAAGAGTAGTTAGTTTGCTATTTGGCATGGGGTTATATTTGCATACAATGTCCTTTTCTTTAGATTGTTGTTCAGTCTTTTTGGTAATCTCCATAGTTTCTGGCTCCTTCTTGCCTTGTCATGCTTTGTTATAGTGCTTTGTTGTGGTACACAGAAAGAGCCTCCTCAAAGACTGTGGTATTTTTGAACCACAATCAGATGAACCCTGGTAATGGCAACCTTGTGTTGTCACCTAATCTTTCTCACACTGAGTCAGGTGAATGGAACTGTCAAATGAACTCATGAAAAGATGCCTTCATTTTGGCAGTTTCACATCTGGCCTAGACACAGAAGAAGAAGAAGAATGCTTTTTGAGCAAGTTCTTTTTGCTTCTGCAAAGGTCAAAATCAAATTTCTCTCAACGTTTATTGCATGTTCACTACAAACATTTTTCTCAAAGTATGAAATATAGTCTCATTATTGGGTCTTTATTTCTAGAGTGGAACCTGGGATGTATTTCAGGTTCTTTCCCTTACCTGACTGCCAAACCTCTGTTACCAGTTTATTGCATTTGAAACACAGAGGCAAAAATCATGTTGTGCAGATATGCAAATGATGTAACTACAGTAGGTGAATTTCTGTAAATAATATCTATAGAGACCTATGTAGAGATTATTTGTTGCATACTGAATTATGCAACTCAGCTTGCATCAGATAATGCCCTCAGAGATTTAAATAAATGGTGATTTGCATCAAAAAGTTATACTGTTTGTGTAACTGCACAATAGGTTTTCAGCCAGAAAGTCCCTTTATATTTGGAAAGCAAGAGGAAAAAAAAGGGGGGGGAGAGATATAGACAAGAGTTTTGTAAATGTCACTTTTTATTTGGGAAATTCTATAGGTACTGTAGAGATGAAAAGGAGAAGACTTCTCAAGTGCCGTTATGTTATATAGATAAAATGATAGTGTGATTCTTCTTTCTTGTCCTGATCAAATTCTGGACTGCCAAAATGAAGCCATTTTCTTTGCTTTGTCGTTGGCCAAACTTAAGTCCATACCAGTGCATGTTTCTATATCTCTCCACATTCACACAGTATATTGTTGTCTGCCAGCCGCTCCCACTTGAGCATGTTGGTCTTGCATTTAGGCACTCCAACCCTCAGCCTATTTTAGATGTTAGGAGAGGTTGAATTCCTCAGCTATATCCTCCTTAATTGTTGTTCCTTGTCCATTGAGCTCCTTCATCTTCTATTTTGGTTGTGCTCTTGCATACCCTCAATAATTTTGTTCTTGCCATAAAACTCTTCTTGGATCTGAGCTGGTGGACTTGAGGCTCATATCTCTTCAGAGAATGTTGCTTAGTTCTTGTCTGTTGCCACATCTCTCCTTTTCTTAGGTGGAGCGATTACCAACAAGAGGGTATATTTTCTCAACTAATGTAGTTTTGAGGCATCTTGTCAGTAGACACATGGCTTCATTCACAGCAATGTCAGCTTGTTTTGATAGTGTGATCATAGTGACAGTGGCTCAAGTGGCTAAGATGCTGACTAGGAGGTGAAAGGTCAGCAGTTCGATTCCCAAGTACTGCAGGACAGAATGAGCTCCTGTCTTTGTCCCAGCTCCTGCCAACCTAGCAGTTCAAAAGCAAGAAATTGCAAGTAGATAAACAGGGACCGCTTCAGTGGGAAGGTAACAGTGTTTCGTGCACTCCAGTATCTAGTCATGCCTGCCACATGACCACAGAAACGTCTGCAGAAGCAGACAGCACTGGCTCTTTGGCTTTGAAACAGAGATGAGCACTGAACCCTTGAGTTGGATACGACTAGCTTTTGAGCTTGGGAAACCTTTACCTTTACTAGTGACAATAAGAAAGGTACCCCTCCTTCCACCTCTACCTGAGGCCCTCCTATAGTTTCAATCTTAAAAAAGAAGAACAGCAAATGGAATGAGATAGACAAAGCTTTCATATAATAATCTGCCTGGTATTGCTTTCCTTCATAAAGCAGTTGCAGCGTCATGGAAGTGCTTAGCGGGGTGGGAGGGATAAGATCTACCAAGAGCAGCTGGCAGGAACTCTCACTAAGGGAAGAGTGACTTTTTCCCTCCCCAGAGCAGCTGCAGTGGAGGCAGGGGGTGCTTTTCCCTGCTATTATTAAGCAGAGAAAGACCTCAGAGAGGGGGAGCAGCAGGGGAGAGCGAAGTTGTGAAGTTTCTCCAGCTTGGGCTTCCCTTCCAAAGAAAGTAGTCAATTGTGCATACTGCCAATTAGCACTGAATCAGGCCAGCACTTGTACAGCATTAGCAAAAGAAAAGAAGGAAAAGAAAGGGAGAAGCAGAGAGGGGTGTGTGTGTGTGTGTGAGAGAGAGAGATTGAATTGAGAGACTGCATGCATGTATATGTGTGTGAGATTTTCAAATGCCTAGCAATATGACAGAAATATTTGTGTGTGTGTGTGTGTGTGTGTGCTTTTGAAGTAGTAGCTTCTTATGCAGTGGTGGGATGTCAAAAATTTTACTATCCCACCGTGATACCCCTCCCCCTGTGCCTACTCCAACTGCCAGGGGAAGAAGCAACCAGGGCAGGATGAGGACCTTGCCAACGCCGCCCCTCCCCCTGTGCCTACACCAACTGCCAGGGGAAGAAGCCAGGGCATGATGAGGACCTTGCCGCCCCTCCCCCTGTGCCCGCCCCAACATATTGTTTTGTAATGAAATGTAATGTATTGTCTGTAAGCCGCCCTGAGTCGCCACGGCGAGTGGGCGGCAATATAAATTTGAACTAATAAATAATAAATAAATAAATAATCACAGTGTGGGCATAGCTAACATCATGACATCATGACATTGTGGGTGGAGCCAATGTCATGACATTGTGGGCAGGTCCAAATTAAAAAAAAATAAATAAAAATAAAAAATAAAATAAAATCAAAATAAGAACACACACACACACACACGCACGCGCGCACGCGCACACACACACACACACCTCAACCCACTCACCCACAACACAAACCTGTAAACAAATTAATAAAATAAAATAAATAAATAAATAAATAAATACATTAAAATACACTCCCAAAAGTTACTACCGGCTCTGGCGAACTGGTGCAAACCTGTTACATCCCATCACTGTTCTTATGACTTATGGACTTGATCCACAAACACTAACATTAAAATACAGGAGTCAGTCTTTAAGGTGGCACAATGAATTTTTTAAAAAAATTTTTTTGTTTTGTGTTTGTGTATAACCAGTGGTGGGCTCAAAATTTTTTTTACTACATACTCTGTGGGCATGGTATGGGGGGCATGGCCAGGGGGAAAGCCCTGCATTGCACCCGAATTAGGACCTACTTTATTTCAAAATTTGGATGGGTGGGGCCAGCCAGAATATCTGCTGAATCCCACCACTGTGTGTAACCTATCAGAGTAGCAAAGTGTTGCCATGCTTCTCCTTCTTCTCTTCCTCCTTCTTTCCCAATTGGGTGTGAGAAAGATTAACTGGCCAAACCGTTGCACAGGGTAAGCCCAATTGTTGTTCAAAAATGTTAAAAGTATCCATAATCTTCAAGAAGGTTCTTTAATATGATCCTTCCAGAGGGTTCCCAAACATTTTGGCATCACATCCACTTCTTGATTGTTAAGAAATTCTCCTGCCTCCTCACCTCTTCTTTACCATCATCCAAATCCCTTTAAAAGAACAGTTCAAATTTTAAAGCCAAAAATAAATGCAAACACTTGGTAATATTTTTTCCTCATGTGAAACTTGAACATATAAGTCTGTTTAAGCTGTTCCTTGCTAGCTAGCTATGTATGAACAACACAATTTCTCATTCGATGTGTCTCAGAATCTTTTATTTTCTGGGATTTTATTTTCCAGGAGTGATTTCCTGACACATTGGAGTTGAAGTATACTTTGAGACAAATCTTAACGTCCTTGCCTCACACACACTCCCGATAAATGTGGCCAGTGTGTTTCCTGGAACTGACGATGTTAAGAGTTGACCATAATTCAACTTCTCAGAAGTACAACAGATCTTCTTACAGTAAGAATTAACTATTCTAAATAAATTCATTTATGTATTGATATATTTAATGTGAGAGTGTTTTATAGCTATCATGTTATGTTTGTTTTAAAAAAGGCTATTTTGTAGATAACCTGCCCATTTTTGTCAAGTATACTTCTGTCCCGTGTTATGGCAACTCTAGAGATCATCACAAAAGTAAACATGCTGAATTTGGATTAGGAGAAAAAATTTGCCTTCCCCACCCTCAAGAGAGATTGAGCAAATGAATTTTTGTTGTTCAGTCGCACAGTCGCACAAATGAATAGAAAACATATAACTACAATTGGAAATGAAGCAACTGTTTGAAAATGTTTTCTGATCCACAGTCCTGTGCAGTTTGAAAAACAACTGTTGAGCACAGACTGTGAGCCTGTCGACATTGGCTTTTCCAGTCTTGTGTGACATGGCTTTTAAAATTACTTGCAGTCAGAAAGAGCAGCAAAATCCCACTAGATATGATTTCCAGTTCCCAACAGCATTTTGCTCATCTAGCGACCCAAGTTCTCGTATCCTGAAGCAGCTGAAAGGCAAACTCAATCAGCAGGACTCAGAAATGGGAATCCCCCCCCCTTTCACTGAAGCGATACAGTGCAACAATGATTGTATAGAGAAAAATACAGTAATACCCCGGATAACGTTAAGACTTGGTTCCACAAGTCTTAACGTTATGCGATTTTTAGGCTTATCCGATACATGTATCGGATAGCGTTAAAACCCTATGGAGCTGTCTCGGATAACGTCAACTCCCTAGAGATACATTGTAACCGGCACAGAGTGCAAGGGAAAGTCAAGGAATGTTCCCCGTACCCTTTCCAAACACCATGCGGGCAGGTGAGTGCGTGTCAGATGGGGGTTGGGGAGGCTATGGAGATCTTCCCCATAGCCTCCCCAACCCCCATCTGACACACGCCTGCCCGCATGATGTTTGGAAAGGGTACGGGTGTCAGATGGGGGTTGGGGAGGCTACGGGGAAGATCTCCGTAGCCTCCCCAACCCCCGTCTGACACGCGCGCGCCCACACGGTGTTTGGAAAGGGTACGGGGGATGTTCCCTGTACCCTTTCCAAACACTGTGCGGGCAGGCGCGCACGTGTCAGATGGGGGTTGGGGAGGCTACGGGGAAGATCTCTGTAGCCTCCCCAACCCCAGTCTGACACACACGCGCCCGCACGGTGTTTGGAAAGGGTACGGGGGATGTTCCCCGTACCCTTTCCATACACCGTGCGGGCAGGCGCTGGGTGTGTGTGGATTGGGTAGATGTTCTACCCAATCCACCCCCCCCCCCCACACACACACATGATTGTACCGGATAACGCTAAAGGTCACGTTATCCAATGCAAGATTTTTCCAAAAATCTTGCATCGTTATGCAGTTTTAGCGTTATCTGGTACAATCGTTATCCGGGGTATTACTGTATTTTGTTTCCCACATGATCAGGGAAATTATCAGTTTATGATATCCTGCACGAGTTGTCAACTTGGACGTTTACACTGGAAGCAGCAAAAAGGCTGATTATAATGCCGAAATGTTCACTCTAGCCCAGGAGTGCCCAAACTATGGCCTGGGAGCCGCATGCGGGACCTGACACCAATTCATCCGGCCTGCAAACCCCTCGTTGCTCTTGGAAGCAGAAGTAAAACATGCCCATATGGGCGTGTTTTACTTCCGCTTCCAGGAGCGATGAGGGCTTCATGGGCCGGATGAATTGGCATCGGGGCCGACGGGGCCTGCATGTGACCCCTTGGCCTTAGTGATCGCCTCTATGAACCATGTGATTGGCCCACGGCCTGAAAAGTTTGGGCACCTCTACTCTAGCCTGTCTCAAGTGAACATACTTGCTTGGAATAGGTTTGGAGTGTTACAAAATAGTAAAAACCCCTAATTGGGATTATTATTATTGTTATTTTTTAAAAAGCTGGGTTAGAGGAAACCCAGCAACTCTCAAGAAGGGATGCTGAAATTTGAGGTAGACCAAACAATGACAAAAAAGGGCAAGTGTAAGTGTGAACACCCTCTGTGGTGACTTTTAGAATTACGACACATTACTTGCATTACACTATCCCAGGGATTCTCAACCTGTGGCCTGTGGCACTGTTTCATGTGGCTTCATACTGCCTCCACCACACCAGGAAGTACAATGTGGTGGACGAAGGGCAAAAGGGCCGTCCAGCCCCCAAAGCTGTCTGAGGAAGCATGACCCAGCCCCCTGCTTAAAAAGGTTGAGAAGTCCTGCTCTATCCAGTACACCAGTGATAAGGCCCAAGACATAGACCTTGTTTTGGATTTCTGCTCAGCCAATAGGAACTCACATGAGGGGAGGTAGAACTGCTAAAGCCACACCTTAAATATCTCACTCACCTTGAAAGCCCTATTAGGGTCAATATAAGTCAGTTTCATGGGACTGTGGTGGCTTAGTGGTTAAGGTGCTGAACTTGATGGCTTGAAGGCCAACAGGTCAGCAGTTTTAGACCCAAGTGCTTCACGACAGAGTGAGCTCCCATCTCTGTCCCAGCTTCTGCCAACCTATCAGTTTGAAAGCAAGAAATTGCAAGTAGACAAATCGGCACAGCTTCGGTGGGAAAAGTAACAGTGCTCCATGTGCTCTGGTGTCTACTCATTGCTGCCATATGAACATGGAAATGCTGGCTCTTTGGCTGTACATGGAGATGAGCACCATGCCCTAGAGTTGGATATGACTGGCTTTCAAGCAAGGGCAACCTTTACCTTTACTAAGTGAATTTCAATTAGACAACACATACCAACCAACTTTTGCACTGTGAAGGAACAGTGTGGTGTAGTGGATAGAGTGACGGACTAGGGTTTCAAGGAGACCTGGGTTTGAATCCTCACTCAGCCACAGAGACTCACAGGTTTGAGAGGAAATGGCAAAGCTACCCCTTAAAACAGCCCTACAAGGATCCCGAATAAGTCAGATGAAACTGACAGCGCATAACAACATACCGTGGTACCCCGCATAACAAACACTTCATATAACAAAAAATCCATAGAACGAAGCCTTTCATGCGGCAATCGCGATACCCCGCATAATGATTTTTTTTTGTTATACACTAGTACCCCGGATAACGATGAGACTTGGTTCCACAAGTCTCGTCGTTATCTGGTTTTTAACGTTGTGCGATACATTGATCACACAATGTTAAAAAAAGCCCTGTTTCCCTGGAGGCTGCAGCAAGCCAGAATGTTGGGATTTGAATCCTGACGTTTTGGCTTGCTGCACTTGCTGAGGACATCGGGGAAGCCCAAAAACAGCTTGGAACGGGTCTTCCTACCTCCCTGGACCCGGCAGGGGGGTCAGGGACCCCAAAATTGGTAAAAAAACAAACAAACAAACAAAGTCCTGCCGGGTCCAGGGAGGTGGGAAGACCCGATCCAAGCTGTTTCTGGGCTTCCCCGACGTCCTCAGCAAGTGCAGCAAGCCAAAACATCAGGGTTCGAACTCTGACGTTTTGGCTTGCTCCACTGGCTGGGGATGTCGGGAAAGCCCAGTAACAGCTGTAGATCGTGTCCCCTGCCTGCTCCAGAGAGATCAGAGGACCCGATCTACAGGGTGGCTGGGGAAGCTGGCGGGGAGTCCCTGTTGGCTTCCCTAGCCACCCGCCCTTGCCTCCGCAGCTGTGGGGTGGCTGGGGAAGCCGACGGGGGAGCCCCCCCATCAGCTTTCCAGCCACCCCACCCCTGCCTCCGTAGCTGCAGGGTGGCTGGGAAGCTGAACAGAGAACCCCGTTCAGCTTTCCAGCCACCCTGCTGCTAAGAACGACTGTATCGGATAACGCTAAAAAGAACGTTATCCGGTGCAAATCTTCCCCCCAAATTTGTCGTCGTTATGCGGTTTTAGCGTTATCCGATGCAATCGTTATCCGGGGTATTACTGTACAGGGCTTTCATTAACCAGTGTATAACCCGCTTAATGTAAACCCCATAGAACAAACATTTTTTTCGTTATGCGGGGTATCACCCATTTTATCCACATAATGAAAAAACCACATAACGAATTGCTCCACGGAATGGAGCTTTTTCGTTATGCGGGGTACCACTGTATTTGCAGAGAGTGCCCAGTAGCTGCTTCCTTTTCCTCAGTATTTCATGAAGAAATTCATTAAAAACAACTTTGTTGACCAATGCAGGGCCATCTTGCTCTTTATGATGCGAGGGGCTATAGTCTTACACATCTGGAGGGCATCCTGTGGGGAAGACTGGGGGAACAGGATTGCTATGGATACACTAACCCTTCTGGTATATGAGTACTTCAAAAACATTTTTAACAAGCCTTTCTTTTTCTATTCCACTGATTCTGGCATGCAGAGGCACACCCACCCAGAAGCTCAGCGCTAGGCAATGAGCAGCTCCAAACTGGAATGCTTTTAAATGAGTTAACAGATTTAAATGAGCAGTGACTGGAATTTACTTTCTCAAGTGAGAGGGACCCAACCCTGTTTTAGAAGGAGAAAGTTATTTGCCTTCAAGTCCTTTCCATACAGGCAGATGTTGGTAAATAGTAAGTAATGTTTTCAGTTCAGCATTCTTTTCTTGACACCCTTGCTAACTGCCAGCGCTACAAGTCAGACAGGAGGCACAAGGGCCATTTAAGAGGCTGCGCAACCCAACCCCTGCTGCCTGCAGTTTAGCAACACCTGAAAACAACATCAGTGGTATGTCTCAAGAGCTGTGTAATGGCAGATGTTCAGCAGGCCAGCTGAAGAACTTGAAAGGGGAATAATCCATGTTAATGTGTAGCAAGAAAAGCTGCAAAGAATCATTGAAGATTGTTGTTCCATGGCATCAAGACAGAACTGACTTACAGTGACCCTAAATAGGTTTTTCAAAGTACAGTAATACACCAGATAACGATTGGACCGGATAGCGCTAGAATCGGATAACAATGCAAGGTTTTTGGAAAAATCTTGCATTGGATAACGATTGTTTTAGCGTTATCTGAGCCAATTGTGTGTGGGGGTGGGTTGATTGGGTAGAACATCTACCCAATCCACCCCCACCCCCCAGCGATGGATCACTGCTACTGAACTAGGGTCGGGCGAAAGGCAGGCTGGTGCCTGCCTCCCCCCCGACCCTAGTTCAGTAGCAGCGATTGCTGGATGAAGCCTAGAGGCGCACGGGCTAGCTAGCCCGAGTGCCGCTAGGCTTCGTCAACAGCCTTGTCTTGCCACCCGACACCGCACTGGCCCCTTACCGCTTGCTAAGGGGCCAGTGCGGTGCGGGAAACAGGCGGGGGGCCCGTTTAGATAGCATGCCTGGGCAAGGGGTGCCTTGGCCGAAATCCTCTCCCCCTGCGCAGGGGAGGGAATTTTGGCCAAGCCACCTCTTTCCTGGCATGCTATCGCAATGGGGATCGCACATCAAAGCAAGGGATCAAAGTGGGGGGTGGCACCCCCCACTTTGATCCCTTGCCTTTGCATGCAACCCCCTCGCTAAGAGTCCAGTGGGTTCGGTAGAAGAGGTTCCCGCTAGCGCGCCTTTTCGCGCGTGTGCGAGCGCCTCTTCTCCAGGCTTTTTTTTAGCGTCCGATGCATGCATCGGACAACGCTAAAAATCGGATAACGTCATGACTTGTGGAACCAAGTCATAACGTTATCCAGTGTTCTACTGTAAATGAGAGATCCTTGCTCCCAATGAATTTCCATGGCTGAGTGGGGATTTGAACTCAGACCTTTGGAGTCCTAGTCTATCACTACAGCACACTGGGTACCCAGCTTTAAGACCAAACTAGTTTTATTTCAGTCCAAGCTTTCATTCACTGTATCCTAGGTCTAGTGATGCAATTGAAGAAGTGGGTGCCAAGGTCAACTCAAACATGTGCCAAATCAAAGATGGTAATTTTACAGTGCCACAAGATTAATTGCTGCTTTTATTCCTAAAACGAAGAAGGTTCAAAAGGCTCCACCAGATGAATTTCTGCCTTTTACATGGTTAGGCGGTGGGGGTAGAAGCTATATGGCAGTGTAATTCTGTTAACACACAATGAAGCCTGGCTGAAGAGGTGTGTTATGGCAACACTTCTCAAAGATAACTAAAGGGAAGCTTAACTGCACTTCTGACAGAAATGAATGTCAAAAATCTGGGCTTGCGACCAAGAAATCTCAGTCAGCGCCAGAGGTTTCCTGTGTCCCTCCTGTTATACTGGTGACTGAAGATATGAGCCTGAATGACAGCTTTCAGCATAGACCCCCTGCGATATCAAAGGCCAGCTACTTTGTCTCTGCTCCAAAAATATTTCCTTGTCTTCTTGGAATGTTAAGAGAACAGCCCATGCCTTTGCAGTCTTCCACCTAAGGGACTGACTTGTTGGGACAAAGCCAGTAGGCCTAGAGTCAGGTTTGCCTGATTGGGGCGGGATAATAAATCTAAATAAATAAATAAATAAATAAAATTCAGGCCTGCCCCCTTTTTGCCCCGGTGAATTCCTAGGTTGCCAGGGAGTTCCACTGGTTAGACCTAAGAAGATTGGAATAGGACAGCCGAGGTTAATACAACGTACTCATTGGACATTTATAGAAAGCCTTGTCCAATGAGACAATCTGTCAGACAGTCTGTGATCACTTTGCAGAGAACATGGTGATAACTGAGAATAAGAACCAGAATTGATTTCCTCTGAAACAATACTTGACTAATCCTATCTTTTAGAGTTATACATTTGGTAGGTCAAGAGAATCTTGTGCCTTGATTTCAGCAAGGTCTTCATCACGTTCTCCTGCCAGGTGATGCTGGCCAGGTGATGCTGCTATTAGATGGGTTTGAAAGTGGCTGGTGGGCAGTGGCCCAAGAATGATGTTTGAGGAGCCTGGAATTTTGTCTGAGGCCTGGCGTTCTTCAAAATGTCTATAAATTACTCAAAAGGAGGAACAGAGCGGTTGCTGGTCAAATTTCTAGCTGACACCAAATGGAAGGTAGGGGAACTAAGAAAGAACCCCAGTTCGAGATAATCTTTATATGCTGGATAACTTGGCCAAAACAAACAATTTGGGTTTCAGCAGGAAAGAAAATGTGAAGCTCTGCACTTAGGTGGGGAAAAAACAGAGACATATATTGGACGTGTGACAACTGATTTGGCAAGAGTGCATATGAAAAAGTGATCTAGGGTTGTTGTTGTTTTTTTAGACTACAAGTGAAACATGAGACATCAGTGTGATGTGGTAGCAAAAAAAGCTAACTAAACCACATAAGGAATAGTAAAGGGTGTTGGGTTACGTCTAGCTTGAGGAGAAGAAAACAGGTGATATGATAACTTTCTCCAAATATTTGAAGGGATATCCTATTTGAAGGGTGGATTTAAACTGATAGATTAAATTTATAACAAAGAGGTTTTCAACAAAACAATAGGGTGGGTTTCCTGACAGTAGGGGCATTCAGCAATTGAATAGGCTGACTTGAAAAGTGGGTAGGCTCTTCTCCTCTGCAGGTGTTTAAAGAAAAGTTGGATGGCCATCTATCAGGGATGCATTAACTATGCATTCCCTATCTGAGTTGGAAGTTCGTAGAATCACTTAATTGAAAGGGGCCTTTTAAGGCATTGAGTCCCTTGCTCAATGCAGGAATCCAAATAAAAGCACGTCTGATAGGTGGTAGTCCAATTTTCTTTTGAATGCCTCTAGTGTTGGAGCATGCACCACCTCTTAAGGCAGTTGGTTCCACTGTCGTACTGCTCTAACTGTTAAGATGTTTTTCATAGCATGTCGGATCGATGACCTTTAATGTATCCTCCTGTTGTACATTTTTGTGATTCCATGGGCAGCATTTTGTTGATGTGGTTACACCATCCTATGAATAGGGTTTTCAAGGTAAATTAGATATGTTAAGGAAACATTTTTCCGGTCCCACACCGCCAAGTGAGTTTCCATGGCTGAGCGGGGATTTGAACCCAGGCCTCCATAGTCCTAGTCCTTCATGCTGTCCACTGGTTATCCCCCCCAAAATAATAACTTTCTACTAATTAAAGGCTTTCTATCCTTCCTCTCTACCTCTCACTCTCTAAGGCTTGCTTGTACTTCTTTTGCTCTAGGGAAGCCTTTGGGAACCATGGGATGGGTGAAAAAGGGAAACCTTTAATAGTCAAAAATTACCACCAGAGCACTGTTGCCAGGATTGGGGCTGCTGGTGGCAATCCAGCAGCAATTTTTGACTACTAAAGATTCTTTGCCCTGTCATGAGTCTCCCAAAAGGCCTCCCCAGGGTAAAAGAGAACCTTTCCCAATGAAGTGGTACCTGTTTAGTAAAGGTAAAGGTTTCCCTTGCTCAAAAGCCAGTCGTATCCGACTCTAGGGGTCAGTGCTCATCTCTGTTTCTAAGCCAAAGAGCCAGCGCTGTCTGCTTCTGCAGATGTTTCCATGGTCATGTGGCAGGCATGACTAGACACCAGAGCACATGGAATGCTCTTACCTTCCAACCAAAGTGGTCCCTATTTATCTATTTGCAATTTCTTGCTTTTGAACTGCTAGGTTGGGAGGAGGTGGGGCTCATTCTGTCACACAGCACTTAGGTCTCAAATTGCTGACCAGCAAACCTTCCAATTATCAAGCTCAACATCTTAACCACTAAGCCACCACAGCCCTCTGGATCCTTAAGTAGCTAAGACGCTGACTGGAAGGCAGGAGGTCAGCAGTTCAATTCCCGAGTACTGCAGGAAGGAATGGGCTCCCATCTTTGTCCCAACGCCTGCCAACTTAGCAGTTCGAAAGCAAGAAATTGCAAGTAGATAAATAGGGACCACTTCGGCGGGAAGGTAAACAGTGTTCCATGTACTCCGGTGTCTAGTCATGCCTGCCACATGACCATGGAAACATCCACAGAAGCTGACAGCGCTGGTTCTTCAGCTTTGAAACAGAGATGAGCACTGAACCCTAGAGTCAGATTCGACTGGCTTTCGAGCAAGGGAAACCTTTACCTTTACTTTAATATTCTTTTTCATTGCTGTCCAGTGTTGCCTTATTTGATGTTGTTGCTGGCACTGGAGAAAGGGTACAGCAAAGCATAAGGAGCTCAGTTGCTCTGGTTTTACATACGAGGGTTGCTAACTTTTTATATTGGCTTCCATTTCTGTGCCTTTAACACTGACATTCTGTGGTGGTGTATCATTAGACATCAGTTTATGGAGAGGCGGGAGGAAGGTTTCATTTTAAAGGTACAGGCACCATGCTTGTAAAATTTAAAACACACACACACACACAACTAGTATTGTGGTCTGTATCTGGTGCTAGCTTTAAGTTTGTATAGCTCTGCTAGTACAAAGATGTCCTATTGATTCTTAACCTGGGAGAAACTAAACAAAGTGTAGTTTAGCTAATTACAGTTTCCCTTTATACTTTGTTTGGCATTTACAAGATACTAATTTAATTGACTGGGGATGCACTTGCAGATTTCCTTAGTCTAGACAGGCCTTAAAATCTTATCAGATAATAGCAGGAAGATTCCTGCAAACTTCAAATCTTATTAGTCATCCTGTAATTCTTTTGTAACATTAATCTGCTTGTTAGACACTTTTAAAATTTAACTTGTCACATGCAGCCTGATGCATTTAACATCATTCTCCTGTTAGAAAAGAGGCCTTCATTCATAGAGCTGCTTTATTTAGTAATATGATGCTCACTGAGTACCCTGCTGATACAAAGGTGTGCCCCAGCATATACTCACAGAAGGAGTGAGTAAAAGAGATGCTAATACCCACCATAGCGGCTGTCTTTTTGCTCCTAGCTCTCTGTGCCTTCCCACAGGCAAAAAAAGAGAATGATAAAGCTTTCTTGGGAGAGAGATGCAAGCAACACCCGTTTAGTTTCTGCCTGTTATATACCTGAACTAATAATAATTTTGTGTCAGAAATTATTCTTTATTATTATTATTATTATTATTATTATTATTATTATTATTATTATTATTATTATTATTATTATTATTATTATTATTATTATTATTATTATTATTATTGTTATTGTTATTATTATTATTATTGTTATTGTTATTATTATTATTATTAAACTTATATGCCGCCCTACTCAGCGAAAACCGACTCAGGGCGGCTCACAACACAATCAAACACAATGCAACAATTCAACAGATTGAATTCTGGATTGAAAGGATTTTTTTGCGGAAGAAACTCCACTCAGGGAACACCCAAATGAGGCTTCTTTCATTTTCACACAAGCTGGGACAGAGATGGGTGCTCAATCCGTCATGCAGTACCCGAGTCTCGAACTGCTGACTGGCCAGCCTTCCAGCTAACAAGGTGAGCTTCTTAACCACTGACCCACCACAGCCCCCATAAACCTGAACAAGCAAAAAAGACCCGCCTACCTGCCAAATTTGTACTTTGCAGGAAAAGCAGCAGGGCTTCCATGGGTTAAAAGGACCGAGGCATCTACTCTGTCTTTTATATTGAGAGCATCTGGGCTGCATAACTAATAGCAGGACCCCTTGTCATGCATGTAGGATCCAGGGGGAGGGATGTCCTGGGGGTAATATGGCACGGCTTCTGAGGACCCTGTTTCCCATTTCAGAGCGCAAGCCTGGGAGAGGCAGCTGCCTTTGTAGTCAAGGAAATGCTTGCTTTTTTCCCTTCATTGCCATTGTTCTGTAAGATCAGCAAGCAAGTAGTTTAGGGAAACTCCTCTGTGTAGTCTAACCCTTCCCAGTGTGTCTCCAAGGATGCACATTCGAGGCCAAACTATCTGCTACAGGTAGTCTGGCATTAGTAGTCTTGAGTATTGTGAACCTTTGGTTGTCACAGCAGGTGAGTTTTACTCCCTCTCCACCCACCCCTGCAGCTTGCAGATTAGCTTGCTTTGATTTGTGACAAATCTTTAGAAGATAAATCCAGGATTAATCTGCAGATAGGACAGGCTCTGGCAGGAAGATCCGCTGGAATTGTATATATGGAATACTGATGCAATTCACCTTCTTAACTATGGGCTGTTCGCAGCCTATAGCTGTTCAGTGTGCTGGACTTGGCTCAGGATAATAATGTGGTATTGCAACACCATGGCTAAAATCTGGTAGTCACAATGAGAGTAGACCCATTTTAATCAATGGATTTTATGGAGGAGTTGGCTGTCTAATCCCCACTGATTCAATAGCTCTGCTGTAGTTGTGTAAATTTCAGCTAGTGATTTAACAGCTAGATAACACCTGTGATTAGGCACCTCTCCAATGGTCTGGAAGTCCTCTATTTATTTTTGGAGGGTTTTAATTTAAATGGGAAATCTATGGATATCTGTAGATGATAAGAGGAGGGCAATGGGAAAACTATTACTGTGATCATACACAGTACTAAGAATAGCACTAGGGTGATAAAGCCATGATGTACAGGGGCTCTCAACATGTGGCCTGCTGCACCATTTCATGGGGTCCACCACACCAGGAAGTGCCATGTGGCGTAGGAAGGGCAAAATGGCCGTCCGGCCCCCAAAGCTGTCAGAGGGAGTGTGACCCGGCCCCCAGATTAAAAAGGTTGAGAACTCTTGACTTAGTGGATAAGCTGCTGAGCTTGATGACTAGAAGTTCTGCAGGTCAGCAGTTCAAGACCCAAGTGCTGCACAATGGAATGAGCTCCCATCATCTGCCCCAGCTCCTGCCAATCTAGCAGTTTGAAAGCAAGATACTGCAAGTAGATAAATAGATACCACTTTAGCAGGAAAGGTAACAGATCTAGTCATGCCTGCCACAAGTCTGCTGACTTAGACAGCTCTGGCTCAACTGGCTTTCAAGGAAGGGAGACGCTTACCCTTTACTAATAACAGCTCCCCTGCCCCCGGTGGATTAGTGGGTAAGACACTGAGCTTGGAGACCGGAAGGATGGGGTTCGATACTTGAGAGCAGCATTATAGGGAACATGAAAGGAGCCTCATTCGGGCAGCCCCTGCAAAATTCCTTTCAACCCAGAGTAATCTCTGACATGAAAACACAAACATACCCTTTACTAATAAGCCAGGATGGAGGTTTGATTACAGTCACTGTGGTATACCAGTTACATTATTGGACTAGCACTCAAAAAACTGAGTTCAAGTCCCCCTTTGGTCATGAATCTTAGTAGAATGACCTCAAGTCAATCATAGATTTTCTGCCTGGACTACCACAGTGTTGTAAAGTGGAGAGAAGCACCATGTTTGATACTTTACACTAGTTGGAGGAACTAGTCAATCATAAAAATAACAAACAAATAAGTAGATTTATGCCAACTCTCTCTTTCGCTTCGTCTCCCACTTAGATGCTTCTTGGTAGCCTTAGTAGCTTGTTGCTGAATATGGAGGTACTGAGCCAACTGAGTCCAAGAGAAAATGTTTCCAATTCAGTTATGGATGAGAGGAATTGCTGACCTAAGTAGGGGAAATTAGAGGGCTTAGCTGTACCCTCCTGAATACTTACTAGAGCTCAAGGGTCAAGAGGGGCCTTAATGTGGTCTAAAGCAAGGGTAGGCAGTGGTGTCTAATGGTGTGAGGTGAGAACAGGGGAGTCTCCAACTTAAAACATATACCACATTTACTGCAGTTTTTAAAAAATATCCCATGAGTCTCCCAATGTCTGAGGTCCTGTGAGTGAGGAACCTCTTTCAGTTTAAGGCTTTTCAGAGAATGGGGGCATGCAAACGGGAAGTCAAAGTGACTGCATATTTAATTCCACTCTATCAGAGCTTGAAATTAAGCTTTAGGGGAGAAATTTCAGCCTTATAGCACAGGCAGGGGCATATATGAAAACTAGGAAAGCACAAAATCAAGACTTCATGGAGAAGAGGGCGAGGCCTTCCATTGCAAGAAGAGGGCCAGCTCCAGAACATAATAGGGCCAGATTCAGAGCCTGAAGCTCCTCTCTCTACCTTGATTGCCTTAGCTTCCCATCCAAATGGCAGCCTTGAGTGTTTGGTTAATTGGAATCGATTATGGATTCATTTAGTTGTCATTGGGATAAAGGGAAAATTTGATGTGGGGGAACAGTTAAGCTTTCCACGTAGGTAAAGGTTGCCATTGCTCAAAAGCTAGTCATATCTTACTCTAGGGTTCGGTGCTCATCTCCATTTATAACCAAAGAGCCAGCACTGTCTGCATCTGTAGACAATTTGATGATCACGTGGCAGGCATGACTAGATGCTGGAGGACACTGAATGCTGTTTATCTTCTCACCAAAGTGGTATTGAATTGGTACCTATTTATCTACTTGCAATTTCTTGCTTTCAAACTGCATCACTAGTGGAAAGATAACACTATTCTCATCCGTCTTAACCTGCAACAGAAGGAATTCATTTGCTGAGGAGAGCTTGGGTTTAAAGGATAATTTCCTTTAACAAATCCTCCCCTTCTCTGGGTACCTGTACAGGATGAGATGAGGAAAATGGCTAGTAGAATGCTGGCTCTTTCAATGTTGTCACTTCCATTGTGGAATGCCCTCCCCAGAGACAACTGAGTCTTCAGTAGGTTTCTTTTCGGTGGGGTGGGGTGGGGTGGGGTGGGGGTGGCACAACTGCTAACAGTATCTTATATTATTGGCATGCATAATATGTGCCACTACAGGGCATTGGGTATTGACATAATAAATAAATAAATAAATAAATAAATAAATTTACAAGTGAGGTAAGCTACAACCACCCACCTCCAGCAGTAGTTATTCATGCCCCAAAAGACTCATCTACTGCTTGCTTTATCATCTTCTAGAAGCCAGATGATGGCCATTTTATTTTTAAGAGTCTTCCATTCGCTCTGTCTTTTTCTGGCTCCAGGTCTTTAAATGAAAGGATAACATACCCACGTTATCCCACTATCATAGAACTCATTCCACCTTCCAGAGATCTTTACCCATTCGGGAAGCCCACATAAACATTTGTGCTGCTTCAGAGTACCTGTGGTCCTGCGCCAGGCTAGAGAAATCTATGATTTCAACCATTAACTCTTTATGCTTACAAACCAGCCAGAACAGGCAGGACATGCAACATTGAAAATTGCATTTCAGTGTGAATTAGCTTAATTGTAGCATTGCCAATAATGAAATACAGGAACTGGCATTCTCCCACCAGTTTAAGCTCTATGAATAAGTACACATCTTCAGTTTAATCAGGTTTATTTAGATGGGGGGAAATAGAATAGTTCAGCATCAGGTACAAAATAGGAAAAAGGAACATTTTTACTTGCCCCTTTCCCAGAATAAAACAAGAAAAGCATATCTAGCTATAGTTCTCTGGCCTGGCCTAGCCAGCTAACACATTTGACTACATATTGCTATTGTTTACTTGCAAGCATGCTATTTCTTGTTCAGCCTCTTGGAAATCAGAGTCATCACAATGGCCATCATGGTGTTTCTTTCTCACATTCCAATATAACAAAACCCATCTTCTTTTACTTATTCACCTCTTCATGGATTTTAACCAATTAAAGCACAGCATACAGTGTCTATCATTCTTAGTTCCATTCACACAGTTTTCAGCCTGCTATGATTACATCCAAAAGTAAATTAACTAATACTATCTGTCTTGAAGGTCGTTTTCCAGGCTTCTCTGGCTCTGCCCAGGGAATAAAGAACTCAAAGAACTTCTTTACTCACTCAAAGCAGAAACCTCTATTTTAATTCATTACACACTTTTCCTTCAGAAATGAAACTACAGTACCAAAAAAATTTTCAATGTTGCATTTTTATCACTGGCATATGGGATTTATAGTCTTCCCAGTTAACATAATTAACTCAAATATAGTTCCAACTATGCAATCTTGTGGTTTAATACTCTTAGAAAAGAAAAGAATTACATGTTAGTAAAGGTTCAAACAGGATTGGATTACAAATCTTCAAACAGAAGGTAGAGCAGGGACATTTGGCCACTCTGCCTTCCACTGTGAGCAGGCATTTCATAAAATATAGAAATGTTCTTGAACAAGAAAAACTGATACAGACACTTTTATATCAAATGGACGTAATTTTTTTTAAAAAATAGGTTAACAATAGAGATCTAACTACAGAGGTTTTATCACTTTGTCTTAGAGACCCACACAATCTATTTGTACCCCAGATCTTTTACACAATCTGCATTATTTGTAGTCCTTTAAAACTAGCCAGGCTGTTCTGAATAAAATGTGTTTATTGCGATCTGTGTTGTGATATTTAGCATCTGAACACTAGTTGTTCAGGGACAACTTCAAGGCATCTGATTACTCTTTTTATGGTTCTTTATCTTGGGCTTGATACCTATCCAAAATAGACATGGTCCTCAAGTAGAGAGCTGTCCACTGTAAAATAGGACACATTATTATCTTGGTGGCCATAGTAAGGGGTGGTATTTCTATGACATGCTGTGAAGTCGCTGCTATTGACAGAACCAGAGAGTTGATGAACTGCAGGAGATCGTAATAAGGCACCGTGGCTGCAATTCTGGATAGCCATGATAAAACGATTAAGGTAATTTTTCTCTTGTTCAGTTTTCATATACTGTATGAGGAATCTTCTTTCATGCCCAGATCAAACGGCCAAAGTGAAGCCACCCTTTTGACTTTGTCATTAGCCAAAACAAAATCCTCATCGGTACATGTTTCCAGTAGTAACCGGCAGACCAGCAAATGAACCAGATTCTGTATCTCTTTACATTCACACAATGTGTTGTTGTCCACCAGCAGCCTCCATGTGAGCATTTAGAAACTCTGACCCTCAGTGTACTCAGGGTCTTCCAAGGGACAGAGTGAAGGTTGTGTTCCTCACCCATATCCTCCTTTAATGTTATTCCTTGTCCAGTGAGCTCCTTCCTCTATCTTCTAATTTGATTTTGCTCTTGCATACCCTCAATAATCTTTGTTCTTGCCATAATGCTCCTCATGGATTTTAGTTGGCAGACTTGAGGTTCATATTTATTTATTTATTTATTTATTTATTTATTTATTTAGATTTATTACCCCGCCCTAATCAGGCGAACCTGACTCTAGGCGGCTTACAGAAATTCATAAATTAAAACCTTAAGGTTCATAAATTACTTAAAAGTCAATTAAAAAAGAATTAAACCATGAATTTACAAAAATCTAAAAGATTTAAAAAGGTTAAAAGGTTTAAAAAGATTTTAAAAGTTTAAAAGAGTGAGGGAGGGGTGGCTGTCCCATTATTTATTTATTTATTTAGATGATGTCAATTCAGATGATGTCAAGGGTCACTTTCTTGTTCAGTTCTCTCTGTGTCTGCTGCTATAATATGAAGATATTATCCAAGGTTTTGGAAAAGGCAGCTGCACAGCAGTTGCAGGGAGTCCTGGATAAAGCGGATGATCTGGACCCTTTTCAGTCAGGATTCAGGCCCAGATATGGTAAGGAAACTGCATTGTTTGCGCTGGTGGATGATCTCTGGCGAGTGCGGGATGGAGGTCATCCATCCGTCCTGGCTCTTCTTGTCCTTTCAGCGGGGTTCGATACCGTCGGCCATGGTATCCTTCTGGAAAGGCTCCGAGGATTGGGGATCGACGGGACTGTGTTGTCCTGGTTTTCCTCATTTCTAAGGGATCGGACCCAGGCGGTGTGGTTGGAAGACAAGGTGTCCAACCCGAGGCCCCTGTTATGGGGTGCCACAGGGCTCAGTACTCTTGCCTCTCCTATTTAACACCTACATGAAACCGCTGGGTGAGATCATTCGTTCCCACGGGGTGAGGTATCATCAATATGCAGATGATACCCAGTTGTATATCTCAGCCCATGGGGACCCTAGCAATGCAGTGGAAGTCCTTTCCAGGTGCCTGGAGGCTGTCAGGGTCTGGATGGAGGACAACGGGTTACAACTGAATCCCAGCAAGACTGAGTGGCTGTGGGTCAGGGGTCCTGCGTTATCTCGGAGCTACCATATTTGGTCCTGGATGGGGCGGTATTGCCCCAAACAGACCCAGTGCATAACTTGGGGGGTCCTCCTGGACTCTTGACTACTTCTCAAAGATCAGGTGGCAATCGTGGCCAGGAGGGCTTTTACACAACTTCGTGTGATTCGCTCATGGTCACACATGCCTTGGTCACCTCCAGACTTGATTATTGTAATGCACTCTACATGGGGCTGCCCTTGATGACCATTCAGAGGTTTCAGTTGGTCCAGAATGTGGCTTCCTGGGTGGTGTTGGGGTGTGGGCGGTATGCACATGCCTCACCACTGCTCCGGGAGCTGCACTGGTTGCCTATATGTCTCCGGGTGCAATTCAAGGTGCTGGTTATTACCTTTAAAACCCTACATGGTAGTGGGCCAGGATAATTAAGAGACCGCCTCACCCAACATCTGCCCGTCCCACTAGAGCAGATCGGAGAGGCTCTCTAGTTGTTCCATCACCCAGAGAGGCACATCTCTCTGGCACAAGACGGAGGGCCTTCTCGGTGTCCGCCCTGACCCTATGGAACCTCCTGCCAACGGAGTTACAGACAGAGTTGCTGCCCTTTAGGCTGGCAGGGCAGGTTTGGGGTGCAGGAGGGAGTATGACCCCAGCCCACTGGTTGATTTAATCCCTGCTTACCCTCAATTAGTTTTTAGATTTTGATTTTAAAGTTTTAAATTGAGGGTTTATTAGGAATGTTTTTAAGAGTAATTTATTGTGGGTTTTTTTAATGAATTATGAGTCACCCTGGGTCACCTCGGTGAGGAGGGTGATTGATAAGTATGACTAATAATAATAATAATAATAATAATAATAATAATAATAATAATAATAATAATAATAATAATAATAATAATAATAATAATAGAGACAGTGAAAAATGTTCTCTTTGCCTTGTGAGAGGGCAAAATATTTATCAGTGACAATTCTCACTTTAGTGAGACTGGATTCTGTGCAGATTTTGCTATGGTGCAGTAGGACAATGGCTGACACTTGGGTTGAATCCTTTTAAGGAAGAGATTAATTGAATGGATTTCTTGCATCATTTTGAACCACCAGGTAGTGTTTTTCTGTTCTGTATGTCTTTCCTTTGTGAAGGAAGCAGGCACCAGTTTTATGCTGAGAAAAAGCACAGAAAGAGAGAATCATGGCATTGCTAGGAAAGTGCTCCTTGTCTCATTCTCACTCTGCAGGTAAAATCTCACAAATTTTATGTGAGTTGCTTCATTATCTATAGGTTGTAATGAATCAAATGGAGCCTTTGCTTTTACTGAGTTAAAATGGTCACTGTAGTTCTTGACTTTCAAAGCCAGGTGGGAATTCCTTTGCTGTTGGGATTCAAAATAAGCTGAAACTGTGAGAACGGAAGTAGGTATGATGAACATTGAAAAGTGAAGTCTTATAGGATAACATACAGGGAGAGGTGGAATAAAAGATGAAAAAGGGGTTTGGTTATCTTAAAATGACTGTCTTTCTTTCTTTCCTTCCTTCCTTCCTTACTTCTTTACTTCCTTCCTTCCTTGACTTGTAGTAGAGTGAAATGGGGAGGCTATTATTCCATGGAATCCACAAGACACCGAGGTCTCTGAGCACAATAACAATACACATCATGTTTTCCTTTCTTCTTTCCCACCAGCCTTCATTCTAAGACTTGGCAAACAAGCAAGAACAATTCACAGAGCTGATAAACCAGTGATCAGGCTTGAAACATTCTTCTCTCTGTGCAGCAAAATGATTCTGTTACAGCTCTTTTCTTTCTCACAAAGCAGCTGAAGTGCTTGATTGTAGCACTTTCAGCTACAGAGCAACAGTAGAAATGTCTAGCAAGAGTCCCATTGCTTCATTTATTTAATTTGTTTGTTTGTTTATGCTGAAACCTTATACCCACAGAACTGACCAAACTCCATTGAAAGTAATAAAACTTACACCTGATTAGACATATATTGGATTGGACTAATTTAGCAAATTCAATCCTTGTAGCGCAAGTTCACAAGAACCTTGGTTATTGTACCTAGATTATAAGGTCTACTCTACTAAGAGATATCACTAAATGAGGAGACAAATTATCAACCATAGACACATATCCATTTATATACACCTCATTACTTGAGGTTATAAATGACATGCATATAGCATAAGTTTGCATTTTAATGCTTACAGGCCCCCTTACAAAGTATCTATTTGTGCATGTACAGAACTGTGTGAGAGCTGTGAACAGAAATCTGTTAAGTTCCACCAGACCAGACGTCTGCTTTTTGGGAGGCTTGTTGCAGCTAATAAATTGGGCTAAAACTTTTTTTTAATTTTATGAATTCTGCTGTAAAAGCAAATCTTCTCTTTTCTAGACTTAGCATAATTGCAAGACGCTGCTCCTGGTGCCAAAAAATGTTAACTTTAAGTTGCAAATGTGGATGCACTTAAACAAAACCAGATGTTTGTGTGGAAAGCCTCGAGTAAGGCAATTGGTTTACCTTGGGCTAGAGACCTGAGTCTCAGGGTAACTCTTTAGCACTAAGAATAACTATGGAACCACAGGTAAACTTAACACATATTTACAATGCTGATTTTGAACACAATCCATGTAACTCAAGCCGATAGAAATCAGTGGACCATCTTCCATACAAAGGTACATACAAACTTTTTTAGGTAAAGGTAGTATTAAAGTTATGTTTAAGAAACAATAGTGGCATTGTGATTCATTTGCCAGATCAGAGAGTATTAATGAAAAACACATTAACAGGCTATTTTCATCATCAGAACAGACTTATAGTGAGAAAATAAACAAACTCCATTAACATTTAGAACAAATACCATATATACCCCATTTGCTAAAACTTTACAAAGTAAAAAGCCTTCACAAAGTGTTTTCCCAACATGTTTTTTCTCCCAGTCCTTGTCAAAGGGGGTGGGGAGGTTCTTTCCATTTTGTCCACACAATGTCTTTAGATGCTGGGAATGGGATATAAGTGAGCCTTGCAGCTATCAAAGCTGCTTCCGATGTAAACTTCCTGTATTGTGAAGCAGCTAGCAGAAATTGAACACTTTTCCTGCTCCTCTGTGGAGGGGCAGGGAAAGTGATTTTTCTGTGTCTTCTTTTTTATCATTGCTGTGCTACATCATTTAGATGACAGTATTTTTTTCCTGTGAAGATCTAGTTGAGAAATTGACCAAAGCCATGGTCTTGATCAGCGTTACACCAAAAAAGCACATTTTTTTACTGTCAACTAAGTGATACAGTGGAAGAACAATCAAATACCTAAAAAATAAAAATCACTTTCTCTCCCTCTGCAGAGGATGTACTTAATTGAACAAAGAGTCATTTGAGGAGCAGCATGGTTTTTGGACATGAGGAACATGCCAAACCAGTATGTTGAAGAAATTTAAGGTGGCTGATATCAATTCACTGCAGTAATTTGTATGGGATCACCTTTTGAGATTGCCTGCAAGAGCTTGTCCAGTTATGCCATAAGAGGGGACATGACACTGATAGTTGTTCTATAGTTGTTCTTCATGGACATGAGGACATAGCTGTTGTCGCCACAGTATGTGTACCAGGAGATTTTGACAAGCCAAAATAATCTATTCTTGGAGGCTACCATACAGCCATGACTGAATGATTCAGCTCATACCTCTTGTTTCCAATGCTCTCAGAATAGACAGAGAATAGACATCACTGTTGACAGACAATAGGGTCATGCTTATTACTGAGACCTTTCATAGCTGCTGTGTTCCTAGAGGTAACATTCATAATAGTATGAAAGTTTACTTAAAAACTGGAATCCATTTTGGTAGCAGTGGCCAGTTTACCCTTTATATCAAGGGTGGAGATCCCATTTGAAAGTGTACCACTCCTCAACACCATTGCAGGTGTAGTTCCCAAGCACCAACAGCAGTGAAGGAGGATTTACTGAGACAATGGCCTGAAAAACCCAATGAAAACATCCATTGAATTAGTAGGATTTATGAAAGTTCTGACTCACCATTTATTAATTGATTCATTGGGTATACTTTAACTGGAAATAGCAATTGGCTGAAGCAAGGGAGCTAATATGCAATTTTCAGGAAGAAACCTACTTCCAATGCTTCAGTATTAGAAAAAGTAGACCAAGAACTACTTGCTGTCTCATTCTTGATTGGCACAATTTATTTACAGAGATACCTGTTCAAGTTCTTTGGCCAACAGAGATATAATTCCACTGGAAAAAGTGGTCCCTTGTTGTTGTCCTCATGAACCATCTCTTCGCAGCAACAGTCACTCCACTAGGAAAGGTTGGTCTAATTGTTTGCTGACTATACTTAGTCCATGGATGAAGGTGGGTATCCTGGGTTCTATCAGCCACTTACTTTTTTAGGTCTTTCCAAATCATTTTCTCTCTTGGTGGAATACTTGGTGGTACTGTGGCTTTTTGGAAGGGTAAAAAGCTCAGTTTATGCATTTGATGAAGTGGGTGACAGTCCACAAACGTTCTTACCATGATTAGCAGATTTGCCTTTAAGATGCTATGGGACATTTTCTAGATTCCACCCTACCAGTCTTAGGCAATTCCTGAGCTCCATTTGTGGTATGACGGTACTCAAAAGCATGCAGATCTGGCAGGATTTGAAAGCATTCAAATTTAGCAGACTTGCTCTCCCGCAGCTTGTTACACAGCTAGAGTCAGATGCTGAAAGTAGCAACACTGAAGTGTGTCTCTGGTATACCAAAAGGAAACAAAACACAAGAGGAAGTGTTGGATCTGAGCCAGCTGAGACTGGGTGGGTTCAGTTTGGGGTGAGTGACAGAGAGGATTAATCCACTTGGGGGTTTAACCCAAACTTTAACAGACTATTCAAAATCTTGGACTTATTGGGGGGAAAAAGGTTCAGCCCAGTGAAGATCTCCTATAAAGCTCAGACTCTGAATCCTGGGGACTAATCTTGACTTAGTCTCCATCCAGGTGCTACCAACCTAACCTGGCTTACCAGCAGAGGGGTGATATTAAATGACACACCAGGCCAGGGTGCTACAACAAGTGGTGTTGCTCAACTGGTCCCTCTTGCAGAGAGAGTAGCAAGAAAAAAACAAGGGTGGGTGGATTTCATTATGTAAACCGTCCAGCGTAATGGTTACACACTAGATGGGAGGAATATAAATCAAAATAATGAATAAATAAACCATGGCACTTTGCATCAGGTAGTGTTGTACTGTATTATCAAGGCCTTGGCACTGTTTCCTCCTCTGTTTGTCTTTTTCCAGAGGAGGAAATTGACAACAATCTATGGACTTTTACTCTGGCGCATTGAGAGGAAAACTATCAGAAAAGGGAAAGTACCTACCTTCAGATAGTACATTAAAGCTTTGCAACTTCTTTGGTGATCGTGACTTAGGACTGCTCAGCAGCGGTATGTGCCAGTTCTCCATTTGTAGACAAACAAAGTTAGGGTCCTCGTGTTTCTCTGGCTTATTGTGTTGTCTGGATATGGCCAATGTCACTCTAAGAACAGAATAGAATCATTTCCATGCCTGCTAATCTGTATTCTTTGGAAGGGCATCAATGTGATAAATGAGCTGCTATTGTAATAGACTGTTTATAGTGATCCTGCAAAATAATGATCTCCGTTACCAATCAGGTCTTGCAAACTTAAGGATGTGTTTTCATTCATTGAACCAATCTGTCCCATGTTCAATCTTCCTCTTTTCCTGTTCCTTCAAATTTTCCCCAGTGAACTATGTCTTTTCATAATATGCCCAAAGATAAACAAATGCATAAAAACAAATTTAAATATTGTAAAGTTCTCCCTCAAAAGTCAGTCATATCCAACTCTAGGGTGTGGTGATCATCTCTGTTTATAGCCAAAGAGCCAGCGTTGTTTGCATCTGCAGATATTTCTATGGTCATGTGGCAGACATGACTAGACTCCAGTGGTGCATGGAACACTGTTACCTTTCCTGCCAAAGTGGTACCTATTTATCTACTTACAAGTTCTTGCTTTCAAATTGCTAGGTTGGCAGGAGCTGGGACAGATAATGGGCGCTAACTCCATCATATGGCATTCAGGCCTCAAACTGCTGACCTGCCAAACTTCCATTCATCAAGCTCAGCATCTTAACCACTAAGCCACCATGGCCCAATTTAAATATAGTGGCTCCCAAACTGACCTGTTTCATAGCAGGACTTATTTCCGAGCATATGGTGGGGGCATTTGCAATCTGTGGGAACCATGGAACAGAAGAGATTTTACCTTTTCATTATTTCCAAGGAAGAGGTTTAACATTGTACTTAAATATCTTCCCCATTAGGTTAATCGGACTCTTTAGAAACATGGGCTAGCCACTAGAAGATCATGCTCAGGGCATGCTGCAATTTGCCTTCTCTTCACCACTGCCTGTTTTATCTCTTGGCAAGTCTCCTGCAGTTTGTTTCCTTTCTAAACTCCCATAACCTTTTAAACCTCCCTTTACATTATTTCTCTTTTTCTGTTTCATCACTGCTTTTCAAGATCTTTCACATGAAGGATTCAAAGCAAAATATAGTCTTTCAAATGTATATGCGTTGTTCATTTACATGACATTAGAATATGCCTAGCAATTTTTCTATTTCTCTCATCTTGCATCCTATCATTCTGTTTGCTTTCATTTGCTGCACATAGACAGGAGGCTTTCATTAAGCTGTCTGCAGTGATAAGAAAATCTTTTTCCTCTGTGCAGTTACAGTTAATTTAGAACCCAGCACTCTGCACGAGTAACTGAGTTCCCTTGCTCTTCAGTATCACAATAATAGGGAGGCCAGAACTCTGTGATCTTGAATGCGCAAAGTTGAGGTAAGATTGCATGCAGTTAAATGCAAAGGGATGAAAGGAATAATGATTAATGTACTCACTCATGAGGATGAAAGGAAGTGGTAAAGGTGACTTTTGCAATTGAATTAAGAAAATATTGTGATTACAGCTGGCTGCCAAGGAGTTTCCTCTTGATGTGGTCAGTTCCCATTCCTCCATTTTCTCACAAATCCAGCTGTATGCAAGAAAGACATGAAATGGATTCCCACCTTGTGACAGGCTGGATAAACAACATTTACATTTAGATTGGGTAGAAAACCACTGGGCATTGTGCATACACTTGCCATTTCTCTGTGTGATGGATATGTCCTTAATCCAAACTCTCAGCCATCCAGACATTCTGGGATTGTGACTCTATGGTGGCCAGCTGTCCTTTTTCAAGGAAGTTTTTTTCCAGTTCAGAAAGCAAAGCAGTCACACTTATATACCACCCCATAGCGCTTAGTACACTCTCTGGATGGGTTCACAAGTTTATTAACCCAACCCCCAACATGCTAGGTACTAATTTTACAAACCTTGGAAGGATGGAAGGCTGAGTCAACCTTGAATCCTAGTCAGGATCAAACTCACAACCTTTTAGTTGCAGTAGAGCAGTTTAACCACTGCACCACCAGGGCTCCACCAGAAAAAGAAGCCTGAACAATGTTCTTCATACAAAGGCAGGGGTGGGCAGTAGCAGGTTCGCAACCCCCCCCCCCCGAGGGGAGGTAGCAAAATTGGGTAGCTACATCCACCTCCCTGCCCTGCCCTGATTGGTATTCAAATTTGATGACAGGTTTTATCGCTGCAAGTGGTTCAAGGTCTCCCTTGCTCAAAAGCCAGTCATATCCAACTCTAGGGTGCAATGCTCACCTCCATTTACAGCCAAAGAGCCAGTGCTGCCTGTGTTTGCAGATGTATACATGGCCATATGGCAGGCATGACTAGATCACTCACGATGTAGGCTCTGCCAATGGTGTAAATTCTACCTATGATGTAGGCTCCGCCCACAACATAGGCTCTGCCCACAGTGTAGTAGTGAAATTTTTTGCTGCCCACAACTGTACAAAGGGTTGTGCAATCCACCCTGATTTCAAGATTGAGCCAAAGGGTGTCAATTGGGGGAGCAGGTAGGGGTGGGGAGATGTCAGGTGTCTTCCAATTGTCTATAGCCAGCCACTCAGAGGGTCCACTCAACTGGCACATAAGTGATCTGGTCACCGTCTTTCCCACTTGAGATGTATTGCAATTCTTTTTCTATTGAAAACATTGCTTCTAGAAGGACACCTGTGCCTATAAATTAGCATATGCCATCTTATTTAAAGCAGTATCCTCATGCATCTTCCTCCTACAGGGTGATGTATAAGGTGGCTAGCCCTCATAACCTACAAAGTTAAAAATGCGGAAAGAGAATGGCATGTGATAGTTGGAGACTCGCAACTTGCCCATCACTGATCCTTTCACAGTTTCCAAAGTTTTTAGTGTATCAGGTATACGCTACACAGCAAACTGTGCAGCCATTTTCAACCAGGTTATAGTGCTGAGTTACAGGCAGGTGGGCTGTAGGATTATGACTGAGAAAAGCCTTCTGAAAAACTACAATCCTATGCACCTTTTCTCAGAGCATGTGCTAACACTTACAAATTGTTAACAGGCCTATGGCTATATTACAAGGGAGAATGGAGGGGTTTGTCATATGCCATTGGGAGAGAAATGGACCAATAGGAAAGAAAACTACAAGGCATGTGAGATATAACATGTACCAAAGTGAGATGCTTCCTCCATAAGAGGTGGGTGTGATTCTGTAGCAAATGTGCTTGGGGAGAGATCTGAACTTCCACATTCCATGAACTAAAATGTATTTGTTTTAATCCACTGAGGACAGTTCAAGGAATCATCCCATCTCTACGTAATGATGGTTTATATTTGCCATGTAAACTATTTGTGCTACATAAGGATGATATGAACTATAGTCCAACGTATCTTGGAGGTACCAGTGTGGGGAAGGTTCCATGAGAGGCAGTTCAAGCCATGCATATTTTGATGTCCTATGGGAAGAGATTTTGCCTAAATTACATTTGTGATTTACTATTGAATTTCAGTCAGTGCTTCACAGTGGTTTCAGCTGTGAACTTGTTCTACACCATTGGTTCATAGTCTGAGCAGAAACAGACTTCATCTTACGCTCTTTGGTTGAGTCTTGTGCATCAAAGCCTTCCACCCACAATTTAGATCACAGGCTGACCAATGAAGTATGAGGTCGTCTCCTTGAGTCATATCCTTAATCTTGCCAGGGCATGTTAAAGCAATTGCTTTCCCACCCTTAGGTCTTCCTCCTCTTCCTCGCCTCCTTATGCCCTATCACTGTGAAGATAACATTACTGGTCTCCTGTACAAGGGTATTGTAATGATTTCTGAGATGATAAATGTGGAAGCTTTGAGAATATTCTGAACTCTTACATAAATGTTATTATCATTTAATCTGTGGGGTTTTTTTCTGGAGGAGGAATAAAGCAGAACTCTTTGGAGAATTAACTGGGGATGTCTGCATTGTTGTTCAGGAGCCCAGATGGATGGCAGAGGCAGTCATAAATATAAATTCCTTTATGGGTATTCTTCAAAGCAGCTCAACCACTTCTGTAAAGCTCTAATTGGCAGGAAATGCATCTTCAAATAGTGCTAAGTATTCACTGCCAACAGCAAGAGCCCAGGATACCTGGAGTTGTTAAGACTATCAAGGCACTGATTAAATCAGACTTGCTTTCCATATCCTTATGGATACAGAACTGGACCTTTTTCATATTTAAAGGACCTCACACTAAAGCAAAATCCTCAGCCAAGTAAAACAACGGCTGACATCTATATAGAATGTTCTACAATTATGTAGTAGCCTTGCTACTAAAATATATGGCTTTACTATTGTCTGCCTTATATCTCTACCTCTTATATCTATCTTTAAATCATTCACTCACTGGAAAAGCCAATAATTCTGGGAAAAGTTGAAGGCAGCCAGGAGTGAAGTAGACCAAATATGAGATGGACTGACTATGTAGCCACAGCTCTAGATTTGCCTTAGCTGAGCAAGGCAGTTCATGGAGATCACTCATTCATGTGTTTGTTATATGCCATCAATTTGGAGTCAAACTTAATTGGCCTTTCAAGGTAAGGGAGATATTTAAGGAATGGGTTTACACTGTTACCACAAGTGAACAAGATGCTGAGCAGGGATTTGAAGCCAGCTTTCTGGGGTCCAGTGCCATCACAGTATCCATTACTCCTCACTAGTTATCCCTCATTCATAGGATTATCATAAGTAGAAGTGACTTGATGGCATATGACAAAAACAGTTCTAAATTTCCAACATAAGCCCTATTACAATAAATAAATATTGATTGTATCATTGAAAACATTTGACGATTTCAGTTTTTTGCTTGGAGCATGAGCACAACAGAGACAAAAGAGGCTGCCTAATATTGAGCTGAAAAATTAGTCTTTAGCTAGAAAGACTAGTCTTTAGTTCCTTTCACCTGGGAAAGAATAGCCAACACAACAAGGTTACTGTTTCCTTGGGTACGCCCAATTGTGGTTCAAAAATACCACAGTCTTCGAGGAGGCTCTTCCTGTGTAGCCCAGTCTTTCTAGCTCAGAAGCACTCACAGGTCTGGGCTGGAGTTCTCTGGAAGTTCAGGCAGGAGGGTTTCCCCCCAGCAGGGGATTGAACTAGATACACTCTGAATGCCTCAGCCCTTCCACGAGGGGGGGGGGACATATTCCTCTGTAAAATGAAGGGGAACAGATACGTTCCATATATGTACATGGATCAGAGAGTTCTGGCTGACTACAGCATCTTGTTGAGAAACCACAAACTTGGGTTTACATTCTGTGCACCATGTTTCAAACATCAGAGTTTCTGACCACAAACCCCTTGTACAAAACAGGCTTTTTAACAAATGGGTGGGTGGCAAACCCTAATGAAAAGAAATGTACAGTAAAACCTCATATAACACTAAAACCTGGTTCCACAAGTCTTGGTGTTATATGATTTTTAGTGTTATCTGATCCTCTATGGGATCCATAGAGATACATTGTAACCACACAGGCTTTAGCGGTTGTTATCTGAAGCATCCCATAGGATCTTAATGTTATCTGATGCAATTCTTCCCCCCAGATTCCTTAATGTTATGCGATTTTAGTGTTATTCGATACTAATGTTATATGAGGTATTACTGTATCTTCAAACTACTGGCCACTTCAAGAATTCATCTGTCAATTCATGAAGTGTAATCAAATTACAGTCAAACCTCGCATAAAGAGCGTCTCGCTTAAAGAGTAACTCGCTTAAAGAGCAGAATTTTCTCTGAATGGTCGCTTCGCTTAACAAATAAAACCAACCAAAAACTCGCTTAACAAATAAATCAGGGTTCCCAATCCCCCCCACAATTGGTCATTTAAAATGGTGTTTCGCTTAAAGAGCAAACTCGCATAAAGAGTAATCCTGTGGAACGCATTATGCTATTTAAGCGAGGTACAACTGTACTTGGAAAAGAAAATAGAGATATTCTTGTCAATCCAGTCGTAAAGAGTTTTGGTTTTGTGGTTTTTTTGGCTGCTTCGGTCTGACAGGGATGATCATTTTTGTCACACATATGGTGGCAAGCATTCATAGCAGATATCCTTGGGGACAAATCATTGTCTAAAAGATGTGAAGCATTATATGCTCCAGATTTGATTGGGAGATTAAATGAGAGCTTGAATTTGCCTTGATTGACCAAGCAAAATACAAGATGTAATTTAAAGAGAGCCCTAAAGTCAATTAGTTCCAAGATGTCTGAGAGAAGCCATTTCATAATGGCGAAAGCAGTATGGAATGCCACTGAGTGAACAAGATGTCAGTTGTTTGAGAAGTAGAGGGAATGTGTGGGAAATTACCAAGGGAGACAACAGAGTTAGTCACTGAAAGATGTTAAGTACCTTGGAGCAGTTGATGTGTGTGAATTTAAAGGGCTATAAAATTATACAGTGGCCCAAATCCTAATGTGTTTTTATACTGGTGCAATGAACTTGTTGGGTACTGCAGTGGCTTAGTGGTTAAGATGCTGAACTTGATGATTGGAAGGTTGGCAGGTCAGCAGTTTGAGACCTGAGTGCTGCACAACGAGTGAACTTCTATTTTTGTCCCAGCTCCTACCAACCTAGCAGTGTGAAAGCAAGAAATTACAAGTAGATAAATAGGGACCACTTCGGCAGGAAAGGTAACAGTGTTCTGTGTCTAGTCATGCCTGCCACATGACCATGGAAACATCTGTAGATGCAGACAACACTAGCTCTTTGGCTATAAATGGAAATGAGCACCACACCCTAGAGTCAGATACAACTGGCACCCTAGAGTCAGATACGACTGGCTTTCGAGCAACGGAGACCTAATGCACCTGGTGTAAAGTTAATGCCCTGGCTGAATTATCTTATTCCTACCAGACCCAGTTACCCTCTCCATCTCCTGATCATGTGAGCAATTGCCCCAGTGTTCCCAGTGCTGCTTGTCTCAATTTAGGTTAGGTGGTGGTGGTAAAGAAACTTGATCTACACAGCATCCAACTACAGTCAAACCTCGCATAAAGAGCGCCTCGCTTAAAGAGCAGAATTTTATCTGAATGTTTGCTTCACTTAACAAATAAAACCAACCAAAAACTCGCTTAATAAATAAATCGGAGTTTGCAATCCCTCCCCACAATTGGTCACTTACAATAGTGTTTCGCTTTAAGAGCAAACTCGCTTAAAGAGCAATCCTGTGGAACGCATTATGCTCTTTAAGTGAGGTACAACTGTATAGGATTATTATCCTATAGCTCACAAATTCAAAGTTCTATATTATAAATATCCCAGGGAACCCAGAGGGGGCAGGGAATTTTTTTGTTCCCTCAGCAGAGCTTGAAAAAGTTCCTTATTTGGGCTATAATTTGGAGAATCATGCGGCTAGTACAAATGTTTGGGGATTCCAGACCAATATATATGAATTCTTCTTTCACGTCTAGGTCAGTCTGTAAGCTGCCAAAATGAAACCACTGTTTGCAAATTCATTCCACAGTTGATTGATTGATTTGTTTGATTCATTCGATTTGTATGCCTTTCACCTGACCTAGTGTGAGAAAGATTAGCTGGCACAACAAGGTTGCAGTGGCCCGGGGTATGCCCAATGGTGGTTAAAAATACTACAATCTTCAAGGAGGCTCTTTCTGTGTACGCCATATATCTGGATGGCATTTCCTATCCTGGAATAGCTGCATGCACTTTGAAAAGCCATTCTATATTACCACTGGGTCATTTTCAGTGAGGAAACCAGCTGGACTGCAGCAGGTATCTGTCAAGGTATCCTAAAATTGCCTCCACCAAAGATCCAAGTCTTCAAAAAATGAAATTGCAGCTATTTTGATCTCAGACCTATGGGGAGGTTGAGTTTCCACAGGAAGAGGTGGCTGAGGAAATCACAGATGTGCATTATTCTCTCTTACTTTCAACACGCACACTCAATCTATCCAGTTTCCTGTAATCCACACTTTGTTGATTGGCTGCAACTGTTTTCTTAGTTTCCTCCCCTCCACCCTTTCTTTCTTTCCACAGTTGTGGGGACCGCTCCTATTTGCATTATAATTTCACCTCCTGCCCTTTTCCTTTTGATCTGGCTGTCCATTCAGAGGCAAAAGGAGCGGGCAGGCACTAAAAACCCCCAGTTCCTATTTTGTCTTATTTTTAGAGGAAACCCAGAGCAACAGCATTTCCAGTGTGTTTGCCTGGACCTCTTTCTTTTCTTTTTTTTAATTTTTTTAAATTAAATTTTCAAAGTAAAAATACAATTGAAACAAAAAAAAATACATATACAAATAAAAAGAAAAATACAAAGTACATATTTGATAATCTATTACATCCTAAATTACATTGTAACACAACACAAACATTTTAATATATTTTAAAACTCATCAATATTCAATATAATATATAACTCATAATACACACCCAAGTGAAATATACATTGCCCTGGAGGCTGCGGTATATCACAGTAATCTTTCACTATTTCCAAAAACTCCTTTGATCTGGAGCTGGCCTGATACCTTTACCTCTAATCAATGTAGATTCCACAAATGGTTGCCAAATTTTCCAAAATCTATTTTCATTAATTATACATTTTTTAATTCAATTCCCATGTTAACTTATCATTCAAAGCGAGTTTCCACATTTCTTTGCACCAATCTTCAATTTTTATAGTCACATCATTTTTCCAATTTCTTGCAATACATCGTCTACCTGTTGTCAATATTATAGATAACTCTTTTTTATCCTCATCTATATTAATTTTATCCATGTCTGTCAGCAAAACAGTACTCGACCCCAACTTAAGTCTCTTCTCCATAATTCTTGTAATTACTTCCTCAATTTCCCCCCAAAAGTCTTTTACCACATTACAACTCCACCACATTTTGTAATTATGTTCCTTTACTCTAACAGACATGGTTCTCTTGATCCTTTTCTTCCATTTATTTTTCCAAGCTATTTTTGTAATTTTAACATTCAAATCTTGTTCCCAAGATTCTCGGTTTAAAATCTTATAAATCTTCCTCACCAAGCCCTTGATTCCCATTATTCCCATTCTTATCTTTAATACCAGTTCATCAAATTCCATCTTACTCCTTTCCAAACTGGTTTCCCTCAAATATTTACTATTCCACTTATTTACTAATGTGATCTGGAGCCAGTTCAACCTCATTTGTGTAGCGTAGACCTCTTTTGATAGCTGTTAATGTCAGTTGTGGTGACCACCAGAGAATGAAGGAGGGGGTGTCCATTCTTGTCCCAAATTTATTACTTTGACATATATAAGCAGACAAACACACTGGATGAAACCTGGTAGTAAGTTGTCACAACTAGAGTAGGCCCATTTGAATCAAAGGAACTTACCAAGGAGTTGGCTTACCATATCCTCAGTGATTCAGTAGGCCTACTCTACTTATGACTGACTACTTGATTTCAGAGGCATGTGCTATACATGCAAACTATGATAACATGTCACTATGCAGCCTTGCCCCTGTCCATTAAGATGAGTCATTATGAGTCAGTCAGTGCCTTTGACTAGTCAAGAAATAAGTCCCACAATATACTGTTACAGGTCCAGTATTAACAACTTTTAAGCAGCAGCTGCTCTCCAGAGCTTCAGCCTTCTTTCTTTAGTTCTATTTGGAAATCCCCGGTATTCTCCTAAAAGTGCTATCCAGTCCCTATCCTACTTAGTTTCCAACAACAGATGGAACTGTTCTGGTCAAGTTCTCATGCTATGGTACCAAGGTAGTTGTGGTCTCTTTTCTGCAGGTCTATGGGACACAATTAATTTTTACTTGTTTTCAATAGATCAGTAGGGGTACACAGAAAGAGCCTCCTCAAAGACTGTAGTATTTTTGAACCACAAACAGGCGTATTCTGGGCAACTGCAACTTTGTTGTGCAGGTTAATCTTTCTCACACCATGTCAGGCAAAAAGGACTATGGAATGAATTCACCCAAAATTGGCTTTGTTTTGGCAGTTTATAGTCTGACCGGGGCACAAAAGAAGAATAGATCAGTAAGTACTGTATCATAGTGGACTTTAATTCTGCATAAATACATGTAGGATTGAGCTGTAGTAACACCACATAAACTTTTCGTTAAGTGGCTGGTGACTTCTTGTCAACAAACTTGACTTTCATCCAGCCAGAGCAGCTTAGGGCACAGCTTGGCTCGCTCGCAAGAGCTTCTGTTAGAAGCTTCTTCACCAAAAAGCACTTGTGGGAATTTGCAGGGCATGCTGAGCTCTAGGTTCATTACAAGGACCCAATTTGTAACAAATAGGAGTGCCTGAAATAGTCTTCTGTTTCACTGCATTTGAAAAACCACAAGGCACTAAAAAAATCTGAAAGAAAAACATAAACTTTAATCCTTAGTGAACCATAATTTACTTTCTCTGCCAAGTCTACACCAAGGCACAAAACTACAAACTGAGGGATTGACAGATTTATCCTCGTAAGTCATTTTTGCTCCATGGCTTAAGAAGAATTAACATTTCATAGCCAATCGAGCAGCCCAGAATAATTGTTTCATTTTCAGGGCCCATTTTTATGATGTTTGAACAAAAACTGCACAAGTGTAATAACACCTGGTGATCTCATTTCCATTCCATTGGCTTTTGTTGGCAACCACATCTGTTCTAAAAGTAATCTTTAAAAACTAGAGATATACTCAGGTCTATCTGGATCAGCTATATCTGGATTAGAATATAGAGCTGACACAGTTGAGTCTGACCCTTCACGACCTCATGGAGCACAACACGCCAGCAGGCTCCTCTATCATCCGCTATCCTCCAGAGTCTGCCCAGATCTACACCCACCACTTCAACAATACTAACCATTTCATCCTCTGCTGCTCCCTTCTCCTTTTGCCTTCGATCTTTCCTAGCATCAGGCCCTTCTCTAGTGAGTCCTCTCTTCTCATTTGGTAGCCAATGTATTTGAGCTTCAGCTTCAGTATCTGTCCTTCCAAGGAGCAGTCAGGGTTGATTTCCTTCAGGCTAGACTGATTTGATCTCCTGGCAGTCCAGGGGACTCTCAAGAGTCTTCTCCAGCACCACAGTTCAAAGGCGTTGATTCTTTTGCACTCAGCCTTCCTTATGGTCCAGCTTTCATAGCCATACATTACTGCTGGGGAGACCATCACTTTAACTATGAGGACTTTTGTTGGGAGGGTCATGTCTCTACTTTTTATTATGCTGCCTAGATTTGCCATAGCTTGTCTCCCTAATAGTAAGCATCTTTTTATTTCATGAATGCAGTCCCCATCTGCATGGATCTTGGATCCCAAGAAAGTAAAATCTGTCACTGCTACAATTTCTTCCCCTTCCACTTGCCATGGAGTGAAGGTGCCAGATACCATGTTGTTGTTGTTGTTTTCTTAATGTTGAATTTCAACCCAGCTTTTGTACTCTTCTCTTTCACCCACATCAAAAAGCTCTTTAGGTCTTCACTTTCTGCCATTAGGGTAGTGTCATCTGCATATCTCAGGTTGTTGAAATATCAACATTGTTGATATTTCTGTCAGCAATCTTAATTCTGGCTTTTGATTCATCCAGCCATGGTGAACTCTGCATATAAGTTTAAATAAGCAGGGTGACAATATACAACCTTGTCATACTCTTTTTCCTAGTCTAAATCAATCAATTGTTCCATATCGGGTCCTAACTGTCACTTCTTGACCCAGATAAAGGTTTTTCAGAAGACAGGTGAGGTGATCTGGTACTCTCAATTCTTTACAAACTTGCCACAGTTTATTGATCCCCAAAGCATAGTCAATGAAGCAGTAATAGACATTTTTCTGGCACTCCCTTGCTCTCACCATAATCCAGCGAATGTTCGCAGTTTGGACTCTAGTTCCCCTGCCTCTTGTTTTGAACATTCTTTGGCATTGTCCTTCTTTGGAATTGGAACATAAACTGACCTTTTCCAATCCTGTGACCACTGTTGCATTTTCTAAATTTGCTGGCATATTAAGTGCAGCACTTTAATGGCACCATCTTTTAGCGTCACACCTCCCCAGCCCATGCGGAGGAGGCACCTGGGGAGGAGGGGGATGGAGAAGGGAAAGGGGTGCCCCTTGGTCTCTATTGTGCTGTTGGGCCCACGCCCTGCAGCCCAGGGTGGGCCCCAGGGTGCCGGCAGTGACAGAGGGTCCCGGTGCCTGCTCCAGCCACCAGGAAGTCTGGGGCAGCAGCATTGCCGGCCCCCGCAAACTGGTGCCCGGGGCGGGCCACCCTCCTCGTCCCCCTCACTATGCCAGTGTTGGGAGGTTATTTTAAAGGAATTTTCTGTTATGAACTGAGGCAAATGTAATACAGGGCAGTTGTAAGCCAGGGTTTTACTGTATTTTCATAACAGATGTGATCTAGTTCACACCTGAATGGCCTAATGGTTTTTCCTACTTTTTTCATTCTAACCCTGAATTTTGCAATAGGTAGTTT
The DNA here is from genome assembly GCA_030440675.1 of Furcifer pardalis. NCBI lineage: Eukaryota > Metazoa > Chordata > Lepidosauria > Squamata > Chamaeleonidae > Furcifer > Furcifer pardalis. The sequence goes on along the minus strand of CP126890.1, from coordinate 39,142,232 downwards.
ATAATCTGAGCCACCATCAGCTCCCGGTCTCGTTTTTACTGACTGCATAGAGCTTCTCTATCTTTGGTTACAAAGTACAGTGATTTTAGAAGACCAAAAATTCCATGCCTTTTATATTGGGAAGGAGCAAAGGGAAAATGAGGGGTTGGGGGTTACATGAAGTACAGTATTGCAATATTGCCATAAATGTTTAAAGAAAGGGTTCACGATAAATAAAAGTTTCTAAACTCAGAGAATGAGAATGATATTAAAACAGGTGTGCATTCCTATCAAAAGTTTCTTTCTTTTTGTATACCATCTAGTTGGAACTGACTTATTAACAGCCCTAGTAAGGCTTTCAAAGTAAGTGAAATATTTCAAGAATAGTTTTACCAGTTCCACCCCACCTCCAGAGAAATGTCCACTGCTGAACAGGGATTTCAACCCCAGGCCTCCTGAGTTCTAGTCCATCATTCTGTCCTCTATGTCACACTGGATATTCCTACTTACTAAAAGTGAGATTTTTATCTCCACTTATTTCAGAGGGAGAGTGAAGCATGGGTTTAGTGGAAATCAATGGGACTTATACCAGCTGGTAGACATTATATTATAATAATGACTGTGTCAACACAAATTATGGCAACTCTTCTTACGGTTTGTAAAGACCCATAATTGAATGTTATACTGTATGTTCATCAAATCACTTCCACTCTGAATTAATGACCTCAAAAATGTTATCATTAAAAGAGCTTCTTAGATCTGGCAAACTGAAGGCTATGGTGTCTTTCATTGAGTCAATCCTTCTTGTTAAGTCTTCCTCATCCCCTGCTGCCTCCAGCTTTTCCTGGCATAATGACCTTTTCTGGTTGTCTTCTCATGATCCATCTGAAGTATGATAGCCTCATTTTAATGCTTATGGAGATTGCAAGTGTGATTTGACATAGAACTCACTTATCGTCAATGTACTAATGTACTTATGTACAATGTACTAATGTACTTATCGTCAATGTACTGCATCTTGATTTATTTATTAGGATGTCCTGATGTTTTGTAATTGCAATTGTTATCAGAGATATATGTACTGTATATATGATATTTGTAATTTGCTATGTAATATTTGTAACTGTTTTTCATGCTATGAATGTGCTATGTACTGTAGCTGTTTCTTCTGTAAGCCGCCAGAGTTGCTATGCGAGTGGGGGGTATATAAGTCGAAAAATACAATACAAAAATACAATACAATACTAAACTCTGTTCTAACACCATACCTTAAAAGAGTTAATAGGGTGGAGGCCATAATACTTGAGAGAGGAGTCCAGCACTATTTTCTCAAGTGACAGCTAAGTGGCAAATTCTCCCCTTTTAAAAAATTTATATTCTTCCCTACTTATTTCATTTATATTCCATGAACTTTTCTCATTTTTTGCATGGGCAATTCTAAATAGACACAAATTTCCCATAAAGTCACAAGCTTTTATTCCTTAGGCCAATCCTGCTAAATCAGGTATCCTCCAGGTATACTTCAGTACAGATCCCATAATCCGTAGCATGGCTGGCTTTCACCTTGATGTTTCTGGAGGGCACATGATTATTTGTGCCATCACATTGCTTCCCCCCCCCCCAAAAAAAAAAAAAATTAGTGCAGCTTCCAAAGTGCAAAACTACTACTCTGGACAGACTCTGGTACATAATTTAGCATTATTGGTAGTACTCTGATCTGAGGAAGAACAAATCCTTGACCTCTCTCTCAATCTCTCTCTTTGAGATGGGATTGTGTAGCTTCAGAAAACCATTACCCCACAGTCTCCTTTCCCCACCTTTTCCAAGAGACTAACAGCTACCTGCCTTCCAAGAGGTTGTAAAGTTGGCAGCTGTGGCAATCTGAGGTGTTAAAAAACACAAAAAGCCTGGGAGCACAATAAGACAGTTGGGTGTAAGTGCAAGCAAAGAGATATCGAGTGTAAATCAGACATCTCTCGCCATTAACTCTAATCTCTAATTCTGACCCATCTAACATTTTTAGTTGGCTTACTGTGACAACACCTCAGAAGTATTCTGAACACTGAAGCTTTGTAATACTCTGAATCATGCCTTGTATGTTGGGGAATTTGGGTAGAGCTATAAATATTCAGCCGAGCATATTGTCCATGTTCTATGGCAAGGGAAAATGATGTGCAGCCATTAAACAAATTTATATGATCGTGCTCAGTTTCCATGATTTATTCTGCTCTTGTTGGTCAAAGGAAGAGGCAATAATATAGGGTTTCAGCTCTGTCGGTGAATCACTGAATGGTATCCACCCAATAATTCCTTTGGTTTCTGAGAAAATCTCAGGGTAGAACCATGCATTTCCAAGCACATCATGATAGGTAGAAGGCTGAGGCTGTTTGTTTGTGGATGTAGCCAGCATATGCTTTTCAGGAAGATGAATTCTACAAGCAGCCCGGTAATGCGTTGCTTTTCAAGAGTCCTGTTCCTGTCATCAACATATACTGAACATTGCTCTGTTGGGTTGTATGAACAGGGCATGTATCTTTGCAGAACTTTGTAGAAGTGTTGTGTGGCCTTGCTCCGGATTGAAGCCACACTGACGTCTTGGAGTATTTACCATTCTCGAGCACATATTTTTCTTCTATATTTGCTCATGCTATCACATTTCCAGCCGGCAGCAAACTATTGTGCCCAGCACTTGAGAACTGCATGGCTTCTTTCCTATAATCAGAGTTCTATCATAGCTCAAAGGCACTTTTTGTGTGTGTTTGTGAGGAATCCTATGTTCTTTTTTTTAACTAATAAAAATAAGTAGGCTATAAATCCTAAATGCAAGTTACTAGCAAGGAAGTGCCCTGAAGCGCAGAATGAAGCAGGTTAAGCTTCTGCAGGATAAATAGTCTGCCTGCCTTTTGCTCATATGTTGTCTCTCTCTCTCTCTGATACCTGATTTTTCTCCAGCAAATCTCTTGCCCTTGTAACAAGAAGAAAAACCTTTGACTACAGAGGCCCGGTCAGCTTCGTTTCTCTGTCTTTCTCCTCCACTTCCAACAACAGAAGAGACATAAATGTGGGTCCCTGTTGGCATCTTAGAGAGTCAAAAGCACAGCTCCCTCCAATTAATCTCTGGTCTTTCTGGAGCAGTAAGTCTGGGGCAAGCCAGTTTAGCTGCATTTCTGTGCCCCTCTCCCCACTGACTCACTTCCCCCCTTTCATCCATCTTATTTTTTGTCTACCAGCCAGAAATGCAGGTGGGGAAGCAGGTGTGTGCTAGGCTCCCCTGCGGCAGAATCTTTCCATGACCTGCTTCCAAAGCAGTTAGCTTCGCCTCTCCCTAAACACAAATGAAGTCCTGTACCCATAAGGCAGGATTCAGAGCGACACGCCACACAGTTGGCTGGCTGGGCCCAGCCACCTCTTTGCCAAAAAGGATCCGCTCCGGAGAATTTAGGATTTGTATCATTATCCTTGCCATTGTCATGTTTATTTGTCTGATACAAACACAAGGTGGGTGGGCAACCTGGACCTGGAGACCCCAACAACCTTTCAGAGGAGTTTATTTTCCAGGAATGATTCCCTGCCCTTTAGTTATACTCTAGGAATGCAGTTTTCTTCCGTTCCCTCCCTCCCTCTCACCACCCGCACAATCTCCCACCCTCATTCTTCATGGAAGTGAGTGTTAGGACATGCCATGTCAGCTGTGTCACAGCAGGATCTCTTTATTTAGAAGAGGTGCATTGTCTTTCAACTTCCAAGAAACGGAAGGCTGGTGGAGTTTGTCTCAAGGGAGCTAACAATTAAAATCAAAGCTTGGAAATGCTGCCATTTTGGACTCCATCACGCAGAAGGCCCAGGCTGGATCATGGAATCTAGAAGTCCAAAACCAAAAAGTGACTGCAGATTCCCCCCCCCAAAAAAAAAAAAAAACCCCAACAACAACCCAACAACACCTCTGTAGCCAAAAAGATATAATAAAACAAAATCTCTCTGCTCTGCTTAAAATATTTACAAGTGCAACAGCCCCACTGTCCTGGACGTAATTTGGAGTGTGTATATTGCCCCCGATCACAGGTAGACACTCCCTTTTACCATGTCCCTTCCAAATACAGGGGAACCTCGGTTAACAAACGGCTCGGTTAACATAAAAATCGCATAACAAAAGGAAATCCGTAGAAAATAGTGGCTTGGTTTATGGAATTTTTTTCCAGAACTGATTAATTGGTTTTCAATGTATTCCTATGGGAAACATGTTTTGGTTAATGTATTTTGGTTTTCAATGCATTCCTATGTGAAAATGCATTCAATGCATTCCTATGGGAAATTCGGTTAAAGTAATTTTCACTGTAAGAAACGTCCCGGAGAACGCATTAATTACGTTAACTGAGGTCCCACTGTATATGCTGAATAATCAAAAGAATCCCATACTTACACTATCCCACTACCCCTTACCTGTCTTAAATATATAGTTTAACATCTTTCCTTCAAACAACTACATTCATGTCTCCTCTTCCTTCCCCTCTTCATCAATGGAAGTCCTATCTCTTCATCTGACACAAATATTCATACCTGGTTTAATTTTTATTTGAGCTTTACCCCAGGGTGGGGCCCTCCAAGAATTTTTAGAGGTCAACTTGCCTCACTCCCAGCCCCAATGGCTGTGCTCCTTGAGGCTGATGTGTGCTGTAGTTTGAAACCATAGGAGGGTGTTTGGTTGAGCAGGGAAACTTTATTTTGGGTTCCCTAGTGAATTTCTTTAACCAGTTCCTGCACTGGTGCTTTGAACCCTGAGGTAATTTAATTAACTTTTAGTTTACTTTTTTGGTTTATATGCCGCCCAATCGGGGAAACCCAACTCAGGACAGCTCACAGTAATAATAATAATAATAATAATAATAATAATAATAATAATAATAATAATAATAATAATAATAATAATAATAATAATAATAATAATAATAATAATAATAATAATAATAATAATAATACACATAGATTATACAATATTCAAATACAACAAAATTCAATATTCAGTGCACAAAAGTACCATATTACAATACTAGTTCAACAATACTAATTCAGCAGCCTATCCACCCCAGCTACAAATTAGTTCAGGGGTGGCTGTGGCAAAAATCCCATGGCAAGCTTTAAAACCCACGGCAAGGGGCAGGGTCCCAGGCACAGGTGGAGAAGTTCCCAGGGGCTGGTTGCCCTAGATAGCTGATAGGACTTCAGCATCCCCCAAAACATGCCAGTATAAACACATGGCCCAAATTGCTGAGCTGCCATTTCAATTTCCTTGTACAGTAATCTATTTGATATAGTAACAGTCCTTGTTGTTCAATAGAGGAAAATAGACAAAACCAAATCAGAAGATGGAGGAAGGAGCTCACTGGACAAGGAACAACATTAAAGGAGGATATAGCTGAGGAACTCAACCTCCCCCATGTCGCTTGGAGGACCCTGAATAGGCTGAGGGTCAGAGTCCCTAAATGCAAGACCATCATGCACAAGTGGGGACTGCTGGCAGACAACAACATGCTGTGGGAATGTGGAGAGATAGAGAATCTGGCTAATTTATTGGTGTGACGATTACTGTCACAAATATGCACCACTGAGGACTTAAGTTTAGCCAATGACAAACCAAGAAAGTGGCTTCATTTTGGCAGCCCAAAAGTTGATCTGGACATGAAAAAAGAATTGAGAAAATGTTAAATGTTAGCCTGAAGCTGATGCCCAACCAGGCTATGTGAGGAAGTTATGTGGAGAGTCTCATCAAATTTAGTGCAGACGCTATTCTGAAAACATCCATCCTAATGTCATCATTACTGCAAACATTTTTTCTTTCTCCAAGTCTTAATATCTGCCCTAGAACTGAAACAAACTCTCAATTTATGGCCAATCTCTAAATATGTAATGAAAGAGGCATGTTTCCCTTCTCACAAAGAAACTGATTCTATAAAAGACTGCTTCTGGAAAATCCTATCACCCAGTAGAAAACACAGAGATTCTTTTTACTTCACAACATCTTGGAACATAGAATTATTTCCAAAAATAACAACAATCATTTTCCCATAGGGCAATTATTTGAAAAATATAAACAGAATATTTAGGTATAGGTACAAGTATAAGTGGAACTGCAGTGGCTTAGTGGTTAAGAAGCTGAACTTAATAGCTGAAGTGCTCCAAAACGGAGAGAGCTCCCAACTCTGTCCCAGCATCAGCCAACCTAGCAGATTGAAAGCAAGAAATTGCAAGTAGATAAATAGGTACCACTTCAGTGGGAAGGTAAACAGCATTCCATGGTATCTAGTCATGCCTGCCACATGTCCATGGAAATATTTGCAGATGCAGACAGTGCTGACTCTTTGACTATAAAAGATGAGCACTGAATCCTAGAGTTGGATACGACTCTACTTTTACCTTACAAATATAAGTACTGGTTGAATATCAAGAAGACAAAAACGATGACTATAGATAGAAGAACTACACAACTCTAACATTGACAATGAAGAAATTGAAATTTTTGGGGGGGGAGATTGCCTACCATGGTTAATTCATTAATTCATCTATAGAAAAGGAGACTGCAGCCAAGAAATTACATGAAGACAGATTCAGAAGGACAGCAATGAAGGACTTATAAAAGATCATCAAGTACGAGATATCACTGGAGGCCAAAATCAAGATCATCCACACTCTTGTGTTTCTGATCACTATGTACAGGTGTAAAAGCTAGACAGTGAAGAAAACTGACGGAAAAAAATGACTTCTTTTGAAATTTGGTGCTGGAGGAGAGCTCTGTGGATACTCTGAACTACCAGAAAGTTTAACAAGATAGTCCCAGACCAAATCAAGCCTGATGCTGTAATTGTTTTGTATTGTTTTGTTGTAAGCTGTCCAGAGTCGCCATAGGTGAGTGGGGCGGCAAAAAAGTAACTCTTCCTTCCACCCCAAGTTCCTTGTTTGTTAGAATATAGCTGTGACTAAATGGATAGAAAAGATATTTACTTTTAAAAGTAGAATTGCTAGGGCTGGGAACACTATTTGTGCTATACTTTTACTCATGAAAGAATTAATTAAGTATTTCATGACTTGTTGCTTTCAGGAGCTGGGAATAGTTACTTCACTTTTGGCAAGTGATAATCTGAGAGAGATATTCTGTTCATCTGCATGCCAGCTTTCACCACAGGGCAGCAACAGCAGTAACCATGCACTAAGAGTCATAGCTATGTGACATGTTATGTCATGCCACATCGCGTACTGACAGAGGCCTATAAAACAAGGGAAGGGCAGATAGCTTTGCCATGCCATCAAAGGGTTGGAATTACATCCCAGCTCAGATGCATCTTGCTCTCCCTTTCTTATTAATAAAAATGACACACAGTGTAACGGAAGGAAATGGCATTTTTAGCCAGATGACTTCTACCAGTCCTTGCAAACACAGTGAATGTGAAGACTGGAGGGTTGGTAGATCAGCAGTTTGAGACCAGAGTCCTGCATGATGGAATGAGCTCCAGTCATTTGTCCCAGCTCTTGCCAACCTAATAGTTCGAAAGCAAAAAATTGCAAGTAGGTAAATAGGTACCACTTTGGTGGGAAAGGTAGCAGCATTCTGTGCACTCTGGCATCTAGTCATGCTTACCACATGACCACAGAAACATCTGCAGACACAAACAATGCTGGCTCTTTGGCTATAAATGGAGATGTGCCCTGCACCCTAGAGTTGGATACAACTGGCTTTTGAGCAGGAGAGACTTTTACATATGCTAGGCATGTCCCATAAAGTATAATAATGAGAGTGCTTGCTTCAGCCGCACATATACTAAAAGGTTGGCTTTTCTCAACCTCTCATATAGGCCATGCATCATGACCAGGTGAAACAGAGAATGCTAGACACAGAAAGGCAAACCAACCTAGCCCTTTCTGGGTCCAGAGTCTTGGAGACACATTGATGCCCTGACCTGGTACTTGCTCCAACTTGAGGCACCAGATCATCGGAGGACATTTATGTTAGCCGGCTGCCAGGCTCTCCCTTCTGCAGTTCTCGGGGGAAAGTTCCAAAGGACACCAATGTCAGAGAGTCAATGCCCCTGTGACACTGGAGAAATTGAAACCACAGAACATGTTCTCTGCATCTGTCCTTTTTATAGAAACATCCAGAACAAATTCATATCTCCGTTGCGCTACAATTATCCTGGCCACCCAAACAGCACATACACCTGCTGGCTGCTATCTGATGAAAGACCCACTTTTACCCACAACACTGCCAGTTTCTGTGCTGTAGCATGAAAGATCAGAAGAACAATCCTGGCAGGTCCTTCAGCTAAATAAACCACTAGCGCTTCATCACAGGCTTAGTAACAGTTGTAACACTGTTAATTTTAAATACTACTAATTTTACTGCTCCTTAACTCTGAGCAGAAATGCTCCTTTTTAAAATATATTTTAAGTACCCTCATTTTAACTTTTGTTCAGTTTGCTCTACTATGCTGGTCTTGGACCATAATAAAGATGGATGAATGGATGGATATATAGATGAATGGATGGATGGATTGGTTGGTTGATTGATTGACAATTATGAGATTCTTTCCCTCTTGCTATGAAGTAAATGGTTCATCTGTGGTCTGCTAGGCTTTGATTCATTCTTTTTTATTTTATCATACATCAATTATATAATAACAAAATCAGAAAGTCCAATGTAACAATGGATAATGATGCATCACCCAAATTCCTGTTGCTCAGTGAAACAGTGGGGATTTGGTAATTTAACTCCCTGACAGATTCCATTGATTCAAATTTGGCCTCAAATTGCCCCCCCCCCTTTTAGCATAGTAAGTCTAATTCAGAGTAGACCCATTTGTATGAATGAAACAGTGGAATTCAGATGATGAAATTTCTTAACAGGGAGCTGCATTTCCACATGAATGGAAGAGAGCGCTGCTGACTGAGTATGGAGTGGAGGGGGAAGAAAGACTAATAGCAATTAGCAATTCCACTTATATATCACCTCATAGTGCTTAGTATACTCCATGGGTGGTTCACATGCATTTGCCTCCAACATGCTAGGTCCTCATTTTACTAACCTCTGAAAGATGCAAGGTTGAGTCAACTTTGGGTCTCATCAGGATCGACCTCACAAAATTTTGGCTATAGTACAACAGTTTTAACCACTGTGCCACCAGGGCTCCAACTGGAACGAATTCATGTTGTGGCAGAGAAAGAACAGAAATGGAACAAATGAGGTTTTAGCCAAAGTAAAGTGAGTTAACGTGTATGCATATATCCTACAGCCAACTTCCCGAAAAAATCAGATTGAATAACTGTTACTTCATGATGTGTGAAAATATGACTTTATGCTGTGTTAACAATTTGGTGAGATTTGAGAGCATTGATACAGCACTGATCTTTACAGTAAAAACATTGGATCAAGCACTCTTGTTTAAAAAAACCAGTTACCAGGGTTTGTTTTTTATGGTAATTAGGCTCATTTTTTAAAGTTTCTTAATGGCCAGATAAAAAAGCCAGAATATTGTTATCGGCCAATTAATTTGGGGTGTGGGGTTAATAGCATAAGGAGCTATTACAGCAGTCACGTTGACCTTATTAAAATCATGGTTTATAATGGATAAATGGACAAAGACAAAGCAATATAATTTAACAACCTGTATTAAAAACACTCTTTGGTTTAGCAGTTTAAAAAAAGAAAAAGAAAATCCGAATACAATTGAGAAAAAAAAATCCTGAACTAGGGTCCCATTGCCATCTGTACTATGAAAGATGGGCAGGGCTTTCTTTAAACAAACAGTACTCTTCTGACAAAAGTGCAGCTGGTCTCATCATTGCTCATCTTTAGGAGGTCATCTGAGTCTTATTGCCTAGATCTGACACAGTGCTAAGGCAGGTATTGTTGTTGCTCAGTTGCACAGTTGATTCCGACCCTTTGTGACCCCATGGACCATTGTCCTCCAGGCACGTCTGTTCTCCACCATCATTCTCAACCCACCCAGCTCTGCGCCCGTTGCATCAACAATACCATCTAGCCATCTCATCTTTGACCTCCGCCTTTTTCTTTTGCACTCCACCTTTCCCAGCATCAAGTGACTCCTCTCTTCTTATTTGATGTCCAAAGTACTTTAGCTTCATCTTTACTGTTTGACCTTCTAAGGAGCAGTCAGGGTTGATTTCTTCTAAGATCGACCTATTTGTTCTCCTTGCTTTCCAGGGTACTCTCAAAACTCTCCTCCAACATGACATTTCAAAGGCATCTATTCTTCTGCGCTCAGCTTTCCTAATGGTCCAGATCTCACAACCATACATTACCACCAGGAATACCATTGCTTTGACTAAGCGAATTTTTGTTTGCAAGGTGATGTCTCTACTTTTCACTATGTTCCCCAGGTTTCTCATAGCTTGCCTCCCAAGAATAAGTCACCTTTTTATTTCATGGCTGCAATTACCATCTGTAGTGATAGGCAGGTATAGTTCACTGATTTCAGTTGGCTGAATCTGCCTACTCTGCACTGGATATAGGTCTGCTTTCCTCAATGGGTCATTTCAGATAAAATGCATTTAGTTAATGCAACATGCTACAATATATCATTGAAGGGAAGATTGAGGGTAAATGGGGAAGAGGTAGAAGGTGGATTTCTTGGTTGTGTAACACATGAGACAGGCTGGACCTTAACAAAGAGCAACTAATCCATTGAGCAGTAATGGCCAACCTTGGTACTCCTGCTGTTCTTGAACTTCAATTCCTAGAAGCCTTGATCAGCAGGAGTGCTGAACTGGGCTTATGGTAATTGAAGTCCAAGAACACCTGGAATGCCAAGGTTGACCATCACTGCCATAGAGCAATAAATAGGTGGAATTATGCCATGAGAATAGTGATTCTGAGCCACTGAGACAACACTCAGAGAGAGAGGGAGGGAAAGAGAGATATCTTAGATAAATCTGGTGAAACAACAAAGGATGACAGGAGCAACATTTTAAAAATTTAATTTCAAGTGTGCAAATATGATTTTAGTGCAATTCAGACTTGACGAACTTGATTTATTATTTAGATGGGTGGAATTTTGTCTGCCTCTTGTATTTCTATAGACATGGGTGATGAATTGTAACAATTCTAACAATTAAAATCACCCTTTGTAACACTTACAATTTTAAAGTGTTGGGAAATGAAAATTTTAAAAACTGCTCTGGAAAAAAAGTAAGAGAAAATAATGTAATGCATTTGCAATGCATCTGTATTTGACATTTTCCAGGCTATTTCAATGTGTTTCTGTAAATTAAATGTACTGTACTTCATGTTCTGAAACACCCAGAGTGTTTGGGAAGATATAACTGATTACATTTTTGCCAGATGCCGACCCCGAAACATGAGCTGTACTATGATATACATACTCATTGTGACTTGCCCGAATCTTCCCCAAAGCACAGGAAAATACATTTACATTGGTTTGTGAATGAATTACAGAATATGGTTTTAGACTTATCTTATATCAAGTTCAATTTTATGTGGAATCTTCCTCACTTTTGGAATTTCACATGGACCCACAACTATCCTATATTATAGATGTGCTGCTGCTATTTCAAACTACACCTTTAAATCAGTGGTGCCATCCTTAAGTCTTCTAGAGTTATCTTTTAAACATACTCCTCTGCATCATATCCACAGATATAAGGATTACCTTTCTGAAGCTTGATTGCTTTTAGTTTATTTGTTCATTCATTTATTTATTCATTTAACTCTGCATTTCTACCCCCAAAGTACTCAAATTTTGATGAATAAGATACAGTGGTACCTCACTTAAAGTGCATAATACATTCCACAGGATTGGTCTTTAAGTGAGTTGCTTTTTAAGCAAAACTCTTGGAAAAAGTGCAGCCACTGCCATTGTAAGTAACTGATTGTGACTTCTGGTGGCGGTGGGGGGATTGTGAACCCCGATTCAGTTGTTAAGCAAGTTTTTGGTTGTTTTTAGTTGTTAAGCAAGGGCAACCATTCAGAGAAAATTCTGCTCTTTAAGCAAGTTAGTCTCTAAGTAAGACGCTCTTTATGCAAGGTTTCACTGTATAGCATAAAAGCCAGGCAGTTAATAACACCAAAAAAACACACACAACAGTTTTAATTTATGAATTTTCTGTAAGCCGCTTAGAGTCAGGTTCGCCTGATTGGGGCGGGATAATAAATATAAATAAATAAATAAATAAATAAATAAATAAATAAATAAATAAATAAATAAATAAAAGACAGAGCTAATACTAAGCCCATTAAGTAGCCTTCATATGTAGAGTAATTTACAGGCCAAAGACCTGCCAATATAAAAGGAAGCTCTTGCCTGCTGGTAGATTTTCAAAGAAAGGGAAACAACCTAGTATCTCTTGACTGGAAATTCCAGTGGCCACTGATAATTCATTTTTTCCATCTTTAGCAGATGTGTCTTCAATGGAGACAGCATAGAGAGAAAAGCTACCCCAAAGATATCTAACTTTGTTCTTGACTGGATCATATGGGAGAATAGTGTTTCAGATAGTCTGGACTCAAACTGCAAAGAGTTTTCCAGGCCACAGCTACACTTAGAATTGTTCTTAGAAACAGACTGATACCCAGTAAAGTTGTCATTACAAAGGAGGTGCTATGCCCCCTATAGCCACCCCCTATCAGCAATCTAGTGGCAATATTCTGACCAGTGAAGGTATTTAACATTTTTCAAATGCAGTCCTGTGCAGAGTGTGTTATGATTGTTTCAGTCATATGCAGTGGTGAGCATCAGCAGGTTCGCACTAGTTCACCAGAACAGGTAGCAAAAATTCTGGCTGGCCCCATCCACCCAAGTTTTGAAATTAAGTAGTCCTAATTCGGGTGAAAGGCAGGGCTTTCCCCCTGGCCACGCCCACCATACCACACCCACAGTGTGGTAGTAAATTTTTTTGGAGCCCACCACTGGTCATATGTAGCTAAGACATGTGTTTCACCATTGCTAGATCAGATAATTCCGGGAATGGGCACCGTTGAAGTATTAGCCTTCAGGTAATGTGCTCAGATGCTCCTAGATGTTTCTGTAACCTACATATCAAGCTGCAGGGCTGAATCCAGGAGTACATTGTGACTGTGTACATAAATCTCCAATTAAAGGGTCCCCATTCTGCATAGCTTCAGATTTCCCATCCTTCCTTTTGTATGAGCAGGAAGTTCAGGTTGTTTGCTGTATTCAATCCCCTCCTGACACTAGCCACAAATTAAGCAGGGCATTGGGTTAAGCTGTCCTGTCTACATAGGATGCATGTTAAGCTATATATACCTATACGGTTCCTACCCTATCTCCTCTAACTGTTGCTATAAATTATAGCAGCTCAGTTTTGGGACAGTGGTAGAGAAATGAATTTGTGTACCAACTCTGTATACATTCTATCTAAAAATCAAAATTAGGACTCAAGAGGTTGTTTGAGGTTTATTGTGTTATCCCGATGTGAACTTAGTGATTCAGATTTAGCAGTTCATGACTCATGAAGTTCAAATCAGGATCCAGATATTTCACTGCATATTTTCTCATGTTCTGGTGCTTCAGGTCTTGTAGCTCCATCTGTTGTTGGGCAGACTTGTCAACCTGCAAAATGTGGTAAACAAACAAAAGGAAATATATTCAAATAATGAAATCTGCTACTTTTTAATCAAGAGTAATGAATTACAGAGGGATAATTCTAAGCACCTGTCCTCACTGGGAACCATGTCAATTAGGGAAGTGTGGAAACAAATAAGGGGCTTCAGAAAATGGCTTTCTTTGACGAGCGTGTGATTACACATGGAAATAGATTATACTTCAGACTTCTTGTGGACAGGTCCAGTGTGATCTATCTCCTGGTGATCACACAACATAGAAGGAATTGTGCTCCAGCCCAGTCTTGATCTGTGTTTTTACTTTTGGGGGGATGAGCTGAAATAATTCCCAGACGATGGAAGGGTTAATTCTGCCATCTGATCACAATTTCATGCAGATTCAGACCCAGTCCAGTTGAACAGGTCCAGTCTTGAACCTGAGTAAAGATTTGAAAGACCCAAGGTTCCTGCACCTTATTGGCTGAAATCCTTTTCCTTAGCGTAGTATATGCCACAACATTTTTTGTCTTTTATATTTTTACTCTCTGATATGCTTGAAACACAGACTGATATGGTTACCATTTCAAAAATTTCTACTATGAACAAAAAAAGGCTATGAAGTGCAACAGGGATAGTTTCTGGCATGATTATGAGAAGCTGAAATATATCAAAAACTGAATTGCACGTATGAATCATCCCCTTGAATCATTGGGGATTTGGTGAGTCAACTTCACAGTAAATTTCACTCTTTTAAATAGGTCTATTCTAGTTGTGTCATACTATACTTGGCAACAGGATTTCAGCCACCGACGATGATGGCAAATATTTTAAAACAAGTTATTCATGCTCATTCTCCGATAAAATTGGATAAAGCTGATGGAATAATACTGTAATTCATTGAGAGGGGATTACATGACAGATTACAGAGGAATAGTTGCCTTTTGCAGTATGGTTTTGATAAAAATGGGAATTTTGATAACCTTTAACATTTCTTGGCATAATCAGAACAAATTTTCAGACATAGTTACCTTGTCAGAGTCATGTGTCAGGCTGGTGGAGTGAGAAGAGGGGAGTGTGAGGCTCGTTCTCCTCTGAGCATTATGTGGTTATGGTTACTGTTAAGTTTGGTTCTGTTTAATAGACTGATATATTGCAAAGTTCAGTTGTTCACTGATTCTGTGGTGGACAAAGGACTCATGGAACCCACCCTGGGCAGGTGGCCACACATCAAAACCAGGAGCTGCAAGGGGAAAGGATCTTTAACCTCAGCCTGTGATCTCCATTCACTCTCTCCTCCATTGCCCCATTACTTCCTGCAGCAAGAAAGTTGCTAAATTAAGTTCAATTGTTAGTCGCAATTCAATAAGACTCATTCAATCAGTGCGACAGTTGGAAAAACTTACATACGTTCCTCAGGATGCACGCTCTAATTGGGACCAATTGGATTAGGGCCATTGTTTCTATGCCCAAAGCTACGATTTTACTTTGGTTGTAAAATTGATGACTTTTGTTAAAAAAAATTATCTAAAAGTCCTATAAAAAACAAACAAATATGGACAGATGTATAAGAGTGTGCAGATATATTTTTGCCAACCATCTGAGAGTATTTCCCAGTTGGATTGTCTATGAGTAGCCTAGATAGAATATACAGGTAGATGGTTTTATTTGTATTCAGTTTCTTGACCTGCTTCTCCCTCAGCTTTCAGCTCATATAGCAGTGATGGTGAACCTTGGCACTTCAGGTGTTCTTGAACTTCAATTCACAGAAATCCTGATCAACAAGAGTGCTGACTTGGGTTTCTGGGAATTTAAGTCCAAGAACACCTGGAGTGCCAAGGTTCACCATCACTGTCATAAAGGATGGAGGTGGTTTAGAAGTGTACTTTGATAGTCTCAAGCAAGAAGACTGGCAATACCTATGTGATCTTGCATAATGGCTCTCAGAGAATTCCCTGCAAGTTTTCCAAGGTTCAAGGCTGGTCAATGCAGTCAGCTGTCTAGCAAAGCTCTCATAAGCGTCTCTGTGTCAAGTACAATGGCTTTGTTTTTCGATTCCCTGAGATGATTAGCATATGCAGAGTGTCAGCTGTATTTCTGAAGGTGTCAGCTGGCGTTTCCCCAGCCTGACACAATTCTAATGGAGGAGCTGAGGCTGTGATAGATACAAACATCAGTGACAGAAAAGGAGGCTGCTGGAAAATGCATGCAAAAAAAGTAATTTATTTCCCTTGGTGAATCTGGAAAGTGTCTTTAGATGTCTGGAATACATGGCACATTATTATTATTATTCATGTTTTAATAATCTCCTAGGAAACAGGCAATGAAGGAAGGGAGCACATAATCATAATTGTCTAAAGACAAGTATGTTCAAATTACAAAGTGTTGTGTTAATAGGTTGCAAGCAGCTTCTAATTATAATGGCGCATAAATGCAACAGAGGGGCTGTCGGGCCATTATAGAAATTGCAGCATTCCTTGCGACTTTCCAAGAAAAAGAAGAAGCATTAGCATATAATCCTGTCCTCTTTGTACTTGGGAGAAGGAAGTTCACAAACAAATCTCACATATAAATAAAGACATTTGTTTGCTTGCTTCTCTGCTCTTTCCCCTTCCTCCATCTGAGGATGCTTCTGTTTAAAAACGTACCCGATAACATAAAGCTTGTCAAACTGGAATTGTGACACTTGCTCTGAGAGAAGGAATGTTTGGTTTCCAATCAGACAGTTACATTATTCTTTAAAAATAAAAATAATGTATAACCCTTTCTTCACAGACATACATCATGTACACATACCTGGAACACTGCAAAGATCTTTTCCTGTGTTTTCATGGGAGAACAGAACTCTAAAAGAAAACTAGTTCAGGAAAAGGTTCTGTGCAAATAAAAGAAAACCACACTTAACATAACTCAGGTTCCCCCCTCCTTCTTGCATGGCTGAACTAAGTGAAACCCATTTCAAGGCTCATAAACCAGGAAAGAAACCCATTAACTATTCATTGACTGATCAAAAACTGCTATGATTATACTAGAAGGGAAACTGTTTACAGTTTTGGTGAGAAGCTGGTTCTTTCTCTCTCACCCCCTCACCCCAAGCACACATACTGTGGTGAAGACAGGAGGAAGTGTGGATCAATGTACAGGTTAAAATATAGCTCACTGTTCCTTTTGAACTAGCACCCTAGGCTGTAGCTTATTCCTCCCCAACCTGGTGGCTCCAAGGTATCTTATACAGTACTACAATTTCTATAATCTCCAGCCATATTGGCAGTTCTTCATGCTGGCTGGACATGAGAGAGGCTGCTAGTGTAAGCCCTATGACCTTTCTGGTTCAGCCCAAAAGGTGGGAAAATCCTTCTTTAATTCTTCAAGAAACTCCTGTTCTGGTACTGGTGAAAAGAATTTGGAAATTTACAGGTTGTGGTAGTCTGTTTTGCTCTATGACTATTGTTGGTTATTACATAAGTGTGCATAAGGGGAAAACATTTCTGTGAAGCCTGTGTTTGCAATACTTAGACGGACAGACGGACGGACAGACAGACAGATAGATAGATAGATATTGAGAGAGAAGAAAGAAGCAGAGTGTGTTATTCATCTAGTCTAACACATCTTGAGGGTGTCATGTTTGCAGAAGGCTTTGGTCCCCCACCCCTGAGTAAAGAGATGGATACAATAATTTTTGGTTTAAACAATGGGATACTTTATTCAAACAACTCAAACTGTGGCATAACAGCTCTGCATGAGGCCAATGTAGCACTGGTAAGTCAATGTACCAGTTTAATATAGTCCAATTTAAATATTCTAATTTATTGCCTGCCCAATTAAGAAGTGCCACACATGGTTAACACTTCTAGCTAAATTTCAGGTGAACCTCTATCATAGCTACCAAGTTGTTGAACTTCAGTAGCCACCAGTTTGTGATATTTATTAAATTCAACAGCAATATTAACTTCCTTTGTCTTGCAACCAAGCTGCTGAACCAAATGTGTATCTTACCTGACTTGCTTTGAGCTCCAATTCTTAGACTTACCTATGCTACCCACAAAAAGTGACCAAATTGGAAAACAACACCAAAAAATTCCCTCAAGCTGAACCGTCCACTCAGTGTGGGATGGGTGAAAACACCAAAAACCCAGGTGGCCAATCAGGGTTCCAGCAAAAAATTCCTATCCGGCCCATTGAAGTGACTGACTGAAGAAACATCCCACTGAAGCTTTAGGGAAGCAGGGCGAGCAATTGCTTTCAGAGCTTTTGAAAGCCAAGAAGGCTCAGACTCTTAAATAGGACTCCATGCCCCTCCCACTGAGCATGTGCTTCCTAGGCTCTCCTCCATCTCCCAGGGAGCAAAGCACGCACCCCAAACATGCATTCAGGGCACGCGGACATTGTTACACCAATCTTGTTGACCTAGCTGCCTGCTTCCACTCCTCCCATTGGTTAGGCTGGGATTAGGGACGACTACCATAGCCAAAGGTTAGCATACTGTTTGGGTGGGGAAGGAGAACACCATATATCCAACATCCAATACTTCTCTCAACTATCAGAGAGCACAAACTATATTTAGACAGTAAGAGGGGGGTAGCAAATGGGGCTGCCTCCACCTCTGGTGGTCAGCCTTCTGTCTTTCCTTACCTTTGATTTTACATCTCTCCCCCCCTCTTCCATTTCTTTTTAAAGCCCTCCTGGTGAATTTCTTCATGCTCAGCCCAAATACATTCTTCCCAGCACTGGTGGCGCAGTGGTTAAGCTGCTGTCCTGCAACCAAAAGGTTGTGAGTTTGATCCTGATGAGGACTCAAGGTTGACTCAGCCTTCCATCCTTCTGAGGTCATTAAAATGTGTACCCAGCATGTTAGGGGCAAACATGCAAATTAACTTGTGGACCAACCATAGAGTGCACTAAGTGATATGGGGTGATATATAAGTGTGAGTGCCTTGCTTTGCTTTGTGAGGTGCCACCCATCCCTCGCCAGCAATCCATCTTCCAAGATTTGGCCCATGGTCCCAAAACTCAAATCCTTCACCTCAGTACCATTTTTTTAGCCAGTCATTCATTCACCCAGAGTATTTTCCTTTCCCTATCTTTCCCTCTTCTGAGCACTGGTAGGATGGATGAGTCCCCAAGTCACTGAGTTTCCTTCCCAGAGCTTCAAAGTCTGCTGTAAATTCTACATAATTCCTCTTAACAGTATCGTTTGTTCCCACATGGATGAAAAGAAATAGATATGCATCTGTGGGCTTTATAAGTGATGGCAATCCTTCTGTCACATCCCGAATCTTTTCTCCAATTCCACAGAGTAGGGAGTTTCCTACTACAATGACTGTTCTCTCCTTCTTTTTGTAGGGTGTGGGTTCTGCATCCCTGGTTTCCTGAGCTTCAGGCTCTCTCATGTACTCTTGGGGGATCTCTTGTTTGTCTTCTTCTGCATGCTGTCCACTAGACTCCTCTTCTGGGATCTAAAAGGGGGTTTGCAGTTCCACAGGCGAAGAGACTCTTCTCCTTCTTTTGCTTTTAACTGTAACACTTTTCCATGGCACTTCCTCCACTCCCTTTGTTCTCTCACCAGCAATCTCTTCCTCAGTTTTGCCTTGTTGTTCTTCCACCTCTGTTACTTCTCTTGACTGCTGCAACTCAAGAATTCTGACTATGAACTTTTCATCTTTGTTAATCTTAAATGAGGCAATTTACTTCTCCAGTTCCTTCACTTTTTCTTTCAAGAGTGCTATCAATTTACACTTGGAGTGCATTATTGAATGAATGAATGAATGAAAGTTGTGTTATTCTCAGGCATAAAGACCAACATTGCACATACCTTGAAGGTCACCACCACTGAAGAGTCTCTTCCCTACATAATATTTAATTATTTCTGTTTTAATTTAAAAACCCTTTTCTTTGTTTTCCCAGGTGCCACTTAAAGCATTTTGCAGTTTTCAGGCCAGGCATGGGGTGGGACACCGTGACAGTAGGATTCTTCCCAGGTCGCCCTTGCCTCTGGCGTCCTGGGGTGCAAATAATAATTTTATTATTATTTTATCTGCCCGGTTTAGATTAAGCCATTGTTCCAAGCTCCCTCCTTCAGTTTGGAGCAATAGTTTATTCTAAAGTGCCTTGTGTTGGGCGGAGAAAGCAAGGGACAGTGATCAAGTGGCTCCCGGGAGCAGCCTTCTCCCCCTTCCCTTGATTGCCACCCCTCCCTTGCTCTGTGCAGTGTGGCACTTTAGATTAAGCCATTGCTCTAAGCTCCCTCCTTCAGCTTGGAAGACTGGTTTATTCTAAAGTGCCTCACAATCAATAAAATAATAATAATATAATATAATAATACAATCAATGTATGTTGGAGTGGGCTTCGGTGGTGGTGGTGGGGAGTCTCAGCCTCCCATGTCACAGAAAATAGGAAGCTCTATTTTCCAGAGAATCTTGCCTACTCATGATATGCCCAAAGTAGGACAGCCTCAGCTTCATCTTTTTTTGCTTCCAGAGATAGTTCAGGCTTGACTTGCTCTAGAACCCACTTGCTCTAGAACCCACAGGCTTTCTCAATGTTTTCAAGTCGTAGGCTGGATCACTCCCCCTCAGATGGCTGAGTGTGCTGGTCACATGGCATTGCATGAGTTCTTGAGCGTATTCTTGTGCATTTCCACATGTTTTCGGTGAGTTCTTGTGCATTTTTAGCATGTTTTTGTGAGGTTTTGGCGAGTTCTTGTATGAAAAAGCATGTTTTCACTGCATTGTCTGAGCATTTTCAGTGCTTCCACCACTTGCGGGAGTGGCAGCAGTGGTAACAAGGGCAGAGGGCCACATGAAATGGCTCTGTGGACTGCATCTGGACCTCACAGGCCATAGGTTGCTAATGCCTGATCTAGGGCATACAGAGCTCTCTTCCAGCAACACATTTGAAACTAATCATTCCCCACTCCCCACACGTCAGCTGTGTTGCTGGGAGGCAAAAGACTGCTATAGTTTATAGTTCTAATATTTCAAAGGTGGAATGTCTAGTTTAATATCATGTTTTTATTAATTCTGATGCTTATATATTGAGAGTCATCTTAAGAAGTTTTTGTACTCCACATTTCTCCCCCAGAAAATTAATAAAAAGGCAGCTTCCGCATTCACTAGCTTGGTTTCACAGTCGCCATCCATTTCAACTACGGTATGTGAGGTGGAGAACATGGAATCAACCTGTATCACAAACCACTAGAGTAAGTACAGTCTTTCCCAAACTCACAAACATGCCCCCTATGTCGGGTTAAATTAAACACTTCCCAAATGATGACTCCTCTTTTCCCACGTGCAGTTTTAGCACTAGCGGAGGGCAAGGAGTAGATGACTTTTCAACTGCCTACTCACAGAACTGCCAACTGCTGCAGTTACTTGACTGCTTTGCAACCGTGTCCATAACAACACACCAAATTGCAAAAATATAGTAGGTGTTGTGTTTCTTGGCATGGCAATAAAGAGATAGGAAAATGTTCCTCTCCATGACTTTTCAAAGTCAAGTTGTTCTTGAAGGTATAGAGAGAGGAGGGTTTATTAAAACCTAGGTAATTTATCACCACAGTAGTGTAATCAGTCCATTATGTATTATTTAACTATCATGCTTAATTCATTAATCCACATATAGAGAAATAAATTTAATTTTACCAACCAAGGTGTCAGTCAGTTCTTCCATGTCATCCCACAATCGTTTTACAAACAATTTGTAAAAGAGTTTTCCGTTTTCTCAGAACTATACATGCACAGAGAGAATGACAAATGCTGAAAAACGGCTGCCAGTCCAAACATCTCAAGTAGTATTGATTTTTTTTTTTGCATTTTATATTTAAATCACTCAGATAGTCACTCTAATGAATAAAAGGGAATAATTGGAAGCACAACTAATAGCCCCATTGACTCCACAGGAGTCATTGTTAATAGTAACAATAAAGAATGTGTCCTAGATACTTTTTTTTATCTGGAGGCTAAACAAAACATTCATAAAAGCTTAAGATACCTTAGAGACTGTAGCCTTCATTTTAGATTCTCTTACTCAAGAGAGGCACCATTCACTATCAAACAATTTAAGATATGGAAACCTTTCTCTCACTCTCTTTCAAAGCTGTTTGCTCAAAATAATGATTAGTATCTCAAAACTAAGTTGGACTGAGTTGGAGCACCTGGGTTCAACTGCCCACCACACATCCTGTGTGGACTTGGGCAAATTACCCTGTTCCAGAGCACCACCCCATAAGAAGATGGGCTGGTAAAGTGCTTAGAGTTGCCATCAACTGGAATCAACTTCACAACATACAATTATGGCTGGAGAGCTCAGTGTTTTGGATCACTTGGTTGCAAGGGTTTGGAGATCAATTCCTCACTGCGTCTCCTAGGAGAAGCCCCAAACTATGCAATCACAGGCACATGCATTGTCCCTGGCTGCCTTCCAGAAGAAGGAAATTGTGTACCACTTATGAGTACTATGGAAAGTGTCACATTAATACAGAAGTATGGATTGAGTTGATAGCAGATCATCATGGTCATGAAAATCATCATCATAATTTAAATACACTAGTACCTCAGATAACATTAAGACTTGGTTCCACAAGTCTTAACGTTATCCGGTTTTTAACATTGTGTGATCCATTGATCATACAATGTTTTTTAAAAAGCCCTGTTCCCCTTCTGAAGAGGAATTGGGGGGGGGGGTTGATCCAGTTTGTTTGGGGAGAGAAAGTGCCCTCCCTTCCCAAACAAACTGGTGATCCCAGCAATCGATCACCGTTTTGCTTGGGGAGGGAATGCACATCATCTGGTTCTCTCCCCAGCCTAGCTGGTGGTTGCACACTCAGACTGCCAGTTTGGTCGGAGGGAGAACAGGCATGCGCAGCCTTCCCCCCAAGCAAACTGCCCTTCTGATCGGAGATCTCTGCCCTAAAGCCCACAGGGCTGGAGACCAGCCCTGCGGGCTTTGGGGCAGAGATCACGTTGGGGAATTTGAGGCAAACTTTTGCATCACACAACGTTAAGATAACATTGTGCGATGCAAACGTTTGCCTCAAATTCCCCAACGTTATCCGGTATTTCGTGACTGGAGTACCATTTTGGTCAGTTCACCCCTGGACTCCTGTGTTGGCAATTCAGTACCCAAGGGGCATGTAGCCAGAAACAATCTAGATTCAGGTACAAATGTTCCACTTGCACAAGCCCACACGCCTTCACATCTTGTTTTAAGAACTCCAACTGCAGAATGAACTCACCAAAAGGAGCCTTGGTTTTGGTAGTTTCACGTCTGGCCTAGACACAGAAGAAGAGGAAGACTTTAGTTGCAAGAAGAGAGGAGGTAATTTATTTCCTGGAAGGTTTTTAAGCAATGTTTAGAATCCCAAGGGTAGGCAAAAGGCCCAGTGGGCCAAGAATATTAGGTCTATTAAAGGAAAGGAATCAATTGTCAAGAAGAAAATAGTATATGGAAAGTCCCACTGATTCAGCAGCACAACTGTAGTTGGGACTAAGAATTGTAATTACTCCTCCTATTTTGTTGTAGGAAGAAAAATCTAAAACAGAACAACCTTTTAAAAGATATATAAACAAAACTTAATGCTTTTGTTCTTGTCATTTTCATTCAGGATATATACTAGAGCCTTTCATATATATATTTTCCAATAAAAGAAGCAAATTCCTCACCACATTCATCAAAGAAACCAGCAAACTTGCCTTCACGTGAGTTCCTTTTATCAAAAAATGTTTTCTTCTGACCTTTTTCTTGCCTTTTGTCAGAAGCACAGTTCTCCCCAGCCATAAATCTTCACGTTACTTGTCACATTTCTTGAGAAACAAAATTACTCCAATCCATTTTCTCAAGCTGTACCGTGTTATTAAATTATCACTTTTTTCCTGGTTAAAAATAAAGTAAAAATGTTGTTCCAAGAAATGCTTTGGTGTTTGCACAATGTGTTTTATGAACTTTCTTCAACAGCAACAGGGTTATTACAGGAAACAGCGAACATGAAATGCACAGCTGTCAAAAATGTCTAGTATAAACAGTCCTCCATTAACTTCTCCATTTTTATAAGATACCTTTTAAAGACATGTGTACATTTTTGAAAAGCCGTTTCATACCCTATTACTTCATTATCTGTTTGACATGCGGGAAATTGACATAATCCACTGTCTACCCAGGAAGGTTGGTAATAGGAAGGAATACACACAAATGTTTTGCGTCTATGCTAGCCCAAGTAGTTGACACTTTATGCTACTTTATATACTCGACTATAAGTCGTCCTGAATATAAGTCAAGGTACCTAATTTGGACCTCTAAAACTAGGGAAATAGATTTACCCAAGTATAAGTTGGGATGGAAAATGCAGGAGCTGCTAGTGAATTTCAATAATTAAAATACCGTAAAATTAATTAATTTAGACCTTTGTGTGGGTATGTTTATGAGTTTTTATGGTAGTGTTAGTACTTTTTTTTTCCACTGTATGTTTGAATTTTCATCACTGCAGTTTTGGGACCCTCGGGATCATTGATCTGAGTATAAGTCAAGTGCCCTTTTTGGATCTCATTTTGGGGGCCAAAAATCTAGACTTATACTTGAGTATATACAGTAATTGTAAAGGTGCAAAAGATGAAGGAAACAGGCAATGCCTTTATTAGATCACTAAAAAAAATGTTATGGAAGCTTTCGTGGTTCAAAACCACTTCTTCAGGCATGTATTAAAATGTTCATGGTGTGGTGGTCTGCCAGGCTCTCATTTTAAGGACAGCAAAATATTTCATGGAGTTAGAAGGATGTCACTTCTGCAGGAAGCTGGGCGCTCACAGTCCGTGTGACTCTCTCTGAAACATAGTAGCTTCCTTTTGTGGCCAGGCAAAGGAATACAGATGCCATGTGAATATGGATCACACGGCTAATCTTCCTTGTTTGACTTTATGCTAACAATCCATTCCTATTAAGCAGCAATTAGTGGGATCACACCTGGCACTGTCAAGGTTTTGAAAAGTTACTTTTCAAAAATACTGCTCCTAGAACTACTTACCCAATACAGCAACTGAAGAATCTGTTAGTTATAGTCCTAAAAAGATTTTTTCCCAGACCTCTGTGAACATTCCAGGTTTTCTCCCATAGTAAGGATGATGATTCCTCTCATGCCCCTCCCACCCAAGTACTCTGAGATTAGCTGCAATCTTGATAGAAACTGGAAACTGGGAGGGTGGAATTGATTTTCCCAACAAGTTATTGGAAGTAATCAGTCAAGTTGTGCACTCTGATTTGGGGATGGGAAACACAAACACACACTCCTAGGAGGGCCATTTTACTGCACAAAGAGCTAAAGTACATGCATTTGAGAAGATTAGTATAATATCCATTTGCTGGAATTTATCAGATTACTTAGCCTCAACTAGATGTGACCCTCTTAGAAGAAAAAGGAAATCCCACCTCAGGACAATCACACATAGCAGAGCCTTGTTGGTGGTGGGATCCTACCTGCTGAAGTTTCTACTGATGGAGAGCTGGTGACCCCCACCTTCACTATTGTTATAGGTAAATACAGATCAAATTGTCCATTCCTTCCATTCTCTGGCAAATCTGACCATTTTCTTTCATTATTTCTTAGAGTTGTATGCAGAAAGAGCCTCCTCGAAGACAGGTATTTTGAATCACAAGCAACCTTGTTGTGCCAGCTAATCTTTCTCACACTGGATCAGATGAAAGAAACTACAGAATGAATCCACCAACGGTGGCTTCATTTTGGCAGTTTCATGGAAGAAGAAGATGATTAGTCATAATCTTGCTAGCAATTGGATGGAGCATTCTGGTGTTGCTCACGTGATTTCTGGCTTGCCTTGTTGAAAATAACAGAACTTATGCCTGCATAAGGGGTGACTGAATACTCTCATGTGTAATTGGAACCACATGCGTCATGGAGATCTCACCATAGCACTATGCTTTTAATAAATAATGGTTTTATTTAAGTCATGTATCTGCCCTAGGCTTTTTGTGTTGGAAAGTAGGATATAGATAGACAAACATGAAATGGACACTGCATGACTATAATTTCCTGTCAAACTAGACTCCCTGAACCAAGATATTATTTCATGTTTTTAAAGACTCCCACCTTAGACAGATACAATTCTTTAGCCTTGTTTTTCAAAATCTCTTTTTTCCCCTCCCCCTCTATTTCAGCCCCAGTGTTTGGTATATTTGATTAGGTGGAAATCACTGGGAAAATTCTTCATCATGTTCAGTCCTGTAGCGGTAATCAGAGCAATGCAGATTTGTTTTCTCAAGTCCAAGGACTTCACTATACAGTACAGTCAAACCTCGCATAAAGAGCGGCTCGCTTAAAGAGTAACTCGCTTAAAGAGCAGAATTTTCCCTGAATGTTCGCTTCGCTTAACAAACAAAATCAACCAAAACCTCGCTTAACAAATAAATCGGGGTTCGCAATCCCCCCCACAATTGGTCACTTACAATGGTGTTTCGCTTAAAGAGCAAATTTGCTTAAAAAGCAATCCTGTGGAACGCATTATGCTCTTTAAGCGAGGTACAACTGTATTTTCATCTGGCTCCAGGAAGCCTTAATCATTTCATGCAGCCTCATTTTTTCAGGCCGCTTTCAAGTAGGTATGATTGTTTGATGACTTTTGTTTGTTGTGGCCACCCTTGCTAAGCAGAAACTATTAAGAAGATAGCCTGGTAACAAGCTAAGTATTTGTTCCTGGTAACTGGTTTTCTTCACTGCTGCCTGAAAGGACTGTGAACCGCCATGAAAATGCAACAGTGGCTAAGTAACATTCAAAATAATGTGCATTCTGGGATTTTAAATTGAGTCGGTTTGACAAACAGAGAGCGAATGTCTTTCTCTTCTCTCCTCCCCATTTCTTTGCCTCGATCCTCGTTTTGTAGAAAAGTGTGGAATGGCTTTTGAAATGCCTCTTGAGGCTGGGGAGAGGAGAAAAATGATGCCAGTACAATTCTCATGTCCAGACAGCATTTTGTTTCTCCAGTGGGACTGCAAAAGTCTCATCAGTCCCATATACACTGGGGAAGGGATGCAATATAGTGGGGCAATTTAGTTAATCCCCTGAAAGGGTTTCAAAATGAGGTAGAATGGGGCAGATTGGCTTGATGGCAGTACAGTTGCAATTGGATTAATCTGCCCTTTTTCTTGGCCCAAAAGCCACCCTGAGTTCTCGGAAAATTGCGGGGTATAAATATAATAATAATATAATATTGATAATGCCCGTGCAGACAGCCTCTCAGTCTGAATCCAGCCAAATGTTTCCTGTTCCATTCTAAGCCTTGGATTGTACCCAGTGGTGGGCATCAGCAGATTCGCACCAGTTCACCAGAACCGGTAGCAGAAATTCTGGCTGGCCCAGCCCATCCAAGTTTTGAAATAAAGTAGTCCTATTTTGGTGAAATGCAGGACTTTCCCCCTGGCCACGCCCACCATACCACACCCACCATACCACACCCACCATACCACACCCACAGTGTGGTAGTAATTTTTTTTTGAGCCCACCACTGATTGTACCACATTCCTAGCAACTTGTGAGCTTGTGAGTCGCCCTCACATTTCTGTTTTGCAAAATAATAATAATAATAATAATAATAATAATAATAATAATAATAATAATAATAATAATAATAATAATAATAATATATTATTATTATTATTATTATTATTATTATTATTATTATTATTATTATTATTATTATTATTATTATTATTATTATTATTATTATTATCTCTTTAGAGGCAACTGCAGCCACAGGGAGTCTTTCTTCTGAAACCTATATTATTATCTTCTGAAGTGGCAGCATTCCAAGTCCCAGGACATGTGAATCTACCATAAGTATGCATGGCACCCTGAAAACCATATGGATGCTTCCCATTGGCCACGTGCAGCAACAAGGTATCCCAAGACAGGTTGTTTCCAGGTAATGTAATGGAACGGCACTTTCTTACTCATTGACTTTTCTCTCCCACAATGTCTTGTTGTAATTAAACCTCATGATGCTTATGAGATTCTCTCTTTCTCATTCCATACTTGGTTAGACTTGAGTTCCTATGTGGCTTCACCTTAGTTAATTCAAGATGCCGTTTGGTCCTTTGCCTCAGGCAGTGACACATCTTGGGCTGGTCCTGTGAAGAGCAGCTCCTTGAGTCTGCAATGAAACTAAGATGCTGTGTGCATGGGTTGGAGGCAGGTTGGGGCACATTGATCAAATCACATGCACACATTGATCAGGCCAATCCACCCCATTTTGAGACCCTGACAGGGATAAACTGAATTGTCGCTTTCCATTTTATCTCATGGCCAAAATATGTGCACACTGAGGATGAGGTAAAATAGCAATAGCAATCACACTTATATACCACCCCATAGTGCTTAGTGCACTGTCTGAGCAGTTGACAAGTTAATTAGCATTTTGCCCCCAACATGGGGGGGGGGTACTTGTTTTACCAACTTCGGAAGAATGGAAAGCTGAGTCAACCTTGAGTCATGGTCAGGATCGAACTCACAACATTCTGGCTGCAGTACAGTAGTTTAACCATTGTACCACCAGGGCTCCTTCCATACATTTGTAGCTGAAGAACCTGTTTCCCAGCTGATCAGAGGAGCGCTTCCTCAAACAGCTGAGCAGCTTGCTCTTTTAAAGGAATAAAATGTCATCTGGATGCAGGGATTTGTACAAAACAGCATTTTGCTCCTCCCTCTGACCTCAAGCGATTTTGAAAAATCACGCTACACCAGCCTGGGAGGACCAGTCTAGACAGGCCCTAACATTAGAATTAAAGTGAGAATTAAGACACAAATGGCTTTCATATGGCATGGAAAGAGGAAACAGCGCTTGAGAAAAGGTGAGAAAAAATAGATAATAAAAACTAAGGATTTCCCATTGGGTTTGTGAATGAAGGTGAATGGAGGAAGAGGTTGTGGTGGCTTCATAATTAAGACACTGAGCTTGATGCAGTCAGCAGTGCAAGGCACGAGTGCTGTGCAACAGAGGGAGTGCCCATCATCTTTCTAGCTTCTGCCAATCTAGCCATTGGAAAATAAGAAATTGCAAGTAGATAAATAGGTACCACTTTGGCAGGAAAGGTAATAGTGTTCTGTGCACTTCCACCTCCAGTCATTCCTGCCACATGACCACTGAGACATCTGAAGCTGAAGACAGCACGGGCTCTTAGGCTGTAAATGAAGATGAGTGCTGCCCCCTAGAGTCAGACACGGGTGGCTTTCAAGCAAGGGAGCCTTTTACCTTTATGTGAATGGAAGGACCATCTTCCCTTGGCTTATTTAAGAGGCCTGCCAACAGACCAGTCACAACTTAGCAGAACTACTCTTTTGGCTACAGTCTGCTGGCAGAAGGGCAGTAAAAGGGGAACAGAAGAGGCAGTGGAAAGGAGGAGATGAGTCATGCCTGCTGCAAGCCTTTTCTAGCCCGGCCATAAAGCTGACACAAAGTTAGGCCAGGGTAACAAAACAAAAAAAAGACTTCCAGCAACCGGAGCTAGGAGGGTTTTTAATTCGTACAGCTTCAGTTGGCAGAGTTTCAGCCCCTTGGCCATTTTGGTCAGTGAGGGTTAAACTTTAAAGGGAACAAGGTATTCGAGGGGAGAGATGAAAGCAAAAATCCAGAGCATATGTTCCGTGTGTATGTGTGTGCGGGGGTGGTGGGGTGGTGGTGGTTTTAGCCCTTCATAGCTATTAAAAAGTAAAAGGTAAAGGTTTCCCTTGCTCGAAAACCAGTCGTATTCAACTCTAGGGTTCAGTGCTCATCTCTGTTTCAAAGCCGAAGAGCCAGTGCTGTCTCCTTCTGCAGACATTTCCGTGGTCATGTGGCATGCATGACTAGACACTGGAGCACACAGAACGCTGTTTACCTTCCCATCGAAGTGGTCCTTATTTATCTACTTGCAATTTCTTGCTTTCAAACTACTAGGTTGGCAGGAGCTGGGACAAAGACGAGAGCTCATTCGATCCTGCAGTACTCAGGAATCGAACTGCTGACTTCCCCCCTTCCAGTCAGCATCTTAGCCATTTGAGTCACTGCAGTCCCAGCTATTAAATAGTGCTCAATTTAATGTGTAAAGGAAAGCTGGGCACAGAATAGATGCCTTTGAGATGTGGTGTTGGAGGAGAGTTTTGAGAGTCCCCTGGACAGCGAGAAGAACAAATAGGTTGATCTTAGAAGAAATCAACCCTGACTGCTCCTTAGAAGGACAGAATATGGAATGACAGAGTGGTCTGGAATAGGAAAAGGAGTAAGACAAGGCTGCATTTTGTCACTCTGCTTATTCAACTTATACACAGAGCACATAATGTGCAATGCAGGGATGGAGGAATCACAATTTGGGATCAAAATTTCTGGGTGAAACAATAACAGTTTGAGATATGCAGATGATACCACCCTAATGGCACAAAGTGAGGAGGACCTAAAGAAGCTCCTGATTAGGTTGAAAGAAGAAAGTGAAAAAGCTGGCTTGAGAGTCAATATAAAGAAAACCAGGATCATGACAACAGGCCCTCTCAGTCCCTGGAAAATAGATGGGGAAGAAGTAGAAGCAGTGACAGATTTTACTTTCTTAGGATCAAAGTTCACTGCAGATGGTGATTTCAGCCATGAAATAAAAAGGCGACTGATTCTTGGGAAGCAAGCAATGAGAAACCTGGGGAGCATAGTGAAAAGTAGAGACATCACCTAAATTCCTATAGTCAAAACAATGGTATTCCCTGTGGCAATGTATGGTTGTGACAGCTGGACCATTAGGAAAGCTGAGTGCAGAAGAATAGATGCCTTTGAAACGTGGTGTTGGAAGAGAGTTTTGAGAATCCCCTGGACAGTGAGGAGAACAAATAGGTCAAACTTAGAAGAAATCCACCCTGACTGCTCCTTAGAAGGTCAAATAGTAAAGATGAAGCTAAAGTACTTTGGACATCAAATGAGAAGAGAGGATTCACTTGAGAAAGCCTTGATACTTCAAAAGGTCGAGGGCAAAGGAAGAAGGGGGCGGCCAAAAAAGAGATGGCTAGATGGTATTGCAGACACAATGGGCACAGAGCTGAGTGAGTTGAGGAGGATGGTGGAGGACAGAGGTGCCTGGTGGACAGTGGTCCATGGGGTCACAAAGGGTCGGAATCGACTGTGCAACTGAACAACAACAACAACAAAGCATCAAGTTTTAAATGTTGGCTGTTCATTATTTGCTAGTGGAACAAAATGGTCGAATGGTATCAGGCAGAAAGGAAGCATCTGGCCAGGCAGCACCTGATGGTGGTCTGTCATGATGCTATGCCAAACTAGAATATCCAGCTGGGCTCCTGCTGCATCAACCAGTCTCTTTACAATGGCTGGGAACACCTAGATTCCGCTTGTGCAAGGAAGCCTAGGATGCCTTCTAGTATAAGCAAGGAGTGTGGAATGTTGTTCACACAAATAGGTGCTGTGGAGGTGTTGTGCCACTGTAGGTTCTGGGCCCCTCCATCCCCCTTCTCTCTGATTATAATATAGAAGGGAAACACTCTGTCATAACACTGTCCATTTCCATCTCTTGATATATTTTCTCTCCCTAGGATGCCTTAATGAGATCTACCAGTTTTTGAGAACAATCCATTTTAATTCCATGTAGCCTCCCAGTCAGAAATTTGGACAAACTGAGGAATGATAACTTCCTTTCCACTCCTTGGCAAGAGTTCTGTGCACAACCATCTTGTAAAGCGATTCTAGGCACCACCTGATCCAGTGGTAAATGTGGTTGTGGATATTTTAGGCTGGCGCATTGGGGATGAAAAATCGAAATTCTTTAGAAGAAAAGGCCAGGATTCTTTTTCCAATATTCATAGTGAACTCAGTGGCTCTCCCTGGGAGTAAACCTGGAGTTAGCACCCTTTGGAAGGCCCTTACTTAAATGGCTCAAAACATCACATTGAAAAAAGCCCCATTGTGCTTAAAATTTATATAATAATTACATGGTTCCTCAAACTGTGAAGACTGCCAATCGTTTTAATGCTCTAACATGCATTATTAACAAAGCCCCAACTCTCTGGGCTGTACCTCAGAGATGTGGAATCTTATTAGGGCATGTGTTTTTAGAAAACTGCTTTATTCCATCCTTTTAGAGGCACATTCGCATCAGGGAAAGCATAGTGGGAATATCAACAGTAAATGCCATTTCCAGTAATGAAGGAGTAAACCTGGATATCCACCGGACCGTTTCCTTGGCAACTGAATGGCACAATCAGAATTTCTCAATTGTAGCTGTATTAAAGAGGCATTTTGAAAAAGAAGAAGAAATTGGTATGTATGCATACCTGTATGTCTGTTTCCAAAAGGCTAGTAAAAAGAAAGTGAGTTGATGATAGGAGGGGAGGAGGGGGAAGATGTTCCAGGCTTTCCTGGAATCTTTCAGAAATCTAAAGGTAGAAAAAGGATGGGTTAAAGTATAGAACAGATGCCCTTGTGAACCTTTTGATTGGAATCAACTCTTGAGTACTAAAAAGAGGCTGGTAAAGAAAAAAGGTGAAAGAAGGCCCTTGCTTCTCCTCGTAACCAGAATCTCAGGGGCAAGGCACAAATAATCAAGAAAATGTTAGTAGGATAAAAATACAGGTGGTTTGAAAATATTTCATTGGCACATAGATGCTGTCTCTTAATATTGGGTGGTTTCAATACTAATCTCATTTCCTTTGCGGCAGGCAGGATTTACTGCCTATGGGTGTAGCCAGAAAGTGTGTCATCTTTTCTTTTGGATGTCATAGCCTCAGTCCCCATCACTGAAAATTGCAGTATAAGGAGAATAGTACAGACAGATAACAGGTCTCTTCTGAAGATTACTAAAGCACTTTAAACCCTGGGAATACTGTACTGTATTTGCATTTGCATACCAAGTGTATCCAAGACACCTTAATACATTTCAGAGTCCATATATATGATGATCCATACAGTTTAAAGTTTTCATGTCTACCTAATTTTTAATTTATTTATCAAAAGTTGTGATTTCTAAAATCCAAATTTTGCCATTCCTAGTAAAGGTAAAGGTTGCCCTTGCTCAAAAGCCAGTCATTTCCAACTCTAGGATTCAGTGCTCATCTTTGTTTATAGCCAAACAGCCAGCACTGTCTGTGTTTGCATATGTTTCTGTGGACATGTGGCAGGTATGCCTGAACACTTTAGTGCATGGAACACTGTTTACCTTCCCACCAAAGTGGTACCTATTTATCTAATTGCAATTTCTTGCTTTCAAACCACTAAGTTGTAAGGAGCTGGGACAGAGATGGGAGGTCATTCCATTGTGCAGTAGTCAGGAATTGAACTCTGACCATCCAGTTGTCGAGTTCAGTGTCTTAACCACCTGAGCCACCACAGTCCCTATGCCATTCCTAGTGAACATTAGATAAGATATTGAATTAGCTAGCTAAAACAAGGGACGAGTGCTTTGCCATTCTTCACGCCTCTTTTGCTTTTCCGGTTGGTGGTGGTTATACTCCGTCTTTAAGCATAATTTGCTTTTCGTGCACCATACCAGATTCTTAATGAACATCAAAGCAGTTGTTTTTGAGATGGACCACATCAGTGCAAAGCCTTCATTTCAACACAAATAGAACTGGTAAGTATAGTATGTCAAGTGGAAACACACTCTGCTTTTGATATTTTGCCATTTCTTTCATCACATCATTTTTCTTGTCAATATATTAAAACCAAAATGCCTTCCTTCCTGGAGCAGCATAGTAAAAGGTGACATATTGCCAATGATGCAGTAGAAGTCAAGTTCCCCCCCCCCCTACCCACTGGAATTTGTTATATTTCTCTAGGGAAGTAGGAGGATAGTAAATATAAGTAGGCACTTATAACTGTATCTATATTCTTTGTTCATCTAGATCAGTAGTGCCTTTGGTGTATGACAGGGTCAGTCAAGAGTCTGAAGGCACAGCTGGACATTCCTGTTGTCTTCAGCTGGATCTCTCCAACACAAATTGCTGAGGACTGAACACAAGACCTTCTTCACATAAATAAAGTGTGTGAGTTGAAATCCTGTCATGCAGTTACACAAATGGTGTAACTTTTAGAGGTGAATAGATGCAAGTTAAGAATTCTCCACAGCTCTTCTCTGTTGCATGCTAAATCACACAACTTGTGCAACAGACATCTACAGAAATTGCTTAACTTCTGGCAGCTTGTGTCCAAAAGTTACACCATTTGTGTGGCTGCACAACAGGATTCCAGCCATGGTCTGCTATTAAGCTATGGCAGTGCAGACTGTTAACTCTGATTTAGTAAGGGATAGCTGATCAACCATGGATTTTATTTTGAATTTTATTAGTGCTGTTCTTTGTGCAGTGCCTATTTGGGAATAAGGTTTGGTACTTTGAGGAACTCCTGTCAAATTGGGAGGTGAGATTAAAACCTGGAGTGGATTCACAGCCACTGTAAAATGGGAGTCAACAGCCTCCTTGTAATGGAAAGGGTCATGTAGACAGCATGGGTAAAAGTGTCCCCTGTGGAGTTGGCAGACAAGTAGACAGTGTGGCTGGAATGTTGAACTGGGAGTTAGGAGACTTAGATTCTAGTCCCAGTTTGAGCCAGGATACTCACTGTGTAACCTTGAGTCAGTCAACCTATCTCAAAAACGATCCACCTCACAGTGTGGTTACAAATATGAAGTAGAGAAGACAGTGGGGCACCCTGTGCCTTGGAGAAAGGCAGCCTTGAAAATGTTAGATGCCCTCACAGCAAACTCATGTTTCTCACGATTCCTGAGAGAGAAAGAATTACAGCTAAACTATTGCCTGGAAAGCATTTTGAGGAGAGCTTCTATAATCCCTTAGCTAGTCTGGCCATTTTGGGCATTGTAACCCCAGAACTTTTCTAAACTGTGAGTCAAACCAGCCAAAGTCTGGAACAGAATACTTAGAAGTGACATTTCCTGTTTGATGCATGCACAGTTCTATTTTTTAGTGCACATGTATCAAATAGAGGTTTGACACATGTGCATTAAAAAAACTGTGCATGCGTCAAACGGAGGTTTGGCGCATGCACAGACATTTTCTTATTTTTTTTTTAATTTACATTTTTGCTCCGTCAATGACATCGATGACATCATGATGGGGTAGTGAAGATTTTGACAACCCACCACTGGCTGGATGCATCTGAGCCTAATATATGCAGTAAATATGATGAATTGATGACAAATACAGTCCCGGTGTCAAATCCTGCATTCTTGACTTGTCCCCTTTAAAACCAATCCCTCCACAGGGGGTGTGTATGTCCCACATTGGGAACCACAGATCTAGACATAATCAGCAAGGCCACCTCCAGAAGAAGGAAATGTCACTTCTGAGTATTCTGTACAGGTACCTGGAAATTGCTGAAAAGGGTCACAATAAGTCAAAATTGACTTGAGGGCAATTATTATTGCTATATATTTCTCTAATATTAAGTATTACCTTTGGAAGCTTTCAGGAGATAATTGCATTAGTCTCTTGCAACAAAAACAACAAGAAGCCTTAGAGGCTTTGAAGTTTTAATTGGCATATTCAGGGTATATATTTGGCATACTTTTTGTGTGTGAAGTTAGCCTTTAACAGAACACAGGGTGTGAAACTTATTATTGAGAGGGAACTGAAATGCAAGAAAATGGAAACACAGACCGTTCTCATAACTGCATCCTTTAATAAACAGTAGTTACATAGTTGCACAGATTTCTTTCATATTTTGTATCTGTACATGCACTTTGATGAGGTTGACTAGGATAAAGCAAGATCAACTACAAAGCATATTCATTTCATTACCAGCTTATGTTACCAGTGCCAAACATGGACACTTACAACAAAACAGAAGCAAAAGTTGGTCACCACGGAAATGAGATGTGTGAGGAAGACTGCTGGAATGACTAGAAGGGATAAAATCAGGAATTAAGTTATAAAGGAAAGAATTGGAACAGAACCAATCTTGCACCACATACAGAGACAACAAATAAAGTGAATTTTTTTTGAATAGTAGCTGTGTTAGTCTGTGGTTCAGGCATATCAAAAAACAAAACAAAATAAACAAAACAAAATAAAAATAAAAAACATTGTAGCACTTTAAAGACTAACTGCTATATTTTTATTATTACCTTTCGTGGATCAAGTCCACTTCTTCAGACAAAGAGTGAAACTTACAGGCATAGTTTTTATACACCAAATTCAGGGGGTCAAAGGGAGAAGGGTGTGGTCAAGCAAGCACAACAATACAGATTCACACAGCCATTAGCAACAACAGATCATTCAGATTAGCTCTAAATGACTCCCTTTTAATCTCAAGGTTGCTGAGAAAGCCCATTCTGGTCTCTGATCAACTTTTGACCTGCATGTCAGAAAACAAACAAAAACACTGAACCTTGTTACTTTCTGATTTGCTAAAGAGAATTGGCAGGAAAGTTGTAATATCAAATCATATAGCAATCTGTGTATCAAATTTGATAATATCCCAGAAACCCTTCGCTAATATTTAGTCCCCTGTGATGGGTGTCTAACAGATGGATGTACAGTAATACCTTGGATAACACTAAGACTTGGTTCCACAAGTCTTGGTGTTATCTGATTTTTAGTGTTATCCGATGCATGTTAAAATCCTATGGGATGGATCAGATAACGTTAAAGCTCCATAGAGATACATTGTAACCTCACAGGCTTTAGTGGTTTTTATCCGATCCATCCCATAGGACCTTAAAGTTATTCGATGCGATTCTCCCTCTCAGATTACTTAACGTTATGCAATTTTAGCATTATCTGAGGCAAATGTTATCCGAGGTATTACTGTATTTGATTTCTGCTGTCTCCCTTACAATCCTAGTTTTGTAATTTCTCTGTTCCAGAATTGCAACTTTCAGGTCTTGGAAAGAGTCTCCCGCTAGATTAAAGTGGTTTGAGACAGGTTTGCCCATTTGTAGAGAATGATTTGGAATTCCATACCTTACAAGGCATATGTAGAAAGAGGAGAAGGACAAAGACCACGAGGCAGACCCAGAGGAAGGTGGGGAGATAACATAAGAGAAATATTACCGGCATACCAAATAACACCGATTGAGGCCGCTAGAGGTGCCAGAGCAAGAATCTTGTATCTACCTTGAGACCCGATGGGGAAATTATACTTTGTGCTCTTTTCATGCAGTTTCCACTGGCCTCCTTCATTTTCTACTGATTTTTCTTCTTCAGATCAGATGACACCCTTGCTCGAAAGCCAGTTGTATCTGACTCTAGGGTTCAGTGCTCATCTCCGCTTATAGCCAAAGAGCCAGCACTGTCTGCACCTGCAGATGTTTCTGTAGTCACGTGCAGGCATGACTAGGCATGAAACACTGTTTACCTTAAGATTTGTAATCCCATCTGACTGTTTTCTGTGTTTTTTCTTGTGTTTTTATTACGAGATGATTTTTAAATATTTTATATATATAATGTTTATACACATTGTTAGCTACCCTGAATGGTGCTTGCACCAAAAGGGCAGGGTATAAATGTAAATAGATAAATAAATTTCAACCAAAGTGGTACCTATTTATCTACTTGCAATTTCTTGCTTATGAACTGCTAGGTTGGCAGGAGCTGGGACAGAGACGAGAGCTAACTCTGGCATGCAACACGTGGGTATCAAACTGCTGACCTGCAGACCTTCTAGTCATCAAGTTCAGTGTCTTAACCACTAAGCTACCATGGTCCCATTAAGTTTAATACACCAATTAAGTTGTAGGATTTGGAGAAGTGCAATATGACAACCCTGCTTCTAACTTTAACAAAGGGGCTGGGTTTTTTTTTAACTACCTGGAATGGTGATTGAATAAGTTGCTCCTACCTAGCACTAACCAGATGTGTTTGCCTTCAAAGTCTACCATCCCCAGCCAGGAGTTGAATGGCAGGATTTGTGGTCCAGAAACATCTAGAAATTGCCATGTTGGGAAATATGATTTTAAAAATATGTCAAGACCCAATTTGAAGGAATAAACATCAAAATGCCAGTGGTGGGGCCTGGACTTGTGTCAACCACAGCCACTTATGTTTTCCTGATGGTTTCATTTATGTCTAATAACTTGAGCTTCACTTTAATCTTTAACTTAGTGAATGGAAAACTCTACTTGCCAGAGTTAAGCTATACTGAATTCAAATAAAATCTGAATTAATTCTGAATAAACGAGGCCTTTTGGGAAAAAAAACATGCCAAAGTCTGGACATGGTATGTTTTTCCTTCTCCAAAAGAAGACTGTGATCCCAGGTAAATGTGTGGCTTGGCCTTCAGTGTGCTGGATTGAGGCAAAGAATGGTGTGTCCTCCTTCCTCTTAAACATAGAACCTCAGTGACATCTTAAATGCAAAAGTGACTTGCCAATGAAAGTAGTGCTAAGGGTTAATTTATTTCTGCGTGGAGGATATGTAGCTGTTATTTTTGCTAATTGAAATCTTATATCCCATTTCCCTTGAAGACTACCGACATAATGGAGCTTGAGTAGGGCTTGTAACTCTTTTGGCTTTTATTTTTCATTACTTTTGCCTACACCGATTTACCATGTGTGCAGCCTCTTTGACAAGGAATCATGTTGACCTCTGTACACGCTGAGTTTGTCTAATTCCCTTGCTCCTCCATTTTGAAGGCTGGCTCCATTGCTTTTTGCCTCAGTAAACTTTGGGATTAAATGTTTCTCCAATGGTTTGATTTATCAGGCAAGCCTAGAGAATTTGGCAAAGAGTGGGAGTTATTGTTTCCTAAGTAGCAAAACCTCAATACAAAGGCAATATTGGGTTCCTGTCCTTCACTTATTCAGTTAACAGCATTTTTAAAATGTTAATTTACAATTTATATCATGCAGTGCCTGTATGTCTGGCAAGCTGTGGAAGACATTAAAATATATTAGGGAAGATGAAGGACCTTAGCAAATTAAGAGGTGATGCTAGCTTGGTAAAAGGCTATAATTTAACTCTCACTCCACAAGAAGAGTGAGGCCTGACCTCCATTAATTCTGTAAATGGGTATAGCACATTAAACATCGAATATTGCTTTGTATCACATTGTGTTCATTTCAGAAATGCCAGGATAAGGCGAAAGAGACTGGTGAAATCAAAGAGAATTGACTGTTTGTACGTGGGTGGAAGACCACTTGGAAACTCTTTGATGCTACTTTGAATTCTTTCATGATAGAAAGAGAGAAGATCTAACAGGGTGGGCAAATTGTGGTCCTCAGGCCACAAATGGTCCTCCAGAACCTAGGTGTAGCCTATAGACCTCTCATCCTATCCAAAGCCTTGTGCCACTATATCTCCAAATAATGTTTCTGCTAGTCAGGACAAAAATAACTGGTGGAGAGAGGCTAAGGCCTCCAAAGTTATATTCATGTAATTTATATTTCAAGGCAGACTCTAAAGGTGCCCTCCAAATAGACAGAGATATTTATTAATGTAACGTATGTGGGGTGGGGACTCTGGAAACCTGGGTTCATATCTCAACCTCACCATGGAAACTTACTGGGGCTGGAAATGGTGAGCTATACCTTGAATATCTCACATATCTCAAAAACTCTGTTACAGTCACTTTAACTTGGAAGGGTCTTCACAGCCCAGAAGAGCAATGTAATTCTTAGTGGCAATGAGGGCTATTAGCATTTCTGTTCACAGATTAGGTCAAGATCTCCCTTGCTGGAAAGCCAGGCATATCTGACTAAAGGGCATAGTGCTCATCTCTGTTTTTAGCCAAAGAGCCAGAGCTTTCTGCAGACATTTCCATGGATATATGGCAGGGATGACTAGAGACTAGGGTGCACAAGAATGCTGTTTCTCTTCCTACCAAAGCGGTACCTATTTATCTACTTGCAAATTTTTGCTTTTGAATTTATGCTACCATTAATCCTTTTGTTGGTTTCGCAATTTTATTTGTTTTTATTCAATAGCTAGATATTATAATAATAATTTCGTGTCAGAAATTATTCTGGGTTGAAAGGATTTTTGAGGGAGAAACTCCACTGAGGGAATGCCCAAATGAGGTTCCTTTCATGTTCCCAAGAGCTGGGACAGAGACAAGGCACTCAATCCATCATGCAGTAACCAGGTTTTTGAACTGCCGATTTGCCAGCCTTCCAGCTAACAAGGCGAGCAGCCTCTTTGACAATGCCTATCTAGGCATTAACTTTTTACAAAAATGAGCACCTGAAGGAAAGTGCCTTAACCTTTCATTTTCAATGTAAGATTTAATCCAGGGGTTCTCAACCAGTGGTGTAGCATGTGTTTCAGCCACCCTGGATGGAGGACAAATTTGCTGCCCCCTGGGTGGGGCCCAGGACACCACACACTGCCCCCTGGTGCTGCCCGGGGCAGGCTGCCAGTGGTGTGAAATTTTGCTGCTGCCCCCCCCAAGTGCCGCCTGGGGCAGACCGCCCTTCGCCCCCATGCTATGCCACTGCACCAGCCTCCTCTGCCTTCCCCAGGGATGCAGTGGCTTCCCTTGGCACAGGGCAGCCGGCGGGCTGGACCACATGCCTGGGCTGGACCACATGCCCTGGAAGGTGACACCCTGGGTGGGCTGCCCCCTGCCCTCCATTGTACACCACTGTTCTCAGCCTTTTCTAGCTGAGGGCTGGGTCACACTCCCTCCAACAGCTTCAGGGGGCAGATGGCTATTTTGCCCTGCTTTCATGATGGGGGCAGCCTGTACATTAAAAATGAACCACACATGGTGCTTCTGGGTGTGGTGGAGGTGATGGTGGGCCACAAGAAATGGCACCGAGGACCACATCTGGCCCATGGGCTGTAGGATGAGGACGCCTGTTTTAGCCTAACTGCAATCACATATAAGAACTGATGGTTTCAGCTGCTGATTTTTAGGTGATGCGCCCAACCATTTATGTGGAGTATAAATGGTTGTTGCAAAGAAGATACAGATGTGGTACCCATCTGTTGACATCCCGTGTGCACACAGAGAGCTGTATGCTTACTGGCCCAATGTGACAAGTATCTGATATTTCTACCTCC
The DNA here is from genome assembly GCA_030440675.1 of Furcifer pardalis. Lineage (NCBI taxonomy): Eukaryota > Metazoa > Chordata > Lepidosauria > Squamata > Chamaeleonidae > Furcifer > Furcifer pardalis. The sequence goes on along the minus strand of CP126890.1, from coordinate 39,101,689 downwards.
CTTGCCTCCAAACCTAATCTACAGTTGCCAGTTTTGACAACCAGCCAGCCCAAAACCTTGAAAAAAGTTTGTATTTTCCATGAGCAAACAGTAACAACAGGTTTCAGGAAAGTTGGCCTGGGATGCCTCGTCTTTCTTTTAGTTGCCTCTTACACTTTCAATGTTTATGATGTGTGCTTTGCCAAATACAGGTAGTTAGAAATGCTGTGTAACGTTAGTACTCACATGGTCCTGTTATTTCTTATCCAGAGATTGTTAGAGGTTTCATCACACACATTACATCTTAAGACCACACACAGTCCCTGAAAGAATAGATGGGAAGTCAGTGGGACACATACTAAATATGCATAATCTCCTCTCTTTTCTCTAGAATGATAACAATAATAATCACACACACACACAGCCAAATTAGGATCCAGCTTCAGAAACCGAATGGGGGCTGCTACTTACACAAATGGCTATTAAAATGCTAATGCTTCTTGAAATAACTTCAGTATTTTTTGCAATATTCTTACTTGGTTTGTTGAGACAATCAAAGCCCTTTCAGACTGCTTGTCCTCTTTAAAACAGTTGACTCAGTCTGCAACACAAACAGCAAATAACTGCAACCGTGGCGAGTTTTCTTTCTTCCTGGAGCAATCTGTGGCCCAATAAGTTGGTGTACAGAAATGTTTTTGCTGACGGGTGCAAAGAGAAATCATAACACATAACCTTGATGCAAGTTGCCAACTTCAAACTAAAGCTGAACTGAGCAGGGGGAGGGATAGGGGTGGTGGTGGGGTTTAATACATTTTCTCAAACAACAATAACAACGAAAATGTTTTGCAATTTGTACAACCCGAAGCTATTACTAAAGAAACCATGACAAAGAACCTGAAAGCCACAATCCATGCATTTCACAGGTGCAGTCAAGTGAAACAGCTTATGAAGGGGTCATAAAAGAGAAAAGCCTGCAGTGGCCAGAAATTCCATGGACTAAGATAATAACATCTCCTATTTTGCCTGGCGTGCTCTCCAATGCTAGTTTTCGATGTCCTGCTGGTGGCAATGCAAAGGAACATATATGTTGGAAGACCAACTCTGACAACTTCTCAGTCAACTACATTTCATTACATCAGTTGCCTTACTTTCAGTGTTCTTGAGCAAGACAAACGCAGATTGTGGAGAGAAAGAATATTGGGTTGAGATGCAAGCTAGCCATTGAGAGAGAGAGAGAGAGAGAGAGAGAGAGAGAGAGTCACACAAATTGGATATTCAGTTTGAGCATTTCTGGAGTGTGAGGTGACTTGACTTAATGCTAGTTGTACAGGGTATTGAACACAGGAAAAAACTGATTGACAGCAAGGGAAAACTGGCCTTAACCTAAAAGAAGGGAGCAACTTACACCAGCTACAATCATGAGCTTCTCAGATTTCAGTACTAAGAAGTGAATGAAAGAGGAGATGCCTGATATATTGGCACAGTGTTTTTGTTGTTCAGTCACACAGTTGATTCCGACCCTTTGTGACCCCATGGACCACTGTCCGCCAGGCACTTCTGTCCTCCACCATCCTCCTCAACTCGCTCAGCTCTGTGCCCATTGTGTCTACAATACCATGTAGCCATCTCATTTTTGGCCGCCCCCTTCTTCTTTTGCCCTCCACCCTTCCCAGCATCAAGGCTTTCTCAAGCGAATCCTCTCTTCTCATTTGATGTCCAAAGTACTTTAGCTTCATCTTTACTATTTGACCTTCTAAGGAGCAGTCAGGGTTGATTTCTTCTAAGATTGACCTATTTGTTCTCCTCGCTGTCCAGGGGACTCTCAAAACTCTCCTCCAACACCACATCTCAAAGGCATCTATTCTGCTGCGCTCAGCTTTTCTTATGGTAGAGCAGACCAAAAATAGTTCTAAATTAGTATTACTGGTGTTAATTGTTTGGAGGTTTTAATCCCAAAACTTTTAGAGGCAGAATCCTGTTAGTTATTTTCCACTCAGGTAACATGTTACACTGAGGGCTGAATATCTTCAAAGCTTATGAAAGGAGATGTCCAGTGATACCATCATATGCAAACTTAGAAATTGTCCAATTGCTCATGAATGAATAGAAGGAACTATCAAGATTCTGCCCAAAATATAATCTTGCAGAAATCTTTCTCTGCCCTCTTAGCAGGGAATTCCTTATATTTAAGATTCTTGGATTCTAGCTGGGGCAAGTCATTTTTTGTCATGTTGAGTGAAAGATATACTAAATGTATAGTTGTTAAATCAACATATGATCTTAAGGCCAAGAGAGAAAGAACACTGCTTGCTGTTTAGAAAATTCTTGCATCCACGGTTCTTGAAAGCTAAAGCCTCTTCATCTGACTCAGGAATGTTTGTACTGACAACTAAAACAACCAAGTTCACAGAGAAGAAATGCTGAATTTCATGTAGCTTGTATGGCTCGGAAATCAGAAAAATTGCATTTTTCAAAACGGTACCACCAGAATCCCTTTTGATCAGAGGATTTTGGCAGCTGTTGTTTAAAAACAAAAAAAGCTTTTCTAATTTGGGAGAAATTATGCAAATTCATTTTTGCTTGGTGTGATTTCTATGTGATGAAGATGGATGGAGACCAATAGGAATGCAGTGAAGATCCTGCCCCAGTGATACTTACCCCAACACATCTGATCTTGGAAGAGGCAGAAGCAGAGCAAACATTTCTGGCAATTGGGAACTGAGTTGTGAGCCATCCAGCAAATGAAGTCATTCACAAAGCAGAGGGCAGTTTATCAGAGACTTATAAGGGAAGGTGAAGTAGCAACTCCCCATCTTTGACATTAAGACTACTCAGAGTTGGCCAATTTAGGTGGATCAAAGGAGGGTTTAAGTGATTGGAATAATTTGGTTTTACTTGATTGGTTTAGTTGATTACATTTGTGTTGAAAAGAAGTTTGGATTTCTGCTCTTAGGTCTGGACCTGTGGGGACCTTTTGATTTCTCCTTTCCCTTGGAAGATCTGGGGATGCTAGTATACACAAGGCTCTTCAATGTACACTCCATTGCTTGTGTGCTTTTGGTACATGGATCAAACAAAGATCAAAACCAGATGGCCTGTCCCCTTATAAATGGCCCTGTGGTTCAGTAACTATAGGACTTACACTTCTCTCCTTCTTCTCTTTTCTCCCATAAAGAAAGAAAGAAATGGGAATGGGACTGAAATGAGAAGCAATTCTGAAAGCAAAGACTGTCAGGAGAGAAAGAAAAGTGTGTTGTTCTTGTTGTTGTTTTTGTGACATGCCATCAAGTTGTCTCCAGCTTGTGGTGACTCTATGACTGTTGTTGTTCAGTCACACATTCGATTCTGACCCTTGCGACCTCATGGACTATTGCACCCCAGGCACCCCTGTCCTCGACCATCCTCCTCAATCCACCCAACAATGACAAAGTGAGGGCAGGCTCAGGTTTGTACCTTTGAGATGTGTAAATCAGTCCCTGGTCCGCCTGAATTTTAAACTAGTTACACAGAACACTGCCTTACACTGAATCAGACCATTGTTTCACCTCATGGCTTAAAGTTAGTGGTTGACATTGACTGGCAGTGGCTCTCCAGGGCTTCAGATGCAGCTCTTTCTCTTCTTGAGCTAGAGATCCCAGCAAAGCATGTGTTCTAACCACTGAGCTATAGCCTCCTGCCCTGTCCCTAGCTGGCAGTCTTGTCTGGTGAGGCAAGGCTTTTGCCAGGACCATATAAAGTCTCATCTTTTTGTTAGTAGTAAGATTACATGTCATATCTAATGTGGAGTGGGGGTCAAGGTGTTGAACATGGACTCAAGAGGCCTGAATTCAAATCCCTGGCCGTGAAAACTCACTCAGTGTGTGTATGGCAAGGATAAGCCACTCCTTCAACATCTCACATGCTTCAAAAGCCCCTGTGACATGGTAGTTAAGCTGCTGCAGCCAAAACTATCCTCACAATGTGAATTTGATCCCGATGGGTAAAGGATGACTCAGCCTTATATTTATTTTATTTATTGTATTTCTGTACCACCCATTTGGGTGGTATCCCACTCTGGGCAGTGAACAAACAGATAACAAATAACAACAAAACCCACAGCAGATCAAAACAACTGACAAATGCATCACAAACTAAAATAAAATAAAGTAACTGGCATCGGAGAGCATAGGGACTCAACCTGACTGACTATTGGCAAAGGGACAACACCCTGAAAAGCTTCCTTGAAGAACAGAATTTTTAATTGTCTTTTAAAGATAGCCAGTGATAGGGCCTGGCGCAGCTCAACTGCTAGAGTGTTCCACAGTGTTGGTGCCGCCACCATGAAGGCTCTGTTTCTAGTTAAAGTCTTTCAAGCCATCTTCAGGGTCGGCCTGGAGCTGAGCTGACTGTGATGACCAGGTGATGCGGGGAGTCGTTCTGCGGGAGAGCGGTTCCGACAGATAGCAAGCCTTCCATCCTTCTGAGTCTGCTAAAATGAGTACCCAACTTGTTTGGGGCAAAATGCTCATACCCTTGTCAACTGCCCAGAGAGTGTTCTAAGTACTGTATATAAGTGTGATTGCTATTGCTGTTAAGGTCAACAGAAATCAGATGCAACCTGACAGCACATAGGAAACAGCAGCAGCAGCGAAACAAAAACAAATAATTCTATGAGATAGAAAAACAGCAAGGTAAGTTTCAATATTTTTTTTGCTTGAGATCATGAAGAGACCTTTGACTTCATTTGATATATGAACAAACAGAAATCCTCCACAGATGAAAAGAAGTTACTGTTGTGGGCGAACATGGTCTCCCTCCAAAGGCTAACTTACCTTTCACTCAGTAGCCAGATGTATAATGTGTGCACTGCCGCACACATATCACAGAGAATGCTGGCATAACTTCTAAACTTCATTGAGATCTCTGTTTGTGCTTTCCTCCGATGTCTCTTTATATACAGTGTAATGTTTTAATTGTCTTGGCTTCTAGTAATGTGATAATTGTGATTCCTTTTCCTAGGCAAAAAAACAGAAAGAAATGGCAGCTAATTGGCAGAGGCAGAGTGAAATCACACAGGTCTCTTGGGGAGAAAAGGAAACAATTTGGCCTTTCATTTAGTCATCTTTCAGTCAGAGACATCGAGGTTGTTAAGAGGTGCCCTGGGATTCATGTACAGTGTGGCTCTTTCCGACTTCCGTAGCTTCTCATTTTGAAGTGACATTATATGCCTCTCATCACTGTCAGTGCCATGAGCTACAGCCGCCTTTCCAGGATAGATGCAGCCACTTCACTCTTCAGTTGTTAACCTTTAAAATGTTAGTCACTGCACCTCCTTCACTGCCAGAATCTCCAGGTAGTTGGAAGCATTCGAAGTTACTTGAAGAGTGATAAATATTGGTGAGATTAACTGGAGGCATTCAATGCCTAGTGAAAGGGCATTTGGGGGGGGGGGGTTTGTCTTTGGCTCCAGTGTGCTGTGGGACTCTTGTCTCTGTGATTTTATATGCCATTTGTCACCATGTCTTTGTCATCACTTGGACAGGACCTGTCATACAAATAGGCACCGCCTGGCCTGCTGATCCCTTCCCCTAATTCTGTCACAGACGAGAAAGCAGAACCCTTTTAGTTCTTCCTCTTCAGTATCCTGCCACCATCTTCAGAGCGGAAACATCACAATTTTCTTAAAGTCATGTACTAAGGAATAAGCAGTCCAATTTGAGAGAGCCTTCCCCCAAACCTGTGTATAAACCTCTATACTACAAATACCATCATTCTGAGCCAGGGTGGCAATACAATTGAGGTGGCCCTTACAGTTAAGAGAAGACAGGAGTTCAGGCAACTCTGAGGGCTCAGGAACTAAAAAGAATGGCAGATAAGAGAAAGCCACTGATTTCCTCTGGCACCCTGCTAAAGGAAAAAGACCAAATCCCATCTTCCCCCTAAAAAGTATTTTTTAAAAACACTTCATTGGCCTTTAGGTCTTTACATGCCAATAAGTGCCATAGGCTGGCCTGCAAAATGGGAAGACATCCTCCAAACAACTAACAGCCAACATTTATCTTTCTGTCCCTTTGAATAAACAGAAACCAAACTTGGGGAAGGTGTCAAATAACAAGAGCTTATCCAATGTCCCCAGTAATGTCACTACACACCAAGCCTGTGCTTAAACCAAAACAGATAATTATAGCTTAGTCCTTTGCTAGAACTGTAAAATCGCAATACAATGACAGTGAGGCCAGAATAACAAACTGCAACCTCTCTCTTCTGTTTCTTCGTATCCAGCTGTGATACTGGTGCCAGACTAGCTAGAGATATTTTAAAAACAGCAAAAAAAATAAAAAATGAAACAATGACTAACATCAGTTTGTTTTGTTAACATGATCTATGGCATGCATGATACTGACAGAGTTCACTTGGGTTGGGTACAGCTCTATCTATATTACAGATGTGAAAATACAGGTCTCATTTTTGTTCCATTTCTTAATCCCATTTATGTTCTCATCCAATCTCAGTTCTATATTACAATGCAAAAGTTTTCCTTTCCACCCTGCACAGATGTTTTAGCATATCATTTCCTCTGTTTGCCTTAAAAATGTACACATTTTCCCCATTGGCTAATGGGCATGCTTAAATGCATTTTCCAAACACATTTTTATTGACAGTTCCCCCAAACATACACATATGGCACTTTAAGGACTAACTGCTATATTTTAATGTTAGCTTTTGTGGATCAAGTTCACTTTATCAGACTTGATCCATGAAAGCAAATATTAAAATACAACAGTTAGTCTTTAAAGTGCCAAAATGTTTTTCCCTTTTTGTTTTGTTTACTCTCTGCTATGCTTGAAACACAGACTAACATGGCTACCATTTCAAAAATTGCAACTATAAAAAATAGGTTTGCAGGTTTTAGATCACTGTTAACATCTATTCAAGCCCCACAGAGACAAGAGAAGTTACAACTAAGATTCATGACCTAAGAGCAGTGGTGGGATGTCAAAATTTTTACTATTCCACCGTGATGTCATCACAGTGTCATCATGATGTCATGGGAAGGGCCAAAGAAAAAGTAATAATAAAATAAAATAAAAATAAGCACACACACACCCCTCAAACCCACCCACAACACAAACCCATAAATAAAATAAATAAATAAAATAAAAATTACATTAAAATACACCCAAACACCCACCCATCCAAAACACAAATCAAACCACTCACCCACCCACCCCAAACACAAACCCGTCACTTACCTGTTAGTATAAGTGCCTGGGCAGCACCATGTTGCAAGATGGATATGGTCATCATACCAGTTCTCTAGGATAATATGCCTTAATGTAAATGTAAAACAGCTGTACCTCCTTAAGGGTTCTCCAACTGGAACAGCAATTGGAACAGCACAGGTGTAGCTTATTGATGAGGTAACTCCAAGACTTTGCTTAAAAACCCCAAGCCAGGCCGCCAGGCCTGCCGGCCACCAGGCCTTTTTAGGAACTGTGGTAGTACAGTCAAACCTCGCATAATGAGCATTTTGCTTAGTGAAAAACTCGCATAACAAGCAAGTTTTTTGCTAAGCAGTCTGACTCGCATAACGAATTTTTCGCTATGCGAGTCAGACTTTTCCCTATGGAAAAACTCGCATAACGAGCATTTCTATGGGGAAAACTCGCATAGCGAGCAACCTCACAGAACGGATTAAATTCGTTATGCGAGGTATGACTGTACGTCAATATAGGTAAAGGTATTAAATACACATTAAAACACACACAGACACACCACATCCAAAGGGGAATAACTTACCCTGAGGAGCAGGCTATAGGGAGCTTCAGGCTAGCAGCTTCTCTTCCTCCTCCCCGCTTGGGAGGACAGCAAGGAGGCCGTGCATACGAGCCAAGCACTGTAGGTGTGCATGCATACCAAGTGCTTGGCGTGCATGCGCAGTGGGGGAACCAGTGAAAAGGTAAGCCCCGAAGGTAGCTCCCCCCAAAAGCTGCTGCCGGTTCTCCGGGACACTGGGAAAAGTTACTACCCATTCTGGCGAACCTGTTACATCCCATCACTGCCTAAGAGGCATGCCCCATGATCAGAGATGAAGAGATGCAGTGCCACACCATGAGCTTGCATAACAACTTGCTCATTATGGATCTTTTGTTTGTCTTGATCCTTCAGGATGCCAAGAAGGCATTGGGTGGACTCAGAGGAAGTACAGTGCTTCCCAACCATTGGTTTTTGGACTTCAATTGCCAGAAGCCTTAGTCAATTCCCCAAAGCACTGATCAGCGAATGTACTGACTGAGGATTCTGGGAAATGAAGTCTCCCTGTGGGACGTGGGCTCCACATTCGGAAACAATGCTCTAGCATCATAACCAGGCTCAGGTTCTTCATAAGGTAACACAGGGCCAATCTGTGGTTTCTTTGCTGGTCCTTGGCTCACTATCTTCTGTATCTGGACCTGAACAACCCATGCAAAGTGTAAGTTGTAAGCAAGCACAGTTTCTGACATTGCACATCAGTACATCTGATCATAGGGCACATCAGCTAATGTCACCTAATTCAAACAAACAGGGAAAAAATATAGTTGTTTGCTGATTTCCAGGCATATCAGAAAACAAAATAAAATAACCAAAAACAACAACAACACTGTAGCATTTTAAAGACTAACTGCTGTATTTTTATTGTTAGCTTTCGGGGATCAAGTCCACTTCTTCTGATTTCCAGTTGTACATTTATTGCGCAGCTGTAGAGTATTAGCTGGCTAGATAGCTCAGTGAGTTAGGCAGTCAGAGATTGGAAGCTCAATTCTCCACTGTCCAGGAGAAAAGCCAGCCTGTGTGGCTTTGGGCAAGATGCAGAATTCCAGGGCACCCCCTAAATAAGATGAGAAAACATTTCTGTGCATTTTGTATGTAGAAAATCCCAGAAATAAGTCAGAATTGACTTGACAGTGCATTGTTGTTGTTGTTGTTGTTGTTGTTGTTGTTGTTGTTAGTAGTAGTAGTAGTAGTAGTAGTAGTAGTAGTAGTAGTAGTAGTAGTAGTAGTAGTAGTAAGTAATAGCATGATTCTTACTTCAGAATGAACCTTCTGTCCTTTGAAACATAACTTCATCCCACAGGGTTCAAAGAAGAACAAAAACCTGGACTCCTTTTGAACTGCTGCTTACAATTTCACCAACAGATTTCTTTTCACAGCAAAACTGAGGGGAGTACAGTGGTACCTCACTTAAAGAGCATAATGCGTTCCACAGGATTGCTCTTTAAGCAAGTTTGCTCTTTAAGCGAAACACCATTGTAAGTGACCAATTGTGGGGGGGGGGGGGGGATTGCAAACCCCGATTTATTTGTTAAGCGAGTTTTTGGTTGGTTTTATTTGTTAAGCGAAGTGAACATTCAGAGAAAATTCTGCTCTTTAAGTGAGTTACTTTTTAAGTGAAACGCTCTTTATGCGAGGTTTGTCTGTACCTCAGTAATTTCCCCCGAATTCTGACAGACCCTTTGAGGGGCGGTACTCACCCCTGTGGTGCATTCTGGAAAAGAAAACACCACCTCTAGCGTAGAAAACACAGGGCAAGCTGACGATGATACACACAGCTCTGTCCTCCATCTCCTCTCCATCAATCCCCGTCATGTTCCCAGCATCTACTGTCTGAGGCAACTCCCTCACTCTGCATAATGCATACCAGCCTTGAGCATCTGGTAAGGCACTAAGCTCTGAAACAAAATACTATATTTCCCCTTATTTATTGAGAGTCAGCACTGGATGATTTCAAAATTTACACCCTGCATTTGAATGGCTGGCTATTCCAAAATAAAGATGCTGTTCTATTCCTTCTGTGGTTCTGTCAGTTTTGATCATCATCCTGTCCTGTTCAACATATGTACGTACATACAACTTTATTTCCAGTATTAAACACATGCTGTTCTGCATATGTTTTTGCAGAACACTCATCTATTGCTGGGCTTGTATGGGATGTAGGCCACATACTTGAAAACCCCAGATATCCTAGTCTTCTCCTGCACTCTCCCATCTGACAAGGATATCTTTTGTCACCAAGAGAGGTCTGACCAACACCATTTAATACCCTGAGTCAATATTTTGCCTTTTAGTTTTGTAGAGTTTCCCGAAAGCCGTAAAGGAATGTCTAAAACGCACTTTAAACTTAGGTACTTCATTTAAGATACATTTTATCACATACTCTTGGTAGACGAGATGGCTTAAATCTCCTCACAGTGTTATTTTATTCATGAGGAGGAAAGATGGGAAAGCCCAGGACAAAGATATATGCAAACGAGAAGCAAGGGGAGGGGAGGGAGAATTGGGAATCCGTTCCGCTCATCATACTTTGCATATTGTCTGACATGCTGCAAATTGGAAAAAGAGCTCATGTTTAATTCCGTACCTAACCAAGGAATGTTAAGTAGTGGGTCACCTGCATGTCACAGTCGATTATATGTGCTGGTTCATTTGTTCATAAACAGGGATGGGCTGGAAATAACAGTTACCATGGGATAAGTGGCATGTATTGTACTCGTTGTAGGTGTTAAGATATGTAATTACAGGCAAAACATTACCCTTGGATTTATGAGCACATTTTCAGTTATACACCTACAATGCAATGTTGCAATGACTTTTCTTGAGGAGGGAATCAGAGATTGTGGGTACGAGATGATTACAGCAAGGGAAAGAAGGACATCTAGTAAAATGAGTACTACACTGATTTTTGGGAGGTCAAGTTTTGATGATAAAAATTGCCTTTCGGATACTTGTGAATCTCCCAAGAATCTGCTCTCTTTAGATGTAGTGGGCTTCCCCCCCTTCCGTTTATATTTATAGCCCTCATCTGTGGCTGTTGCAAACCTCCTTGTGGAGCTTCGTTTTTGTTCCCTGCATGATTCTAGCCAATTAGAGATCACAGTGTGAACATGATGACTTTGAAGTAGCATGTAAGCAAGCAGAATTTGTCTTGATAATACTGTTGCTCAGGGTGACTTAAGCTTATCTACTGCCTTCACTCTGAAATACAGTGGCAAATAGGAGTCATCTCTTGTGCTCAGGTAACCCCTTGTTTTACTGCACTACATTTAAAGTTCTATTGCATCCCAGTGCACTGCACCTAAGTTCCCTTTCCAGTCCATCTTCACTCCAGTCATCTGCAAAATGAGAGAATGGGGGTAAGCATTCAGATGTTTCCTTCCTTTCTCTCTCTTTTGTGTCCAGATCAAGCCCTGGACTGCCAAAATGAGACCACCATCTTAGCTATGTCATTGGCCAAATTTTAGTCTTCATCAGTGGATGTTTCTTGTAGTAATTGGTAGACTAGCAAATGAGCCAGATTCTGTATCTCTCCACATTCACAGGATGTGTTGTTGTCCACCAGCAGTCCCCACTTGAGCATGTTGGTCTTACATTTAGTCACTCCAGCCATCAGCCTTCTCAGGGCCCTCCAGGTGATATAGGAAAGGTTGAGTTCCTTCCATAAGGACATCATTCTGTTGAAAATAATGCCACATAAGTGGATGAGATCCTCATCAAGATGCAGATGTCATCTATCCTCATTCCATTATTTCCAACAGGGATGTGCTTTTGAATGCGGATCCCCATTCACTGTTTGCTTCTACTAATTAAACAATGCAGGAAAGGATGGAGGTAGAAGCTTAGGTCTGATGGTCTTAGCAACAGAGGATGCGACTGCACTGCCCCTGTTGGTGTGGATTGGTCCAGTCTAAACAGTGATGGTTGTGGTTGGGGTGGGGAGTAATATGTCATTTCACATGATCCTCACGTCCAAATGGCATATCGATTTCAAATGATCCTTTATCTTGAAGTGGCTTAATAAACAAACTGCTTTCGGATATCAGCAAGTTGAACATTTCCCCTGTTCCTCTGCAGAGGGGCGGGGTAGTGAAATTATTATTATTTCGCCCCTGCTAGTTCATCATTCATGCACTGGATCATTTAGATTAATTTTTAAACAACATTTTATGTATATGTTGTGCTTGCTGAGAAATTGTCCGTAGCTACAGTTTTGATATGAGCTCTGGTGGCACAGTGGTTAAACTGCTGTACTGTGCAGCCAAAACATTGCGAGTTTGATCCTGATGGGACTCAAGGTGGACTCAGCCTTCCATCCTTCCGATGCCGGTAAAATGAGTACCCAGCATGTTGGGGGCAAAATACTAATTGCATTGTAAAAACTCCCAGAGAGTGCACTAAGCACTATGGGGAAGTATAATTGCTAATTGCTATTGATTGGCACTTCAAACAAAAGCAATAGACAAGGCTCTCTTCAGGTGGATTCTGCTGTGTAGGTGCCAGAAAACAGAGTGGACCAACCCCAAATTGTCTGTCTGGTGATGCCCAGAGGTGGCTTCCCTGTCTTCTCTCTGACACCTCCTCTTCCTTGCTCTTTTGTAAATTCTCTGTTTTGCTTTTGCAAATTAGCATTGAGTTATCGCATCAATGATTTGAAACAACTGCTAATAATAATTTCGTGTCAGAGATTACTCTGGGTTGAAAGGGTTTTTACTGGAGAAAGTCTGCTCAGGGGATGCCTGAAAGAGGCTCATTTCATGTTCCTAAGTGCAGCTCTCAAGTATCGAAACCTGACCTTCCAGTCTCCAGCTCAGCGTCTTAACCACTAAGCCCCAGAGGATCTGCAAAACAACTGCTGAGGAGGGCTAAAGAAAGAAGTGCAAAAGCAGGATTGTATTTGGAAATTGGAAAGTGAAAAATAATGGCTAGATCAAAATTATATCACTTTAATTTGACAATGAAGAAATTCAAATAGTCTCTACTAATGCTATTTGTATTTTCTTAAGGATGTGGCCAGAGAGACTGTGATGAGCATTGCTTGCACTTCCAAGCTGATCACCACAGGGACTTGTTCATTTGGTTACAGGAAATGATGATTGCAGGATCAACTCTCATAAAATATCTTCAACTAGGTCAGTAGTGTTCCTGGACTTCAATTCCCAGAAGCCCGAGTCAGCACGCCCGATGATCAGGGCTTCTGGGAATTGAAGTCAAAGAACACCTGGAGTGCCAAGGTTCACCACCACTGAACTAGGTCATACATTCAAACACTATGACTAGTCATCACAACCTAGTACTGGGAACTATTTGGTTCTGCATGATTAATGAAAATGCTTAACATATCCTCTTAATATACATCTCTCTTGCCATCTGATTTTAAGTCGATCTTCTTGCACAGCACTTATGGAGATGGATTTGTGGAACAGAGAATAACTTTGCACAGGAGACGTTTGCAATTATTTGGCCCTTTTATGAAAAAGTCCATCTTCTTTGCTTCCTGAATATTTTCTGCAACTGTTGGAAGAATATGGATTTTCTACTTCATTGTAGAAACAAAATGCTAATGTTTGGTGGCAATAGTGAGGGTGAGGGATACTGTAATATATTTTATCTTACTTTTGATTGTTTCTTGACAGTACAATAAGCCCAGGATCAGTTAACATCATCTGGAGTTCAACCAAAGGCACTAAAATATTTCCTACTATCAGCCCAATGATCAGCCAATGGCTTCTGGGAATTGAAGTCCATCATTGTTCTGTGGAACATAGTTTGGGAAACACTGTTCTAGGTTAATTAATTAGTTTAATTTAATTTAATAGATTTATATACCGCCTTATCCAATGGACTCTGGGTGGGGTGTACACAAGTTAAAACCAATATAAAACAATTAAAAACCCCTTAAAAACATAGCAATACCTGTATAGCAAAGCAAACCTCTTTGTGGCTAACTGTTTACATAATGCATTGTATCCAGCAGAGTCCTTTCACCAATGAAGTGGGCAATGTAGATGGATTAAATTCATGCTTGTCATACAGCCTTTCCCCTTCCTCCACCTGCCCTGAACAGTTCAGAGACATGCCAGAACAGATTTGAGTGGCATATGTGAGAGAGGAGTGGAAGGGTGTGAGGTTGGAAGACATTTCTGTAACCATTCCATTCAATAGCTCTCCAATGCTCTGGTTATGGTGGGAGATTAACAGTATGCGTAGGGTTGATTCCACGTTAGAAGCTTGCTTGCTGTGCTATAATTTCCCTCAGCTCTTGAATGATTAATTCCATACTGCGGTTAAAGGAAAAGTATTTATGGAAAGAGTGCCAATGAGAAATCCAAAGAAAACAAAATGGAAGGGCATTTGTGTGTAATATATCCAATTCACATGTGCATATAGAAAAGGAAGGAATGAGACCAAGGAACCATGAATGATGCAGAAAGAAGCATGTCTAAAATCTTCTGTACAGCGCAAAGTCAAATTGAATTACAGATAAATCTAAAATATCTAACACAGTCTGTTTCATAGTATTTTACTCTTTCAGCTTCACACTGTCCTTCACTATGCCCATTATTATTTTTAAAGAAGGAAATGCCTGTGTCTGGCATTTGGGCAGTTCATGAGGTAAAATTGCACTGTATGAGTCACCTTTGCCTCCTGAGGAGATGCATTCACGAGCTGGTTTCCATTAACAAAACTGAAATAATGGCCTTTTACCTAATAGCTGTTAGACTCCAAGGATCCAGAATGTTTAAAAACACTCCGGTCAGCAGGGAGCAACTTCCAGTTATGCAGCCTTTTAGGAATTAATTAAGTGGCCATCAAGCCCAAGGGCCTTATTAAATATTCGGCCCTGTAATAGCTTCCTTTACCTCAGACACTGACTCTAATGAATTAAATCTCATGTTGAACTACAGCTAGACATTTATCATGTAGAAAACCAGTATCCCCCCCGCCTGCCCACCCAAATAACTCTGTTTTATTAGCAGAGATGTTTAGGTAACTTCCAGATGATTAGCATTATAATATATTTAATTTGCCCATCTTAGTGTTCATTAGTTTGTGATTGGGATCCAGACTTTGTTGGATTTAGATCCCATTGCAATTCCATTGCAATTGGTGGCAGTTAAGCTAAATGATGACTAAAACCCTGATTTTACTGGGATCTAAATTCAACTAATCAGGATGCAATCCAATGCATTGAATTAGGAAATAAGGGATTCATTCGCTCACTGTTTTCAAAATGAGCTTGTTTCCTCTTCAGAATGAATTCAAAATGGATCGTAAATATAAGGATAATGTATTTAAGTATTTTCACAATATATGAATTATTTTGATATGAATACATTCCAAGGATAGCTCAGATAAAAGAAGAGTTTACTGCCAACCTGTGTGTGTGTGTGTGTGTGTGTGTGTGTGTGTGTGTGTGTGTGTGAATCTTGAGTGCAACAATTAATCTCAAAAACATGATTTTACTTGATTACAATTAAATAAAACATAATTTTACTTGTCTTTAATGACTTCAGTGAAAATGTCAGTGAAATAAAGATGCAAAGGTTTATCATGTCCTTGAGAAAAAGAAAGACAAAAAGACAAAAAGGCAAATCTCTTGAGGGAGAGCATTGCATTTCTTCAAGGCTTCCATCCAGATGCTGTTGAGTGTGAGGAGAATCTCTACTCTAGAAAAGAATGGCATCTTGTCCAAACTGACTCTTGTCTGTGGTGAAATTAGCTGCTGCTGCTGCTTCTGTGTCTAGGGCAAATGTGAACCTGCCAAATGAATAAATTCACCTCTTGGTGAATTCATTCTGCAGTTCCTTACGCCTGACCTAGTGTGAGAAAGATTAGCTGGCACAAGGTGTAATTGCCCAGAGTATGCCTGATTGTGTTTCAAAAATACCACAATCGTTGAGGAGGCTCTTTCTGTGTACCCCAATTAGCTACTGAAAATATCTGTGCATAACAAAAATAAAAATAAAAGAATTGTGGCACCTTAAAGAATATCAGATTTATTTCAATGTGAGTTTTCACAGATTACACTACACTTCCTCAGGCATATGGACCAGAATTCTACTAGGAATGTACAGGCCTGTGTGCAGTGGCGTAGCATGGGGGCAGTGGGGGCAGCCCACCCCAGGCAGCACTTTTTGGGGGTGGCAAAATTTCACAATAAATGGGACTTTACCACCCCACCCTGGCATCCTGCATTGTGACTGGGTGCCACTCCCTCGGTCGGGGCAGGCTGGTTTGCCTGCTTTTGTCCAGCATTGCCTTGCGCAGGCAGGCAGGTGCGCGGGCAGGCGGATGGAACAGCCCAGCCTCTGGACATGGGGTATAGGATAAAGTCAGGACCTAGCACCTTCGCTTCTCAGGCACTTCCTGCCTGCGCTTTGGCTGCAGACAATAGGCCAGTCTGGAGAGTGCCCAGGCTTCAGCTCGCCAGCCAGCCAGCCGGTTGCATGTGGGGTGGGAAGGGCGGAGTTGGGCTCCCTGCAGCTGTGGCAGAACTGTGGGAAGGGAAGGGCACACTGCGAAAGAAAGCAGGGAGGGAGGAGTGAGGGCAGACTGGGCGGAATAGTGCCGGTGGGGAGCCTAGATTGGAGGCGAGCCTAGATGGGGGGCGACGAGCCTAGATGGGGCGGTGAGTTTGACTTGCCCCCTGGGAAGCTGAAACCTATGCTATGCCACTGCCTGTGTGGCATAGTGGAGAGATGGTTGAATTAGGACTCAGGGAACCAGGGTTCAATCCCAGTGGTAGCAGTGGTATACCACCCCATGAGTATTTTACATACCCTTGAAAAGCTTATGAGGGTTGCCATATTGAAAGCATCTTGATGCCATTTAACAACAACTAGAATAATTGCTTAAACCAAGGTGACAAATTCTGCTCATTAATAAGTTACTGCTCACATTCCTGATCAGACTTCAACTTCCACAATTGCCAGAAGACCAGGTATAGGAGCAGCAACTCATTAATTAGCAGCAATTTTATTGCCACAATTTATGCATTTGCAGTTATGATGGTGTAAATCACTAATAACATTCTGACTATAGAGTGTGTTATTTAGTTACCAGTCTCTCTCTCTCTGTGTGTGTGTGTGAGTGTGTGTGTGTGTGTGTGTGAGTGTGTGTGTGTGTGTGTGTGTGAGTGTGTGTGTGTGTGTGTGTGTGTGTGTGTGTGTGAGAGAGAGAGAGAGAGAGAGAGAGAGAGTGATATATGGTCATTTAGATCTACTGATACTAAATATACAAAATTAAATTGCCATTTCTGCCATTTCCCTGCTCCTTGGCATTTGTTATCCCTCTCAGTTTGTCAAATTGCTGCAATGATTGTAGGAAGTATCTAGAACTAAGCAAATGCCCCTGTTCTGCACAGCTCCTTGGTTGAGTTTCTTGGATGGTACGCTAAGGACAAGGGAATTATTCAGGTCTCTTTTTCCAAGGAGTTATGAAGAGAACCACTTTGGCAGAGTAGCTGTAGGATTCAAAATCATTCTTGTCATGAAACATAGACGCAAATGGTGTGTGTGTGTGTGTGTGAGAGAGAGAGAGAGAGAGAGAGAGAGAGAGAGAGAAATGATGGATGAGGACCCATTGCATTCTGGACAGAATTCTTATTTTCCAATTGTTTGGGATTTCCATTTATTGTTTGAAACCCCTGGAAAATGTAACCTTATAATATAAGCCTTCTGCTTTCATAGTTGTGGAAGGAGGTTACAGAGAAGTTAGTCCAGATGTTCTGCAAGTTTTTAGGATGATTGGCAATCCATCTGTGCATAGACATTTGATACACTATATTGGGGAGATCAAAGGTAACTATTAGAATGGTGTCCTCATCACTCCTTTGTCAACTGTAGGCAAAAATACTGCTATGCTTTAATCCCACCATCTGGTGAAATTCATTTTGGGCTTAATTTTACTGGTATTCTACAGTATATTTTATAACAGGAGTTCCCAACCTTTTAAAGCCGGGGGCTATTGGGTCACACTCCCTCAGACAGCTTCGGGGGCTAGATGGCCATTTTGCCCTTCCTCCACCACATGGCACTTCCTGGTGTGGTGGAAGCGGTGGGGGACACATAAAATGATTCCATGAGCCGCATCTGGCCCACAGGCCACAGGTTGAGAATCCCTCTATTATAAGGACAGAAGTAACGATTTTGTCTAACTGTGTGTGGTTTTTTTTAAAAAGCAGAACAGCTTGCTCTGCAGACTGAAAATTGGATAATGTTACTGGAGAATAATGGCATCAATGTTACAAACCACATGCTCTCAGATAGAGAGATGCCCACACATGCACATACAGAAAAAGAGAGAGAGAGAGAGATGCATGTATTAATCCTTCTTGTCATTTACAAACTTGATACTCAAAGCTGAGATATTGTATGCTGCTCAAAAAACTGTCAACAAAGTTTAAATTGCAGTCTTACCGACACTCATAAAGAAGCTACTTCTTTTACCAAAGTACCTATGGTAGCTTTGTTGTTGTTTCATTCTTTCTTCTTCACACTCTGTATTGACATGCTGACTAGATAGCTCAGTGTTTCAGGTACAGTATTTGGTAGCTTGATGCCCCACTGTGCCATTGGGGAAAGAAACAGACTGTGTGACCTTGGGCAAGCTGCACAGTCTCAATGGCTCCCCCTAGAGGAAGAGAATGGCAAACCAATTCTGAGTATTCTCTGATCACGTTCTTGGTCTGAGAAGTTTGAAATATATTGCGCAGAAAAATAGACGCCTTTGAGATGTGGTGTTGGAGGAGAGTTTTGAGAGTACCCTGGACAGCGAGGAGAACAAATAGGTCAATCTTAGAAGAAATCAAACCTGACTGCTCCTTAGAAGGTCAAATAGTAAAGATGAAGCTAAGGTACTTTGGACATCAAATGAGAAGAGAGGACTCACTTGAGAAAGCCTTGATGCTGGGAAGGGTGGAGGGCAAAAGAAGAAGGGGACGGCCCAAGATGAGATGGCTGGATGGTATTGTGGAGATAATGGGCACAGAGCTGAGCAAGTTGAGGGGGATGGTGGAGGACAGGAGTGCCTGGAGGACAGTGGTCCATGGGGTCGCAGAGGGTCGGAATCGACTGTGCGACTGAACAACAAAATACACCTACATGACAACTCAAAATTGAGATATTACAGGAGTGTTTAAGATCTTATGGTCAAGATACCTTTGTGTTTAACTTCAACTATTTGTATTAATGTGCTTCAGTTCTTCTTCTTCTTCTTCTTCTTCTTCTTCTTCTTCTTCTTCTTCTTCTTCTTCTTCTTCTTCTTCTAATTTTTCATTCATGTCCAGGTAAGACTTTAAACTGCCAATATGAAGCCACCTTCTTGGCTTCGTCATTGGTCAAACTTAATTCCTTATCAGTGCATATTTTTGGAAGTAACTGGCAGACCAGCCAATAGGCCGGATTTGGTATCTCCACATTCACACCGTGTGTTGTTGTCCACCAGTAGTCCCCACTTGACCATGTTGGTCTTACATTTAGGGACTCCAATCCTCAGCCTATTCAGGGTCCTTCAAGTGACATAGGGGAGGTCGAGTTCCTCAGCCATATCCTTGTTTAGTTTTATTCCTTGTCCAGTGACCACGTTCTTCCATCTTCTAATTTGACTTTCCTCTTACGTACCCTCAAGAATGTTTATCTTGCCATAAAGCTCTTCCTGGATCTGAGTTGGCAGACTTGAGGCACATATCCATTCAGAAGATGTCGAGGGTCATTCTCTTGTTCAGTTCTCTTGGTGTCCACTTCTACTTCTCTCCTTATATTAGATGGAGTGACACTAACAAGTATAATATATATATTCTCAACTGGTGTATGTCTGAAGCATCCTGTCACTATACACATTATTTCATTAACAGCAATGTCAACTTGTTTTGTGTGTGTGGATGTGCTTCATACTGGAGCAGCATACTCTGCTGCAGAGATGCTCAGGGCCAAAGCTGATGTGTGCAGAGTGGATGGTGGAGTTCCCCACTTAAAGTTTGTGAGTTTCCTGATAATGTTCCTTGTACTAACTTTGGATTTGGTATTCAGGCAGTGCTGCTTAAAATAGAATTAATAATTTAATTTAATTTAATAATTCACATTTGTGCTGCCACCCCCTCGCCGAAGCGACTCCAGGCGGCATACAACACTGCATACAAAGACATTAAAATATAACATTGTTTAAATTTTTTAAGGTTAAATTTTTAAATTTAAAAATTCGCAAACCCACCCCCACCAGCCAGATCATGATTTTTAAACTAAGCTAAAAGCCCAGGTAACCCTTATATCAGCCAATGTCTAGTGAAGTGTCACACTAAGATAGGGTTTGTTGGTTGTTGTTCAGTCGCACAGTCGATTCTGACCCTTTGTGACCCCATGGACCGTTTGAGCTGTGCCAGGCTTCTTCGCTTGAGTCTTTTAAATATCAACTGAAGACTCTTTTTCAAGGAGGCCTTCGCAAAAGTCCTACCTATCCCTAGCTATTAGGTTGGGGCCTGGTTTAAAATCCTCTCAATTAGGTTGTGTGGTCAGGATGCTGGTCTGCGGAATTTTAGCCCATTATAAGGGTTGGCTTTGCCGTATGTTTTTACTGTATATGTTCCTGACATACAATATACTGTGACTCCACCCCTCTTTCTGTCCTTTCGGTTCTTCATTTACAGTTTATAACCTTCAAGTGCAGTGTTCCAGTTAAGGGAATCATCCCACCATATTTCTGCTATCCCAATCAAATTATATATACTTTATTTTTTTATTTTTTATTTTATTTCATTTGTACCCCACCCTCCTCCGAAGAGTCAGGGTGGCCTTACAACTAAAAACAATTAAAACACATACGGTACATAAAAATTAAAATTCAAGTTAAAAACACTGAGGAGAGAGGTGGGATTTAAATGAGCCAGGTGACTGAGTTGGCCGTCTGGCCCACTCCCCACACATGCCCCACCAGCATATACCCTCCTCAACTAAGAGTTCCAATTCTTCTTGTTTGTTTCCCCATATGCCTTGCATTTTTATATATACACCAGTGATTTGTGGTCTGCTCTCCTTTTTACATTTTGTGAAGGTTATTATTGTTGGTCCCCTTTAGAGATACTTGGTCCCTTCCCTTTATTTTACATAAGCCTTCATCTTTCTTTTCCTCTGATTTTACATCTCTCTCTCTCCCTTCCAATTCAGTTTAAAGCCCTCTTGATGAATTTCTTCATGCTGAGCCCAAATAAATTCTTGCAAGATGCAATCCATTCCTTGCCATCAGCCCATCTTCCAGGAAACAGAGCCCATGGTTCAAAAATCCAAATCCTTCATGTCGGCACCACCTTTGCAGCCAGTCGTTCACCCAGAGTATTTCCCTTTCTATTCCTCTTACAAGCGCTAGTAGGATTGATGATCAGACTATCAGAGCCCCAAAGTCCTTGAGTTTCCATAGCAACAATGGTGTTGTGGAACCTGGGAGAGGACTATGTTTGCTATATTTCTTGACAGTTACTGAAAACCCTGGTTAGGAATCAC
This sequence comes from Furcifer pardalis, assembly GCA_030440675.1. Taxonomy (NCBI): domain Eukaryota; kingdom Metazoa; phylum Chordata; class Lepidosauria; order Squamata; family Chamaeleonidae; genus Furcifer; species Furcifer pardalis. The sequence goes on along the minus strand of CP126890.1, from coordinate 39,080,423 downwards.
TGCAGATGCTGGAGAAGGAGAAAGTTGAAAGCAGGGATGGATGCACATTTTCCTCCCCACTCCCAACTGGTCCCAAGTGTCCCTGGTTCCATGCTATATGTGTGCTTATTTAGGAGATAATGAAAGGAATCCACATGCATTCACATTATTGCATTTACACATGTAATTTATACATAAAAGCCTCATACCTATGGCATCACAAATGTCCTTCTCCAAGTCTCAGGATTTGGCCCTAAAAGCTGAAGGAAGGAGAAACTGTGAATCTGAAAATCCTAGTCAGGGTTATTTGCAGGTTTGATTTTAAATAACTTGCCACTTCCTACAGCTGTTCCTTCTGTGGATATTTGGAATTATCACAAGAAAAGGGGGCAAAATGTTCCACCCCTGAAAAGTGATATATTGCTGTGAACTCCCCCTACTTTTTACAAGATATTGTAGGGTGGCTTTAAATTTACAAATGATCTGCTCCTGATAGCTATATAAACTGGATTGCTGGTATCAATCAACAGAGCTACTTTCATTTTTGGACTGCCCTTGAAGTGGGGCTAAGGGGACTGTTATGATTAGCACTGAGACTTTAACATTTGGGGAGGGGGCAACCTTGGTGGTCCAAGCGTTCTTGAACTTCAATTCCCAGAAGCCCAAGTCAGCATACCTGCTGATCAGGGCTTCTGGGAATTGAAGTTCAAGAATACCTGAAGCACTAAGATTGGCCACTCCTGCTTTAACACACATCACTGAATAACAGGGTACTTTGGTTCGCCCCAGCTAGAGTTGGACTTGTTGACTCCTGAGATTTACATAAATGTAGGTCCAACATTTAGCATTTGATTCAATGGGTCCAATCTAATAGGACTTCCAATAGGACTTCCAATAAGATTTAACATCTTTTGAGTAAGAAACCTGAAACAAAAAAAGGAACATGCTTTCTACTGGAAATAAATGCTTAGAAAAAGATTACTTTCTCTACTGCACAGGAAAGAGTTTAGTGACACATGAAAAGCAGATATTAGCTAACCTCATTTGTTTCCTACTTGACCTTTCTTCATCAGTCTAAATAGCAAATACCTAGCTATTGATTAGTTCATTTAAAATGCTACCAGAGTAAATGTCATTCCACTTCAGATGGATGAAAGAAGCCAACAAAGAATCATCACACTAATTGTAATGTTGAAGAATGCAGATCACAAGCCTCTTGTGGCCAAAGCTAATGCGGCCACTTCCCTTGATGTGAAATCTAAGAGACATGTGGGGTCGGGAGAGGCGGGGAAGAATAGGTGGTAGGATAACCCTTTTGATGAATTTTCAGTTAATAGAAGATGGATCCCTCCTATTTTCTCCAAACTTGGTTTGTTGCAGAGTCTGCAGTTGCATCCCTAGTCGATATATATTATTTTATAAATCATCATTTGCAAAAAAACACTTTCATAATAATAAACTTGCACTTTGGAAGGCTGAAGAGGGGACATGTTAAGTTGAAAGTGAAGAAACAACAAAGTGGTGCAAGGCTGCTGTTGACGCCTGACTAGGAAAGATGTCTGCAATCACCACTATTGAATTAAATAGCTTTAATGTGGGGAATGCCTTTATAATCACTTCCATTGAATTAAAGATGTTTCCTTCAGGAAGCAGCCATCCGTTGTTCTAGCTGGCACTCAGGGAAGAGTGTCACTGCTATGTAAAACAAACTGTCGTTGGAAGACATAATAGCATGCACTTAACGTAGCTTCCGATTTGATCAAATGCATACAAGAGAAGATGGAATGAAATCCATGTTTTGTGGTTCAGCTGCAAGGCTAAGAAACAAATTATTCAGTAGACTGAAACTTTTCTTTCAACCTCAAATCCATGGTTATCATGATCAGTTATATGGTTAGAAAGACCAAACCGGTTTAAACAAAGGACAACACATGTGGGTTCTTTATTGAAAATGACAAAGTATTTGTAGTTTGTCTGGAAGTGAAGGCAACTATAAGCTCCCTTTCTCTGTTCATGAAAATTGATGATTTTTTTTCATTTGGGAAGCCAATCTTTTCAGAAACTGTAGCAAGGCAAGAACATTTATTTAAACCTGTAAGCCACACTGTACGCCTGTAATTTGCCTTCACATTTTGAGATCTATATATTAAAAAGCAAATGACTTCCTTGAGTATGGATCTTTAGTTAGCCAGAATAGCACCACATACCAACAAGAGAGGATACTCCATATGGGCTAGCAGACAGAATGACAGATTAGGATTTTGGAGGTCTGCATTTATTCTCATTTCAGCTATGGAAGCTCACTAGTGGTGTGGAACTGGTAGAGCCACTCATTACATCTCTTACTTAACTATTAGGGTTGCTATAGGTTAGTTTCAACTTGATGGTACCTAGCAAGCAAACAAGAATCAGCTATCAATGTTACCAAATGTATGAAGAGATTCTAAACAAATCTTTAGGGAAACAGCCCTAAAAAGGTGGGCGGGAAGAGACCACAAAACATCCAGTGAAAATATGTATACATAACTGTGCTCCACACAAAAAATCATACTGTGGTAAATCTATTTCCCTAATAGAAATCTTGGCTGATTTAAAATCAATAGGCTAAAACAGTGATGCATTTGGAAAGTGACAGTGACAATCTGAAGTTATAAGGAATAGTAAGCCTGCTGTGTAGCTGCAAACTACCTCATGCAAATCAAACAAAGATATGTTCCTTAGACTGAATGTCCTTTGAGCACCAGCTAACCAATGCCTTAGAACAGTGATGGCCAACCTTGGCTCTCCAGACATTCTTAAACTTCAATTCCTAGAAGCCCTGATCAGCAGGAGTCCTGATGTGGGCTTCTGGTAATTGAAGTCCAAGAACAGTTGGAATGCCAAGGTTTGCCATCACTGCCTTAGAAGATCTTTTCTCATATTATAAAAACAACCAGCTGAAAACAAACCCTTTAAAAACACAGGTTGTGTCTTCCAGTTAAAGGATCTAGAAGCAGATAGGAAGCTCTGAGTTGGCTGGGGAAACAAGATTTTGGAATGTTGCTGTGCCACAAAGTATTTGGACATCACTCTAGATCAATGATTACCAATGCATCACATGGGGACTACAATTTCCAGAAGCCTAATTCAGTACACTGGCTCATCAGTGCTTTGGGGAATTGACTTAGGCTTTTGGGAATTGAAGTCCAAAAACCAAAGGTTGGGAAACACTGCGCTAGATCAAACCCAGACCTACAAAAAACATTGTCTAAACAGAAAGTTGCCACCAGAAATAACTTACTTTAGATTCAGCTGCATACCCACAAACAATAAGAACAGCTTTGTACAAAATATTCTAGTGCTTCATGGTATAAATCAGTACAGTGGTGCCTCGCTTAAAGAGCATAATGCGTTCCACGGGATTGCTCTTTAAGCAAGTTTGCTCTTTAAGCGAAACACCATTGTAGGTGACCACTTGGGGGGGGGGGATTGCGAACCCCAATTTATTTGTTAAGCGAGTTTTTGGTTGGTTTTATTTGTTAAGCGAAGCGAACATTCAGAGAAAATGCTGCTCTTTAAGCGAGTTACTCTTTAAGCGAAATGCTCTTTATGCGAGGTTTGACTGTACATGCCAAACAAATGAATGCAGTTCTTAATGAATCATGCAGGACTATTACTGGATTCTTCAAACTTATCCCTATTCAAAAATTGAGAGGTGTTGGCAAATAATGATTGAAATAAGGCAAAACAGCACCAAGTGCAACCATCTGCACTGTGCACATCAGCTTTGGCCCTGAGTGTCTGTGCAGCAGAGTATACTGCTCCAGTATGGAATGCATCCACACACACAAAAGAAATTGACATTGCTGTTAATGAAGCCATGCAGATAGTGTCAGGATGCCTTAAACCCGCGATGGTGAACCTTTACACTCCAGGTGTTTTTTTTTTTTATTATATTTGGGTTTCTATACCGCCCTACTTGGCAGAGCCAACTCAGGGCGGTTTACACACATGTATAGTTACAGTAATATACAGTCGATCAATAGAGTTTACAATAAAGCAGAAATATACAATATAAAAAATGTAACAATATAATAACAAGATAACATTCCATCCAGCATTACAAATATAATTCAGTGTCATAAATACAAATATCAAATCACAAATACAAATATTGTCAACTTTCGCAAGTATAACGTAGGCCCGCCAGTAGCTGTTCTTAATCAGCTGTCATCTCGTCACCGCCGCCGCCAGTCTTTTATCGGCCTCCGGGCGAGATGGAAAGAGGTCCCAGAGGGAGGGCAGGGGGGGGGAAACACCTCACCGGTCACAGCTGTGCCTGCTTGTCCATCCCTGGGCAAGATGGAAAGACCCGGGGAGAAGCGGGAGCGTCCTCTTGGTGCCGCCGCCGCCGCCAGTCTCTTATCAGCCTCCGGGCCGAGATGGAAAGAGGTCCCAGAGGGAGGGCGGGGGGGGGAAACACCTCACCGGTCACAGCTGTGCCTGCTTGTCCATCCCTGGGCAAGATGGAAAGACCCGGGGAGAAGCGGGAGCGTCCTCTTGGTGCCGCCGCCGCCGCCAGTCTCTTATCAGCCTCCGGGCCGAGATGGAAAGAGGTCCCAGAGGGAGGGCGGGGGGGGGGAAACACCTCACCGGTCACAGCTGTGCCTGCTTGTCCATCCCTGGGCAAGATGGAAAGACCCGGGGAGAAGCGGGAGCGTCCTCTTGGTGCCGCCGCCGCCGCCAGTCTCTTATCAGCCTCCGGGCCGAGATGGAAAGAGGTCCCAGAGGGAGGGCGGGGGGGGGACGCCTCACCGGTCACAGCTGTGCCTGCTTGTCCATCCCCGGGCGAGATGGAAAGACCCGGGGAGAAGTGGGAGCGTCCCACTTCTTGGACTTCAAGGTGTTCTTGGACTTCAATTACCAGAAGTCCAAGTCAGTATTCCTGCTGATCAGGGCTTCTGGAAATTGCAGGTCAAGAACAGCTGGAGTGCCAAGGTTCACCATCACTGCGCTTAAACCTACACCAATTGAGAAAATATACCCTCTTGTTTGTATTGCTCCACCTAAGATCAGGAGAGAAGTAGCAGTAGATGCTAAGAGAACTAAGGAAGAGAATGACCCTCGACACTCTCTGAACAGATAAGAGCCTCAAGTTTACCAGCTCAGATCCAGGATGAGCTCTATGGCAAGAACAAATATTCTTGAGGATACAGAAGAGCAAAACCAATTTAGAAGATGGAGGAAGGAGCTCACTCAGAAAGGAACACCATTAAAGGTGGATATAGCTGAAGATCTCAATCTCCCCTATGTCACCTGGAGGACCCTGATAAGTCCCTAAATGCAAGACCACCATGCTCAAGTGGGGACTGCTGGTGGACAACAACACATGGTGTGAATGTGGAGAGACACAGAGTCCAGCCTATTTGCTGGTCTCCCGATTGCTGCCAGAGACATGCACTGATGAGGAATTGCATTTGGGCAACAACGAAGTGAAGAAAGTGGCTTCATTTTGGCAGTCCAAGGTTTGATCAGGACATGAAAGAAGAAACATAAAAACCCATCCAATTCATGGACACCAACCCCTTGATCAGCAGGAGTGCTGACTTGAGCTTCTGATAATTGAAGTCCAAGAACACCTGGACTTCCAAGGTTCACCATCACTGCAAGATGATGGCTGAAATTGAGGAAACGTTTTCTGCACATATCTCAGTCTCTAAATATTAAACTAGAAGAGGCTAGGATAAACCTATGTAGAGCAAAAGCAACACATCCTGCTGGATAGATTAATCTGGAAAAATGTATCTCACCAGGACAAGATTCCAGGTGGACCATCCAGAAATCACTTAACAGACTTCAAAGCAAAGTAGGTAAAACAAAGAATAACCAAATAAATTGGGGCTACTTGAATACAGGGCAAATCTTCTGAGAATGTGAGAAATTCAATTAATGAAGCATTCATTTACATGGAATTTATGCCCCACCATGTGTACAAAAGAAGATCTAATAAATGGCTCAGAAAGAAAGAAAGAAAGAAAATATTTGTATTTGTGTTTGAGAGGAAAAACTGGACCTTCCTGCTCTATGCACTCGAATCCTCAAAAATTATAGTAATGGAAGTATGAAGTGTTTAACATCTAAGAACCACTGGGAATTACAACTGTCTTATCTCTAACAAAGGCAAAGAGTGTACTGTATCTACATTTTGCTGTTACCTGTATATCAGTTTAAAACCATTTTAACTGCTGGAATTTCTGTCTATGCAATTATGGGATCTGCAGTTTAGCATGAAGTTTAGAATTCTCTGCTATTGTTCAGGTGAGAATACTGGAGTTCTCTGTAAGACATTTTAAAGACACTTAGGTAAAGGTCACCCTTGCTTGAAAGCCAGTCGTATCAACTCTAGGCTTTGGTGCTTATCTCCATTTATACATAAAGAGCTAGCACTTTCTGCATCTGCAGATATTTCCATGGACATGTGGCAGGCATGACCGGAGTGCATGGAACATGTTTACCTTCCCACTGAAGCAGCACCTATTTATCAACTTGCAATTTCTTGCTTTCACACTGTTAAGTTGGCAGGAGCTGGGACAGAGATGGGAGCTCATTCCGCCATGCAGCACTCCTGCCAACATTCTGGTTGTCAAATTCTGTTTCTTAACCACTAAGCCACCACAGCCTCTTTTAAGCACCTTATAAAACTACAAACCCCAGGATTCCATAGGATGGAACCATGGCAGTTAAAGAGGAATCAAACCTATATAAATTTGCTTTTGCTTTCCACAATATCAAGAAGAAGAAGAAGAAGAAGAAGAAGAAGAAGAAGAAGAAGAAGAAGAAGAAGAAGAAGAAGAAGAAGAAGAAGAAGAAGAAGAAGAAGAAGAAGAAGAAGAAGAAGAAGAAGAAGAAGAAGAAGAAGAAGAAGAAGAAGAAGAAGAAGAAGAAGAAGAAGAAGAAGAAGAAGAAGAAGAAGAAGAAGAAGAAGAAGAAGAAGAAGAAGAAGAAGAAGAAGAAGAAGAAGAAGAAGAAGAAGAAGAAGAAGAAGAAGAAGAAGAAGAAGAAGAAGAATTTGGTGGCTGTAGGGAGTGAGATCTTTGAATGCCTCTCTCAACAGTCCAATTTCCAGACATTTCTTAAATTCATTCAGAGAGGGAGACCTGATGCAGCTTTGGAAATAGGCAAATCCACAGCATAGGTGCCACCACTGAGAAGGCTCTATGCCTAGTTACAACCTCGGGGTTGGTACCTGGAGCTGCAGACTTTGGGAAGATCGGGTGATTTCCCCCTTTCCTCCACTAAAAAAGAAGGCTTGTCATTACTTTAGGTCTGTGACAGTGAACCTTGGCACTCCAGGCATTCTTGGACTTCAATTGCTAGAAGCCCAATTCATCATTCCTTCTGGGAACTGAAGTTCAAGAACAGCTGGAATGCCATGATCCACCATCATTGTTCAGGTGGTGACTTGACTGCTCTCAAAAGCCCAATTATTTTGTGGGCTAGAGTACAACTGAGAATAACCCTGCACTGACATAATCATGGAAAGTTTTAACAAAACAGAGCAATTAGATCAGGGATTCTCAACCTGCGGCCCGTGGGCCAGATTCAGCCCGCAATGCCATTTCATGTGGCCACCCACCTCCTCCACAACACCAGGAAATGTCATGTGGTGGAGGAAGGGCAAAATGGCCATCCAGCCCACAAAGCTGTCTGAGGGAGCGTGACCCAGGCCCCAGCTTTAAAAGATTGAGAACTCCTGAATTAGACATATATACCTCCGCATAGTGCTTAGTGTACTCTCTGCATGGTTCACAAATTAATTAGCATTTTGCCCCCAACATTCTGGATACTCATTTTACTGACCTTGGAAGGATGGAAGGCTGAATCAACCTTAAGCCGTGGTCAGAACTTACAACCTTTTGGTTGCAGTGCAGCAGGTTAACTACTTTGCCACCAGTGTAGAGCCTAGAGACAGATGTTTCAGTATCTAAAAGAACTATTCCTACTACCTCTTTTATTAGCAGACAAGGATGTTCATTGGCTTCCATTCTGCTTTGTGCTTAAGCTGGGTAAGAAAGAAGGGGGTGGGTGAAGTTCTAGAATGTGAATCCAGCTTGTAATGTCAACTTTACTCTGCCACTATTCAATGTGGCTAGCTCAGTTACCAACTAGCAACCACAGTAGAACAAGGTTAGAAGTAGAACATATAGAAAATGACATTTATTTATTTATTTGGGTAAAAGAGTCTTGTTAAGTACAGTACTCCTGAATTTTAGGTCTAATGGTTTAGACATGCCTCCTGGAATTTTTTAAATACTTTTTTTTTTGCCCCCAGCTACTACTTTTGGCAGTTTCATTGACAGTTTTGACTCTTTCTCTAGCACTCTAGGGGGCAAAGGACTAAATACACTCTTCTTCATCTCTTGTTCCTGGTCCACAAAAGGCAACGGTGCTATACTAATTGCTCAGTATCCGTTCAAATGCCATGGAATGCAATTACCCTTCCTGCCAAAGTGGTACCTATTAATCTACTTGCAATTTCTTGTTTTCAAACTGCTAGGTTGGCAGGAGTTGAGACAGAGACAGAAGCACACTCTGTCATGCAGCACTTCCATCTATCCATAGTTGGATAATGGAGTGATTTGGGGCCACACACAACCTCTAAACATGACCTTTTTGTGGTGAGGATAAACTGGGAGGGAACAGAGCCCTGTAAGCAGCTCTGAGCTCATTTGATGAAAAGAGGGGTATAAATGTAAATAAACAAACAGATGCATCCATGGAGATTGTTCTACCTTTATTGCAAAAATAATGTGCAAGCTGAAGAGAACCCATCGTTCGCTGATGAGCAACTAAAGGTTTCTGGTTCTTCTTTGGATACCTCAACATACCCACTTTCAAGCAGACCTTTTAAAGTCAGCCTTCCTCGACCTGGTGTCTACCAGAGGGGTTTTTTGTTGTTGTTGTTGTTCAGTCACACAGTCGATTCCTACCCTTTGCGACCCCATGGACCACTGTCCGCCAGGCACTCCGGCCCTCCACCATCCCCCTCAACTCGCTCAGCTCTGTGCCCATTGTGTCCACAATACCATCTAGCCATCTCATTTTTGGCCGCTCCCTTCTTCTTTTGCCCCCAACCCTTCCAAGCATCAAGGCTTTCTCAATCAAGTCTTCTCTTCTCATTTGATGTCCAAAGTACCTTAGCGTCATCTTTACTATTTGCCCTTCTAAGGAGCAGTCAGGGTTGATTCCTTCCAAGATTGACCTATTTGTTCTCCTCACTGTCCAGGGGACTCTCAAAACTCTCCTCCAACACCACATCTCAAAGGCATCTATTCTTCTGCACTCAGCTTTCCTAATGGTCCAGCTCTCACAACCATACATTGCCACCGGAAATACCATTGCTTTGACTATACGAATTTTTGTTTGCAATTTGATGTCTCTGCTTTTCACTATGTTCCCCAGGTTTCTCATCGCTTGCCTCCCAAGAATCAGTCGCCTTTTTATTTCATGGCTGTAATCACCATCTGCAGTGAGCTTTGATCCTAGGAAAGTAAAATCTGTCACTGCTTCTACTTCTTCCCCATCTATTTTCCAGGGCCTAATAGGGCCTGTTGCCATTATCTTGGTTTTCTTGATATTGAGTCTCAAGCCAGCTTTTTCACTTTCTTCTTTCAACCTAATCAGGAGCTTCTTTAGGTCCTCCTCACTTTCTGCCATCAGGGTGGTATCATCTGCATATCTCAAATTATTGATGTTTCTCCCAGCAATTTTGATCCCAAATTGTGATTCCTCCATCCCTGTATTGCGCATTATGTGCTACAATTCCCTTCTTCCCCATCCAGTGGAAATGGGGCTAATAGCCCAATATACCAAGAGGGCATCAAGTTAGGAAAGGCTGAATGTTATATTAATCTGCTGCTTATTTAACAACGGCCGATGCTCTTCCCAGGTCTTGGCAGGAAGACAGATGGGAAGACGTGCACTGCTGCCTTATGAAGTGCTGCCTGGACAACAGACTCCTTCGGTTTCAAGTAGTGTGAATCTGGCATCTGTCGCAAGCTCAAAAACTCATTTTAAGGGAGGGGGGGAAGACAGGGCATTTTTTCATCTTTTTCCTTTTCACCGCTACCAGCCAATCAATATACTTTGCTGCCTGTTGTTGTGGGGAAGGAGGAGTGGAGATTTGTGTGTGTGTGTGTGTCTGGGGAGACTAATTAACCCAGTGTATACAGAAAAAGAAATATATCTGATGAAATGTGGAAGAAGAAGAAAAATATCAAGTTGGTTGTGGTCATGATGACTTCTTAACTTATTCCTACTTTTCATCAAAGCCATACAATTACAGAGGGCCAAATGATACACTATATATAGCCAGCTAGACCTTCTTTTGGGGACTGCGGTGGCTGAAGTGGTTAAAATGCTGAACTTGCTGACTGGATGATTGGAGTTTGATTCCCAGGTACTGCATGACAGAGTGAGCTCCCGGCTCTGTCCTAGCTCCTTCCAACCTAGCTGTTCGAAAGCAAGAAATTGGAAGTAGATAAATAGGGACCACTTCGGTGGAAAGGTAAACAGTGTCCTGTGCACTCTGGTGTTGAGGCATGCCTGCCACATGTCCACGGAAATGTCTGCAGATGCAGATGTCTATATACAGAGATAAGCACAGAACCCTAGAGTCGGATATGACTGGCTTTTGAGCAAGGGCAACCTTTACCTAGACCCTCCCTCAATGCAAAGCATCTTTTCAGTCTATAAAGGAGGGTCAAGGAAACTAGGGTCTTCAGTTCAGCAACATACCTTTCTCTAAAAATAAAAAACTGTAAAAAGCTACAATGTCACTTTTCTGTTAGGCTGGTCAACCATTGTGTACCTCTGTACCTGATGTGTATAAATTGATGCCATGAAGTCTCACTTTTTTGTCTGACTTAATCCATGAAAGCTCACATTAAAATACAGGAGTTAATCTTTAAGGTGGGAAAACAGGCTACAACTGAATCCTGGCAAGACTGAGTGGCTATGGGTCAGAGCCATCTTTGGTTCTGGATGGGGCTATCTTGCCCCAAACAGACCCAGTGCGTAATCTGGGGGTCCTCCTGGACTCGCGACTCCTGTTCAAAGAGCAGGTGGCAGTCGTGGCCAGAAGGGCGTTTGCTCAACTTGGTGTCATACGCCAGTCATGCCTGCTCATAGATCAGGACTCCTTGCTCATGGTCACACATGCTCTGGTCACCTCCAGACTGGATTATTGTAATGCACTCTACATGGGGCTGCCCTTGGTGACCATTTAGAGGCTTCAGCTGGTGCAAAATGTGGCTGCCCATATGGTGTTGGGGTGCAGGCGTTATGCCCATGCCTCACCCCTGCTTTGGGAGCTGCATTGATTGCCAGTGTGCCTCCAGGTGCAATTCAAGGTGTTGGTCATTACCTTTAAAGCCCTACAAGGTAGTGGGCCAGGATACTTAAGAGACCGCATCGTCCCTAGGTTATCTGTCTGTTCTGCTAGAGTGGACCAGAGAGACTCCTTAAAAGTACCATCTGCTAGAGAGGCTCACCTCTCTAACACTAGAAGAAGAGCCTTTTCAGTATTGCTCCGGCCCTGTGGAACCTCCTGCCAGTTGAACTGCAGATGGAGCTGCTGCCCTTCAGGAAAGAACTAAAAACCTGGCTGGCAGGGCAGATGTGGGGAGGTGGGGAAGAAGCAACCACTACCACCACCACCCCAGCTCATTTAGAGGATGATCTCTCATGTTTTGTAATTGGTGTGGGTGGTGGCAGCCTTTTAGTGTTTGAGGAATTTTAAGGGTTTTTATAGGGACTTGTGGGGATTTTATGTACTGTATTTGTATTCAATTTATTTACAGTCCATGACCAGCATAACAAGAACACAAAAGCATAAATACCACATCCTAAGCTAGACTGGACAGAGGTAACAAAAGGAAACTATACTACAAAAACATACTGAGAATCAGTGGCGTAGCGTGGGGGGGCAGGGGGCGGACCACCCTGGGTGGCACTTTTGGGGCTATGGGTGTTCTTGGACTATAATTCCCAGAAGCCCTAGTGGGATGCCGGCATCCACCAGGGGGTGGCAAATTTGGCTTAAGTCCTGGGCGGCTGAAATCCATGCGGCGCTACTGCTGATAATTGACATACAGCAGCAGGCCACCTATCTAAAAGAACAATACTGTATTACTAAAACCCCTTAATAATTACTAAAACCTAATGTCATTAAGATAAAATGCTAATATTTACAAGGAAAGAAGAGGGATAGCCTCTTTACAAGGATATAATATGCTCTCTGCTGGAGTTGTAATTTACTAAAACTCAGTAAAATTGAATTTATTGAATTGCTGTATGCCACCCAGAGTCGTCCGTTGATTGGGCAGCTATACAAATCATACCAAATAAAATAAATAAATAAATAAATGTTTTTTCTTCCTTTTTATCGTTTGTTTTTGTTTAATCTCTGATAGGCTTGCACAGACTAACATGGCTACCACTTCAAAAATCACTTTCTCTGAGATTCAATCTGGAGCCAAAAGTTGAGACAAGGGCAGTGATGGGATGTAGCAGGTTCGCATCAGTTCGCCAGAACCGGTAGTAACTTTCCCCAGTGTCCCGGAGAACCGGTAAGAGGTTTTTTTTTGGGGGGGGAGGGAACCCACCTTCGGGGCTTACCTTTTCACTGGTTCCCCCACTGCGCATGGGTGCCAAGCACTTGGTGTGCATATGCACGGCCTCTGTGCTGTCCTCCCAAGTGGGGAGGAGGAAGAGAAGCTGCTAGCCTGAAGCTCCCTATAGCCTGCTCGCCAAGGTAAGTGACTCACCTTTAGATGTGGTGTGTCTGTGTGTATTTTAATATATATTTAATACCTTTACCTATAGTGACGTACTACCACAGTTCCTAAAAAGGCCTGGCGGCCTGGCTTGGGGTTTTTAAGCAAAGTCTTGAAGTTATCTCATCAATAAGCTACACCTGTGCTGTTCCAACTGATGTTCCAATTGGATAACCCTTAAGGAGGTACAGCTGTTTTACATTTACATTAAGGCATATTATCCTAGAGAACCGGTATGATGACCATACCCATCTTGCAACATGGTGCTGGCCAGGCACTTATACTAACAGGTAAGTGACAGGTTTGTGTTTGGGGTGGTTGTGTGAGTGGGTTGATTTGTGTTTGGAGTGGGTGGGTGGGTGTTTGGGTGGGTGGGTGTATTTTAATGTAATGTTTTTATTTAATTAATTTATTTAATTTTATTATTATTTTTTCTTTGGCCCCGCCCATGACATCATGACATCATGAGGTTAGCTCCACCCACACTGTGATGACATCACAGTGGGGTAGTAAAATTTTTGACATCCCACCACTGGACAAGGGCCAAGATACTTTGGTTGTCACAGGGTGGTTCCTTGAAATGCCCCATAGGGGTGGCATGGGCAAGGGTTGGGAGGGAAGAAAGCACAGCAGACCTTTAGGCTGAACGAATGAAGCCTAGTGCCAGCTGGAAACGGGTAGGAAAAGGTTCCCAAGCTTTAAAGACATTATCTCTCCTCCTCCTCCTCCAGTGCTGCTTCTCCCGAGATTTGTCTTGTTGCCTGGGGACCTGAGGAAGCCCTGAGACTTCAGCTGATGACCTGAGACCTTCCACAGGCTTCCAACACCACTTATTTCCTCCTCAAAAATTTTCAAACTATTTCTTCCTGCCTGCCTTCCTCTCCCTCCTCCAATCCACTACTTAGATTTCCAGAGTAAATATAGATCCAAAATTAAGTGGGAGAAAGTGAGATGAAGCTGGAGGACATCAGAGGAAAGAGGTTACAGAGACATGATTCATTGCTCACTCTCCTCCTTTTCCTCTTATCTGGTGCAAAGTGCACCTTCTCTGGGTGCAAATCAACCTGGTATATGAGATAAACATGATTTCTGTAATCAGGAATAATAAGGAATAGTCTTATTTTTATAAGCAAGAGTACCAGAGAAGAAGACAGATGTATCAAGGAGGTGAGCATCACAGTCCTGCTTTTACAGTAAAGATGTAAGCTTATTTTGTGATGGTATGGCACATTCAAGATGTGCCATTCAAGACAGGGCCACCCTATCATTAGGTAAGTAAAGGTCAAGGTCTCCCTTGCTCAAAAGCCAGTTGTGTCCAACTCTAGGGTTTGGTGCTCATCTCCAAAGAGCCAGCACTGTCTGTGTCTGCAGATGTTTCCATGATCATGTGGCAGGCATGACTAGGTAACAGAGCATGAGCCAAACATCGTAGGTGGGGAAGATCTTGTCTGATCCTCCTGCATCGCTTTCACTGGAGGACTGACTCCTATGTGCTGAGCCACCTACCCTTCTCCCATAAATTAATCAGTTTCCACCAGGCAAGATGACATATCCCTGCCTCATTGTTCTAAAATAACATTCAACTGGGTGATCTTGTCACTTTGCTTATGTGGGATGGAGGACAGGATGTGATCTTACCCTTCACTTCAGGTCACAGAAAGGTATTAGCTTGGACCTGTCTAGAGAGGAAGAGGGGAGAATATACCTCTCTCAAGCACCTGAAGCCCCCAGAAATAGAGATTCTCATTATAGTCTGTGATTGCATAATAAAATAAAAGCAGGGCCATTGAAAGGAAGAGTTTCTTTAGGAAGAGTTACCACTAACCATGATTCAGGATAACACTAAAGTTGGTAAAATCAATACCCAGCATGTTGGGACCAAAATACTAATTAATTTGTGAACCGCCCAAAGTGCACTAAAGCACTATGGGGGAGTATATAAGTGCCATTTCTTCTTCTTCTTCTTCTTCTTCTTCTTCTTCTTCTTCTTCTTCTTCATCATCATCATCATCATCATCATCATCATCTAGGCCAAATGTGAAACTGCCAAAAGAATAATAATTTAATGTCAGAAATTGTGTGCTGAAAGGATTTTTGTGGGAGAAACTCTGCTCAGGGGATGCCTAAATGAGGCGCCTTTCATGTTCCCAAGTGCAGGGATGGAGGAATCACAATTTGGAATCAAAATTGCTGGGAGAAACATCAACAATTTGAGATATGCAGATGATACAATCCTAATGGCAGAAAGTGAGGAGGACCTAAAGAAGCTCCTGATTAGGTTGAAAGAAGAAAGTGAAAAAGCTAGCTTGAGACTCAATATAAAAAAAACCAAGATAATGGCAACAGGCCCTTCGGGGATTGAACTCTGACCTCCCAGTCATCGAGTTCAGTGTCTTAACCACTTGAGTCATCGTAGTCCCACTGGGCACAGATTGGGGACCCCATTTACAGTACAGTATTAGAACACATAGTATGAATTCAACATTTGGCATGTACCAAGTTTAGGATAGACTGGGCTGGCTGTCACTTTCGTGAATCATGAAATGAAAACACTTTTTAAAAAACATGGCACCATTTCATATGACCCCCACCCCCACCTCCACCACACCAGGAAGTGCCTTGTGGTGTAGGAAGGTCAAAATGGCCATCTGGACCCCGAAGCTGTATGAGGGAGCATGACCCGGGCCCCAGCTTTAAAAGGTTGAGTATTCCTGTCTTAGAAGATAATAATGCAAGATGGGCAAAAAGGGAGAGAAAACACATATCACCTGAAAAATAAGGGAGGCAGTTTTTTTTTCCAAAAAAATTGATCAATTAATCAATTATATAAAAACTATAACTGGGTCCTTTGAAAAGCAAGGTAGCTTAGGAAAAGCAGAGTGTGTCTGCATTAGTAAAATCTGCATGGACTCCTGATTCAGGATAAGACCTGCTTCCAGTGCAGCTGTGCTTTGCTGCAAATAGCTTTTTTCTCTCTTTTAGATGCAGCTGTGGTTGTAAAAGAAGTGTTACTGATCAGATTACCTTTTCTTTTTTTCCTAGATAGCAACACTTGCCATGTTTGCCACACAGACTAACAGAGGGCTGCAAAGAGGGGCGGTGGGGATGAGGACTAGGGTAAATAATAGATAGGCTTAAGAGCATGGCTCTGGCTGGCCTTGTTACTGGTTCTTCATTTTGTTGAATGAATGATTTATGGCATGTCTGTGAATCCAGTCGCTTTCAGAGATGATGTCATCCTCCACATATATTACATATGTGATACGCCAGGGAGCAGGATGGAAGGGAACTCAAGAATGTTGCTTTTTGCGGGCTGCCACATTTAGCCTTGCTTCAGAGAACTCTTTTCATTACCACTGTGTATAGCATATACATTTCATTGACACCAAGAGATAGAAATCTTGCACACCAGCTAGATTGTGTGTGTGTGTGTGTGTGTGTGTGTGTGTGTGTGTATGTGTGTGTGTGTGTTTAAGAGTAGAGAAGCACCTTACAATGTGAAAGAGCAATGAGGCATGAGCCTTAGCAGCTTTGACAGGCTAATCTTTAATGGTATTGAAAATATGTTCATTTTAAAAGTTATTCAACCTTGTCATATATGCAGTAGCAGCTTTGCAGAACACTTTACCTGACTATACACAGGAAGAGCTGTTTATGAAAGTCTTGGGGTATTCATATACAGTATATGAAATCAAAGGGAGAAAGAGTGGGGCTAAAACTATCTATGGCACTGTATAGAAAGGGAAAGCAATCACAAAGCAAAATAATCACACTCATATACCACCCCATAGTGCTTACGGTCTCCGGGTAGTTCACAAGTTAATTAGCATTTCCACCCCCACCCCACAACATGCTGGGTGCTCATTTTACTGACTTCGGAAGGATGGAAGGCTGAGTCAACTTTGTTCCTGGTCACCTGGTCAAGATCGAACTCACAAACTTTTGGTTGCAGTTTGTTGTTGTTGTTCAGTCGCACAGTCGATTCCGACCCTCTGCGACCCCATGGACCACTGTCCGCCAGGCACTCCTGTCCTCCACCATCCCCCTCAACTCTCCCAGCTCTTTGCCCATTGTCTCTTCAATACCATCTAGCCATCTCATCTTGGGCCGTCCCCTTCTTCTTTTGCCCTCGACCCTTCCCAGCATCAAGGCTTTCTCAAGTGAATCCTCTCTTCTCATCTGATGTCCAAAGTACTTTAGTTTCATCTTTATTATTTGACCTTCTAAGGAGCAGTCAGGGTTGATTCCTTCCAAGATTGACCTATTTGTTCTCCTCGCTGTCCAGGGGACTCTCAAAACTCTCCTCCAACACCACATCTCAAAGGCGTCTATTCTTCTGCGCTCAGCTTTCCTAATGGTCCAGCTCTCACAACTATACATTGCCACAGGGAATACCATTGCTTTGACTAAGCGATTTTTTGTTTGTAATGTGATGTCTCTACTTTTTATTATGCTCCCCAGGTTTCTCATTGCTTGCCTCCCAAGAATCAGTCGCCTTTTTATTTCATGGCTGTAATCACCATCTGCAGTGAGCTTTGATCCTAGGAAAGTAAAATCTGTCACTGCTTCTACTTCTTCCCCATCTATTTTCCAGGGACTGATAGGGTCTGTTGCCATTATCTTGGTTTTCTTGATATTGAGTCTCAAGCCAGCCTTTTCACTTTCTTCTTTCAACCTAATCAGGAGCTTCTTTAGGTCCTCCTCACTTTCTGCCATTAGGGTCGTATCATCTGCATATCTCAAATTGTTGATGTTTCTTCCAGCAATTTTGATCCCAAATTGTGATTCCTCCATCCCTGCATGGCACATTATGTGTTCTGTGTATAAGTTGAATAAGCAGGGTGACAAAATGCAGCCTTGTCTTACTCCTTTTCCTATTCCAAACCACTCCGTCATTCCATTTTCTGTCCTAACTCTTGCCTCTTGATTCGTGTACAGATTTCTCATGAGGCCTATAAGGTGTTCCGGTATTCCCATCTCTTTAATTACTTGCCATATTTTGTTGTGGTCAACACAGTCAAAAGCCTTAGTGTAATCAATGAAACAGAAGTAGACTTGTTTCTGATATTCCTTTGTTTTTCCCATGATCCATCTTACGTTGGCGATGTGGTCTCTAGTCCCCCTGCCTCTTCTGAAACCCGCCTGCACTTCTGGTAATTCTCTCTCCACATACTGTTGCAGTCTATCCTGTATTATCTTGAGCATCACCTTGCTAGCATGAGGGATCAGCGCAATTGTTCGATAATTTGAACATTCTTTGGCATTACCCTTTTGGGGGATTGGATCGTATACTGATCTTTTTCAATCCTGTGGCCATTGTTGTGTTTTCCAAATCTGCTGGCATATAGAATGCAATAATTTGATTCCATCATCTTGCAGGGCTTTGAAAAGTTCAACTTGGATACCATCAACTCCATTGGCTTTGTTGTTTGCAGTGTTTTTTAGGGCCTTTCTGACTTCACTCTCTAGAATGTCTGGCTCATGTTCAATGTTCTCCTCATTGTGATTATCAGGGGTGTCGAGGTCCTTTTTGTAGAGTTCCTCTGTGTACTCTTTCCATCTTTTCTTAATCTCTTCTGCATCTGCTAACTCCTTGCCATCTTTGTCTTTTATCATGGTCATTTTTGCTTTAAATGTTCCCTTGAGTTCCCCAATTTTTTTGAAAAGATCTCTACTCCTACCCCTGATATTGTTTTCCTCTATTTCTTTGCACTGTTCAATCAGGTAGGTTTCCTTATCTCTCCTTGCTTTTCTTTGAAATTCTCTATTCAAGTGACTGAATTTTGCAATCAGTAGGTTGTGATCTGAGCCACAATCTACTCCTGGTCTTGTTTTTGCTGACTGTATGGAAGTTCTCCATCATTAACTGCAGAGTATGTAATCAATCTGGTTTCGATGTTGGCCATCTGGTGATGTCCATGTGTAAAGTCTCCTCTTGTGCTGCTGGAAGAGAGTGTTTGCTATGACCAGTGCGTTATCTTGGCAGAACTCTATCAGTCTTTGGCCTGCTTCATTCTGTGTTCCAAGACCAAACTTGCCTGTTATTCCATTTACTTTTTGATTTCCTACTTTGGCATTCCAGTCTCCTATGATAATGTGCACATCATTTCTTGGTGTCTGTTCTATGAGGTTGCAGTACAGCAGTTTAACCACTGTGCCACCAGGGTTCTTTCATATAATTTGGTTTTTTAAAGAAAGTAGAACCCCACAGCAACAAGAAGGGAAATCTAGATTGAAATGGGAAAAATGTGTGCTAATTCACATTATTTGAACCAAATATCCAGTACAGAAGATGTGAACGTCAACAACATGTTGGGGTTGTGTTGAGATCAGGGAGAATGTTGAAAATATGTCTTCCTGATTCAATTCATCACTTTTATCTGCTTTTTTTGCCACAGCTATTTACATTCTGGGTGAAAACTAGGTAAAGATAAAGGTCACTATTGTTTGAAAGCCAGTTGTATCCAACTCTTGGGTACTGTGTTCATCTCCAAATTGGAAGATGTGTCACATAACATATACACATTTTATGCAAAATCGTCCTATTCTTAACTTTTTGTCTGTGTGTATGTGCATACTCTACGAGTAGCCACTCTTGGTGCTCTACATGCTATTATCATTTTTTCCACCCTTGAAAGGGCCAGAAAAAGGGGAGGCTGAGTGGTACTCTTTTTAGGCTACTCTACGCCTCACCTTTCTGCTTCAAAGTTAAAAAGGAGATTGAGAGAGTCAGATGTATCGATCTGGTTTGGATTTCTAACACTTGTAACATTACTCTCATATGACTCACCTATACATATACAATTCCATTGATTAGTCTCTCAATTTCATTATGTAGGACAAATTTGTAACAGGAAGCCTTAAAAATATACTGTGAGCAAGAACTGCTTTATGAAACTGGAAATGAGTGTGCAACTTTCTATATGGACTCTGCTGAATCCATTAATGAACTCAACTAACAGTTTGAGAGGAAAGTAATAGCGGAATAAATGTCTCATTAGCATTTTGCAGTTTGCTAATGGGCGTGTGAGTTGCTACTTAGTATCACTTTGCTGAATATCTGATGATTTCAGTATATATTTATACCAAGTTTTTATTCTAAAATCATTTTTCTCATTAATAAACTTGTACTTTTGTTTTCTACATGAGTGAACTTCTCTCTAACAGAACATAGGTTATCATCTTTGATGACAAATATGGATTATCAGCAGAGAATAGATTACAATAATCAAAGCCACACCAATCACAAGAGCAGCAAGTTTTGCTTCTTTAAAAATGATTTCTTCTTCTTCTGTTGTATCTGAATCCAAATATTGGCAATCCTCATGGTGATCAGCCATGAAGACTGTCCTGAGAATATAATGCAGTGGCCTTTTATCTGCCTTCTGCATCGCAGTATGATTCCCATACAGTGGTGGGATTCAATCCCACTACTGATGAAGCTGCTGCCCTCTGTCAAGATGGATTCAAGCGAGATTTAATCCACTTGGGGACCGTCACCCTTCCCTGTGGTCTTTGGTACCCAAGACCGTTAGTCCTCAGGGTTGTCAGATTAGTAACTGCCGCCTGACAATTGGCGTTGGGTTGCTGGCAGTATGGTCTCCTCTAGTACCATAGCAGCATAACCTGGCCAGACTGGCTAAAATGATTAAATATCACCTTTGGTATATAAAGTTCTGTAGATGTTGGCTGAAATTCCATTGCACGGTTGTATAAAGGGACCAACCTTTAGAGGCAAGTTGCCATAAATTAAGAACCTCCCCGGTCATTATGCCCAATCACTCAAACTGTCTTCTCCTTCTCCCCACCACCCTTAAGTGATAGAACATCTCTTTCATCAAGTCCACTGGACAGAAGCTGTAACAGTGAATTATGTTCCTGGTGTTGTGATAGGGCTGCCCAATACTGTATAATCCTTTGATGCAAGCAAAGAGGCTGCAACAAAATCAGATGTAGAAAATATTAAAAACTTTATTATCTCTAGATATTAATCTTAAGTAAAGATTGTTTTTCTTAAAAACCATACTGCTACTTGCTAGTTATGAACTGGAGAATTGGACTCACAGTTCAAAGGCATATATATTTCTGGAAATATAATTTTTCTTTGACCATTTCTTGGGACTTTTTTGTATAAATGGAAGGCCTTATGAAAGGATGACTGGCTGTTTGTATATATTGAAGTAAAAACATGCAATGCCTTGTGAGATTTCTTCACAAGTAATAGCCATGTCATAGGCAGCTGTTGATTGGAATCTCTGATCATATTATTGTCAGATATACTAGTTATCAGGAAAGATAATTGGGAACTAAGAAAATAAAACCATAAAATATTACTTTATAAGTGATTTTCACTGATTAATCCAATTTGCCAGCCACAGATTTATTATTCAAATTATTCAAATTTATTATCCCGCCTCCATCGGGCGAACCCGACTCTAGGCGGCTTACAACAATGCAAAATCCCACAAAAGAAACTAGACAATCCCACTATACCCCCACAAATTTGGTTTGAATTAATCAACAGATTCGACTGTAATTAGCACAATATTAAAAAAGATTTAAAAGTTAAAAGATTAAAAATTTAAAATAGCGAGAAAGGTGGCTGTCCTATCAGATCAACCACCCAACATGGGACCCCACATTCCTGGAGCCCCATACCTGCCCTGCCAGCCAGGTTTTCAGGCCCTTCCGAAAGGGCAGGAGCTCTGTCTGCAAACGTAACTCAATTGGCAGGAGGTTCCAAAGGGCCGGGGCGGACACAGAGAAGACCCTCCTCCTAGTGCTAGAGAGATGCGCCTCTCTAGAGAGCCTCTCCGATCTGCCCTGGGGGGACGGATAGATGTTCTTGGGGTGACGCCCTCTCTTAAGTATCCTGGCCCACTACCATATAGGGCTTTAAAGGTAATGACCAGCACCTTGAATTGCACCCGGAGGCATATTGGCAACCAGTGCAGCTCCCGAAGCAGTGGTGAGGCACGAGCATAATGCCCGCGCCCCATCACTACCCGGACCGCCGCATTCTGTACCAGCTGCAGCCTCCAAATGGTCACCAAGGGCAGCCCCATGTAGAGCGCATTACATTACCTCAGAAAACAAATATATATATATACAGTAGCATGTGTCTCAGTCACCTATGTACTGGTCACTTGCATATCCAGGCAAAATTACTATAATGTCCTTTCACTGGGCTACCTATAAGGACAGTTTGTAAACAGCAGCCAGCATGAGATTCAGGCAGTAGTACACTTGTGAGGGTAGTTTGCCCATAATGCACCGATTTGCTTTGTCTACCATGAACAAGCTTTTCAGTTCTGAATTCAGTACAGTATTGTCCTGTTGCTTGTTAGTCTGCCTACACCTGTATAAATCTAGTAGGTTCCTAAGGCTCTGTTCTCTGGAGTAGACCGTATAGCCAGCAACTCAATGCCTAGTGTTGGGCAGCAGTAAATAACCTGACTCCCTAAAGGGGCCAATGACTATGGGTGGATGAGCCCCTTTGGTGGGGCGATGGCCCCCTCAGTGGAGGAAATGACACTGGAAATCATCATTTTGGGCCCAACAGCAAAATGAGCAGATGAAGGACTCTGATTTTCAATGGTCATGGAGGCAGAAGAGGGCATGCCAGATGGACTGGCTGTGAAGGCGTACCTTTCTAATATCCTCAAAGCTGTGGCAGTCCATTGCAGTCCTGGTGTTAAATCCTGCAAGTCACATTTCAAATGTGCTGCGAGATGGCTCCGTGATCACAGCCTATGGGTCACTTCATGGCAAGCTGGGATCCGCCCAGTGGTGGGATGTCAAAATTTTTACTACCCCACCATGACATCATCACAGTGTGGGCGGAGCTAACATCATGACATCATGGGCAGAGCCAATGTCATGACATCATGATGTGGGTGGGGCCAAAGAAAAATTTAAAAAATAATATAAAATAAAAATAACCACACACGCGCGCGCGCACACTCCTTAACCCACCCACCCACAACACAAACCTGTAAATAAATTAAATAAATAATACATTAAAATACACCCAAACACCCACCCACCCACAACACAAATCAGCCAGAGCTTTTAAACCAGAGCTTAAAGCTTATTCTGGCTAATCTTTCTCATACTAGGTCAGATGGAAAGAACTACAGAATGAACTCACCACAAGATGGCTTCATTTTGGCACTTTTCAACTTTTCAACAGTTAAAGAAGTTAGGTACTAAGTCTTTGCCTAACCAGTTCTCTAGGATATCTAGGGGAGCAGGCTATAGGGAGCTTCTCTTCCTCCTCCCCGCTTGGGAGGACAGCAAGGAGGCTGTGCATACGCGCCAAGCACTGTAGGCGTGCTTGCACACCAAGTGCTTGGCATGCACAGTGGGGGAACCAGTGAAAAGGTAAGCCCCGAAGGTGGTTCCCCCCAAAAGCTGCAACCGGTTCTCTGGGACACTGGGAAAAGTTACTACCGGTTCTAGAGAACTGGTGAGAACCTGTTACATCCCATCACTGGATCCGCCTTAGACAAATTTTGGCAATGGAATTTTTCCTGCTTCAGTAAAAAAAAAGTGTTCTAGGATATGAGTTGCAGCTCCCATTCTCTCAATTATGTTTGATCAGGTTGTCCAATACTGGGAAAACTAGAATCCCCCCCCAAAAAAACATTCTTTTGAAGACCTTATATAGACCCTAAAAATATTTGTTGAATTCTGTTCTGGCAAGTTTCAAATATTTTATTATTAATTATAATTGATGGAATTCTTTAAAATTATTGTGTTATCATATTTATAGTGTTACTGATGACCATGGTGACTTAGTGGTTAAGACTCTGAGATTGACTGGAAGGTCGGTAGTTCAAGTGCTGGATGATGGAGTGAGCTCGTTCTGTTCTAGCTTCTGCCAACCTAGCAGTTCAAAAGCAAGACATTGCAAGTAGATAAATAGGTACCACTTCAACAAGAAAGGTAAGTGTTTCATGCACTCTGGCATTTAGTCATGTCTGCCACATGACCACAGCAACATCTGCAAATGCAGACAGCACTGGTTCTTTGGCTGTAAACAGAGATGAGCACTGAACCCTTGAGTTGGACATTACTGGCTTTCAAGCAAGGGAAACCTTTACCTGTACTGATTATTATTGTTCAGTTTATATTTAAATATCAAGGGTACATGGAGTAAAATTATCCCCCCCAAGTAACTTATAAATGTTTAAAATATGATACATTATGTGAGGCTTTAAAGTAACTGATATGCAGATTCAGCCCACCTCACCTGCAAGCCATATTAGAATTCTGACAGTTGTATGGTCAACATTACTAAGTTTTAGCCCAGGGGTTGACAACCTACGGCCCATTGGCCGGATCAGGCCAGTGGCACAAAATAATCCAGGCTACACCCTCACTCCAGCCACCACCACCACCAGAATCAGCCACACTCATTTACAGCAGCCGCGGACACATTTATGGCAGCCATGGATGCATTTACAGCAGCTGTGGATGTGTTTACGGCAGCCGCTGACTCATTTATGACAGTCATAAACAGGTTTATGGCAACCATAAATGGGAGGGAGACCACCAGTCTGGCCCCCTCAACTGTCTGAGGGAGTGTGACCCAGCCCCCGACTTAAAAAGGTTGGTGATCCCTGTTTTAGATTATAAACCTCAGGGAATGAGATGTTGCCAACTATAGTCATGGCTTTAGGATGCTATTTAAACATTTTTAGAAGTATCACAGTCTTTTTCATTATATTGCAGTCTTCAGAACGGCTAATGGCACTGAAATTCACACACTGGAACTTAAATCTATCCATGCATTTTTAGTGTCTGTCTCAC
Source organism: Furcifer pardalis (assembly GCA_030440675.1). Classification (NCBI taxonomy): domain Eukaryota; kingdom Metazoa; phylum Chordata; class Lepidosauria; order Squamata; family Chamaeleonidae; genus Furcifer; species Furcifer pardalis. The sequence continues at coordinate 39,055,815 of CP126890.1, read as the reverse complement.
ACACAGCATTTTGAAATTGTTGGCTGGTAAGTCAGTCCCCTGGACAGCGAGGAGAACAAATAGGTCAATCTTAGAAGAAATCAACCCTGACTGCTCCCTTGAAGGTCAAATAATAAAAATGAAGCTAAAGTACTTTGGACATCAAATGAGAAGAGAGGATTCGCTTGAGAAGGCCTTGATGCTGGTAAGGGTGGCGGGCAAAAGAAGAAGGGGGCGGCCAAAAATGAGATGGCTAGATGGTATTGTAGACACAATGGGCACAAAGCTGAGCGAGTTGAGGAGGATGGTGGAGGACAGAAGTGCCTGGCGGACAGTGGTCCATGGGGTCGCAAAGGGTCGGAATTGACTGTGCAACTGAACAACAAAAGGTCTGCCTCTCTGCGACATCACAAGGGGTTTACATACTGTCATATCACAAGGACCTGCTTGTAAATCTCAGTCTTTGACCTGGAAACCTAAAGAACAGGATGCCAGTTTAGGGTGAAAGCCTAAAAATGTGTTAATATAATCAGCAATGTTAGGAAGGTTATTTTCATACAAACTCTCTAACATCTTTCAAGAGCTATTTCTTCCATATGCCCCCCCCACCGCATTTCCAGCTTACTATAATCAAAATGGTGGTGATGCCTGATTTAATATCTACAGTGTATTGATAGATGACCAGCCCAATGAATTGTGTACTAATGAAATAATAGTGTGGCTACAAGACCTTTTTGAAGTAAAGATTTCACTGTGATCGGCTATTGAACATCATTTGCATATCTTGATGACAAATGAGAATACACATAATTTAGAAACCATTAAGTCAGTGGTAGTGAACCTATGGCACGTGTGCCAGAGGAGGAACTTAGAGCCCTCTCTGTGCCATTGCTCCAGCACAGTTTGCCCCGCCCCTCAGCCCAGCAATCCAATGGGAGAGCTTCCTCTCCTCCTCCCAGCAGTTTGACTTGCCCTTCTGCACAGCAGCCCAATGGGAGCACTTCTTCCCTTGCCCCAGCACAGAGTTTGCATTCCCACCCCCTATGCGACACGGGCGGCAGTTTGTTGAGTTTGGGCATTCGGTCTCTAAAAGGTTTGCCATCACTGCACTAGGTATGCACTTAACGTTCAGTCAGTTTCACAGAACAAAGAGCTTTGAAAGAAGTAAATAATTCTGCATGCAAACCAATAAAGGACTAGGGTGCAGCTCAAAGTAAGCAGGGTATATTTTAACCCAGCTGTGACCTTAACTTCACAAAATATTACAATCTGTCCTAGCTAAGAAATACAATGTGTAGCATAGATGTGACAGAGCATTGGGCTTGCTCTTTTAAGGATCTCAAGTAGATTTTGAATAGTATCACCATCGAAGCATGCCACTAAAGTGAGAAAAAGCAGCTTACATTCAAAGAGGCCTAAGTAACTGGTGAAAATGGTTTTTTTATGCAGTGATTTAGAGAGAGATCTGCATTTCTAATTTAACAAACATTCATGGCATTCAAATATACTATTTATATAGGATGATAATCCTTTGCAGCTACATGGGACAATACAACCTGAAACAAAAAAATAGAATGTTTTAGACATGTAAGATATAAACAGTGTAAATGGTTTGTGTTAATTGTGTATTTTGAAATGTCTACAATATAACACAATCATTTATATAAAACCATATTTAATATACAACAAACTTCCACCACATAAACACATTTTATAAACATATTATAGTTCCAATTACAGATTTTCATAAAAACATTTTCATATCAAGAATCTTAATACAGAATGATTTATTTCTATGTCAAAATACATTTACAGTGTAAATTGTCTGTAGAAAAAGATACAGAGAAATGGAGTTTGCTGGTATTTAAACTTCTCTTATTTCTTTATTTCATGTTCAGCTTTAAAGCATTGCCTGAAAAGATGAATCAAAAGGTACTTTGCTTTTGTTTTACCCAAAGAATTAAAAGCATGAAAATAAAATCATATTTGCTTTCTTTTCAGGGGATCACAGATGGGCATAGAACAGTAGTTTGTTTAACCTGCTCTGGCCACAGCTATGAGCCATGATTACTTGGAAAGACATAATAGTCTTAATGACAGAAAAAAAGTGATCACCTTAAAAACGGAGAGCAGAGCCCTTTTAAAAATACAAATAATGTACAAAACTGGCTGAAGGGAAAAATCCACATAAAAACACATATTAAGATTGATCACACAATTTTATTAGAATGTTTGGACAACTGTATCAAGTTATTCATTCATTTGTGTGTGTTTTTCCCTAAAGGAGAAAAAAAGAAAAAAAAGAGAAGATACATTGGAGTGGACTGTTTTTCAAACCCTGAGCGTTTAACACTGCATATCAAGTATTGTAGTAAAGAAGCTGGTTAAGAATGTAGCACTTGCACAAGTGAATGATATTAATCCTTTAAGTGATCAGGTTTTTACAAAAAAAATACATAGTTTTCAATAAATAATGCTTAACTTTACAACTTTGATACAGCAATGTCATACACTGTTTTGACACATACTAAACTCTGCATGCTATATAGTCTACTAGAAGACAAAACTCTGCCATGCATTTTCCGTTTTTCCCTAGTGCTAGAAAACACTTCTGTCCTCCAGTGCATTGCCTCAAGCAAACCTTACTCTCTTCTTATTCCCCCCTTCTCACAGCAATAGGCCCGTGCACTGGCATGCAAAAACCTTTAAGAAGATCTCCCCCCCAACACCACCATCATTCAGACTTCTAACCAAAATTAATTTTCAGCTTTCCTCCCCTCTCCATACTTGGAGTGGAGAAGAAAAACTACTTTTCTTGTGGCCATTGAAATCTCTTTTTTCTTACTTTGAAATTACACATTTTAAAAAGTGTCATGCTGAAACAAATGTTCTAAAAGACATTCAGTTTATCCACCTCTGGCCATCATGCAACATCTTATAAATGTTGTAACCATCAAGATTCCCACACTGGTACAATAGGCCTCCAAATTTAAGCAGCCCACTAGAATAAAAAGAGAGAAAAAGAGAAGGAGACAGAAAGAAAGAAAGGAAAAGAATTATGTAGACTTCAAAACTCCTGATATATGTACAGGATCAAAAACCAGAACTTGTAAATGAAATGACAATAGTGCTAATTCATATTCCCAGTGTAACCAGGAGTTGAGGCAAATTGGGTGTGAAGATAAACAGGAAGATGGAAAGAACAAACAAGATGTAAGAAAAGAAGTTCCTGGTTTAGCATTTATTACATCATCACATTCATCTCCTAAAATATTTTAAAAAACTGTGAACGTCATCCCAAAGTTCTTGAAAAAGGATGTAGGATATTGACTCCCAATATTGATGGTCTAAGGAGGTTCCACTGAAATTACTGGGATCTACTATTGAGTAAAGATTATAAATCAGGATACCCCAATTTTCTGAAGGTATAATTACCCAGAGAAAATTTGTTTCTTCAACCCATAGCATGAAAAAAATTGGGTGTGGGAAAATAGCCATGAAAACAAAGAGATGTGTGATGACTTAATAAAGACAGGAAACATAGTTTTCAAACTTCCAGGTTATCTGTGCATCCTTGAGAACCACCAACCTCTACTTGACCATGATATTCAGGGAGTTTTATTTATAGAAGTCATTCCTGTGAAACTGCTGTCCATCATCATTTCCTAGGAGATGTTACAATATTTCTACCTTTGCATTGGCATAACTATTGGGTCTTTCTAGGAGGAACAATACCCAACTAAGGTATTACTTTCATACATGAAATATTATGGACTTTTACTTCCCTTTTTGTAAGTCATTCTACACTTTTCTGCACATTTGTGCTTTATACTGAATACAAAAATAGGCTTTTAAAACTCTGTTTACTTTTAAACTCACTAAAAAACTACTTGTTTGTGAAATTCTCTTAAAAATTCACTGCATCCATGAAGGGAAGGTAAAAATCAAGTAGGCAGTTAATTGCTATAGGTAGTGTGTGGAAAGGAAGAAAAAAGAGAAATCCCCACAGCTTGTTATGTTGTGGAAAAGAAAGATAAAGATACTGGGTTTTTAAAGGTTAGTGAACTAAGAAGTTAGACAAATGGAAGGAATTTCTCTTTAGCTCTTGTAACTACTGGAAATTAAGGGGGTGGGGCTGTGAAAAACAACTAAGCTCTCAACCTGTTGGAGAATCAAGGCCCAACATTTTAAAATATATCAAAAAATGTAAATCATACCCAAAGAAAGTTAAACTCTTAAGTGCAGGATGAGGATCTTACTAGGCCATAGAATAGGAAGGTGTGACAAAGGTGGAGATATAGAACAAAGAGAGTTCTGTAAGGTAGACTACCAAGACTAACACACGTCTGTGGTGTCTGGTTCTGACTTCACATTCAATAGAGATTGGTATAGCCATAGCTTTATAACCAATTTACATTGGCATGAGTGGCCATTAAGGCCTGATAGGTTCAAATCACGTTCCGTAGATGCTACACTAGGAAAAAGTTACCATTTGCATGTATGGACATCTATATTTAGAGTAAATACAATTTTAAAAGACATTTTAATCAATTTTCTATTTAATCTGTCATATATATTGCCCATAAAGAATTAAACATTTTTGTGTGAATTAGATCTTCTAACATTAGAGGGGAAAGTTGCCAGAAGGAAAGATACAAACTGGATTTCACCTTTCGAAAAGTGTCTTTAAAAAAATCTTAAGATTGCTTTTCAAAATGTTATCCTATAGAGATCAGGATATTTCCATATATTTAAAAAGCTGACAATCATTAAAACAATGTATTATGCCATTCAACAATGCATCCCCTCACCCACAGAGAGGAAAAGTGCTGAGAAAATATTTAAAGAAAAGGAGGAGGACAGTAGTGCAATAGCCAAAGTGGGAAGTCTCATTGCCTGAAGTAAAGCTATTTTATGGGAGAGCAATCTTGGGGGAGGGGGGGAAATCACATGTATAATTCCAAAGAAGAATGAGGAACATATTACTATAATACTATACCACATAGTACATGTCAAATTACCACCTTTAGCAATGTTTACTCAGAAGCAAGTCCCATGTGCTGAGTGGGTGTTCCTTCTCAGTAAAAGTGCTTAAGATGCAGCCCCAGAACTGGAAAGTAATTTTCCCAGTATGAATTTTGCTGACATGGAATTCTAGAGTGAACTTCAACAAAAGGAAAAAAATGTGGTGTAGTTTTAGTGGATTGAATGATCATCATTCCTTCCCAAATACAGAGAAGGCTGCCTATCAAATTGATAAATTTAAACAGACAAGGGCAGATTTATGATTTTGGATGACAACTCCCAGAATTCCCCAAGCAGCATGGTCAATTTAAACTAAATAGATTTAAATAAAATCTAACCAATTTTTTTTTGAATGAAGTCTTATGTTCCTCTTCCTTGTATCCTGCATATTTACCATAATCTTCCATAGTATTGTGTACTTTCTTCCCCCAAACAAACAAACAAAAAGACTAATTTCAGTGTTTTGGGTTTGTTTTGTTTTGAAAAAGCTATTTCCAGGCCTAATCACACTCATTTTCACCAAGAGTTGCTACACTGCTTAGTCTTTCATGTGCAGTACATGGAAGAGAGATGAGGCGGTGATACCATGTTTCATCAGTCCAGGAGATTCTATGACACATCAAAGTCCATAGCTTTGCAAGACCCTGCAACTTGCGCGCGCGCGCCCGCCCGCCCACCCGCCCGCCCACACACACACACACACACACACACACACACACACACACACACACAGCAGAGGATGCCACAAAAAATCCCCATTAATCCATTTTGACTGTTTCAGACCAATTAAGTTTGAGATTTGATAATGTTCCTGCACACAATTATTGGGACAGTCTTCCTAAACATAGCATCCTTTCTATATGTGCTACAAACCCTATTATCTTCAGTTTAATTGTGATGTTCACTTCCGAGTGCACAGTAAATTGTGAAGCAAAATTTTCTACTTGCTGTCGGCCTTAAACAATTCAATGCGTTTTTAAAAGGCCAACATAATTTTAAATCTTTGGCACAAATAATATAGGAGATCCCAAACATTTTAAACACAAGGATCTTTGTTTTATTAAAAACTATCCATAATTAAATTTTCCTTCATGTGTATTAGGCTTTGTCCTAAAACAGTTTTTTATCAAGGCTTAACATAATGCAAGATATAAACCAAAGTTTTGAAGTATGCCATAATCTTTTAATCCAACAGAGCTTTAAACCAAAGGGATTTCCCTTCTTCCTTTAGAACAGACAGTCTCGGGCTTGATTTGTAGGTCAGTTTAATAAACTAATATAAATGGTGGTCTCAAATGTAGAGTTTACTCTGATAAACATTTTACTTGTAAATGCTTTAACATGCAAATTCTTTACCTCCAGCAAGGCTGAAATGAAAACAGCATCTTTCTAAAATAGTGAACCGTGTAAGCTACAAACAAGGAAATCCTCAACAAATGTACACAAAAATTCTGCTGAGTTGAGTAGTGAGTAGGGCCTGCTTCCAAAGTACATTTCATCTCCCAAATGGGGAACAACCGGGCTGAATTTATTTGACAATAATCATGATCAGGAATAAGGTGGCAGTTTCTTCATTTTAGTGGGAACCATGCAAGTGATGTATTACTGAAAAACAGATGGTTTTGCTACAAGTCTATCCCTAGTCTAGCTCTTAGACCAGGAGTTCTCAACCTTTAAAACCAGGGGGCAGGCAGCCATTTTGCCCTTCCTCCACCACATAGCACTTCCAGGTGTGGTGGAGGCCACATGAAATGGTACCATGGGCCGCATCCAGCCCACAGGCCGCAGGTTGAGAATTCCTGTCTTAGACCTTCCATCAGCTTATTTCTCCAAAATGTATGACAGATATGTTACCACACCCCCTAAAAAATGGATGCTGCTTTGAAACAGTATCTGCAGTAGGAACTCAGCCCCCTGCCTGTGTCCCCTTTATGGGCCCAGGTCTCAGTTAAGAAAAGGGAACTAGAGCATGTTTCATTGGCAATGTGACTCCCTGCTGCTCTGTGGAGATGTAAGCCTCTCTCTCTCTCTCTCTCTCTCACACACACACACACACACACACACACACCCCTTTTGCAAATACACAAGCCCAGCACACCAAAGAGAGAAAACAGAGCAACTCCCAAAACATGAGGCATCTAAAATGCCAGTCTACAGGCTCAATAAAACGACTTTTTGACACACACATATACAAAAGGAGGAGGGGGAGATACCAAAGCACAACTACAACAACCTAATTCCAGTCGAGGATCCTCCCCCTCCCCCCCTCCCCCATCCACACCGCAGGCACTGGAAGGGGAAAGCAGTTGCGAAGCCTCCTCGGCGGAAGGGAAGGGGGAGGGATGGCGGGGGAGTGGGTCGCAGGAGTGGAGACGAAGGAAAAGGGGGGGGGGAGGCAGAGAAGGCTGGTTTTCGTTCCCGCCCGAGCGGAAAATGGGAGGGCCAAGGGACTCTCCTGCGGAGCATCCCTTTCCCCACGTTACGCCTCAGGAGCGCGCGCGCCTCTCCGTGACCCACCAAAAGGAGGCGAGGGAGGGAACGGAAAGCCCTCGCCACGCACGAAGCCCCGCGGCTACCACGGCTAAAGGTTGCTGCGCCTCAGAAAGAGCCGGGGACCCATCTCTCTCTCTCTCTCTCTCACGAATCTTAACGCCGTTCATTAACACCCGAGCACGGCGAGGAGGGGATGTCTTTCGAGTGGCCCGTAAACACCCTCCCCCAACCCCGCGGCGCCCCAGCAGAAACCCATCCTTGGCCCACCTACCCCACCCCCACAACCGCACCCCGCTTCAGGAGGGGCGGTGGCAGAAGCCGCCGCTGCCTCAGCGCCCGCCACACATGGCCGCGACACACCCCCTTCCTCCCGTTAACACAGCCTAGCGGCGAGCAAAGCCCGCCTGTAGGAGACGGAGGCACCACCTCGGCCCTGGCCGCATCTCTCTCTCTCCCCCCCCCCCCAAGCTACACACACACACACACCGGGGATGGGGGGGGGGCAAACAATACTTCGCACCGCCGCACAGAAGAAAAGGTGAGGGAGGAAAAGGAAAGGATGTTTTAAAAATATATATTTATATTTTTAAAAAAATTAAAAGCGCCCTTCATTTTTTTCCTGAGAGAACAGAACTCGCGTAAGGGTTAGGGCTGAGGGAAAACCTTAAAAAGAAGAAACGACAACGGGGAGGCGAAACACACACACACACACCTAGACGCTCATGCGAAGCCTATCGGTGACCCGCCCATTTTCCGGCAAGGCGACACGAAGCGGCTCCGGGCTCCTCCTCAACCCAAGGCGACTTGCAAACATCGCTTGGTGCGCCTCGGACGCTCCCCTCAGTTCCCGAGCGCCAGCATCCTTTCCCCTTCGATTGGTCCCTCAGCCACAGAGGCGCACAAAAGCAGCAGCACAACAACAACAGAGACGCACGAAAGCCAGAGCGAGCCCTCTGTCGTCCCGCCATTCCCTCCCTCCCCGAGCCAGGATTAACCTTCTCTCAGGGTTAGCCCTGCATCATCTCTCCAACCCCAAACCCAGCTATCCAAAAACACACGAAGGCGGGGGTGGGGGTGTTGGGTGGAAGAGAGCAGCACATCAGAAGCTGGGGTGAAAAGACAGAAGAAAGGCAGCAAAGAAGAGAATCAGCCCTTTATTTAAGTCTATTCTGCCTTCCACCATCACCCTTGTCCTCCATGAAGTCTCAGCTAAGGCTCCTCTATGGGTGAGGGGCGGTTGGGATACATGAACTCTCCGCCAGCATTACTTCTATTGACACTAACAGCAAATCGGAGTTTCTATCAGTTCCAGCTGATTTATTAAAATTGTCAAGATACAGACTTTCAGCATTAAAAAAAAACAGGCATTTATGTTGACAGTGCACAAGTCTGTTTTTTTGGCCATCCTTTGCTACAAAATACACAGATGGTCTGTACTTTTAAGAATTATATTGCACAAAATGAGAAACTTTTCTTTTTTCCTATGTGCCTTTCTTATTTTCCCCATTCCATTTTTTTTGTTTTAAAAAAAAAAGAGCAGAGAATCCAGTTTCATACCTTTCATCTGGGCCCCTCATTGAAATATCACAGCATATGAGATACATAAATTCCTACTATAGTACAGTACATATACAATCTTTTAAACTAAGATAACAGCTCTGAGGTCTATATCACCATTTTCAATAAATCTTTACCTACAAATATTGAACAATTCTGAACTATAGCTGTACAAAAAAGTGTTTTGTTTCTTTTTTTTCTTTTTAAACCACAAGGCCTTTAGATGCAAGGATTTGTTTTTAAAATCCTTTTTAAAAACAGGACATAAACGTACCCATATAACTTGCATGCTAAAAACAGAGGAAAAAAATAAAAAAATAAAATAAAAGGGAAGAAGTGCCTGAAAAGTCTTACTGAAAAAACACAGCAAGAATGTTCCCTTTCACTGTACAAAAATACGCCTGAAAATATATTAATTTTTAAAAAAGACTGAGGTCTGTTATGTATCAAAAATGTTTCAATACCTTTGTGTACTGAGGTCTAGGCTGTCTGGTATTCAATCAAGGAGGTATAAGGGAACAAGTTACAAAAAAAAGTTGGCAAGTAGAAATCACATTTGTAAAACCATAAGCAATTTGATCTGAAAAGTAAACTCTTATCTTGTCAGTTCACAGTTTTTGTTTTTTTGTAAGCATTTGTACAGCCTGCATTTTATTTTTCAAGCTCCCTGCAGCTTTGTTAAGAATTGGATGCATAGAAGACATCAGTTTTCTCCCTCAAAACAAACAGAAGCAGTTGAAATGGTCCCTTTTACAAAGCAAAATTACAAAAAAGCAAATCGGTCCTTTAAACTCTTTGTAGGAAAATTTTAAAAAAAATCCACAAACCCCCCTTGAGTAACAGTTGTGCTGCTAAAAGACTTCTTTCTTTTCTTTTCTCTTTTTTTTTTTGCAGACCATTTTCCAGACTTCAACCACAAGACCGACAAACTTCAAAGAGCGCCTTCTGTATCTTTTTAACCCCCAGTCCCATTAGCCTTTTTTTCTCTTTACTGCTGCTGTTGTGATTTACCAATTTAAAAAAAACAGAAGGGAAAGAAAATCACAACTCCGGACTTGGTTCGGAACTAACTTCAAGACTTTATATTTAAAAAAAAAGAAAGAAAGAAAAGAAAAAAACCCAAAGACATTTTTGATCGTTACTTCACTTCAAAACTCCACCACTTTTAAGCACTAGCATCATCATTCCTTTACCGATTTTTTTCCTCTTTTTTTCTCCTCTTTTTGTTTTCTCCTCCAGTCCACTTGATCTCTCGTTTTCTCTCTCTCTCTCTCTCTCTCGCCTCTCTTCTTAGCTGGATCGCCTGCCCGTCGCTTTCGATCTCCCTCCCGCCTCCGCCTCCTCAGTAAGTGAAGACCAAGTCGGAAAAGTTCGCCTCCAGCCAGTCCCCCGCGATCATCTCGCTCAGCTCCGGGGTGCAATAATCGGGGAACTCGAAGTGGGAGCCCAGGCTGCCCTCGCTGAAGGAATCCAAATCCTTATCCACCAGCGAGAGGGACAGGTTCCCCGCAGCCGAGCCCACGCCCAGCTCCGAGGCCGAGTGGCTGTGCTGGGAGAAATTCAAGCTCAAGTCGAACATCAGGTCGTCCGCCTCTTCGCCGCCGCTGCTGCTGCTGCTGGAGGAGGAGGAGGTGGAGATGGACCGCGAGGACGCCGGGGAGAGGCTGGGCGGCGGCGGCTGCTGCGGCGGCGCCTGGGCACTCTTGAAGCCATAATAGAGCCTGCCAGCGAGGGCGGCGTGCGGGGCGGCCACGCCGCCTCTCACCTCGTCGTAAAGGCTGGCCCCTTCGGTGGACTCCGCCGAGGAGCTCAAGGTGGGGCTGGCGGGGACTTTGGCTACGTTGTACCGCCTCTGCTGCTGCTGCTGGTGATGATGATGATGGGGGTTGGGGTGATGGTGCTCTTCTTCTTCGTCGTCCTCCTCCTCCTCCTTGATCCTCAGCGGAAGGTCGTCGTCGTCGTCTTCCTCCTCCTCCTCTTCCTCCTCGAGGAAGACGCACTTGACCGCCTTGCCGCTCACCTTCAGGGCCCCGAACTGGTGGTAATCCTCTCCCCCGAAGTCCGCCGGGTGCGCGGCCAGCTTGGCCGTGGCTTTGGGAGGCGGCGAGGAGGAAGAGGAGGAGGAAGACGACGATTTCCCTTTGCTACATTTCTTGCTGGAGCTCTTTGCGCTCTTGCTGCTGCCGCCGGCGGTACTGGTGGGTGTGTTCTTCTCCGGGCTCTGGTTGGCGCTGGGCTTGGACGACGGGTCTATTTTGGGCTTTTTCCTCGGCCGGTATTTGTAATCGGGGTAATCGGCCATGTGTTTGAGGCGCAGCCTCTCCGCCTCCCGGATGAAAGGGATCTTCTCGCTGTCCTTGAGCATTTTCCACCGCTTGCCCAGGCGCTTGGAGATCTCGGCGTTGTGCATGTCCGGCGACTGCTCCATGATTTTTCTCCGCTCGATCTTGGACCACACCATGAAGGCGTTCATCGGCCTCTTGATGTGGCCCGAGGCCGTCTTGCACCAGTCTGGGTCGCTCTCGTCCAGCGCCACCGGGCTGCACGCCATAAACTCCCCTTCCTCGGTATCCATCGCTTCTCTCGGCAGGTTGCTCTCCGCTTCGGGACTTTCCGCTTGCTGGACCATGGTGGGGGTGGGGGTGTTGCAGTCCTTTTGTTGGGTTTGTTTGGCTTGAGTTTCTTCGTACGTTGCTGGTTTTGCTTGGGGTTTTTATTTTTTTGGTTTCTTTGCTCCCACCGGCTTGCTTTGCGCACTTTGGCTGGCTCACGCGAGCGGTCGTCGGGCAGAGCCTCCGGCTGCGCAAGCTGCAAGCAACCTCCTTGCTTTTATTTTATTATTATTATTATTATTTTAAAAAAATAAAAGGGCCACCCCTTCTTTCCACGGTCTCCTGCCCCTGGCGCGCTGCGAGGTCTTTTCCTCCCCGAGTAGCGGGCAGAAAGCAGGGCTCCCTCCGGCTCTTTCCCCTCCCCCTGCAGCAGCAGCAGCAGCAACAGCAGCCGCGCGGGACGCCAGTCTCCGTCCTCGTCGCAGGCGCTCACTCCCCCTTCTGCAAAAGTTGCGGGCGCTTTCCGAAGTAGTTATCTGGGTTTCATATGGGGTGACATCACTCCTCGGGCCAGCCAATAGCGGGCCTCGGGCTCCTCCCCTTGGCTCCTCCCACTCCTCCCCGCCTGGATGAAGTTCCCCCACATGGAGGCGGACACACCCCCTTCGCAGCCGCTGCGCATGGAAGGGGTGAGGTGGGAAGAGGGGCTTGGCTTGGCTTGGCTCGGCTCGGGAGAGGCGAAGGGATGGACTTGTAGGAGGGGTCCCTTAAGACGCTGAGATGGAAAAAAAGGTTTCAGCACCTTCAGCACCAGGGCTTCCTGGTTGCCTCAAAGACTGGTATAAAATTAGAGTTAGCCAGGAGCTAAGGACTGTAGTTAAGGTGACGTCTAAGTATATACTGTATAGGGCAGGCTATTCCTAGTCTTCTTGTAGTGTTAGGCCAGGAGTTCTCAACCATTTTAAGCCCGGAGGCCGGGTCACACTCCCTCAGGCAGCTTCAGGGGCTGGATGACCATTTTGTCCTTCCTCCACGACATGGCACTTCCTGGTGTGGTGGGGGCAGCGGGGGCTCACTTGAAATGGTGCTGCGGGCCATATCTGGCCCACAGGCCGCAGGTTGAGAATCCCTGAGTTAGGATTTTCAAGTCCAATAAATTCAAAATTTCCAATAGCTAGGGAGTCCTCCTCCTCGTCCTCATCATATCATCATCATCCCAGATAGGAGAGAGCGAGCGAGCGGAGGCGAATCTGGTGAGAATCCCACGTTGTCTTGGTGTCACAACTGGGTGAGCTCATGCTTGTAAGGAATCAAATCGTGGGTGAGCTCATGCTTGTAAGGAATCAAATCGTGGGTCCTCAGCTGTACCCACCAGCTGTAGGTGGCGCTTTGGTACCACGCGCTCCTAGGAAGGGAGGAAGAAGCAGCAGCCTAAAGACAGTTTGGTTTCATTCCATTTCGTTTTTGGCAAGGGTAAAAAATTATTATACATCCTCTGGTCTGCATGTTGTTTGATTTCCTTCCTCTTTCCCTGCTGCCTCTCGGAACTCCCGGTCTACGCGATCTCTCAGCCAAACCAGTCTTGCTCTCCAGCTTCGGGAACGGGGGGGGGGGGCGATTGCTGGAATACCACAGCCTAGCGGCTGCGCCTTTGATAGGCTAATATCCGTAGCACCGGTTTGAAAGCAACCTTGTGAGTGTAGTTTCTTAGTCGGAGGCACGGTTTCTGGTCTGTGGGTCGGCTTGGAGAGTTGGTAGGCTAGGAAGGGAGGGGGCGGAGATGGTAAAACTTTCATACATGTGTTCTTTCCGTTGGAGCCGTGGTGGTTCCCAATGTGGGGCACACGCACCACAATGGGGTGAGGGTGAAAAGGCAATTTGATTTTTAGGGGGGGGGCAACTGGAGAATGAGTTATTAAAAGTGAATGGTCTTTAGGCTTTCTCCATGTCAATAGAAGTTCACTTTTTGAATAATAATTCTATGTCATAGGGGAGTGGGGCACCAGGATTTTAGAGATGCTTAGGTGGGGCATGGACAAAAAAAGGTCGGGAACCCCTCTAAAGCAGGGGTTCCCAAATTTTTCTGGCCATGAGCCAGTCATGTGGTTCCTCCAAACGGAAGCAGAAGTAAAATGCAACCATGCATGTGCAAAACGCTGCCATAAATGCATCCGCAGCTGTCGTAATTACATTTATGACAGCTGCAGGTGCATTTACAGCAGTGTTTTATGCATGTGCAGGCACATTTTACTTCTGCTTCTGGGAGTGGCGAAGTGCCACAGGCCGGATGATTTGGTGCTGTGGGCTGGATCCAACCCACCAGCCATAGTTTGGCCACCCCTGCTTTAGAGGATCCGTTGGTTATGAAGTATGCCAGCTCTATAATTTCACTGCTGCATCACATTTTCCTATAGAGCAACTGCAGCTACATGCCCTACCCCATCAAACAAACAGATTTTGGGGTGCATTCCTACATTGGGGTCCTCAGACTACACTCCAAAACAGGGGCAAAACAGCCTAAGGACTGAACCCCTAAAAGAGGGGGAAAGGGAGGGAGGGGAGGAGAGGGACAGGAGAGGGGGGAGCTGTCATTTTTGATGGAAGGTGCTCCCTATATTCTTCTTATGCCAGCTCTGTAATTTCACTGCTGCATCAAACACATTTTCCTACAGAGCAAACCAAGATGTAAGACTGATTATTATTATTATTATTATTTTTTGGGGGGAGTTATCCTTAACCTGTTAAAACTCTGATCTTGCAGATTTTAGACAGAAGTTGCATTTTCTAAAGTAGATAGCTGATGAAATTGGTACGAAGATGACTATGTCTTGCTGGTGGCTTCATCAACAGAAATTGCACAAAACAGAACTCTGTTGTAAATTCTTCCGTCTCTGTTCTTTAAATTCTACACTTGTAATTATGCTGTATGGAATGTACATTCAGTTCACACATTGCCTCAAATAAACCAAGAGAGGCTTAGGACTGTTAACAGTTTCAAGAGCACAGAGGTGCTTAGAGAGGCACTTTGGAAACTGAGGTACATGGTATGGAAACTGCATTGGTTGTACTTGTGGATGATCTCTGGAGAGAGTGGGATCCTGGACATCCATCTGTCCTGGCTCTTCTTGACCTCTCAGCGGCTTTTGATACCATCGACCCCTGTATCCTGCTGGGAAGGCTCCAAGGATTGGGGATCCAGGGCACTGTGTGGTCCTGGTTTTCCTCATTTCTGAAGGACCGGACCCAGTCGGTGTGGTTGGAGAGTGAGAGATCCAGCCCTAGGCTACTCCAATATGGGGTGCCTCAGGGCTCGTTACTTTATCCTCTCCTATTTAACATCTACATGAAACCGCTGGGTAAGATCATCCGTTCCCACGGGGTGAGGTATCATCAATATGCTGATGATACTCAGCTGTATATCTCGGCCCGTGGGGACCCAAACGATGTAGTGAAAGTCCTGGAGGCTGTTAGGGTCTGGATGGGGGACAATGGGCTACAACTGATTCCCGACAAGACTGAGTGGTTGTGGGTCAGGGGCCCTGCGTTAACTCAGGAGCTACCATCTTTGGATCTGGATGGGGCAGTCTTACCCCCAAACAGACCCCCGTGCATAATCTGGGGGTCACTGCAGTTCATTGGGGTCATCATGGTTTTTCAGCTTTATTTTCAGCACCATTCAGAAAAACACCATTAAAGATCAGATATATTGCTGGCTTGAATAGATATCAGAAAATGACTAAAAGCCACTGCAGTTGACACCAGCATAATATTATTGGCATGTATCATGTTAAATTGAATGGCTTGTTAGACTGTAGTGTTAACACACAGAAAGAGAGGGAAATGAAAACCTGTCTTTATAAGACCAATTAGTCTGACAGTGGGGGAGGGGGGTTACATTGCTGTACAGTAATACCTCGGATAACGACTGCATCGGATAATGCTAAAATCAGATAACGATGCAAAATTTTCAAAGAAATTTCCAAACGATCTCTTAGCGCTATCCGATGCAGTCATTTCGTAGCAGCAGGGTGGCTGGAAAGCTGAACGGGGTTCTCCATTCAGCTTCCCAGCCACCCGACAGCTGCGGAAGCATGGGCAGGTGGCTAGGGAAGCCGACGGGGAGTCCCCGTCAGCTTCCCCCGCCACCCTGCAGCTGTAGATCGGGTCCTTTGATCTCCCTGGAGCAGGCAGGGGGATCAGAGAGCCCGAAATGGGTAAAAAAAATAGATATAATGGGGGGGGAAACAGATGGGTTTGAACCCTGAAGTTTTGGCTTGTTGCACTGGCTGGGGAGGCGGAGAAAGCCCAGAAACAGCTTCGATCGGGTCCTCTGATCTCCCCGGAGCCAGCAGGTAGGTCAGAGAGCCCGAAATGGGTAAAGAAAAATCATCAATGGGTAAAAAAAAATCATCCGGCTCCAGGGAGGTCGGAAGACCCAATCCAAGCTGTTTCTGGACTTCCCCCACCTCCCTGGAGGCTGTAACAAGCCAAAATGTCAGGATTTGTTGCAGCCTCCAGGAGGGTGGGGGAACTTCAAAAATAGTGCACATCGGCTCCAGGGAGGTCGGGAGACCCGATGGGCGCTAATTTTGAAGTTCCCCCACCCTCCTGGAGGCTGCAACAAGCCAAAATGTCAGGATTCGAATCCTGACATTTTGGCTTGTTACAGCCTCCTGGAGGGTGGGGGAACTTTGGAAACAGCTTGGATCGGGTCTTCCGACCTCCCTGAAGACCCGATCCATGCTATTTTTGAAGTTCCCCCACCTCCCTAGAGGCTGCAGCAAACCAAAACATCAGGATTCAAATCCAGACATTCTGGCTTGCTGCAGCCTCCAGGGAAACAGGGCTTTTTTTAAACGTGCGATCAATGCATCACACAACGTTAAAAACCAGATAACGACGAGACTTTTGGAGCCAAGTGTCATTGTTATCCGAGGTACTAGTGTACATTTAAATTTATATACCACCCTTTTGACCTTGAGTAGCTTTTTGGTCAGAAGGGCAAAATATAAAATTAATTAATTAATTATCCCATTTGAGATCATTTAACTGGAATTCCCTTCACCTGTTGATTCACAGGAAGTTTCTCTTGCCCATCTCTCACAGTAAAGAAACCAACCTATCCTTGCCTTGACCTTTTGTTTCAAGGAGAAAGAGAGAGAGAGAGATGTTCTACCACAAGAAGATAGATTTATATCTTCCAACACAACATTCACATTGGATTGGATACAGGACCAAAGAATAGGAGGAAGCATGGTCAATTTGATTGTTTTGATAACAGGGATATAGTAGATGTGTGCACACAGAAAATAATAGTAATAAAAAGATTTGCTAAACTTAAACCTGAAGATTACATCACGCTTTGGCTCAAATCCAGGGTAGGCTTTGCCTCACTTTATGTTCTGAAGCCATGGATGATTTTTCCATTGACTATGATGAGAAAATGAACAAATAGATCACCTTTCCCCTCTTTTGGCCCTTTTGCATGACATTTGCAAGCAAATTATCCTCTTCTGAAGCAATAAAACTGACACTCTTCAGACCTATTGGTGAATTGATTTTGTTCTACATGTCCTTTAAAGTTTGGAAAGAGAATCACACCACACTCCCTGGACACCACCAACTGAAAGAGAGAGAGAGAGAGAAGTATCGTTCATGGAAGCAAACAGCATAAATGACTGACCTTTCAAATGAGCTGCACCTTCTGATATATACGTTTTAATGGTTAATTTTTGGTGCGCACGCACGCACACACACACCTCAACCTACCTACCCACCCCAAACAAAAAAACCAGTAACTTACCTAGCTATTGCAGGCAGGCAGCTAGGCAGCAGGCAGCTAGGAACTGAGGCGGCACGGCGGCAAACCGCCGCAGCGGTGCAGCAGCCTGGCGGCTCAGTGAGGAAGGCCGCCGCTGCCTGTGCTTCCTTTCCGGGCAGCCAAAATGGCTACCCGGAACTGTGCATGCGTCAAACCTCCATTCGATGCATGCAGTTCTTTTTTTTTTTCTGTGCATGCATCAAATAGAGGTTTGACACATGCGCAGTTCTGGGCAGCTATTTTGACTGCCCGGAAATACATTTCCAGAGGTGGGTCGGAGAGGCGACCAAACTGGTCGCCCAGGGGTTTACAACCCCCCAGCGACCCCCTCCTGATGGGTGCTACCGGTTCAGGCAAACCGGTCCAAACCGGTAACAACCCATCACTGGCTGAATCCCACCACTGCATGCATGTCCATATTCACTTCCTGGTTCAGCACGGACACTTCTGCTCATGTGTGAAACCGTCCATATTCACGTCTTTGTTCAGGATGGGCACTTCTGAACATGCATAAAAGTGTCCATATTCACTTCCTGGTTCAGCGCAGACCTTTCTGCACATGTACGAGTGTATCTGCGCCAAACCAGGAAGTGAGTACAGATACTATTGGCTGTCGTTAGGTTGTGTGTGGTCAAATCTCAAGCTTAAGTTCTGGCTCTACTTGCTTGTATAACAATTTTATTCATTTTGCTACCCGTTTGTTATGCCAATAAAGGTTGTTGATGATGATGATGATGAGTACAGATGCTTCTGTGTATTTGTGAGCCCATCCGTGCTGAACCAGGGAGTGAATATGGACGTGTCTGCACATTCACAGAAGCATCCATATTCACTTCCTGGTTTGGTGAGGGCATCATGAGCCTGATGGAATGGTTGGGGGGGGGTGTATCTGGCCCATGGACCATAGTTTCGGCATGCCTGATCTAATTCAAAGTGGATCTGAGCGACTATCTCTGTGAAGTACCGTGGAATATCTTCACAGTAGGTCATTGAGTAAACAGTGTCTTTTTCTTGCAGCCATCTATGCAACAACAGTCCCTTGATCACCAGAAAGAGCTCTGCTGCATGGTTCTGCGCAACAAAATGGTGGAGGAAAAGAATAGCTTCTTTGATGCCACCACTGACACTGAGTAGGCCCTCCACGGAGCTCTAGCCCATGTTTGATTGGATTCATTCTGAGTTTTCCACCCAATGAGTCTCTCTGTTGAGTTTTTTTGGTTTCAGAGCAAAAAGTGGGACAGATTTCAGGTTTAGAATTATAAGCAAGTTCCCCAATAATTCTCCTTTATTTATGTAGACCAGCCAAAGTGATCAGTCAGATGACAGTAAAATGAAATAATGTTTACTTACAAAGATTGACACAAAGGCATAATATTATTAGTGGTGAAAAGACAAATCATTTAGCCTAATAAATGGTTAGAAAAAAATATATGATTTCACTCTCTACTACATGGTTGACGAGGGAGCCCCACAAAGCGTATGCCTCACAAGATGGAGGATCAGCAGCTAATCAGAGAAAACTAAATATTTACCTCAGAATGAAGGTTAAGCATCCAAAAAGGTGGGAAGAAAGAACCTGTTGACTGACTGATTTAGAACAAGCAAACCAATCAGTAGTTTTCCTAGAGGTTTTTTTTTTGTCTTCTAAGAGGGTCATACAATCACCTATGTTGGTAATTTAGCCTGTGCATGGTATGTTTCCAAATGCTCTTCAAGGGCAACATGTAGAGCATATTGCAGGAATCAGATCAGCATGTGTCTAAGGCATACTGTATGTCACTGTAGTTAAGCCTTGAAACTGATTCCCCCAGAGGCTAAGGTGGCCCTACTGAATAGCATCAGTAGTGTCTAATCATGCCCTATTGAGTGGACTTAGGGTTGCCTTTTATATGGCAACAGTGGAACCTTTCCTCTCACGCCCATGATATCTACCTCTTTGAAAATTCCCATTCTCCTTCCTCATACTGAAAAGACCCACCCTGTAGTTGCGAACAGTAAGCAGGGCACAGCGCTTTTGATTTTTTGCTATAATAATTGGCACTATCACATTTATGGGTCTTCTTTCACTTTTCCCTGAGTGTCCCTTTTCTGCCTTTTCCAGCTGGACAAGGCTCCTAAAGCCAAGGTAGGAGGAAGCAACACTGTGCTCTTCCTCAGAAGTAACAAAAACATCTCCACCAATGAGCTGGCCATTCTTTTCTGCTCATACTCTTCCAAAGCAGGTCAGCAATGACAACATCAGCAGCAATGACAGCAGCCAATTCAGGGACTTGGTAGCTGTAGGTAGATCTGCTACCACAAGTAGATCTGCTACCACAAGCGGTGACCCAACCAGAGATTAACTGACTAGTGTCTGGTGAAAAGGCTCCAGGTGATAAAGATTGAAGACCCATCCTGCTGCCTATTCTAAAAAACTAGCCACATCTCCTCACACACTCCTGTGTCCCAGGCATGAAATCAATGCCCTCAAACTTCTATAAACCAATCTGGCCAGGTTATCCTGCTATGACCGTGCTGCCAGTGACTCAACACTGAACGTCAGGTGGCGGTTAACTAACCTGACAACCCTGAGGACTAATGGCATTGGGTGGTGATGTTCACTGGGGAGGATGATGGCCCCCAAGTGGATTAAATCCTATGGAGGGCAGCAGATGGCCTGGGCCTGAAGAAGGACTTTGTGTGCCAAAGGGCTCAGGTCCAGAAACTGACTCATAGAATTGGATCAGTGGTATGGGTGTCATGCTGCAATGCAGAAGGATGGAAGGCCACTGCATTATATTCTCGGGACAATCTTTATGACTGATAGCCATGATGATTGTCAATATTCGGAATCAGATATGGCACAACAAGAAGAAACTTCTGTAAACTAATTCTAAATTTCTCTAGAAATGCTGGATAGCTTTGTTGTTTAGGTATCTGACTGGGAGTTCAACTTCTCACTGTGCCTCCTTGACAGAGGCTGGACTCTATGATCCATAGGGTCCCTTCCAAATGTGCAATTCTAAGATTATTCATAAATAAGGAGTTCGCTTTCTGCACTAGAGGAAATGAATACAGGGGTGATGACAGCAGAGTGAGTACTGGGTAGAAGAAGCAGAAAAAAATGTGTGTGTGTGTGGGGGGGGAACCCTCTTGGTTGACAGAGGAAGAGAGTGAAAGCACTGAGGTAGGCTAGAACTAATGAGTTTCTAACCCAGCCAGAAACAGGTACATTCAGTAATATAGAACAAACATTGTTAACCCCAAAACAAAAATGAAATTGTTGGACTCCATGTCCAATCATGTTTGTGAGATTCCAAAAATTTCACCTCTATGAATTCCAGAGGGACTTTTAATAAAAGAAAAAATGCTGGAAGAGAGTCTAGAAAGTAGGAAGTTCCAGGTGAGATGATAGTGATAGCATTCAAATGAGTTCAGGGAGGGAGGACCTGGATGATACTCAATGAGTGGGGGAGATAGAGAAATGCAGTAGTCTGTAAGAAATGTCATCCAGCTTCTTAGCACAGAGACAGTTGTAAAAAGGAATAAAAAAGGATAGGAAAGATATAAATACCAGAGAATAGGGCTAGTCTAGGCCCCCACAACGTCTAGAGGCATAAATGTCTATTTTCTGTCCCTCCCTCACCAAATGTGCTCTGCTGTAGCAAAAACATGCCAATATAATTGAGTTTGGGATCACAAATTGCCTGCTATGCAATATTATATAATTTTATTGTCAAGCTAGCAAGAGGTTAACATAACCGCCACAAGGCATGATACAGACACCCAGGGTGTTTGTCAAAATTAAAAATTTAATTATGCGATTCTATCTTTAACCTGTTCTACTGAGACTTTATGAAATATACAAGAGGCTGTGGATTCACTCTTGAAAAAAAATGTAAGCAATGAAGCATTTCTTTCTGATTGTGCGAAATGAAAAATGTGATCAGATAGCAGATAATACTTAACTCTCTGGCTGCATATATGTATTCAGGCAGGAAGGGAGGACTCCAGAATTACCAGCTGCTGCTGATTTGTTGAAACATTGGTATATAATTAATTCACATCCATAATTGCAAAATTTTAAACTGGAGCTTGCAAATATTACAGGTCTTGGAAATTTATTCATAAGAATAATGAATACCCACACAGAAGTCATCAATAAATGCAGAAGTGGGAGGATGATGCAGATGTATTGGATGACTTCAATACATCATTACATGCATTCATTTTAAAAGGGAATTTCAAAGCTCTGATTGGGAGCAATTTTGGGAGGATGTGTATCCATGTTGAAATGGGGGTTATGGAATGAGTCTTCTCATAGAATCATAGAACCACTGGGTTGGAAGGAGCCTTTAAGGTCATCGAGGCCAACCCCCTGCTCAATGTAGGAAGCCTTCAGGCCCTTTATAGGCAACAACATCACCTACTGGCAGATCCTTCCACTCCAGAAGCAGCAACATGAAGCAACACATTTATATAAGCACCACTGCATGACAGCCTATATGAAAGGATGACTACATTGGCATTTAGCCTGTTGTGTGGCCCGCTGTGGGGATGGACTGCAATCGTTTTGCCACCAATAAGACAATGTGATTGATAGAGTGATCACCGTGCCTCCAGAGCAGGGGTGGCCAACCTTTTTATGCTGTGGGCTTGACCATGCCCCTGGACAGCTGAGCGGTGCTGACCACACCCCTGGAAGCGCAAGTGGGCACATTTTCAGCTGCTGTAAATGTGCTGATGACAGCCACAGGTATGTTTGCATATGTGCAGGTGTGTTTTACAGCTGACATAAACATGCCCACTTCCACTTCTGGAGGTGGCAGAGCAGTGACAGGCGAGATGGAATGGAGCCGTGGGCCATAGGTTGGGAACCCCTGCTCTAGAGCATTCCTACTTGCACTTTTTGGGGTCCCTGTTAAAGGGGTACTGCTTTTTAGGTAGGATTGTTCCATTTTGTTTCAATTCTAGCACGTGTGAAAGAAGATCTTGATTGTGTTAAACTGGGCCACTTGAGTTGCAGTGTGGTTTCCTGATCCCAAACCACATGTCCCTGCCATGTGGATGCAAAGATCACACCATGCACCTCTGTCCAACTTTAACTAACTTTCATGAACCCAATCCAGCCCACTTGAATTTGGTTGCCTAGCCTGACTTTGACAATGGCCTGCAAGTTGTGATTAATGAAAGAATTCTTGCTGGACCCAAAATTAATAGTATCTATCAACACAGAGGGCCTTTGAATGCCTGAAGAAAAGCTATTGCATCAGCTCACATCACTGTGATATGCTTTATATTCCAGAAACACGGAGACAGCCGTCAGTGACCCCCACTTTCTTTGGCATGAGACTTGCAGCTGGGATACTTTATAGACAGTACATAAATGCTACTTTAGTGAAGCTCCACCTCAAATACCATCTCCTGCTGTCACAGAACAAGGTGATATGGAGAGAGAGAAAGAAATGAGCCTAAGTAATTGGACGGTATCTTCTGTTTATAAATCAATGATGTAACCTTTTCTTTTTAAATCCTGGACAATTTCCATAAGCAACCATTTTTAATTATTTTTTAAAAAATCAGAAACATCAATTATCACAGCAATGTCTGGGGATATGCAATTGGTGATAACAATAGTGGTGCTAAAATGGGCATAAATCTTTCAATTAGCCCTTACCCATGATAGCAAACATTTCTCAGCTGTCATTTGAAGAAAATGGCAATGTGGCTAAAATCTGAAGTTGATATTTACTAGTAACACATAGCCTAGCACTGCATAAAGTCAGCCTGTGTCTCAATTCCAAATAGAGAGCATGGGCTCATAATGTGCAAAATCATGGTTGCAGCCTAACCATCAACAGTATCATGCCACAAAACATGTAATATTTTAAAAGCCCATTGACTTCAGTACAACTTTGGATAGAATTATATCAAACATCTACCTGGCCCCAGAAGCCTGTTCATCAAGGCAGTGAAAAGATCATCTTGACTGTCCATACCCTGAGGATGAAGAATTAACTACCCCCAAAAGCTTATAACAGAAATAGTTGCCCAAATGAATAATTATTTTTCACTAATTGAACATAATTCCCTGAGCAAAGAAATCATTTTGTCTTGGCAATGATTAATTTCTTCAATCTCTGAAAATAAGAGAGATAATTGGATAAAACTCACAGAAGAAATAAATATGTCAAGAAATAGTCCGAGGGCCTAGAGATTATTAAAGAGGCTAACAGCAACCCAACTAAAGTCCCCATTCATGCAAATATTTCAGCAAATCAAATAGCCCATCAGCTCCCCATTAATGGCAGATCTGAACATCACCACTGGAAATTAGAACTTAAACTTGAAAGAAACAAGCTACTGGAGGCCAATGACCTTATAAAACCATTCAGCTTGACCAAACTCAAAAATGTTATGTGTACAGTAGTTGAAAAAAATGGAAAGTCAACAAGCCTCGATGATATATGGAGAGGTTGCACCTAATAGTGAAAAACTGTACACATCCACTCAACCTCCACCATCGTACCTTTTCTAGATTAAAATTGAGGAAACATTTTTTTTCAGAACATTTGTAAATCTTAAAAGAATAGCAGAGAATGCCAGGATTATAATGTATAAAGAATGAACTACTTACCTTATGAGAATCTCTTGATTTCCTTGCATGAAAAGTAATGTCCTAGTGAAAATTTTTGACTTACTGTGGCTAAGATACAGGGCCAGAGGTTTCTAACTTTCCAGCTCTAGGTGATGATATTGGTTGCCCTAATGTAATATCTCAGTATGGTATCACCTGAGGAGACAATTTTGTTTGCACATACTACCTGTATTACTTTTGAAACAACATGCACACAACAAGAAGTGAAGTTCCAGCTTTTATTCTTCCTCTCCTTCCTTTTCTTTAATCCACTAACCTTGTACTTCTTGCCTGATGAAAAGATTATATTATCACAAGTCTGCACAGTTCTTTATACTTCTGCACCAGTGGTGGGATGTCAAAAAATTTACTACCCCACCATGACATCATCACAGTGTGGGCGGAGCTAACATCATGACGTCATGGGCGGGGCCAAAGAAAATAATAATAAAATAAAAATAAGCACACACCTCAACCCACCCACCCACCCACAACACATAAGTGCCTGGGCAGCACCATGTTGCAAGATGGATATGGTCATCATACCGGTTCTCTGGGATAATATGCCTTAATGTAAATGTAAAATAGCTGTACCTCCTTAAGGGTTCTCCAATTGGAACAGCAATTGGAACAGCACAGGTGTAGCTTATTGATGAGGTAACTCCAAGACTTTGCTTACAAACCCCAAGCCAGGCTGTCAGGCCTTTTTAGGAACTGTGGTAGTACGTCAATATAGGTAAAGGTATTAAATACACATTAAAATACACACAGACACACCACATCCAAAGGTGAGTCACTTGCCCTGGGGAACAGGCTATAGGGAGCTTCAGGCTAGCAGCTTCTCTTCCTCCTCCCCGCTTGGGAGGACAGCAAGGAGGCCGTACATACGCGCCAAGCACTATAGGCGTGCATGCACACCAAGTGGTTGGCGCGCATGCGCAGTGGGGGAACCAGTGAAAAGGTAAGCCCTGAAGGTTGTTCCCCCCAAAAGCTGCTACCAGTTCTCCAGGACACTAGGAAAAGTTACTACCGGTTCTGGAGAGCTGGTGAGAACCTGTTACATCCCATCACTGTTCTGCACCTATTTGTGCTTTTTTGGTTGATCTAATGGTATCCCCCTCTGTACAGATTTTCAAATCTGATTTATTCTAAAATAGCCATTCATTTTTGATTGATTGATTGCATTTTTATACCACCCATCTGGGATATTTCCCACTCTGGGCAGTACACATACAAATAACAAAATAACATAATAAAACAAACAACAAAATAAAACAACAGAATAATTTTGAAATGCAGCCGACATTTTGTGAGTTGGAATAAGTATTTGGGGGAATTCCTTGTCATTCAGGGAATTGAGGTGGCTTAGTAGTTAAGACACTGAACTTGACTAGAAAGTTGGCAGGTCAGCAGTTTAAGACCTGAGTGCTGGATGACAAAGTTCGCTTCTGTCTCTGTCACAGCTCCTGCCAACCTAGCAGTTCAAAAGCAAGAAATTGCAAGTAGATAAATAAGTACGACTTCAGTGGGAAGGTAAATAACGTTCCATGCACTCCGGTGTCTAGTCATGCCTCCCACATGTCCACAGAAATGTCTGCAGATGTAGACCCCAACGGCTTTTGGCTATCAATGGAGATGAGGACCAAACCCTAGAGTTTGATACGACTGGCTTTTGAGCAAGGATGACTTTACCTTCTCATTCATTCTCTACTCCAATGTTCAAGGGACCTGATGGTGAAGGGCAGAGCAGAAAGAATGTGATGCAAATATTCCAGAAAATGTTGGTGTGGGGGGTGGGAAGGAAAGCCAACAACAGTGCCCTCCTTCTTTGCCTGTGAGATTTCAGGGCTATCTGGTCAGCCACTGCTGTAAATAGGATCCTGCAATCCACTACATACCATATATGCCGGGGTACAAGACGACTGGGCGTATAAGACGACCCCCCAACATTTCCACTCAGAATATAGAGTTTGTTATATACTCGCTGTATAAGACTACCCCCTCTTCCACACACCTTCCACACACCAAATAAAACGTAAAAGAATACCAGATTTGATTTCAACATGTAAATTTATATTCAAATGCTTATGACATGCAGAAAAACTGTCACAAGGTTGTATGTTATCAAACATGTACAGTAAACATAAAACAGTGCAAGTTTATTAAACGTAATTCATCAAAGACAATTCACTAAAGCTGAATGGAACAATAAACCTATGGGAGCTGCCATGCTGTTTGTTTTCTAATCTGTTAACCAAACTGGAACTGTCAATGATAGAAGGAAGGTAGCAAATAGAGGGAGAGAGCAAGTGCCAGGCAAGTCCCTAGCAAGTTTGCTGGCATGACAGTTTCCCTTTAAAAGCCTTCAAATTCCTGTTTGTCATCTGATATTAAAAGTTGTTATCCGATCCATCCCATAGGACCTTAACATTATTCAATGCAATTCTCCTCCCCAGATTGCTTAACGTTATGCGAGGTAAACGTTATCCGAGGTAAATGTTATCCAAGGTAAACGTTATCCGAGGTATTACTGTATTTTATTCAACTGAAGTGCACCCAGTGTACACTTGGAGGGATGTTTTTCAGGGGTAAAAAGTCATCTTCTACCCCAGCATATACGGTAGTTAATAAATGTATATCCTGCTGTTCGGGGAAAAACTCTCAACAAGTGCCTTGCAAGAAGATAAGCAAATAGTACAATTAAAACAAGACATACAATTAAAAACAGCTTAAAAACAGCAGGAGCTACAATATAAAACCAATGAAATGTCCCAGGCAACAAGTGGAACAAAACAGTAATGTTTTTAAGCTTTACCCTAAAATATACCTGAGAGGCTACAGCAGAAAATTCCACAGTTTATGGGCCCACAGCTGAACAGGTTGCTATTCCGGTCTCTTCTGATAAGCCAAAAAGCATGTTTTGTGAGTTGACCTTGTGGCCCTGACAAGTTTTATTTCTACAAGTAGCCCATCAAACAGCTTGTGTCCAATCCATCTCACGCAATACTTCATGTGGATGTTGCTTCACCCACTCCCTTTCCCTTGTTGGACATCACTTTCTGCTCCTCTCAGTGAAGCAGAAGCCTTAACACAAAGCTGATAGAGCAGTGCCAAGTGAGGGAGCATCAGGATCATGAACAGTCTTCTGTTTTAGTTTAAGCTTTTATTATTGTTTTTGCAGCACAGGCAAGTGCAAAGAGATGAGAGCCATCCTGAGCAGGATGGTATTGTGCTGAATGATGGTGAGAGAAAAATGGTTATTTTGTTTTTCTTACCTTGGTTGTTTTCTTAAGAACAAAGGTGGGTTTTTTTTACAGATATGGAAACAAAGTTAAGCCCTACATGGATATTACATGTATCTGTGATTGCTCTCTCTCTCTCACACACACACACACACCTCAAAACATATATCAGCATTGCATATAAGAAAGACAGGGAAGTAAAGAAAATTGGCCTTATCATAAATGCTGAGAAATCAAAGTTCATGCATGTGAACTCCACAACAGGGAATCATACTCGAGTCACAGCAGCTAGAGCAATGAAGGCGAACCTTTTAGAGACCGAGTGCCCAAACTGCAACCCCAAACCCACTTATTTATTATAAAGTGCCAACACAGCAACAGGAGAGGAAGGAAATGCTCACACTGGGCTGCTGGGCAGAGGGGAGGGATAAACTCTGTGCTGGGAGAAAGGAGGAAGCTCTCCCATTGGGCTGCTGGGCAGGGGGGGCGGGGTGAACTCTGTGCTGATGTGACTGCTTGGGTGCCCATAGAGAGGGCTCAGAGTGCCACCTCTGGCACACATGTCATAGGTTCACTAGCACTAAGCTAGAGAAAGTGGAGAGGTTTACTTATTTGGGCAGTGTGGTCACTCAAAATGGTGATGCAGAGGTGAACGTCAAATGCCATATTGGAAAAGCAACAGCAGTCTTCCAGAGAATGAGATCTTGTCCTTGCCATCTATATCACTGAAAATTAAGCTCTGTTTATTCATATCCATAGTGATCCCAACAGCCATTTATGCCTACGAGACTTGGAAGGCGTCAGCAAGTATCAACAAGAGACTTGATGTATTCCAGCAGAGGTGCCTCCATCAAATTTTAAAGATTCACTATTTTGACCACAATACCAATGAGGAGGTGCTTCGAAGGAGTGGCTAGTGCAAATTACACAACATTTTTCTTGAAGAAGACTCCAAATGGCAAGCCATATTTTCTATATGGAGAAAAACAGGATCTCTAAGCTGGCAATGGGTTAGACCCCTCGTAATGCCAAAAGACAATGAGGATACCCTCAAAATACATGGCAAAGAACTTTCATGGGAGACTTAAAGACCCTGGAAATTATATGGGAGGATGCCAGAGCACTCGCCCAAGCCCAAAGCTGCTGGAGATCACTTGCTGTCCAATATACTACATAGCATGGGGAGGATCTAAGTCTAATTTGGGAAAGAATGTTTTCAATGAACCCCAAACATTTTAGTTTGTGGGGTCAGAGGAAAGGTGGGTATTTATTTTTAATGTTTTGCATCCCACGTGAGTTGCGTCTCCAGATGGAGTTGCTGCCCTTCAGAAAGGGGGTTAAGACCTGGCTGGTGGGGCATGTGTGGGGTACGGGCCAGAAGGTCACCTGGGCTGGCTGTTTCTTTTGCCCCCCTCCTCTCTCTCTGTTATCTTTTAATTTTAATCCTTTCAAACATTTAAATTTTTTAACTTTTTAATGTAACTAATTTATTTAATTGTGTTTTTTGTTTTGTAAGCCACCCTGAGTCTTTTGATGAAGATGGGATATAAACAAACAAACAAGCAAGCAAACAAACAAACAAACAAACAAAAAATATCTGAGCCAAATAAAATTTCAAGAATCCCTACTCTTAGTTTGTGGTTGAGAGGGGCATTACTCATCTCTGAGAGCCTTTATGATATAATGAGTACTGTTTCATAGTTCTTAAGATGTAATAGGTAGGAGTTGTATCTTAGAGACTATTGAAGAGCACCACTGATTCCAAACAAATATGAATAGAATAAAAACACTAGAGCAATTTTTGTGTTTGTGAAAGAGGTTGCTCCAGCGAAGACAAATGCAAAACACCATTACTTTACGACAATGATAGACAAAAGGACCAATGTGATCACACTGTTTCTTATATAATATATTGCCATTCACACTCCAGTGTAAGAAGTTCCAGATTTTAGCAGACATATTCTGAGACGCTGCAAAACCTTGATAAACTAGTTTACAGTGGAAAATTTCCAAGAATAAAATAAAATACAACAGCAAAAAATTAATGTGGGTATTGCAGACTTGCATCAAGGAAAGGACTAATGTATCATTTTGGATCACAAGTTTCAGCGCAAGTTTCAAAATTACAGTACATTGCTGGCTAAGCATTTTACAGACAAGACAGACTGAAGTCACCAAGATTTTGACTCCATTTTTTTTTAAAAAAAACTGGTAAATCACGTATCATTGTGTCGATGTGATAATTTATCAAACATGGATGTTGAGTTTCACACATAAGAAAAATAAATAAGTAAATATGTGTCATGTATAATTTCACATTATGACCAATACACATGTATTAGGGAGCAGATTAATAATATGGTATTATTTGGTTTTATTTGGTGTTCTTGTAGTATTTCTTTGATTTTTATATCTCCACCTTCCACTGGGTCTGCCTCATGGTCTTTGTCTTTCTCCTCTTTAACAAGGGCTATAGTTAAAGTATAGAATTCCAAGACTTTCTATCCAAATGGGCAAACCACTTTATTTGTTGTCACTGTATGTAGTTAAGATTGGTTCTGTTCCAATTCTTTCCCTTATAACCTCATTCTTGATTTTATCCTAGTCACTCCAGCAGCCTTCCTCAGACATCTCATTTCTGTGGTGACCAACTTTTATTTATGTTTTGTTGTAAGTGTCCATGTTTGGCACCGGTAACATAAGGTGGGAATAAATATGCTTTGTATGAGGTGTTTCTTTGTGTTGTTTGGTATTGCCTTGTGTTGTAAAAGTGGAGTTAATTATCCCAATATTTGGTTTGCCTTACTGCACCATATGTTAATATTTTCATCCACTTTGTCATTTTCAGTAAATGTTGTTCCTAGGTCTTTGAACTCTGCCACATGTTTTATATTTGTTCCCTCTATCTCAATATCTAGAGTATGCAGTTTCCTTCCAATTACAATTACCTCAATCTTCTCTTTATTGATTCTCATATTATTTATCTTACATT
The DNA here is from genome assembly GCA_030440675.1 of Furcifer pardalis. Classification (NCBI taxonomy): domain Eukaryota; kingdom Metazoa; phylum Chordata; class Lepidosauria; order Squamata; family Chamaeleonidae; genus Furcifer; species Furcifer pardalis. The sequence continues at coordinate 39,025,538 of CP126890.1, read as the reverse complement.
CATGGTTCCTAAATGTAAAGTGTTGTTGTAGTTCCTTAGCTGTACTTGGTATCAATGCCTGACCATCTGCTAAAAGTAATTCTTTGATATTGTGTCCATTCATCGGTTTAGATTTTGCTTGTGCTATCTATATGTAAAGTAGAGGTAAAGGTTTCCCTTGCTCAAAAGCCAGTCATATCTGACTCTAGGGTTCAGTGCTCATCTCTGTTTCAAAGCCAAAGAGCCAGAGCTGTCTGCTTCTGCAGACATTTCTGTGGTCATGTGGCAGGCATGACTAGACACTGGAGCGTATGGAACCCTGTTACCTTCCCACTGAAGTGGTCCCTATTTATCTACTTGCAATTTCTTGCTTTCAAACTGCTAGGTTGGCAGGAGCTGGGACAAAGACGGGAGCTCATTCCATCCTATAGTACTCGGGAATCGAACTGCTGACCTTTTGCCTCCCAGTCAGCATCTTAGCCACTTGAGCCACTGCAGTCCCGATCTATATGTAGGTGATGAATAATAATGGCAATAGTATGCATCCCTGCCTCACTCCAGATGTTACTGCAAAAGGTTCTGATATTCCTTGACTTATTCTAACTACACTTCTGCAGTCACTATATAAGCGTTTACATTCTCTGATGACATGTTCACTTACTCCATATTGGGCCAATGCTTGCCATAGCTGTTTCCTGTCAACTCTATCAAATACCTTCTCTTGGTCTACAAATGCAACATAGAGATTCTTGTTGTATTCTATATTTGGCCAGGTCTTTTCAGGGTAATCCAAGATGGCCTTCATGGCTACTGTAGTGGTCCTGTGGTACAAGGCTATGCTATACTTTGCCCAGTCCTAGCAATCCTTTAATTGGACAAGTTACCACCTCTAATGACATGGATGCTGGGTTCAGGCACAATGCTGGTAAATCGGGCAATTGGGCTTTGTCCCACCCCACCCTCGCCTCTGGTACCCCAGGGTACCAACAGCAATGTATGGGATTCCCCCCAACCCCCAAATAGGTGCCCCCACCATTCCCTGTCCAGCACCTTCCCATGGTGCCCTGCACACCTCTGGCTGGGTTGAACTTTCGGAAGCCTACTCTTGTTAATTTTCAATAATATTGATGTAGCAGCACAAATGGTTTCTAATAATGCCCAAGCACCAAGACAGGAAATTTCAGATCCCAAGTGGCAGAATCCAAAAGAATGGGATCTTATGGATCCCATTCTTGCTCCTGTAGAGTTGTAAACAATATCCCTGAGTTTCAGCAAATCTCTGTGGCAATATTTTAAAAAGAAACAGTACACAACAGCTGGAATTGGAACAATAAATATCTAAATAAATCTGTTCCATTTTGCCATTGGAATACTTGCTTGTCCCACCCAGTGTAATACAAAGAAATTCTTAGTGGGCTCAGGGAACAGGAGACATCTACATGGAGCCTTTTCCTCTAATTCCACCCACAGTGTTACTCCTATTGCTATTGATCAATATACTGTGCTAGGATTCCCAGGGAGCAGAAAATACCCTACAACTCTTCCAGAGCATTCAGAGAAAAAGAATCCTGGTCCATGAGAATTTTGCTTGCTTGTTTTCATCACTAATGAAACTATACCTAGGAAGCTTCTACATGAGTCTAGAGTACTCTGAGGCCAATGTGAAATGGAGAATAGTACTTTTGAGGTGTTATGAAAGTGTTGGTGGACCATCTTTTACACGTTGCTGTGATGACTGAAAGTTTTTCCCAGCACACATTAAAATACAATAAGGTTCCTAAGAAGAAACAATATGGTTTTTTTTTTTCTTCCATTCATGTTACTGTGAATGGAAGAAAAATACTGTACTACTATGCCTGAGGAGTTTATTTTGTAAGACTGCTGGAGAGGCAAGAGCCAGGGAAGTGTACTAGTCACTCTTTTGGACTGGGAAGAAGGATATCTAAGCTATGAAACCTCCTCAGTGAGGATGATCCAGTCTCATGTTTTCACCTCTTGGGAGTTACTAGGAAGAGAAAATGGGGGAGGAAGAAAGCGGAGTTCTATCCATGACCTCATTGGAGCATAGAAAAGGTACAACTGTAATTTTAAAAATTCAGTTTGAAATGCCAGTTTTCAAGTGAATCCGGGATGCTTCTTTTCCCTGTTGTCCTATATCAGGTGATCTGATTTTAAAATACTATATATAATGACTTTGTTTCAAGAATATGGTATTTTTTATATGCATCCCACATGCTCCCCCATTGGGCTTAATACACAGTAATGATCCAGATGTGAAGTTATACACTGCTGAAGTCTCTCCATTCTTTAAGTGTTCTGTTTTCTCACATCCAATCTTATTTATTCACTCAGCATTGGGCTGACTGCTCGTCTTCTCTGGCATCATAACTAACAGGAGCCAGTGTTTCATGGGCCAGCTAACTTGCTCATTCCACCTGTGTTATCCTACTGAATATGCCAGTGCAAATCCACCAATGGCTAGAGGACTTCATGACTGAGGGTGCTAATTTGGCTTGCACAATATTTATTACAGGGAGTGATGCATGCGATGGAAGGAATCCAGTGTGACTATGAAAGCTCAGGCAAGGTTTATGCAGCTGGAAATTTAGAGATTTACTTGCAAACTGAGCTCATTGTATATGGAAATAAATGAGATAATAAATCTGGACCTTTGCCATGCCATTTTTTTGAACACTCAGAGGCTCACTTTGAAATGGGTGAGTCTTTGATTTACAGCTGCCGATCATTTGAATTGCAAAGCTGAAAGGAAACAGTGTAAAACAAATAATAACACATTTGGCTAGTAACATCTTTTTATATGCCTTGTATTTTATGAAAAAACAACAACCAGGTTGATTAAATCTGAAAAACTGTGGTTAATGCAACAGCTAACTAATAACCCCACAGTTGCCATTTGTACAGGGTGGCCCATAAGTCCCTACCCATCCATATATCTTATGTATCCAGTGTACCGGTATCTGTGTGCTGTCCCTCATTCTCACTGCATGTCAGTCCATTTCCAGGTGGGAGTAGGAAGAGAACTTCTCTAGTTACACTTCTCTAGTCGCCATCAAGCCTTAGACCAGTTATGGCGAACCTTGGCACTCCAGGTGTTCTTGGACTTCAATTCCCAGAAGCCTAAGTTTCTGTGAATCCACACGAATGGGTTTACTGCATGTATGTGCAGTAAACCCATTCATGTGTATTCAGAGACTTGGGCTTCTGGGAATTGAAGTCCAAGAACACCTGGAGTGCCAAGGTTCACCATCATGACCTTAGACCAGGGATTCTCAACCTGCAGCCCATGGATCACATCTGGCCCGCAGCACCAGGAAGTGCCATGTGGTGGAGGAAGGGCAAAATGGCCGTCTGGCCACCGGAGCTATCTGAGGGTGCAAGACCTGGCCCCTGGCTTTAAAAGGTAGAGAACTCCTGCCTTAGATGATGCATAACTGAATATAACATAATAACAAGGGACTTATGGGCCACCCGGTAGGAGGGGTGGAGAAGCTGCAGCCAACATGTGGCTTGTGTCCAACTTTCATGTGACCCAACCAGTGATGGGACGTTTTCAGTTCGCACCAGTTTGCCAGAACCGGTAGCAACACTCCCATGTGGTTCACTGAACCGGTAGCAACCACCCGGCATTGTTTTTGTTTTGTTTTTAGGTTTGCCGCCACCACGGTTTGCTGCCGCAGCAGTTTGCCGCTGCAGCAATTTGCTGCCACGCCGCCACGCCACCGCCTCTGCTGCTTCGGTAAGTGAGGGGTTTGTGTTTGGGGTGGGTGGGTGGGTGTATTTTTATTTTAATTTCTGCTACTGGTTCACCAGAACCAGTAGCAGAAATTCTAGCTGGCCCCGCCCATCCAAGTTTTGAAATAAAGTAGTCCTAATTTGGGTGCAATGTAGGGCTTTCCCTCTGGCCACGCCCATCATACCACACCCACAGAGTAGGTAGTAAGTGTTTTTGGAGCCCACCACTGCGGGGTACTACTGTATATGTTTTCTAAGGAAGCAGGAGGCCAGATCTTCCAAGATTCATGCCCATGAATAGATCTAGCATGTCAACAAAAACCTTTCCTATCTAGGTGTGAAGCTGAAACCATGAAGAGCACAACAGCAAGGGGGACAGAGTACGCTGCTCCCATTGAAGTTTGTTCACAGCACCACCATTTCAAATGGTTGACTAGAGATAATGTGTACAGTCGATATGCTATTGCCAGTAAGACTAAGTCAGCATTTGTGTAAATCCCCTTGAATCACTGAATCTACTCTTGCTGGGGATTAAGCAGTAAGATTCCAGCCTGTGTTTCCACAGGCTGATGTAGGTAAATTTGTTATGTGTGGGTGACATACCTGACCCTTCCCCAGCAAACTGCAGCCAGGAACTGAAAATCAGCAGTGGATGGTGCAAAACTGCTACGTATTATCATGATCTGATACAGCCATAAGACTGACTCTCAAGTGTACTTCCTCATAAGTTTAGCCAAAGTACTTTCTGGGTCAATGGCTGGCCACATTTGTGACAGGCAGAACAGGTTTGCTGTTATCCCCAGTTCCTGCTCTGTCATTTCTAGTCTGGTGTCTGCTAGCAGGAGTCATCTGCTGATAAGAAAATTCAGAGCAGTGTTTGTATAGCTCAACTGGAACAGCTTCATTGCCCTAGAATCCTCTGGGTTCTTTTTCTTTTTCTATGCCTATGTTTGATAGATTACACTGGTCAACACAATTTTTCTGGCATGAGGTACTCTAATGATTCTAAGGTAATTTTGAGGTGCTGATTCCAAATCTGGCATCTGTTTTTTTTTCTAGCACATCAGGTTTTTGAGATCTCAAATATTGCAATATACCTACGAACAGCAAATTTATCATCATATTTGTTGAGTTAAACAGACATACGGACCTAATAAAATATATACAAAAAGGTAAATTGACAATATCTTGGAAACTCAAGAGCACTTGGATGTAGAATGAGCATCAAGATTCACTATTTACATAGTCACTTGGCCAACTTTCCAGAGAACTTGGGTGACGTGAGCAAAGAGCACGGTGAACATTTTCATCAAGACATTAAAGTAATGGAAGAACGTTACCAAGGCCGATGGAACACCAACATGATAGCAGATTACTGTTGGTCCTTGATGAGAGACATTACACACGTTGAATGTCGCAGAGCATCCAAGAATAGGTCATTCATGGCGATGTAAGTTTGATATTGTCAATTTACCTTTTTATACATATTTTCATATCTTAACGTTTCAATTCTTACATGTTAATATGCTTTCACTCTCAACTTTGTGCTTCAGTTCATAATTATATATGTTTATTCAATAAAGTATTGCATATTGGATGTTATTTTATTAGGTCCATATGTCTGTTTAGCTCAACGAATATGATGATAAATTTACTGTTTGTAGCTATATTGCAATATTTGAGATCTGAAAAACCTGATGTGCTAGAAAAAAACGGACGCCAGATTCGGAATCAGCACCTCAAAATTACCTTAGAATCATGCATGCCAGAAAAATTGTGTTGACCAGTCACTAATTTTATCACTATAATTCTATAACTGACCTGCACCAACATGCAGTCAGGAATGACAATTGGGTTGTCCAATAGCATAAAAATGTGATGTGATAGAGCAAATCTGAGATCATAGCCTGAAATTAATATAAAACAACTGCAAAAGCTTATGCCAGGGAATTTTTTTTTTGTATAGCTGTGTTATCAGAGTGCATTTGATAATTTTGCTTTCTCTTGATTGTTCATAGGAGACCTATGAGAAGAACAACTGTCTTCCAAATTCCCATTTCCCCCCTATGTCCAATTGCTTGCTTCTCTTCTTCATTAGATGCATGGAACCTATTTGGGAGAAATGGATTTTGAGCAATAGTGAGTAAACTTGTGGGGGAAAGGTAGAACTCAATAGCTGCCAGGAAGTTCCAGTTCCAGACACTTCATTAGCAAATGATTTGTTTTAAAGTTTGATAAAACTTGCAAAATGATTAAAGCAGGCCTGTCATTTGTTAGAAGAATAGCCAAGAAAAACAAATTCACAGAATGGACAGGAAAAGTTAAAATGCAAAACATCTCCCTCTAACCTTTTCTTTGGAGCAAGAAGAAAGAGAGTTTCTTGGTTCTTAAAGTAATTCTTAAAATGTTTTGCCACAAAAACCAAAGAGGTGTGAAAAATCCAAAGTATGTCGAGTGCTTAACGTGAAGGTATTTAAATCCAGGCAAACACAAACATTGTTCAGCTGAAAAGGGATAATAAAATCATCATGCCTTTTGTTTCCTGTCGGCATTAAAGTAGGGAAGAAGTGGTGGCAGCCTGCTGTTCAGGGCCTTGTTAGACTTGAGATTTTTCCCAACACTCCATCAAGCAGTGATGACAACATAACAACATGACAAACCTCATAAGGCTTGGAATTCATTTCTGTTCTTTCCATGCTTTGGCAACATTATGCACAGAAAACTGATTGTGTTGTGTCAGCATGGCCTCAGCCCAGTTCTGTCTTACAAGGCCTGGTTACTAATAATTTTTATAAGTCAACAGAGAGCCAATCCAATTTTCATTCTGCCTGCATAAGAAACTGTAAGTTAGTCAAAGCCAAAGCAAAATGGAACATGCTTGGAATTCTAGGGGATGACTCATACAGCTAAAGAGCACATCAAATGAAAGGGAGAAAACCATCAAACAAATTCCTGTTCCTTATTTTATTTTAAATAATCCGCTTTGACAATTAAACTATCTTTTGTTTAAACTTCAAGATAGAAGTTTGGATTCAATTGGGGGAGGGGATTATTATAAGACTATGTATATACTACACTACATTTACTGCAATCTTGAGTCCATTTGAAGAGCCCTCGTGGCACAGTGGTGAAACTGCTGTTCTGCAGCCAGAACATTGTGAGTTCAATCTTGACAAGGACCCAAGGTTGACTCATCCTTCCATCCTTCTGAGGTTGATAAAAAGAGTACCCAGCATGTTGGAGGCAAAATGCTAATTACCTTGTGAACCGCCCAGAGAGTTAACTAAGCACTACGGTGCAGTAATAATTGCTATAGCACCATGATTGTTCCTGGAAGCTTGCAATACAAAAACTGGAACATGGTAGATGGAAAGAGATTATATAGGAACCTATTTCAGTTCCACATATTTTTGCTGAGTTACAGTAGGATGTGGGACTTGGAGATCATGTCAAAGGCTTCATAGAAAAATTGTTTCTGCAGGTAGAAAAAGCTGTGCCATTAACTCCTCCTCTCCCAAAAGAAACAGGCAGAAGATGAGGACTCTAACAGAGTGGCTGGACCTCCAAACTGCTACCTCCTCAGAAAGGACATGCCACAGTGTTGTGGCCGCATCCACATCCAGCTTAGCCACGCAACCTCTAAAACAGGGGTTCCCAAACTACGTCCCAGGGGCCAGATGCAGCCCCCAATGCCAATTCATCCTGCCCATGAAGCCCTTGTTGCTCCTGGAAGTGGAAGTAAAACATGCACATATGGGCGCATTTTACTTCCACTTCCAGGATCAACTAGGGCTTAGTGGCCCGGATGAATTGGCATAGGGGCCACAACTGGCCCCTGGGCCATAGTGACTGGCTCCCTTAACCATGTGACCGGCCTGTGGCTTGAAAAGTTTGAACACCCCTGCTCTAAAGGGAAATGGGCTCTCTGCCCATTTGCAGGAAGGAGGATGTGGCCACTGTGGTTGCAGCATCCATTCTCCAGCCATTTGCTTGCACACTCACTACAAACAAGAGGATGAAGAGGAAGAATTACCCACCATGAAGAAGACAAGAGATGAGGGGTGGAGGCTAGTCTGCTGATTACTACCAGAAACATGCACCAACCAGGATTTAAATTTGGCCAATGACAAAGCCAAGAAATGCTAATTACCTTTTGAATCACCCAGAGAGTGGGGGTATCTGTGGGGGGGGGGGCAACTATAGCCTTGGAGCCTGAGGAGGGAAATTGGGTTTTGAGGCCAGAAGTCCCATCTGGGTACACCTGGTTTCCCGACCTGTCTCCCTGAAAGATTCTGTTTAACACCCTCACAGAAGCAGAGTGGCGACATCCATGTTAAAAGGAAAGGCTTGGTGACTAACCTTGGCACTCCAGATTTTCTTGGACTTCAATTCCCAGAAGCCCTGATCAGCAGGGCGTGCTGATTTAGGCTTCTGGGAATTGAAGTCCAAGAACTGCTGGAGAGCCAAGGTTAGCCACCAGGGCTCGGATGTCTCCATCCTGCCAGGCATTCTGAGGAGAACTCTCTCCACATACAGGGAGAAGAACAGGGGGGTGGGGGAGAGTGGGAAGAAAAAGAGCTTTGTTATTGGCCAGTGGGAGAACAAACAAGTGAACAAGTTGGTTGGTAGAAAGCCTCCTTTCTCCCACATGACCATGGGACAAGTTGCTTGTTGGATTACTACACTTGCACATGCAGAAACCTGCTCCTCTGCACAGCTTAAGGATCAAGGAACTGTGACAATGAGTTGAACCCATGATAGCCCAGTCATGCATTTTGTTCCCCTGTACACGTCCAAAATCTGTCTACCAGCCAAAGCAAATTTGGAGCCTACAAAACTTGCCCTGGAGCTCGCTTCAGAGTAAACTACTACTACTTACTCTTATATTAGTAACATCCTGTGCTTTACAAGCACTTGACAATTCTATAGCAGTAACAGGATTCTACAAATGGCTTAAATCCATCACTGTACTGGGCAGGCTGAAGTACATTGTTTTCTATGAGGTTAAGAATCTCTAGCTGTATGCTAGATTTATATCAATGTTCAACGTCACAGACACAAGGATATGCAGAAAACATATATTCCAACATTTTCTGCTATGCACACTCCACCAAAGAACTATATTATAAATTTATTTCTTTGAAGAGGGAGAATGAGTTGGACATTCATTCCACCAAGTTATTGGATCCTCAGGGTGGCTTTATAAAAATGGAGCCAATCCAAAAGAAGAAATCTGTCACTGAGTCTTAAAGAAGCTTGCCATGTGTTATCATCACATCCTACCATGTCACACATCGATGCTGTACAATAGTGTTAAAAATTTAAACCTCGTCAACTTGAATTATACAAAGAAGCATATAAAAGCTCAATGAAAGCTAGTTGTGTTATTATTGCCTATTTAGTGATCTGGGGGCTACAGCAGCTGCAAGAGTTTTTGTGATGAAAGAGTGCAGAATGTTGCATGCATGAATACTGATGAGAATAATCACTTAGCAAACTGACATTCATGCTGAAGTGGAAAACTGAAATCCTGCTCTACTGCTCTACTGTTCTGAGTATGGAACAGTGATGCTATCATATCGCCATTGATTAAAGGGGGGTTCAGGGTGCACATAGCTTGTGTGCAATGTGACAACATTGTATGTACCCTGAAATTGTTAATGGAAGGCTTTAATCAGTGACAATTTGTCACTGCTGATGACATCATCCCCATTGTGCACATGGATCTGTGCAACAGGATTTGCTGTTTAAAAACCATTTGTGGACAAGCACAGGTAGGAAAAACATGGCTAAACTTATTTACTTGAGCTGGCTTCCATGCTCACAGGCTTAGTACGAAGCCACCAGAGAAAAGCCAGATATTATCTGCTGTTTTGTAGATAGGAAAGGAACAAATCGCATGGAGCAAATAAAATGGAGGGGGAAAGAAAATCAAAGCATGTTGATCTCCATGTACATGTGGAAAGAACAGGAGGAGACCACACATGGACCTATCTGGACATTACCTTTCAGGCTACTTGGTACATGAATTGGCACTTGATTTACAACAACTGCCATATTTTACTAGTAAAATGCTTGGCAGGATATCATTAGAGACCACCATGTGCTACATAATGACATGACATACTTAGGAATATAAAAAGAGCCTTACTGGACCAGCCCAGATATCTGTTAGGCTAATGTTCTGTTTGCACAATGGCCACCAAACATCTTGTGGGAAGAGCATGAATGAGCCCATATCTTCCCATTCATTCACTTCTAGAGGGAATATATAACCTTCATGACTGATAACTCAAGAATTAAAAGCCATCCAGGTCAGCAGCCATCACTATACCTGGTTACAAATTCTACAGATTCTATATATATAAAAGGAAGGAAAACCTTTCCCTATCTATTTTCCTCACACTGCATAATTATATGCACTTCCATTATGTCACCCTTTGCCCATCTTTCTCAGCTAAACTGCTCCAAATATTATGCCAGATTTATGTTCATTTAATTTTCATGGCCTGCTACAGAGAATCCTGGGAATTATAACTGGGTGAAGATGATGAGTGAAATATTCTTAATCCTCTACCATCCCCCATGGAACAACAGTTACCTGGGTTACCTGTGGAGAAGAAATAACAACTAAACCAGCTAAATCTGATACAGATCTGCATATTGGTGCAGAACAGCTGCTGCTTTGACAGAGTGACAGGAAATTTTCCATATCACCCTTCAGATTAAGGACACTGGGATCATAAAATTAGCAGCCAGCAAGTCAGAGAAGAGAGCATGCCATCCTACCATGTGCTTTTAGCAAGCTGTATGGGATGTCTATAATGTTACACCACTAGGTATCCCATTGTTGGGCATCCTAGGTAAATAACCTGACTCCCTAAAGGGGCCAACGGCTATGGGTGGATGAGTCCCTTTAGGTGGGGTGATGGTCCCGTCAGTGGAGGAAATGCCGCTGGGAAACATCATATTGGGCCCAAAATTAGCGGTGGAAGAACTCTGATTTCCAACGACCATGGAAGTGGAAGAGGCCATGCCAGATGGACTGGCTGTGAAGGCACACCTTGATAATATCCTCAAGGCTGCGGCAGTCCATTGCAGTCTTGGTGTTAAATCCTGCATGTCTCATTTCATATGTGCTGCAGGAGATGGCTCTGTGATCATAGTGTGTGGGTTACTTCATGGAAAGCTTGAATATACCTTAAACAAATTCACACCAATGGCATTTTTCCTGATTCAGGTAAAAATGCATTCTTATTTATTTATTTATTTATTTATTTATTTATTTATTTATTGATTCAGATTTATATTGCCGCCCACTCGCCGAGGCGACTCAGGGATTCTTGGATAGGAGTTGCAGCCAACGATGACTAAGCATCCCAACCCTGCATTTTTCAGTTCCAATGGCTGGGGCAACCTCTGTGTGCTTATAGACTGAGTACCCCATTGTTGACCACTATGAGAATTTAAGACAATGCAGCTGGGATTTTTTAAAAGCAAGCAAGCATTAATGTGCATGTACAGCATTGTAAGGTACACCGTCTTTCTAGCCAGGCCTTTTGAATCTCCTTTCTCCTTTTTAAATGCTCCCATTTTCTAATTATGTCAGGTGTGGACAAAGCATGGCCCTCCAGCCGTTGTTGAACTGCAGTCTCCATCAGCCTTAGCCATTGTAACCAATGGTAAGCAATGCTGAGAGCTGCACTCCCATAGCATCAAGAAGGCCATGTGTTGCCCACTCTAAGTAGAGTACAGATGATTGGGCTGAAGGGTAGCAGTTTGCCTTTCTTCTTCATATGCGCAAATGCAACAGAAGCAGAATTGCACCCTCTATTTCTTCATCAGAAAGTTTAAGTTATAACCAGGAAGCATTTACTTACAGAAGTGAGAAATGAAAATTTGGCACTGTGATATTACGAAACATCAGACACTCTCTCATCATAAAGTGCCTTTCTGCATTAGTGGGTTCTAGCTGGGTGGCTCAGTGAGTTGGGTAGCTAGCTGTGGAGCCCTGGGTTGGATAATTGACCTCTTACTGTGCCTTTGTACCTCACAAGATCTGGACTAGCCTTAATAGAATAGGTACAGGACACGGTAGAGGTGTGGACTTTTTGCATAAATGGGGGAAACTACCATCACCGGCATGTGAGTGTCGGGCACCACAACAGACTGTGCAACATATTATACAACAATATACCCTTAGAGCATATGTGGGCAATAGAGATGATTTTTTAAAGGGCGATTCCTAGATGTTTGTTTATAAATTAATATTTAGTTTTATATATATTTTTCTTTCTTGTTATATGTTGACTCAATGTGTACAAATGCCATAAGCTAAATAAATAAATGTGCCTCTGTGAGAGAAGCCAAGCTGAGTAGAAATGGGACAGCTGCACCATCTCAGGGTAAATGCTTTTGTACAATCAAAGAAATGCAAAAACAGTCAAGGATATACAGTACGAAGCAATAGGGAAAGTCCTCATCCCTTATACATATTTCAATTAGAAACAAATATGCGTCCGGAGTTGGTCTCGCGGCGGTGGCGGCAGGAAAGTTCTTTTATAGCCGCTCGCCCGGAGCACCCAGGTGGTTCTCATTCTCCCCGGCCGGCCGGCAGGGGAAAGCGTCCGGAGCGTCCGGGGTTGCATTAACCCAAAACTAGAGGGTTGGTTTTTTTAAAAAGGCAAAAGGCACAAAAATAGTCAGAGCTATCTCAGGGCTATTATAAGATACTACTTGCAAAGTAATGTATGGTAGTGATGTATGTATGTACTTTTAATGTATGGTTGTGAGAGCTGGACCATGAGCAAAGCTGGGTGCAGAAGAATAGATACCTTTGAAATGTGGTTTTGGAGGAGAGTTTTGAGAGTCTCCTGGACAGTGAGGAGAACAAATAAGTCGATCCTAAAAGAAATGAACCCTGACTGCTCCTTAGAAGGTCAAATAGTAAAGATGAAGCTAAAGTACTTTGGACATCAAATGAGAAGAGAGGATTCACTTGAGAAAACCTTGATGCTGGGAAAGGTGGAGGGCAAAAGAAGAAGGGGGGTCAAAAATGAAATGGCTAGATGGTATTGTAGACACAATAGGCACAACGCTGCTGAGGAAGATGGTGGAGGACAGAGGTGCCTGGCGGGCAATGGTCCATAGCGTCACAAAGGGTCAGAATCGACTGTGTGACTGAACAACAAAAATACTTTTTATCTTTGTTAGCCGCCCAGAGTTGCTTGGCAAGTGGGGTGCCATATAAGTCTAACAATAAGAATAAGAATACACCATTGTGGCATTTTTTTTAAATGTGAAAAATAAGACTCTTTGCCCTTCTTTGACACTGTTGCCTCCAGTTTTAGCATTGTGTCCTGTAATTTTGGGGGAAAGCACCAGTTATGATGCTAAGAAAGTGGAACCCTAAGGCTATGTCTTTTTCATGATTAATTAAATAATTTTTGGAAAGGAAGGGCCAAAGAAGAGATGCAGGAGCAGTGATGAGCATAAACCAAGTACAAATTATATCAGTTGTTGCATTGATAATTTTATGCAGGATGTTACTATCTCTGATTTCCTACATACAGTATTTCTGTGAGGTCAGTAGTTCACTAGACAATCTCAAATTATTTGAGGTCTTCTGTGCAGCTGTTTTGAAGAAGAGAAGCTATTCTGTTATCATTCTTTGCTTTAATGCCTCCAAAACTAATGTAATTTCTGAATCTTTACAACTATTTAAGGTCTGCTACCAGGGAGGGAAGCTGACAAGGCTCTCGTTAATCATTCTCTGAGCCTTGAAAAGTCTTATTTTGAATTATAGCTTTCCAAATCATCTTGGCAGTTGTATTAAAAAAAGAGTTAATTTCTCAAATCTTGTTCTTCCATGCTTTTTGTCGCAGTGCTCCTGCCACCTGACATTCCTGGTACTCCTTTTTTCTTGTTTGGTGCCTTCACCCTGACACAGTTGTATCCAACATCTCTGGCCCACCATTACTTCTACGTTTGGCAGTCCACTTTCTAGAGACCAACGGTCTCCCAAGAGTTAATCTGCTAGCTAGGGGCCTGGGTAAACAGTTAGGACACTAGATAGACTTTTAGGGCACTCAGAAGGCTCCGGTGTCATCCCAGCGTAAGAGGGTAAGATTAGGCATGATTGCCCTTCTTTTCAACAGAGACATTCTGCAAACAAGGACAGTAAATAGGCCAGCCCACAGTGCTGGCAATAAGTGTTCAGGACTGCACAAAGGATAGCATGCAGTCTCATTCACAAGCCCTTCTGCCAGCTGGGGAAGACATTGTCATAATGGATGTGGCTCCCACTGGCAGATGTAATTGAAGATCAGGCTCTCTTGATGTGAGCCTGATAATGAAGGAGTAAACTTTGAACCACCTAATTTTCCTAAATGGCCCCACACCCAAGGTTTTTTTTTAAAAAAAGCAGGAGATTAAGAGGATGTTCCTCTCTGGTTTCTTTGTTTGCTATGGTGGGTTAGGTTGGGGTGAGGTGAAACATGAATAGGACATCCAGTTCTGCTTCTCCTGGAGTGGATACCTTTTTGTTGTCCTCGTTGTTCGTTGGCCACCTCTATTTGAAAATGCTGAGCAGGGCAACCTCCCAAACCCAAATTTCCTCCAGATTGTCATGGAGTTGCTGAAATGTAATGATATGCAAGAGTGAAAGAAAAGAGCAGCTGGTCTCCAGGTGGTGTTCCATAAATGCTAACCAGCGCCCAGCAGGAAGCAGTGTAAGTTCAATTCAGTGAAGCAAATTTAATCATTTACCCCTTTCTTCATAGCAAAAGAAGGAGGGAGGAGGCAAACCCTTCAAAGAACCTAAAAAAATAAAATAAATGCACATGTAAAAAGCCTTGTAAAAAGCTTATGTTTCTGTGTTACAGCTGTTTTATTTTTGAGGAACTATAGATTGCTTCACTATGGATCCCACTTATAACAATTGTACATTTAAGGATGATACTTGGAAGTAGCTCGGTGCGTGTTTGTGTGCACACATGTTGGAAAGGGAACAGATTTCAGCATATTGGAGAAGGCACACACTAATTTGAACAGGTTGTGTATAGAAACAAAGCAGTTGTCTTAATCCAGCAGTGGGTTTCTCATAAATGCAATTAGGTGCAACATTATTTTCTGGCATACAACTGCTTGGATAAATGTTCAGTTTGCTGTGTTTATTTTAATTTTAAACAGAATAAGGTAAAGTGTATTAGCCAGAAATACCCTTCATGTTAATTATTACATTTGAGATTCATGTAATCCTTCATTGTGACCATCAACATTTATAAGTGGTTTTTATTACTACAGCATTGCTGTAAATCAAAAGGGTCTGCAGCTATCCATACCACAGCAATCAACTTCTTCTCTATGCCATAGTTAAGTGACAGTAAGATTTTTTTTTAAAAAAATTGCCCTCCCCCAATTTTCCCTTCCAGGGGTTTAGAAGTTGCAATTTGTAGGACAGAAATAAAGTCTTAATCTTTTTGTTAAATATAACATACAGTAGCACCCCGCATAACGAAAAAACTCTGTTCCAAGGAGCTCTTCTCTATGTGGTTTTTTCATTATGTGAAGCTAATGGGAGATGCCCTGGATAACAAACAAAAAATGTTCATTATCCAGGTTTCCCATTGACTGGGTATACCCTGGTTACCAAAAAACCCTGCATAACGAAAAAAAATTCGCTATATGTGTTATCACCATTCCCTGACAAATGCTTCATTATGCGATTTTGTTCATTATACGAAGTGTTTGTTATGCGAGGTACCACTGTACTTGTTTGCTTAGGTATGGACTGGTAGACATGGCAGTAACTTACTGGTGATGTTAAGAATAGATCTATTATACCATTGCACTGGTTCAGACTTCAAAATAAGCAGCCTTGCATGAATAAAATTGAGGTTAGCCTTGTCATCAAGCAAGGTGACAGGGCACTTTAAGATGCTGCGGGGTTGGAGAGTAGCAATGAGTTGTTGTAAGACAGAGCTATGGAAGAAACCTAGGTGTCTTGCGTCTCTTAAGGCAGTGTTCTCCAACTTTTGGTTTTTGGACTTCAATTCCCAGAAGCCTAAGTCATTTCCCCAAAGCACTGATCAGCCAATGTACTTACTTAGGCTTCTGGGAATTAAAGTCCAAAACCCAAAGGTTGGGGAACACTGTCCTAAGGTACTGTACCTTGTTCATCTCAGTTATGGTGGCAGATGCTGTCCAATCTTCAGCTTTAAATTACAATGCAACTCTTCTTCTTGGTTGACTTCTGCATTCAGGATTAGTGGGCATCTAGCCTTATCCAGTTCTTAAGAATCATAGTGAATACTTTTGTGTAGAGAAGAGCATTCTTGCCCTACTCCCTCTATTATTTTGCCATTCTCCTAAATAAAGACAGTGAAATCTCTGAAAAGGAAAAACCTATGCTATCAATTGGGAGGTTTGTCCTCAAAAAATGGCCACCAGAAACTCAGAGTTCACAGTGATTCCCTCATGGATAAGTGAGATCTCTCTCTCTTCATACTCATTCTCCCTTCACATGTAGGAGAGTATTCTTGATGTGGTTAAAGCACTATCCACTGCGCAGGGGCATTCAGCACCTTTCTAATTCTTGAACAGGGCTTTTGTGCATATTCTGTGTTTTTCACTCAGGCACTAGCATGTCTTCAAGTAGTTCTGTGCATAATCAGAGGCGTAGCTACCGCCGTATCTGCCGTATCAATTATACGGGGCCCCCGGGCCACGGGGCCCCCCAACGTGCGTAAGCAAAACAAATCTTTACCCTTCCTAGGGCCCCCCAAACAAATTTTTATACGGGGCCCTGCCAAGGCACGCTACTCTTCTGTGCATAATCTATACATTTGAAATTTTTATCAAATGCTATGACAACTATAGTTGTACCCCACTTAAAGAGCATAATGTGTTCCACAGGATTGCTCTTTAAGCGAGTTTGCTCTTCAAGTGAAACACCTTTGTAAGTGACCAATTGTGACTTCTGGCATGGAAGATTGTGAACCCCAATTTATTTGTTAAGTGAGTTTTTGGTTGGTTTTAGTTGTTAAGCGAAGTGAACATTCAGAGAAAAGTCTGCACTTTAAGCAAGTTACACTTTAAGCAAGGCACTCTTTATGCGAGGTTTGACTGTACATAGAAATCTTGAACAGCCCCTCTACAACAGGGATTCTCAATCAGCAGCCCATGGGCCAGATGTGTCTTGGTCCCACCGTCTCCATCACATCATGTGGTGGAGGAAGGGCAAAATGGCCATCCAGCCCCCAAAGCTGTCGGACGGAACATGGCTCATCCCTGGCTTTAAAAAGTTGAGAACTCCTGCTCTACAAGCTGGCTACTCCATGACATGGTCATAAATATATAGCTGCTGTGCAAATGATTTCTCAGGATTGTCCAGCCTATTTGTGGAGGAAAGAACTGAGGGCAGCATTTCACCAAATTCCTCTAGGGAGAAGAGTAATACTCCAGCAGTGTTTTGGAAGAGGGACACACATCCAAACAGAAGTTGTAGTGAGCTTTGTTCTTTCTTGCTGCTAAGGATGTTTGGGCTTTCTGCACAGCCAGCAAAAGTGATGACCACAGCAACCGGGCTGACAAACTACTCTTCTGCATTGCCCACAATGCTTTTCCTTCATATTGTTCTCCAACACTGTGGAGATGTCAGGAAGGCAATCAACCAAAAACATGATGAAGAAAATTTGGAGAAAATTATGCTAAGTGGTATCAATGTTATAGGAAAGTAAGGGGGGGGGTGAAATCCAGCAGGTTTCCTATTTATTTTGTTGTTGTTCAGTCACACAGTCGATTCCGACCCTTTGTGACCCCATGGACCACTGTCCCCCAGGCACTTCTGTCCTCCACCATCCTCCTCAACTCGCTCAGCTCTGTGCCCATTGTGTCTACAATACCATCTAACCATCTCATTTTGAGCCGCCCCTTCTTCTTTTGCCCTCCACCTTTCCCAGCATCAAGGCTTTCTCAAGCGAATCCTCTCTTCTCATTTGATGTCCAAAGTACTTTAGCTTCATCTTCACTATTTGACCTTCTAAGGAGCAGTCAGGGTTGATTTCTTCTAAGATTGATCTATTTGTTCTCCTCGCTGTCCAGTGGACTCTCAACACTCTCCTCCAACACCATATCTCAAAGGCATCTATTCTTCTGTGCTCAGCTTTCCTTATTTATTTATTTATTTATTATTTTATTATTATTATTATTATTATTTATTAAATTTAATACCCCGCCCCAATTGGGAGGACCCGACTCTGGGCGGCTTACATCCAAAATAAAAACAAAAATAAAACCCAACACTAAAACGTCAGAGTTAAAACCATCAGAAGTTAAAAACAACACAGGGCTATATTCCAATGTTCCCAGAATCCAACCCAGGGGGGCAGTCCTTATATGAGCCATTTGGTATGGGAACCCATGTTCCCGGGTCCCCAAACCTGTCCTGCCAGCCAGGTTTTTAAACCCTTTCGGAAGGGCAGGAGCTCTGTCTGAAGAATTTATTTATTTATTTATATGCCACCTTACTCACCGAAGCGACTCAGGGCAGCTTACTGTGGGAGAACAGAACATTAAAACATCCATCTAAGGGTAAGATTCTCAGAACCAAAATCTTCCCCAAAAATTCAGATTAAAATTTAAATTTTTGAAAAAAATCAACAATTTAAAAGATTAACACATTAAGAAAGGTTAAAAAAAATTAAAAGGGGGGCTCAGATTAACCAGTAGGCTGGGGTCATTGTGTGGTCAGTACCCCATACCAGCCAGCCATGTTTTTATATCCTTCTTGAAGGGCAGCAACTGTGTCTGGAGGTGTAGCTCAGTGGGCAGGAGTTTCCATAGGGCCGTAGTGGACACAGACAAGGCCCTCTTTCTGGTGCCAGGGAGATGCACTTCACTGGCCAATGGAAAAACTAGAGAGCCTCTCCAGTCCACTCTGGTGGGTCGGACAGATGTTCTTGGGGTGATGCGGTCTCACAAGTATCCTGGTTCACTACCATTTAGGGCTTTAAAGGTCATTACCAGCACCTTGAATTGCACCCGGAGACACACTGGGAACCAGTGCAGCTCCCGAAGCAGTGGTGAGGCACGTGCATAATGCCCGCAACCCATCACCACTTGGGCAACCGCATTCTGGAGCAGTTGCAGCCTCCGAATGATCATCAGGGGCAGCCCCATGTAGAGCACTTTACAGTAATCAAGTCTGGAGGTGAGCAAAGTATGTGAGATCATGAGCAGGAAGTCCCGATCTAGGAGTGTGCATAACTGGCATATAACACGAAGTGTGCAAAAGCCCTACTGGCCACAACTGCCACCTGCTCTTTGAGCAGAGTTGCGAGTCCAGGAGGACCACCAGATTACGCACCGGGTCTGTTTGGGGCAAAACTGCCCCATCCAGAACCAAAGACACATCATAAGAATATTGGCCCACACTACTTGTCAATCTTTAAATTTCACCACTTTCCTAGGGTGTCCAAAATGCCAACTCATTATACATATTTCTCCCCTCTGCTACAGAATCTTATAGTACAGCTTCTTCCTTGTAAACCATGCAGTGTGTGCGTGCGTGCGAGCGAGATGGTTTGCTCAAAATTTCTCCTTTGATGTTGGAGGCAGTAAGGAAGACAGGTATTTTCTATGGAATCTTGTGGGAATTGTCAAGGGAGAAATTTTGGGCCAGTACTTGACCATGGCATATACAGAATCTTATTCCATGGCTCCTCTTCATCATGTAGTAGCCTTCTTGGTACAGTGGTTAAGCTGTGGTACTGCAGCCAAAACTGCTGGCACTGTGATGGGCTCTAAATTGACTCCATCCTTCTGAGACTGGTAAAATGAGTACCCATCATGTTGGGGGCAAAAAGGCTAATCACCTTATGAGCTGCCCAGTAAGTGCTATGGGGCAGTATATAGGTGTAATCACCATTGCTACTGCTACTGCTAGACAGTTTCAACGCCACTCCCAGCTATTATTAGGCTGAGAAACAGCAAAGAAACAAAAGGTTAGCTTTGAGGGTGCATAGTGACCTGAACCATGGTCTAAACTACTATGGACACCAAACTCATCCTAAAGGTAATCTGATGTATTAAATTATAGTTGAAATCTTCTATCCTTTTAGCTAGATAGAGAGGTCAAAGGTAAAGGTCACTCCTGTTGGCTTATCTAAAAATAAAACACTTTTCTGCCCCAAAAACGTGTATGTCATGTAGTTGCTAATCTTTAAATTGATTTCAAACCTGCCAAACACCATGCAAATACAGCAGCATTAAGATGTGTAGATGAAACTTTAGATCACTAAAAATTTACAAGTAAGATGAGCTTTAAAGTTCTCCAAAGCTCTTCATCAGACAAAAGTGGTTTAAAAGTTGAGAGTAAGGTAAAGAGTTCAAAAATTGGACCAGATGGGATGCTTTTGGTTCACACACCCAGAATGTCAATGAAAGAAAATGGAGCTTCGCCTTCAATTCCATTGGAAGCTAAAGTGATGAAGGTATCAGCTTGCAGTTTTTCTTCCTCTTTTATCTACAGAGAAGGGAGAAGCAAGCACTATGCCTTATTTTTATTTTCAGAAGCCAGAAACAGGAGGTATTTTAAAAAGAAATAACAGAACATATGGGAATGTTATTGTTTTTGAGCCATTTACTGGATTTCTTATTTCCACATTGGCATTCGGCAGGTATAGGCCTAAAATCTAATGACTTTTTTTTCATGCAGATTTACATAATTAAAAATATGAGTCATATTTCCATTCAAGAATTGCATCAAGTTTTCTGTCATAAATGTAACAACCATGAACTCTTCTGGTATGTGATTGAGGAAAAAATGGTTTTTTTAACACCTCCTACACCTTTGGAGAGTATTTAACACTATCACCTACTATTTTCTCCCAGCTAGTCTTACTTTTCTGTTTCTTACAGAGTGGTTTAATAGAGTCAAGGTTCACAAGATCAAACCCCTGTGATTTGGAGGGACTGTGATATCATCTACAACACAACTCAGGGTTCCCTGTTTCCTCTGAACTTACCCACAATCCTTACAGTAGCTGGAGGAGAAATTGATTTTTGAAAATACTGTACTGGCCTAGCAATGAAAAGAGCTTGAAAGTGGTTTGGTCTGGAATTGGCAATGAAGAGTCATTAGTAAAGTACAGGTAAAGGTCACCCTTGCTCGAAAGCCAGTTGTATCCAACTCTAGGGTTCAGTGCTCATCTCTGTTTATAGCTGAAGAGCCAGCAGTCTGTGTTTTGCAGACGTTTCCGTAAGCATGTGTACAGAACAATGTTTACCTTCCCACCAAAGTGGTACCTATTTATCTACTTGCAATTTCTTGCTTTCAAACTGCTAGGTTGGCAGGAACTGGAACAGAGATGGTCGCTCAAACCGCCATGCAGTCCCCGGGTCTCAAACTGCTGACCTGCCACCTTCCAGTCAGCATCTTAACCACCCCTTGAGCCACTGCAGCCACTAGCTTTATACAAAGTCCTTAGCTTTATACAAAAGAGCTGCTCTGAATTGGAAATAAAAATGGCTTCAACTCATTTCTTGATTCTCCTTGAGAGTGGAGAGGACTATAAGGACTGTCACATCTCAGAACAGGGATTCTCAACTTTTGGCTCTTCTAATATTTCAGGTTTTAATTCCCACCATTCCTTATCATTAACCTTAGTGGTTGGGAACATCTGAAAACTGAGGACCAAAACATATCAAGGACCAGATCTATCTAAAATCAGCAAATAATACAGATTGAAATCAACATGGCAGGATAAGTTAGACATCAAATGCCAGTCTATATGTGTGTTATTACTCCTTTCTTAAAATGAGTTAGCTTTGAAAAATATTGCAACTCAGGAGTGCCACTTAATGCTTATTTGCTTAAAATCAACACCTTGAATGCAAAGTGCATTGCAGTAGTCAAGGAATTATGTATTGAAGACATGATGACTGTTGCTAAATAAGGTCACTCCTCCTCCTCATGCTGCCACCTAGAAGTCAAACAATAATGCAAAGAGCAATCCAGACTATGAACCTAACTTTTCAGAGGAGCACAACACTTTCTAGAACTGGTTTAATTCCCCTTTGTGAATTTAACATTTTACTATGGAGTATTGGACAAATCACCCAATGATAATTCATTGCATCACAAAAAAAAGTCTGCTACTTGATCTAATCCATGTGTCCTATAATATGTCAAATGTGTTGAATCCAAACCTGAAGTCTGATTTTGCCTAGGATGTCAGCATCTTAAGTTAGCAAATCTCACCCTCTCGTTTAGGTTCTTGCATTGATCACGTGGGGTATATTTGCCACAAATGTAGCAAAAATTGTCCAGTTTATTAACACAGGTGTGCCTATTCATCTTTAGCTCAAAACAGACTCACTATGGCCTAGCTGTACTATCTATTAAGATGGTTTCACTAGAGACAAGCCCTTGGTCCATCTTGCCTTATGTAGTTATTTCTGATGTCAGCTCACTGACATGGCCAGCTGCTGCTGGGACATGCATGCCACCAGGGGACGTGATTCAGCTGAGGTGGCAGCAGGCATAGTGGTAGCTGCAACTGTTATGTTCCCATGTAAAAATACATTACCCAATTACTGTACCAACCATTTCAACAGCTATAGCACACCTTAAAATCTGTATGTAATAGGCAAATTCTGATTTTAGATTTGGAATCAGCACATTCTGTATGATGTAAATAACATGTGTTATTCCCATTAGCAAAATTGTTGTTGTGCAATGTAATCAGCACAGTGAGCTGGGGATTGCTGATTAAATAATAGACACCCAAAAATGCTTTACCTCTTGTATCCCCTCTAAGCTTTCAGCATGTCTGCTTCTATTTCTGGGCTTGCTTCCACCATTTTCTCACTCATGTTGTAAATTCAAGAAATTAACAGTTCATAATAGGGAATCGGAGAGAGGTCTTTATTTATTACAGCACCAGCAGATGCTGCAATAATGAACGCTAGTCTTTTACGTTGTCCTCATTTTGGTATCCACATTGTTCATACTCAATTTTATTATGAGCTGTGTAATGCAATGTTATGTTCAGCTTCTCTATGACACAATCAAAGTACACATTTTTCATATGCATGCTTCTTTTCTTACAAGGAGAGTGGCATAATTGAAAACACTTTATCAGCTTGGGAGTTGATGACATTAGGGGGGAGATTTAGGTACACAGCCCCTGTTGATAATGGGAGTTTCACAGCCGCTGAAAATGTATTGCTAATGTTGACTAAAGATAAGAACAGAATATATTTGTGGTATGAACTTCAAATAGCATTTTACCTGTTCTTTGAGCTAGTAAGCAAAACAAACACTTCATTCTGACATGTGTAATAGCAATGCCAGCAGTAATTTACAGAGGGGAGAAAAAGCAGACTGGAGTCAAACTCTTCTGTTTATACTTTGGGAGGCAGGAATCTTCAGCTCTGTGTTGGCCTGGCCTGCCATTAACGAAGCATAAGCTTTTTGCCACAGCAGATCTATGTATACATATTCTGATTTAGGGCAAACTTTTCCGGGGTTTGTAGGTCGAGAGTACTCAGAAGTGGTTTACAATTCCCTTCTTCTGGGGGCGCCCTGGGACTGTGCAGCTTATCCAAGACCACACAAGATGGCTCTTCTCCCAGCCATTGGTTCAAAAACTGGGTACCGAGATCACTCCAATACACAACTGCACCCAAATATGCAGTCTATAGACACAAGTACTGTACTGCCAAACACAAATCTACAGTCTTACACAAGTCAAATTTTCACTTTCAGCTTTTCTTATTTTAAGGATGGGGCATACTGATGTTTTTGGTTAGAGAGATTGCCTTTAACATCTGCAGATGATGCAAAACTAGAATGGATAAATGAGTTTTTATGAATTTATTTGTTGTATTTGTAAGCCTCCTTTCTCCTAATGAACATCATAGACAGAAGAGTAGCGTGCCTTGGCGGGGCCCCGTATAAAAATTTGATTGGGGGCCCTTAGGAAGGGTAAAGATTTGTTTTGCTTACGCACGTTGGGGGCCCTGTGGCCCGGGGCCCCCGTATAATTGATACGGCAGATACGGCGGTAGCTACGCCTCTGATCACAGAAGTCAGGATCAAGAAAGCTGAGATCCTCCATGGATCTCCACTCTGGGTGAATGAATTAGTGAGTAACTGCAACAAGGCGTTCTCCTTGAGCAATAACTTTGGAATGGAGCTCCTTCCCAATAGACATTAGACTTTCTTCATTCTTATTGTGCTTCTACTGAGCAGTCAAAATTGTACTTTCTTTGGTCTTTAGAACTGGTTTTAAAAATTGGCTTTTAAAGAATGTTTTCAATCTTTTAAACACTTTAATGTTTTACTTTAAAAAGAATTTTAAATATATTTCAAAAATAGTTTCAACTTTTGTTGTTGTTGTTGTTCAGTTGCACAATCGATTCCGACCCTTTGCGACCTTATTGACCACTGTCCGCCAGGCACGTCTGTCCTCCACCATCCTCCTCAACTTGCTCAGTTCTGTGCCCATTGTCTACAATACCATCTAGCCATCTCATCTTTGACCGCCCCCTTTTTCTTTTGCCCTCCACCTTTCCCAGCATCAAGGCTTTCTCAAGTGAATCCTCTCTTTTCATTTGATGTCCAAAGTACTTTAGCTTCATCTTTACTATTTGACCTTCTAAGGAGCAGTCAGGGTTGATTTCTTCTAAGATTGACCTATTTGTTCTCCTTGCTGGCCAGGGGACTCTCAAAACTCTCCTCCAACACCACATCTCAAAGGCATCTATTCTTCTGCTCTCAGCTTTCCTAATGGTCCAGCTCTCGCAACCATACATTGCCACTGGGAATACCATTGCTCTGACTAGACGAATTTTTGTTTGCAATGTGATGTCTCTACTTTTCACTATGTTCCCCAGGTTTCTCATCGCTTGCCTCCCAAGAACCAGACACCTTTTTATTTCATGCCTGCAATCACCATCTGCTGTGAGCTTTGATCCTAGGAAAGTAAAATCTGTCACTGCTTCTACTTCTTCCCCATCTATTTTCCAGGGACTGATAGGGCCTGTGGCCATTATCTTGGTTTTCTTGATGTTGAGTCTCAAACCAGCTTTTGCACTTTCTTCTTTCAACCTAATCTTTCTTACCTTTTGCATATCCTTTTAATTGTAAAGTAAACAATTGGATGATGATGATGATGATGATGATGATGATGATGATGATGATGATGATGATGATGATGATGATGATGATGATATGCATGAAGTCAGTTCTGACTTCTGTTGACACTTGCCAGAATTTTCTAGGTAGAGAGATTACTCAGAAATGGCTTACCATTCCCTTCTTCTAAGAATACCCTAGAATTGTGCAGCCTGGCCATGCCTACACAGGCTGGCTCTTCTCTCAGGAGGCATAGTGAAAAATCGAACTCCCTACTTTCGGCTCTGCAACCAGATCCCCAAAGCACTCAGCTATCCAGCTAGCCATTTTTAATATAATATTTTATATAACCTAGTAAATAAATACCGGTAATTCAGATTCAAAATGATCTTCACACTGTAGAATACTGGGGAGTAAACTAACACAAAAATATCTAACATGATTAAATATAAATGATTGCATTTTGGTACTATAAAATGAAAGACCTGATAGGATGGGAAAGACCTGGTTGGCAATGAGTACCATATTTCAAAAAGTTCTGGGTGTCATAGATGCTGACAAGCTGTATGAAATGTAATGGGGCTATCAAAAATGCTAATATGATCTTGGGGACCTCACAGTTATAGCACTTTAATTCAACTTTAACTACCATGGGTCAACCCAATGGAATCATGGGATCCATAGTTTGGTGAAGAAGTTAGAATTTGCTGCCATAGTTCAAGGGAGGACACTAGAACTCTCTGGGGGACAATTCCAAGTCCCTCAACCAACTGAAAATCCCAGGGTTCCCATAGGAAGGTGCTGAAACGGCTGTAACTATGATGTTTAGCTTAGCAAATCATAAGAAGTAATAGTGCCATTCTATCCTGTGTTACCCAGGCTGCACTTGGAGCCATTTATTTAGTTCTAGATGCAGCAGATTTTAAGATTATTTCCCCTCAAAAACAGAGAAACAAACTAGTGTGAGATAGATGTTAGATGTCGGTCCTTGACTTTCAAGTCAGCAAGATCATTGGCCTCTTTCCAAAGTGCTATTATGACTAGGGATTAAACCACACATAAAGGCAAACACATATTTCCGTTTTTTATATTGCAAGTCTTTCACAGCTATTTGCCTGAGATGTCAGAAAGGCCAATCTCCCAGGTGATCAACTGCAAAATGAAAAGCTGGCTAATTTGGCAAATGCAGACAGGCAAATTCTTAGAATAAACAGACAGTCTTTTTCCTCTTCAAGGAGCTATGTTTCTGATGATTTGCTAACTGTATCACATGTCTGAGCTCTATTTCTGCATACCCAAAGCGTGTTTGGATTTGTGACAAACTTCTTGTGAAGCTTATATAATGTGACAATTTAGTCAGCTGGGTGGTAGAGAAATAAAATAAAATAAAGGTGAGAGGAGAAACGGAAGAGAGTCCAGCTGATTTATTAACACTGAGGAAGTTCTGAAATGTTAAAAATGAACAAAGACAATCAAACATAGCTAGTATGGTTTCTGTCTGTGTAATTAGTCCTCCTAACACCCGGGAAAAGTACATAACATGTTTCATCTTGACTTATACAGTTGTTCAAAGGATCCCAAGTAAGGGATTTCAGCAGAACACTGCAAGCTTTAAAGCAAGGCCAGTTTTTAATTCCTTCTTAGTGAACAGTAAGATCCTAAAACTGTGTTATTATAAGGACTTGTGTGCTAAATGATTAAGGGGGTGGGGGTGGGAGAGAGAAAATATAAAGTTTA
This sequence comes from Furcifer pardalis, assembly GCA_030440675.1. NCBI lineage: Eukaryota > Metazoa > Chordata > Lepidosauria > Squamata > Chamaeleonidae > Furcifer > Furcifer pardalis. The sequence continues at coordinate 38,998,927 of CP126890.1, read as the reverse complement.
TCTTCAAGGTCCTTTTTTCTCCTTTTTTTTTTTTGAAAAAGGACCTTTGTTGAAACTCCCAGCAGAATCTCTCTGCAGCAGCCCAACCCAGCCCAGCCCAGCTCAGATTTCCTCAGTCTTAGAACAGTGATAAAATGAGGCACAAATCCTTGAGGGGACAAAAACACAGAAAGGCCCATTCAGTAGGGCTCAGGAGCTTCTTTATGTCAAGCAACCAGGCCAAAGAGGTCATAGCGAAGCCACTGCAAAATACTCTACTATTGTATAAAGCAAAGGTCCATATGACCGGGCTTAAATTTCATGTCAGCCCTTTCTAAATGATAACCTCATAGATCTGCTTACCAAATAGATCAAGCAAACACACAACTAATGACCTACTGAGCCAAATGTGTAAGTGCCAAGGCATGCTACATGGGCAGCTAGGTGTTCAGTGATTCAGTTGAAATTTTTCCAACACATGATACATTAGTCATCATTTAGCTGTGTTCTTTCCTTCTTGGAAGCCTTCATATGTTCTAGCTGAATTTGAAGTTCCTCAAGATGGTGGATAGAGAGCTTAGAATATGTACTCTGTTTCCCCGCCCCCCCCCAAAAAAAAGTTTTACTTATCTTTCTGGAGTATAACTTCCGTAATCCACCAGCCATTGGGGACTCTAGTCATGCTGGCTGGAACTACTGGGACTTTTAGTTCAAAACATTTCTAAGCTCTGAATGTATTTCTATGAACCATGTAGCTCACTTCCTAGAACAGGTTAACATGTCGTACTAACTGTGGGGATTACACCAAGAACGGCATCCTCATAGAATGTCCTTCTCTTCCTTGTCACATTCTTTGAAGTATTTTAAGTGTGACACACATCTCACTCTGAGTTCTCCTGCTGTGAGTGTGGGTGGGGAAACTCCCAAAGTGACCAGGCCACTATCACATGTTGAGTATTTTTAGCCTTCATTTCTAATTACCTAAGCCTTCCTTGACTTCATGATTTCCGGACGTTTTAGCCTTCAACTTTTAGCACCCCCGAGAGCATGGTCATTGATCAAGAATTATGGGAGTCATATTCCAAAAACATCAGGAGGTTGGGCAGAGAACTAATGTAGAGATAAAGGGCTCAGTGTGAGGATGTGGGTTTTGATGGCAATCAGCTCCCATGTATGTAAGTCAGAACATGCCAAGTGACATACTAGACAAAGTTAACAGAAAATGAAACAAATAAAAAATAGAGGTTGAAAAAGTATGGTTTAGAGGACAACTACTACTGATCTCAGCAGGGCACTGTTTTGAAAATGTTGACATTAATGCAGTTCAGAAATACAGTCAGATAAAATCTGGAAGGCTCCAAACAGTGATTACATGACAAGGTATCCACCATTCCCTGTTTTTCTCCTTTTTAGGCAGATGAGATAATTCATGCCATTCTTGCTGACCAGATCCACTGTATCCTCCCTGAACACCGTCTTCTACCTGTGGACCTGGTAGCCTCCAGCATCACATCAGGCACAGTTTTACTCAGGCGCTCACAAAGCAAATATAAAAGGGATATTTTTAATAACATGTAAAAGCAGATGCTCTGCCACTCTGTGCCGCACAGGTTTATAGGAAATTACCACCATGGCCCTGCCACAACTTGGATCAAAATAATTCTGAACACTAGGAATATCACATTGACTAAATTACAACAAATAGCATCCTGGAATATAAGAGTGCTCAGCCATTGTGACTTTCAAAAAATTGTTAGAGGGTCTGCAACATCATTGTTGATGTTTTATGGTGACCTCTCTTTGGGTCCAATACATAACATCAGATACAACATGGTATAGTGCAGTGATGGTGAATCTTGGCACTCCAGGTGTTCTTGAACTTCAGTTACCAGAAGCCCAAGTCTGCATTCCTGCTGATCAGGGCTTCTGGGAATTGAAGTTCAAGAACACCTGGAGTGCCAAGGTTCGCCATCACTGGTATAGTGTTTGTTGATACAGGCAACACAAATCTATTTCTGGTTTGAGTGACTTGTGGCCTCTGTGATCCCTTAGCCACTGACCAATAGTGGATCATTAAGGCTGCAGACAGTATGTTTAGGAAGATCCATGAGTATCCATCTGGCATTCCCATAACATCATAACATGTATGAGGCATAAGAATTAAGACTCATCTTTTAGAGGCATTTAATATGTTTGTTTATTCTATTATTTATTATTTTGTTTATTTAAAATATTTTACCTTTCTTCTTCTAGTACCTAGCATGTTGGGGGGGGGGATGCTAATTATCTTGTGAACCACCCAGAGAGTGCACAATGCGCTATGTAGCAGTATATAAGTATAATTGCTATTGCTGTTAAGTCCTTGACTAGGGATGGTTCTTCAGTGAAGCACAGTGGAATAGTAGAAGTGGTAGATCACAGCAACTACTTCAGAGAACTTACCCCCATGTCAGTAGTGTTGAGTGTGATTCAGCCGCCTGGGGCGGGGCCTAGGACACTGGTGCCCGCTCCTGCTAGGGCCTCTGGGAATTATACACCCATTAGCCCAAAAAGTGCCACCCGGGGCGGACTGCCCCCCGGGGGGGAACACTGTGCTACTGCGCCATGTTCCGATGGGTCTCTGTGGCTATTAGAAAATACCTCTTTCTGAACAAGAACCCCTCTGTTGGGCCACTGGAGCTCCAGCAAATCTCTAGGGAACTCCATATGCTATGTTTTATGTCTGTCACTCTTTTGTAGAGATAACGCCTACCCAATAACAGCAGACATAAAGGATAAGTGGCAAAAGTCAGGATTTGGATGATTGGCCACATGACTGATTTTTGACAGTAAGAATTTTTGCCAGAAAGAGAGAGAGAGAGAGATAAAAATTATTCAAAAGCTTAGTTCTACTGTGTCTCCTTAATAGAAGCTGTACTCCATGGTCCATAGGGTCCCTTCCAGCTATGCATTTCTACTGCTGCTGCTGCTATTGTTGTGGTTGTATATGCAATTGGATACACTCTTCTATTGAATGGAAGGAGAGGAAGGGAAGGGAAGATACCACTTGCATAATTGAAAGTTCCTTGCCATTTCACTGTTCAAGCCTTACAAGTACATATTCCAGCCTCTAGGCAACCTGCTTTGCTTTAAAAAAGGAAAAAGAAAATACGCTCATTGGGAAATGTGCTGAAAAGCTGTATGATGAGCCAGACGAAAGAGTGGCAAAGAAGGGCTCATGTTGAATTCAGACAAAACCCACAAATACCATCTGGTCCTGCTCCCACTTCAGGAGTTCAGAAAACAGCCTGATTTGTCTCAGACCAATTTAAAGAATGCCCACTTTCATTTGGAGATGAAGTCATATAGGACAAGAGTTTGTTTTGCATAGTAACATGGAGATAGGAAGGGCCAGCAGTTAACAAACATTGTCATTGCCTATTTTGAATCTAAACAGCCAATCAGCAGCAGGAGGAATCTGGCCACATTTCAGAATGCTAGAGGCATAGATTATTACTCAAGAAAGAGCCGTTATAGTTGGAGGATTCTAGAAAAAGACACATTCATCTCCCTAGATCAGTATTGGTGAACCTTGGCACTCCAGATGTTCTTGAACTTCAATCCCCAAAAGCCCTGATCAGCAAGTCCAAGAACACCTGGATCAGCAAGTCCAAGAACACCTGGAGTGCCAAGGTCCACCATCACTGCCCTAGATGGTTTAGTAGCATCTGTTATGAATAATATGTGCAGAATAGACCTTACCTTCCCCAAAAAACCCACAACTACAGAGAGATAATAATTAATGTGCCATGAATAACAGTGATGCATGCCCTTCTTTTTGAATGGACATTGCCTTTGTAACTTGACAGTGAGTAGTGGCTCTAATTGGTAAATGTATCTAATCAGCCCCTTTTTAAAAAATGGTTTGAAGGGTGTTATTTTATAAGACAAAATACAGATTATATATATTCATATAACTATGGATGAATGGCCAGGAGATATATGTGTAGACTTCATATCTGAGGTAAGTCCCAGTGGTGGACATTCTGGGAGAATTGTTCAGACCATTCCTCTGAAATAACTGGTTGTTGCCTAGCTAGATTAAACAAACCTTAAACAATTCATGCCAATGGCATTCTTCCTGCTTCAGGAAAAAATGCATTCTTGGATACGAGTTGCATCCAACAAGGACGAGATATTTTAACAGAACTGTAGTGACTTTGATTCATTATCTTTCTCTGCATATTTTAATTAGTAAGCTGCAGAAAATGCAAGACATGGGGCATTTCAGAGGATTATGACATACTATGAAATATTTATTTTAATTTGATTTATATCCCGTCTTTATCCCAATGCTGTGTCACACAGTAGTAGTGTATATAGTAGTAGTGTGTTTCCACTTAAATTCAAGTAATAATGTATAATTATGATGTTATTGGCATATATTATTTTAAATTAGCATATTAAATTTAATGTAAAAAAGTCTGTATTTTCCTTTTTGGCATTACAGTAAAACCTCGGATAATGCTAAAACTTGGTTCCACAAGTCTTAGTGTTATCCGATTTTTAATGTTATCTGATGTATGCATCGGATAACGTTAAAATCCTATGGGCTGCATCGGATAATGTTAAAACTCCGTAAGATACATTGTACCCAGCACAGGCTTTAGCAAACGTTATCCGATGCATCCCATAGGATTTTAATGTTATACAATGCATTTTTTTCTAGATTGCTTAACGTTATGTGGTTTTAGTGTTATCTGATGCAAACGTTATCCCAGGTATTACTGTACTTGTCTTTTGTTTCCTCCTTTTTGGTGATTGAGCAGTGGTCACTCTAGGTCAGATTTGGAGTTGGTGTTCTTCAGAGTTCATCTGGACGTCCTCCCAATTTTTCCCAGTTGGGATTTGGCCAAAGCTGAAAGATCCCCCACATTCTGAGGATAGACACACAAATGTAATAAACACTGCTGTGCTATTAAGGAATTGCTAGTCTTTTTCTCCAACCTCAACCTATATAAAGTAGTGGAACCAAACCAGCCTTTCTTTCTCATTTACTTCAAGTTTCCATTCTGGTAGCAAGTAAAAAATGGATTTAGTTTAGTGTATGTATTCTAGTGGCTAACTCTAGAGTCAACCCAAAAATGATTTTTATAAGAATACTTGTAAATGCTCAGGTCTCCTTTAAGGTCACAGTGATGGTATTTTCTTCATAAAGTTCAGTCAAGTTCATGACACTAAACAGTGCTACAAATAAGTCCTCAGAGCAGAAACTTTTATCTCCCCACAAAAATGTCTCTGAACAAACACAAAAAGCAGGGTTGTCAAGTTTTGCTCATGGTCTCGCTCATTCATTGCATGTACTGAGGAGTGTGTTATCATTGTCTTTCTTCAGTGCACATGATAGAGGCAGGAGGTAGGTTTAAGTGCAGGGATTAAAAGGTGTTTTTTTAAAAAACCCTCCTGCGGCCTAACTTTAAGATTTGATTTTCACTGTTTCCCATTTACTCTTGGTGGTGGTGGTGGTTGTTTTCTGTGAACTGCACACATTTTATGCTAAGTAATAAAATTGCTACGATTTCAAACTGTTTTTTCTTTTCCCACCTTCTTTCTAGCCAGAGATCAAGAAAGAAGATTTGAAGGAATAAAGTCAATATTTGAGACCTACTAGTGTGGAAAGTTAATAGACTCACAGTAGCAGTTCCCTCAGTCCTGTTCTAATAATGGTGTACATTTGACCAGTTGACCACTCTCAAAGGAGACTATTGACTTGTTCTCGTAAGAAAAGGATAAAAATCAAAATATGAAGGAAAGCACAGTTTGCTGTCACAGTTATCGTCCACTCAGCTCTTTCCGTCATTGATCTGCTTTCCCATAGGTTAACCTGTTTTCAGCACTAGGTTTTGTGTGAACACAGTATGGAGGTAAAGGCTACATAAGAAAATGAGTTTTGCTCAACCTCCTGTATTCTCTAGCTGCTTTAGAGTATATTGTCCATCCCTTCTGGTCACCAATGGCAAGGGTGGGGATGAGCAAGTTGTAGTCTAAAGAATGTCACTCTATACCACTCTGAATTTAAATTTAAACAACACCTGGCCAGCTATAAGTTATTTCCATCAGATATAACTGGAGAAAATGGGGTACACAATCAGGCATACCCTAGTAATGGCAACCTTGTGTTGCCGGTTAATCTTTCTCACACTAGGTCAGGCAAAAGAAACTACAGAATGAATTCACCAAAAGGAGGCTTCATTTTCGCAGTTTCACATCTGGCTTAGGCACAGAAGAATAATAATGGGAGAAACTTGACTTTAAAACAAGTGTACACAGGTACAGAGAATGTAACCGTCTTCCAATCCATGCCTGATCTTCTTCCTCAGACAATCTCTGCACTGGCCTCACTTTCAATATCAGAGTCCCCCTAGAGCAGTGGTTCTCAACATGGGACCTAAGCCACACAGGGGGACTTCAGTTCCCAGAAGCCTCAGTACATTGGCTTTGGGGAAATGACTTAGGCTTCTGGGTATTGAATTCCAAAAACCAAAGGTTGGGAAACACTGCCCTAGAAAGGAAGAACCCATTCTACCAGCTTGCATTTCACATCCTTAAACCAGGATCTTATGCAGAATTTGACTGAGGACAGGAACAGATGAGGTGGACAGTTTTGTAGTTAGACAGAGATCTTCCTTAAACCAGAAAGCTGTTTCACAGGTAACCTGTTTCACAGGTTAAGGAGTAGCTTCCTTTAATCTGCTGATTGCTCATTGAGAGGAAACAATGGATTATTGTTTGCATGTTGCTTGCATAAACACCTCTGGAGCAGTGATGGGATGTCCCCGGTTCTATACGGTTCCCTGGAACCGGTAAGAACAACCCCGGAGGGTTCTCCGTGAGGGGAGTCCACTTTTGAGGCGTCCGGTTCCGGACGCCTCACCGAAAGAATTTTTTTTTAAAAATCGGAGCTAAAATGGCTCCGATTTACTGCGCATGTGCAGAAACTCAATCTGCCGCATTGCGCATGTGTCAGATTGAGTTTCTGCACATGCGCAATAAAATTGGAGCAATTTTTACTCCAATTTTACTGCGCATGCTTAGAAACTCAATCTGACACATGCGCAATGCGGCAGATTGAGTTTCTGCGCATGCGCAGTAAATCGGAGCCATTTTAGCTCCGATTTTAAAAAAAAATCGGCAACACCGGCAGTCCTCAAGAACGAGATAGTGGCGGTGGCGGCGCTGACGGCGGCGGCAACACAGGCAGTGGCGGCGATGACGGGAGTGGCGATGACGGCACCAGCAGCGGCAGCAACGATAATGGCGGCGGCGGAGATTGCAGCGGGGATGACTTTGGCGGCCGCAACTCTCCACGGGCGCCCTAAGCCTCGCTGCCCGGCGGCGCGCCTAGCCGGGCGGCCCAGGGCTCCCAGCCGCAACTCTCCACGGGCAGCCCTGAGCCACAGCGCCCGGTGGTGCGCCTAGCTGGGCGGCCCAGGGCTCCTGGCCGCAACTCTCCACGGGCAGCCTGTGGAGAGTTGCGGCCAGGAGCCCTGGGCCGCCCGGCTAGGAGCGCCGCCGGGCACCGAGGCTCGGGGCAGCCCGTGGAGAGTTGCGGCCGGGAGCCCTGGGCCACCGGGCTAGGCGCGCCACCAGGCAGCAAGGCTTGGGGCGCCCGTGGAGAGTTGCGGCCGGGAGCCCTGGGCCACCCGGCTAGGCGTGCCGCCGATGGGTGCCGAGGCTCAGGGCTGCCCATGGAGGGTTGCGGCCGGGAGGCCCTCGGCCACCCGGCTAGGCGCGCCGCTGCTGGGCGCCGAGGCTCGGGGCCAGCCCCAACGGTCCCCATTGTAAGTGGGGTTTGTGTTTGGGGTGGGTGGGTGTTTGGGTGTATTTTTATTTAATTATTATTTTATTTATTTATTTTATTAACGGTTTTGTGTGTGTGGGTTGAGGGGTGTGTGTGTTTTATTTTTATTTTATTTATTTTATTTTTGGCCCCGCCTACAACGTCATGACGTCATGACGTTGGCTCCACCCATGATGTCATGACGTTAGCTCCGCCCCCACTGTGATGACGTCAGGGTGGGGTACTAAAATTTTTATCATCCCATCACTGCTCTGGAGGGATAAGAATTTACCATCTTCTAAATGCAAAGCTAGGTACTGACCTGGGTCATGTGGTTATGATGCTAAACTTGAAGACTGGAATGTAATTGTGACCTTAAGCCACTTGCACAGCCAAAAGAAAAACTATTTAAAAGAAAATTCAAGTATTGTCAAAAGTTAATTTATGGCACAAGAATTAAAAACCACCTCAAAGATGTGGTAGACAGTTCTGGCCCTCAAACGCTGCTAAAATGGGATGGCTCCCAAGTACCCTATGGAAGGTCTTTTCAGGGGACAGAGATCCTCAAGAGGGAGGCCTGAAGCCTGGGTAGAGCCTATTAATTGTTACTGAGACTTTTTACTTAGCAGTGGGAGCTAAAGCTTCTTCAGGGAATCAGCATCTTAGCTCACTGGAGAACTTCAACTCTTCACACATCCCAGTGCTTCAAATAACTTTCCATCAATAGCCACAAAAGCAGGAGTGAAAAGCATGTGGCCACTTTTGATCACCAGCCTGCTGGGATGGCTGAACCTGTCAGTTTTGGTTCCTTGCTTATTAATATTTTTTTTTACCAAAACATTGTCATGAAAACTTGTGCACATTTTCCTGCATGTATCTCATGTATTAACCTTTGTACATAGGTTTGTGTGACATAGCCCTTTGGGAAGCAAATTTCCTTCTACAGAAGAACCACAGTATCTGCAGATTTGGTTTCTGCACTTTCAGTTACCCATGGTTTGCATCAGTATCCACCAATTTGTTTTATGTGGTTTCAGTTTTCCACAGTTTCCTGTGGCCCAAAATATTATAGCATAGGGTTCGCCACTACTCATGGTTTCAGGAATCTACAGTGGTTCTTGAAATACAGGGGGAGTGCAATATAGTGCCTTCTTGAATGTTATTGATAATATGCAGAACTTTGGCTTGCACTTCCCCCAGATATACCATTTCTCTGTGTGCATTTCTGGATTGCTGAAGTTTATTGTACAACGTTAAAAACTGTGAATTTCAAAGGAAAACAGAATTTCTGTTCATGTATCATTTCAGCAGCACAAAGTGTTTGATTGTAAGCAGCCCTGAGTCACCTCGGTGAGTGGGCGGCAATATAAATCTGAATAAATAAATAAATAAATAAAATTAAGTATGTTTGAAGTAACGGAACAGCAGTGGCTTAGTGGTTAAGACACTAAACTTAATGACCGGAAGGTTGTCAGGTTGGCAGTTTGAAACCCAAGTGTTACATGATGGAGTGAGTTTCTATCTCTGTCCCAGCTCCTGTCAACCTAGCAGTTTGAAAGCAAGAAATTACAAGTAGATAAATAGGTACTATTTTGGTGGGAAGGTAAACAGTGTTCCATTCACTCTGGTGTCTAGTCATGCCTGCCACATGTCCACGGAAACATCTGCATACGCAGACAGCACCGGCTCTTTGTCTATAAACAGAAATGAGCACTGAACCCTAAAGTCAGATACGACTGGCTTTTGAGCAGTTGTATTTCCCTTTACCTTGAAGTAATGGGGTTTGAACTAAATGTGTTTCTTCCACAATGAACAAGTCATTTGAAGCAAACACTTTGTAACAAGTTGTTTCAAGAAGAAGAAAGAGATGGGCCACAAATAATTCCAGACTGTTTAAACCTGGAGGCACATTTCCCTGGCTTTAGTTTTAATTTCTGAGCCTTAAAAACCCTCCTCTTGCTATCTTAAAGACCTTGAGCTTTGATGAAGGGGTGTGTGTGAGAGAGTAAGAGACAAGGGTGAACTGGAGGAGAATAAACTCATTGTTGCCAAAGAATGCAGGTGGACCCCAGACATCCTGTTGCCTGTTGCAGATCAGGTTCATCTAGCTGAAATTCTAAGGGAAATTTAAGCCTTGATGGGGAGATTTCTCTCTTTCTCTCTCTTGCCTAGAGATACAGAGAGAGGCTCACCTGTGCACAAAAAACATACTGTCTGAGAAGTAGGGCTAAGAATGAAGTTTATCATCTTCATTGCTAAACTGAACCAGGTGAGTGACATGTGCCCCCTTCCCATGATGCCTATTAATGCAGGATCATGTTCCCTTTGGCTGTCTAACCTGCTCATCGCTTTTCATGACTCACACTTCTGCTGGGGACAGCTTGAGATGTCATGACCTTGGGTGGAATTAAGAGAGGTCTAGAGCCTGCCGATGAGAGAGTCTGCAATTCCTTAACCACTAAGCCACCGGTCAACACACACACACACACACACACACGATGCAAGGCAATATTTATAAAGCAATTATGGAGCATTTATGTGAGATACTAAGGCATCCTGCCTACAGTCATTATTAGCATAGCCATCATTTTGTTTGTAAATATGTCCTTCTCACAGACAAAACATGGAACAGTGCATTAAACAACAAGACACTGAGCTTGGTGACTGGTGGGTCAGCAGGCCAGCAGTTTGAAACCTGAGTACTGCTGAGCACCCATCATCTGTCCCAGCTCCTGCCAACCCAGCAGTTTGAAAGGAAGAAATTGCAAATAGATAAATAGATACTCCTTTGATAGGAAAGGTAACAGCATTTCATGTATTCCGGTGTCTAATCATGCCTGCCACATGATCATGGAAATGTCTGCAGATGTAGAAAATGTTGGCTCTTTGGCTGTAAATGGAGATGAGCATCAAACCCTAGAGTTGGATATGACTGTCGTTTGAGCAAGGGAGACATTTACCTTTACAGTAAAACTCCAGGTTACAACCACCTTGGTTTAGGTTTGCTGCAGTTTACAACAGAAAATCCTGTGGAAATGCTATCCTGGTTTACAAATTTTTAATGTATTTGTTTTGGTTTACAGCAATCAATTCAGAATAATTTTTTATTTATTTTTCAATGCATCCCTATGGATGTTTCGGGTTACAATTTTTTCAGGTTACAACAGAGGCTGTTGGAACGGACCTCTGTCATAAACCGGGTTTTTACTGTAACTAGTTTCAAATACTTACAAGACTCTGCACTTGCATTTCAAAGCTTTTTATAAGCAAAACTAACATTCTTTAACATGGTGTCCTTCAGAAGAGCTGGAGCTAGAACTCTTGTCGTTCCACTTAAAATAAGAGATACAGTCCAAAACATCTGGAAGGTGCTAGGCTCAAAAGAGTTAGATTATGCTGACTGCAGAATCGATCACACCCTCACTATCAGAACTGCTCTACAAATGATGATTTGTCTTGGAAATAATCAGGTGGGAGAGGAATGATTTAAAGGAGAGACTTTGAGCTACATATGTTCAACATTGCTACAAGTACTTGAAGCATATGGAAATGCAATTCAAAAAAAGGCCATAAAATAATAACTCATTAAAAGCTATAGTAAGTAATAAAATAAAATAAAATGATAATTAGCTTTTCCACTTTGCCATTGTTTTTCTCCCTCTCCAAGAGCTGGATTTTTCCATACAGAGTTCATAGGATTTGAACTTGTGTAGTAAGGGCCAGCCTGCTTTAATTAGAAGTATAATGTATTACTTTTAAAATTCCACTTATTAAAAAATTCTTTTCTATGATCATGAGGATACAATCAGTTTAGGATAAACACATAAAAGCAAGACAAATTATGTTCAGTCTAAAGGAATTTATATTTTCCAAATCAGGTTTTAGTAATAATTTTATGTCAGAAATTATTCTGGGTTGAAAGGATTTTTGCAGAAGAAACTCCACTCAGGGAACGCCCAAATGAGGCTCCTTTTATGTCCCCAAGAGCTGGGACAGAGACCGGTGCTCAATCTGTCATGCAGTACCCAGGTCTCGAACTACTGACTTGCCAGCCTTCCAGTTAACAAGGCAAGCTTCATAACCACTGAGCCACCACAGCCCCTTAAGTTTCAATTTATTCCCATGACACTCTCTTGTCCCTCCCAGTCCCACCCACATTTTCTTTATTTTTCCCACCAGTGTAATTTTTTTTTATTGCACAGTTCCATTTGTCACCATAACATGTCTGCAGATGTCCAGTGTTTTCCAACTGGCTCTTTCTCTGACACACTGACTGTACCTCCATGTGCTGGGCTACAAAGACCAAAGAGCCCGTGGTTCTTTTCATGAGGAAGCTCAGCTAGCAGGCAGGTCAGCTCTCCAGTGCTGTTGTTACAACTTGCCTCCTTTAAATAAATCCTGACATTTCACTTAGGCAGGATATTCTTAGCCCTCCTAATTGCTGAGTTGTCAAAACAGATGTCCTTGCATTCCGACCCAGGGCTAAGTGCATTTCAGCCAGGGATGAAGCACATAATGGGGAGGCCGGGAAGGTGCCACATAGATCACATGGCATGTTAAATGGAGATCAGTGTAAATATAGAAGCCATAGAGTTTGCATCCCTGTGCCTGAGGAGGTGGATTTGACCCACAAAAGCTCACACCAAAATAAAACAGTCTTTAAAGTACTGCAACAATTAGCCTTCTTCTCTTTTCTTTTTAAAAGAGTTTCTTCTTCTTTCCTTCCTCTTTCACCCCTTTGGGTGTTGAGGAGCAAAAGAGACTTCAGAAGACCCCTCCTCTAATTTTACTTTGCAAATCCATCGGGGAAGCATCCTTTTATAGGAAAGTGATTTGCAAAAAAAATAAATAAATCCTGGGCTAGCAGAAAACCTTCTAAACTGGCCTAACTCCACCTAGCATCTAGCTCAGAAAGAAAACTCAGCTAGCAGTGGGATTGCTTGAGTGAAACTATACCTAATTAAGCCTCAAAGCCCTCCAGTTTAGACCTTTTCTCCAAGGTGAGCCACATTTGGTGTCTGTAAGGTGTGTGTAAGTCAGATAGAACTTCTAGAAAGTTCTAGAAGCATTGTGTGATTTGTAGTCCAAGATATTAGAAAATTCAATCCCCACCAGCATTTCCCAACTTTTGGTTTTTGGACTTCAGTTCCCAGAAGCCTAAGTCAATTCTCCAATTTGACCAAAAAATTTCACGCTTGGCAACAAAGAGATCTATGAGGGTTCCAGCCAGCTTTTGACCTATGGGTAGGGGAGGATTATAAACTGATGCTTTGACACTACACTGAATCTGGAGTTTTCCATCTTGCAAGCCAATCTATCTACACGAGAAAGAACTGTTAGACTCACCGGGAAGTGTCAGATGTCCTCCTCCTTTCCTTATCTCCTTCCTCATTCTATACCAGCTACTCCCTAAAGAAGAGGTCTGGAGAACTCTCATGCCAGTCTTGTTTGAAACCTTCTAGAGCAGTGGCACCCCCATCTGCAGCACCCAAGCTCTTTCTGTAGGGCTTTCCAACCTGCTTGTTTACTGCTATTTCCCTCAAGGCAATTTCCTTCAGACACACACGATTATTCCTGCCTCAAGCAGCAGCATCTCTTGTTTGTTACAAAACCCACAATAGCAATGTGGTTTCTTCTGGTCTCCGTGGTTTTTCCTGTTAGCTCCCTGCTTAGTCTTATCCTCTATACTTGCCTTCTGGGCGTTTTTGGCTTTGCCAGCCAACAGAGTTCAGGTACTCGTAACATTAATGTCTCTTCACTGACCACTGAATGTTTGTTCTTTATCTTAATGGGTAGGTTAATCATTTTGTTACATTTTGATTTAAGATGTAGCCCTCTTTAGACATTGGCTACTCTAATGCAGCTGCCAACGTCTGAGAAGTTTGGGGACCACTGGTTTAGGAGCTAAGGAGGAAGTTACACAAGCCAGAATTTAATTTCTGCGCATGGATTAAATGGCTACTGTTTCTAAAATTGTGTGGGCCAATGGTTTTCCTACAGGTGATTGCCAGTGTTACTGACAATGAGGCTGCAGTAACACCAGTTTGTGCCCCCAGTTGCCCTACTGATGACCCAGTTCATTAACTAAAATTAATCCATTAACAGCCCATTAACTGAAATTGGTCATCAAAACCAGGGACGAGCAGGTTAAGAGGTTAAAGAAGACCTGCAGTATGGTCAGTGGTCAGCATCAGCAGGTTAACACCAGTTCACCAGAACCGGTAGAAGAAATTCTGACTGGGCTCACCCACCCAAGTTTTGAAATAAAGCAGTCCTCATTCAGGTACAAGGCAGGTCTTTTCCCCTGGCCACGCCCACCATACCATGCACACAGTGTGGTAGTAATTTTTTTTGGAGCCTACCACTGAGTATGCTCCTTGACCCAGCAAAGAATGCATCTGGTGGCATTCCTGCTGCTACCTCAGTTGAGACACTTTCCCTATCAGTAGCATAGCATAGGTTTCAGCCACCTGGGGTGTATGCCAAATTTGCCACCCACCTGAGTGGGGCCCAGGATGCCGGTGCCCACCCCCACAGCAGCCTCTAGGGCTTCTGGGAATTGAAGTCCAAGAACACCCATATGCCCAAGTGAAATTTTGCCACCCCAAAAAAGTGCTACCTGGGGCAGGCTGCCCCCTGCTATGCCACTGTTCCCTACACTTGTGGTGGCTCTCTATGGTGCTGAAAGATGGCAGAATGCCCTTCAATACCATAAAACCCTGCCTTCTGGCAGGACAGAACATTCTCTACCCTTCTGGAAAGGTCAGAAGGGGGGAATTGGGGAAGGGGACTGCTGATTCTGGTATAAGGTAAAGGTAAAGGTAAAGGTAAAGGTCACTTTTGCTTGAAAGCCACTCATATCCAACTCTAGGGTTCAGCACTCATCTATGTTTCAAAGCTGAAGAGCCAGCACCGTCTGTGTCTGCAGATGTTTCTGTGGTCATGTGGCAGGCATGACTAGACACTGTAGCACACAGACATGACTAGACACAGGCATGACTAGACACTGTAGCACACAGAATGCTGTTTACCTTCCCACCAAAGTGGTCCCTATTTATCTACTTGCAGTTTCTTGCTTTTGAACTGCTAGGTTGGCAGGAGCTGGGACAGAGACGGGAGCTCATTCCGTCCTGCAGTACTTGGTAATCAAACTGCTGGCCTCCTGCCTTCCAGTCAGCATCTAAGCGACTTGAGCCACTGCAGTCATGATTCTAGTATAGGCAATGGCAAAACTAGCAATTTATGGGGGTAGTGGAGACTACAATTCATGGAACAAATATGGGCCAGATAGGAATAGAACAGTGGTTCCCAACATGGGGCCCATGCTCCACAGGGGAACTTGAATTCCCAGAAGCCTAAATCAATACATTGGCTGATCAGTTCTTTGGGGAATTGACTTCGGCTTCTGGGAATTGAAGTCCAAAAACCAAAGGTTGGGAAACACTGGAATAGAAGGTGTGGGGTTGTTGTTGTTGGTTGTGGTTTTTTTTTTTTTTTGCTTGCTTTTCCAGTGATAAATGAGAACCAGCTGTTCCTGGTAATCTGGAGGCAATTTTTCAAGAAAGCACAGCTGTTGCATGAAAGAAATAAAAATACCATGTTTTCCCATTACTAGAAAGCAGAGGAATCAGCCTGCAGAATGTGATTGACCCATTAAGGTGAATGCAGTCCACCAGCCAGGAATTGTGGCCCACCCAAGGCATAGCAAAACCATCTCCAGTTGTTGCTTGCCTGGTGATGCGAAACATAGCAGATAGGAAGCACCGACCTCTTTTCCACAGAAGGGGAAAACTTTGGCCCTGTGGATGCTTTTAGCTTCCATCCCCATCTCTCTCTCTCTCTCTAACAGACAGACAGACACAGCCAGTCTGGCAAGGTCAGTGCTCAGAAATCATGGAAGCTGCCATTTAAAACATCTCAGCCCAAGTCAAATCGGAAGGGAGATCACACAAGTGGTTATTTCCTTTTTCAGAATGGGTGAGCATCTATTATGCAATAATTTATTCCGCCAGTCATATGACTGATTTTGTGGCCAGTGCATGACAGGTCTGCCCCACCTCAAAAGGAGAAAGCTACTTGTGTAATTACCTCTTCAGTGTGCAGTTTTACCGAACTGGATCTTAGTCCTAGAAAGATAAATTTTCCGTACTCCTGCCAGGGCCATAGCCAGGATTCTAGATGTGGGTGGGCAAGATTTTTCTCCCCATGCATTTCTATCTGAAACCACACTTTATACCATCTAGTGGCCAGGGAGTTTGAGGGTGGACAAACTGCTAACTCAGGGTGGCCAAAGCCCACTCTGGCCCCCCTGGCTACGACCCTGACTCCTGCTCTAGTCTGGAGCTAAAAAATGTGGCCTGTCTCCATTTTACTGATGGTTCCTATTGTACGTCAGGAGTTCTCAACCTTTTAAAGCTGGGGGCCAGGTCACACTCCCTCAGACAGCTTTGGGTCCTGACAGACATTTTGCCCTTCTTCTACCACATGGCACTTTCTGGTGTGGTGTGGTGGAGACCACCACATGAAATGGTGTTGTGGGCTGCATTTGGCCCACGGGCCACAGGTTGAGAATCCATTGTAAGTAATATCATAATTTGGAATTGTGCTTGTGTTGGCCCTATAGCCATCCATTTCCTGCAGGTCCCAATGTCACTGATGATGAGCCAAATATAAACTCCTGTTTCAAATTTCTCATGCATTTTACTGAGTGCTAATGTGTAGGAATGCTCATGGAGCAACTGGGGGGGGGGGAATGTAAATATGAAAATTGTTGTTTTCTCTCTATATGCAGCAGCACTCAGACCTACAGAGAAACTTTTCCTTTCCCTTCCTTTTCCTTTTTAAAAACTCCTTCCCGTTTCCCCCCTTCAATCAAGCAGCCAATGTGAGATGGTTCATGGGACATAAGGCAAAAGGGACTTGGAGAAAAAACATCCTGAGATTTCCATTTTTCTTTCTTTTGATTAACTTTGCATGATCTGATAGATAAATCCTTGGAAAATATTCATGTTGTCCTGCAAAGTGAAGTTTGGGAATGGAAAAATCCACATTCATTTTTTTAAAAATTACTCCTAATGTATATATGTCTTTAAAGTACAGTGACTTTCTTCTCACAGATGGCACATATTCCATGTTAAGAGTGTTTCCCGTACTGAAAGGCTGAAGGCTTAGGTATGTGCTAACTAGATTACCAGACCCACATCCCATTCTAACAGCATCTATTTTAAATATAGAGACAGTACCAAATGCCCTTGGATTTAATGCATTTTTTTTGTGACTCTGAAATTAGATTAATGCTTATAGGCTTCACATGGCCAAAAGGGCCTATGTTTTCAACAGCTACATCCCAACAGATAAGATCTTCTAAGCTCTGGCATAGGTCGGAAGACATTGCAACAAGACTTGGAAAAAAATACATATACTTTGCTCGATACAAGATCTCTCAGCCTATTACGTAATGCTAAGAAACAGGAACAAACTATAAAGCCATTTTAAATACGAAGTTCAGGAAAAAGAAACAGAATCTAGTTTCAGCAGATGATGTAGACGACATAAGCATCTTAATGTGTTTTCAGAGTTCTGTGATCAATGCAAAGGTCTAATTATTATGAACCTTGCTTGCAATCTGGGGATTTGGAGCAGGAACTAAAAGAGACAGAAATGTTGCAAATACAGAACCACATTGTAAAAATGTAGACAAACTCCTTGTGATCTTTCATGGAACTGACATCTACCAAAAAAAAAAAAGCAGCAACTTCTTTTCATTCTTTTCCTGTCCTTAACTAGGAACAGATTTGGAGTGGACAGTATTTTATCTAGAGAGCAGTAGGAAACAGAATGGCAAGTGTTAACGGAAGTGTTTGGAGATGAGGAAACGTAACAAGCTAAAAGGTTGCATTATTGGTTTTTTTAAAAAAAATTAAGGTTAGAATTGGAACTGATCATTACCTGTTTACCACCTGGCAAGTTCTTTATATTTTGAAGAAAGGCTTATTTATTAGTAGTTATTTTTATAACTGCTATCCTATCTTTCATCCATTGAGATCATGGTACTCTCCACCATCCTCTTCACCCTCTTGGAGCTTGTTGTAACACAGGCTAAGAGAATGAGCACATTGGAAAGCCAAATGGAAGCATTTCAGCTTTGCAGCCTCAGCTATGATTGAAATTGTAATGAGGGCTCATAGTGGGCTTGCAAGATTGAATCAGAAGCTCAGTGTCCACACTGGCAATGTGACTGGAATTTAAATCCAGCCCATACCTCCTTTTCTTTCCTTCCATCCTGTGTTCCTGCCTCTGCTCATCTTCCTTCTGTGTGATCCTGGCAATTATATTTTTTTAAAAATTAAATAAATGAGAATAGTGCCACATCACCATTTCACCTTATTGCTATGTTTTTGTTCTGTTTCCTGTATTTATCTTCCTGTCTGTTCCCCAAACAACATCCATAGAAGGAGTCACAATGAAATGAAAAGTGTTGCTTCTTTACACAGTGTCCCAGAAAAAGCGGCAGCATTCTAAAGACATCACAGAAATATTTCTCATTTCATAAGAACAAAGACATAGTGATAAGGTGATTTATTTATTTATTATTCTTCAAATTTATACCCCGCCTTGCTCAGGTGAACCTGACTCTAGGCGGCTTCCATAGTATACAAAAAACAATATCACAAATTACTACCAACTCCCATCAAAAGACTCCCACAATACAAAGTCCTCTATCACCGCCCAAGACCCCCAGGTTTCTCTCCCTTTGAGGCCGGTTGGCCGAGGGAGAGTCCAACAAAGCATTGGCGGCGTCTCGCGCTGCAGCGTCGTCGTCTTCGAGCCTCCCTCGGCCAGGGAGGCTCCTTTTATCCTCCCAGCTGGTGACGGGGGCTGGGAGGGCGCGGCGGCGGCAGTGTCTCGTGCATTGTCGTCGTCGTCTTCGAGCCTCCATCGGCCAGGGAGGCTCCTTTTATCCTCCCGGCCGGTGACGTGGGCCGGGAGGGGGCGGAGGCGGCAGCGTCTCGCGCAGCAGCAGCGTCGTCTTCGAGCCTCCCTCGGCCAGGGAGGCTCCTTTTATCCTCCTGGCCGGTGACGGGGGGCGGGAGGGCGCAGCGGCAGTGTCTTGCGCATCGTCATCGTCTTCGAGCCTCCCTCGGCCACGGAGGCTCCTTTTATCCTCCTGGCCGGTGACAGGGGCCGGGAGGGCGAGGTAAGGTGATCTAGCGCTATTCTTATATTTAAGAAACTGAAAAAAGAATATGATTAGGATAGAGGAAACAATGCAGGACCGTGTTACCACAGCCCTATCATGCCTACTTGCTGATGTCACCACAACACCACTTAAAACACCTACGGAAATCCTCCCTCATCTTTATATGCATCCACATAGAAAAAAAAATCTCTTTCAAATTACTCTGATATGAAAAAAGTAAAAACCTTTCAGAAGCAAAAAAAGCCACTTTTAGAGAAAAAGGAACAAAGAATTTGATAAAGCCTTTGGATTATGTGTGCAATGAAAAATAATTTGAATCCACTCATTTAGAACTGGAGCACATCCCAACATACTTCATGGTGTAATCAGCTGCTGAGAGAGAGACTTGATTGGAGACTGACTATCTTGCTCCAAACTCCCAGGCCAACACTCAGATTACCACACCACATATTTTGTGTGTGAGGGTTTTTTGGTTTTGACTTAGCTTCATGCCTTTCAAACATCATCTCCTGTGATTCAGTATCATACTAATTGTTTCCTTGTCATCATATGAAAACAAAAGTTGTATCAGAAGATAATAAACATGCAGGAGAAAATGTTTTGAATGAGTTAGGGCTCAACTGCACCATTAAAATACCACACGTGATGCCACAGTTAAAATTGAAGTGTTTTCCATCAACTACATGTCATAAAGCAAAATTTAACTTTAGTTTAATTTAATTTTCCCATTTGTATGCTGCCCAATCAGGAAGCCCGGCTCAGGGAAGCCCGATCTTTTCTCATTGCAATTTGAAGTATTTTGATTGGTCATCAGTATCACTTTCTTTCCATTTCATTACATGGTTGTCTAGCTTGCTCCAGTGATCTTAGGCCCTCTTATGTTGCTGTCTCCATTTATAGCCCTCTCAACACTAAGTAGACCAAAGGAAGCTTACCACATCACCTGCTAATGGTAGCATCTCTCTCCCATCTCTCTTTCTCTCCCTTTCTTCTCTGTCCCTGCCCTCCTTTCTTGGAGGCCCCTGTTCACTTTGAACTTGCCTGGATTACTACTGCCACTATTGCCACCAATCTTTCTATTCACTCCTACAGGATACGAAAGTGGAAGAACTGAAGAGTTTGATGTGAGGGTGGCTGAATTTGTCCCTCCCCAGAAACTTCTCCTGCTTCTTCTTCTCTTTGTCCTTCTACAAAACATAAACAACCAGGAAGAGGAATAACCAGAAAGATGAGCTTCCCCCTGACCTGATTCCTTATACAGTCAAACCTCGCATAAAGAGTGCCTTGCTTAAAGAGTAACTTGCATAAAGAGCAGAATTTTCTCTGAATGTTCACTTCGCTTAACAAATAAAACCAACCAAAAACTCGCTTAACAAATAAATCAGGGTTCGCAATCCCTCCCACAATTGGTCATTTACAATGGTTGCCTGATGGCAACTTTCTGCCCTCAATGTGCTCTGCTGGGTCTGCCCGGTGAACAGAGTGAGAGCATGGGCTTCAGACACAGCAGATAGACAGGTGACCTGGCCCCTCCTCTACATTGCTTAACTATGGTGGGTCTCTGCCCCCCATCTGTGTGGACTGTCCAATCTCACCCACCCCAAATTGTTTAGCATGAAGCCAGCCCATGGTGTAAAAAAGTGTGGGGACCCGTGCATAAAGTATAAAAAGGCCAGGCTAGCCCAGAGCAGCCAGCCATTCTGGGGATTTTAATCTGTAGTTTTCTTTGTCACAGCTTTGTTAGGGTACTTTTTAAGCATGATGATGGATCCAGACCAGGGGGTATCAAACTTTGTTCTTCAAATGTTCTCAGACTTCAATTGCCAGAAGCCCAAGTCAGTACACCTGCTGATTAGGGCTTCTGGGAATTGAAGTCCAAGAATATCTGGATAGCCAAGTTTGCTGACCCCTGATCCAGATGAATGGAAGAAAGGTCAATCAAGAAGGTGGCCCTCCCTGGCAGTTCTCCTTCAGGGTGTTTGGAGGAAAGGCCATACACAAGGCCAGTTTAGGGACAGCTCTGCACTTGCAGGTGGAAGATGAGGCTACACAGTAGCCTACACCTGTATGGTTAACCCCAGGACCTTTACACCTTATCTAGCATGAGCAAGCAGCCAGGTCAGTTGATGCTGAACTGTCCTCCACACTAGGACCAGGAATACTGGTAGCTGTAACCAGTAAAGGTGTGGTGCCCAAGGACTGTTGTGTTGTGTGGCTATTTCTGTGCTCCCATTGGCAACTTTGTCTCAGCTTGGCTGTCAATGTAGAATTTGCTCTTGCATCTGAAATAGATAAGCAAATTCATTGTTACATTTTGTTCTCTCAAACAAAGAAAGTTGGAAGAGGATTGCTGCCCAAGAACAATAACTCTGGAGAAACCAGATCAATATTTGAGGCTGCTTAATCCTAGATTTTTAGTTATCTGTGTCTTTAAAGCTGTCTGATGTGAATGTATGATAAGACAGCTGTGTGACCCAAGTGTGAGATAGGAATCATATACAGTTGTACCTCACTTAAAGAGCATAATGCATTCCACAGGATTGGTCTTTAAGTGAGTTTGCCATTGTAAATGACCAATTGCGGGGAGGGGGGGATTGTGAACCCCGATTTATTTGTTAAGCGAGTTTTTGGTTGGTTTTATTTGTTAAGCGAAGCGAACATTCAGAGAAAATTCTGCTCTTTAAGCGAGTTACTCTTTAAGCGAGACACTCTTTATGCGAGGTTTGACTGTATCCTTGGTGGTGCAGTGGTTAAGCTGCTGTACTGCAGTCTCCCCAGCTTCACTGGGACATATTTACAGGAGAAGTCTTATGTCAGCATCCAAACTGCATCTTTCCCATTTATTTAGACCAAGGCTGGAGAATGGGTGAATCTGTAGATGTCATTGAGTTCCACCCACCAGACACCTGCCAGGTTGGTGTATAGTGAACAGTGATGGGATTGATAGTAATTTATCAAGGGCACAAATCCCTCACTCCTGCCTTAGGACTGGTTACTCCATCCTTTCAGAGCTTGGCAAATCAATTTTTTTAGCCCACAACACAGGATTCTGGGAGTTATTGTCCAAGGAAAAGTAACTTTACCAAGTTCTGCATTTCAGGCTAGCACTGAGAATAATTATTGTGCCTAATGTAGCCTGTTTCTTGCTAGTTCCTTTTTACCTGCTACTCTAGCTTGCTGCTTCCCAGGTTGAATGAGATTGTACCATTTTATTTGTGTAACTGTTTATGACAGATGCATGTACATACATACATAGACTGGAAACATAAAGAGGGGCACTTTACTCCTTTGGAAAGTCTATCTGACATCATTTTATTATAAGTGCCACTCACTACAATTCTCATTTGTTTACAAAATATTCCATATATGTTCTCTATTTTTAAGAACCACATGTGCTTCTTGATGACTGACATGTACTGACATGCTGGCTGTCTTAAATGACATTCACCCAGGAATTCTCCTGCCTGGCAGTGAGTTTATACTGAATAGCTTGTGCAAATTTATGACTCCTAGTACTTTGCCACCCAAGAGTCCAAGAGGTGCCCAATACCTTTGTGTCAGACATTGTATCACTGTAATTGAAGAAAGCTCCATAAAAATTAATCAGTCAAGATAATTTAAAATCATGAACATCTTTGAAATGTTTATTTGATTTCAAGCCTGAAAGCAAAGGTTTAGAATTCAGCATTTCAACCCCTACAGCACCAGCTTCAGTGAGCTATTGAATTCTGTGAAAATGTCATAGGCTGCACTTTGACTACCCTTGCTTATGGGACCAGAACTAACCATCACTTCCCATTTTCTCTCCTTGTTCTTCAGTGTGCTTTTAGAGGGAATCTTTTCGAAACAGGGGTGACTAGAAGTCACCTACGTTTGGGAAAGGGGGTTAACTCCCCACAGTTGAGCTAAGGGGTCAACATTTGACCATATTAGACATCATTTCTGAGTGGCAGCATATAGCATGGGGGAGGGGGCTTGGGGTAATGCCTAGGCCAAGCTTAATTTAGCCTTACAGATCCCAGAGATGGTTAATGTGGCCCTCCCAATTGTGGGGAGATTCTTCTGGCACAATGCTTCAAAATAATAGTTTTGATCCTTGTTTCTATAAACAGAAGTAACACAACACTAATGTGTTCCAGTTTGTGGAGGAATGCATTGGTCTCCATATATTGTTGTCATCAACCCTAACCATCAACCCTAGTGAGGAATCCTAGAAACTGCAGTCCAAAAATATCTAGAAAGCCAAATATTCCCCATTCTTGTCTTAGTCTACTAGAGGATTCAATAGGTTTGCATTTATCAGCCCTCTTGATCAGCAGCGAGTGTGTGTCATACTGTTAGCAGTGTTCTGAGTCAAATTACTCACGCTATGTTTCAGACAGTGTGCAAAATCTAATTGGTGGCTTATAGCTGCACAAGAAAAATGACAAAAATCTTGACAGCAAATTCCCATTCAATAGCAAATTGCTGGCTGCATTTCGGGGGAGTGTGTACAGTTTCATGGACAGGTGTGGACGCAGGTACAGAAACAGCCCCTTGTTAATGAGCTGCAATTTGCAGTGAAGTGTAATGCAACTTCCATTATGGAGGTATAAATTAGCAATAGAATGCTGTGCTTTGTTACAGGCATTTCTTATTGGACTAATCTGTTTCTTATTGTATGCACCGCAGGGCAAGCAATGAGGAGTATTTCTTCTTCTTGAAAAAAAAAAAGAACGCTGGTCTTATAGTGTCCATTACTGTAACAGAAAAGAGACGGAGGCCTGTGGATATGCCCATGTGCGTGCATTGACATTATTTCTGTTCCTAGAATTTGTTCCTAGAATTTCCCTAGGCCATCACAAGTCAACCACAACAAAAAGAGAAAATTAAAAGGGGGGAAACAGGTTAAGCTAGACATTTCTTCTTCACAAAGTAATAATATCCTTGCAGTGGTAGCAAATAGAACTACCACAGAATAACAAAGAGTAGATTGTCCCACAAAATGACCACTATAATAGCCTAAGATAGTCAAGGCCATAGCCAAGGGGTGGCCAGGGTGGGCATCACCCACCCTGAGGTAGCAGTTATTTGTTGTTCAGTTACACAGTCGATTCGGACCCTTTATGACCCTATGGACCATTGTCCTCCAGGCACTTCTGTCCACCACCATCCTCTTCAACCTGCCTAGTTCTGTCTTCATTGCATCTACAATACCATCTAGCCATCTCATTTTTGACCACCCTCTTCTTCTTTTGCCCTCCACCTTTCTCAGCATCAAAGCTTTCTCAAGTGAATCCACTCTTCTCATTTGATGTCCAAAGTACTTTAGCTTCATTTTTATTATTTGACCTTCAAGGGAGCAGTCAGGGTTGATTTCTTCTAAGATTGACCTATTTGTTCTCCTTATTGTCCAGGGGACTCTCAAAACTCTCCTCCAACACCACATCTCAAAGGCATCTATTCTTCTGCGCTCAGCTTTCCTAATGCTACAGCTCTCACAACTGTACATTACCACCAGGAATACCATTGCTTTGACTATGTGAATGTTTGTTTGCAAGGTGATGTCTCTGCTTTTAACTATGTTCCCCAGGTTTCTCATCACTTGCCTCCCAAGCATCAGTCGCCTTTTTATTTGCAATCACCACCTCCCGGCTGCTTATATACATGACACATATATATGACATTATGGTGGTAGAATTGTGTGGTTGTTGGGCAGGGTGGTGGTGGCAGAATTGTACAGCCTTCAGGCGGAGGGGGTGGTAAAATTGGGTGGCCCCGCCCAGCTCCCTGCTCTGCTCCACCCAGCTCCCTGCCCCACCTTGTCCACCTCCTTTCCTCAACTTCCAAGTCCGGGCGGCCTTGCGGAGCGGAGTCGATGGCCTGGGGGTGGTGGTCTGGCCTTGTTGTGGCCACCTCCCCTGGTAACTGGGGTCCCTCCCACTCCCTCTGTGCACCATGTTATGGACACCGCCATGCTGGGAGGAGGAGGAGGAGGAGGAGGAGGAGAAAGCACAGCTGGGCCCAGCAGCACGGCCATGCCACCACCACTGTGGCTCGGGTGCTCTCTGTGGAGAGGGATGGTGTGTGTGTGTGTGTGTGTGTGTGTGTATGTACATGTGGCTCTTTGGCTGTAATCAGAGATGAGCACTGAACTCTAGAGTTGGATACGACTGGCTTTCAACCAAGGACAACATTTACCTTCAATGTTTTGGCCATGGTTAGTTGTAAGTGGTTACTACATTTAAAGGTCACCCTTGCTGAAAAGCCAATCATATCCGACTCTAGGACTGCAGTGCTCATCTCCATTTACAGCCAAACAACAATGCTATCATATGGCAGGCATATGGCAGGCATATGGCATATGGCAGGCATGATGTAGGCTCCGCCCATGAAATAGGCTCCACTCACAACATAGGCTCCACCCATGATGTGGTAGCAATTTTTTTTGCTGTCCACCACTGATAATATACATCTTGGTTACACATACAAAGGAGAATTCAGCTAGCAGCCTGACAACAGTCATAAACACAACTGCCTGCACATGTTTACTATTAAAATTAAATTCTTGCCCCCTCACAACAGACTGTGTTACTGAAACAAGCCCTAGGTAGTAATGACTTTGTCCCTGAAGATCAGGCCACACAAAATGAGCATATTCTGGAGTCAAAGAACTGCTAGCCATATCTCAATCCCTAGCAGAATGTTGGCCTTTTCTTTCTCAAACATGTCAAATGGAAAAATGATTTTCTGAAGCTGTGGAGACTTTAACAGGCAGTTTGTGAATTCAGATTGAAAATGAAAGAAATGGAAATACAGAAAGAGGCCCTTTTTAAAATAAAAAATTGAGATAATTATCTGGGTGAAAAGCCCTTTCCCACGGAATAGTTTAGGAGGCCTGTGACTTATACACCACAGCAAAACCTTTTACTGTGTGGATCATGAAAAACTATGGGTGGTTTTGAAAGAAAGACAAAGAAATCTGTAGATACCCTGGACTGCCAGAAAGACAAACAAGCAGGTCCTACGTGAAATTAAGCCTCAAGTTGCTGAGGACAACCTTTCTGTTGGGCAGCCTTCCTCTACCTTATGCTTTCCAGCTGTGTTGGACTACAACTCTAACCTTCCTCACCCCACAAAGCTTTGACAGTTATTGAGCCAAGGGCACTTGTGGCAATAGGACCACCAGCCAGGTAAAGAGATGTTGCCAGTCAGGAGGGGGGGGGGGGAAGAGGCCAATATCTGACAATGGTCATGTGCAAACTGTACTGCTCTGGCACAAGGTAGGCTTTGTATTCAAAGGCTATCTTAGTGTTCCAGAATGTGGTATTGTTCTAAAAAGTAATGTTAAAAAAATCCTATTTCTCCTGCTTAAAGTCACCCTTCAGCTCATTCTTGCTGTTCACTACTAGATTTATCTCCTTCTCACTTTCACAAAAGAAAATTAGGGCAAAAACAGCTGTTACATATAATCTATTCCTGGAGGAAATGAAGCCCTCAACACAGGGCAGGGCAAAGTGGTGCCTTGCATCTGCATGGGGCTCCCACAGACTGTGTTTGTGGCTCTCACCTTTCTTCCGTCCTTTCTTTTTCTAGCAAAAATGATGAACGATGAACTGGAGCCGACCATCATTACTGGCTCATATATTAAATAAGCCACAGCATTTCCTGCACCTTTTCCCACCTGGAAAATATGTACTTTTCAAAACTGGGGCCTCTAACTGCTACCTGTTCCCTTTTGGTGTGTATGTATTTCTGGAGGCAGCAGTGATGGTTTTGTTTTGGTTATTGACCCCCAGAGATGCCCAGGAGCAGAAAATTAGCTCAGTAAAATTGCTCATTGCAGCCTTGAAAGGCATCTCAATGCACAGCAGAAGGTTTTCTCACTTCATGTAATTTGCAGATGAGTTAGTTTTGAGATTGGTCATCTGGACGTAAACATGGGGTCCTTTTGAAATGTGATTTCTCAAACATAAAAGTCTTCCCGAATCACATCTCTCCAACATGAATACAACTCTAACCATGGTCTGTGTTTAATATGTGTTTCTATCTTCAGACAACATGTTTTGATTCTGTGGCTGTGCAAACATTTTGCAAAGGGAATTTTCCAAGTTTGCAAATATTCATATGAATGGCAAACACACTCATCTTTTTATAGATAAGAAGACGAGAGGAAACATCTTTACAAAAAGTTGTCACATGTTCAGCAGGATTATGTAATCAAGGGTTTTCTAATGGATGGAATTATCTTTCATTAAATAATAAATTTTGTGTCAGATGTTACTCTGGGTTTAAAATATTTTTGCTAGAGAAACTCTGCTCAGGTGATAACTGAATGAGGCTCATTTCGTGTTCCCTAGATTCACCATGTAGCAGGCAGGTATCGAACCCTGACTTTCCAGTTTTCAAGCTCAGTGTCTTAACCACTAAGCCACCACAGTGCTGCCTAAATTTTGAGTCAGAAATTACTCTGGGTTGAAAGGATTTTTGCTTGAGAAACTGCTCGGGTGATGCCCACACGAGGTTCCTTTCATGTCCCCAAGATCTGTTGTACAGATGATATTTGTGTGTATGTATGTGACAAATAATTTGCAGAGTTTATGGAGTCCTTTAAGAAAAATCAAAAGGATCATGAGGAAAACTGACAGTTTCAAAAAGAGGATATTTCATGTAGCTGCAATCTATTAACTACAAAAAACACTGGGTTTGGTAGAGGAAAGGTAGAGGCTTTTACAAGTCAGATAATAAATACATCTACTTATATATTCCTCAGAGAGGGGTTTCAGGCCATCAATATAAAGGACAATAAATGTGCATTTCTTATGAGGGACCCAGGCATGTTTCCTGTTTCTTGCAAGCAGCATGTCTTCTACAGAAAAAGGACATTTTTCAAAGCTTATAAACACAACATATGAAGTATGCTCCATCCCATGCAGAACAAATTTAGGTCATATTCATGCTGCTAATTGTAGAATGAGAAAGTGTAAATTGGTTTTACTATCACAATAAAAATCCCCAAATTTGGATAAATTCTGCTCAGATAGGTGAGAAGAAGGAGAAGACTTAACCATACTTTTCTGGCCTGTAGCCATTTTAGAGTAGATATGCAATGGTCCAAGAGGAACATTAACTTGTGAATTCCACTTTTGGAAATTAGGACTAATCAGATCACACCTTCCCCTTTTTAAAGGAACCACATCCACACTTCTTTTCAGGAAAATTAAAAAGCTTGTATTTATCAGATAAATACACCTAGAATAGGAAAGTTAATAAAAGTCCTAGTTCTAGCTAAGCAGGAGATGTCAGAGCCTTAGCTCCACCTTTCATCTCTAGAGACCAAAGGCAAGACACATCCTCCTTGGAGGGACTTCTTCTGCCATGTCTAGACCAGATGTGAAACTGTGAAATGAAGCCACCTTTTGGTGAGTTCATTCTGCAGTTCCTTTGCCTGACCTAGTGTGAGAAAGATTAACTGGCACAAGGTTGCCATTGCCTGGGGTATGCCTGTTTATGATTCAAGAATACCACAACCTTGGAGGGACAAGAAATAAGTGTAAGAAAGAAGCAAGTGACATCAGCAACCATAAGAACAGCAAGTCAAAGTCAAAGAAAGGTCAAGATAGATGGGAGGGACCATCTAGGAAAACTGAGGAGATCTTCTCTCTCACTATTCTTCCCCATGTAAGGACACATATCTTATTGACTTGAGCTGCATTGTGCTCAGTTGTTTCCAACAGTAACAGTAATGCTTGCAGGCAATGGAACACATTTATTACATTGGATTATTTCTCTGGTTGAAACAAAGACAAAGATAACAAGAACCTGGCTGCAGGAAAGCAATGAACAACAACAGCAATCATGGTGGAAATACAGTCAAAGCCTGGGTAATTCCAGTTCTCAGATAATCAGTTGGAGCAATGAACTGGGCCAAAAGTTAACTGGAAAAATAAAACTGATAATGCAGAAATTGATAGTAGTTATTCTTTTCCCACTGATCCTGATGGTGGGGTCTTTAAGCATGTGCTAGTAAAATCCAGGAGTTAAGTTAGATAAAAACATGGCTGGCGGGGCAGGTATGGGGTCCTGGCAGTACAATGACCCCAGCTCGCTGGTTAGTTTGAGCTCCATCTCTCCCTTAGTCTTTTAATATTTTTATCTTTAAGATTTAGCTTTTAATTTTTGATTGATTATTGTATCTTTTAAATTTTTAAATTTTTTATAATTGTAAATTTGAAGTGTTGGGTAATGGCTTTGGTTTTTATGATGTTGTAAACCGCTCTGGGTTGCTCTGGCAAGGAGGGCAGTATATAAATTCAAATAAATAAATAAATAAATAAATAAATAAGAAACATCATTGTACCACACTGTGATACAATGTGTGTCGATTATAGTTAATGCTTTTTGCATGAAAGCTGGGGATACCTGCTGACTCAGGAAAGGAGTCCTCCAGATGTTATTGAACTACAAGTACCACTAGCCTTAGTTAGCATAAACCATTGGTGAGGGATGATGGGAGCTGCATACCCACAATTGTACTTCCCTAGCTTGGTATGCTGTAAGAGATGTATAAAGTGCAATTAAAACCACCGTTTGTATCCCTGCACATTGGGTTTTGTTCCTTATAGCTGAGCATTTTGAATTTTCCGCTCTGTTGCCTTCCAACTGTAACTGAATGTGCTTGGTTTTATGATAGGCTTAGCATCCTCATGGCTATTAATTAGAAAGAGACTCTGCCACATTCATTATTCAGGAGCTTGGCAGGGGCTGCATGGCATTCATTCATGGGGGAGCGAAGCACCAGATGTTCTGCCTACTGTTGGTTTTGGCCATTAGGCCTTTGATAAATAAGGAGTCTACTGTGAGCACATGATATTGATTTTCCAGTCTCCATACAGGGCACCTTTTCAGACAGGAATGCATTTGGAAGTGCTAATTATTTATCTCAAAGGCCAATGACTAGACAGTTATCTGGCCTCTTCTCTTGATTTTCCTCACTGTGGCAAGGACCACTTCTTTTGAAGGACTTACTTTAGACAGTCCACAAAAGCTTAAGCAAAATAAACCACATGAAATGCCATATGCCCAAGTAGTTACTATGGCAACTGTGTGCCAATTATCATAACCTGCTCAGCTGTGTGTTTGATAATATTCTCATACCCTGGTAACTTGAGTGGAACATCTAAACCAGGGGTAGGCTGCCTAGTGGTCCCACAAATGTTACGAACTACAACTGCCCTTAGTCAAAATGACTCCAAAAGTATCCTGCAAGGGCCAGCTAACCTATCCCCTATTTAACCCACACAATTAAGTACTTTCTATAAAATGTGTATGTTTCAAAGGTAAGTTTGTTCTACCATCTTTTCAGCTTTTAACATCTCCTCATAAAATTTTAAATTAGTTTTATACACTTGAAATTTTGAAAATATGTGAGTATGTATGATTCCCCCCCCCCAATTTATCCAATTCTTCCAAAAATCAAAGATGTGGTGATCAACCTTTTCTGGAACATTATTGGCATGATTTTCAGTTCACTTAAGAAACTGTCCCATTTCTGCTTAGCGACAGAGGTTTATAATCCTCAGAAAATTGCACCAACAATGGGCCACTTTTCCTAGCTAGCTTTCCATTAATATAGCTCTGCATCATCTGTTAAAGACAGCTTGGGTTAAAGTCACAACGCTTCTGCCTCTACTAATCAAAAGTCGTCTTTTGTTAATGCAACAAAGGCAGATGTTGGTTAAAGAATGGAGTGTCAAAGGTCAACAATTTTGGTTGTCATGTAGGCAACCGAAATCTCGGATGTCTATCATTGATTGGTGAGTAGAAGACCACTGGAGGAAGTAGTGAATCCAAACTTCATACTTCAGTGCTGTGGCAGAGACATGGGACTGTGTTTTTCTTTTTAAACTTAATTGAGTCAACAAGAAACTCTGGGGACAGGATGGAGGAGACCATAATTTCTGTCATTCTTGATCACCCAAGGAATTCCAGCCTTTTAAAAAATCATTAAATCTAATAAAATTTTAGCAAATATCTCAGTACTGCAAATTTTGATGACACAGGCTTGTGTATGTGTTTGTTTGTTTGTATTAGAGTGTTGCACAATTTAAAATGATTGATGTATATGAAATTGAGATATTACTCAAAAACAAATTAAAATGGTAAAATAATTAGACTATTTCCCACCCACCCCAAGCAACCTACTTCAATAGTATTATCCTGGATGCTTACTAGATCTTCTTTTGTGCACATGGTGGAGCAAAAACTACATGCTGCTCAATGCTGCATGGATTGAATTTCTCCACATTCACAGAATTTCCCCCCTGTATCCAAGTAGCCTCATTTTATTTGATTATTCTTTGAGCTTCCTACTTCAAACTCTATTGGGTGACTTCCAGATGACCCAGCCATAATCTTGTCCTGGTGGAAGACACTTTTTAACATTCATCCATTCAACAAGGTGTTACTTTTCCTCTTCTTAGGGTTAGGTTTGTTCCTCTTGTTTAATATTTAGAGCTCGAGAGTATGTACAGAAAACTTTTCCTTGAGTTTAGCCATCATCTAAACTTTGGGCAGGGGAGCCCAAACTACAGCCTGGATGGCTGGATCCGGCCCCCAAAGTGCTCATCATTCCTGGAAGTGGAAGTAAAATGTGCTCGTAGTGACTGGCTTCCTGAACCACATGACCAGTCCGCGGCCTGAAAAGTGTGGGCGCCGCGATCTATGAGTTTGGTGTTAATGAACTAGATGGGTTTGGTACTGTGTTATCTTATTTCATTCATTATTTGTTTGCCCATCTCAGCCTACTTCCAGAGGGGCAATGCCAATCAATTAATAGATGTTTCCAGTGGTTGTTGGTTTCAGACAACCAGTAATAGTCCTGCATTGGTAGTGACACTGTGGAAAAAGAATAGTTGCACACATACCCCTCAATGCCTTATTTCTGCTCTAATTTATTTATATATTTTTAAATTTAAATGTTTATTAAGTTTAAAACATAATCATAAACATGCTAAAACATACCAAACATACCAAAAGGGGAAAATATGACAATATAATAAGAAGACATCCACTTCTGACATGTAATAAGAATAACCTCAGTTATAATGGGTATATCACATGTTTCTATACTCTAATATCTGTTATATATTTTCTTAAGAAATTTTAACTTTTATACACCTTCTTCAACCCATATATATATATATATATATATATACACACACACACACACCTTCATAATTCATTCACCCAAATTCTTAACTTTAATATCAAATAATAATACAGATGATAATTGAAATAATAAATTTCACCCAAGTGTTATTTACATTGCCCTGGAGTCTGCTGTATTTGTCATCTCAGTATACTATTGTTTGTATATTATTGTTTCCAAAAATGGCTCTAATTTAACCCATTTATAAGCTAGTGCTAGGTTGTTGTTTTTTGGTATGCACACATGGATAGATGCACACACAAGTACACAGACAGCAGGTGGATAAACAATAATTCTATTTGTCCTCAGTAGAAGCTGTAATAGCTTTTGGGATAAAGCAGATGAGTAATTAGGAATCACTGTTTTAGAAACATCAACTCCCAGCAGGATATATGGTATATGCTACCAAATCATGTCTGGCTTGTAATGACCATATTAAAGAATGATTTCCAAAATAATCTACACTGCTGAAATCTTTTATACTAAAAAGTGTGGCTTCATTAACTGAGCCAATCTATCCCATGTTAACTCTTCATCTTTTCTTATCAACTTTTACTTTTCCTAGCTTTATTGTCTTCTGGAAAGTTTACTCATGATATAACTGAAGTATGATAGCCTCTGATTAGTCACTTTCACTTCCAGTGAGAGTTGATCTAGAACACAATTATTTGTCTTTCTGGTTGTCCATGGTATGTGTAAAATTGTCTTCCAACATCATGTTTCAACCGAACCAGCGTTCCTTGTCAGCTTTCTTCTTAGTCCAACTTTTTCATTGACTTATTGGAATTGGGAATCCCTCAATTCAAATGATACATTTAACACAGCCAGTGGTAAAGGACTCTTAGCTTTGTTGTCCAAATGATATGGAAGACCAAAGGTTCCCCACCTACATTTTGGATTGAGGAAATGGAAATACTGTAGTTACATTCCTTTTCTCCCAGAGCCATCAGTTCAAGATCAGTCAAAACCACAGGCGTTCCACCTCACGGCTCTTCTCAGGTAGCAAAAAAAGAGGGGCAGTTAATGATCTCCTACATTATGTGCAGTTCCCCCCTTGTTTTGATCAAGTTATAAGTCAATAACAGAAATGCTCATTTGCAACAATCTTCTGAATACCTGAGAAAAATGTTCCAATGCATTTGCAATTTTGTAGACTCTATATTAGGCAGTTGGATTGGTGTGGTCAGACTACAGGAATCCAGCAATACACTCCATGCAGCTGTTGTATTCATGACTCAGAGAAATGAAAATGTTCCAAGGGTGTTAGACCATTGCTTGGGAAAGGGGCAGTGTGTGGGGGGGGACTTCACAAAGTCTGCTTCCACAAAGTGGGTAGAATTACCACATCACTCACATTTTGCATGTGTGTCTACATAATATCATTCTCATTGGTAATCTTCCTGTGACTTCTAAAAATAAATATATACATTTTAAAAATAATTTAAAATAACATACAATCACAAGTAACCAATATAGCAAAGTTGAAATAGTTCTCATTCCTCAACATATACATCTGTAACAACCAATCTAGTACTATAATTATATGAGATCATGAATATAACTGTTCTCCTTTTTTTAATTATATACTTCAAGATATTATCTAATGTTTGCCTTTTTAAAAAAAGAAAGAAAAAAGAAAGAGTAGTACCATCTCTGGTGGCAGAAATGCCACTTAATGCTACTATACTGTCTTCTAAAGAATGGGATGAGAAAATTGTGGTGGATATCATACAGCCTACAAGATGTTTGCATCGTCTGTCACATATTTTGGCAGTCCCCAGATTTCCCCTGCTGGCAGGAAAAACCCTTTTGCTCCCAAATGTAGAATTCCCACGGCTGGGTGTTTGAAAGGACAAGTCCTCTTTAAACCCATGTATTGATGGCTTAGTGTGTATGTAGTGAAGGTTATTTATACTGTTCCTCTGCTCCCCTCCTCTCCAGTGACCCAAAGTAAATGTCCAGTCATTTCTGGATTTGGGGGGAAAATTGAAAACACATTTTTGGCTCAGTCCTGCCTTGTGGGGATCTAGGACAATAAAATTTGGTTCTCAGACTGCCACAGCTGCATATGCATGACCTGAAGTTTATCACATGGGCAGGCATGGATTTATATGTGTCATGCAGATGAACCTGCTCAGGAGTATAAATTCCCTTCAGTCTTTATTAATAACTCTTTAGCTGAACTTTCCATCAGCATTAGTCTGTAAAATATTTATCCAGAAAGGCTGCTTAAATAAAAGGGTGTTGTTGTGCTTTAATTCTGTAATATAAATTTCTAAAATTAATTTTTAAAAACTTATTTCCAATCATTGCCATTTGAGCAGAGCTCCCACACAATGACCATGGAGCCATCTCCTGCAGCACATGCGAAATGAGACAATCCTGTCCTTACTACCAGTGGTGGACAGCAAAAATCTTTGCTACCACACTGTGGGTGGAGCCTATGTCATGAGCGGAGCCTATGTCGTAGGTGGAGCCTACGTCGTGAGCAGAGCCTACGTCGTGGACGATCTAGTCATGCCTGCCATATGGCCATCTGCAAACACTGGCAGCACTGGCTCTTTGGCTGTAAATGGAGATGAGCACTGCACCCTAGAGTCGGATATGACTGGCTTTTGAGCAAGGGAGACTTTGAACCACTTGCAGGGACAAAACCTGATGGGGCAGGGCAGAGAGGTGGGTGTGGCCCCCCAATTTATCTAACCCCATGCCCAAAGGCCATCCAATTCCGCCACCCCCCTGTCCAGAGGCCACCCAATTTTGCTACTTCCCCTCCTGGGGGGTTCGAACCTGTTGTTGCCCACCACTGCTTACTACTGCCACAGTTTTGAAGAAACTTGTCACAAATAAGAAACTGTTTGTAACCACTCCCCACAAAAACACAGGTTTAGGTTCAGAATGATGGTAATTTAATAATAGATGGCTTTATTCTCTCACTCTGTAACTGTACGGTTATGGAAGGATGATCTCATTAAATGACAAAGGTATCTGTTTCAGTTCGTTTTGAGGAACTGGGAAATAAACAGTTACAAGAAGGCAACAATAATGACAGCTCCCTCTTTTTGGCAAGACTTGTGAATATGTATGCACGCTCATGTACATGTGTGTTTATGTGTGTGTGTTACATGCCATCAAGTCAGAACTGACACACAGTGGCTCTAATGGGGCTTTCAAGGTAAGTGAGATGTTTCAAGAGTGACTATCCATTCTACCAACACCCCAGTGAGTTTCTATAGCTGGTTTCCTGACTCCCAGTCATCATTCTATCCATCACATCAGCCACTTTCCAATTACCATCCACAACCAATCCGAAATAGGCACTTGATGGCTTTGAGGGTTCACATGAGAGGTGACTTCCTCAGCTGTTGTGGAGAGCCCTGGAAAGAAAAGCTATGTTGGTCCCTTCTGGGTTGTCCTTCTCTTGCCAAATAAAACCTTCCTTTACTGACAAGCAACCAGCTCGGTATTAAACTATGTTCTCTTCAGCAACCAGCTTTTATTTGGGTTGAACCTGTTTCTTGTGTCAGTTGTATTTCTCTCTAAGGGATATTTTATTGATGTGAGATACATCACAGAGCTGTAACAAGCAATTTTAATACTTTGGGTTGTGTTGTTCTATTGGCTAAACAAGGGATTCTCAACCTGCGCCCCTTGGGCCAGATGTGGCCCATGGCACCATTTCATGTGGCCCACCTCCACCACAACACCAGGAAGTGCCATTTTGTGGAGGAAGAGCAAAATTGCTATCCGGCCTCTGAAGCTGTCTGAGGGAGCATGACCCGACCCCGGGCTTTAAAAGGTTGAGAACTCCTGGGCTAAACTATAGTCATGTGACACTGAAGGGGGGGGGGATTAAGAGAAGTGCCTGGGTTTCAGTTTGTGTGTGTGTAGAAGTCATATATGTATCCTTTAGCAGCATGTTAGTGTCAGAATGTGGATAAAGGTTGCTTCCTTGGTTGTCTGGTAATCGGAAATAAGGATGTAAAGTTGCAACAAGAAAAAGGGGAGGAATTGGCATTTGTTCCTCACAGAGTTCTTACACTGGCCAGGAGATGTTTGGTGCAAATCCACTTGGAATTCCTCCATCCAAATCCATAGCTTTCCTTTGGCTTCTAGGGCTTCTACTCTCCCCCTCCCCCCAGCAGATCCATTTACATCAGTTCAGGCAGTGTGATCACTTGAACCAGTGTAGAAAGGGCATCAGCCAGGGAGGGGAGCAAAGATCCAGTCCGGAATCTTTGCCATGTCCTTTAAAAAAACAAAACACCTGTATGCCAGTTCTCCAACCTGCCCAACACCCTTGTCATCCCCATCACTTCTCTCATGACTCTATGCAACCATTGCCAGGGCTGATCTCTGACCCTTTTTTTTCCAGTTCCATCTTTCTCCCTCCCCCCTCCCCTATTATTCTTCTCTTTCAGCTGAGTAGCCTTTCCTGCCTTCCACAATCTTGGTCCTCTTTCTGCATCCTTTTCCCAGGTCCCATCCACTCCCCCCCCCCCACTCCTCACCTTCTTTCCCACACCATTCTTTGTTGCCTGGATTTTGAAGGGGACTGCTGTGCATAGCCAAGAGGCAAGACCCCTTCCTGCCCTTTGTGGGAGTCTCTCATTTCCCCCTCCACCCTGTCCATCCTCACAACCTGTACCAAGAAACGGGGAGCAGGAAAGCCATGGGTGGTCAGTTGAGGAGCAAAAAGAAGGGGAGTGAGAGCAAGAGTGCACAAGCAGAAGCAAATGGCAGTAGTAGATAGCTATAGCAATTACACGTATATACCACCCCATAGGGCTTAGTGCACTCTCTGGGCAATTCACAAAGCAATTAGCATTTTTGCCCTCAGTTTACCAACCTCAGAAGGATGGAAGGCTAAGTCAATCAGGATCAGACTCACAAAGTCAGCAGTTTTGGCTGCAGTACTGCAATTTAATCACTGTGCCACAAGGGTTCTAAGGAGGTCTCAAGGGTGGAGGCGAGGAGGGGGGCATGTGGGGTCCTGAAGGAAGGAAAAGCTTGTTGGCATGGTGGCTGGGAAGGGGCAAAGATCCAGCCTGGGAAGGCTGGATCTTTGCAAATTAGCCAATTTCCTCCTCTCTCCCTGTGTGGAGAGTTAATATGAACAGACCTGGGGCAACCTGAATTCACTGGTATGAATTTACAGTGAGTGAATTTGTGTACAGCCACAATCAGAATTTGTTTTATTGTTTTTTCTGGAATTACGTTTACCTCCCAGGAACACCATCCCCATCAACCCCTCTGCCTGTTTCCAGTTCATGGCATAGAGAACATTTTTCCTTCTGTGGAACATTGACCAGTTGTTCCTCTCTCTGTGCTTTACCCACATGCCCACCCACTCCACTTCTTCTTTTTAAAATTATTTTTGCTCTTCCAAGGATGTGGGTGATGATTTATAGAGCGCGTCCAATTGACAGTGTTTGTCTAGGCTGGCTTGCTTCACACACGCTGAGGCCAGCAGTGAATTTCTAAGTCCCTATCCAATGAAAATACCTTGCGAGAGGAGTAAATGGGGAGAGGGGGAGGGGGAGGGAGGAAGACAAATCGCTAACGTAGCAAAACAGACCCAAAGGAATGAGATAATCTGCTCAACAAACTTTTCAGCAGCCTTCTGTCACTGAGCCCACCATTCATTAGTAACTCAGATCCTCAAATGCCAAAGTGAACTCAGTAGTTAGGTACTCAAGAGATCTCCAAACATGCAGCAGAATTAGTTGCTTTCATGGGGTGGGGGGCAGAAGTGACAACGCCTAAAATGTCTGGCATTTTTGAGCCTGCCGTAGGAGGATTCCCAGATTCGCCTACGCTGGGTTTTTAAAAACCAAGACCTTTCTTGACAGATGCCCCGATAAGAATAAACTGTGCAGGAGCTCAAAGATAAACAATATTAAAGGAAAGGTCTTGCCATCTGGGGATACTTCTCCATTTTTTTCTGGGTCTGTTCCTTAAAATAAGTAAGACTATCAGCCTACACAAGAGCAAGTGCATTTACAGTTTAAGCAACAGAGAGCGTGTTTGCTTAAGCATTTTTCAACTTTATACTGAATGCACCAAGAGCAAGTTTGTGTGTGCCAGCTCAAACCCAAGCTCCAAGCTTGTTGTTGTTGTTGTTGTTGTTGTTGTTCCATGGATCTCCCATCCAGTGTGGCAACTGAACGTTGCATATCCAGAGCTGTAGTCCAAATTCTGGGGATGCTGACAATTGTAGTTCAAAAAAGTAACTCGTCTGAGCAATGGCTCAGCATAATTTGGGCATTATCAGGTATGCCAGGGCAACTTTTTAAGCTCAGGAAGATGGAGAGCACCATGAAAAATCCTTCCTGTAATTTCCTGTAGGACATGGACAGTCAGAAGATGGCCCTTTGCTATGGTTTCTACGTCACAGCTGCAGTAGAAGTAGCAGCCAATGGAGGCACTAGGAGTTTACTGGTGGCAAAGGTCCTATGCAAGCCCATAATTTGTGGATCTGCAGTCTTTGTGTAATTTCAGGTGAT
Organism: Furcifer pardalis; assembly: GCA_030440675.1. NCBI lineage: Eukaryota > Metazoa > Chordata > Lepidosauria > Squamata > Chamaeleonidae > Furcifer > Furcifer pardalis. Next base: position 38,960,234 of record CP126890.1, on the reverse strand, counting down.
GGACCTGATTCTCCAGGGCAATTTCTTGCTTCATTCTCATCAGGTACCCAGGGGCTCCTTCCTGCTAAGCTGCTATCTAGTTTACCCACTTATCACTTCAGTTATTAGGGTACACAGAAAGAGCGTCATTGGAGAGTGTGGTTTTTTTGAACCACAATCAGGCGTACCCTGGTAATGGCAACCATGTGTTGCAGGCTAATTTATTTATTTATTTATTTATTTATTTATTTATTTATTTATTTATTCATTTATTTATTTATTCATTCATTCATTCAATTTCTGTACCGCCCTACTTGGTAGGACCTACTCAGGGCGGTTCACAACACATGTAAAATTACAAGTTCATACACAATAAATCAATACACAATGACTAAAAGTGCCTCATGACTATCAATACACAACATAACTATCCAGGGGACGTTGGATGAAGGTCTGGTAAAGGTGGCAGCACGGATTTATCAGCCTGCCGCCTCCTACAGCTGAAGTCCATTCCTCCTCCCGGCCAGAGGACGTTAGTCTTATCCTTCTCTGGGCAGGTAGATCCCAGAGTTAGGAAGTGGAAGCTTCCACCTAAAAACCTTAAAACTGTTAAAATTTAAAATTAAAATCTAAAAAAGATTAAAAACACACCAAATGCTACAACTTACTAATTAAAAAAGTAGAGAGGGGGGGGGGCTCAGATCATCCAGCATGCTGGGGTCATTATACCTCCAGGTGAAAGGAACTGCAGAATGAAGTCACCAAAAGGTGCTTCTATTTCGGCAGTCTCATGTTTGGCCTAGACATGGAAGAAGAAGAACTCCAGTCATTGCCCCTGCTCTCTTGATAACAAATAATTTATTTTATTTATTTATTCTAACATATTATCCCGCCCCAATCGGGAGAAACCCCAACTCTGGGCGGGCCTACAAGTACAATCAGGCCTACAAGTACAATCAGTGGTGGGATTCAGCAGGTTCACTCCATTAAGTAGTGTTATGCATTAAGCTGCATGACTTTGAAACCAGCTGTCCAAGAACCAAAGAAAATTCCCACTCTTGAGTATTAATCTGTCTGTGTATTACTACATTTCATAGCTAATGTTTGGGGGGTTGCATAGGTGGTCTTTTGCAAAAGTGGCTGGTCAAGGCCTAGATGGGTCAGCAAACTTGGCTCTCCAGGTGTTCTTGGACTTCAATTACCAGCAGCCCAAGAGTATCTGGAGAGCCATGTTTCCTGACCCCTAACAGTCTAAAGCAGTCCTCAAACAGAAGGGGGCAACTGAATCCCCCACCCCCCTATACAAGCAGTCTGTTAATCCAGAAAGCATGTAGTACCCAAGGGATAGTGGAGAGAGAGGTGTCCACATCAACCCAAAGCACATTCCCACCTTATACCTAGAGGTTTAAAATTCAAGCCCTGTCCAAACCGCCTTTTAAGACCTACATGCTTTCTGGATTAATGCTGAGTAGGACTATAGACCAGGGGTACCCAAACTTTTCATGCCATGGGCTAATCATGTGGTTCAGGGAGCTGGTCACTAAGGCTTGGGGGCTGGATGTGGCCCCCGATGCCAATTCATCTGGCCCATGAAGTCCTCGTCACTCCTGGAAGTGGAAGTAAAATGCACCTGTACGGGTGCATTTTAACTCCGCTTCCAGGAGTGACAAGGGCTTCATGGGCTGGATGAATTGGTGTCAGGGGCACATCCGGCCCCCGGGCCGTAGCTTGGGCACCCCTGCTATAGACCAATACATTCACACACATGTATGTGGATGTGTACTACACCCAATCACCACATCTATTCTATCTCACATGGCTTATGCCTTCTTTAATATAACACACACACGTTCTCACACATAGCATATGAACATACTCTCATGCACTTACAATCTCTCTCCCCCCCCCCCCGGTCATATGTTGCCCTTCTTCCACTGAGGGGATCCAAAGTAGCTCACAATGATTTTAAAAAAATGATCAAAAAAGATTAGGCTATGGGAACCTGTATTGTTGTGCTTGCTTGTCTGTTATTCTGCTTGAGCAGGCACTTCTCCCTTTGACCCCTGAATTTGGTGCATATAAACCATGCCTGTAAATTTCACTCCTTGTCTGAAGAAGTGGACTTGATCCATGAAAGCTAACAATAAAAATATAGCAGTTAGCTTTTGAACTACATGATATTAAGTATTTAACAAAAAGGCACTTGCCATTCATTTTATTTACATCCTGCTTTTTGTCTAAGAAAAAGACAGAAGGTATATTATAAAAAAAGGAATAAGTTGTAATAGTTACATCAGTCATAATCAACTAGAGAATAAAATCTATCTAAAACAATTAAAAGTTAGTTTAAAAGACTGTATAAATATAGTACAGTATAGTATAAATACAGTATACCCGTTCAAACCCCTTATTTAGGTAAAGGTCTCCCTTGCTCCAAAATTAGTTGTATCCAACTCTAGGGTTCAGTGCTCATCTCTGTTTACAGCCAAAGAGTGTTTGCAGACATTTCCATGGTCATGTGAAAGGCATGACTCTGTTATCTTTCCTGCTGGAGTGGTACCTATTTATCTACTTGCAATTTTTTTCTTTCAAACTGTTAGGTTGGCAGAAGCTGGAACAGAAATGGGAGCTCACTCTGTCATGCAGCACTCGGGTCTCAAACTGCTGACCTGCTGACCTTCCAGCATCTAAACCACTAAGCCACCACAGTCCCAATCCCTTCTTTATTAGCCAGTTATTTATTTACTGTCTGCCTATGAAGAAAGGCAGAAAGATAGCAGGGAAAGAGCTGAGCTGCTCTCTAGTGGAAAAGGCTTCCATAGCTTGGGTGCAGCCACTGAAAAGACTCTTTCTCATGTTCTCTCAAAGCATATCTGTGTGGGCAGTGAGACTAAGAAAAGGGCCTCCCTCCATAATCCTAAACCCAGGAAGCTCAGATGGAAAGATACAATCTTATAGATAGCCTGGAGCCAAATTGCTTAGAGCTTTATAGATCATAACTTTCAACAGTGCCAAGAAATAGACTGGTAGGTAGTTACGATGTCGTAACAAGGAATTTTGATTCTTCCTGTAACCAACTTTAGTCAGCAGTCTGCCTACAGCATCTTCGATCTGTTGACATTTCCAAATATTTTCCAAAGCCAGCTCCAAGGAGAGCCTTTGAGAGTACACTAAAACTGCGGATAACGCTAAAACTTGGTTCCACAAGTCTTAGTGTTATCCAATTTTTAATGTTATCTGATGCATCCATTGGATAAGGTTAAAATCCTATGGGATGCATCAGATAACGTTAAAACTCCATAGAGATACGTTGTAACCGACACAGGCTTTAGCGAACATTATTTGATGCATCCCATAGGGTTTTAAATGTTATGCGATGCAATTTTTTTTCAAGATTGCTTAATGTTATGTGGTTTTAGCGTTATCTGATGCAAACGTTATCTGAGGTATTACTGTAATCGAAATGGGATATAATTAAGGTATATGTCACCATGGTCAGATCAGACACATGGTGAACTCTGACTAATGTCTTTGTATATCCAGAAGACATGGCCAACAAGCACTATGACAGCTGTAGTACAATTAGCTGCTGGTAGCATGACCATGTACATCACACTTTTCACATAAAAGATTTGACTCTCCCAAATGACATACAACCCAGATGCGAATAAAACAGCACAGCAATAGGAGAGAAAATGGATGAAGGGGTGAACAGGGAAAGAATGTACAGTTGCTTTAATTATATGTACAGTAATACCTCAGATAACGATTACATCAGATAATGCTAGAATCGGATAACGATGCAAGTTTTTTGGAAAAAACTTGAATCGGATAACGATTCTGGATAACAATTCTATACTGTTATCCAAGGCAATTGTGTGTGTGTGTGTGGGGGGAGAGTTGGATTGGGTAGAACATCTACCCAATCCACACACCCCAGTGATGGATCGCTGCTACTCAACTAGTTCAACCAGAGCGATCGTGGGACAAAGCCTAACGGTGCCTGGGCTAGCTAGCCCGAGCGCCTCTAGGCTTCGTCAACAGCCCATCTGGGCTGTGTTCGAAGCCTAGCGGCGCCCAGGCTAGCTAACCTAGGCGCCGCTAGGCTTCAAACACAACCTGGACGGGCTGTGTTCAAAGCCTAGTGGATTTGGAAACAGCCTACCCAGGCTGTGGATGAAGCCTAGCGGAACCCAGGCTAGCCTTCTTCCGCAGGCTGTGTTCGATCCATCGTTGCGCTTGCCCAACCCACCCACCAAGCGCAGCAATGACTTCAGGGACAAACCACTTGGTTTGTCCTGGAAGTAAAGCTGACCCTAGGCTAGCAATTGCTAGCCTAGGGTCAGTTTGACTTCAGGGACAAACTGTGCGGTTTGTCCCTGAATTCAGGGCTTTTTTTAAAGCTAAAAATCAGATAACGTCATGACTTGTGGAACCAAGTCATAACATTATCCGATGTTCTAGTGTACTTCAGTTTATCCCTAGTCAAATATCAAAGCTAGGTTGCTTTTTCAAAGTTTCAAGAGGGAAAAAATGAATTTATTTATTTATTGCATTTTTATACTGCTCTTTTGGAATGTTCTTCCACTCTTGGCAGTGCACAATTATTCAAACCAGAAATATACAACCAATATGAATTTTGCAAACTAAACATTATTTTGGATGGTTAAGCTGAATATTGCAATGCTGCAGAATAACTATTTCAATAGGATAAATTTTGTGCCAGGTTTATTAGGCATCAGGAAGCTAAACTTTACAAAAATAGATGTTTGAGTAAAGGAACAACACCCACATTCTGGTAAGGTTTCACTGAAACTGTTGTGCATGCCAGGCACAGGCTGGAACACTGGGACAGGGGGAATCATCCCAGTGTGCCCTCACCTCTGGTGCCCTGGGGCACAAATAATAATTTTATTATTATTTTATCCTCCTGGCGCTAGGCACTTTAGATTAAGCCATTGCTACAAGCTCCCTCCTTCAGCTTGGAGCAATGGTTTATTCTAAAGTGTATAGTGCTGGGCAGAGCAAGTGAGGGGTGGGGACCAAATGGTTCCCAGGACTAGCCTTCTCCCCATCCCTTGGTTGCCCCCCTCATCTCGTCCAGTGCCCTTCCATGGTGCCCAGCACACCCCATGTGCATGTGTGTGTAAAAGAAGGCATTTGATACCAACCATGTTATGAAAGCTGAATCAAAGACTAGAAACTTTACACTAGGAAACCCTGACTAGAGCCAGAAGAAAGTTCCCATGCCAACGTCTTGGAGACTGGACATCTTTATAGTAAAAATGTATCGACACTAGATAGCCGTATTTACTATGCTGCCTAACTGCCACCTTCATCTTCCCAGCTAAAAACTTAATTCCTTATTAAGAAAGTGTTTGGAAAATCTATTCTGGCACTGTGTAGCATTCCTGACCTCTTTGCACACATATTACTTTTCAACATGTAGGCCTACCCCTTCACATACAAAAGTTAGAATACACATGAATCCATGAAACTGGTGTCTGAAACTAAATGTATCCTGACAGGCTTTGAGCTCTAGAAGCTCTCACACTGGAGCACAAAGGTAGAATACTTGGTGGCCCTCTGAATGTTGCTGAACTTCAGCTCCAGTCAGCTGTTAGGGCCAACAGAAATGACAGGTACAGTCATTTTCCTGTGTTTTCCACTTTAATGCTATTTGAGCTGGGGGAAAGGTTTCTATTGCTATAAACAGGGTTTCCCTTAACCTATGGTTAAGAAGAGAGGGTGGCAGTGGTTTAGTGGTTAAGACCCTGCGCTTGAACAACTAGAAGCAAGAAATTGCAAGTAGATAAACAAGTACTGCTTAGGCGGGAAAGGTAACAACATTCTATGTGCTTCGGTGTCTAGTTATGCCTGCCACATGACCACAGAAATGTCTGCAGACGCAGACATCGCTGGCTCTTTGGCTGTAAATGGAGATAAGCACCACCCCCAAGAGTCAGATACAACTGGCTTTTGAGCAAAGGAGACTTGTTTTTTAACTGCTGGGTTGGAAGAAGCTGGGACAGAGGTGGAATCTCACTCCATCATACAGTACTCAGGTCTCAAACTGCTGACCTGCCGAACTTCCAGTTGTCAACTTCAGCAGCTTAACAACTAAGCCAATCCTGTTTAACCTTCTATCATGTTTTGAAAAGTTGCACACATACAATCCTCCTCTGTGATTTTTCTGCTGTATCTGGAATCCAGTTTTTCTAAACCAAAACAGATTTGTTTCAGCTTAGTCACTTCAAATGAAATGCATTGGTTTCAGTAAAAGCAAATGAGACCACAAGTCACTGCTGGAGCAGGCTGCAAATCTGTGGAAACTGGCACAAATGCAATAGATTTGCATCTGCTGGAGGAAAAGTTCAAGCTGGCTTCTCAGAATTCTATTAGTCTTCGCTTTGCCTTTTTCCATCCTCATTCTCTGACTAATAGATCAGCTGAATAATCAAATGTAAGTGAATTGCTGAATGGCATTGTGAAGCAAGCAATTCCTAGCTCCAGAACAGATGATAAATCACATTTCTAAGGTATTTGATGACACATCAATTTTATGGCCCGGTATGGACTTACCTTAATTCAGCTGGCTCTGATGCTAAACCATCAATGATTGGCTTGTCTGGAAATGATGCACCGTTAGAGCACAGAGATTTGCAAAATGTATTCCAGGAAACAATAGGCCAGTCATGGAAAACCTAATTCTTTGAAATACAGTAAAAACCCAACTTACATATGCCTCGAGTTACATAAAATTCGACTTACATATTGATTTTTGCACTAAAACCATTTCTCGATTTACATGAATGTCCTGATTTACATAATGCAATTTCCTATGGATTTGGTTCAAGTTACATAAAAATCATTTTCTTAAGGGTTTGCTTCAAGTTACATAAAAAATTTCATTTTTCTTACGGGTTTGCTTTGAGTTAAGTAAACTGATTTACATGAAATCCTACGGAAAAGACTTTTTTTTACATAAGTAGGGGTTTTACTGTACTACTCTTCACTCCCCTACTTCATCATGGGGTGCATAGCCATAGAGCACTGTGGAATGGTCAAGGAATATAGGAAAATCCCTTCTTACAATATACTGTACTACTCTTCTAGGTTTAGGAAACTAACCTTTAAGTGCATATCAAACAGACCAGTAAGCATTTGGAATGACTTTAAGGATTATCATTTTAAAAACAGAAATGCAACAATAATTCAAGTATTTCTCTAGCTGGATAGCAAATATCTATGGACAGAGATTTATATCTAAGTTCTACTCATCAAAAAATGAATGAATGGGGATCTGTTGCACAATGTCTCCATAGGGACAAAGTCCAGAAATGCAGTTGCTATTGGATAAAATGCTCCTGTATAACTTACATCCACAAAAGAGTGATGATGTCACAGCAAGGGGTGGATTCGAGGTAATTGAAAACCTACCTCTGTTTTACAGCTTTTCCTGTTTTTGTGTAATCTCTTTTATCACATGAAAGCTACGTGAAATGTGGGACAGAAGGAGGAAGTCTTGAACTACTGAAAATCACCCACAATGATAACATCATCAGTCTTCTACAAGAGTAGCTATCCCATAGATTTTAGCCATGGTCTTAGCAAATAACTCTTTTGAAGTCCAGCACACAATGAACACCAAAGTTCAAGAGTATTAAAATAACCCAAATAAAATGGAAACACAATACAAGTCCCCGTCATATCTGTGGGTTCAGTACCCACAATTTCAGTTATCCACAAGTCTAAAAATATTACATAAAAAACCCTGAAATACATAATGTATTTGTATTCCTATGGTGCATTCCCAGAATTGGCCACTAGAGGTCAGTGGCTGCAATGTAATGTTTATAAGGAACAGAGGCAAACATTTTTGTAGCTCTCTTGTAGAATGATGAAGGCAATTCAGACCCCTCCCCCACTTCTATGAGTCAGGTGTATACTGCATGTTAAATATAGGGCTTACTGTTATACACAGTTTCAGGCATCCGCAGACTCTCTTAGAACATATCTCCCATGGATACATGGGAAGACCTATACATAATGCCCACCAAAAAGAATTTGTCCTTCCATTCTTCCTGCCTTCATATATTGGTTTCTGATACTGAAATAAAGGTGATTAGGGCCTGAAAAATTGTCCTCTGCTTCATTTGTTTCAGTTTTTCCATACTTCAGGAAAGTAGAAAGTGCTGCTTTCTATCTGATTTCCCCAATGCACAATCAATATAAATTTTCACCCAGAAAGAAAAGAGGTGAAAAAAACTCAATTACACCTGCCCTAAACCCAAACTTTCCGAGCTCAGACTCTTTCTTTAGGATTTCTCATCTGTAGGGCTAAGTCAATCCCTCTATTATTTGTTATGAGCTATCAAATGACTTCCAGCTTATAATAATTCTAAAGGTTTTTTTTGAGATATATTAGATGTTCAAGGAGTGATTTTACTAATGTCACCTCACAATGAGTTTCTACTGCTGAGGAAAGATTTGAATCCAAGTCTTCTGAATCTTGCTTTGATACTCTATCCACTAGCCCACACTGGGTCTCAACTAGTCTTTAGGGAGGTTACAAAAGTTTGCATGAAAGTATTGCAAGCCATATGGAATGTATGCCTTTCTGCCACATCAATCAACAACCACATGTTGGACAAAATGTTTGAGGTGTAGGGCCAGCATGATGCACAGAAGTATATGCATAGAATACTTCCACATGAGGAGAAATCCTGGGCCAATCAGGATTTAATCTCACATGGAAATACTGCATTGATACAAATGCAGGCATATGTTGACTATATATTGATGTACATGCATGGCCACTTCGCATGGCTGGGTGAAGGATGTGGCAGTGAAGGAGAGCTGGTTTTGACAGCAGGCTCTGCTGCTTTTGGCATCACCCGGGGCTCCCTAAAATCAGGAAGGCATTTTCATTTAATGGAAGTCAATGCACCCAAATGTGCATCGCTTAAAGTGAGCTTGCTGCAGGTCCTAAAGTCTTTCCCAGAATTCTTTGCAATACAAAGGGCTTCCGCAGCACCAAATGATGTTTATTCACAGTATAATGTGATATGTTTATTGTTTATGACCACAGGCCTTTACAAAACAAAACACAATTTAATACATGTATAACATGTGAGGAGGACCTAAAGAAGCTCCTGATTAGGTTGAAAGAAGAGACTGAAAAAGCTGGCTTGAGACTCAATATAAAGAAAACAAAGATCATGGCAACAGGCTGTATCAGTCCCTGGAAAATAGATGGGGAAGAAATAGAAGCAGTGACAGATTTTACTTTCCTAGGATCTAAGCTCACTGCAGATGGTGATTGCAGCCATGAAATAAAAAGGCGACTGATTCCTGGGAGGCAAGCGATGAGAAACCTGGGGAGCATAGGGAAAAGTAGAGACATTGATAGGGCCATAGGTCTACATTGCAACTTGACAATGGTATATTGGTCTGTACCTTTAAGACCATGGGGTGTTGCTTCACAAGCAGCTATTGTGAAGGAAATAAGAGCGAGCAAGCTTCTGGGTTTTTCCCTCTCTCTCATTGATGCTTTCTCAGCTGCTTGCTTTCTGTGCTACCGCGTTTTGGATTCCTGTGACCATCGGTCAGAAGAAGCCTTGAACTTTGGCTATATCTTGTGGACACATTGTGGACAAAGAACGCTACCTCCAGGTTTGGGAGTTGTTTGTTTTCATTCTTGCCTTCGTTCAAAGACAACAGAAAGCTGAAGATAAGCTTGGTATATTATTTCTTCGTTTATGTTATTTCCCTGCACTGTATATAGAAGCCAGCACTCGTGTATATTATTGCCAGCAACTAAAGTCTTTTGTTTTACTCACTCACTCCCTTGCAAGACTATTTGTTTATTCTTGTACTGGGGAACTCAAGATAGCTTCCGGAACATCAGCTGGTGTGTTTAGGGCGGTGCTGCTGTGCAGGGACTCTCCATACCCTGTCATTTGGTTATGGGCCCAGGCTCCGCCCCCTGACCACGCCCTGTTTGTTTTTATGGACTCTGTGTGTGTGAGTGCAGTATTGTTGCTGATTAAGTGCAGAAATGGCTAGCAGTGCTATGAACCTAGTTCCCCTGTTGAATGGGACTAATTACCAAGCTTGGGCTACAAAATGTTCACTCCTGTTAAAGAAGGAGGGTTTGTGGGGTGTGGTAGAAGCACCCATAAACCTAGCTGCCCTGGATATGCAGGATGAGGAAGACTGGAAAACAGCTGAGAAGAACCAGCAAGCCCTTGCTATAATTGGGCTTACAATTGCTGATTCACAGCTTGTGCACATTCGTGGAGAGAGCTGTGCTGCCGCCTGCTGGCGGACCTTGCAAAGTTTATATGTAAGGACCAGTATTGGAGCACAAATTCAACTGGCCCGACGCCTTTTTCGTACCCAGTTAGCTGCAGGAGGAAGCATGTCAGAGCATGTGCAGCTGCTTACTGGGCTCCTGTTAGACCTGCAGGAGAAAGGGCTGGAGTTCAACGAACAACAGAAGGCGTGCATCCTTCTGTCCTCCCTGGATGATTCTTACGAGCCCTTTGTCGTTGCGTTAGAGGCTTTACCGGTGCGTGACCTCGTCTTCCAGCATATAAAAGGGCGTCTCCTGGAGGAATCCCATCGGAGAATGGAGCGAGCAGCTCACCGGGAGACAGTCACCAGCCAAGCTCCTAACGGCAATGGGCAGACCCCTTCTGCAAACCTAGTGCGGAAATGTTTTGCCTGTGGGAGGCCTGGCCACCTCTCTAAGTTTTGTCCCAAGAAGGCAGGCAAACAGTTTTCCAATAAGCCACGGAGGAAATGGCCATCGGCATCGCCAGCAGTTGTGCCTGTTCTTCACTCCTTAAAGACACAGTGCACTCAATGGGTGGTTGATAGTGGGGCCACTAGATCTATAGCAACCTTTAAACAATGTTTTAAGACTTTGACTGATACCAACCTTGCTGTTTCACTTGCTAATAATTGTAAAATCCCTGCGGTTGGTGAGGGTGAGGCATTCTGTTCCCCGTTAGGGACCACCTTGAAAATGCTTTACATCCCTAAGTTCATGAACCTTATCTCAGTCAAAGCCCTTGATGAGGCAGGCTACTCTGTTTTGTTTAAAGGTGGTAAGTGCACTATAACAAAAGGGTCTGATACATTTATTGCGCAGCAGAAAGATGGACTTTATGTGCTACAGAGCAAAGGTCCAGCTGCAGCTAATGTTGGTCAGTGTAATAAGCCAGAGCACTGGAATTGCATCCATTTGTTACATAGACGAATGGGACACTGCAGCTTTAAGGCACTCAACAAAACCCTTTCTTTGGCTAAAAGGATGAAGGTAAACCCTTGTTCAAAGTACCTTAACTGCAACACATGTGGTGAAGAGAAAAGTAAGGCTGCTCCTGCCAATAGGATGCAGGGTTTCACAACTAGTTCGCCCATGGAGTTGGTATTCGTGGACCTCATTGGCCCACGCAAGCCATCGTTAGGGGGAGCAAAGTATATTCTTAACATTGTGGACCATTATAGCAGATATGGGTTCACAAAGCTGCTTAAAAGAAAGAGTGAGTGTTTAATGGCTTTCTCAAATTGACTGAGAGCAATAGAGCGCAGAACTGGCAGGAAATTAAAATGTATGGTCACAGACCAAGGGACGGAGTTTGTTAATCAGGCTTTTGCAAACTTCCTCAATAGGAGGGGCATCCAACATAAACTCTGCGCCCCATACAGACCCCAGCATAATGCTATAGCTGAGCGTCGGGGGCAGACGTTGCAGGGGGTCATCCGCACACTGCTCAATGATGCGCAGGTGCCGGATGCCTTGTGGGGGGAGGCCACATTGTGTACCACCCACCTAATTAATTTGACAGTAAATGCCACTACAGGGCAAATCCCATATACCCTATGGCATGGTCGCCAACCTGATATCAGCCATCTCAGGGTCTTCGGAGTTCCCGCGTGGGTCCATATTCCGAGCCAACTAAGGCGCAAAGGTAAACATCGTGCTAGAAAGTTAATCTTTGTTGGTTATGAATCCAACAAAAGGTGTTACCGTTTCTGGCTCCCTGGCACAAAACAAATTTTTAATAGTGCCAGCGCGAGATTTTTGGAGCACGTGGGGTGGGAGAGGCTAGAACGGGGCCCTCTGCCCATCACTCCTAATGGGTACCCTGTACCAGTGGGCACACCCTGTGGGTCTGGGTTTTCAGGTACTCAGGACCACACTCCTGGTTCTTCAGGTATAGAAAGGACCACAATTAAGAAAGAAGATGTACCAGAACTGTCACAAGATAGTGAACTCCCTGTGATAAAAGAGGAAGAGGTTGAGGAAGAGGAGGATTCCCAAAGGGAGACCTCTCCTGAGCCTGAACCGACTGTACTCAGGCGATCAGGCAGAGATAGAAAGGCACCAGATCGCTATCAGGCATGTACAGCCTTGGTAGAGCCAATGAGCTTTACTGATCTGTGTAAATTTCCTCCAGAAGATAGGAAGCCATGGCAAGAGGCCATGAATAAAGAGCTAGCCTCTCTTAAAGATCTGAAGGTCTTCGAGGAGGTGCCTACCCCATCAAGCAAAAGGGTGCTTGGATGCAAATGGGTATTTAAGGTTAAGCATGGGGCAGATGGCCAGCCTTTGTGCAAAGCGAGGTTAGTCGCTCAAGGCTTTGGCCAGAGTCAGGCAGATTATGATGAGGTGTTTGCCCCAACTCTCAGGGCCACTACTCTGAGAGCAGCTCTGACCTGGGCTGCAAAGAACAATTATGTAGTCAGGCACGTGGATATATCAACAGCTTACTTAAATGCTCCATTGCGACATGAGCTGTATATCCAGAAACCTCCCGAACTATCAATACCCACTAACAGGAACTGTTGTTGGAAGCTCTTGAAAAGTTTGTACGGGCTTCGCCAGTCGGGTTTTGAATGGAATACCTGCCTAGTAGACCACCTAAAGAGTATTGGGTTCGAGGCAGGGATTGCTGATCCTTGTCTCTTCCGCAGGGTGTCTAGGGGTGTAACAACAATGTTACTTGTGTTCACGGACGATATTGCGATATTGGCGCCGACTGAGGAGTCTGCTATTTCTGTCATTAATAGCATTAAGGAACGCTTTAAATTAAAGGACTTGGGCAATATCAAGTCTTATCTAGGGGTAGATATCACCAGAACCACTACTGGTTTTAGGCTGACTCAAGCTAAGAAAATATGTCAGTTATTAAAAGCTTATAACCTTGAGTTGGCAAAGCCCTGTCGTACTCCTATGGCCATAGATTTCCTCCGTGACACGCCAAAGAGCCCAGACTTTGATAGCGGGATCTACAGGTCGCTAGTAGGTAGTTTGTCCTACTTAGCAAACTGGACTCGTCCCGACATTGCCTATGCAGTGGACCAGTTGGCAAGGCACTGCGAACAGCCTACAGTTCGTCACTGGGAGGCTGCCAAGAGAGTACTTAGGTACTTGAAGTTCTCTTTGCACAAGGGGCTCCATTTAGAACCTAAGGGAGAACTAAAACTCACGGTGTACGCAGATGCCAGCTTTGCCACAGACACTGAGACTAGGAAGTCTACTTCAGGCATGGCTGTACTGTTAGGTAATTCCCTAGTAGACTGGAAATCGCTTAGACAGAAACACATCAGTTTGTCTACCATGGAGGCGGAATTTTCCAGTCTATCACTGACATGTACAGAGGTGATCCACCTCCAACAGCTCTTAAAGGACATGGGTATTGGTACTGATAATCCAGTACGAGTATATGAAGACAACCAGGCAGCGATCACGACTGCCAACAGTATAGGTGTCAGAACCAGGTCAAAACACACTGACATAAGGTATTTGAATGTCAGGGACTCTGTCCGCAGAAAGGTTATTGAATTGTGCTATATTCCCACTGAGGAAAATGTAGCTGATTTCCTCACGAAACCTTTGTCTGCTGTGAAACACAGGTATTGTGCTGAGTTGTGTGGCATGTTATGATTGAATGTCTGTAATGACTGTATCCACTGTAATAATGCTCACATGTATATATTGAATTGTCCAAGTTGCAAGGGGGAGTATGATAGGGCCATAGGTCTACATTGCAACTTGACAATGGTATATTGGTCTGTACCTTTAAGACCATGGGGTGTTGCTTCACAAGCAGCTATTGTGAAGGAAATAAGAGCGAGCAAGCTTCTGGGTTTTTCCCTCTCTCTCATTGATGCTTTCTCAGCTGCTTGCTTTCTGTGCTACCGCGTTTTGGATTCCTGTGACCATCGGTCAGAAGAAGCCTTGAACTTTGGCTATATCTTGTGGACACATTGTGGACAAAGAACGCTACCTCCAGGTTTGGGAGTTGTTTGTTTTCATTCTTGTATTCGTTCAAAGACAACAGAAAGCTGAAGATAAGCTTGGTATATTATTTCTTCGTTTATGTTATTTCCCTGCACTGTATATAGAAGCCAGCACTCGTGTATATTATTGCCAGCAACTAAAGTCTTTTGTTTTACTCACTCACTCCCTTGCAAGACTATTTGTTTATTCTTGTACTGGGGAACTCAAGACAGCTTCTGGAACATCAGCTGGTGTGTTTAGGGCGGTGCTGCTGTGCAGGGACTCTCCACACCCTGTCATACATCAAATTGCAAACAAAAATTTGTATAGTCAAAGCAATGGTATTCCCTGTGGCAATGTATAGTTGTGAGAGCTGGACCATTAGGAAAGCTGAGTGCAGAAGAATAGATGCCTTTGAGATGTGGTGTTGGAGGAGAGTTTTGAGAGTCCCCTGGACAGCGAGGAGAAATAGGTCAATCTTAGAAGAAATCAACCCTGACTGCTCCTTAGAAGGTAAAATTGTAAAGATGAAGCTAAATTACTTTGGACATCAAATGAGAAGAAAAAGGGGGTAGCCAAAAATGAGATGGCTAGATGGTATTGTAGACACAATGGGCACAAAGCTGAGCGAGTTGAGGAGGATGGTGGAGGACAGAGGTGCCTGGTGGACAGTGGTCCATGGGGTTGCAGAGGGTCAGAATTGACTGTGTGACTGAACAACAACAAAACATTCACTAGTAAAATCACTGATAAAATCCAGGTACTATATCTGCTAAAACAATCACAATTCCTTTGTCATCTTGGTAAAAACTATTCAATAACATGCTGACTTTTGATAAAACGGGATTGTAGTTTTTTAGCTGCCAGAGCAAATTGTGCTATGATGTATGTAAGAAAAGCCTGGTTGACAGCAAACAGACAGAACTCCTTTAAAATGTGGCTGAACAATAGGAGTTAAAAAATCTTCCTCTTGGATCCTTATAAAGAGGACAGAACAGTAAATAATGGAATATATCTTCAACCTGATTACACTCATAGACACATATCTGCTCCTCAACTGGAAGCCCCTGATATCTACCTCCTCAGTACACAGAGGATATCTGCTGGAATCTAAGTTCCATAAAAGCTCAGTGACGTTATAGAAAGGTCAGTGCCTCCAGATAATGTGGTCTCTCATGATTTACTTGTAGGTGGGGATACCAGCTAGAAAAGTGGCCCCCAACAATAGCAGCCCTAGCTTGATAAATATCCGCTTCAGAAATCAATTTCTTAGAGAATTAAAACTAAGCAACTTACATAATGTAAGGTTATAATCTTTTAATTTGTCACAAACTGAAGTTGTTCCAACCAACAACATTTTGTCAAAGAGTGGTGCTCTAAGTTATTTATTCTCTGCCAGTATCTAAAATAAGCCAGCAATTGAGGGAAGACCCGTCTTGGCTATGAGTCAAAGGTATTCCAGGAGAAAAGCAGAATCTCACCATATTAGATGGGGGATTATTTATTTATTTATAATTTATGGGAACTATTATCTCCAGCACAAGGAAAAAGGCCTTCTTGGTCATAGCCCCCACACTATGGAACCTCCTCCCAGTAGAACTATGCCTCCAGGCCCAGTTGCTACCTTTTAGGAAAAAACTGAAGATGTGGTTGGCAAAATGGGTCTGGGGGCTGGGATTGTTTACAAGATCCCCTTTCTGTCTTGTCTGAGGCTCCCCCCTCCTGTAGTTAATTTTTAATGCTAAGGTATGCAGATTTTATATTTGTTTTTAGATAGTAAATGGCACAGTAGTGGGTAATTTTAAGGGTTTTTTTGTTTTATATTAGTTTTAACTTGTGTACACCACCCAGAGTCCATTGGATAGGGCAGTATATAAATCTATTAAATTAAATTAAATTAAATTTTAAAAATATAACTTTTCTCAGCATTGGTGGAAAGTTTTGGAAGCATGAAAAGGGACAGCCTCTACAGAGAACAAAACAGGGGTTCCCAACCTGTTCGAACTGGGGCTGGGTCTTGCTCTCTCAGTCAGCTGCAAGGGCTGGGTGGCCATTTTGTCCTGTCTATGCAATGAGGGTGGACATTTTGTCTCAACAGCTTCAAAGAGGGTGGACATTTTGTTTCTCAAATGCTCCTTGGATGGGTGTGTGGCCCATATGAAATGGTGCCATGGGATGGATCCAGCCCACAGGTCTTAGGTTGGGAACCCCTGCTATAGGAGATTCAGCCTTGAGGTTTGTCTGTAATTTGAAATAATTGAGAAACATGTTAAGAGATGAATAGCCAAATGTGAAAGTGAAGCTTGCAAAATTATTTTAAGAAATTAAAATAAAATCTCATCATATTATTCATTACTTCTTAGCATCCAGGCCATTATTATTGTTGCTATCACTCTGAGCAATGAATTCCTTGCATTCTGGGTGATTAACATGCTGCCTTGCTCTGTTCAGCAGAACAGAGAAATGCAGGGACATATCCTTCAAATCTGACATGGCACCTTGCAATTATTTACAAGAGGATAAAAGGCAGAACTAAATAATGCTTCCCTTGTTGCTTAAAACCTAGAAAAAGCATACTGGCAAATTGCCTTTAACAATGCCTTAAAGCACCTTAAAAAGTAATTTTTGAAAGTAAAGTGAAGACTGAACATTACTCATTACATCAGAAAGGAATGGTGTCCCCTTGCCATGTTGCTTTTATTATAACATTGTAACTACTTATTACACTAGTCATTAGTCAAAAAGTAACTCTGCCAAGCAGGAAGATAGCTTGGAACTAGTCACTTTCATGTTTGATGAAAGAGCCTGTATTTCTAAAAACAAACAACCAGGGCTTGCTATGAACTGTATCCCTTTTAAAATGTGTTTGCAACATTGCTTTTAAGGGCACACAACCTGAAATTTAATTCCTGTCATTCTTAAAAGTTGAAAAAATGTTTTCATGGAGACCATTCTTCAATTTTTCTCTTTCTAAAAGTGACTGTGAATGGATGATCCGTGGAGTCTGGTTGGGAATCTAGTCTAGGCAAAATAACAGGGTAAGAAGCAAGCAACTAGATATGGGTAGTCAATCTGATGGCTTCTGCTGGCTTTGCCTTGGAGGCAAGCTGCTTTTGCGCAATATTAGGAAACAATTCCACTTCTTTCCAACTTTGGCTTGTTTCTGACTTCTAAACCTCCTCCCTCCCATTCCAGCTGGAATTCTGGAAATCAGGGAAGTAGAATTTTCTTCCTAAAAGTGGCATATATTTCCAAGTTCTTTCATGATCTGAGGATAAAACTACATGCTACATTAAGCATCATTTTTGCCAAGTGTTCTTAACATTTCACAAATGGTCTAAAGAAGAAACAATTGACCCTGCCTTCCTTATGCACCATGGTTCTGATCTGAGATCAGGAGTCCATGTGGCAGCTTTGCATAAAGAAAACAAGTCACTCGTGCTTTTAAAGGCGGAAGACAGGCTTCATTTAGCAGGCAGAATCCTAGTTTAGATCTACCATGCTGTATTACCCTAGGTAATATTCGTAATTGACTTTCATTTGGCTACAACTGGCGCACCTAGTGGGTAAACCAAATTTGTTTCCCAATTACTTGATTGAGGGCTCTGGGTTTTTTATTTCCCCTTACTCTGGCCACTAAGGAAGCTTCAGCTAAAAAAAAAAAGGACATCTGGGAAGGTAGTATGCAGATATCCGGCATCCTACATTTGTTGACTGGGGGCTGATAAAAGATGCCGCCTGCTGTTCCCCTCACATCTAAGAGAGAAAGCCCAGCTGAACATCATGCCATGAACTTTTGGGACTTTCCTTTATCAGTTTCCTACCTTAGATACAATAAATTGATGCACGTCTGAAGAAGTGATCTTGAATTATGAAAGCTTGCACAATGTTTGATTTTTTTAAGTGATCCTATAAAGATATCACCTTCCTCCTGCCTTTATTTTGTGTATGGATCACACAGCTGTCTTTGTTTGTTTATGCTGTACGTGTAATGGAATAAGCCATGTTGGAGAATAGCCACTAATTAACAAGTGGCTGCTTGCATTCCTGGTCACATGGTAATCATGCAACTTGGTAAACAAGAATGTGTGTGGGAACTATTGAATTAATGGCCATTTGCCACAGGGATTTCTGTCATTATATGTACACTGGCATAAATCTACAACAGGATTAGTACAGGAAGCACATATGGAGAGGTTATCTCCTTGAGGTGGGATTGTGTGTGTGTGTGTGTGTGTGTGTGTGTGTGTGTGTGTGTGTGTGTGTGTGTGTGTGTGTGTGTGTGTGTGTGTGTGTGTGTGTGTGTGTGTGTGTTGACAGCACAATCTTTCTACATAATTCCGAAAAATGTTGTCTCCAAACCCCCAAAACTAACAGGGAGTTTTGTGGCATCTTAAAAGCAAAAAAGTTTTATTTAGCTTAAGTTTTGTGTCTGCATTAGTTCCTTTCTTCAGATGTAATATAGCTACAGTCAATGAAACATGTGCCAGATAAAACTTATTAGTCTTTATGTTGCCAAAAAACTAACTTGTTGCCATAAGACATGCACATGGGCTGCCCTTGCCCATCAACACCTATTTTTAACTCTACCCCATCCATTCCAGTATTATCCAATGAGAGCTGCATCAGGAGATAAGCTGCAACATTTATATGGGGAGGATGTTTATGCCCAGCTGTCTTGGCTGTTGGAAGAAGAAAATGTTAAATGCTGATAGAAGTTTTCTTTTTTATAAAGAGTTAAAATATGGACTGTGGGGAACAGCTGTTATGCAGCTCCAAAACATTGCCCAAAAGTTAGGGATATTCACTAAGCTGTTACTTTCATAAATCAAAATTAGACAGCAAATGGGTGGCTGAAGTGGTGCTGTTGTTTTTGCCAGGGGTTTGTGGAGGCCTCCGAGACCTGCAACAAAATGGTCATTGTTTGAGCCAGACACAGCACGTTTGGCTGTGGCCTCTCCCTGGTCACAGATCAGGAGAAAATCCTGAGGGGAAATAGCTCAGTTTGCTGAATGGAGTGTCTTTTTCTTTCACATTAATCTCTACATAAAGCTAGATCATAATTATTTGATGCCCTGTTTTTGCCCTTGCAGTTTCAGTTAAAAACAACAACAACAACAACAACAACAAAACATATAAATTGAACGATCAAGGAAACTTTTATTTATTTGGAATTTGCAATTTCACTGTTTCTGACATTTTTTTTTTTTTTGTAATTGCTTTAGTCCTAAATTAATATTTTGGTAGATGATGCAAAGATGAATTAAATCATTGTTTTCCCTCCCAATTGCACAACACCAAATTTGACTGGTATGGGTCTTCTCAGTAAGGAGAGGATTATATTGTACGTTTCTACTGTTGTAGCAGAAGATGAGATGGGACAGCAATTCCAGAGTCATACAGATCAGGATATTTTATTGTGCAATGGTTCACAGAGAGCTACCACACAGAGAGCTACCATACTACCACACGGATGTCAGAGGTGAGAAGCATCTCAGAAAGGAAAAAAAATAGTAGCAAACCAATGTATGCAGCTTGAAAATGGCTAGATAAACAGGGTTGTATTAATTTATGAAGTCCTTTATGGCCTGGGACCTCGGTACCTGATGGAGCATCTCCTTTGACTAAATTCCGCCCAGATTACTTAGGCTTCCCAGGCATTAAAGCTCTGAATGCTTCACCCTGAGGAAGGCTCATAAGGTTATGACTAAGACCCAGGCCTTTTTTGGTGGTGGCTCCAAGAGTCTGCAATACCCTTCCTGCATACATTCACCTGGCCCTTCATCCTCCAGGAATTTCAGAAGCAGGGAAAGGCTGAACTTTTCAGGAGGCTTTCTGTGATATTCTGCACCCCCACCCCTCACCCCTCGCTTGAAATTTATGATATTTTTTTGGTTAAATGCTTGGCCCATTATATTTTTGCTAAGTTGTTTTAACTTGTCTGCTGTTTTATGTATTTTAACGGATTTATTTATATGACTGTTTTCATTTGCTTGTTCACCATGCTGGGTGGTCTCAGACCACAAGGGCAACATACAAATGTAATAAATAAAATAAAGTAAAACTCTGCCATTGCCCGGATGAGAAAGGAGGAGAATTGGGCGTCCAGCAAGCAACCCATCCCTGTAAAACTATCATAGCTACAGAAACAGCATGCTGTCCGATATGCTACATAGCAGGGGAGGATCTGTCTAAGTAAATCTAAAGGAAAGTAAAAGAAAGGAAAATTAAAAAAAAACCTAGACACGTAAGAGCTAAGGATGCAAAGCTCTTTACCTTGCTAAATGAACTGCCTCCCATGTTGACAGTTTATAAATCTTGCATTCTGTCTACCTTTAATATGAAGAATTTTTCAACTTTTGACAAATTATTGTCAACCTGAAGATAATTTCTCACACACCCTTGGCTGTGACATATACCTTAACAAAATACTTCAGGATTGGTATTGTTCTTGGCCAAGTTAGTAAGACCATAAGACAGCCATGGACAAATCACAGCTCTCTTTCATCTTTGGATGTATCATCAGACAAGCAAAACCAACAAAGATGTGTGTGTGTGTGTGTGTGTGTGTGTGGGGTGATAGATGAGAATTAACTCTTGAGTTATTCTTTATAATGGACAAGAAGTTGCTATTTCCTATTAGTAAAACTGTGGTGCTTATGGTACTGCTCATAAACAGCTCTTTCCAACAAGTTGACTGAAATATCATTAACTGGTTGTCTAACATGGACAGTGAGGACTTAATTCAACTCTCTGCTCTATTTCCTCTCTTAAACAGGTGAGTGCCAGGATTTCAGTCAAATCACTCATCACAGGAAGGAGAAACAGCATCCATTATAGTTCAGTTGCAGGTGAAAAGCCTTGCATTGTGGAAAGTCCCAGATTCTCTGGCATCACCAGTTTTTAAAAAGCTGCTCTTGCAGTTGATGGGACAGAACAAGGATGGGCTACCATAGAGCACCAATATAGGAGACACCAGTCCCTTTTGATGAAAGTCGGACATAACTGGAATATTATTTCTGATTTTCCAAAAAGCCTTTTCTTTATTTTCTGGCCAGAACAACATGTGAAGGGCTGTCGATATATCTGAGATGTTACAGACATCTGATGGCACAATTTTCAATTGTGAGAACAAGCTCTTTCTTATAACGGATGGCTTAGGCCATATCGAAGGCCTGGAGTCCACAGGAATCCTGTCCCTTGGTGGATCCGGTGCAGACTGTGAACCCTATTATTTCTACCTCTTGGCTACAGCCTCTGTCAGAAATCCTCGAGGGGACATATAGTATGCAAAAGCAAGATTCTTACATACATGGAGAAACCTTGAAAAAATCAGTGATCCTAACATCAGACTCTTCATCCTCCACCCATATAGGGTGATGAAAGTGGTGACAGAGGAAGACAGGGCTTGCATGTTGTCCCTTTTTGTGTGTTTTGCTGAACAGACTTATACACAGTGATGTGATGTGACAGGTTCACACCAGTTCGCCAGAACCGGTAGTAACTTTTCCCAGTGTCCTGGAGAGCCGGTAGCAGCTTTTGGGGGAAACCACCTTTGGGCCTTACCTTTTCACTGGTTCCCCCACTGTGCATGCGTGCCAAGCACTTGGTGTGCATGCACACCTACAGTGCTTGTTGTGTATGCACGGTCTCCTTGCTGTCCTCCCAAGCAGGGAGGAGGGAGAGAAGCTGCTAGCCTGAAGCTCCCTATAGCCTGCTCCCAAGGGTAAGTGAGTCACCTTTGGATGTGTTGTGTCTGTGTGTATTTTAATGTGTATTTAATACCTTTACCTATAGTGACGTACTACCACAGTTCCTAAAAAGGCCTGGTGGCCTGGCTTGGAGTTTTTAAGCAAAGTCTTGGAGTTACCTCATCAATAAGCTACACCTGTGCTTTTCCAATTGCTGTTCCAATCGGAAAACCCTTAAGGAGGTACAGCTGTTTTACATTTACATTAAGGCATATTATCCTAGAGACCTGGTACAATGACCATATCCATCTTGCAACATGGTGCTGCCCAGACACCTATACTAACAGGTACCATTATGGGCCATTTGGAGATAATGTCTTGGAATTCCATATCATACAAGATTTATATGAAAAGAGGAGAAGGACAAAGACCATGAGGCAGACCCAGAGGAAGGTGGAGAGAAAACATCAAAAAGAAACATTAAAGGAACACCAAATAACACCAGTGGAGGCTGCTAGGAGTGTCAAAGCAAGAACTTTGCATCTCCCTTGACACCCAAAGTGGTAAAAGAAGAAGGAGAAGACCATTATTACCTGTGTTTTTCTTGTGGGGATAGGAATAGTGAATTGGGAAATCTTGCCTGGGCCTGTAACTCATTGTTTTCTAAGCTGTAGTTTAAGGAGACTTTGGTGCCAGCATGGGAAGAGATGATTAGGGGTAAGTGGTAAGTTTAGCAGGGAAAGGTGAAAGGAGTCAAGAAAAAGCAAGAGAAATTGCCAGAGGAGAAAGAAGAGGAGGTCGAGGAAGAGGAGTGGAGCTTGATAAGAAAGTCTTTCTGCTTTTATCTTCTCTGTGGATGGGACATCCTAGAGTACAAGAACCTGGACATGTGGATGTACAGGACCATCAATACAGTTATGAACTGTGAAGTGGCTTAGAAAGCGCAGAACAAGGCAGTACAGATCACCCATATGCAATTTCCCATATTAGAGGAAGATTAATCTGCCAATCCAGTTTACTTTTTAAACTGAACTGGGAAGAGAGGCATCCTGTCCTTTGTCTGAGGTAGTAAAACAACTTGGAACTGGTCCTAGAGCAATCTGTGTCTTTCTGTGCCTTCCCTTGCTCCATTTAAATGAAGAATTCAGATGGGAAATCAGCAAATCTTCTATTTCTTGGTTGACTTTTTTCTTTTCAGAAAGTCTTATCCAAAACAAATATATAAAAACTCTTCCAGTAACCTGCAAATCTACTGCTTTCCTCTTGATCGTTCAACATAATGGAAAAGGAGACATAAAGAGTTTTTGCTTTGCGTTTTAGTAGGCAATGATACACAGGGAAAGTGCTTTCCTTTCTTCAGGAACTGCAGAAAAGAAGGACGGAATCAGAGAAGTAGGCAAAGATAGGGGGCAACCTGGTGTTGCTGCCCTCTTTCCTTCCTCCTGCCTCTGATAAGGAGGTGGAAAGCAGTGGGCTGGCTGGCAGCAGCTTGAAACTGAGTTCTGGTGCCTCTGGTGCCATACAGACCAGTCATTACTGGTATATCACTATGTTCCATACACAACAATGAATGCAATCTGTTGACTAATAGGTGGAAACTGCAAATAATTCTTCCTTGACACATTACTCTGGGATGTAGATTCTGGCTCTGTTGCTCACCCTAATGCTTATGGCGTGTTGTTTGTGGGTGAAATAGTTCAGAGTCCAGAGAGTGCTCCTTTTGACTTCTCCTATACAGGGTGTATGTTTGAGACATCATCAGTCCCAGAGCTATCTCTGCAGTAGAGTTGACCCAGCCATTAACACAAATATAGGTATCATTATGAAAGGATACCACTCTGGGGTTCATGTAGGATTCATAACAGAACATGCTACAGACACATGTTAATATACAATAAAGACATCTGAACTGATAACATGTGTGTGTGTGTGTTTGTGTGTGAGAGAGAGAAACTTAAAAATATAGCCATATGTTAAAAGCATCATACATTAGTTATAGGGTGGGAATGTGTTCCCCTCTCTTCTTCCCTCCCCACCTTCCTGCCCTTTCAAAATCTAAAATGGACTATATTACAAACAGCTTGTTAAGTGTGCGACAGATCGACTCAAAACTGAGGTCCTTGTACTTGTCAGGCCTGCACATTTTGCTAATAAACTGACTACATACACAAACGGTCTGTTTTAGGGGCTTAGGTTCCTATTACACCGATTCATGTTTCAACAGGACAGCCGGCCTCCAAAGTTTGTGTTTTCAGCCGGACAAGTAAGTGGATGCATGTGCATTGCAATTCCAGACATCATTCCAGACCAGATGTGGTGCCTTTATTTTTAGTACACCAGGAGTGTCTGCTGACCTTCGGTCACCCCATGTCTAAGGAAAGATTGACTGCTCTGGGTTTTCATATGGTAAATTATATATATATATATATGAGAGAGAGAGTACAGAGCAGATTTAAAAATTAATTCAAGATTAATTCCGTGGTGACTTGCATGTGAAATGACTTGGCCAACAGATGAAAAAAAATTGAAGATTTTGCAACAAAGAAAAATATATGTAAAAATATAGGCAATTGAGTACCATTTCCCCAACAAAATTATCAGCAGATTTTTTTCATTCATCATTTGAGGCTTTCTTCTCTTTTCTTTATGTGCATGCGTGCGTGTACACACACACACACACACACACACACACACACACACACACACACACACACACACACACACACACACACACACACATGCTTGCTATGCAAGCTTCGTTCAAGCCACACTCCTGTCACTAAAGCTAGGTTTTCAGTGTGCATTCAGCAAATAAGCGATATGCAATGGTTCTCATGATAAAAATCTATCTTTATGGAGAAGGAGGGGACATCTTACAATGGAATGGGTCTACCAGAAGCAAGAGACGAGAAAAGTACTTGGAATCACATTCACCACATCCATCGATCATCTGTCTGCCTTTCTTTCAGTGCAGGAGGGAGAGAGAAAGAGAGAAACAGAAAGGGGGAAATTAATCAAACAAGCCTTTTCATTTAAGACCATGTTTTATTGTAATGATAGCATTACAGTATAATGATGTAACAAACACATTCTCTTTCAACATTTTTAAAAAGCTGAATTTGTGCCTTTATCTATTTCTGTATAATGAAATCAAGGTGGAAGAGCTGGAGGCTAAAAGGATTGCTTAAAATATTTAT
This sequence comes from Furcifer pardalis, assembly GCA_030440675.1. Lineage (NCBI taxonomy): Eukaryota > Metazoa > Chordata > Lepidosauria > Squamata > Chamaeleonidae > Furcifer > Furcifer pardalis. The sequence continues at coordinate 38,935,071 of CP126890.1, read as the reverse complement.
CCCACAATCTGTCAGAGTGTATCTTTAAATCCAACCCACATTCTCCGATGTTGCAAAGCATCAGCTTCTCACATCCCTCCATCAATAGTAAAGCGAAACATTGGCTACTCATTACCTGTATCACCTATACATCATCTTCTGAATTGCAATCTGTGCATTTATTTTATTAAATCCAGGCCAAGTTATATTTAGTGTAGTTTGTAAAAATTGATTTTGGGGGAGGGATCCCTTTAAAAGTCAACTTATGTGTTATAGTTAGAATTTCATTAAAGGGACTTTCTTTGGTGCTGAAAAACATCTGACCACCACAGAATTACTATTATCTACTTCTCATAGTTTGCAAATAATCTTGCTTTATTTTGTGGTCACTTAAACATAGTGTTTATTTCCAAGCAAGATTGTTCAGGCACAAAGGTTTGCTAGTAGAATATCTTTTGAATACTGACATGGGCTCTGTTTCTAATGACAAACTATCTGTAACATCTGATCTGACCCTCTGTGTGGCAAATCCACCCTATGAAATGATCCCATCCCAAGATATCATAAATGGTAATATGTCCCCTTCAATTCCATTGGGCATGTCTCTTAGGCAGTACATGCTGATATGCAGATACTCAATGATGGACCTTGTAGGTAGGATTCCAAGGATAGTCCAGAAGTCTGGGTACCTGTATTGATCCCTTTGTGCATCCCTAAGTGGTTTAATATTGTTTTAAAAGTGTAACTTTTTTCTTTAAAAAATCTGCTGTATATCAGGTCCTTTGAGGAGGGAAAATTATAGTTTATTTGTGTTGAAAAGAAAAGTAGAAGAAAAGGCTCCCTCCTATTTCTGCAGTTTGTATCCTTTCATGTCCTCCCCTGTCCTTTTCTACGTCTCTAGATCTGAAATTCATGGTACTGTGGTCCCCACCTGTTATAACAAATTGGAAAGGGACAAGATGTTGGATGACTGTAAGACCATGTCTCAGTGTAGACTTTGAGCATTTAATCAATGACATTGTGGCAGGAAAGTCAAGGAAGGCTAATTTCTAACCAAATATAACATATTTTCTTCATCTACTGCCACCAACTCAATGTGTTCCCCAGCTTGTCCTTCTCTTTCCTTGTTTGTAATCACATGTTGTCTTAACCCCAATAATGCCAGATTTAACAGGACACATATGTGTGTGTGTGGAGGGGTCTGTGTGTCACTTTGTCTTTGGCTTCTTTCTTCCATTGTGTTAATGGGAAATGGTCAAACACCTTTGACGGGGTCCACATTTGCACATTTAGATGAAGACAGTGCACATCCTTAAAGCAGATTGTCACATTAAAACAAACAGTAAATCAGTACAGTTTAAAAATAAAATTTAAGCAGCAACAAAAATGGCAACAATTGAAGACCCTGCACACCAATCAGAAGTCAAAGACCTATCAAGGTAAAAAAATAATAATCTGCCTACCAGTGGAAGAAAAACAGGGATGAATTTGCCTTTCCTTAGCCGAGAATATCATTGCCTGAGAGCTGCTATAGAGGAAATTTTTGAAGTAGTAGCTGTGTTACTCTGTGTTTCAAGCATATCAGAGAGTAAACAAAACAAAACAGACAAAAATCATTGTGGCACCTTAAAGACTAACTCCTGTATTTTAATGTTAGCTTTTGTGGATCAAGTTCACTTGAAAGCGAGACTTCATGAAATTATTTTATACATCTCAGGTACAGAGGTACAGAATGGTTGGCGAACATAACAGATAGTGATAGAGAGATTTTTCTTGTGACATCACCAAAGCTATTTCCTGTCTTAACTAACTTTATTAACTTTTTATATTCCTCCAACTTGTTTAATGCTGCCTTATGCTTTTATGCTACCCTAATATACTTGGATATTGGATGGGATATGAATATAATAATAATAATAATAATAATAATAATAATAATAATAATAATAATAATAATAATAATAATAATAATAATAATAATAATAATAATAATAATAATAATAATAGACAATGGAGAAAGGAGCTCATAGGATAAAGAATAACATTGAAAGGTGGATATAGCTGAGGAACTCAACCATTGCTATGTTACTTGTAGGACCCTGAATAGGCTGAGGACTGGAGTCCTAAATGTAAGATCAACATGCTCAAGTGGGGGTTCCTGGCGGACAACAACACACTGTATGAATGTGGAGAGATATAGAATCCGGATTACCTACTGGTCTGCCAGTTACTACCATAAACGTGTACCAATGAGTATTTAAGTTTTACCAATGACAAAGCCAAGAAAGTGGTTTCATTTTAGAAGTTTGAAGTCTGACCTAGCACAAAAGAAGAATAACCTTTTGTTTACTTTAATCTTCTTTCCATTTCCCACTCCTGGCACACAAAGAACATATTTTTAGAATATTCGAGAAAGTAACGATGTCCAAGAAAATTTTCCTGATATTTGTTCATCTCTTTATATTTGTCCGATATACTTCACACATTATATACTGTTCTCAGTCTTTGGTGCCACCCTCAGATTCATCTGGAGTAATCCAAGTCCCACAAAAACAGCTGGACATTGAAAGAACAAGGATGTTTCATTGCTATATGAATTGAAATAGTTTAAAAAGAGTTTTAAAAGAGTTTTAAAAAGGCGTGGCACACACATAAAGTAATTTGTTCTTTAATATTTTGCATACCATCTGCATTAGCATAAAAGTGCCTTCACTTGCATATGACAAGGGACAAGATTTTCACCACCAGCTCTTCCATTGAATCAAGAAGTAAATTTTATTGTTCAATAAAGTCTCATTTTTTGCCAGATACCGAAAAATGCCAGTGAACATACTGAAACGAAAATGTCTTAAAAGTCATGAAGTTAATTATACTTGTGAAATTAACAGCTTATCAAACATATAAGGAAGTGATAAACGATGAGAGAAATTTGGCCTTCAGCAGCAATATGCATAATGAATCAACGTTCCATATCAGTAAAATATAGCACTATGAAAAATTTATATAAAATCTAATATAAACTGTTTTTAAAAGCATCCTTTTGGAATTATTTTTGTGGGATTTTACCCCCCCACCCCCCCGAACTTTAAAGAAACTGCATTTCCTTAGATTTCTTACACATATGTGATGTTTAGTGCCATTGAAAAAAGTTGTCTAAATCCAATATTAGTCTCAAATATAGCAGGCCTTCTGAAATGAATTGGACCTGTTAGTTGCAGGAAATGTAAGTTCTATTGATTTCAATAAGTCTGTTCTAGCTGGGAATCACTGACTAGGGTTAACCTATAAATGGCCATTAGGAACCCAAACTGATGTTGCTCTCTGGGAAAGTCAGTAAATCTATTCATTGTTTTCTATATATTATCTGAATTAGTATTTTTAATTGTAATTTTAACTGAATTACAAACAAAAATATACAAACATATACAATAACAAATAATACATATGTGCTCCCTCCACCCATCGGATTTTATAAATATTATGACATAATTATTTTCTATATTCTTATTTTATTACACTTGTCCCCTTTGCCTCCAAAATGATAATACATCCCTTTCTGGCCTTTTCCCTTTCCCTTCACTAACACATAATCCAAATATTTCCCCCATATATCTTTAAATTCATTTTCTTTCACTAATCCTTGATAATTCATTATAAAGATTTATATTCCATACCTCTTTAAACCAATCATCAAGTTCAAAATCAAAATCTACTTTCCATTTTGAAGCTGTAATTAATACAACCATTGTAACAGATATTACAACCACTTCTTCTTTTTGTCATCCTAACTGTATATTTCCAAAGCTAGATAATAATGTTGTTATAGGACACAGTTACAAGTTAATAGACAATATTTCATTGATTTCCAAGAAAACCATTTCTCCTACTTTTTCTTCTTCACAATCGTACTCTCCCACCTTAAATGAAAATATTCTCCAACCTCTTGCTTACATCTCCAACATTTTTTTTGAGTTTTTAAAATCATGATAACTTAACCTTACTGGGGTCAGGTATCACCACCAAACTGTTTTATAATAATCCTCTTCAATTTGAAAAGAATTTTTCTTCATAATCCTCCCATCCTTCAGAAGTTGGTGAAATGAGCATCCAGAATGTTGGGGGCACATCTGGACTGTGAGCCACGGGTTGAGAATCCTTATTTTAGATCCTGCTTCCTGTTTTATATTATGGCCTAAATCTGCCTCCCAACTTATTCTTAAATGCTTTGGTCTCACTCTGATTCTATCAAAATTTTATATACAGTAAAACCTCAGTTTACAAATGCCTCGGTTAACATTTGCTGCAGTTTACGACAGCAAATCCTACTAAATTGATGTCCCAGTTTATGTGGTTTTTGTTTGCTTGTTTATGACCAGGAAATAGACCCCCAGCACCATTTTAGACTCTAAATTATAAATCGAATAAATGAAATGAAATGAATGAAAATGGTGACCTATGCCATTTTAGACTCTAAAATGGTACCCACTGCCAGAAGTTGCAGTTCTTCACTTACCGCTATGGCAGTGGTGGTGGTATTTTTGCCACTGTTTCCATGCTGTCCGCCACGTCTACCAAAAGCGGGAGAGTGTGGGGACCATATTCATTCAGTTTCAGTCTTTGTCCAAGCTCCCTGCATGGCACTACAGCCAGGAATGTGTGCCTCCCCAAGGGCAGCGACATGGAAAAGGTAGAGATATCACTTCATCCCTTTTATTGGGGTGGGGGATGACCGTGTGGCATTTTTTTTTATTTTGGGTTTTTTTTGTATTTTTTAAAAAATATTTTTGATCTGGTCAGGACGGTTTTTTTAATTTTTTCAATGCATTCCTATGGAGAAAGGTGCTTTGGTTTACGCTATTTTTGGTTTACAATGAAGGGTGTTGGAATGGAACAACATCGTAAAACCCGGTTTTACTGTATTTTACATGGAAACCATATTTGTATGCTGCCCTCCTCAAAATGACTCAGGGAGGCTAACAACAATTAAAGCCAATAACAACAAGACCCAACAACAAAAAACACCATCTAAAAATTTCAAGGTTGGAAGATTTAAAAGATTAAAAGGTTAAAAGGTCAAAAGATTCACTGGAGAGGGGGGAGAGTCAAACAAGCCAGTGGGCCAAGGCAACCAACTGGCCAGAACCCCACACCTGCCCCACCAGCCATGTCTTCACCACTTTCCTAAAGGGTAGCAACTCTGTCTGGAGACGTAGCTCCAGACAGAGGTTGGCAGGAGGTTCCATAGATGATACAGCCAATCAGGACTGGAGGAATTTTGATGGAATGAGATCAATATATTTGCCCACATTCATAGACCTCAACCCCCACCCCCACCCCTCAAGTACCAGAAGAAGAGTGATGTGTTTCATGGGGGACTTGAAGGCTCACATGGACAATAGTTCACATGGCTATTACATCTCAGCACTATAGCTGCTTGTACCTTACATAAAAACCAGGCTTTGAGCAAGTGGACCAGAGGTCATTCTACACATTTATAACTGCCAGACATCCAGGAGGTGCACACACTCTTGGTACCTGGCAGGCGGGATGTAGGAAGGAACCAACAATTGTGGCATTGTCCTCTGAATGCATGCCACATTGAAAATGCATTACAAGGGAAAGCAGCCGACCATCAGTAGCAGCAGCAGTGGGAAGGTCAGAATAAGGAGATTTATGAGCAATGATGTCCAGAAGCACAGCCCATGACCTTCTGAAAAGCACAGAGTTGCATTAAGAGAAGTGTTGTTGGCTGGACAGGTGCTGTGATCTCTCCTCTCCACCGTGATTTATGTATTTCACAAAACACAACACAGGGAATGCTGGCAGGTTTTTGGGAGCTCTATAAACTGATGACGATCTGCCAGCAACCTGTGCAGTGAGGAGCAGAAAACTGCTTGTTGGATTGGCCTGTCTTCATGCGCAATGGGGATTTGAACTCCTAGGTAGCGTTTCAAGTGTATCAAAATACAGCTGAAAGACCAGAGGTTAATTATACAGGCATGGCATTTGGAGCAACGTTATTATAATTCTCTTGGAAAGCACCATGGAGCATATGGAGTGAATGAAAGGCCTATGTGTGTGTAATAGGTTCTGCATGGGAGAAAGGTGAAGGAGCAAAGGATCTCTAATGCACAAGAAGCACTAAATGAGGGGAAGAGAAATGATTTAACTGCTTGATGGCCTGACTTTGTGCAGAGCAACAAACACAAGGTGCCCTGTACATTAAACAGCAACACATCAGACATTCCCTTCCATTCCCATGATTTACTCCCATTCATATGGACAACTATTTTTGTAAGTACAGCAGCAACTCATTTATCAATGACTTGCCTTCATAGATGTTTTTACCAGTAGAGGTTACAGATATTTATTTCTTTGGTATGGTTTCAATAAGGACTATTGGCCTGGTTTGGGTGCTTTCACTCCCAATCCAGATTTTCTTGGTGCATTCAGAAATGACTTGGGATGCACTGTTTAATGTATCTCAGATATTGAGGAGGAGGAGGAAGAGGAGGAGGAGGAGGAGGAGGAGGAGGAGGAGGAGGAGGAGGAGGAGGAGGAGGAAGAAGAAGAAGAAGAAGAAGAAGAAGAAGAAGAAGAAGAAGAAGAAGAAGAAGAAGAAGAAGAAGAAGAAGAAGAAGAAGAAGAAGAAGAAGAAGAAGAAGAAGAAGAAGAAGAAGAAGAAGAAGAAGAAGAAGAAGAAGAAGAAGAAGAAGAAGAAGAAGAAGAAGAAGAAGAAGAAGAAGAAGAAGAAGAAACAAGATCTTATTGGTCAAGCATTTGAAATAATTTCATTATTTTAAAGATTCCCATTCCATCTTTCAACTGGCTGTTTGTAAGATTGCTAGAACTTGTAGTAGGACCACAAAAGTACTGAAAGCCCTGTGTATGTATGGGCACATGCAAAACCTTGGGACTCTTAATTATTGAGTTGATAGATAAGGTAGGAGTGCTACAGAATTACACTTTGTCCAGTTTAACTCAAAACTTTCCGTGTACAACATTCTTCCTTTAGATTCTGTACTTTGATGGATTTTGCACAGTTTTGGGTTCAAAAAGTGTATACAAAAATGCATATCTTAAGAAAAATGTGCATATTGGGGAAAGCAGAACACAGAAAAAATGTTCTAATTTGCTCACAAAGAAAATGTGGATTTTTCTGTGTTTAAAACAAATTGGGAAGATATGGAAACTGGATTCTGTGGGCTAATGATTGAAAATGTGCAAAACTGGTACTACCAAATATATCTGACATTCCTTCAATAAGGCCACATGTCCTTCTTCTTATTTCAGTAGTCCAAGGTAAGGATATAATTAATGCCAGCAAATGTTCACACCCTCAGCAAAAAATAAATACATGATGTGTCAATATATTGAGATGATGCATTTAAAGAAAGGATCAATCACTGAGGAATTTTTCACTCCTGCACAAGATCAGATGGTACAGCACAGTGAAGATGGGGTTGGGCGAGAACTCAATGTTTTGGAGAGAAAAATTGTAGTTTGCTTTAAAAGCATTGCATTTGTGTAAGAACAATAATGTTGCACTTCATTCAAACTACAAGTGTTTATGCAAAATGAAACATTATTTGCTCAAAACACAAATGTTTTCTTGGTTGTTTATTCTTAAATGTTGGAATGCAAAAATACACCTAAACTCTTACAGTCCTATCCCACAGAGAATAAATGTTTCAGATTTTCCATTCTCACTTCAGCAAACAAAATAAGCAAAGACTTACATTCATAACAATACCTGCATGCCGCCAAGTCAATTCTGATTTATGGCAGCCCTTTCCAGGGTTTTCTAGGCAGAGAGTACAGTACTCAGAAGTGTGTACCATTCTCTTCTCCTGGGGTGAGGGGAAGCTCTGGGACTGTCCCAACCTCTGGCATTGCAGCCAAATAGCTAAACCACTGAGCTAGTTAGCCATAGCCCATGGCAGACTCATTTTTTAAAACAAACAAACAATGTTTGAAAATTGCCTAATCAGAAAACAAGCCCTAGCATGAATTTTCAGGATGCTTGTAATATAAGCCCTACCCCAAAAATAACCCCTAGTTAAGATCATCAGCCAGACAGACACATTTAGTATGTCCATTGCAATGTATAGAATTATAAAATAATAATATTGATATATAAATACATATAAATAAATAATAATATCAACATTAATACTTAAAATAAATGATAATATAAATTATAATTAAATATTTGTAAATACCAAAGAGGGCGCCTTTGGACAAGAGGTAAATGTCTATGTAAACAGATGAACTTGAGACTTATCGCCAAACAACCAATCAGTGTACAGACGTAATGCATGAACAATGTGCACACTTGATAATGAATGGAGGTGGTTGTGTCTTATATGGATCTTCATATTTCAATATGTTGTGAATTGTAACAGACATACTTATTGCACTGCATCCCCTGAAAGTAGAGTCAACTCTCGCATAAAGAGCACCTCGCTTAAAGAGTAACTTGCTTAAAGAGCAGCATTTTCTCTGAATGTTCGCTTCGCTTAAGAAAACCAACCAAAAACTCGCTTAACTAATAAATCAGGGTTTGCAATCCCCCCCCCCCCAAACCGGTCATTTACAATTCGTTTAAAGAGCAAACTCGTAAGCTATAATTTTTGGAGTAAAATTAATGTAAGGCCCGGTCTTATTTTCAGAGAAATATGATATCTCTCTATTTCCAAATTCTTGCTTTCAAACTACTAGGTTGGCAGGAGCTGGGACAGAGATGGGAGCTCACTCCATCGTGAAGCACTGGAACTCCATCATGAAGCACTCCATCATCTTGAAGTGCTGACCTGCATCGAGTCTTAATCACTAAGCCACTGCGGTCCCTAGGTCAGTGATGGCGAACCTTTTTGAGACCGAGTGCCAAAGGAGGAAGAGGGGGGCACATGGACAGGCACCATGAGTGCCCACATATCCAGGTAATATCACCAATGCACCTCTGGCGAAGTCACATGGGGTGTGTGCATGCACACTGCTCAAGGTGTGCCTGCCCCTTTGGGTGTCCCCGACTCCCTGTGGTTGCTCCCCATCCCCTGTGGGTGTACCCGATTGGGTACCTCTGTCTCCTAGGAGGGATGGGTAGGGGAGTCTGTTTGCCTCACCTCTCCCTGCCACAGCCTCCAGGTGGGATTTCAGCCTCCCATTTTGGTGGGGAAGCAGCACATTTGGGCTGGGCGGGGCTTCTCCTCAATGGTATGCATGCCATCAGAAAGACCTCTGTGTGCCACTTCTGGCACACATGCCATAGGTTCACCCTAGGTGAAAAATAGGACCAAATTCCTTTCAATTGGGAAAATTTGTGACAGATCAGATTGCTTTAAAGTTAAAAGCAAATCCTTTCCTTGGAGTCTGTAGCTTGACAGAAAAGTCAAATGAACAACACATACACACAGGGAATATGTTTAGAAGACAGAAGGTTTTCTATTATCCAGACAGGATGTCATAGCCAGCCCTCCTCAGACAGAGAAGAACATCTTCAGGACATTGAGGCAGCCGAGGGTGGCTCCTGGAGCCTGCTCTAGCACCAATTTAAAAGGCTGAGATTTTAACCCTTTCAGGTTTGCTAAACTAGTGCCTGCCAGAATAGAGCTCCAGAAATCATGTCCCAACTGCCTATCTCATCAGAATGTACAGATCCACCCCAACTCTTTAGAACAACAATCATAGCTGACTTGTACTGGCATGAAAAAAATAAAAGTCCCCCCAAAAAGTCCCCCCACCCTGAGCTGGAGAGAAAAAAGCCATTTTGGGCAGAAAGCACTGGATGGATTTGAGTCAGCCTTTGTGTCATGCAGTCATTAACAAAATTAATTTAATTTAATCGTTTTATAAGTAGAGTAAATCCTGCAGTTTTGATGGCATAATCTGGTGCTCTGCTAGCTATGATTTCTTGGCTGAAAAACCAAGAAGTAAAGCCACAATGCCACCCCAGGTACCGTATGGGGAAAGCAATCCTAAACAATTCCCAGCCTCATTAGAATGTGGTGGGTGGGTGGAGGTTGAGTCTACCACTGCTTTACTGCTTCTGTTGTTTCTTTTTCTTCTTCTGTTGTTTTGGTGGCCCCTTGGCCTTCTCTTTAGGAGTGCTCTGTAAACCAGCTGGAATTGAAAGGTTAAAAAAAAGGTTGTTCTTCATTATATTAGTGCAGTTATAATGTAACACGATTATATCTTTGTATCAGGGAAATGAATGAATTACAGATCAAGGTATCTGGATTCTTCTAAGCAATAGCTCAATTTAGGCTTGATGTAAATAAAAAAATTCATGTTTGGGCAGACATCCTGCTACAGTAATGGAGTATACCATACAGCCAGTGACTCAATTCTGAGTGTTAACTAACCTGATTCCCTAAAGGAGTCAATGGCTATGGATAGAGAAACCCCTTTAGGTGGGGGAATGATCCCTCTCAGTGGAGGAAATGCCACTGGAAACCATCATATTTAGCTCAACAGCAAAATGAGCAAAGGAGGAACTCTGATTCCCAATGGTCATAGAGATGGAAGAGGCCATGCCAGATGGAGTGGCTGTGAAGACGTGCCTTGATAAAATCCTCAAGGCTGCGACAGTCCATTGTAGTCCTGGTGTTAAACCCTGTATGTTTCATTTCATGTGTGCCACAGGAGATGGCTCTGTGATTATAGTGTGTGGATTACTTCATGGCAAGCTGAGACCCACCTTAAACAAATTCATGCTCATGACATTTTCCTGCTTCAGGAAAAAATGCATTCTTCGATATGAGTTGCAATCGACGGCAATGATAAAATTTAAAAAGTTTGGGCTGCTATGGGAAGAGCCATGTTCCTAGCATCAACCAAATTCTACTCTTTCAGTGACCAGATCCTAGGCAAGACCTCACTTCTTGTCCTCAGGGGGTGTATACCTATCTATTTGTTGTATTATACTGTATGACCTTGATTATGTTATATTACTTTTGACTGTCTTATATGTATGTCTTCTGTAAACCGCCCTGAGTTGGTTGTACTGAGTAGGGCGGTATATAAATTGAATAAATGAAATGAAAATGAAAATGAATGAAAATAACTATAAGGTTCCTCTGATAATTCCCTTATGATCTTGAATCATCTTCTTTTGTGATTGTTCTTCAGCACAAGACACCATACAATAATTTTCAGGCAAAACATATGTGCCTCCAACAGGAACGAATGCTGTTTTATCTGTAGTCATATCACTGAGTGTGTGCACTGCATGAGCCAAACATATATGTGCCAAGTATGTTCCAAGGGTAAAGCTTAAAGGAAAGTGGGTTGAGTGAGAACTGTTTCCTAATCAGTGTTTTGTGTGTGTGAATGCCTGGACACCAGTCTGCAGCCATAGCTCCTTAGTAACAAGTCATGTCCAATCCAAACTGACCAGTTCTAGCCACTCCTGCACAAAGAGCAGTGGATGTTTTAAACCATTTGAGGAATTATGCTTTAAAGGGAGAGGAGAGGATGCCATGTACCTTACAGTAACTGCAAAGAGTATTTTTATCTCCCTTCTCACCCTCACCTCATACCAGCAGACTGTAGAACTGCTCCTTCACCACAGTGTTGCAATGGCATGCCTACTTTCTGAAACCATGACTAAGCTGTGGGTGGATAGAAAGTTATCTGCAAAGGTGTGCAGAATTACAACCCTCTGTCATGATACCGGAAAGGGAATGCTTAGGTTTCAATTCGAGGGGAGAGGTTGAGAGTTGGTATATTGTAGCATACAATGTCTCATGTCTTATCATTATGTCATGGCGTACACAGAAAGAGCCTCCTCAGAGATTGTGGTATTTTTGAACCACAATCAGTCGTACACTGGTAATGGCTACCTAGTGTTACCAGCTAACCTTTCTCACACTAGGTCAGGCGGAAGGAACAGCATGAAATTAACTCATGAAAAGGTGTCTTCATTTTGGCAGTTTCGTGTCTGGCCTAGACACAGAATAATAATAATAATGCCATGGGTGTCCCTGTCCATTTGTGATAGCCAAAGATGGGAGATGCAGACATTCAGAGCTTGATGACATCTCATCACCTATTGCATTACATTAGTTTAGGGATTATTATACTAGACCACAGATGGAGAAGCTTTGACCCTCCAGATGTTTTGGTTTACAGGGGCCATCAGCCCCATTCACCATGGTGCATCATAAGAGGTTGAGGGAATTGGAGTCTAAAACTTCTGGGTGTCCAAAGGACCTTACCCCACACCAGGACTTGCCATTACTTAGATGTCAGAACTAGAGAAGAGAGTAGTGGTATCAGTCTGTTCCCAAAAGATGCAAAAGTACTTGAAGGTGGACATTTCTTAATAGTTGGCCAAGATATTGTGACCATAGGCAATATATGGTCCAGAGCAGGGGGGTTCTTCATCTCAAAATACTTGGGTTCAAGCAACCCCCATTCAGATCACATGTTTTGGTCAAGGACCAAAGGATTCTCAGTCAAATCAGGTCATACGTGAATATATGAAATGTGTAATATTTACATAAAGCCATTGCTGCCTTCCTGTGTTTGTGCCTGTGTCCAGTGGTGGGCAGCAACAGGTTTGCATCCCCGCCCGGGAGGAGAGTAGCAAAATTGGGTGGCCTCTCGGCAGGGGGGTGGAGAAATTGGGTGGCATTCAGGCAAAGGGGATAGTTAAATGGTGTGGCCATGCCCACCTCCCTGTCCTGCCCCATCAGGTTTTGTGTCTGCAAGTGGTTCAAGGCCTCCATTGCTCAAAAGCCAGCCATATCTGACTCTAAGTTGCAGTGCTCATCTCCATTTACAGCCAAAGAGCCAGTGCTGCCTGTGTTTGCAGATGTATACATGACTAGATTGCCCATGATGTAGGCTGCACCCACAATGTAGGCTCTGCCCATGGTGTGGTAGCAAATTTTTGTTGCTGCCCACCACTGCCTAGATTCCTCTTTTGCTAATAATATTTTGGTCTGGTTGGTTCTCCTTCATTTCTTCTCCCTGTACTTTGCTTCTTGAAATGACAATTCATTACTCCCCACACACAACATGATCATATTTCCCTCTCTCATCTATTTCTCATGCACTTCCCAATAAACTGACACAAAAGTTATGCTTATAGCTGTAAGTCCAACGTCTGGCGATTAAATAGTCATAGTGCCTCTATATCCAAGATGTGGTTCAGAAGCCAGGATTCTCTCCCAAATTCCTGTTTTAAAATAAGAAACAATTATATCTTGTGAAACATATTCCATGTGTCCATCTACTTATGATTTGCAATTCAATAAGGTGAAGCTTCACAACTAATGTGAAGAACAGGTATTACCAGTTGTAAAAAAACACACACATTGATTTGTATACTTATCTGTTATGCTAACCATTTTGTACCTCTGTACCTGATATCTATAAATTGATGTCATGAAGTCCCACTCTTATGTCTGACAAAGTGAACTTGATCCACGAAGTTAACAGTAAAATACAGCAGTTAGTCTTTAAGGTGCCACAAGATTTTTTGTCTTTTTATTTTGTTTACTCTCTTTCTCTGACATGCTTAAAACACAGACTAAAATGGCTACCATTTCAAAAATATTTTTCATAAGCAACTTACGATTCAGAATAATTATTTCACATACTTGTATAATGAGTGAGGTTTCTGTAAATGTAGTGGCCAACCATGATGCGCTAAAAAAGTCCTGAAAGGCAGAATTATTTTGTAATTATTCATTTGTTTCCAGGAATGGCTGCTTAAATACTGGAAGCCCTTAAACATGCAATAAAATAACTGTAAACCCCCAGCACCAAGGGTGCTCTTAATAAAACTGGGCCATTAGCCTCCATAAATTGTTTCAGCTCCAATTAATCCACTCTATCTGTTTAGAATTTTCTGTAGCCAAGCAAGATATGGCCTGAGCAGATCTTTCACAGATGCTTCGCAATTAGCTGGCACAGTACAGTGACTCGAGTGATAGATTTGAATAAGGAAATTCCAGATTCAGGCTTTTTGTGAGGGTCAATGCTATTACAGTGTTTCCCCTCCAGCCAGACAATTCCTTCAGAATTCTATTTCCAAGCACTCAGTCTCACCTTCTGATAACCAATTTTTTTAAAAGACAGCTAAATTTATAACATGTGGCGTTAGAAAGCTTGCACAAGGATGGACAGATAACTTTTACAGTTTAAGACAGCTCTGCTTTTAATAGCATACTAACTGCATTCTCTAATTTAAGTCTGAACCATGAATCTCAGCGCATAGCTTTAAGCACTATGCTGCCTCTAAAGGCCCAAGAGGGCTGTTGTGAGATGAAACCACTGCTCCAAGCATCTTGGAAGATGGATGAAAGTAACAAATAACAATTATGAGCCACAGCTTGTGAGACAGAAAGTTACCTCTCTCTCTCTCTCTTTTTTTTTTTTTTTGGAGGGGAGAAGCAACTCCCAGGCTCCCCCAGCTGGGTTGGCAGGGCAATCCTGGAAAGTTACATTTTCAAGACTTGGCAAAAGCCTGAGACATCATAACAGAATGGGAGAAGTTAATAAAAAGTCTGGTCCACAGCAATATCCAAGCAATGGATTGCTTCACAAATATATGTAAATCAACACTCAGTTATCTGCCTTGTCTTGTGCAAGAACATAAGATATGCCTTAACAGATCAGACCAAAGGCAAACCTTGTCTAGCATCATGATTCCTACTTACAGTAGTCATCTAGAGGTCTCCAGGAAATCCACCAACAGGCTATGAAAGTAACAGCTCTTCTCCAATGTTTTTGATACATTCTAGTCTCTAAACAGGAGTCCCTAAAGCTCAAAACAAGTCCATGGTACAGCATCAAGGATATCTTTTAAGAAGGAACTTTCCCCAACCAGATGTGATCATCAAATTAGACATTAGTCTAATATTGAGTTAGAACCTGACATCATACAAAAGACTTCTATGCTTCTGGAAGACTTGAGTGGGTGTTTACCAACAGCTTTTTTGGATTTCAGCCTATCTTCCCTGCTGTCAAGCAGACTCAGTGGTCTCTAGTACAGGACAATGCCCAACCCTGGGGTATGCAGCAGTGACTGAGGGGACAATACAATAAAACCTGCTGCCTATCGGTTGTTCACCGAGAAGTCCCAGAGGCCAAGGGAACCTCACTTTGGTCATTGTACCTTTCACTGGGAAAAGTGGATTGGTCTCTCTTTTACCGAGGTTGTCAGTGGAGGAGTGACTTCATCCTACTCTTGTGGGTTGCAAGGATGTATATGGCAGAGTGGAAATATGGCAGCCATTATGCAATGAACACTTGAACACAATATTCAAGTAATAAAAACAAGGAGGGGAGATTAAAATAGGAAATTCCAGCCTGGACATTAAAGGAAAAGGAGAGCAAACTGTTAGCTGTCCTTCCTGCCTTCTAGGTTTCTATAGTACCCAGAGATGTCATGGTGGCAATGAAAAATCTTAAAGTCCTCCTTAATGCGAGGTCAGTTGCAGGAAAAGCATCAATAATGCAGGATTTTCTTCTGCATGAAAGAGAAAACCTGAATCACCAATGAAACACAGAAAGGAGGTTGAAGAATAATACCTAAGAGTTCTCTTCCCACTCATTGGGTCTGATCAGTTCCCCAGTCTACTCAAAGCAATGGTGTAGAAAAGGGTGACGTGTTAGAGTGCTTTGGAGAGGAGCTCAGGATGAAACACACCACAAACTGGTTATAGGTTTCCCTTGCCCAAAAGCCAGTTGTATCCAACTCTAGGGTTCAGTGCTCATCTCTGTTTCAAAGCCGAAGAGCCAGCGCTGTCTAATTCTGCAGATGTTTCCGTGGTCATGTGGCAGACATGATGAGACACTGGAGCACACAGAATGCTGTTTACCTTCCTACTGAAGTGGTCCCTATTTATCTACTTGGAATGTCTTACATTCAAACTGCTAGGTTGGCAGGAGCTGGGACAAAGGCAGAAGCTCATTTCATCCTGCAGTACTCGAGAATCAAACTGCTGACCGCCTGCCTTCCAGTCGGTGTCTTAGCCACTTGAGCCACTGCAGTCCCAAAATGACTATAATAACCCATCTCAAAATGTTTGCTACAGTGAGAAAGATAGATAAAAAACAACATTGCATCTTGCTCCTTTTTGAATTGTGCATGATCTTCTTCACTGAGATATGGGAGAGGTGACGTATGGCCTCCATTCCACCCCAGTATCTTCCTCCATAACAACACATTTTAACCTGAACATCTAGTAAATGAAGATAAAAAATTTTGTAGCTTGTGGTAAGAGCACAGTGAGAAAATGTCCCTGCAGGTTGTTTTTCCTGCTTGAGTGTGGTTCAGAGTACTAAGATAAAAGATCAATTGTTTCACAACATGCGGGGTTGAAATAAGATGTCTTTAAATCGAGAGTGCTTCATATAGCTAGAATGACCCTGCTAAACTGAAGTGGTTTTATGAGCAGTAAAGTATCACCTGACATATAGGACCTTCTCGCTCTCTCTGCCTCTCACTGGCCCCCAAACTGTATCTCTGGATCTTAAATCAACAGCCAAGTAGTTGCCTATCAGGGCTATCTCTTACAGTTCAGGAGAAAGGTGACTCGCATGTCAAAGCCTTTCTCAAACCTCTCAGCTCCATTTAAAACACCAGCAGAAGAAAAGCTGCAGTGCTTCAGAGATTCATTAACCAAAAAGCATCAGCCTCACATTATTCTGAGGAAGAGCAAGAAAGCTTCAGCTCCCATTTTGGACCATAGATAATTAAAGGAGCAGAAAACTGCCTCCTTAAGACAAGTTGTAAAAAAAGAGAGCGAGAGAGAGGAAATTACAAGTTCCACTGTTGTAAGTGTTAAAATTCTACTGGTCATAAAAATGATGTGTGGTATGTGCTACTACGTTGGAATCCAGACATAAAAGCCCTGATAGAGTTTTCAAAATAAATCAGCTATTCAATGAGTGTTTTTACCAATTCCACCCCTATTCCCATCCATGTGAGTTCTCATGGACAATGAAGGATTTGAACCCAAGTCTCTTGTGACCTGGTCTATCACATTATCCACTGCTGTTCACTGGGAATAAAAGAAAAAGATTCATGTTGAAATAATATCCTGAAACTTAGCACTCATTATCTGCTTAATGACATCTACAAAGGTGACCAACTTTCAAATTATCCCTTATAAATTGCCAGAAGATTATACTGGTAACATGTCCCCCTTCCCCAAACCCCGAAACAATCTCAAGAGTCCAAAGGAGTGAGAATTGAACTAGGAAAGAGATTATTATTTTTCATGAACAACCCCATCCAGCACAGCCATATTGTGCATGACTAACATGGGGCAACCCCTTGGCTATTTTTTTTGGGTGGCAGAGAAGCTGTGTGGGGAGTTTGAGTAGAAAAATCCTGTTGTACTAGCAGCCAAAACCCAACATGACATTGGTCCAAGGCCAATACTGTTTGTGTATGTGTGTGATTTTTCTACATATTGCACATTTCTAGGCCTATATTTTTAAATGGCCAGTTCTTTCTTTTCCAGTAAGCATTCTGCTTTATACAAACACACATATGCACTCACACACGTTGGTGAGGGAGATTTTTGCGCAAAAGCCGTGCTTTATGTATTTGCTGCTATTCTGCTGCTTTGTAATTATAATTACCTGCCTGGAGGGGAGTGATTGTTTGTAATTGTTTCTATGATATATACACTGATAATATTGATGTATTTGTTGTTATTTTTCTGTTTTGCTGTATTGTATCATATTGTATTTTCTATTATATTTAATTTCAAATTTATTGTGATTATGTAATATATTGTTGATTATAGTGTTGAATGTCATATTTTTGAGTTTTGTGAGCCGCCCTGAGTCGGTTGCACCGAGTAGGGTGGCATATAAATTGAATAAATAAATAAATAAATAATTTATACAGTGTCATCTTTCTGTTGACATCTACTTCTATTCTATGCAGTAGAACTCTACCATACCTTCTGTCCAGATACTACCCCATTACAAATACTTGCCCACTGATTCCCCATGATAACTCATGTGATATCATAAAAATGTGGACTTACATTATGCTATAATATTACCATGATCCCCAGTTGGTTATACTGGGAAAACAAAAATTGACTTACAATAGACAAGGACTCTGGAGAATAGAGTTCAAAACCCCTCACCCTTGCCCATGGATATTCACTGGAGGGAGTGGAACTGGTAAAATGATTCTTTAGATACCTGACCTTGAAAGCTCTAAATGTCTTTTTTCTTTTGTAAGTCTGATTTCTCTGCCACAAAGGACTGCTCCACCACTTTTCTTGAACATTAACAGGGTTATAGCTCTAATTACTGGTTATTTATAATGTACAATGTGGCACCTTGGAGTAACCTACTTTGTAGTGTTGTTGGAAAATCAAAAGGAGAGGTAGTAATTCATATTCCATATTGAGCTCCTTAATGGAAATTATGGAATATTAATGTAATAAATAATAATATTTGCTAAAAGCCCTGGTGGTGCAGTGGTTAAACTGCTGTACTACAGCTAAAACATAGTGGGTTCGATCCTGAAAGGTGACAAGGTTGATTCAGACTTCCATGCTTCCAAGGTTGGTAAAATGAATAACCAGCATGTTGGATGGTGGTGGTGGTGGTGGAATGCTAATTAACTTGTAATCAGCCCAGAGAGTGTATTAAGCACTATGAGGTGATATATAAGTATAATTGCTATTGCTAAAAGTCAATAGTAAGATGCAACTAGAGTAAGTCTATTGAATCAGTGGAGCTTACACAGGAGTAGAATAAACAAATTCCACTGCTTCAATGTAGTGTTACAATTACAGTAAAACCTTGCATAAAGAGCGCCTCACTTAGAGACTAACTCACTTAAAGAGCAAAATTTTCTCTGAATGGTCACCTTGCTTAACAACTAAAACCAATGAAAAAACTCATTTAACAACTAAATCAGGGTTCGCAATCCCCTCTGCCAGAAGTCACAATTGGTCACTTACAATGGTGTTTTGCTTAAAGAGCAAACTCGCTTAAAGAGCAATCCCGTGGAATGCATTATGCTCCAAGTGAGGTACCACTGTACTGGATTTCATCCACTATGTCAGGGATTCTCAAGTTGCAGCTAATGGCACCATTTCATGTGCCCCCCCCACCGCCTCCGCTACACCAGGAAGTGCCGTGTGGCAGAGGAAGGGCAAAATGGTTGTCCAGCCCCCAAAGCTGTCTGAGGGACCTGCCCCTGGCTTAAAAAGGTTGAGAAACCCTGCACTATATTGTGGGCCAGATGTTAGCACCTCAAAAAAATGATATATCAAATGGTAATCTAAAATTTAATCATTATTACCACTTCAGCAGATAAAAAATCAGAAGAATATAGAAAATTGTTGACTACACATCTGCCTTGTATCAGAATTTTAAGTGGGCCTGGTAAGTATTTGAAGTAGTTGTTGAATTCCTGGGATTATTTCAGACACACATTGAAAGGTAAAGTCATGATAAGAAGGTCAAAAATCATTTGAACAATATTTTCTTTCTTCCTTTTTAATTTTTTTTCTCAGCTTTCATTGCCAGGGCAAAAGCTACTCTGTTTGCTTAGACCAAATCTCTGCTACCCACGCATAGATCTGCTTACCAACACAGCTGGTCAAATAAAGTGTGACATCATGTGACCCATCCAGGCAATGAAAGGTCATGCCACAATAAATCCATTTGTTCAAGACAGCACACCTTAAAAAACTCTCTCTGATTACTGAAGCCAGGAACCTGGAGGGAAATTCCAGTTACTCATTGTTTGTCAGTCTATTTCACATCCTAGTGTGAAATCCAAGAGCTCATGTTTTCCTGACACTCAGCACCAGGGTAATGAGAGAAGCTTTGGGCCAGCTGCAGCCATCACTGTCGATCAGGGTTCCCCAACCTTGGGCCCCCAGATGTTCTTGGACTTCAATTCCCAGTAGCCCTGATCAGCAGGTGTGCTGACTTGGACTGCTGGAAGTCCAAGAACATCTGGGGCCCAAGGTTGGGAAACCCTGCTGTAGATCTCCACAAAGCTGACATTGTCCCATGTGTGAGACAACCATATGTGCTGTAGGATCTCTCAAGATACCTAGACCCCCCCCCCCTCAGTTGCTGTCTCTCTCATTCTCTTGCTTGTGGAACAAAATAAGTCCTCCATTTAAATCAGGATCATGGAAAGGTAGGATTCTTACTAATTTGGAGAGTCTCCACAGATAATTGAACCAGAAACATCTTCTAGATCACTGATGGCAAACCTTTTAGAGACGAAGTGCCCAAATTGCAACCCCAAACCCACTTATTTATCCCAATGTGCCAACACAGCAACAGGGGAGGAAAGGAAGGCTCACATTGGGCGGCTGGGCAGAGGGGCGTGGAGAACTCTATGCTGGGGGAGGGAAGAAGTGCTCCCATTGGGCTGCTGGGCAGAGGGGTGGGGTGAACTGTGCTGTGGTGAATACATGGATGTCCAAAGAGATGGCTCCGAGTGCCACCTCTGGCACACATGCCATAGGTTCACCACCACTGTTCTAGATCATGACAGGGGGTGTTTTATCTGAAAACTTCAGGGTTGGGGGAGCTTAGCTGCAGTCCTGAGTCAACCATAAATGGAACTCTTTCTCTCCAGACTTGTCACCATCCATGAATAGATGGGTGACAAAATCAGGGATGGAGGGTGTTGGGTGACAGTACTCCCTTTCTATGTGGGGAGTATGTGAATATATAATGTCTGACCTAGTGTGTCAAAGGATACCAGAAGGATGAAAAAGGAAGACATCAACACTTCTTCTTTCATGTCTAGGCTAAAATGAAGCCACTTTTTGGTGAGTACATTCTGCAATTCCTTTCTCCTGACCTAGTGTGAGAAAGATTAGCTGGCAACACAAGGTTGCCATTGCCCGGGGTATGCTCGATTATGGTTCAAAAATATAGTACCACAAACTTTGAGGAGGCTCTTTCTGTGTACCCCAGCATCAACACTAAGCATTATAAGTGAATCAATGCAACTGAATTAGTTTTGTAGTAGCTGTTTCATTTTTTAACTTCAGACTAATGTTCGAAGTGGGGATTAAAGTCAAGTAAAATACTGTACAATGATTTCTTTGTTTGTTGTCACTATTACATGCCATCAAGTCACCTCTCACTTATAGCAGCCCTATGAATGAGTGACTCCCCAAATGTCTTATCATTAACAGTCCTGTAGACTCTGCAAATTCAACCCTATAGTTCTCATGAAGTCAATCCATCCCTGGAAAATAGATGGGGAAGAAGTAGAAGCAGTGACAGATTTTACTTTCTTAGGATCAAAGCTCACTGCAGATGGTGATTGCAGCAATGAAATAAAAAGGCAACTGATGCTTGGGAGGCAAGTGATGAGAAACCTGGGGAACATAGTTAAAAGCAGAGACATCACCTTGCAAACAAAAATTCGTATAGTCAAAGCAATGGTATTCCCGGTGGTAATGTACAGTTGTGAGAGCTGTAGCATTAGGAAAGCTGAGCGCAGAAGAATAGATGCCTTTGAGATGTGGTGTTGGAGGAGAGTTTTGAGAGTCCCCTGGACAGTAAGGAGAACAAATAGGTCAATCTTAGAAGAAATCAACCCTGACTGTTTCCTTGAAGGTCAAATAATAAAAATGAAGCTAAAGTACTTTGGACATCAAATGAGAAGAGAGGATTCACTTGAGAAAGCCTTGATGGCTGGAAAGGTGGAGGGCAAAAGAAAAAGGGGCAGCCAAAGATGAGATGGCTAGATGGTATTGTAGAGACAATGGGCACAGAACTGAGTGAGTCGAGGAGGATGGTGGAGAACAGAAGTGCCTGGCGGACAGTGGTCCATGGGGTCTCAAAGGGTCAGAATCGACTTTGTGACTGAACAACAAACAACTTTTCCTGCTGCCTTGAACTGTTCCCAGAATTATTGTCTTTTCCAGAAAATATTGTCACTGATGTGCCCATAGAACAATAGCTTCAGTTTTTGTCATTTTTGCTTCTAGGAAGAGCTCGGGCTGGATTTGATCAAGGACCTGCTTGTTTATCTTTCTGGTGATCTGCTCTATCCTTAAAGCTCTGCAGCATCATATTTGGAACATCTAGTTCCCAAAGCTATATCTAGCAGGAATGCAATGGTATATTAAGAAGACTTGGCTACTGCAGATCCTCCTCATACCTGTGAGCTTAATACTCAAAGTTTCAGTTATCCATAGATCTAAAAATGTTCAATTTGTTGTTGTTCAGTCGCACAGTCAATTCCGACCCTCTGCGACCCCATGGACCACTGTCCGCCAGGCACTCCTGTCCTCCACCATCCCCCTCAACTCGCTCAACTCTGTGCCCATTATCTCTACAATACCATCTAGCCATCTCATCCTGGGCCGTCCCCTTCTTCTTTTGCCCTTGACCCTTCCAAGCATCAAGGCTTTCTCAAGTGAATCCTCTCTTCTCATTTGATGTCCAAAGTACTTTAGCTTCACCTTTATTATTTGACCTTCTAAGGAGCAGTCAGGGTTGATTTCTTCTAAGATTGACCTATTTGTTCTCCTCGCTGTCCAGGGGACTCTCAAAACTCTCCTCCAACACCACATCTCAAAGGCGTCTATTCTTCTGCGCTCAGCTTTCCTAATGGTCCAACTCTCACAACCATACATTGCCACAGGGAATACCATTGCTTTGACTGTGCGAATTTTTGTTTGCAATGTGATGTCTCTGCTTTTCACTATGTTCTCCAGGTTTCTCATCGCTTGCCTCCCAAGAATCAGTCGCCTTTTTATTTCATGGCTGCAATCACCATCTGCAGTGAGCTTAGATCCTAGGAAAGTAAAATCTGTCACTGCCTCTACTTCTTCCCCATCTATTTTCCAGGGACTGATAGGGCCTGTTGCCATTATCTTGGTTTTCTTGATATTGAGTCTCAAGCCAGCTTTTTCACTTTCTTCTTTCAACCTAATCAGGAGCTTCTTTAGGTCCTCCTCACTTTCTGCCATGAGGGTGCTATCATCTGCATATCTCAAATTGTTGGTGTTTCTTCCAGCAATTTTGATCCCAAACTGTGATTCCTCCATCCCTGCATTGCGCATTATGTGTTCTGTGTATAAGTTGAATAAGCAGGGTGACAAAATGCAGCCTTGCCTTACTCCTTTTCCTATTCCAAACCACTCCGTCATTCCATTTTCTGTCCTAACTGTGGCTTCTTGATTCATGTACAGATTTCTCATGAGGCCTATAAGGTGTTCCGGTATTCCTATCTCTTTAATTACTTGCCACATTTTGTTGTGGTCGACACAGTCAAAAGCCTTAGTGTAATCAATGAAACAGAAGTAGACTTGTTTCTGATATTCCTTTGTTTTTTCCATGATCCATCTTATGTTGGCGATGTGGTCTCTAGTCCCCCTGCCTCTTCTGAAGCCCGCCTGCACTTCTGGTAATTCTCTCTCCACATACTGTTGCAGTCTGTCCTGCATTATCTTGTGCATCACCTTGCTAGCATGAGGGATGAGCGCAATTGTTCGATAATTTGAACATTCTTTGGCATTACCCTTTTTGGGGAGTGGAACGTATGCAGATCTTTTCCAATCCTGTGGCCATTGTTGTGTTTTCCAAATCTGCTGGCATATAGAATGCAACAATTTGATTCCATCATGTTGTAGGGCTTTGAAAAGTTCAACTTGGATACCACCAACTCCACTGGCTTTGTTGTTTGCAGTGTTTTTTAGCGCCTTTCTGACAGCACTCTCTAGAATGTCTGGCTCGTGTTCAATGTTCTCCTCATTGTGATTATCAGGGGTGTTGAGGATGTTCCTCTGTGTACTCTTTCCATCTTTTCTTAATCTCTTCTGCATCTGCTAACTCCTTGCCATCTTTGTCTTTTATCATGGTCATTTTTGCTTTAAATGTTACCTTGAGTTCCCCAATTATTTTGAAAAAATCTCTAGTCCTACCCCTGATATTGTTTTCCTCTATTTCTTTGCACTGTTCATTCAGGTAGGTTTCCTTATCTCTCCTTGCTTTTCTTTGAAATTCTGTATTCAAGTGACTGTATTTTTTCCTTTCTCCTTGGCATTTTGTATTCCTTCTTTCCTCTGCTATTTTAAGAGCCTCATAGGACAACCACTTCACTTTCTTATGCTTCTTTTCTTTTGGTATGGTTTTCCTTGCTGCCTCTTGCATGGTCCCACATTACTATAGGTGGCCACTAGAGGCCACTGTCTGCAATGTAAAATATAGGGTTTGCTGTTATTGATAGTATCAGGTATCCACATAGGTCTTAGAATGTATCATTTGCACATAAAAGGAGGTGAAATCTCTATGTTAAAATAGACCGTGAATAAATTTAATTGAAAATATAGTAGTAGTTTTGATTATTTTGGTATTGGTCTCCAATGACATATATTTAAATTTGATTATCTTTTCTAGTTGCTTGATAGCTGCCCTCCAAAGTGTTAGTCAATTCTAGTATCTGGGCTCCAGTCTCCATTTGAGTTGATGATTGAACCAAGGTATTTAAAAAATGACAATTCTGGTTTCTTTGTCATCACTATTAAAGTTATGTAGTTCTTCTGTAGTTGTGTTTTTCTTTATTTTAATGTTCAACTATAGTTTTGCGTTGACAATTTCTTCTTTCACCTTCATATGGAGTTCTTTTCAGAGAATGCTGCATTTTGACAGTAGGATGGTATCATCTTTATATTTTAAATTATTGGTATGAATTGTCTCCCACTTATCAGCATAGGATACATTCTGAGACCTACTGAGGATACCTGAAACTGTGGATAACAACGAATCCTAAAATTTACAATGTCAATGGTGTCCTCTAGTAAGGTAAAAGTCACCCTTGCTTGAAAGCCAGTTGTATCCGACTCTAGGGTTCAGTGCTCATCTCTGTTTCATAGCTGAAGAGCCAGCGCTGTCCGCTTCTGCAGACATTTCCATGGTCATGTGGCAGGCATGACTAAACACTGGAGCGCATGGAATGCTATTTACCTTCCCACCGATGTGGTTCCTATTTACCTACTTGCAATTTCTTGCTTCCGGGCTGCTTGGTTGGCAGGAGATTCTCTAGTAGAAGTACATATATATTATGCATTTCAGGATTTGTATTGAATATTTTTAGAACCATGGATAATTGAAACTGTGGCTATGAACCACAGATATCTGAGGGAGGAGGCAACCTCTATTCCTCCCAGAAATTTTTACCCTTCTGTCATTTGAACCTAGTCCAACCTCCCTTGTAATATGATCTGCATACAAGGTTTATTGTATTTTAATGTATTTTGTATATTTATTAGATAGTGTTTTTGTGTGTACAATTTTATGGTATATTGTGAATCACCCAGAGAGTGGCAACACTAATGGGGTGGTGTAGAAACAGGAATGGGAATTAACAAGCAAGCAAACAAACAAATACAGATTGGGGGGGAACAGGGAGACAGTGTTAACCAGTGAGCTTCAGAGATTAGAAAAGTTAAATTTTGGAATGATGACTGGCCATGCCAGCAAGGGAATTCTGGGACACATTTTAAACATTTTTTCAAATTTTGCTAAAGTTTATGGCTGAGTGGAAATTTGAACTGCAGTCTCTTCAGGTCCAGTCTGATTCCTTTTACAATTTCAACTAAAATGTTCATATTTTAAGGACTTGGGGGCAGCCTTCAAGCATGGATTTAGTATGAAATGATTCCAGGCCACCTACTCAGAATCCAGATTCCATTAACATATTTAATGTTGGATTCAGACTAGGTGACCTGGAATCAGTCCATGCTAAATCAGAGTGTGAACTGAATCTAAGGGTGCTATTAAATGCCAATACAGGATAGCATTGAATTATGCTGGAAAGGTTAACTTTGCCAGACACATTACCTTAAAGTGACCCTTCCATGCACATGTGATAGCTGCAGCCCAGTTGCAACGAACGAACGGACGGACGGACGGACGGACGGACGGACAAACAAACAAACAAACAAACAAGAGTATCTCTGCTGCTGGGCTAAAGTCCTGGATTTGGCAAAGAGCAGGGTTGAGCTTGTTTGTGATTTCCAGTATGTCTTCTGGTTACTGGAAATTAAAGTGGACCATGCCACATGTAGTCCAAAATAAGCTACATCATTTTTCTTCTCACACCCTCAGTACCTGTGCACAACCTTAGCAAGAAAACAATTCAGTGGACATCTGTCCCAGCCTTCTGCTTGTAAAGACACGTCTAAGAATACCATCCCAGCTACTTAAAAATATGCACACTTTGCAAGAATCTACTGTGAAAATAATGTAATGAAAATACAAAAGGCATTCCCCCCCACCCCACCCCCCAAAAGCCCTATCCAAATGTCAGGCTGATGTAGACCAGGCCATCCTCCATGACCCACTTTCAGCAGTGATGCCCTTTGAGTCAAACATGGATTTGATATTTAGTTGTAGTTTTATGATAGAATGCTAGACACTGGGGAGAAAAACCTGCAGCTTGCTATTTTTGTGAACAGATTCAGAGGAATAGCTGGTGGCGATGATGGGAGAAGATTCTACCTGATGGTATAACATTGTCCTCATTCTAATATAAAGCTGCCCTGGCTACAGTCTTCAGATAATGAACTGCATTGAATACAGATTAATCCCTTGTTGGCTGCTTTATCTCAAACTATGCAGATGCTGAGAACCCATTTGCATTTCAAAATGAGGATTTGTTCCAATTGGCTTGAGAACACCTGCTTTTCACAAGCAGCAAATAACATTAGCACAATTTCTTTACAACAAAAACAACCACAAAGATACCAGCCTTTCAGCTTATTAAATATAGACTATATTAGAAATAGATGGTATGGAGTAGGTATACCCACCCTTATGTCAATTAATCTCGAGGTATTTCATAGAATCTCAGATGTGGTTTCACACAAGAGCAATTTCAAGATATTTTAGCCCAATCAAACTAGTCATTTGGGGCTAAGTACTGCCTGCAAGAAGAAAGTGAGACTCTTATTGCTTTTTCACTTGCTCTTGATTCTATAAAAATAAAGCACTGAGATTACTGGGTATCAGTGAAATTATTGTCTCGGTTCCTAAGTGTGCACTCTAGTACACATCCTTAAACGATACCTATGAAAACATGAAAATATATAATTACACAGTATGCAAAATGCCCATCACCAGGATAAGGCGGTGTGATATGTGATTTGGTCCTGTGACCAGTGGTGGGCATCAGCAGGTTAACACCATTTCACCAGAACTGGTAGCAGAAATTCTGGCTGGCACCACCCATCCAAGTTTTCAAATAAAGTAGTCCTAATTCGGGTGCTCAAGTGACTAAGATGCTGACTCAGAGGCAGAAGGTCAGCAGTTCAATTCCCGAGTACTGCAGGACGGAATGAGCTCCCATCTCTGTCCCAGCTCCTGCCAACCTAGCAGTTTGAAAGGAAGAAATTGCAAGTAGATAAATAGGGACCACTTCGGTGGGAAGGTAACAGCGTTCCATGCACTCCGGTGTCTAGTCATGCCTGCCACATGACCATGGAAACGTCTGCAGAAGCAGACAGCTCTGGCTCTTCAGCTTTGAAACAGAGATGAGCACTGACCCCTAGAGTTGGATATGACTGGCTTTCGAGCAAGGGAAACCTTTACCTTTACTAATTCGGGTGCAACACAGCACCTTTCCCCTGGCCACACCCACCATACCACACCCACAGTGGGGTAGTACATTTTTTGGAGCCCAACACTGCCTGTGACCCAAGGGCAAACAACTTTGGCAGGCTTGGAAGCCAAATTGTTTTGCCCAGCACCAGTTCTGAACTGTACCAGGCTTAGAAACAGCCAGGAATGCTCCCAAGGAACAAAAGCAGACATGACCAGATACCCACTTTCATTTTGATGTTGGTCTTCTGAGATGTTTGAGGGACCCACTGCTGTCACTTTAAAGCAAACCCTGTTGCTCCAAAGGCCTCCAGAAATAGGAAAATGAGTTGTAGATACTTCCCCACCCACACATTTTTGCATGATGTTGGCAGGAGTGATGGAGAACCTACAGCTGCAAAAATTCCTTTGCAGATCTTCATGCAGCCTGCATAATGGATTTTGCCCATCCCTGCTCTAACTACTCAACCTGTCACCTGAACTCCCAGACCTGGGATCAGGATGCGAAGGCCATAACTCAGGGAAGTAGATCTGCCCCAGCCAGTGGACAGTTCCATACAAGTTTGGATTCAAAGCACATAATTTGCATCACAACAGACGATGACCACTGGGTTTCTCCTCTGGCCTGCAGTCTGTATTTTGTCACAAGGGTTAAGACACCCATGGGACCAGAAAAGCCAGAAACCAATCCACATGTGGGGATGTGTATTTAGATCTAAGAGGCTAAAAAGGGACTGTGGTCTTATTCAGCTTTCTCTCCCCCAGGACATTAGTTGAGTGGCAGTGACGTCATAACACATCTGTATCCTTGCAGTCTGTTGGAGAGGAAAGTCATGGACTGTCAAAGGGACATAGGAAACTGTGTTATACTAAGGTCAAGGTTCATCCAGGCCAGAGTCTGCCAGCAGCTGTGCTTAGTCTCAGACAGAGCCTTTCTTAACCTTGTCTGGGTGTCCATGGCTGTATTAGATCCTTTTACATGCAAAACATATGCCTCTTTCTCCCTCTATCAGTGTGCGCGTCTGTGTTGGTGTTTATGTGTGTTGTGCTTAAGTGTGTGAATGAAGGCATCTGCCACTGAACGATAAATGCTTAATCAGGACTCATGCTACACTGGATTGCAACACTGCAGTTTGGCTACCAGAGAGAACAAGGCTTTGAGTAGCAAATAAAAAGGCCAGTAATAGAAGAGAGGGCTCTTATTCTTGACCACCAGGCTCTTTTTGTCCTCCAAATGAAAAGACTATAGCTCCCATCTTCCTCAGTCAAGGTAGGCACTACCACTACAATATAAGAGCTGTTGAGCTACTTGATAAACTGTGGATGCATGTCCACATTATCTGAAGAGCATTGTTTTTTGGTCCTTAAATGACTCTTAGCAAGATGGAACGGAAAGCCTAAGGCAAAGCTAGGGCATGTGTGTCTTTGAAACACGACTAGGCTTCCCATCAGCTCTATCCCACCTACTACAATCAAGGGCTAGACCAAGAACCAAACAAGGTTTCCAAGACCTGTCATATTAGAACTTCCACAAGCATAGTGGTGTTGCTAGAAACCCTATGATTTGTGTTTCTGCTAGTGTTCCCTCTGATAACCTGTGCTCTTTCTGCAATAGTGAAACATGTAAAGTAGTTACTATTCTCAATATATATTTTTTAACATGAGAAACTGCAAAGGTCTGGCATATCCTTCAGAGGCTACAAGGCAAAGGAGTAAATTGCAAAACTCTTTAAACAAGAAAGAAAGGTCATATAACTCTGGCAGTTGAATAACAGCCCTTTTGTAGCATGTGTTTCTGAAGCCACTAACCTGCCTGAACTTTACCATGCCATCTGCTTAATTAGGATTTTTTTAAATCTTCCCTAGGGAGTTCCTCGAAGGCTTAAGTGAAAAGCCCTGTCTACATGGAAAGTGTTACAAAAATGAAAAGTCTTTATTATTTTCTCATTATTGAAGCAGTGATACTCTGGGGAATTGATGAACATTCCTAATCATCAAGGTAATGAAATTATGGGTTTGGCTAGCTGCAGAGGCTGTAAGACATTTTTGCTCACTCTGAAATTACATAGTGCTGATCAGATGTCATAAATTTGTTTTGATTTGGACATCACTTTCATGGTTTGAAAATTAATCAAAATAGTAAACCTCATGTTTCCCAGTGATGCACCTTCCTTTCTCTATAGGAAATGTTGGTCAGGCATAGTTGAATACAGTGGTACCTTGCTTAAAGAGCAAAATGCAATCCACGGCATTGCTCTTTAAGCGACTTTGCTCTTTAAGTGAAACACCATTGTAAGTGACCAATTGTGACTTCTGGTGGGGGCATTTTGTGAACCCTGATTTAGTTGTTAAGTGAGTTTTTGGTTGGTTTTAGTTGTTAAGCGAGGCAACCATTCAGGGAAAATTCTGCTCTTTAAGAGAGTTAGTCTCTAAGTGAGGCACTCTCTATACGAGGTTTTACTCTAGTTCAATGATTCACATGGATGCTCCATAGAGAGATTTTCATGGACAGACACTTTATAGGATAATTAAATGCCCTCAGGCCATTTGTCTGTTTTGTTTATATTTATAATCTTGTGTTTCTGCCAGTGAACTGGAGTAGCTCACATAGCTCTCCAACCCACGGCATCCTACACACAAGAACACTGTACATTAAGAGATTTCCTAGGATCAAAGCTCACTGCAGATGGTGATTGCAGCCATGAAATAAAAAGGCGACTAATTCTTGGGAAGCAAACAAAGAGAAACCTGGGGAACATAGTTAAAAGCAGAGACATCACATTGCAAACAAAAATTCGCATAGTCAAAGCAATGGTATTCCCTGTGGTAATGTATGGTTGTGAGAGCTGGACCATTAGGGAAGCTGAGCGCAGAAGAATAGACGCCTTTGAGATGTGGTGTTGGAGGAGAGTTTTGAGAGTCCCCTGGACAGCGAGGAGAACAAATAGGTCAATCTTAGAAGAAATCAACCCTGACTGCTCCTTAGAAGGTCAAATAATAAAGATGAAGCTAAAGTACTTTGGACATCAAATGAGAAGAGAGGATTCACTTGAGAAAGCCTTGATGCTTGGAAGGGTCGAGGGCAAAAGAAGAAGGGGACGGCCCAAGATGAGATGGCTAGATGGTATTGTAGAGACAATGGGCACAGAGCTGAGCGAGTTGAGGGGGATGGTGGAGGACAGACATGCCTGGCGGACAGTGGTCCATGAGGTCGCAGAGGGTCGGAATTGACTGTGCGACTGAACAACAACAAAAATCACCATTTCATGGCCTAAGGAGCATTCGAAACTGGACCGTCAAGTCTCAGTCCAGCACTCCAACCACCACATGGCACTACCTTTCAGTGGTTCCTCCTATACTATCACAATAAAGAATTTTAAAAAACCCTGATATGTTTGCATGAAACACATGGCTCTTAGCATGAACATGTGACCTACAGTTTTCCGTATCAGAGAACAGTCCTCTATTTGATGATGTCCTTATTTGAGAGGGACTGCAGTGGCTCAAGTCACTAAGATGCTGACTGGGAGGCAGAAGGTCAGCAGTTCGATTCCCGAGTACTGCAGGACGGAATGAGCTCCTGTCTCTGTCCCAGCTCCTGCCAACCTAGCAGTTCGAAAGCAAGAAATTGCAAGTAGATAAATAGGGACCACTTTGGTGGGAAGGTAACAGTGTTCCATGTGCTCTGGTGTCAAGTCATGCCTGCCACATGACCACGGAAATGTCTGCAGAAGCAGACAACGCTGGCTCTTCGGCTTAGAAACAGAGATGAGCACTGACCCCTAGAGTCGGATATGACTGGCTTTCGAGCAAGGGAAACCTTTACCTTATTTGAAAATGTATCCAGAAAAGGGAGAAAAGGGAAGGGCCTTGATGTTGCCCATTAGCCATTAGGCTGCAGAGCAGACTAATAAGTAAGCCAACAGGTTGCCTGGTGACAGTGTTCTCCACTGTGGGAGAAGTACTGTCTTGGTTTTTAAATTTAGAATATTTCTTTCTTTCTGCATGTGTCTCACACAAGGTAAAATGTGCCAGTGTTCGGTAGAATGGTACCCTCTTTTCCATTTAACTATCTCTATCACCACATAAGAGTCTCTACCTGATCTCAATGTGTACCAGAGGGTCAGGTTTCAGTCTCCTAATACCAGTGGTGGGATGTCAACATTTTTACTACCCCACCGTGATGTCATCACAATGTGGGCAGAGCTAACGTCATGATGTCGTTATGTCATGGGGTGGTCAAATAAAAAAAATAAAAAAAATAAAAAAATACAATAAACATAAGCACGCGCACACACACACACACCACTCAACCCACCCACACCCACCACCCACCTGTAAATAAAATAAATAAATAAATAAAATAAAAATTACATTAAAATGCACATCCCATCACTGCCTAATACGCTACCAGTGATGAGTTATTTGCTGGCACAGTGGCGAGGAGTGTGAGGAGCCACTGAGGTAATAGGCCTACATACCATGTTGGATAACAGAGGCAGCCATTCTGTGTTCCTCTCATACGTCATAGGGTTGCTTATTTGCAAGTACCATCACTATGGATTCTGTTGCTCTTCCCAAAGATTTAATTAGGGAAACACGGGGAAACACGAGGTTTTCTATTTTGATTAATTTTCAAACCGTGAAAGTGATGTCCAAATCAAAACACTTTTTGGGCTATTGGTGTTCTTGGACTACAGTTCCCAGAAGCCCTAGCAGAAGCAGGCACCAGCATCCACCAGGGGGTGCAAATTTGGTTTAATTTTATTTATTTATTTATTTATTTACTTACTTACATTTGCTATCCCGCCCCAATCGGGTATACCCGACTCTGGGCGGCTTACAAGATAAAATGCGATCATAAGCTAAACCAATGGAGTACTAATAATTAAAAACTTTTAAAACTTTAAAAGTTCACAAAAAACAGGAAATAAAACACCCCCACAGGATAAAACCGAACAGAAAGGGAGGCTGTCCCTTAAATTAGCCCCAGGAGGCTGAAATCCACGCGACGTTACTGGCCTATACCCTAAACAAGTCTTCTGTGTTGATGGTCCAATTCTTTCTGTCCAAAGCTTCCATAGTTCTGCTTAGAAAGGGTCTTCTGAGTTCTGATTCAACCACAAAGGCAAAATCTCTCATATAAGCAAACTAAAGACCTGTTCTTAACTTCCAATGACATTTCCCCTTCAAACATGTATATTCCAGAACACATTTTTTCTTTTTTCTTTTTATTTTTTAAGGCACATGCTTATTTAGAAAGGGCCTGTTGTGGTGCAGAAGGGTGTTGCAAGACTGGTTTCAATAAATGTTTAAGACATCATTTTGGTTCCTGTTCCCATTGAGCACCCCATCACAGATTATGAGGAGAAACACTTACTTTGTTTGTCACAGCAAATAGAATTGCCAAGTCTAGTCAGAGATTCCCTGTGAATTTCTTGCTTCAGCACCAGGTTAGACTCAATGACTCCAGGAGTCTCTTTCAGCTCTACAGTGCTATGATCCTAAAAGCTTCAGGACACTAGCTTGATGCCTCAGGGAATGGCTATGCTTCTGTGATTCTCCAGGTAGGGAGGCAGGTCTCAGGAGAAGCAACATTAGAGATGGAGTATGTTTTATTTTGGTCTGTGAGACGTCTTTGAACGTGGGCACTGATTTCCACCCAATCTCACCTGACACCAAAACTCATCTCAGTGCAAAGATGTCCGTATATATGTATGTATGATGTCCTTCTGTTTTCCTCCAGCTCTTGGCTGTCCTGGCTGTGCGATATCACAAGGATGCACTCTGAGCTCCTTGTTTTTGGCTTTGCAATTTCAGGAAGTAGGGCAACCTAAATAGCCCAGACATTTTTCAGCTCAGGTGACAAGGATACTTACATCTTACTCCAGCTGTATGCTCCAATATGCCCAAAACAGCATGATGTATAAATGCCCCCAGAAGGGTTAATGAAGGATACACAGCTCAATCTCCCAACAAATGGGAGCACCTGGGGGATTTATTTATGTATTTATTTATTTCACTTTTATACCACCCATCTGGGATATTTCCCACTCTGGGTGGTATACAAACAATTAAATAAACAACAATACCATACAAAAATGATCAAACAATGAAATAGATTTCTGATGGCGTCTTGAGGGCAGGCAAGCTCAAATCGAAACAACAAACTTATTGGCAAAGATAAAATATTCTTAAAGGCTTCTTTGATTGAGCTGTTTCTTAAAAATGCCCAAGGACAGGGTCTGATGCAGTTCCACTGGTAGTGCATTCCAAAGCGATGGTGCCAGTGGTGGGCAGCCAAATTTTTTACTACCACACTGTGGGCGGAGCCGCCGTCATGGGCGGAGTCAGCGTTATGATGTCATGACGTTATGACATCATGGGCAGAGCCACTGTCATGATGTCATGATGTTGTGGGTGCAGTCAACAATGTGGGTGGAGCCAAAGTAAATAAAATAAAATAAAATAAAAATGCAGTACACATAAAAATAGAAATAAAAAACATAAAAATACAAATTAAATAGACATTAAATAGAAATAAAAACATAAAAATACAAATTAGACATTAAATAGAAATAAAAACCATAAGAATACAAATTAAAATAGACATTAAATAGAAATAAAAGCACACTACATAAAACACAGTGTTTTAACTAGAAGGCCCTTGGTCTCCCAAAGATAGGGCTGTAGCCACAAGGTGGTTGGGGGGGGGGAACCCTCCTGAACTAACAACCCAACCCCCCCAAACTCCCTGTGATGCCAGTGTTATATATGTGAGTGTGACATTGTTGCCCCTCCTGAAATTTTTGCCCCTCCTGAAAAAATTCCACCCCCCCCAACTAGAATCCTGTCTACAGTCCTGCCCAAAGAACTTTGCAAATGCTACCTTTTGACTACAACTCCCAGGATTCCCCAGCCATTATAGCCACATTCCATGCTCGAGGCAGCTGCCTGCGAGTGGTAGTCCAGTAAGATAAGATTTCCAGGTTCTGCTCTTCCCATATCTTTTATGCAATTACATGAAAGAAGTGATCATCGTATGCTGCACAGAATGTTGGGCAATGTTGAAACATATCATGGAAACACTACAAGAAATATTGCAAAGATTTGTTTGTTTGTTTGTTTGTTTTCATGCTGTGTGCAGAAGTGGTTACCTAATCACAGACTTGTGTGGTATGGTGAGGAGGAGTATATTTCCACTTACATTGCAGTACTGATGTCTAATTGTGATGATCTTTGCATATATTAGTTTAAATTGGGTCAAATGCAAATTTAATGCAAAAATGCATTAATACATTTAATGCACACTTAATGTAAAAATATCCTCTTGTTTTTGTGAGGAAAGTTTTGTGAAGAATGTTCTCCTTTTTAGTACTTCTAGCCCTCCATGCCCTCCCTTTTTGGTGTTGGAGGAGTAGCCACCCTAGTCTCAATTTAATGATTGATTGGAGAAGAGCCCCACCAAGTCCCAAAGGCTAGAAATTTAGAAACTGTCTTCCAAATACTTTGTCTTGTAAAGTCCAAAACACAAGAGGCCCAATAATCCCAACAGATAGAATGTTGAAGCCATTGAATAAAACACACACACATAATTCATGCTACAAAGGATTTTCCTTTGTATCTTCCTGAACTCGTAAGTTGAAGTTGTTACCTAAATTGAGTTAACTGAAGCCTATGGAATGACTGCACCATCTCTTTGTAACTTTATTATTCTAAACCCAAACCAAA
Source organism: Furcifer pardalis (assembly GCA_030440675.1). Taxonomy (NCBI): domain Eukaryota; kingdom Metazoa; phylum Chordata; class Lepidosauria; order Squamata; family Chamaeleonidae; genus Furcifer; species Furcifer pardalis. The sequence goes on along the minus strand of CP126890.1, from coordinate 38,899,782 downwards.
GTGTACAGTCCTTTCCTTTAAGATTGTCCACTTTAAGATCTAAACCAGTGCATAGTGCTTGACTTGGTAGAGTATTAAAATATCTATCTATCTATCTATCTATCTATCTATCTATCTATCTATCTATCTATCTATCTATCTATCTATCTATCTATCTATCTATCTATCTATCTATCTATCTATCTATCTATCTATCTCTATTTATTCCAATTTGTATTGCTGTCCAACTCCGAAGACTCTGGGTGGCTTACAGAACACAAAGATTAGTCACAATTAAAAGCAATAAAAGCCCATTAAAATCACTAACAATTTTTAAAAAAAGATTAAAAGAGAGAGAGTAATTTTGTAAATTAGCCTGCAGGCCAGGGTTACCACATCACTGGTGCCCCACACCTGTCCTGCCAGCCATGTAAGCCACCCTGAGTCCTTGGATGAGGGCGGGGTATAAATGTAATAACATAAATAAAATAAATAAATGTTTAACACTATCCTGAAGGATTAAAATATCAGAACAGTAGTAATAACAGAGTTAACAAAATAATACCAGTGCCCTGCTCATGACAATGAGAGTGATGAGTTAACTTGTAGCCAAGCAAATGGGCATGTCAATTGCTCAAGGGATGGATTGTCCTGCTGACAACATGTGTACACTTTCAGATTTGGCCCCTTGGACTCCACAACACTTGTTCCCTTTCCCATATATTGTACAACAAATCTGACACGGGCTTTGGCGAGCCAATAGCAAACTGAGATAGAGAGCAATGAATGAATATTTAAACAGCCGAGATATTAACTCCCTGTGTTTTCTTGACAAACACGCTATTAACAGGAAAGGTTAATTATTTGATATACTCGTATCTGGTTATTGCAGGCAACAGTGTATTCTGTGCTCTTTACGCCCACTGCCCCTTCCCAGATGAGCATGGTGCGGAAAGTGGCATCTCCCTCTTGGGAGAGGAGAAGAGCTTTCTTAATGAGTCTGAACCTTTTTGCTTTAGGGGTCAACTTATATTACTGGAACAGTCCATATCCTTCTAGGATTGAAGCTCAGCTAATCTTCTTGGGAGTGCCATGCTCAGTTCATGTGTCTGTCTATCTCTCCGTCTATGGAATTTAATAATTATTTCTCAATAAATAATAAGCAAAAAAGCTTGTGAGGGACAGTCTTTTTACTTTTTGCTGTAATCACTTTTCCAGAATTTGGAGGCAGGACACACACATCCCTTCTCATATATGCCCAGTCTGAACACAGCGTAATATGGGATGCAGAAGTTCTATTTTATAAGTGCACCAAACTGATTAGCAGAAAGAATTTAGTGCAGTCCTACACACTTCTGTGCTGGTTATACTCCATGATATTCTGAGAGATTTTATCCCTAGGTAATTGAAAATGTATTCAGAATTGCAGTCTTAGGTGAAGTCTAAACATATAGATTAAACTCCTTGGTGGAAACTTGGTGGAAACCTACCAAGTTCAGTGGAAATTAATTTTCTTATATGTACTCATTAATGTATTTGTATTTTTGTGTGGGGCCACCTTCCCCAGCAGAGCTGAGTAAACCCATTCCTTCCATAACACTATAGAGCCTGACTCAGGTGCCCAATGACAATGAGCCTTTATTGTCTCATAGTGTGGTGGTTACACAGCAATATGACAGGCAAAACTCTGCTCACAATCTCAGTTTGATTAGGACGAACTCATGGTTGACTCAGCCTTCCATCCTTCCAAGATCAGTAAAATGATTACCCAGCTTGATGTTGGGGGATGCTAATTACCTTATGAATTAACAAGAGATTGCTCTAAGTGCTACAGGTGGTATATAAGTATAATTGAATTTTCTTGCCAAAAATGTCCATCCGTGCTTTATGTAGGACAAACAGGACAATCTTTACGCAAAAGAATTAATGGACACAAATCAGTTATCCCGAATGGCAACCTGTCTCAAACCACTTCAATCTAACTGGACACTCTATCTAAGACCTGAAAGTTGCAATTCTGGAACAGAGAAATTACAAAACTAGGATTGAAAGGAAGACAGCAGAAATCAAATATATCCATCTGTTAGATACCCATCACAGGGGCTAAATATTAGTGAAGGACATTATCAAAAGTTCTAGCTCAAGCTCCTTTGGGGAGTCACTGAACTCTGGCTCTGCTTCGTCTTCTTCCTATAATTCTGGAGGCAAATCCATCACCTCCAGATGCACTACTATGTCAACCTTCTATGTCCTGTTCCCCCCACCACTTTTGCCTGAAGAGTGCTTTTCATACCCTCTTACACCCCTAGGGCTTTGACACTCTCTACTTGGCTCTCACATGGCTCTACTCAGTGCCTCATAGGGGTCGCTCATGGTAGATCTTGCCCTCAGCCTTTCTCTCGGGCCCCATGTCTACTGGGCCCGAGGGGTAGGCATGACAGCCCATTGACTGGTGTGCTGGCCTCACCAGTCTCTCTCTCTCTCTCTCAGAATATTCCTCATTTCTAAGCAAAACTCCAAATTAATACACATTGACTGAAATCCTGTTGTGCAACTTCACATGTGCAAGGATGAAAATATCATCAGCGGCTATAAAACACCCTAGTTAAAGCCAAACTGCTGCTAATTAAAGGAACTTTGGGTGTACATGATTTGTTTACAATGCAACAAAACCACGTGTACCCTGAAATCACCAGGTGAAGCCTTTTAATGAGTTTTGATTAGCCACTGATGATGACATCATTGCCATTGAACATGTGGAGCTGCCCAATAAGACTTCGGCCAATGATCAATAAAAGAAGTCATTCAAAGACAAAAAGACAGTCGAAAGCTCATATTAAATTGCAGCAGACACAGCATCAGCAAAACACAGCATCAGCAGTAAAAGTTATTTAATTTTCTGGAAATGCTTACATACATTATTTTGCTTGGTGTTGCATAAAACTAAATTTCAAAAATCTATCCCTCATTTGCAGAATATCAAAATCAACATTCTCAAGCAAATAAAATGTCCTAGGCTACAGTTGTATGCACATCCAAATGGAAAAAAAGTCTAATTAAGACACTATACTTCCTTTGTGCTGTTAACTTAGCACCAAAATTTAATTTTACTTTAGAGGCTTCTTTGTGAAGCCTATTTGCTTTACTGGCACTAAAAATGTCCCTTTCTATTATCCCAGCTATCTCTTTATGATCCACTAGAGTAGGGGTGAAATCAGACTTCACTTGTCACCCTTTTAAAAACAAATGTAATTTTTAAATTTCAGTTTTACCTTTTTAATAAAAAGAAATGTTCACAGCAGGGTGTCCCTGACCTTCTCCCCTCTGATAGTGACCCTACTAGCCCAGGACATCAGTTGTCTTGATAGTCCTGAGCTCACCATTGGAACAATGAGGCTGGGTCTTGAACTAGGCTGAAGCTGCTTGTCAGTGGAAGGGCTAGCTGACAGGCAGAAGTCCAGAGGGGCAATGGGAAGAAAGAACCCACTCTGTGTTAGTGTTTGGACACTTATATTTTCACTAGCTGTTGATCTTCTGAAAGATGGAACTGAAAAATAAAGTATGTGGTTAGCTCATAAAAGTGGGAGACTTAAGAATATCTGTCTATTGGTAGGGAGGAACAGAAAACAATAGGAGAAAGGAACACAACTGGGAACTTTAACTAGCTTTGTCTGTTTCTGTTGCCCCTATAAGCACATAAGCTTCATCCAAATGAAGCACTTGTCCCCTTATAAGTTCCTGGATACTCAGTGGACTGGAATAGAAGACTGAAATACAAGGCTGAAAATTCATATCTCCACTGTTTCACCTGGGAGAAAGAACTGAGATCACCTGCAGTGTATGGCTAATGGTGCCCTGAACAGATGATGATGATGATGATGATGATGATGATGATGATGATGATGATGATGATGATGATGATGATGATGATGATGATGATGATGGTGATGGTGATGATGGTGATGATGATGATGATGAACCCAATTGTGTACAGTTGGTATTGGTATTTTCTCAAGTTAATGATGGAGGCCACAAAAGAATGCCAACAGTGACTAAGTGTGACAAAAAACTCATTAAAAGCTCTACCCTTCTGGCTCTTACATAACATGCAGGAGGTGATTTGTTTGCTTGCTTCTTTATTTGTTTGTTTCTTTTGCCTTGTAATGGGATAGAGTTCATGCAAGATCTTCTTGTGCTGGAAACTTTGGGTATTAATATTAGTCCACTAAGAAACAAATACACACATTCAGTTCTTCTTTTGTGCCCTGATCAAACCCTGGGCTGCCAAAATGAATCCACTTTCTTTACTTTGTCATTGGCCAAACTTAAGTCCTCATGGGTGCATGTCTCTGGCAGAAATCAGCAAACAAGCCAGACTCTGTGTCTCTCCACATTCATACCGTGTGTTGTTTCCACTAGCAGTCCCCACTTGAGCATGTTGGTCTTGCATTTAGGGACTCCAACCCTCAGCCAATTCAAGGTCCTTCAAGTGACATAGGGTAGATTGAGATCTTTAGCTATATTCTCCTTTAATGATGTACCTTGCCTGGTGAGCTCCTTCTTCCATCTTCTAATTTGGTTTTGCTCTCGTGTACCCTTAAGAATGTTTGTTCTTGCCAAAACCTCTTCCTGGATCTGAGCTGGCAGACTTGAGGCTCATATCTGTTCAGGGACTGTCGTGGGTCGTTCTCTTGCTTAGTTCTTTCAGCATCGGCTGCTACTTATCTTAGGTGGAGCAATACCAACAAGAGGGTATATTTTCTCAACTGGTGTAGGTTTGAGGCATCCTGTCACTATACACATGGATTCAGTAACAGTGATGTCAACTTGTTTTGCATGTGTGGATGCGCTCCATACTGGAACATCATATTCTGCTGTAGAGACATTCAAATTCAGTTTGAAACAAAGGTAAGTTCTAAGGGATTTCAAAGGTTTCCTCAATGTTTTCCAAAGAGCTGGTGTGAAAGAACCCTGATTTCCAAAGAAAATTAGATGTAGAGTAACCCTCCAATCATATGGTTTCAATGTTAGTGCCAACTTGCTAAAAATGATAACATAAAACTCAGTATAGAACATACTTTAGGAGAAGTTTCTTCAAGTTTTTAAAAATATTTATGATCAATGAAAAGAAGCTGATTTAGAGAAGAGAAGGGCAATGCATAAAGACTGTGGAAAGAAAACCAGGTAAGATTTCCACTCATCTGCATCAAGCAGAACCTACCAACACAAAGGAGGAAGTAACAAATGTTCCTTATGGATAAGCCAGTGGCATAGCGTAGCGGTGGCGGTGGGGGTGGCCCACCCCGGGCGGCACTTTTTTGGGGCGGCAAAATTTCACAATAAATAATAATAATATCTTGTAATCTGAACTAAAAAATTGAACAATTTAATTTCATATTTTTGTCATACCTACAATTCGGACAGATTAAAATGAGCACAGAGCTTTTTATTATTTAATCTGTAACAGAACCAGGGAATCCCCTTTCTTTAAATGATTGTAGTCATCTCGCTCGCTCTAGCGACTGGCAACACCATTTGTACTAGCCTTGCGGTAATGACCCGTGTTTTATTTTGTGCTCAGATTGTTCATGACAAATATTCAGCGAGAATTAATTATTTCATATAACAGAGTTCAATATTGTCTAATAACACCTGCAAATTAGGATACGGTGCGGGGATGTCCCTTTGGGGAAGTCCGTCCATGACAGTGAATTTGGCCTATGCCCCAGGTGGCTGAAACCCACACTACACCACTGGGATAAGCCCAGATTTACTTGTGATTGCATTTTTTTTCTGCTTCTGAAAATTCCTAGATAGAATAACGATAAAAGAACATCATCACATCCCTTCTCTCTGATACCAATACCAAACCTCCCTTTGCCTTGCCTTGACTACTGAGGTTATGGTGTCTTTAAATCACCACAGGAATAAATGTGTTTTCTTTAATAATCTTTATTTATTTCCCCTCTTCCTCCTTCACTTGTAACACTATCCACGTCGCCTGCCCTCAAGTATTGATCTCAGCACCACTCAGGTTGACTATAACAGATAAGGCTTTATTAAAATTACAGGGTTAAAAATATATAATGTTGCTTATTCCAATGCTTTAAATTCATTTACCACAACCTTTTACTCTATTAGTTCCCTCTCCCTCCCTCCCTCTCTCTCTCTCAAATCCCAAAATTCCAAAGCCAGCCCTCCTTTTTCCTTTCTCTACAGTCCATACTGCTCTTCTATGTCAAACTGAAGACCTCTCTCTCTCTCTCTGTCTCTCTCTCTGTCTCTCTCTCTCTCACACACACAGACACAGACACACACACACACAGTTCCCCTCCTTAGGGGTTTTTCAAATACCACATGACCATTTTAAGGGGGGAGGAGATCGACCAAAAGTCACAGGGGAGGGGGAATTTGGCATGAAGTCACGTGACTCCAGAATTTTAACCCTCTGGCCAGGTGGGAGTCTGGGGGTGGGGGGCATGCGTCCTAAGATTCCTGGTCGGCCATGCTTCTGCCGTTTCTCTTCAAATCAGGGAAAATTAAGAAACCACGTGATTTAGGGGGGCGGGGGTTGGTCAAAGTTCATGGAAAGTCACAGGGGGGATGGGGGTCAAAAAGTGGTCTATGTTAGGTCACATGGTATTTAAAAGCCCCCTTATCTAGTTTTTCTCCCAGCCAACCAAAGCAATTCTTGCTCATATTCCATGCTTTTCGCTTACCTCCACTCCCATTACATAATTCCCAGATCATATATACAATAGTTTAAAACAGGAGTTCTCAACCTTTTTAAACTGGGGGCCAGGTCACACTCCCTGAGACATCTTTGGGGGCCAGACAGCCATGTTGCCCTTCCTTCACCACATGGCACTTCCTGGTGGGGGCACACCTGAAATGGTGCCACGGGCTGCATCCGGCCTGCAGGCCACAGGTTGAGAATCCCTGATTTAAAATATGACTGAACATCACAAGCATAATGGTGAAAGCAGCTGAAGCCAATGATTCAATGTGAAGTAATCATCAAAAGAATGAGAAGGAAAGTGAAACAGAAGATGAATATAAAATAAATGGACTGTCGCAGTGCCTGTATCACAATTAGTAGGTCTCGAACAATGCATGTACTGTAATTTAAAACTACAAAACAGACCTAAAAGTTAATTTCTACCAGAAAGGGGCAATTATCTGGTCTGAGAATAGATAACTGTTGCTTGTTTCCTTTAAACAAACTTAATTCGGTTCCTGTTAGAGTGTAGAGACACAATAATGAAAAATCATCTTAAGGCAAGGAGCTAATTCTTAAAATTCTTGTTTCTTCCTATGGAATTACATGAAAAACCTGATTATGTCAAGATAGTCTACCTTGGCTAGCTACTTCAGGTCAGGTGATGCTATTCACATCCCACTTCTCCCTTATCATATGACTGAAGCATTTGAATAGTGAATAGTCACTAACATTCCTTACATGAATGGGATCCCCAGGGATTTCGTGGATTGAATAAAGGACTTTGTTTTGCTAACAGAGATAATCAATCAGCTTCCCTCCTCCTTTAAATGATTTCTCAAGGTTCACTTTCTTTCCTAGGATATTCATCTTCTTTTTTTATTATTAGCCTTAGTGGCAGATGGATGCTTTTCTGTACATCAAAGTAAATAAAACCCCACAGATATCTATACTTGCATTCTAAGGCATCTCTAGAGGCTGACAACAACATGAAAAGAATGACTTATCAAGGAGGTCCAGGAGGGAAAACGCTCTGTTGGACTATGATGGGCCCTTTGCACAGCAGGAAATTGCTACTTTATGGCAGAAATGATTTTTTTTACTCTGTTGCAGCTCTTTTGATGATAGGACTAGTCCCAGAATTATGATCTCTATTCCTGGAAAGCATCTTATTTTGTCCTTACTATGCTTCTCAGAGAGGGACTGCAGTGGCTCAAGCAGTTAAGACACTGAACTTGAAGACTGGAAGGTCAGAATTTGATACCCGAGTACTGCACGATGGAGTGAGCTCCCGTCTCTGTCCCAGCTCCTGCCAACCTAGCAGTTCGAAAGCAAGAAATTGCAAGTAGATAAAGAGGGACCACTTCACAGCGAAGATAAACAGTGTTCCATGCACCCAGTGTCTAGGCATGCCTGCCACATGTCCATGGAAATGTCTGCAAACACAGACAGCAATGGCTCTTTGGCTATAAACAGAGATGAAACTGAACACTAGAGTCGGATATGACTTGCTTTTGAGCAAGGGTGACTTTTACTTTTACCTTACTAGAGGACACCATCTACAATGTAAATTATAGAATTTGTTGGCCTTGGCAGTCCTCGTGGCCAGTAGTCTGGTGAGCTTTTGCAGAGTAATTAAGTCCCACCAGCATACTAATTGTGACACTTTTTAAAGCCTCGATGTGCTTAATTGTCGCCCATGTTCTAAAGCAGGGGTGTCCAGACTATCGTCCGTGGGCCATATCTGGCCTGCAGCACCTAATAATCCATCCCGCACCACCCATGCCAGTCCTAGAAGCGGAAGTTAAATGTGCCCATGCATGCTGAAAACATTTACAACAGCTGCAGGTGCATTTATGGCAATGCTTTGTGCAATGGGAGGAACCACGTGACTGATCCGCAGTGCAAAAAGTTTGGACATCTCTGTTCTAAACATTCATCTTCTTTTGTGTCCCAATCAATCTCTGGATTGCCAAAATGAAGCCGCTTAAATCCTCATTGGTGCATGTTTCTGGCAGAACAGTCAAACCTCACATAAAGAGTGCCTCGCTTATAGAGTAACTCACTTAAAGAGCAGAATTTTCTCTGAAAGTTCACTTTGCTTAACAAATAAAACCAACCAAAAACTAACTTAACAAATAAATCGGGGTCCGCAATCTCCCCAGCCAGAAGTCACAATTGGTCACTTACAATGGTGTTTCGCTTAAAGAGCAAACTTGATTAAAGAGCAATCCTGTGGAACACATTGTGCTCTTTAAGCGAGGTACAACTGTAATTAGAAGACTAATAAATGAACCAGATTCTATATCTTTCTACAGTCACACAGCATGTAGTTGTCTGCCAGCAGGCCCCTCACGCTATAAACACTTTAATAGCAAGAAGAGTATGAAGATAATAAAGGAAAAACTATTTCTCATCCATGGCTTACTTCGACCACAGCTCCACTCTCAAGGCTATTATCTCTTCTCTGATAGTGGAAAGTGATCCTGTCTAAGATCAGCTGTGGGAAGGGAACCCACAGCAGGGGAGAAGCTTCAGGTTCACTCACCTGTGTACCTCTTCTTGCTTTGAAATTTTTCCCCTGTTCACCTTGAAACAGTTTCTTCTAGAGAAATCGACTGAACGACTCTTGCTTAGAGTTGTATGTTGCACTACTAAAACAGTGGAGACACTGAATTTGATGACTGCCAGGTCAGCAGTTTGAGACCTGGGTGCTGCATGACGGAGTGAGTTCCCATCTCTGTTCCATTTCTTGCCATGTCCTTGCCTTACCAGCAGCCTCGTTGCCTCACCATTCAAGGGTTAACTTGGAGATTCTGTTTTGAAAAGTGAAGTGAAGAAGACAGACGGTCACAGTGAAAGGAAAGTAGGTCTCTCCTATGCTTCCTGCTACCCTCATATCTATATATTTGATAAGTCAGTGGTCAGTCAGCACCAAGATCAGTGGTACATTGCAACAAAATGGATTGCTGCTAGTGCTCAGTTTCTGCTTGTCCCAGTTTCTTCCATTTTCCCATAGGAACTTGACTTAGGAATCTCACAGTATCAACTGAGAATCAAACACACCAGTTCAGAAACCTCCCTGGTACAAGCCTGCATAGCACAGATATTTCAAACCACTATTCATTCACTGGGGTGTTGGTTCCCCTCTCAGTTGACAGAAGAGGCAATTTTTTTCCCTACCACTTTCCAACCAAGCAAAGAGCATTAAAAAATGGTGTACAATATTGGAAAAGTAAGAAATGCAATGATAAAATGTTACTTCAGTAAATCAAAGCACATAAAAAATAGGAAAATGTAAAGCTAACTCCGATCTCAGCTGACCTAATTCAGATCCAAAACCAATTCAACATTTGGAAATCTTGACCTTCTTGCAACTGATTTGCACAGGGAAATTAAAAAGAGTGCTCCTTTTATTTTTTGATAGGTGTACATGAAACTTGGCAACATCATAACCCCCTGCAGGAAGGAAAGTTTCTACCCAATTACAAACCAAGCCACTTATATCCTAGCCATTATTAATTTTTTTTAAGACAACCTTGACATTTTTGTTTTAACATGTTAGTATATGACTTTTCAGGCTAGACCTGTCAGGGAGTGAAATCCAGTTCATTTTCTTCCTTTTCCCATCATTTTTTTTTTTGGGGGGTGTTAATATTTTGGAGACATACTAGGAGTGGGTGAGCTTGGACACTCAGGAAGGATTTATTTGCCTATGCAATTGGCACTTGGTGGGTCTCTGCCATGGATGCCTGATACATGTGGGGTGGTTCTCTTTTCCTGGATATTGTCTCAAGATGAACTCTCTTCAGGAGGCAAAAGACTGAAGAGACCAAGAAGGGCAGGTAAATGAGAAAGGCTGGTAAGAGCTACCAAGGTAGGCTCCTGCCCAGACAATTAAAAAAAGACAAAGAAAGAAACAAAAAAAAGAGCGGAGATCAGTCAATCAGGAAAGATGATGATGAGGAGATTGAAGCTGAAAATGGGGAGATGCCCAAAAGTGGAATGGGAAAGAATCAAACTCCATAGTTGTATACCATCCATTTATTTTATTTTACTTATTAAATGTATATGCCTTCCATCTAGGATTTTATCTGACTCTGGGTGGCATACATCTTTTAATACTATGCACCACCAAAAGGAAGCCCTCTCTAAGGCCCTTTTCTCTTCTCCTCTCTACTGAAGAAATTTATAATAAAAGGTTGTAAAAAGAATCTGGCAAGTATAAGAATAGATCAAGATTCATGCTTGAGATTAAGAGAAGAGGCCTGGTGAAGAGAGACGGTCTGACCCTGACCACACAGCATCATTTGTACCCTGAGAAACAATTCAAGCAACTATGACAGGTCTATAGGATGGTCTGACTATTGATTCACAGTCTCCTTCAGTATGATGATTGATACAGAGATCTTGTTTATAGTTCTTGTCCTCTCAGACAAGGCATATTATTTTACAAATACTTCCCGGCTTTCTTATTTCACTAGTTTAGAGCCAATTTGGAGCAATCTAGTGCATGGTGATGCAAATCAGTTGGAATTGAATTAATTTAGTTTGAGATTTGGCTGGATAATATAGACAAGCTTACAAAACACAGCACCTGAAATAAAGTAACAAAGTTATGCTATGTAGATCTGATGATATCATCGGCCATGTCTATATTTTGGTAATTTAAAGTTTCCTGTTCTCCCTGTCACCTGAAAGGTTGCTGGGATCCCATTGGTCCTGTAGAAATATTTGTGGACAATGGGATAGTGACAGGAAATCTGAAATGTTGGAAAATTGTCACCGCCAGTATATCGCTCTAAGCCGGTAAACCCTGCTGTCAGCTAGAAGTAAATGAAGATGGATGCTCAAGTCTTAAAGTCACTTTGTGGAGAAAACAAATGTTTTCTCCCTTTCCAATGGTGCTTATTCTGAATTTTGTCTCCTTGTCTAGGAGTCCAGTGAAGCGTAGCTATTCCCTGAGATTCTGGCCAGTGCACTAATTCCTGAATGCCTTAGTTTTAAGACTTTCTGCTTTCAGGAAATATTTTTCCTTATTAGCTTGTCTGTCAATGAACCCTGATACAACTTTTCCAGAACATTCGCAAATTGTATTGGATTCAGGACTACCTGGCTGACATATATCACTTGTTCTTCACCATGAGTAGTGCTTCAGCACTATATCTAAGGAGCAAGCAAGTGAATAAATAAATAAATAAATAAATAAATAAATAACAATAAGAACAGAAGGAATTATACTATAGCCAAGTTATGGCCAACCTTGGCACTCCAGATGTTCTTGGACTTCAATTTTCAGAAGCCCTGATCAGCAGGAGTGCTGATTTGGGCTTTTGGTAACTGAAGTCCAAGAACACCTGGAGTGCCAAGGTTAGCCATCACTGCTATAGCCTAAGGCATCAGTCTGTGTAACAGCTTAGGATATGAATACATTGGAAAGTCAAATCACTCTTGAGTCATCACTTTGAAATTTCAGTCAGTGCTTCTACAGCAATAACAATTACACATATACGACCTCATAGTGCCTGTGCACTCTCTGCACAGTTTCCAATTAATTAGCATTTTACTCCAAACATGCTGGGTACTTATTTTATTGAACTTGCATGGTTGAAAGGCTTAGTCAGCCTTGAGCCCTGTCTGGGATTGAACTCAGATGGTGAGCAGAGTTTTGGCTGCAGTACAGCAGTTTAACCACTGCACCACAGGGACTCTCTAGTCAACACTGGGGTTGCAGACTGATTTGAGAATTCACTGTTCATACTGGGTACAATGTGACTCACATTGCAGCCCACAGTTCTCACATTTTTCCTTCTTGTAGTCCCACCTTTGCAGAATCTTCCTTCCTCTGGTGCTACCTGTGCCAGTCCTTTTATTAATAATGATGATTCGGCAATAATATGATAGGATGGTCTAGTACTGATCTCATATATGCAAAAATAAATAAATCCAGAGAACAATTAGAAGAGATTAAAGCATGGGGGATCACGTCCCTCCAATCCTGAACATTACACAAACTATCTACATCATTGAAACACCACCTATAGACACACCCACTCCATCTTTACAAGAGAACTAACAACACAGGGAAAAGCCATTTTGGGAACAAAAAGGGTTGGACTGATTTGCATCAGCCTTTGTGGTATGTGGTAAGTAGAAAATACTTCAAATTCACCTGTTTTATAAATGAAGCAAATCCTGTAGTATTTAACCATGTAGTCACAACCTTAGTTCATATGGTTGAAAAATTTCTAGCAATACAGTCTATTTAGTGGTAAAATCTCACTATATCTACTTTACTCCCAGGTACAGGGTCGTATGATCACCATGTAAATGTCTTCTAATCATATCCTCTCTCCTTCTACACAAAGTATCTGCAGAAATGTATGTTTTACTGAAGACTGAATTGTTTCATTTCATTTTTTTTCCAGTAAAAGTACCCTTATATGTTTGTAAAAGTTTAAAATAAATAAAATGCTTGGAAAAAACCTGTGCTATATGTATATATAAAGAATAAATACATCTAGACATTGGAGTGGGAACATAGTATAAATTATCTCTCTATCAGTGTGCATAGTTAAGCAACTTAATCCTATAAACAATTTTCTGGGAGTAAGCCTCATTGAACATGTAATGTAGCATCTTGGTACATGTGCAAAAGGGAGGACCTGAACGAGCACAAAACCTGTTAGTCTTAATTATTAAATTAGCATTATAGTGCAAAGTCAAAAGCCTTTTAAACCAATAGACAACATAGAAGAGGACAGCTTTTGGGATTATGATGATGGTTCTCTGTAGCAGACACCCTTTACAAGGCCTTTCTGTGTCCCAGGATATTGGTTTTTTTTAATTTCTGGGAATGTTTCTGACTTTCAGTCAAGTGAAAAGGGGGGATGGGAAAAGAGAACTGATAAAGGGAGATATGTTGAGCAAGAAACAAGTTTGGCAAACAAAAGTGCAAAATTCAAAAATTCATTATTTCCTTCTCTCTGAAGTTCAAAAGGGAGAAAGTGTAGAGAGAAATAAGTAGATCAGATTTTTACAACCTTTTTTCCTGTTCTGCATTATGTAGTCACCAAAGATAAATTTAAGTACCAGCAACAAGTTAACCATTAAAAAATTACCCCCTCCAACTTAAGTGACTTAAATTTCTGGGACCACTAACAGTTAACTAAACTATTAAACCTATTCTGTCTAAACTATTAAACCTTTTCTGTCTCTGGAGGATGGAGAAAACTTGGCTCAGCAGCATAATATTTATAAAGGTAAAAGGTCACCCTTGCTTGAGAACCAGTCATATACAACTGTAGGGTTTGGTGCTCATCTCCATTTACAGCCAAAGAGTCAGCGCTGTCTGTGTCTGTACCTATTTATCGACTTGTAATTTCTTGCTTTCAAACTGCCAGGTTGGAAGGAGCTGGGGCAGAGATGGGAGCTCACTCCATCATGCAGCACTCAGGTCTTGAACTGCTGACCTGATGACCTTCCAGTTGTCAAGTAGAGTGTCTTAACTACTAAGCCACTGCAGTCCCTCCCCTTATATCTATACATCTACATTAGGCTTTCACAACGTTTTCCCACCAGGGGCTGGACCCGCCCCTGACAATTCCCGGCATGGGTTGCTGCACCCACTATGTTTTCATTATCATTATCAGTGGCAGCAGGAATTGTGACTTTGTTCTGCATTTTTGGACAGGCACCACTGCTTCCCAGGGCACCAGGAGCCTTTTCAGAGCATGATCGCTCTGGTTTGATAATTTTCTGAGCCTTCTCTGCTGCTCTTCAGCAGCTAGAGCAAAACCTTGAGCTAATTCCTGGATCTGCATGGTCATCCCAGGCACTGATGTCAGCACCACCTGGCACTGGAAGTCATCCACTGTGCTACTCTAGCTGGCGAAGAGCAGCGGAGAAGGTTTGGAAAATTATTAAACCAGAGCAATCATGCTCCCAAAAGTCTTCTGGTGCCCTGGGAAGCTGTGGAGCCTGTCCAAAAACAAAGAAAAAAGTCACAATTTCCATCGGTGGTGTCATGGTGATATGTTGCAATTTCCAGCCGTGTGGATGGGTTTAGAGGTCCCTGGGTGGCCACTATGGGCCAGATTAATGATATGCATGGGCCCAATAGGCCCACAGGCTGGGAGTTGTGAATGCCTGATCTACATTATTAGTCCTCTTACAAGATTTGCAGCAGGTTTGAACAATCAGTGTCCCTCCAGATGTCTTTGGATTAGAACTATAAGCGTATCTGTTAAAAATGTCCTTCCTCAAACTTTAGACTAGGCTATGAAAGAGATACCACAGACTTTCTAAGAAATCTTCAATACTGTATATACATATACAAAAGAAGTTCTAATAAATAACCCCATTCAAGTAGGTTGCTCCTAGTCAAAAAATAATCTTATTGTGCAACACTCTGATATAAACAAAAAAAGAAAGCATGAGGGCAATAACATTGGGGCTCTGAATCTTGGGCTCCTGTAAGGAAGGAGCAAGCTAAAGCTTATCTGAATGTGAGGTGGGGGCAGCATCCCTCTTGCCTTTTGATGGCTATTTAGAATCAACTCAACATTGCCTATGCAGCTACACATTACAGGGAAGATCAGTACAGTAATACCCTGGATTACGTTAAAATTTGGTTCCACAAGTCTTAACGTTATGTGGTTTTTAAAATTGTGTGATACATTTCTTGCACAACATTAAAAAAAGCCCAGTTCCCTTCCTGAAGAGGAAATATCTTCAGAAACCCCCACCTGGATTGCTAAGTGGGTAGGTGGGTATTTTCCCCAGCCTCTCTTCAGAAACCCCACCTGGATTGCTAAGGGGCTTAGTGATCCAGGTGTGTGTGTGTCTCTGTGTGTGTGTGTGTGTTTCTGAAGAGAGGCTGGGGACCCTTTACCCAGCGTCTCTTCAGGACCCCCCCCCCAAACCTGGATCGCTATGCCCCTTAGCAATCCAGGTGGGGTGGGGTGTTTCTGAATAGAAGCTGGGGGAACTTTTTCCCAGCCTATCTTCGGAAACCCCTGTCTGGATCGCTAAGGGACTTAGCGATCCAGGCCGGGGTGTGGGGGTATTTCTGAAGAGAGGCTGGGGACCCTTTCCCCAACCTCTCTTCAGACCCACCTACCAATGCCTGGATCGCTAAGCCTGTTAGCGATCCAGAGATCAACATTGGGAAATTTGAGGAAAACTTTTTGCATCGCACAATGTTCAGTGCAAAAGTTTACCTCAAATTTCCTGATGTTATCTGGTTTTAACGCTGTGTGGTGCACACGTTAACTGGGGTATTACTGTGCTGGTGGGCCAGCTACCTTCAACGTGGCTTATCTGTGGTTATTGAACTTCAATATGCTTCTGGGACAAGGCATATTCAAGGCAATGGTTTGAAAATCACTCCCCTTAAAGAGAAGGGAGTTGAATCCAAACCTGTTTTAAAAAGAGGGAAACTCACGAAAGCTTTTGGTGGACTGCACACCACCATTTGAAAAACTTAATTCCTCTGCAATAGGAAGCCAAAGGAACCACTTAGCTGTCCTAATTAGACTGGTGTTGTTTTAAATTGCTCCAATTACAAGGCAGGCCCTGATTACTCTGTAGGAGTATGTTGGCTGCAGTTCACCCTGCAGGCACACTTAGTTTTCCCCTAGAAAAGACACAGATCCAGGTGTGGTTTTGTGTGTGTGCAAAGTTATTGTATATCCTGTTGTGCTGAAGGGGGTTTCAGAACAAGTTTCAGCTATTTTACTGCTTAGCGGATCACTGAAGAAAAACAGACTTCTGCTTTAACAGAGACTTTTTAATGCACTCAATAGTGTTCTTTTTAAAATTTAAAATCTCTTTTTCTAACAGTTTGAAAAAAATTCACAGTGCTGGACAGCTTTGTAATAGAACAAAATACATGAGCTCGAAGAAGAATTTCAGTGTGTGACATTATATTAAATATGAATTATTTGTTTCTGAGAGGAAGGAAGGAATTTTCTTTTTTCTCTGGTTGGAAATATGCATAATTCACTGCCTTCTGTTGTGAAAATTATCTCATATAAACAGTTTTCTGAAAACTACTTCAGTGCAGTCCTGGATCCAAGCTCTGATTCACACATAGTAATAATTGGGGGAAATCTCATGTGACGACAAATGCATCATCCATGGCATTGTCATTGTTGTCATTGTTGGAGTCATTGGCGTCGGCATCATCAACATTCTCATCAGCATCTCAGTAAGACTTTTTGCATATAATTTTAGGTCATCTGGGTATGACAGATTTGCTTGATCTGAAACATGGTAACCCAATTTGATTAAATTTAAAATTATTGACTAGATGATTAATGAGAAATTAAAAAGTAATGGTGACAAAAAAATTCCCCTTTAAATATTCCTCATTTGATATTAACTCTCCAAATTTCTTCACTGTCAGTAATTAAAATAGTTTTCCATTTTTTCCATGGCTTTCATGAGAAATCTCTGAATATTTTTGTTCATCCCAAATATTTCTAGGCAGGTGTTAATCCAGCTGTACTGCAAGGAGTCAAATGCCTTTTTTATAATCTATTTATGTTTTAAGATTTTTTTTTTATCTCTTTGAGTTCTTTGGTACTATATTGTCAATTAGCAGCTGATCTTTTGTGCTTCTTGACTTTTTAAAGTTCCCTTTCTATTCAATTGGATGAAGGGCGGTTTCAATTAAATAATTATACTGTATATTGATCTTGCATGTTGTTAAATATAAACATAATCATTTCCGTTGTTATTCCAGTATCATCTGGAATAATTCCTTGGGCTTCTTTGCAGTTTCTTTGATCCATGAAATCTGAGAGTAAACAAAACAGAACAGCAAAAAAGTGACAAAAAATGTTGTGGCACTCTAAAGACTAACTCCTGTATTTAAATGTGAGCTTTCGTGGACCAAGTCCACTTTATCAGACATAAGAGTGAGGCCTCGTGGCTCAGGATCATTAATTGATGCCATGATGCTTCACTCTTATGTCTGATGAAGTAGACTTGATCCATGAAAGCTCACCTTTAAATACAGGAGCTAGTATTTAAGGTGCCACAACATGTTTTGTCCTTTTTTGCTGTTCTGTTTAGTTTACTCTCAGATATGCTTGCACAGACTAACACAGTTGCCACTTCAAACATTTTATCCATGAGGGTTTTTTTTAAATCTGGCCAAGTTATCCTGTTATGGTAATAGAGTAGACCATACTGCCAGTGACTCAACCCCAATCGTCAGGTGGTGGTTAACTAACCTGTCAACCCTGAGGACTATCAGCCCTGGGTGGTGAAGTCCACAGCAAAGAGTGATGATCCCTAAATGGATTCAATCCCACTTGAATCCATCTTGATGGAGGGCAGCAGTTTCATAAATACTGACCTGGGACTGACAAGGACTTTGCGTGCCAAAAGGGCTCAGGATCAGAAAGTGATTTGCGGAACTGGATCAGTAGGGTGGGTGTCACACTGCAATGCAAAAGACAAATGGAAGCCCACTGCATTATATTGTTCCCAGGAAAATCTTCATGACAGATCACTATGATGACAGCCAATATTTGAATTCGAATATCGTGCATGGAGAAGAAGAATGAGGTGTTTTTATTTTATTATGTTCAGGTGTGCTTTCCAAAATTTCTTTCCAAAATTTTAAACCATAAATCTTTACTTGGGTGCTCACAATGAATACTGTGTGAAACACTGCCATATTTTTCTATGATCCAATTAATTGTTGCCACTACATTGGGTCAATACCTTGTGTATACAGTAAAACCCCAGGTTACAACCACCTCAGTTTAAGTTTGCTTCAATTTACAACGGCAAATCCTATGGAAATGCCATCCTGGTTTACAATTTTAAATGTATTTGTTCGGTTTAAAGGTAAAGGTAAAGGTAAAGGTTTCCATTGCTCGAAAGCCAGTCATATCCGACTGTAGGGTTCAGTGCTCATCTCTGTTTCAAAGCCGAAGAGCCAGCACTGTCTGCTTTTGCAGATGTTTCTGTGGTCATGTGGCAGGCATGACTAGACACCGGAGTGCACAGAACGCTGTTATCTTCCCACTGAAGTGGTCCCTTTTTATCTACTTGCAATTTCTTGCTTTCGAACTGCTAGGTTGGCAGGAGCTGTGACAAAGACGGGAGCTCATTCCAACCTGCAGTACGTGGGAATCGAACTGCTGACCTTCTACCTCCCAGCCAGCGTCTTAGCCACTTGAGCCACTTGTTCGGTTTACAATGATCAATTCAGGACCATTTTTTTATTTTTCAATACACCCCTATGGATGTTTCAGGTTATATTTTTTTCGGGTTATAATGGAGGCTGTTGGAACAGACCTCTGTCATAACCTGAGGTTTTATTGTATTTTATTTCTCTGTGCAAGAGGGTCCATTCAAAAGGCAATCATTACTAAGACTGTTTGTGTGACAGGAAACAACTCTGGATTGTTATCAGCTATGTTTGGGAGCTACATAGTGGAGTGATTTGGGATGCCTTATTTCCACCACACACACTTGTCTGTTTTTCTAATTGTATGCTTTTGGTGTTTTTTCAATAGTCAGGAAACAGCAGCAAATTCAGATAGCATAGCTGGGCTTTTGCATTCTTGACAACATTCCCACACAATAAGCTTCCTACAGAAAAATGGTGGGGCATGTGTGGGGTGTGGGCCAGGGGGTGAGTTCGGTTGGCTGGCTCCTGTGAATAACCCCACCTCTCCCCCCCCCCCCGGTTGTGGTTTTTAACTTAATTTCTAACTTTTTAGTCTTTTAAGCCTTGGTTTTGAATCTTGAATTGTAAGTGATGTGTTTTAGCTCTTTTAGACTGTAAGCCGCCCTGAGTTCTCAGAAAAGGGCAGGGTATAAATATAATAAATAAATAAATAATGAATGAATGAATGAATGACTCCTCAAAGGTTTGAAAATGAAATATACCAGCAAGAATGTGCCATGCTATTCTCTCTTCCTTGCACTTGAGGCCTTGCCCCCCCTTTTTTTAATGAAAAGGCTATTATGAACACCATCAGTATTAAAAGGAGAGGGAAAGGGAAAGGGGAATGGGGAGAGAAAGGATTGACTACCTTTCTCACTTCATTCAGAATGGATTACCTCATTATACCTCATGAAGCAGGAGCATCCTAGGCTTGGTGTGTGTGTTGTGTTGTGTTGTGTTGCTGTCCCTCTAAAAATGTAAGCCAGTGTCACCAGGCACTTAAAGAGACCGACCATCCTTTCGCTTCAATTCTCACTTTGGAAGGGCCACACGGATTATACTTTGTTGAAAATAAGGATCACACCAGCCTATTTCTGCATTTTTGTTTCATCTCACTGGTGAATGCACTTGCCAGCAGCTGCACACACTCCAGACCAAGGAGGGAAACACCCGTGCATCTGCCATGTCATGACAGAGGCAAGGATGGATGGCTGCGGAAACAAAAACAGCCACCCCGTGCCCTGAACCTTTGCCAACTCCCTCCCCATCTTCTCTTGAGCAGCCATTTTCTCTCCCTTTCTTGCTTGCACCAATTGCTTAGCCAATGGACTGGGGATAATTAATCTCCTCATGCACAGTATTGTGATGTAGCAATTGATCTTGCAGGCTGCAGAAGGCTTTTGTGATAAGTGTTGTACAACCCAAGCACCACCGAAAACACCTCCATTGTTGCACATACATTTCTCCACTCCTGCCGCATCTTTGCCTTTTTGTTGGGGGCAAATGTTTAAACCATTTTAGAGATGTTGTAGTGTAGTATGCACATATAGTTCTGGGAGTTAGAAAAGCCCCACATTCAAATCTCACTTCTGCCAGAATTCACAAGTGACCTTCATGAATTTGGGGGACAATAATGCTGACTGCAGTGGCTCAAGTGGCTATGACGCTGACTGGAAGGTGGGAGATCAGCAGTTCAATTCCTGAGTACTGCAGGACAGAATGAGCTCCCATCTTTGTCCCAGTTCCTGCCAACCTAGCAGTTTGAAAGCAAGAAATTGCAAGTAGATAAATAGGGACCACTTCAGTAAACAGCATTCCATGCACTCTGGTGTCTAGTTATGCCTGCCACATGACCACGGAAACGTCTGCAGAAGCAGACAGTGCTGGCTCTTTTGCTTTGAAACAGAGATGAGCACTGAACCCTAGAGTTGGATACAACTGGCTTTCGAGCAAGGGAAACCTTTACCTTTACATTTAATGCTGACTTTCCTTGCAGAAATGTTGTAAAGATTACTCTTAGATAATGGCTCTGAAATACTGTGAGTACTCAATGGTACTGGATGAATGCTATATGTCAGCTTGGAAGAAAAATTACATTTGTGACTACTTATGGTGGTTTTAAGTTGGATATATTTATAAAGGATTTTGTAGATGGCAGTATTCAGATGAGCAATTTGAATGATCCCAGAATTTAATTAGTTGGATAGGAAATTCTAAAGTACATAAGCGTCTCTGAATGCAAGAAACAATACCTGTACTAAAAACATGTTTAAAAGCAACAAGCAATCTCATTTTAGCAACTCCTTCTTAGAGAACCTGTCAGTGAGGAAAAGCCTGCCTGAAGAGAAAGGACTCTCCCTGCTTGGAGAAGGACAGCAGGACATTCCAGAGTTTGAGAACAGTGACAGAGAAGGCCCTTTGTGGTGTCTCCTCCAAACACGCTTGTGTGGGTGGTGGGGTGGAGAGAAAGTCCTCCCCTGAAGATCTTAAAATGCCTGGACAGGCTCAACATCACAGGTCAAGAACACAGAAACTATTCTTTTGAGTGCAAGAAGTAAGCATAGCTGAGATTATTCTTTCTGGCTCTTCAGCATCTTCTAAGGTATGGTCCTTTTATCCAGTGATGGGATGTAACAGGTTCTCACCAGTTTGCCAGAAACGGTAGTAACTTTCCCCAGTGTCCCAGAAAACCGGCAGCAGCTTTTGGGGGGAACAACCTTCAGAGCTTATCTTTTCACTGGTTCCCCCACTGCGCATGCGCACCAAGCACTTGGTGTGCATGCATGCCTACAGTGCTTGGCGCGTATGCACAGCCTCCTTGCTGTCCTCCCAAGTGGGGAGGAGGAAGAGAAGCTGCTAGCCTGAAGCTCCCTATAGCCTGCTCCCCAGGCTGCCAGGCCTTTTTAGGAACTGTGGTAGTACGTCAATATAGGTAAAGGTATTAAATACACATTAAAATACACACAGACACTCCACATCCAAAGGTGAGTACCTTTGGATGTGGAGCGTCTGTGTGTATTTTAATGTGTATTTAATACCTTTACCTATATTGACGTACTACCATAGTTCCTAAAAAGGCCTGGCAGCCGGCAGGCCTGGTGGCCTGGCTTGGGATTTTTAAGCAAAGTCTTGGAGTTACCCCATCAATAAACTACACCTGTGCTGTTCCAATTGCTGTTCCAATAGGAAAACCCTTAAGGAGGTACAGCTGTTTTACATTTACATTAAGGCATATTATCCTAGAGAACTGGTACAATGACCATATCCATCTTGCAACGTGGTGCTGCCCAGGCACTTATACTAACAGGTAAGTGACGGGTTTGTGTCTGAAGTGTGTGTGTGTGTGGTGATTTATGTTTGGGGTGGGTTGGTGTATTTTAATGTAATTTTTATTTATTTATTTTATTTACGGGTTTGTGTTGTGGGTGGGTTGAGGTGTGTGTGCGTGTGTGTGTGCGCGCGTGTGTGTGTTTATTTTTATTTTATTTTATTATTATTTTATTAATTTTTTCTTTGGCTCCGCCCATGACATCATGATGTTAGCTCTGCCCACAATGTGATGATGTCACGGTGGGGTAGTAAAATTTTTGACTTCCCACCACTGCTTTTATCACTATCCTTTGCAGAAAGATGACAAAATGTTACTCATTCTCCAGACTTCCTTTCTACCACTGACAAAAGGATTCAGAATTTAGATCATGGGTTCCCAAACTATGGCCCATAGGTTGGATCCAGCCTGAAGCACCTAATAATCCGCCCCACCCCACTCTCACCACTCCTGGAAGCAGAAGTACAATGCAGCAGCACATGTGCAAAACGCTGCCATAACTGCATCCAGAGCAGTCACAAACACGTTTTACGTGTGTGCAGGCACATTTTACTTCCACTTCTGGTGTGAGAAGCCACATGACCGGCCTGCCCAAGCATGTGACTGGCCTGCAGCCCAAAACATTTGGCCACCCCTGATTTAGATCAATGCTCTCAGGAAACAAACCAATTCACTCTACCCAACCTTCACTGAACCTCTCAAACAGAATTTATTCCCAATATACGATAAATGGCCTGAAACACAGGTTGTTTGTTCCCAGTGCTGAAAATGGAAAGTTGACAATGGAGATAACAAAGCTCATGTCACTATGCTTCTTGGCAGGAGGGATGAGGCAAACCTTGGGGTTGAATTGGGAGATCTAGTAAGTACACCCCACATAGCATGGGCATTCAGGCCTGGGTGCACTGGAACAGTGCATCTTCTTCTTCATTGCTTCCTCTTTTACCCCTTTGGATGTTCAGGGAAACAATGCATCTGCCCCCCTTAAAAAAAGAACTCCAAGCATCTTTGCCCATTTTGTGTGTGCTACCACAGACAAACCTGGCTTCCACCCACCAGCAATCATTTTCTTGGTTCCTCCTGAAGGCATAGCATAGTAACCCTTTTCCATTTCCTCTGTCCCAAGTGTAATGAAGCCACAATACATTTTGTAGTGAGTGTGATAAAGCTTCAAGGTAGGCAACTTTCTGTTTTCCGGAACATACTGTTTGTTTTCATAAGGAGACTGGGAGGGAAGATGAGTTACTGCCACTGGAACACATGTAATTGCCATTCATTCATTTACAGCCCAAATGAGGCAGCTTTAAAATGTCTCATAATATTTTTATGACAATGGAAATACAATGGCTTAGTCATAGGTGGAAAGACCAATTGTTTTAATGTGCAGAAAATGAGCGTCAATCCCTCACCCAAAATAATTACTGCTGATCCTTCCTCTCACCTTTTCACACATGTTTCTCTAGGTATCTTGGTTATTAACCATCTTTTCCGCCCTCCATCTCTGAACACAAACTTCTTTTCAAAGGCCCACCTCTATCTTGTTTCTCTGCATAATGTCACTTAATAATTCCCAAAGGGGAAATGTCACACTTCCTGCATTTGCTTTCCAGTTTGAACCCAGAATCCAATTATAAACCCATTAAACAGTGGTAAAACACTCTCGGTTGGGAGTATGTCTTCTTCACTCCCACCCATCCCCGAACTACATTCACAGTACCCATTTACAGCAGCCCTGGAAAAATATGGTTCTATATCAGCATTGACAGGGTTTATATAAAAAAGAAAGTCTGCAATCTTGGTGTCATAAGAGAGTCTCTCATTGTCTGCCACTAAGCTCTCTTACTCCTCCCTAAAAAACAAAAGTTTTTTATATTATAAATTGTAATTGACTACTAGCCAACTCTGAACCTTGGGTTACGAATGCCTCGACTAAAGTAATTTTCATGATATGAAAGGAAATCCATTGAAAATAATGCCTCATCTTACAGATTTAAATTGTGCAAAATTTATATCTCGAAATGCAGTTTCCCAATGGAATGCATTGAAAACCAATTAATCCATTCCAGAGGTCAGAAAAAAGTTTTCAATGCATTCCTATGGGAAACCATACTTTGAGATATGATTTTTTTTGTAATATGAAATATCCCAAGGAATGCATTATTTTCTTAACTCGAGGTATCACTGTATGTAGAAAACTCACTAGAATCTCTTTAGTGGCATAACTAATCCTGTAGGATGGCTGAGTAGTTAAGGTGTAGTCTCAGCCTCTCTAGGGTTGTCAGTCTGAATTCCACTGCTGACAAATGCTTTTCTAAATCTTAATATTTTACAAAACATCATAGATCCACCTGCCTTAAAAACACACGCACACACACAAAGACGCAGAAAGGAAGTTGGAAGGAGGGCCAGGCTACAAAGAAAGATTACTGACAAGTAGCAAAGAATTTTAGGGATGGTGTTAGAAAGGCAAAAGCTGAGAATGAACTGAGGTAGCAAGAGATGCTAAAAGCAACAACAACAAAAAATTCTTTGGGTATGTCCATTGCAAAAGACAGAGAAAAGAAACAGTGGCTAAGCTACCCAGTGGGGATGTGAATATGATAAAAGAAAACAAAGAAAATGCAGAAGTGCTCAATTATGATTTGAGAGAAAGGTGGCTTACAAGTGAAACAAACAAATAAACTCAGGAAATAAGACAGGGTGCATTACATTTTACCATACAGTGTATGCCAGAGTTGGCACAGTAAAATACAATGTATTTTCTGTGAGTTGCATGAAGTACAGCTTATTCTCACTAGAACATCTGCTCTGGCCCTATGGAACCTCCTGCCAACTGAGCACCGTCTCAAGGCAGAGCTCCTCCCCTTCAGAAAAACCCTCAAAACCTGGCTTGAACAACAGGTGTGGGGTGTTGCCGGTGTGGAAAAATCCCCCCGATGGCTTATATATGGGCTATCCTGCAGTTTAGTGGTTGTAGAAGAGGGTATGTTTCGGGAATTTTAAGGGTTTTAATGTTTGATGGTTTTTAGATGAGTTTCTTGATTTTACTGTTATGGAATGTTTGTATATTTACACCTGTGAGCTGGCCGGAATCGCTTCAGTGAGAAGGCAGCAGTACAAATATGAATGAATTATTTAATAATAATAATAATAATAATAATAATAATAATAATAATAATAATAATAATAATAATAATAATAATAATAATAATAATAATAATAATAATAATAATAATAATAATAATAATAATTCCTTTTCCCCAGCACTTCTCTGGACTAGAACTCCTCGTCACCAACAGCTATGCTGACTGTGGGATTCTGGGACTTGAAGTATAAACAAAATAACTATTATAACATCTGTTTCTTCTTATAGTTATTTACTGCAACTGGAAAGTCCTCAAAATAGAGCATGTCTTCAGAAAGAAGACTGTTTCCCACCATCCTTCTACAGCCACACTAGGTGGGCAAACTGTTTAAGAGCCAGTCTTGGCATTGTTCATGTGAAGATCGGAACTCCATTACAACATAACCAAAGGCCATATTAATGACTACAGAACTGAGATCTAGAGTAACATTCATGTGCCGAGGTCTATTAAGCTGTAGTTCCTATCATTCTGGTCTCCAAAGAATATTACACCATTTCTTGCTTTAAGAATGGGAAAATCTCTTCAGCTGAAAATGAAAACAAATGCCCAGTTCTTGAATTTTCACTAATAGTTCTAATTTTGAAATGCAAATTTAAATGGAAAATTTCAGGAATAGATTTGAATTTGGAACATACAATTACTTATCTCAAAGTTCAAAATGTGAATGCTTTAACTTGTTGACACTTTGCAGTTGTTTCAGTTTTGCAAACAAGATGTGATATGTCACAAAATGCCAGATAATATTAAATATGGCATTAATCCCAAACCCAATATGGATTATCAGTCAAATATTGTCAGATACTTCATACAATTGATTGACATCAACAGATACAATCAAATACTAAATACCAGTGCATACCAATTGTCAAATTACAGCAAATATAAAATATGCTTCTATAAAATATATACTTAGCATATTATTTCTTGGTCCCAAGCTCAGATGAAAAAAGAGCAGGGATAGGTGTTGGGTTAGCACCCCAACATCATAAAGATAAAGGTTGCCCTTGGTCAAAAGCCAGTCATATCTGACTCTAGGGTTCAGTGCTCATCTCTTTTTATAGCCAAAGACCCAATGTTGTCTGGATCTACAGACATTTCCATGGACATGTGGTAGGCCTACCTTGCTACGGGAGTGCACAGAACACTATTTACCTTCATAAAACATTATTGCTAAAGAAATAATGTGGAGCCTCATTGCCCGATATGCCGCAGTGGCGGAGGTGAACACAGTGTGAGAAGGAACAATTACTATATTATTTCTGTCAAATAATATACTGCAGTTTTGTGTCATGGCCTTACACACCTGTTTTAACTCTTAGTCACTTTTTATTGTAATAGATTTACATCATAGAATCCTTACTTGTGCTATGCCTGAATATTTTCACTTATTCTAGTCAGCGAAAGCATGTCAATTCTCATTCATTTCAGTAGAACAATTAAACATCTTCTGTCTTTCCTGCTAACACAAATATGATTTGATGATGTTTTGAATTTGACTAGACTATGTTTTTGCTAGATGATTTCAACTGTTGCACATGCTTTGGTTATTAATATCATCCTCAAATATTAAAATACGTTTTGATGCACAGCTTGTCATTCATTTCGCTGTTGGCATCTATAGTGATTTTTTCAGTTGGCAACATCTGAAATATAAATACTTTCAAAATGTATATATTTGTCTCAGATATTGCCAAATATGGAATACTTTGACATTTTGATTATCAAATATTGTCACTTGTCAAATATTCAGCTTGATACTATAGATATTTGTTTATTTATTTATTTATTTGAATTTGTTTATCACCCTCCTCCCAAAAGGGACCCAGGGCGATTTACAACAACCATAAAATCACTTTAAAAAGTTAAAAACTCTAAAAACTTTTAAAAACTTGGTAATAAAAGCCTAAAATTACAACACAGGCATACTGGGGTCAGATATCAAATAGGCCACTGATTATTTAAACATTCAGCAAGTTTGAATAGGAGAAATATATGGAATGATCATCTTTCTGCTATAGTCAAAAGTAGCCTGTGGGAGTGTGACATTCTATAAATTTTCTTGTTGAATCTAGAGAATCAAGAGGTTTGTAGCATCCACAACTAGAGTGTGATTCTTCTGATATCAGAAGAAGCTGCTTCCACTGTGGTAATGGATTCTGACTGATGCAATCCCAGGAGTTTTATTATTTTGTTATTATTTAAGAATGTAAACTCTTATTTCCTTTGAACATATGACAAGTGCTTGATTTGCATAACTTTTTGAGACAGTTTCACGTTCCAGAATGATACATATCTTCAGACAGATTATTATTCTAAAAGAAAGAACCTCAAACTGAGAAGCTGCAACATTACTTTTCTCTTTGAGGAGATTTATCCTCTTTAATTTCAAGTAACCCTAGGTTTAACTCCTATTGGATTTTGCCCTATGTCTTTGAAGAGAGGACTTCATTTCCTTACAAGCTTATTTGAACATTCCAGTCTGGTATACATGTGGATTCACATACTGACAGTACTGAAATTTCTTCCCCTCCACTGCAGGCCAGTACTGCAGGTAGTTACCGTGTATCAGTCCATCAGGGGCTGTGTAAACCTGTTACTGTTGTCTCAGCCTTCAGCAGGAGTGTTGTTCAAGTCATCAAACACTCTACAGACCTGTGTTTTTGTCAGGTTGCGCAGGTATGCATCCTCTGAGCAGATTCTGAATAATAGAGATAGGGTGAATAATTGGGTTGCATCAGCAATATCCCTTCCTGAAGCCTGAGACCTAGAGAAGAAGTTCCAAAACTTGAATCTCAGGGCTACAAGCCCTGTGACATCTCTTGTGATGTCACAGGGAGCAACTCCTTCAATAACCATAGCAAAACCCATTCGTTTGTTCATTAAATTTCTACACAGACCATCTAGCTTAAAAGCTACTCTGGGTGGTATACACAATTAAAAGTATATAAACAGTACACACAGGCAGGTGGTAATACAATACAATAACTTAAGAAAAAATATTGGGAAGAGTCTCCCCAAAAGCTTCTTAAAGGAAAGGAGGGAAAGAGGATTTCATGAGGAAACATGTTCTGTAGTGAGGGTACTACCACCAAGAAGGTCCAGTTTCTTGTTGAAGATTTGCAGGCCTCTTTTTGGGTATGTACCCTCAATCACAGAGACCCAGTGGATCTAGTACAGTGATGTCCCAGAAGCCCTTATCAGCAGGAGGACTGACTTGGGCTTCTGGTAACTGGAGTCCAAGAACACATCGAGTGCCAAGGTTAACCATCACTGATCTAGTATGACCAGCAGTTTAACTAAGATGAAAGTGTTCCAATGAGTAGCAAAAGTGACATTTTGTATTGATTTCAATCCCCACCTGTTTATTGTTCTTAGATTATGTGTGTATAGGTAAATTGTTTGTACGGTACAATGGGTAAATGGCAGGTAACATTGTTATAGCAGTTGGGAGAAGGAAACAAAATGCCTCCCTAGAACCTGATTTTCTTTGGTTGTTTCTGCTTAGCTCAGGGTGGTGGGCTAGGCTGCATAGAAGAGTGGGTGAGCATTTAAGAGATGGGAAGAGATAAGCAGTTAAAAATAATGCTTAGATTAGTATTCTGATAGTGAGTGAGAAAAATAGGATGGTTAGTGTTATAAAGTGTAATGGTTAGAGTGATAGTTACAATTTGATAGGTTTGCATATAAGGTTGAGAAAATGGAGTTCACCATGGGTTAGAAAAGTACTCCATGGAAGATTTTTATCCTGTTTTTATAGCTTATCCCCTTTAAAAGAGAAAAGTTACCTACCTACCTACATACCTACATACAGATATACATACATTTTCTTCACACTGACCATATCCATTTTCAGAGCTGCAGCACTTTGCCTTAACTATCCACTGATTTGAGTAATTGAAGTTAATGACCCTGCAGTCCTTAAATGTCTGGTGAGACAAATATTAGTATGGGGATGGGGTTGTTTGTTTGGTTTGTTGGTCAGTTGTTTGGTTGATTTTGGTCTTTTTGTATTCCCTAAAGTACTCAAAGAAATTGTTTCAAAACACGATAGCACTGTTTAAGCCAAAAATCCTCTTGCTTATGTTTTCCTACCTGGAACACTACACCAAACAGTTCAACCAGCTCATGAAGAGTCAGATGTAAAAATAAACAAGATTACCAAAGGCTGTTTTGCCTCTACACAAACATTTCCAAGACTTCACAAAATGACTTCAGAGTTTGGAAAGGTTGACACTAGCACAATTACATTAGTTTCGGATAATTAAGGCATTCTAATTCCTTGATCGTAAACCATTAAGAAACCCATTCACGTACCTGTTGGATTGCTCAGTCACAAAACTTACTTAGGTTAGCTGAAAATGACCATGTTAATCCAGTGAGAGGTGGTAACATACTATTGTTTGCCATTCAATTTTTCATTGTAGCTGAAAAATTTAATGGGTTTGGTAACAAATTGATTGTTTCACTAATTATTTCTGAGGATATGGTACAGTCTTATTTGCCTCTCTTTTCTCTCGCCTGCTACAGAAAGCAATGTAAAGCACCTGCATTGAACATTGTTTTTTGGGTGCTGCTAAGGGTAGCACATGGACTAATTGAATTATGGTTTGTGTACCAGGATATTTCCCTGTGTCAGATCTTTTGAAGTGACAGGACAAGTTAGCCGGAAGGCTGGCAAGTCGGCAGTTTGAGACCCAGGTACTGCATGACAGTTTGAGCGCCCATCTCTTGGGGATATGAAAGGAGCCTAATTTGAGCGTTCCCTGAGCGGAGTTTCTCCTGCAAAAATCCTTTCAACCCAAAATAATTTCTGACATGAAATTATTATCATCATCATCATCATCATCAACATCATCATCATCATCATCATCATCATCCCTGGTGGCACAGTGGTTAAACTGCAGCCAAAACATTGTGAGTTTGATCCTGATGGGACTCAAGGTTGAATCAGCCCTCCATCCTTCCGAGGTCAGAAAAATGAGTACTGTACTCAGCGTTTTGGGGGCAAAAAAGCTAATTACTTTGTGAACTGCCCAGAGAGTACACTAAGCACTCTAGGGATACCTCCCTATAGTGCTTAGTGTAATTGCTAATTTCTATTGCTTTAGCTCCATTTCAGTTTGACTCATTTGAGACAACTACGGCCAGGCCAGCCGTCAGCCAGACTGAGATGGTTGTCTCAGGGAGGGGGCCCAGAATGTAGGGGGAAGGGTAGAGTTGCCACAATCCCTCACTTACTGCTACCTGAGGCAACCACCCCTAGTGGTCTCTTTCCTCCTGCAAATGTCCACATTGTTCTTGGAGAAGGAGAGCTGCCCCTGCTACCACTGCTCCACTGCATAGCCTTGCTGTTTCTCAGCTGGCCACCCACAGGAATAATACTTGGCCCGGAGGGAGCTTAAGATGAAGGCATGAGAAGAAGAGGTCTTGGTGGTGGTGGGGGGGACCTTATCTACATATTATTCACACAATGGGTACAGCTGCTTTCTTCCATCTTTTTCTCTTTGACTCTCCTCCTGTTAAATACTGCGGAGACTTGGAGCATGGTGGCACTTCTCTTCCACCTCAGGCAATGGAAGAGCTGAGGAGACTGTGTCCCGTGTTAATGAACGTGAAGAGGGTTCTCCATGGATCTTCTGTGGCAGACACATGACATCTGGGGCACTTAAGATTTTCGCATAGTGAGATCATTGTGCTATTCAGCGTTGTGGTACTCACCCTCTTTATAACAGATACAAAACTTGCCTTGCTGCAATGTAGGAAATAGGCATACTGTATTTCTCTTTGGCATCATGTATTAATCAATGGAGATGTATGTCACTGCAGTAAAAGGAGGAAAGTAGCAAATTTATATATTATAGTAATGTACATATCTTTTTGCCACAAAAAAGCAGTCAGTATCCCAGCAATGCATGTGTATAAATTCCAAAATGGAGGCTGGTAGTTGGGGTTTTTTAAATTGAAGGTACAGAATATAAAATATATGTACCAACACACTTGATGCATTCCATTTTACTGTGGTAACAGTATCACTTCAGGTTTTATGAGGAAAGAAGGAAAGAAATTTCAATGATGGGGGAACAAAACTTTCCAGAAATGTTGGTAACAATGAGATTTAGGATGCAATCTTACACCTGAAGTGTATCAAGGCAGGCAACATGTATGGCATATGTTCTGGCACTGGTAGAAAATGTAAAAGATAGAAAGAATGAAAGAAAGAGAGAGAGAGAACCTAAAGTCCATTTCTAGTTTTGAAAAACTGGCAGCATGGGTTTTTAATGGTCTGAAGCAGGCTGAGACATATTTAAAAGTGAATTGGCTTTTCTTGAAGATTACTAGAGTTCTGATTGAGAGGTTTTCTTTTCAGAATAAGAGATGGCAGGGGTTGAAAGAAAAGTTTGAGGGTCACACAAGACCCAGTGACCATAGTTTTCCCACTCCTGCATTGAACTTTGTGGGGCTGAATAAAAACCAAGTGCAACTGAAAGATGTGTAGATTGTGCTGTTATTTGTGTGTTGTTTTTTAAAACAGTACATTTCAAGATTGATGTCACAGTTAATTTTTCAGAGACTGTAAAATCAACTTTGGAAAAGAATAAACATGGTATAATGAAACTATGTACAGATTCACAACGAATCATCTTACCACTGTCCAAAGTACTTTCACATATTGATTCTGGTTAAAACCAGAGTTCCAAACTCTGCTTGCAATATATCATGGATTCCTGAGAAAAACTCATGTATCATCTGAAACATGGAAGAGTGAGAGCATCTCACCATTCTTTCTATGTGGCACCCATGCACTGTTGGATGTCAGCTGAAAAGAAAGCCCTCAACACACATTCTGCAGCATGTCAACATTCCACAATGAGGAATTCAATGTACAATGGGTTTTCAATGGGAAATGTTGGTAATGTTGGTAATGTTGTTGTACAATGACAAAACTGCATAGCGACCAGACCCATGGAACAAATTAAAATCATTATACAGTACAGGGTTTTACTGTATTTTCATTTGCCATGGATCAGTTCTGGGCATCTGGTCTCCTTCCTATACCTTACACTACCCATTAAAGTCCATCATTTTGGATACACTGGACACTCAGTTTACAAAATCAAGGGAAGAAGAGATGTCTTAAAAGTTGCATCTGACAAAATTAATGGTGCTGTATTATAAATAATATGCACTCTCAGAATTATATTACCAAAGCTTTAAAACTTAGCATTCCGCTGGTTTGTGGAAAAAATATTCTAGGTGATTGAAAGTTCATTGATCCAACAGAGTAAATACAGATGGAGGCTGAAAGATAATGGAATCAAGCAGTTTCATACAGAGTGGATTATAAACTATTTTAATAGGCGATGGAAAACAATATCAGTTCTGTAAAATATGACAATTAAAAGCTCTGGGTGTAGGATATGAAATTTGGTCTATCTTGCTTTCTTTGTATCTATGTTCATGAATGTTTAAATGTGCAATGCTATTCTTCACTGTAAAGCAGGGGTTCCCAACCTTTTCAAGCCAGGGGCCGGATCATGCTCTCTCAGTCAGCTTCACAGGCCGGATGGCCATTTTGCTCTGCCTGTATGATGGGTTGGACATTCTGTCCCAACAGCTTCAAAGGGGTGGCCATTTTGTTTCTTAAATGCCCTTGAAGGGGTGAGGGGCCACATGAAATAGCACCATGGGCCAGATCAAGCCCAAGGACCTTAGGTTGGGAACTCCTGTTGTAAAGAATGTAAGATTAAATAATCCCAAATTAGCAGAAAAATATCTGATTTTTCATTCTATGCCTCCAATGTATTTACCATTGGAGTCACGTAGAGATTGCTGGTACTCAATAAAATAGCAAGCCAGAAAGCTGTATTAGCTGTCTTTAATTAAAAAATATCCAGAATCACTTCACACAAAAGAAGAAACAAGCCAGCATTTGCAACAAACAGTTACAGTCAAACCAAGCTCTCTGAGACGTGTACAAGTTTCTTCTCTCTCTTGTTCTCTCTTTTCCAGTTTACTTTAAAGACTGACACTGAAATCTTTAATATTTGTTGCATAAAAATTAGGTACAAAATAACATTTTAATGCACAAAAGCAAGAAGATTACTGAACTAATTTCATGGAATTAGATCTGCTCCACATGTATCCAGAGAGTTGTGCAATTCCTCAGAGGTGAAGACATGCCCTTAAACACAGATCAACACAGCAAAAGGTTTCTGCTTACATATCAGTCTCGTTCTCCTTCATTCTCTTTCCCTTCTCCCTGAAGGCATCCACATTACAGGGGTTTGATACCACTTCAACCACCCCAGTTCCATCCTATGGAATACAGTAATACCTCGGATAACGTTTACCTTGGACAACACTAAAATCGCATAACATTAAGTAATCTGGGGAGTAGTATTGGATCGAATAACATTAAGGTCCTATGGGATGGATCAGATAACAACTGCTAAAGCCTGTGTGGTTACAATGTATCTCTATGGAGCTTTAACGTTATCCGATCCATCCCATAGGATTTTAACATGCATCGGATAACACTAAAAATCGGATAACACCAAGACTTGTGGAACCAAGTCTTAGCGTTATCTGAGGTATTACTGTACTGCAAATTGTAGTTTGGTGCGGTAATTAAAATACTATCTAGAGAGCTCAAGTGCCATCCCTTGAAACTACAGCAGGGAATTTAAAGTCCCTCACCATACTAGAAATGCTAGCATTCCAATGCATGGAACCATGGCATTCACAGTAGAAGCTAAGTGCTGAAACTGCACAATGGCTATTATCTTGTTGCTTTGTGTAGCAACTGACAACAAGAACAGGCCCATTGGAATCAATTGAAATTGACTCACCAAATCTCCTCTAATCTATCTGCAAAAAATGAAACCAGAACAACCAACACAAAACACAGAAAGACACAAGAGTCACACATGCATTTTTGTCTCCATAACCCTAACATCTCCAGATGTGTGAAATCCTGCCAAGGGTATGAGGAAAATATCCTGAACATCCTGATAAGAACACTATGGGTCTCAGCCTGCCAGCAGAGCATTCAAATGGCAGCTGAAATTACCTTTTTTAAAAAGAGCTTGGAAAATTATTCTTAAAAATGATGAGTTTTCCAAAGTCACCCTCCAGGAGTTCATTACTTTATTGTCAACACTTATTAAAAGCATACTGTATCTTTATTTCATTTTTTTCTCTCAAAAGAAAGTAGAGTACTGTAGTTCGATTTTGGGTTGTTTTGGGTTGTTGTTGTTTTTGAAACCCTGAATGCTGTAAGATGTTTGCCTGAAGAACAAAATACAAACTCATCCTACCCATCTTTTTGTGTGCCACAAGACCCCCAAGGCATCACTGGGCACAGCATAAGCCAACATTTATTCTCCACTATAAATGTATGGAAGGAGCTAATTATGGAAGACAGATTATAAAATAATATAGTTCAGCTTTTGCTATTTTAACTAGTCACTTCCAAACACTGCCTTGTTTCTTATTTTGTATTTAGAAAATGAAAATTAAAGTATTGTACACAGATAATTGTTCCTCAAATTCCATAACTTCTGTTTGCCTTCAGCATCTGTTGTAGTGCATTGTAACTACTGGCAACAATATCACAACATTGGTCAATCCACTTTCTCAAATACTGTTTCCAACAGCCTAACAATTATATCTCTGTTGATGCCTAAGACCTATATTTTGTCATGTGTTGCATTCATTTCTTCATACATATGTCACTAACATTTTTCAAATTTATTTTATAACCCTTATATAAACAATTAGTAAACATTATCAGGTGCTGTCAAGTTGATTTTGACTTCTGACAGCAACCCTTTCCAGTGTTAACATTCTCTTCTTCTGAGGGTGCTGTGGGAGTATTTTGCTTTCCCAGGATCACACAGACTACCTCTTCTTTGAGAAACACAGTGGGAATTAAGCTCCAATTCAGGGTCCAACTTCATTAGAAGATATGTGAATTCAAAGTATTTTTCAATGATTACACAATGTACAAGTAACAATTTCGTGTCAAAGATTACTCTGAGATGAAAGGATTTTTGCTGGAGAAACTTCACTCAGAGGATGCCTGAATGAGGTTCCTTTCATGTCCCCAAGTGGAGCCCTAGGGTATCAAAACCTGACCTTCCAGTCTCCAAGCTCAGCATTTTAACCACTAAGTCACTAGGGGAGCTGCAATGTGAAGGTAAATGTGAGTTAGCCCATCCATTTTTTCCTTCCCATACTGATTTCCCTTCCTGTTTTGGGGGGCTTCTACTCCCCCCCCTAAACAGAATTATGTGAAAGAGCCCTGCTGTACTGCAGCCAAAACTGCTGACATTGTGAGTTTAATCAAGGTTGAAATGAGTACCCAGCATGTTTGGGGCAAAACACTGATTGCCTTGTGAACTACCTAGAGTAAGGGTTCTCAACCTTTTCAAGCCATGGGTTGGACCACACCCTCTCAGACAGGTGAGCGGACTGGACTGGTGGTTCCCCCCACCACAGACGCTGCCATAAAATCTGTCTGCAGCTGTCGTAAACGCATCCACATATGCTTATGCTTCTGACAGCGTTGTTGTCATCAATGCAGGCCACATGAAATGGTGCTGTGGGCTGGGGTGGCCCACGGGCCATAGGTTGAGAACCCCTAACCTAGAGAGTGCACCAAGCATTATGAGGCAGTATGTAAGTGCAATTGCTATTACTAACAGTATTTTACCTGTTTCATTATACAAAAGGATGTGGTGGGGGGCAACTTTGTGTGGTAATCTATAACCAAATGCAGTCATGAAAGAGACTGTGAATATATTGTACCAATTCAGCTTGCTAGTGTAGTCACATCCTCACTGAGCTGTTGAGTCAGCCTATAAACAACCATAAACAGGCTGTCTCTACACTACAGGGATTTCCCCTTTGTCCTTATTTCACCTTCCTAGAAAGCAGCCATTGAATGTTATAGTTACCGGAAGAGCAATGTAGATAAACTTGAATTTTTATGAGACTAGTGTCTGTGATCCAGAAAGAGAGAGAAATAGTTTCACAGAGGTAAACAAACATTGCAAAATTGATATTTCCAACAGTCAGATGACGTTCTGAAGCTTCAAGAAGTATCTAGGTGTATAGAAAATAGAGAGTACACTCTTATAACCACTTACTTGGATAATTTCAAAGAGGCTTTGGCTTGAATAATCATTCTAAGAGCATTCTCTTTAAACACCCCTTTCCTCACTTTACATCTCATAATTTCTTATTCTTTCCTAAAATTGATGTACTAACAATTTTAAAATAGGAAGCAAGCTTCATTTAGTTGCTGGTTCTTTATGTTTAAATAAATCACATGAAACTGCTTCACAGCTTAAGGTACATGTTCTAAAAATAATAGTTGGTTAATGAGACATTAGCTGAAAAATTGCAACATTACTTGGACTAGACTATTTGTATTAACCCAAACACTGCATCTTCATTACAGATTTCTGTTGCTTTTTAAATCACTTAATTGGTTGATCAACTGCATTTGAATACATTTGCACATGCATGAGCAGATTAAAGGTTGGATACGACTTGCTCGAAAGCCAGTCATAGCCAACTCTAGGGTTCGGTGCTCATCTTTGTTTATAGCCAAAGAACCAGCACTGTCTTCGTCTGCAGACATTTCCATGGACATGTGGCAGGCATGACTAGACACTGGAGTGCATGGGATGCTATTTACCTTCCCACTAAAGTGTTCCCTGCTTACCTACTTGCAATTTCTTGTTTTCAAACTGCTCGGTTGGCAGGAGGTGGGACAGAGATGGGAGCTCACTCCGTCATGCAGTACCCGGGAATCAAACTCCGACCTTCCAGTCAGCTAGTTAGTTCAGTATCTTAACCACTTGAGCCACCACAGTTCCTATGAGCAGATGTACCTAACTTCCAATATATGTTTTTCCAAAATCTGTACAAGAACTTTTCATGAGTCAGAAAACAGATACAAAAAAAGGCCTATTCTGGTGGCTACCCTGAAATCATTCTGATTTATAGCAATACTTGTCAGGGTTTTTCTTGATATACAATACTCAGAAGTATTTTGCCACCCTCTTCTTCTTGAGGCTTCAGGAACTTTTGTAGGTTGCCCAAGTCTACATAGGTTCTTCTCCAGAGATGCACAGTGTGAAATCGAACTCTTCACCTCTGGCTCTGCAGGTAGGTATGCTCAGAAGCAAATAGGTACACAGTAGACCCACCCATATAAATAGAAGAAGAAAACTGTCTAATGTTCAGATTAGGGTAGTAAATGTAGGATTCTCCTAACCAGAAACCTAAGATGTTGACTGGGAGGCAGAAGGTCAGCAGTTCAAAACCTAAACCTGAGTACTGTATGATGGAATGAGTGTCCGTCTCTGTCCCAGCTCTTGCCAACCTTGCAGTTTGAAAGCAAAAATTGCATGTAGATAAATAGGTACCACTTTGGTGGGAAGGTAAACAGTGTTCTGTGTACTTTGGTGTCTAGGTATGCCTGCCACATGTTCACAGAAACATCTGAAAACAAAGACAGTGCTGGCTCTTCAGTTAAAAAAAAGAGATGAACACTGAACCCTAGAGTTGGATACGATTGGCTTTCGAGCAAGGGTGACCTTTACATTGGACCAGAGCAGAGAAGAAAGGGTTAAAAAGTCTACCATCTTGAGCCAAATTAGGCCCCTATACTTCTGAGTAAAATCAGAGAGGAGACAAGTCATACAGTAGCTGTTAACTCCCTTTTGATCTTGATACTCAAAGAAGCAAACAAAGAAAAAACCTCTGGACAGACACTATAACAGAGCTTGACATGGTGAGAAGCAACCTGAAAGCTTGGAGATTATTGAAAAGACTGAAAAATGATCCAAACAAAAGGAGAGATGTGCAAATATAACCCCAAACCAAATAGCATATAAACTGCTATTAGCAGGGAAAACTGACTAATGCATCAGAAAAATAAAACATCAAAGGGATATTCAGAGCAAATCCAATGAATTTTCAACTCCCATCGAAATGGCAGAACTAAAAGAAATCATAAAATGATGTAGGAATGGAAAATGGTGGGACTCAATGATATACAAATTAAAATGTTAGGCAAAACACAAAGAAATAGGTGCTTCAAC
Source organism: Furcifer pardalis (assembly GCA_030440675.1). Classification (NCBI taxonomy): domain Eukaryota; kingdom Metazoa; phylum Chordata; class Lepidosauria; order Squamata; family Chamaeleonidae; genus Furcifer; species Furcifer pardalis. The sequence continues at coordinate 38,861,306 of CP126890.1, read as the reverse complement.
TCTTTAATAACTGCTGGACAAGCAAACAAATTCAAATAATATGGTGGGAGAAAAAATTAATCACCATACCAGGAAAGAACTGTCACATTCCAAAAACTATACACCAATCTCCCTACTATCCCACTAAAACAAAGTGTTTGAACAAATTAAGCCGTCTAGCCCCGAAAATTAAACCACTTCTAATTGCAGAATAGGTAGGCATTAGACCTGGTAGGAACGGTTACTCTCAAGTCTTAAATCTAACCCAGTATATATAAGATGGTTTTGAAACACATAAAACCACTACAGCAATGTTTGTTTACCTTACAGCAGCATACGATACTGCCCACAATCAACTGTGGCTCAGAGCTCCTTACTAAAGATCAAGACTAACAGAAATGGCTCCTATTCTTCAATATCAAAAATTGTTTGTTGAATTTCAAAGGGGGGATAGTTATCTCCCAAAATGTAGCAAAGTAGAACAATTTTTTTTTAACATTTACACAATTGATGATCTTAAGTTCCCATACACCAGGAGTTTCATCTATGCTGATTATCTTTCTTTGAGAGCCCTTTGAGTCCATCATTCACCAGCTAACCCTTACCTTAGAAGATCTTTCCTTATACAGTACAGTCAAACCTCGTATAAAGAGCACCTCGCTTAAAGAGTAACTCGCTTAAAGAGCAGAATTTTCTCTGAATGTTCGCTTCACTTAACAAATAAAACCAACCAAAAACTCGCTTAACAAATAAATTGGGGTTCACAATCCCCCCCACACACAATTGGTCCTTTACAATGGTGTTTCACTTAAAGAACAAACTCGCTTAAAGAGCAATCCTTTGGAACGCATTATGCTCTTTAAGCGAGGTACAACTGTATTATAAAAACAACCAGCTGAATCCAAATCCTTTAAAAACACAGGTCTGTGCCTTCCACTTAAAGAATAGAGAAGCTCAAAGATTTTTTTTTAGTTGCGCGGGAAGGCAAGATTTTGGATCATCGTCCAACCCAAAAATATTTGGGCACCATGCTGGATTGAACTCTGGCCTACAAAACACACCATCTAAACACCAAAGAGAAACTTTCTGCCAGAAATAAGTTAATGAGGACACTGGCAGGTTCAGATTGAGGACCCTTGTGCTGCTTCACACCAGAATATCCTAGTGATTTATGGCATAAATTATCATATGCCAAACAAATGGATGTAGCTCTTAAGTAATCATGCAGAATTATTATTGGCTGGCCGCAACTTACCTCAATGGAAAAGTATACTATTTGGCTGGCATTGCCCCACCAGATCTACATTGAGAGGTGTTAACAAATAGCAAATGAGGAAAAGTATTACAGCATCAATCCCACCCATATTATTTACTCAATGGCTAAAATTAAAGAAAGGTTTTCTGCACACCTCTCAAGTTATAAATGTGAAACCAGAAGAGGCTAGACTCAATGCTTCCTAACCTTTGGTTTTTGGACTTCAGTTCCCAGAAGCCTAAGTCAGTACATTTGCTGGTCAGCGCTTTTGCACATGAGCCCCACATTGGGAAACACTGGGCTAGAAGCTAAACCTAGGGGAAGAAAAACAAAACACTTTGCTGAATGAATGAATGAATGCAAAAGAGGGTCTCCCACTAGAACAAGATTCTGGCTGGACCAGGAAGAATTCTCTTAATAGACTTCAAAGCAAAGTAGAAAGATAAAAGGATAATCAAAGAAAATTTAATTATTTTATTAAATTTTTATACCACCAATCTGGCATATCTTTCCACTCTGGGCAAAGCACAATAGTTTAAACCAGAAATATACACAGATAATAACAACTGATGACACCCAAGGATGGCATAGGAGCCATTTGGACCCAGGACAAATTTTCTGTTAATGTGGAGAAATTAAATCAATGCAACATTTATGTGTCAGCAATTTATGCCCTATCACATGTACTAAAGAAGATCTAGTAGATTGCAAAGATAATGATATTGAAGTAGCCTGTTTCTATTGAAAAATAGTCTAATGATTTTAATATATTTTAAACAAACTATATTTCATATACATCCATAATTTTAAATTGTACAACACTTTGCTATGAATAAAGAAAGGAAACTACCTTTTTGAAGTCATTTGTAGGTGGTCCCCAGAAAGTATTACAGATATTAGCTCTAATAATAAAATACTCAACTTTACTAAAACACATTTAGAAGAAACGTGAAGCCAGAGGAAGAATAGAACTATTCCTACCTGTGCTTTAGCTCTCTCTTTCCTCCTTCTTTCTGTTTCACTCAGACACAGTGGTGGCCAGCACCAGGTTCACAACACACACACCCTGGGAGGGGTGTGATACCAAAATTTGGTGGCCTCTGGGCAGGGGGGTGGCAAAATTGGGTGACCTTCAGGTGGGGGGATAGCGAAATTGGGTGGCCACGCCCACCTCCCTGCCCTGCCCCATCAGGTTTTGTCCCTGCAAGTGGTTCAAGGTCTCCCTTGCTCAAAAGGCAGTCATTTCTGACTATAAGGTGCAGTGTTCATCTCCATTTACAGCCAAAGAGCCAAGTCTGCCTATGTTTGCAGATGTATATGGCAGGCCATATGGCAAGCATGACTAGATTGCCCATAATGTAGCCTCTGCCCATGACGTAGGTTCCGCCCATGACACAGGCTCCACCCATGACGTAGGCTCCACCCATGGTGTGGTAGTGAAATTTTTTGCTGCCTATCACTACTCAGACACACATATATAATACTGTGCAAAAGTGTTAGACCACCAGTTGGTTTGAGGAAAAAATGAGTGATTTGGGGGGACCTAATTCAGAACCCAAAATACACAGACACACTAAAATTGGAGAGTGTCTTCTGCCAACTCTCTCCTCAATCATCTCCAAATTTGGTGAATTTTACAGTTAGGGAGTCTGAAATATGGCCCTCAAATCACTCATTGAATTTTCCCCAAACCAGCTGGTGATGGCCTAAGATGTTTGTACAGTACTGTAGAGGTATTGAAATGATCTAGCAACAGAAGTAGACATGTCTGAAGGCATTTTGCTGCCTAGGAGGACAACAAATGGTGTTCTTTCTGTCATCTCAGTCAACACAAAGCAAGTGTTTTTGACATATGAGGCAGGAAATCCCACAGGCAATTCCCTATCCAGCACAAATACAAGAAATATGTTATATGGTTATAGGATGGTTCTCCAGGTAAGTGAGCTATTTAAGAACAGTGTATTACCAGATCCGTCCCATCACCAAGGGGGTTCCATGGCTGAATGGGGATATAAACCCAGGTCTCCTGAGTGAGTCCAACACTCTATCCACTACACCACAATGAACACAAAAATGCAGTTGTAATACTGCGGTGGTTTAGTGGTTAAGACACTGAACCTGAAGACTGGAAGGTTGGAGTTCAATATCTGAATACTGTACAATGGAGCGAGCTCCCATCTCTGTCCCAGCTCCTGCCAACCTAGCAGTCTGAAAGTAAGAAATGGCAAATAGATAAATAGGGACCACTTTGGTGGGAAGGTCAACAGCATTCAGTGCACTCCGGTGTTTGGTTATGCCTACCACAAGTCCACGAAACATCTGCAAACACAGCACTGGTTCTTTGGCTATAAAGAGAAATTAGCACTGAACCTTAGAGTCAGATACAGATGGCTTTCGAATAAGGGTGACCTTTACTTTTACCTTAATACATGAATGTGACGGTGTACTTCCTTTTCAGGAAAGCCAGTGGTAAACTATCTGTAGAGCATAATAGCACTCTACTCTAATGTCTACCTCGATTTGTGAATTGAATTTTGTTCAAACTCAGGTTTTATTTTATTCACCCATTTTTCATAATTAACATTGCAAGCTTTTGAGTTACATTAAATTATTTGGCTGTCCCTTGTTACTTGTTTTCTTTCTGTTTTTAACCTTCTTTCATTTAAAAGTAATCTTTATCAACAGGCAACCCTTGCTTTTAGCTTTTCCTTAAAAATTGGTTCCTACCTGAGTATGACTTGCTGTATCATGACATTTCCATATTTACCCTCCTCCTCCTCTTCCTCTTCCTCCGCTCCTGCTGCTTCCACCATCCTAGGAGCCAAATAAAACAAATAGTTCCTTGTTCAGGTTTCTATGTGTTGCTTTCTAGTATAAATGTGGATGATTGCAATAAAATTTAAATACAAAGGGGCCTCTTGTTCTCAGTGGATGCAGTTGCCCCTGCAGGAGCAATTAATACTGATTTGGAGTACACTAATGGGACTAAAGTGGATAAACCTGAAATTATCCACTTGTAGTTCTACTCATAATGATGGCATTTGTGTGTGTGTGTGTGTGTGTGTGTGTGTTGGAGTGGGGTTTGCACATCAGTACCCACACATCCCCTTGCTTTTTCTTTCTAGACAGAAACTGAGATCCACCAGAATTTGGGATAAAACAAAGATCAGCAGTGGACAATTTCTGAAGAAATGTTAGATACATTCACACATTCATTTCAGCAGTATAGAGCTGGGTTGAATGCTGGCATGTGTTGTTTATTTATTTGACACCTATTTTAAAATGTCTATATTGTACTCCTATGGTTTCTGGGATAGCATCACAGAAGACAGGTGGACAATCTCAGTCTGAAAGAGAGATACAGAGGTCTTCTCTCAGATCTTCTTCCTCTACTCTTGCAGAAAGTTCTGCAACTCTCATTTCTCTGGTGTCAGAAAGGTGAAGAATTAGGAGACATGGCCAGGATCGGATTTTCCTATAGGCTAACCAGGCTTCAGCCTAGGGCCTCAAGATCAAGAGGGGCCTATATTGATGTATTTTATTATCTCTCATGTATTTTACAAAATTAAAAATGGGAGGTGAAAGGGCCACATAAGTGGAATAGCCTAGGGCCTCTTTTCATGTAAATCCGGCCCTGGACATGGCCCTAGTGAAGCAAGGATGTATGTGTATTCTGGGCCTACAGGTCCAACAACTTTCCTAGTCTTTGAATATTCCCCAATGTAGGGGAGGCATTTCGATTTAAACATGGAGCTGGTTTAACTGGTTTCCTCCCACTGCAAATAGTTTTCCAGTAGGAGGAAATAGTTTAAAAACACCAACAAGCCTGAAAACAGATGAAAAGCAGAATATTCCACTCTTCTTACTCTATAGCCCTGCTGTGCTCAAGCACAACTTGGGGTAGGTTGGAACTATCCAGTGATGGGATGATAAAACATCTTCTACCACTCCCTGACATCACGCATGTTGTGGGTGTGGCCAACGTCATGATGTCATGGGCAGAGCCACCGTCATGACGTTATGGGCAGGGCCTAAAAATAAAAAATAAAAAAATTAATTTAAAAAAATTAAAATAAATAAAATTAAAATAAAACACACACATACACCTCAACCCACCCACCTTCAACACAAAACCGTAAATAAATTAAAATAAATAAAATTAAATTGAAATAAAACACAGACACACACACACCTCAACCCACCCACCCACCCAAACAACCACAACACAAAACCGTAAATAAATTAAATAAATTAAAGAAAGACATAAAATAATAATAAACAAACTCAATCTGACACATGCACAATTCAAAATTGCAGCACGCATGCATCAGATTGACTTCTGCACATGCGCACTAAATTGGAGCCATTTTGGCTCCAATTTTTAATCTTTTTTCTTTTTTTGACGCTTCGGAACCGGACGCCTCAAAAAAAGGTCTATCCTCCCGGATTGTTCCTACGGGTTCTATGGAACCGGTTGGAACCAGCATCATCCCATCACTGGAGCTATCTGATTCAACTTTAAAATTGTCTAGGTTTTCTCCTTTTCTAATGCAGGGCAAAATAATGTCTACCAAGTAGAACATAATGAACCTGAAGTTTGCATTAGTGAATATTTTACAAATAAATAGTTCTGAGCTAATGTTTTGATAATTCTGTTTTAAGTTATGTGTAGGGCTACCATTTAAATCTTACTATTACACAAATGTTCGGGCTGCATATTTAAAATGGCATGTTTGGGGCTAAGACAAGTTCATATGATCCCAAGAAGGTGTGATGTTCTGAAGTTCACATCTGGTCTCCAAGGTCATCTGTGTTTCCAAGACCATCTATCACTGTTCTGGAAACCATCATGGATACGTACTTTAAAAATCAATGCCCTGATCTGGATATATAAAATCAAGGAGTTGATCCTGGGGCCACTTCTTTTTCAAAAGGCTGCAGTTAGGATCTGATTCTGGCAAATGTAGTTAGATATGTTTAAAGCACTGGAGGACAACCATCTGTCAGGTCTGCTTTGCTTTAGATTATTGCATTGTCCAGGAGGTTGGACTCAATGGCCTCATTGACCCCTTCCAACTCAGTGATTCTGTGGTTCTATGACTTGCATCAGGGGTATCAATGGCAGATGTCCAGAGTTTACTTCCCTGCAATGCTGTGACTCAATTGGCAGTTTGCCCGAGGTTGATTCAGTTTCCTATGGTGGTCTAATTGCTATTATTGTTCATGCAGACAGTTCAGTTATCTCATAATTCAAATCACTACAGTTTTCACTGGGATCACAGTTTGTCCATCTTCCTCTACAGTGTTGTGACCTGGGGCCCTGGGTGCAAGGAGAAGGAAGACAGTCAGCCAGCACAGCTGCTTTCTGCCAGCTCTGATCTGGAGCCTGAGCCTAAGGAGGACCTGTTGCCATTCCCCCAGGCCATGACCAGCCCAAATTAGGATGCCAAGCAGGAGGACATGTATCAGGCTCTAGCCCTGCAGCCAGCTGTCATTTTGGAGCCGGTCCTTCAGGGCCAAGCCAGGCCAGATGATCGGAGCTTGACAGCAAAACCAGGTGCCAGCTATTGAGATGACGAAGAGCAAGCTGGCCCCTCTGAGAGATGTAGGGCCTTGTTAAGACAGGCCTTGCAGCTGAGGAGAAGGAGTGCCCAGATATGCCTCTTGAACCGACCTTCAGCTGTGAGGTCTAACTCTCCTTAAAGCTAGGGTGTGCCGGCCAGTTATTTGTCGGACCGATCTTTCCCTATTTGGACCCTGACACTGAGAAACCTGGATTGAAACTCTTGGAACCCTGAACCCCTGCCTGTGAGCCTGACTATGCCTCCAGAAAACCCCTTGGAACTACAGTTGCTATCAACCAGCTTTAACCATGGACTCCAAACAGCATGCCTGCTTAGACCCTGAAAACCTCTCTCTCTTACTTTCAGTGCAGCAGCTGCCAGCTGGGCAGTCCTGCTGGTGTCCGGGCTACAACATAGAAAGACTACTAGTCCCATAATTTGTTGCAGTTCCCACAGAGTTGAGTCCCCTACCTGGCTGCTTCCTCTTTCTTGCTCACAAGCAGCTAATATTAGCCTGAGCCTTTATTCTCTACCTACATTTAGCTGAAAACTCCTATGGGAGTTTCATGATGTTTCCCCCATTTTAAGAAAAACAATTCATCTAACACTACCCTTGCCTTGTTTGATCTGAAACTATACTCCTGCCACCATCCCATTCTTCACCACCGCGACAAGTTATATTAAATCCCTATGCCAGTGACTCAGTGGTGAGCCTCAGGTGGTGGTTAACTAACCTGACAACTCTGAGGACTTATGGCCTTGGGTGCCGAAGTCAACAGGGAAGAGTGGTGGTCCTCAAGTGGATTAAATCCCAGTTGAATCCATCTTGATGGAGGGCAGCAGCTTCATCAATCCTGGCCTGGGGCTGATGAGGACTTTGTGTGCCAAATGGGATTAGGACCAGAAAGTGACTCACAGAACTGGATCAGTGCTATGGGTGTCACGTTGCGATGTGGTAGGCAGATGAAAAGCCGCTGCATTATATTCTCAGGACAGTTTGCATGGTTGATTGCCATGATGATCGCCAATATTCAGAATTAGATACAGCACAAGAAGAAGAAAGAAGAAGATGTAAATTTTAGGTGTAAATCTAATTGCTAGTCCCAACTAAAGAAGACTCATTGAATCAATGTAAAAAAAATATTTTTTTATTTATCAAGTTCCTGTTGGTCCAGTAAATCCACTCTCTTTGGGACTAGTAATTATGTATATGCCATAAAATTATTTTCAGATTATCACTGTTTTTGGATTTGTACAAATCTATATCTATATAGATGCTGAGCTAGATGGCAAGTCACCAGTTCAAGACCTGAGTGCTGTGTGATGGAGTGAGCACTCTGTCCCAGCTCCTGCCAAACTAACAGTTAAAAAGCAAGAAATTGCAAGCAGATAAATAGGTACTACCTTGTAGGAAAAGGTAATGTCATCCTGCGCTCTCAAGCATCTAGTCATGCCTGTCACATGACCATGGAACGTCTGCAGGGGTGGAAAGTGCTGGTTTTTCAGCTATAAACGGAGATGAGCACTGAACCTTAGAGTTGGACATGAACAGCTTTCAAGCACGTGAGATCTTTACCTATATCTATATTAGCATCAGGCATTAGCCAACAAGCAAAAAAGCAGCTGGCAAACATGAGAGAAAAATGGTCAGGAGGGCTTGGAAATTCTGGGAGTTACAGTCTCAAAAATATCTATTATTCTCAGCACTATTCTGCATATGGAAGTGTCACACAAATCTGTGTCCGCTCTTCAAGCCACTCTTCTCTCAAACCCTTCATGTCTCCAGGCCAATGAAAGCCCTGCATAAGGGATTGACAAGGTAATATACCACTTTCAGGATTAGAGCCCTGTGAATGACTATTTAATTTGATTTATATTTACAAAGAATACAACTGACGAAGAAAAAAAATGCATTTCAAGACTATGAACCCTTGGGGATTTTACAATTCAAGCTCTCTTTGCTGCTTTCTATGCAGGCATTGTTTCAGGTAGTTCAATTGCGTATCATGTCAGTTCAACTTTCACATTCCAGTCCAATCATCAAATTAAAACTTCCCAAATGTCTTCATTTTCTCTTATTAAATGTATTAATTACAGCAATCACAAGATGACATGGAAATTCTATAGGTTGAAAATGCTGCTGTCTTTTTGACATCTATGAATTTCAGTTGAGACATTCGAAACACTTAAAATATTTTAAGGGCCTTTTTTTAAAAATCCAGAGAGGGAACTCAATATGAAGCTGCCTCTTTAATTTAGCCTTTTCTATTATTTTGAATTTAAACAAGACATTAGCAATTAGCTACCACTTTCCAGATTTTTCAAACAGCTTTTACTAAAATCTTCAATCTAAATTCAATTTATCTTTATTGATTGGATTGCTTATTTGTAAATAACTTTTGAAGGCAGCAGCTGTTATTGATTTGTCCCTTTTTTGATTCTGTGTTTTACATACAGCAGCCTAAATAGTTTTATGTATCAACAGTAAAATATGAAAAAACAAACACATGCAAAAATCACAGAACTTAACACCAAACCTATGGAGAAAATAATTCTTTGTTTCATCTCAGCACTGTTACTCATGTTGTTTCTGCTATTGATTTTTAAAGGCATTTTTAGTTATTGGTCACTGATGTTACTTTATTGCCTGTAAGCTAATAAAATGACATGCTGTGACAAAAGATAAAATCACTAAGTTTCTATGTTTGCTATTGATCCAGCTGATATGACTTTGAAAGGAGGGAGGTATTTTTCCTCCTTGGACCTTACGCAGTAATGGGATGTAACAGGTTCTCACCAGTCCGCCAGAACCAGTAGTAACTTTTCCCAGTGTCCCGGAGAACTGGCAGCAAATTTTTTGGGAACCAACTTTGAGGCTTACCTTTTCACTGGTTCCCCCACTGCTCATGCGTGCCAAGCACTTGGTGTGCATGCACACCTACAGTGCTTGGCATGTACGCACGGCCTCCTTGCTGTCCTCCCAAGCGGGGAGGAGGAAGAGAAGCTGCTAGCCTGAAGCTCCCTATAGCCTGCTCCCCAGGGTAAGTGACTCACCTTTGGATGTGGTGTGTCTGTGTGTATTTTAATGTGTATTTAATACCTTTACCTATAGTGACGTACTACCACAGTTCCTAGAAAGGCCTGGTGGCCGGCAGGCCTGGTGGCCTGGCTTGGGGTTTTTAAGCAAAGTCTTGGAGTTACCTCATCAATAAGCTACACCTGTGCTGTTCCAATTGCTGTTACAATTGGAGAACCCTTAAGGAGGTACAGCTGTTTTACATTTACATTAAGGCATATTATCCTAGAGAACTGGTACGATGACCATATCCATCTTGCAACATGGTGCTGCCCAGGCACTTATACTAACAGGTAAGTGACGGGTTTGTGTTTGGGTGGGTGAGTGTATTTTAGTGTAATTTTTATTTTATTTATTTTATTTATTTACGGGTTTGTGTTGTTGGTTGGTGGGTGGGTTGAGGTGTGTGTGCATGTGCTTATTTTTATTTTATTATATTTTTGGCCCCACCCATGACATCATGTTAGCTCCGCTCAAACTGTGATGACATCACGGTGGGGTAGTAAAATTTTTGACATCCCACCACTGACCGTAGGTACAGTATCTGGTTGTGAAGCCAGAAATCGGAAGATTCCATTTCCCCACTGGGCCTCCTGGGAGAAGAGCCAGCCTGTACAGCCATAGGGGAGCTGCACAATCCCAGAATGCCCTCAAAAGAAGGGAGTTATAAAGCACTTTTGTGCATTTTCTACCTTGAAAACCCTGGAAAGGAACTCCAGAAGGCAGAATTAATTTGATGGCATGCAACTATTATTTTTCGCCTGTGAAAGGCTTTGTCAACAGTGCTAGTTGCAATGAAGCATTTGCCTTTGCTGGCATCTGGTTTTTTCATTCTTGTTTTGGTCATCACTGTTTCTTGTGTGTGACTGTGCATGTGTGTTTGTGCGTCTGTATGTGTGCCCTCCACTCTCATCATGAGAAGAGGATGTAATACCATGGAAGAATGCTGCTTGCCATCTCCGATGCTGAGTTTTTCGTCTCGGCATAATGAGATACCATGTTGTTATATTTTAATGAGAATGTCTATGGTTTTACATCTGTTCCGTGGAAACCTTGGGGGGGGGGGGAATTACAGTCAAACCTCGCATAAAGAGCATCTCGCTTAAAGAGTAACTCGCTTAAAGAGCAGAATTTCTCTGAATGTTCGCTTTGCTTAACAAATAAAACCAACCAAAAACTTGCTTAACAAATAAATCAGGGTTCACAATTCCCCCCCCACACACACACACACAATTGGTCATTTACAATGGTGTTTCGCTTAAAGATTAAACTCACTTAAAGAGCAATCCTGTGGAATGCATTATGCTCTTTAAGTGAGGTATAACTGTATTCCAAAGAGAGCATCATTTCCCTTCCCCTATCAAAGCTGCATTGCACTTTAGCACTGGCAATTCAATTGGGAAAGGTTTGGCCTACTAATTCCTGAAATGTTAGCCATATGCTAAATATAGCAACTACAGTAAAACCTCACAGAAAGAGTGCCTCGCTTAGTGAGTAACTCGCTTACAGAGCAGAATTTTCTCTGAATGGTCATCTCACTTAACAAATAAAACCAACCAAAAACTCGCTTGATAACTAAATTGGGGTTCACAATTCCACCCCCCCGGCAGAAGTCACAATTGGTCACTTACAATGGTGTTTCACTTAAATACCAAACTCGCTTATAGAACAATCCTGTGGAATGCATTATGCTCTTTAAGTGAGCTACCACTGGTATCCCTTAGGTAAGTCTTCTCTTTGGTCTCCCACCACCTCATATCAAAATAATCTATTTCTTCATAGCTGTTGTCCTCCTCATCTCAACTGCCATTTTATAATTAATTAGTCTTCTTCTTGTGCCATATCCAATTCTGAATATTGGCAGTCATCATGGTGATCAACCATGAAGATTGTCCTGGGGACAATATAATACAGTGGCCTTCCATTTGCCTTCTGCATTGCTGTGTGACACCCATACCACTGATCCAGTTCCATGAGTCACTTTCTGGTCCTGAGACCTTTTGGCACACCAAGTCCTCCTTGGCCCCAGGCCAGTATTGATGAAGCTAATACCCTCCATCAAGACGGATTCAAGTGAGATTTAATCCAGTTGGGGACCATCAGCCTTCCCTGTGGACTTCACCACCCAAGGTCGTTAGTCCTCAAGGTTGTCAGGTTAGTACATGCAGTGCATTCTAACATATGGCTTCCCTTTCAACATTTTCTAGGTATAGAATATTTAGATGTGATTTGCAATTCCTTTCTCTTGGGGCTGCTTCTGTGGAGGCTTGCCTAAGGTTACACAGGGTGGCTTTTCTCCTACAAGAGATAGTGGAAAATCAAGCTCCCAACCCCAGCTCCGAAATCAGCTCCAAAACTGAGGCAACCGGTCAGTTTTCCTTTTACCCTCTATACCAGTGTGTCTCAATGTTTTCTTTCGGAACTTCAATTCCCAGAAGCCTAAGTCAGTACATTGGCTAATCAGTGCTTTTGGGAATTGAAGTCCAAGAACCAAAGGTTTGGAAACACTGCTCTATATTGTAATCGCTCCATTAGAAAGTTTGGAAACAAATCCTGCAGATTTCACTGTTGCAGACTTGAATTTTTTGAAAACATGCCTCATCTGCACAGTAGAAGTACAGAGACCCACAGAGGAGAATATCTATAAGTCTCCCAGAGTCCACCCCTTTCTTATTAACTGGCACTTATGGTCTCGATAACTCTCTCTAAGACATTTTTAGGAGAAAGGATAAAAATGTTTCTTTACTGACTTGGGATTACAGAAATGTCTGCAAGCTGCTTTCTTTACTGCACACACGCTAGCAAGCAACCAAACAGATTGACAACAACTGACACTAACCAACAAAAGAGAGGGGGTCCCAGAGCAAAGAAAGGTGGGGCTCTCTTCAAATTCAGAAGCAGGAAGGAACAATTGGCAGATGCTGGATAGGTAGACAGTCACTGCAGCCCAGAAAGATCCTTCCCAATCATGCCAAATACAGGCAACATGTGAGGTTGCAATAAAACTCCAACATTCATAGACTGGCTCTGCTATGATTAGGCAGAAAGAGTAGACTGCCTCTGGCTTCAAAGGCTGAAGGTGACAGTGAGAGAGACATGCTGCCCTTCTTCATGAGAGAGGTAGTCTTGATCAAGAGGTTAAGACCCAGACATTTGTGTTGCCTCTAATGACTTGAATGTGACACGCCTTGTACAGTAAAAGGAATTGTTCCAGTGCCAACTTTGACATAAGCCCAGCCAGCTGTGTTGTTGTGTTTAAAATGGCTAAAGGAGTCTCAAAAACATGGACCTCAGTTCCCTGTGCACCATTGGACCTTGCTAAGGTAGCGGTAGGACCTCCCAATGGCAAGAGGCTGATAAAATCTAGTGAGAGATGAAACTTTGAGCCATCATGTGTAAATTCCAGTGCCAAAAGATTCTGCTTCTGCCCCAGTCAGCAATTGTGTGTGGAATCTGGGCAGACACTATTTTGTTATCTGCCTTTGGTAATCAAGCATTTTGAGTTGGCCTTGTATACTAACAAGGTGGCTTAGTGGTTAAGATGCTGAATTTGATGACTGGAAGGTCGGCAGGTCAGCAGTTCGAAACCTGAGTGTTGTACAACAGAGTGAGCTTCTGTCTCTGTCATGGCTCCTGCCAACCTAGTAGTTCAAAAGCAAGAAATTGCAAGTAGATAAATAAGTACCTCTTCAGTGGGATGGTAATAAAGTCCTGTGCACTCTTATGTCTGATGAAGTGGACTTGATCCACGAAAGCTAACATTAAAATACAAGAGTTAGTCTTTAAGGTGCCACAACATTTTTTTGTTTTTTGTTTTGTTTGCTCTGCTGTGCACTCCGGTGTCTAGTCATGCCTGCTACATGACCATGGAAACATCTGCAGACACAGACAGCACTGGCTCTTTGGCTGTAAATGGAGATGAGCACTACTCCTTAGAGTCAGACATGACTGCCATTCAAGAAAGGGTGACCTTTGTGTGTACTAACAACACCCAAGCATGTAGCCTCTATTTCCTTTTTTTTTTTTTTTTTTTTGGAAATTATTTTAGTTTACACAACCATTTTTACAGGAAAGGCTGTTCAGCTCAATGTCCATTATCCAGAGATTATTGGCATGCAGAGGTAAAACAGTGTGGCTGGACAGAGCTGTGAATGAGATTACTTGGTTCCTGTAATCTTTTTCTGATGACAATTAATGTGTCAGAGTTTGTGACTGTTGCATCTTAAAGAGAATTCATTAGTTTCCAGCAGTGGAGTTATCTATAACACTATTCTTGCTCCGCTCACACAAGAAAATATGATTATTGCATGGTATTCATATTTTGCATCATCCCGTGAGATAGAGCAGTACTCTCTGTTTTCCTTTAGTGTTCAATTCTGATAATGCACATTGGGCATATTTTTTAAAGAAATTGTTGTCATCGCATGCTGTCAAGTTGCCTCCAAACTATGGTAACCGTATGAATAAGCACGCTCCAAAACGTCCTGTCCTCAACAGCCCTGCTTAGCTCTTGTAAACTCAAGCTTGTGGTTCCATTAGGAAGTCAATCCATCATGTATCTGATCTTTTTTTCCTTCTGCTTCCAACTTTACCTAGTATTATTACCGTTTCCAGATATAATCTTGCCTTCTCATGATGTGCTGAAAGTATGAAATTCTCAGCTTCATCACTTTTGTTTCCAGAGACAGCTTGATTTGCTATAGGACCATTTTCCTTTCCTTTCCAGCTTTCACGGCTGTACATAGTGATATATAGTGATACATAGTGATTGAGAATGCAGAATTGTGGGTAATCTTGGTTTTGGTCTCAAATGACACACCCTTACACTTGATGATATTTTCTAATTCTGTTACTGCTCCCCTTCTGAGTCTCAATCTTTTTCTGATCTCCTGGCTGTTCCTGTATATAATCGTACTCATAATTCATATTTCTCTTTTGTGGGTTTGTGATATCCTTATTTTTTTGCATAACACCTTTTCTCCTGATTGAAACCAGATTACAATAAAATGGACAAATGAAAAATAGATAGTGTGACACTGTGTAAGTAACAAAATAAAATATAAGAGACCATAGCAACACTAGTGACCTTAATGTAGATGGTCATTTATGGCGTGAATGGCACTTCTTTAGCCTTTTTCCCTTCTCACCTTTAGTGTGATTGCAAAAACACATCCTGGAAGCACATTCTGTTGTGCTTTGAGTATACTGGACCCTGGGAAGGCAGCTCTCTACCCAACAAAACCCAGTTCCTTAATATGTACATGTCACTAGGGCAACCTTACACTTTCACTGCATTCTTGCGGATTCAGTAGACTACATTTCACCCGTTAGGTCAAATTCTGTTCTTGCTTGTAGATGTGGGTGGTATGCAATGAGTGGCAGGTGGTGGTGGTAAACTATGAGCTTTTTATTTCAAGTGGCAATTCAAGTCCTGATTGTAATAACCATCAGTAACACAAGTGGGTTTGTGCCTTTTGATTTTCAGAGCTTAAGTCCTGTGCTTGTTTCCCTTCCATTGCCAGGTGAAGAGAACATTGTATACCACTGGGTATTCTGGTTTCTTTTTTACCATTTCTAGACCAGGAGTTCTCAACCTATGGCCCATGGGCCAAATCAGACCTGAAGCACCAAATAATCTGGCCCCTGCCCGTGCTCCAGCTACTGACACCACTGGAATTGACCACGGACTCATTTACGGCAGTTGAAAAGGTTGAGAACCCCTGTTTGAGATGGTCACACTGGAAGGTGAAATAGGACTCTCTGCAATTGGTAATATAAATAAATGCAAATATTTAGAGCCATCTTTAGAGTTCCTCCATGCCAGGACAAAGGAAAGCACTAAGCAAAGTGGCAGCTGATGTTTGAGCCTGACCAAAGACTTTAAAAAGCAAGGCGAATGGGAGTCAGAGGTAGGTTGCACTAGAGCCAATTACAGGCAGAGTCTAATTCTAGTTTTATGGCCATCTGCCAATCTTATGGAGCCCCCCACTCTCCCTTCATTCTGATTGGTTAAAAGTTAGGAATAGCCCCACCACTGGGCCTTGGTATCAGAGAGCACAGGCCAATGAGAAGCCTGTTCTTGCATAGCACTGGCAAATAGGATGAAGATGCAGGACAACAGCAGTGTGGAGTGTGGGCAAATGAAGAACTATGGCAGAGCTGTTGTTGGCGGAAGCTCCAGACATTGGAAATCACAGCCAAATATAAGCATGTCTGTGATTACCATGACTATCCTTGACACCACACACAAACTACCAGTTGGGTGGGGCTGTGTATTCTGTTACCTAGGCAGGTGTGGAGGAAGGGGTAAATTCATGGGAGGTGATAGAGGCTAATCGACCTACTGGAAACAGTTGTATCTTGGAAATTCTTCCCATTTCCCTCAATGACCAGAGTTGACAAATATGAAAGGCTGAGTTTGTCCTTGGGTTCCAAAGAAATGAGGACACAATCCTTTTCGCTTATTACAAAAGTTGAGGAGGCCAGTATGTCTAAAAGGAATACAGCAACATCACTGACTCACAAAACACACACACACACACACACACACACCGCAAACAAGGAGAGCAAAACAGCCAGAAGAAATGTAGCTAGAGGTTTTCTCGGTTTCTAAAAATTTCTACTTTTAACCTTCAAAAGGTGGATGAGTTGCATCTCTTGTTTATAAGAAGAATAGTTCCTGCCTTTTATACACTGAAGCTTGTTTCACCAGCAGAAGTAGGAATTCAGGAGGCTGTAGAGCTTACAAGAACGAACACCCCACAAGCCGCACATTTCTCATCCCTTCCCTGAAGGATCAGACTTGAAAATTATGGAGCCTTTTTTCTCAGTAAGCTCATGGATCTCTTTTTATGACTTGCAGCACCTTTCGCCAGCTTAGTCTGCCATACCAGCTGAAACTCTGGTAGGTTAGCCTCCTGCTTCGCTTCCCACAATGTGTTGAGTACAGAGGTGTATTTCAAGAGAGTATAGAAACTTCAGCTGGTAGTAGGAGAGGGAATTCCTATTTAAAGCCAATGGAATTATCAGCTCTTTACAGTTTCTATCCATTTTCTTTTCAAATTGTGAACATGTTGACTGGGAAGTTATTTGTTTCCCTTCCAAGAACTTCTCCCAGTGATGGGATGACACCGGTTCTGACCGGATCCACAGAACCGTTTTAAGGATTTCCGGAGGGCTCTCCGTGGGGGT
The DNA here is from genome assembly GCA_030440675.1 of Furcifer pardalis. Taxonomy (NCBI): domain Eukaryota; kingdom Metazoa; phylum Chordata; class Lepidosauria; order Squamata; family Chamaeleonidae; genus Furcifer; species Furcifer pardalis. The sequence continues at coordinate 38,844,241 of CP126890.1, read as the reverse complement.
AAAACCGTTTTTGAGGCGTCCGGATCGGACGCCTCACCGGGAGGAAAATTTAAAAAAAATTTGGAGCAAAAATGGCTCCAATTTAGTGCGCATGCGCAGAAACTCAATCTGACACATGCGCACTAAATTGGAGCCATTTTTTTCTCCGATTTAAAAAAATTTGGATCCGGCCGCCCCTGACTGGAGCCTCCTGTGGAGCCGCTTGCCGCCGTTTGCTGCTGCCTGGTGCTCTCACCACTGCCGCCTCCCGCCATCGCCATCGCCGCCGTTGCCCCAGGCCAGCGGAGCGCGCCTCCTCCTCCTCCGGTTCCAGCAGCGGCGGCGGCAACGAAGAAGACGGGATGGGAGCTGATCAACGGGCAAGGCGGGGAAGACAGCTCCGGAACGAAAAGGAAGGAGGGAAAAAAGCAAATGCATCTACCCGGATCAATTACAGAAACGCTCCCGGGTCCGGCACTCCAGTCCCCTCCCTCTCCTCCTTCCACCCCCCCGGCGATGGCGATGGCGGGAGGCGGCAGCAGCGGCGACAGTAGCAGCAGCAGGCAGTGGCTCCGGGTCCGGTTTTTTAAAAATTGGAGCCAAGATGGACATGGAGCGCCCCGCCTCCTCCTCGGTTCCGGCGGCGATGGGGCGTGCCTTGCCGTGTGGCCCCGGGCCATGGGGGTCGTCGGCCCCAAGAAAGGTAAGTGAGGGTTTTGTGTTTGGGGTGGGTGGGTGGTTTATGGTGTTTTGGGTGGGTGGGTGTACTTTTATTTAATTTTTATTTTATTTATTTATTTATTTTATTTCTTTAAGTTACGGGTCTGTGTGCATGTTTATTTTTTTTTATTTTTTTTATTTTTGGCCTTGCCCACAACGTCATGACGTCATGACGTTGGCTCCGCCCATGACGTCATGACGTCATGACATTGGCCACGCCCATGACGTCCATGACGTCATGGCGTGGTAGTAGAATTTTTGACATCCCATCACTGACTTCTCCCATCAGATTCTGTCTTTGCCACCTTGACAATCAAATTCATGTGCTTGCAAAGGGTGTGAAAGACATTTAAGGGAAGACTAAATGTCACAGGGCAAATTTGACAGAATGATAATATAAACCTTGGATGCCAAAGATGAACTGAGAGTTGGTTTGTCCAATAAATATGTTTTTGAAGTGGTAAGGTAAAGGTCAAAGTTTCCCTTGCTCGAAAGTCGGCCGTATCCGATTCTACGGTTCAATGGCCATCTCTGTTTCAAAGCTGAAGAGCTTTGGTCATGTGGCAGGCATGACTAGACACCGGAGCACACTGAGCGCTGTTTACCTTCCCACCAAAGTGGTCCCTATTTATCTACTTGCGATTTCTTGCTTTCGAACTGCTAAGTTGACAGGAACTGGGACAAAGACAGGAGCTCATTCTGTCCTGCAGTACTCAGGAATTTAACTGCTGACCTCCCATCTTCCAGTCAGCGTCTTAGCTGAAGGTCACTTGATAACACTTGATAACCTTTTAACGCTGGGGGCCAGGTCATGCTCCTTCAGAGAGCTTTGAGGGCTGGTCGGCCATTTTGCCCCTCCTCCACCACATGGCACTTCCTGGTGTGGTAGAGGCAGTGGTGTGGGGGGCACATGAAAGTTGTAACAGAAGGGACCTGCCTCTCGGGTAGGCCCCAATGTTTTTCTGGGTTGCAGCTCCTTGGCTGGACAACTCAGGCCTCGGATATGTGTAGAAAAGGCAGCATTAGGCCAAATAACCTCTCCAAGTTTCTTCAAGAAATATATTGAAAGCATTGTAACCAGTGATGGGATGTAACAGGTTCCCACCAGTTCGCCAGAACCGGTAGTAACTTTTCCCAGTGTCCTGGAGAACTGGTAGCAGCTATTGGGGGGAACCACCTTCGGGGCTTACCTGTTCACTGGTTCCCCCACTGTGCATGCACGCCAAGAACTTGGTGTGCATGCACGCCTACATGCACGACCTCCTTGCTGTCCTCCTAAGTGGGGAGGAGGATGAGAAGCTGTTAGCCTGAAGTTCCCTATAGCCTGCTCCCCAGGGTAAATCACTCACCTTTGGATGTGGTGTGTCTGTGTGTATTTTAATGTGTTCCAACTGGAGAACCCTTAAGGAGGTACAGCTGTTTTACATTTACATTAAGGCATATTATCCTAGAGAACTGGTTAGGCAAAGACTTAGTACCTAACTTCTTTAACTGTTGAAAAGTTGAAAAGTGCCAAAATGAAGCCATCTTGTGGTGAGTTCATTCTATAGTTCTTTCCATCTGACCTAGTGTGAGAAAGATTAGCCAGAATAAGCTTTAAGTTCTGATTTAAAAGCTCTGGTTGATTTGTGTTTGGGGTGGGTGGCTGGCTGTATTTTAATGCATTTTTAATTCTATTTATTTATTTAATTTATTTACGGGCTTGTGTTTGGGGTGGGTAGGTGGGTTGAGGTGTGTGTGTGTGTGTGTGTGTGTGTGTGTGTATACTTATTTTTATTTTTATTTTTATTTATTTTTATTTATTTATTTATTTGCTCATATTTATTATCCCGCCCCAATCGGGTAAACCCGACTGAGCGGCTTACAGATTAAAATCATAGGTTAAGCCTATGATAATACTAATTCATCTTAAAACTTCATACTTAAAACTATAAAAATTCATAAAACATTAAAACAACACCAGAAATTGAACCGAAAGGGTGGCTGTTCATTAGATCAGCCACCCTACATGAGATCCCACGTTTCTGGGTCCCCACACTTGCCCTGCCAGCCAGTTTTTAGGTCCTTCCGAAAGGGCAGGAGCTCTGTCTGTAGGCGCAGCTCGATAGGCAGGAGGTTCCAAAGGGCCGGGGCAGACACGGAGAAGGCCCTCCTCCTAGTCACTAGGACCTAGTGCAAGAGAGGTGCGCCTCTCTAGCCGATGGAATAACAAGGGAGCCTCTCCGATCTGCCCTGGTGGGGTGGACAGATGTTCTTAGGGTGACGCGGTCTCTTAGGTATCCTGGCCCACTATTATTTACTTATGTTTTCTTTGGCCCCACCCACAACATAATGATGTCATGATGTTAGTTCCACCCATACTGTGATGATGTCACGGTGGGGTAGTAAAATTTTTGACATCCCACCACTGATTGTAACATACAGGATACAGTTCATCAAAAGATCAGCAAGCATTTCAAAGCAAAAATTAACCATTAAAGGTTCCAGGGAAAGCCTTCTCCCCCCCCCCTTCCATGTCTCACATTTTGCAGAATGGTTGCGCAGCATTCCTGGTAAAGGAAATGCGTCACTGGGTTACATCTTTGGCCCTCCTCCTTAGGGAATCCAGCCCATGATCTTACAGCAAAGCATGACAATCACATATCAGTTTCATTTTCGCAATTCCATGAGGTTCAATTGTTTTGAATTCTTCTTTCTCCCCCAGATCCAGAATTGCCATTTTAAGTGTACTAAAACTCAATAAAGTGGGTACAAAGCTAACAGAAAAAGCACCATTTAAAAAAGGCCCCCTTCTATGACATAAGTAAAATAAAATAAAGCAAAAACTTGGTTTCAAGTGGACTTCTGTCTTAGAGTAAAGCATTTGGGTGATGATGTGAACACAACAATCTAATGCTTCAAATTAAAGTTCTGCCCAACTCTTTAGGCCAGTAATTCTCAACCTTTTAAAGGTGGGGGCCAGACAGTGGCGTAGTGTGGGTTTAAGCCACCTGGGGAGAAGCTTGGTGCCAGGTGAGGAGGCAGCGAACGAGAAACCAGAGAGACAGTGCTGCTGCTGGTAACCTGAGCCCGCCACTGGGGAAATTCCTTTGCCTCCCTGAGAATGAAAAGGGGCTGGGGGAGGAGGAGAAGGCATTCTGGACAAGCCTCTAAGTAAGCCTCCTCCTGGGCCAGCTTTGAGCTCCACGGAGAGATGTGGGTGGGGGTAAGTCGTCAGTTTGAGACTCGAGTACTGCATGATGGAATGAGTGCCCATCTCTGTCCCTGCTCTTGGGGAAATGAAAGGAGCCTCATTCAGGTGTCCCCTGAACAGAGTTTCTCCAGCAAAAATCCTTTCAAGCCAGGATAATTTCTGACATGAAATTATTACCTCCCCACCAACACACATGCAATTTTACTGCTCAGCCCTGAAAGAGAGAGAGAGAGAGAGAGAGAGAGAGAGAGATGCAGATATTTGCCAAAATCTTATTAAAACCTTGAAAATTTCTAAATTTTTATAATTGGGATTTTGAAATTCTAAGATAATGGGTTTGGGTTGTATTATGTTGCTTTTTTTTGTGATATGTAAACTGCCCTGGGTCGCCCTGGCAAGGAGGGCGGTATAGATATATGAATGAATAAATAAATAAATAAAACCTGCCAGAGACCAACAGGCAGCCTTTTCTCCCTCCAGGCTACCCCATTGCTTCTGCACCCTCCCTCACCTCTTTCTCCACCGGCGAGGCTTGAAGAGAGCAGCCGACCGTCCTGAGGACTCTGAGGGAAGGAAAGGCTGGCCAAGGCCTCCTCCCCTCCCCTTGTACTTACATCCCATTCTTGCTTCACCGATGGTTTTTTCTTTCAGCCCTTGGGTGGTTTCTTCCCAGCTGCTGGGAAGTGGCTGACCCTCCACAAGGACATGCTCATAAACAGCACTGGCCCCACACACTGGGCAGAGCAAAGCAGCCCAGGCCAAGCTGCTGCCTCTCGCCCTTCGGCACCTGAGGCCTCCAAGCTCAGCGCTGCCCGAACAAGAAACCCGGCAAGAGCTGTAAAGCTCATGCAACTCAAAACTGCTGCCGAAGCTGCCTGGGAGGAAACGGAGGCCCACCCTGCTGCCATGGAAACCGCACCTCTCCTGACTGGGGGGCAAGGTGGGGAAGCCTGCTCCACCCACTCGGCTCCTGGGCAAATAGATTAAACCAGAACCAAGGCCAGTACCATTGCAGACCCAGGACAGAGCACCCTCTTTGCCACTCCCTGGAGAGTGCCACCCAGGGCGGGCTGCCCCCACCCTCCCCATGCTATGCTACTGGGGCCAGGACATGCTCTCTCAGACAGTTTATGGGGCTGGATGGCCATTTTGCCCTTCCTCCACCACTTGACGCTTCCTGGTGTGATGGAGGCAGGGGGCACATGAAATAGTGCCATTGGCTGCATCCAGCTCACGGACTGCAGGCTGAGAATCCCTGCTTTAGGCATCCTAGATATTCCACTGGCACAAATACAAATGATCCACACCTTTGAACTCAACCAGTCTCCTTTTCTCTTATTCACAAAGCCACTCTCTCCCAGTAAGCTCTTTGATGCTTGCTCCCCAATAGATGGGGACTCTTTTGAAAATACTCTCTTCCTGGAGCAAGCACATTGGGGGTTTAATATTTGCCCCCTAACAACAGGTTCACTTGGCTAAGCACCACTGAGCATCAATATATAAATTGGGCATTCTCTTTGAGAGCTGCTGCTGATGTATTTCAACAATGTGAGCACAGGGGACCACATGCTGACATTCTTCACAAAAGTCACTTGTTATTTAAATCAGAATCGCAAAGCTACTCCTGTTCTTCTCCCCTACCACAATAGCTCCTGATGGGGGAGAGGGCTTGCTCTCATTTACATAATGTTAATTGGAATTACATGCACACATCAAGAAGTGAATATATTTCCAGATGTGGCATCTGAAAGCTTTTTATTACAGCCACTTTCAGATAAAAACATGTCTTATCAATGGATTGTATTAAAGCTACAGATGAAGAAGGAGAAGGAAGAAGAGGAAGAAGAGGAGGAGGAGGAGAGAAGAGGAGAGGGGAAAGGTAAATATGGAGACGTCATCATGCAACAGCAAGTCATACTCAGGTAGGTACCAATGTTTAAGGAAAAGTTAAAAGAAGAAGAAATAATGAGCATTAGTATCACTACAACTACTACTACCACCACCACCACCACCACCAGAGCATTGGTGTGTCTGGAGTTCTTGGCTTGCCCCATGCCAAGCGCTTAGGAGAGGCTGCATTAATTTTAAAGGAGGAAATATAAAATTCTGTAGTTGGTGCAGATGGCAGGAAAGAGGGTCATCACAAGGCATTTTACCTGGTTTATAGTTGGTATGCTTTGTATCTCTTTAAAATACTATTTCATCTTTGTGGAAATGGAACAATATGGAATGTGATAAAGGGAATCAACAACAATGGATCAGGGATAGGATTCAGATTGCTTAGTGGCAGGTCATGTAAGATCATCTGGTAAAGTTAAATCTCATAACAATGCAGAAATATGCTGAGTTTTTAAACAGTCAGTCACTGTCAAACATAAAATAGTTGTGTTTAAATAATAAACATATTCTTGAAAAACATGAGCTTTGCAATTCTGTAGTCAGAATCACTTCCTGAAACAGCCTTTACTTGTATCTTTACCTGAGGTTTTCACAGATAGAAACAAACACTTTTTTTAAAAAAATCTTCATGTGTTCATTTATTTCAAGTTTTGGCGAACATCCAGATATGAACCAATTTCTTTGACAAAGTGAGAAGACAGAGGAAATTTGAGATGTGTACAAAGCAAAATGATTCAGAGCATTGGCAATTCAGAGGCTTCACTACGGCACTGCAGAAAGACTGGAAATAGTTTTTAGAAGGTTCCCAGAACCAAATGGTATCAATTTCTTGGTCCCCAAACCCCATACTTTTTCCAGTTTAATAATCATAATTATTATTTCCATCTTTATTGACATTTTGTATAGTTTTCTACATAACAGTACACAGACTTTAAATAGCTGCCAAAATGGTATGTCAGGAATCGTTCTGCCTGGCAGTTTCTTAATAGCATAGAAAATTTTTGAATGTGCAAGGAAGCCACTCTTGTGATTTTCTCTAGTCATGGGTGGAATAATTGTGGTGCTCTAGATGTTGGTAATGAGTTCCTCATCATCATCTATGCTGGTGATGGAAGTCATCTTCAAACAAGATATGAGGGGCCTTGCCTAGTGGTCACAGCCCATCTCTCATTGGCATATAACATAACAAACATTAGGTGTATATTCTGTGAGAAGTGAACAATATAAGACCATAATTCAGTAGCTCTACCAAGGATATATCTGGGCAGAATGTGAAAAGAAATGAAGTTCAAGGAAGGCCACCAAAGAAGTAAATAATATTTGCTCATAGTCAAGCTGCTAGAATTCTCTGCAGGAGTATGGTAACCCTACACAGCTTTCTTTGACAGGTCATGACTTTCAGTTATGCAACTTTTTGAAATAGTAGCAGTGGTAGGATTCAAATTTTTTTACCATCTACTCTGTGGACATGGTATGTTGGGCATGGCCAGGGGGAAAGCCCTCCATTGCACCCGAATTACGACTACTTTATTTCAAAACTTGGATGAGTGGGGTCAGCTGGAATTTCTGCTACCAGTCTGGCAAACTGGGGTGAACCAGATGACTCTGACCATTGAATAGTAGCCATGTTAGTCTTGCTTTGTTTATTCTCTGATATGCTTGAAGGTATGCAACTGTAGCTCTTCATCTAGCATGTCCAAGCCATGCAAAAAAGCAATGCTGTCTGATATATACAAATATCTCCTTTAAAAAAAGTAATTGCATTATATTGCTGGCATTTTATTACATTATTTTTTTTAAAAAGCTGACACAAGAGCCTCCTTCAAGGTATCTTTGTCAAATTCCAGGATAAAAACCTTTAACATAGATTGAAATATTTAAAATAAGAATTTCAAAACAAACAAATAAATATTAGGATATGTCTCCCAAGAGAAATAATCAAATACAGACTGAGAACTTAGTCTTAGAGTACGAGGAATGTCACTAGATCTTTCATTATGTATGTGATGTGGTGTGAGAAAGCATGTAAATAGCAGTTGTGACCTCTACTATAATAACCACAATGACTGTGATGCTCAGTCACAGACATATTACATTGGTGTGCTAGTCTAAAGACATGTCCAGACGGCCCATTTTAGTACAGCTGGATCCACCAGAAAAGCTTTGGTTCCCATTCAGGGAGAGGAACACTATGCCATTCAATGTGCCCCTCCTCAGTTTAATTTCCACAAAGTGATACACCACTGATCTAGCAGATGTTCAAAATTTTTAAAAAATCACTTTCCATGACTGCTCATAAATGATCAGGGGAAGTATTCAATCCATGTTATATTGAAGTAGCTCATAAGTCACTTTAAGATACTGGAAGTTTGTTCCAGAAGCAGTTTTGATAGCTGCACAGCTCACTTTGTTTAACCCATTCCCAGATGCTGGAAATGGGCTAAAAGCAAGTGTACTAAAATAGGATAACCCTCTGACAGGCACTCAAAAAGACACACATTGAAAAAGATTTGGAGTGGTTCAGCATCCAACATGTATAGACACTGTAACTTTGACAAAACCCAAGGTGTTTCAGTTACCAAATATATGCCCTGCCTGTGTATGAAAATTAAGTTTTTTTAAATCTTAAGAATAGTCATTCCTTCTTTGTGATCATTTTCTTGCCTGTCTTAAAGCTAATGATACAGAACACCTCCTGGTCTGAGCTACAAAGCATATGCAAAGCCTTCTACTGATAAATGCAAACAAATGCAGAGATAAACAATATGGAAAATCATCAGCTGTATGCACAAACTTGAAAGAAAGACTTACTGGTTGCATTTTAGCACTATGGCACTTGTAGCCCTGAGATATGATAATCTGAAAGAGCCTGTAAACACTTATCACCTTGTATACTTTTTAGTGAAAAGGGTGACATGAGCCTGCCAAAATTAAATCTTTGTAAACATATGCTTAACTCTCAAAATGGGACTTTCAAGGGCATAACTTCAGCTATGCCACACTTCTTGGGTTACATGGATAGAATCAGTAAAAGGTCTAGAGATCTCAGCCTTATTATCTTTAGTACTGCATTATTATATAATGACAAGTTAAGCATAATTACGAGTGAAAATCTCATGCAATAAATGTGTCATACTAAAAGTACAGAAGCATCAAATAAAATGGTTTGTACCCTGAGGTAGTAAGAAAATTGTGTTTTTGCTTTAATGGTATGGTTTTTAGACCAACTAATTTTTGAAATGCTTTTTTTAACCAAAGGGAGAAAATATATTAAAAAACACAAATAAACATGTCAATTGACATTTACCGGTTAAAAGCCTGAGAACTGCACATATGGACAAGGGAGAAATAAGAAGTAGGCCACCTACTCTATTTCCCTTCTACGTTTTCTAGTCACTCTCCCCCACCCCTGTTTTTCTCAAGATTTTCTTTGCATCTGCTTCACAACTCTACCTATTTTTATCCTGGAAATTTAAAAATAGCAACCAAAGTAAAAAAAAATTAAAATTAAAAAGAGGAATCCTCATTTCTCCACATATTCTCTCCCTTTACAAGCTGTAAACATGCTTGGTGACACTTTCAATTAAAAAAAAAAGGTCTAAGCTTGATAAGCATGACTTCCCAAGCTGTGTGGGTGACACAAACATGATTCACTTCATTGTGTAGGATTAGATTCTCTCCAGATGGGTCATACTCTGAGCAGAAATGTTTTAGGATGGCCTTCCAATTCAAATACTGTGGGAACTAATGAATGTTAAACCAAAGGCCTCTGGTTTTGAAGGAACCTCCTATGGTATCATTATTACCTAAAATGCTTAAAATTCTGCCGTGCTAAAATTGCAAACAATTCCATTAGATGGAATTGTTATTTTATTAATATTACATTCTTTGAGGATATCCCCTCCCCATCCCCCTCTTTCTGATTATGAGCACTTGGCAATTTTTTTTAAGACAGCGTGATGGATGTGACTCTTCTATGACAAGAATTTTTAACAGCCCTTCTACGGCACTCAATGTGCACCCAATTATGCGTCTGAGCTAGTAACCTTGAATTTATGTTGCCATGGTGACAAACTGGTCATGCATTATGGATTATCATTGAAATTCTACACCCCTACCTAGCATAATGAGAGTTGGGGACTTAATCAAATCAGCCATTCTGTGTGACACAAAGTGAAGAGAACTCGCTCTTATTGTTCCACAGCTCGAAAGGAAGCAGGGCCTGATCGAGTGGCAGCTGCAGGCCTGCAGCCTGATAGATTGCCCTTATATACATTTGTGAATGTATAGACAGATGGTTTTCAATGCCTGGAATTTCTAGCTTAGGAAGCAGCTGTTCGGATAACCTCTTCCGTCTCACCTTGTTGTCATGGAACATTGAACAGAGACTGAGAATGTAGATGGATACATTGACGGTCTGACCAAATTCACTCTACCCAGCATCTTTCTTTTAACCAGCGGTTGGAGAGCTCAGACTGAGATGGGGTGAAGATGATATCAGGGTCGAAGGAGGAGGAAGTTGGAAAAGATGAGAAAGGATGCCTGAGTATCTTTCATTCCTGCTTCTTTTTCTGCAACAGGGGGAGGGATGGCCATGATAAGTCATCCCCTTGCATTTATCTGGTTTGTGTTTCTTTCACAGTATTAAGGGGGAGAGAGAGCTGCAGGCGAGATGCAGAGAGGTCTCCAGTGATTTAGACGTCTGTAAAGGTTGCACCTATCTTTAGAATCTCTATCCTGCCCTTCAGTCTTGGAAAGACAACATGGGTTGAAGGTCACAAGGAAAGCAGGTGAAATGGTGGGGGGAAGTCCAGCCAATTAGAAATCACAACCCCTTGTGCTGTGTACATGTCAGAGCAACCAAATGGGAATTCCTGACACCCGCCCAGCCCCTCCAGCCCAGGACTTAATGCTGGGAGTAGAAATGTGTAAAATACTTTATTGACCACACAGGTTTCTCATTCATAGTCAGACATGAGGATGGATATCAGGGCATATTAAAATGCATTTATCCCTAAAGCTCCAAATGGTTGCATAAGAAATGTGTGGATATTTTGTGTGATATTGCAAAAGGCGTTGCAGATCCATCTGTTACTGTTTTAAACAGACCATAATAATGTATGACTCATAGGTGCAGATCCATCTGTATATATACACAGACCAGCCAGGCAAGCATAAACCTCGCCTTAGGTTGGGGCTCTAGCCCCCCAAGAAAAACACAGGCAGCAATCACTGTTCTTGTGGGCGTACAAATTTCCTCTTCTTGGATTGAAAAGCAATGTTCAGCAATGTTCACAGATTTCCCTAGGCTTTCCAAAATGGTTAACATAGTTACAGATTTTGAATGCTTCACCACTACAATTTCTGCAGCTGTTAAAGGCTCCTGTACAAACAATTTATCCTCTAGCCTTCCAGGGGAAGTTAAGTTGGCCACCTTCATTCTCTGGCACACAAAATCCTTATTATCTGGACAGAACTCAGGCAACTATTTTGCTACAAGTGTAGCTGTAAAAGATCTTTTGCATTTTTCTCTCGTGAATTATATCTATTAGAATTACTTTCGATATCCTAATTTAAAATTACATTCATTTTTAATATGATGGTTTGTAGTTTTGTATTTATAATACACCAGGTTTTTAAAATTCTTTTTAAAATTTACTGTAAATCACCTTGAGACGCTGTGTTTCAGGAGAAAGGTGGGATACAAATCAAATAAATAAAGAACTATACATTTTTTTTTTAATTTTTTAAATTTTTTATTTAGGTATTTAAAAAGAAAGTACAAAAATACAAAAATACAGATAAAGACATTGTAAAAATATAAAAGCTTATAAAGGTCATGTAACATAATTTATACACATTATTGTTACACTCTCCTCTTTTCTTGATACATGATCTTCTTCTCATTCATTTGTATTACACCATTAAAAATCACCCTTGTGCTATATACAAAGTCCAGGGGGTTCTATACTTTTCACACTTTCCAAAAGTCATTATGATCTTTTGCAGGGAGTATGCCCTTTTTTTCTTTTAAAGTATATTTTATAAATGGTTCCCAGATCCTCCAGAATTTATTATTGTTAACTTTTCCTTTTCTGTAGTTAATTTCCCAAGTAAGCTTTTCATTTAAAGCTAAATCCCACATTTGCGTATACCAATCCTGTAAACTTATTTGTTCATTACTTTTCCATTTTTTGGCAATACCTAGTCTTGCGACCGTCAGCATTATAGCCAGTAACTCTTTATTGTCTTTATTCATATCCTGATCATCTATGTCTGTTAGCAAGATAGTTTCTGACCCCAATTTGATCTGTATGTCTAATATATTCTGTATTTCCTTTTTTATTCCTTCCCAGTAATTTTTAAGTACCTCACAACTACACCACATATGTTCGTATGTTCCTTTTGTTTTCCTACACCTCCAACATATTTCACTCATATTACTGTACATTTTGTGTAGGCCAACTGGGGTCCTATACCATCTCCATACCAACTTATAATTGTGCTCTTTTACTCTAACAGACATAGTTCTCATTATCTTTCTTTTCCACATTTTCTGCCATTTTGTTGCTGTTATCCTTATATCTAGTTCTTGTTCCCAACTTTCTCTCAACACCTCTTGTATGTTTTGACTTTTATTCAAAATTTTATAAACCTTACTAACTATTCCTTTAATCCCCATTTCTCTATTTCTAACTTTGGCCAAAAGTGTCTCGAACTCCGTACATTCTCTATCTAAACCACTTTCCCGTGTAAATTTCTTATTCCAGTTGTTTATCTGGAGGGTCTTGAACCAGTCCAATTGAAGTTGCAAATACAGCATATGTCTTTTCTCTTGATCTTTGCAAGCAGTGACCCAATCTTTTAATAATAGTACTTTATTTTCCACCAATATATCTCTGATCTTTGTATCTATTTTTATCGGAAAATCTTGAAAATCTTCCACTTCTAAAATAGGCGAGGTTCCCAAAGTAAGCTCTTTCCTCACTTTATTCCAAGCTTCAATTGTTGATTTTAACATCAGAACTTGAGCCGTCTTTTTTCCTTTTTCTTTTCCCTCACATAAAAATTGTGCCTTGCCCACCTTTGATAAATCTTTCCTTTCAAATCTTTCCCAGACTGTTTCTTCCCTGTTTAAAATTTTTATAACATTTCTTATTTGAAAGGCTCTATAATATTTTATAACATCTGGAATCCCTAATCCGCCCTCTTTTTGCGGAGCGTACCATAAAGACTTAGTTATTCTGGCTCCTCTATTCCCATTACAATATCGATTAATCATGTTTTGATACTCGTTCAGCTCTTTAGCGGTGTGTTTTAATGGCAAAGCATCAAATAGAAAGTTCAATTTGGGTAGTAGCATCATCTTACATATTGCTATTCTTCCGAACCATGACAGATTTAATTTACTATATTTTGCTATTCTCTCCTTTATTTCCTTCTTTTGTCTGTCATAGTTCATACTTTTAAGTTCCCCAATTTTGCATGATAACATTACTCCCAGATATCTCATTTTTTGTGTAATTTGTATGTTATAAATTCTCTTTATTAGTTCTTCATCTTCTTTCTTCCCATTAATTAAAATCATTTCTGTTTTATCCCAGTTAACTTTCAAACCCGTGGCTTCCTCAAAATCTTTCAAATGTTTATTAATCTTGACTAAACTTTCCACTGGATGCTTCACCGTCAGCAATGTATCATCTGCATAGAGACTTACTTTGGTTCCTTCTATCCCTACTATTCCTTTATCTTGTCGAATTGCGTTTGCTAAGAATTCCATAGCCAATATAAACAACGATGGTGACAAAGGGCAACCCTGCCTCGTACCCGCCTCTAGCCTTATATCGCTTGTGTAACTGTCATTAAATTTGACTCTTGCTGTGCCTTTTTTATACAGTTCTCCAATAACACCTTGATATTTTTCCCCAAATCCATATAATTTAATCATCTCGTGAATCGTTGTCCATTGTAATGAGTCAAATGCCTTAAATATATCTAATGCTAGAAACCCTACTTTTTCCTTTCTTTTTTCCATTATATCTAGAATATCCACTGCTCTTCTTATAAGGTCTGCCATATGTCTATTTTTCACAAACCCAGCTTGATCCTCGTTGATAAAATTGGCCATGAAACCGTTCAATCTATTTGCTAAAATCGTAGTAAAGATTTTTGCATCCTGATTGATCAGAGATATAGGTCTATAAGATTCAATTTTTTCTAAATTTTTGCCCGGCTTGGGAATCAATACAATTATCGATCTATTCCAGGAATCTGGAGTCGCATCTCCCTCTAGAATCCCATTATATAACCTTTGTAATCTCGGGACAATCCACGGCATAAAATCTTTGTAAAATTCCGCAGGCAACCCATCTTCCCCAGGTGCTTTCTCCTTTTTCAATTTTTTTATTACTTCTTCAATTTCCCCAATCGAAATTGCTTCATCCATTTTATTCCTATGTTCCTCTGTAACCTTCTTAATTTGCTGCTGATCAAAATATTCTCGCAGTCTATTTAAATTTACCTCCTTTTTTGAATACAGCTTTTTATAAAAGGTTTCGATCAATTCTGCCTTCTCTCTCTTTTTATTACATCTTTTCCCGTTCTTATCTACCAGTACGCCTACTTGCCCTTTATTTTTTTTGTCCCTTACTGCTTTTGCCAATAACCTAGAGTTTTTATTACCGTATTCAAAGTATTCCCTTTTAAGAAAAATCAGATCTTTCTTTACTTTTTCAATATCTTTCCCATCCAATTCTTTCTTAATTTTTTTAATCTCTTGAAGTATTCTCTGATCCTTCTTTTTAGCATATTCGATGTGGAGATATTTTAACTGCCCTTCCAATTCCTGGTTCCTGATTCTAATTTGCCTATTCCTGTTACTTTTTAATTTTATTGATTCCCCTCTAAAAATTGCCTTCATTGTGTCCCAGACTCCTCCTCCACTGATCTCATTATTTTCATTAAATTTCCAGCTTTCCTCCCATTTCTCCATTATTTGTTTCCTTGTTAATTCCTTCCCGTATAGCTTCCCGTCGTATCTCCAAATATATCCACTTTTTTCACCTTCTTCAAGACTTATATCTACTATCATTTTTGCATGGTCGGATTCTCTAAATATTCCAATCTTAGTGTCCTCAATTTTTTTAACTAACTCTTCTGTTACAAAAACGTAATCTATTCTCGAGTACATATCATGCACATGTGAATAATATGTATATTCTCTTTCTTGGGCTTTTAACTCTCTCCACACATCTTTTAGCCCCATTGATTTCCTCCAGTCCTCTAATATGTACTTTTTACCTCTCTTTTTTACACTTGTGCTATCAATGTCTGAACACATCATATTAAAATCTCCGCCTACGACCATGTTCTTAGTCCCCTCCTCTTTCAGTATTTTCCCCACTTTATCTAAAAAGTCCTGCTGTTTATCATTTGGAGCATAGATGTTGGCCAACGTTATCTCCTCTTCTTCAATTTTCCCCATGATTATTAAGTATCTTCCTTCTGGATCAGCTATAATCTTATTCACCGTAAACCCCAATTTTTCCGAAATCAAAATTGCGACTCCCCTGGCTTTAGATGTCCCATATGCCTTTTCATATATGTCAATTCCCCTCACCGCCAAATTATTAACATCTGCAGATTTTTGATGGGTCTCTTGCAAAAAAATTACATCAGCCCTATCTTTATTAAGCGTTATCTGCAACCTCTTTCTTTTCAGGGCGTTCCCTGACCCCTTCACATTCCACGTTACAACCTTCAATGACTTAGCCATTTATATTTAGATCCGCTTCCCATCGTTTTTTTTCCCTCCCCGGACGTGTTCCCTAACAGACCCCTAACTTCCCCACAACTAGAAAGATTAAACAAAACAAAGTACAATAAAACAAAAACACTATTCAAACTAAAAAAGAAACAAAAATGACAGCAACAACAAAAGAAAAACTTACCTATCTTGTCCTCTTCTTCTACCCTCCCCACATCATTCCTTCTAATGTCACCTTTGGTCTCCAAAGAGGGGAGGGGGGACCGGAGAGAAAAGGCATATCAATTTTCTGTTGACCTCTTCCCTCTGACCTTAATTAAATTTGTAGTTATATTCCCCCCATCTATTCCCCACTTGTACCTGGAACATCCGCACCACCCACTGCTCCCTCCTCCTCCCGGCCCACTAACGGTCCCATCACCCCCACATTGGCCAATTCTGTTCTCATTCCTATCCAATCTGCATCAGCTTCTTTGATCAAACCAATTTGAGTTAAATACAACAATGCATCCATGGTCACATCCAACACATGCCATTTTTTGTCATAGAAGAATCTCAACTGCTGTGGAAATCGCCATGCGTACTTAACACCTTTTGCAATCAATATCTTCGTAACAGGTTTCATGGTGTACTTCCACTTCCTCTCTTGGGGCGCTATATCGTTATAGACCTCCACATCCACCCCATCTATTTTTAGGACGCCAGACCCGGCTTGTCTAATAAATGACATCACCTTCAACTTATCTGCCCAGTTTGCAAATTTAACTAAAACATTCCTAGGTGTCTTCTTATCTCTCCTTCCGCCCACCCTGTACACAGCTCCGATATCATCTGCTCCAAATTCTTTACCCATTTTGAGTGAGTTCAACCATTCCACTATTCTCTCTTTCAGCCTGTCTGGCGTCCTTTCAATCACATGACGGATCAATATGTTAAATTTTCTCCACCCCTCTTCCATCATCATCAATCTTTGATCCTGCCCTGTCATCCTATCTTCAAGAACGTGCTCTTGAATGTAAAGTTCATTTACAGTTATAATAGCATGTTTGACCTCCTTGTTCATTGTCTTTGTAATCTCATCAATCCTCTGCGTATTCACTGACACATCCTTCTTCACATCTGTAAGGGATTTTGCCAGGCTTTCATATTGTAACCTGGCTAGTTCCCTATCTTTCTTCATTTCCTCACTGTTAGCCTCCACAGTTTTATTCAGTTTGGTTTGGTTCTCATCCAGCTTTTGCATTGTTGCCTGTAATTGTTGAAGAATCATGGTCATGTTATCTATTCTGTGGGCCAGATCGAGGGAGCCCACCTGCTCCGTGGCTGTGGAACTTGCTGTCTCTTGAATCTCTATGTTAGGTGATGGAGTATATCTCTCTTCCTCTTCCTGATCTTTACCCTTTTTGCCTTTACGGCCTTTCGGTTTAACAACTTCTTCCATTTCCTCCCCCTCTCTCCCCAACAAACACCCCAGTATCCTTATTCAAAAACGTCCCAGTCAAAGTCTGTAAGAGGAGGGAGGGAGTGGATGAAAAGAAATGTTCAGTTCGTCTAAATGTTCAGTTCGTCTAAAACAAGTCTCTGTCCCCTTATATGTCTTACATCCAGTCACCAACACCTATTAATGTCTTAAAAGTCTTATTGTATTTAAATTGCAAAGTTGTAACGCTGCAACGAAGACGGTAACAAATCGGAGGAGCGAATCTGCCGATCCCGTTCAGAGACCTCTTTTCTTCATGCGCAGCTCACCAAACAAAGAGAAGCACTTCGTCTCCGCCCCTTAAGCCTCTCTTCCAAAAAGCAAAAAGCAAAATTGTTTGAGAAGCCACCAAATAGTCAATAGTCCCCAGTCAGTGCTCCAAAATTATGATCTTCCCTTCAGTCACAGCGCAATCAGAACAATTCCAGTCAGCTCCCAGCTCCTTGAAGCCTCTCCAATCGCCTTTCACTCTTGCAATTATAATCCACAAAATCCGCCTCTCATACAAGCACCCCAACCTTTTCCAGACACGCTCCCCGTCCTCCTCTTCTTTCCGCCCAGTTCGGCAGCAAAGCTCCCGGCACGGCTCAACAGACAGCGAGGCTTGTAACACTCACCTCGCTGCCCGGAACGCGCGCGCCTCCGACCTCCGCTTACCAAACGCCGCTTGTAGCTTGTAGCTTCCAACCTCCTCGTTCTCCGTTTTTCCGTCCTCCGTCCTCTTACCGCCTCTTGCTACCAAAAACTGCTTGCTTCTCTGGCTCTCGCTGAGAAGGGGCGAACTTTGGCTGCAGGGAAAATTTAAAACGAGCTCCACGGGCTGAGATAGGGGACAGATCTTCCGATCCCCCCCCCTCCCGGAGCTCCGTTCCTCGAATTCCAAGCCCCGTTCGCCTCCAGCCTCTCAAAAGCCGCCACAGCAACTCCACAGCGTCACAACAATATCTTGCAACGTTCCAGGTACGTAATAATCTACTCCTTGATCTTCATCGCATTAATCCCTCATTTATCGGTCAGAGCGAGGCAAAGATCGGTGTTGCCTCTACGCCATCTTGACTCCGCCCCCAGAACTATACATTTTTAAAGGAATTTTCACTGACAAAACATATTTTATCAACATATCTCAAAAATACGCACTTGTTTTTTCTTTTTTCTTTTGATTTTTTTTAGTTTTCTTCAATAAATCCAACAAAAATTCAGAGGATTGTGACAGTGAAAGGATAAATGTACTTCAGCATGTGCGACATTGTGAACTGAACCAGTCTCCATCAAGTAGATTATTTTAATGTGTTGTGAGTTGCTTCAAGAGGATAACCCTGAAAGTCAATTCAAAAACATGAATAATAAAATTTTGTTCCTAATGGACATGCATTGGAAACCTGTCCCTGGAACTGTTAAAAATATAAATTGAGGTTATTCCCTCCAATAATGCAGCTACATATAGAAGGTGAAAATGGAGGGAATGGAAAGAAATAAAATTGTTGTTACATGCTGTAAAAATCATCAATTTATGGTGACCCTATGAATGGGGGGACTCCAATGACTCAAGTGGCTAAGACGCTGACTGGAAGGTGGGAGGTCAGCAGTTCGATACCCGAATACTGCAAGACAGAATGAGCTCTGTCTTTGTCCCAGCTCATGCCAACCTAGCAGTTTGAAAGCAAGAAATTGCAAGTAGATAAACAGGGACCATTTCAGTGGGAATATAAACAGCATTCAATGCGCTCCAGTGTCTAGTCATGCCTGCCACAATATCACGGAAACGTCTGCAGAAGCAGGCAGCGCTTGCTCTTCAGCTATGAGTCAGATATGTCTGGCATTTGAGCACAGGTGACCTTTACCTTTATGAATGAGAGCTCTCCAAAATATCCTATCCTCAACAGTCCTGCTGAGTTCATTCAGAGTGTCAACCCACTTCATGTTTGGTCTCCCTCTTTTCCTGCTGCCTTTCACCTTTCTCACCATTTTTGCCTTTTCCAGAAAATCTTGCCTTCTCATGATTGGCCCAAAGTAGGGTAGCCTCCGCTTCATCTTTTTTTGACAGTAGAGACAGTTCAGGCTTGACTTGCTTGTTTGTCTTTCTGGCAGTCCAGGGTATCCTCAGATCTCTCCTCGAGCATCATATTTCAAATGAATCCATTTCCCGCCTGCCAGTTTTCTTTACTGTCCACCACCCATCCTTGGTGACTGGAAATACAAGAAAGTGAATGATCTTGGCTTTGGTCTCCAGTGAAAATAAAATACCTACCAGGAATAGAAACCTCCCACAGATATTATTATGCTGCTGTTTTGGTGTGCTGTCAAGCTGTGTCATACTTACAGTGACCCTTACAGAGTTTCCAAAATTTGTGGGATACTTAAGGGATGGCTTTACTAGTGCCACCCCCAATGGGTTTCCATTTCCAAGTAGAGATTAAAGCTCATGTCTCCTGATTCCTTCATTTGCCATTCTAGCTACCATATCACACTGGCTCTTATATAGTGAAACCTCGGTTAACATAATTAATGCATTCTCCGGGACGTTTCTTACAGCAAAAATTACTTTAACCAAATTTCCCATAGGAATGCATTGAAAACAAAAATACAGTGATTTTAATCTGTTCCACGGGGCTCATTGTTGTATGAAACAATTGCTATACGATGCATGTATCATATAGCGATTTTCCATATGGGATGCATCATACAATGATTTTTTTTGCTAAGTGTTTTTCCCATTGAAAAATTGTTGTACGATTTTTTTTCCATAGGGAAAATTGTTATGCAGGATGCCATTTCCCCACAAAACCTAATTGTTATATGATTTTGTTGCTATACAGGGCGATTGTTGTATGAGATTCAACTGTACATTGACCGTAATGCAGTTTCCCATAGGAATGCATTGAAAACCAATTAATCTATCCTGGGGGGAAATTCTGTAAACCAAGCCACTATTTTCTATGGATTTCCTTTTGTTATGCAATTTTTATGTTTACAGAACAGTTTGTTAACTGAGGTTCCACTGTATAGTTAACTGTGTATTGCTGCCACTAAAGTCACAATGCATTGTGGCCACAATCTAGGATGTTTTTTAGGTATATGCATGTCCCAAGTAAAGATTTTAAGGGTGTTGTTTTTTAAAGAAAGCCCCCTGGGCACATATAGATAATGATCACACCCTCCCATACCCCAATTGTGGCTTTCAGTGTTATCAGTCAAGTTAAATTCACACATGAATGACAGTCAAATTGTTAGCATTTCAACATAAGAAATCAAATGTCTTAAAAGCTTAAATGGAGCCTCTTCAAAATTACAGAGAATTTTTAAAAGGTGCATTTTTGCTACCTCATACCCTAAAGGTTTTTTAAATATATATAAATTCTGTGTGTCTATGTGTGCATGTGTGCGCGCTTGAGTGTGTGCTTGTGCATGCGCACATGTGCACGCACACACACATACAAAGAATATGTAAAATAAAGAAAACAAGTACTTGAACAAAGGTCTCCCTAGCCACACAGAAACAGGTATTTCTAGGATTTAGTGCAAATCAGCATACCGGTAGTAAGTAACTGCTTTCCTAGAGTATCCAGCCAGGAAAAAAAAAGCCTGATCTTATTTAGGGCACAGAAAATTAACTCATGGCATTACTCTTACTATAAGGACCAGGTGACTGTCCACATTCTAGCCTCAAAGAAGATTTAATTCTCCTGGTAAAAATGTCTAAACATGGTCATAATCTGCTGTACCAGCCTGTTCTCATCCATATTCTGACTTCAGCTGAGCTAATCCTTTTCCTCCCTCCCTGGGCTGATATTTCCTTTTCAAAGGAGAAACCAGCTTGTCAGTACCTTTCAAGAAGGTTATTAAAATACTGTGACAATGTTAACATCAATAAAATCTGATCTGTGGATGGTGGGTAGGGAGACCGCAGTGCTAACACTAATTGTTTCCAGGAGATGAAATTTCTGGCTTGAGCCTCCTTGACTTGGACTGCGGTTTTTGATCTGGCAGATGAATCAACTAAATGTTAGTTGATTCACTAAATGTTAGTTGATTCATTATTTGAAAAAGGTCAGTTGGTTGTAGCACATTTTAATTGGAATGACAGTGAATTAAGGGAACAAATATATATATATTTGGTTTCCCTTTATTATAGATGTCTTCTTGTAATAAGAATTGCAACTGAGAGTGACTTGACTTTTCCTTCTAACCAAGGGGAGATGCCTGTCTTGGTCAAATAGTAAATTATTTCCCATTTCCTTTGATGCTTTTAAAAAGTACTCCGATTAAAATGGTCAATAACCAAAGTTTCAGTGTAATAAGTGCCCCCACCTAGTGATATAATTTCTTTCCCACAGAAGTTATGTTGGTTTTATTATTGATCTTTTGTCAGTAGCTCTGTTCTGTACTGTTCTGCCTCTTTTTAGTGATTAATGCTGCTCTTTCATTTTAGAAAGTCCACATTTCATTACAACCTACGCATTGCTCCCATTTTGCTTTAGACTATGTTGTTCTTTTACTTTCTTGCATACTTTTTTTATTCCCATAGTATTACATGAAGTGTGTGAAGTTAGAATGCATCAGCCAAATAGAAATCAGAAGTGAAAGGTATGGATTGTTACAGCTGATCATTCAAAGATAGAGAAATGGGGAAAGAAGTGCAGGGAAGAGAAGGATTTTTTTACTAGTTCTGATGCAACATCTCACTTGTCACATCCAAAATCAAGATAACCTTTGAAGTCTAAGTAGGGGGGTCAGTAAAATGCTTTTACAATATATAAACACATTATCCTTATCAAGCTCTTTAATCATTTGACAGCCCTGCTTAATTTTTTCCCTCTTCTCCCTTCATCTTAATCAATATGTGAGGCTGTGCAGGAAAACCAGAATGTAGAACTAGCTGGTTATGAATAATGTAGACATGACCAGACAGTGACTAGTTACAAATTTACTTTTGAATATAAGTAGTAACATATTCTAGTTACTTCCGAAGATATCTTTTGAAATTTATTTTACTTGCATAGAGGTATTTTAATAGGAATTTTTCAAGTTTTGTGATATTCTATTAACAATCTTAAGCAAAGTATGGTCTTGCTTCAGCAGTTGTTATTTCATGTTTTGAAGCTACAGTATCAGAACAGGCCACTAGAACATTTCCCTTCTATTTTTCTGACGGTGCTAGAAATGACAATAAATCACACTAATAACACACAAGGCAAGGGTAGCTATAATTGGCTGCATGGCTGCTACCATATAACAAAGAGGACAAGTTCCTTTAAAAAGAAATTATAAAAGCTGTGAACAAAATGTTGAGCATTATGTGCTTCTGTTCAAGGTTCTGCTCCCAATCCCCCCCCCTTGCCAAAGGGGGGTAAAGTCTCAGATCTGCACGTGAGACCAAGCAAAGCATTGGCACAAACATGTTCACATACCAAGGTGGTAGAAATCCCTGCCTGAGTCCCGAAGGTCACTTTTAATTGTAAGGTTCCCTGCTACAATAGATCTGGTGAGTCTACCTGTTTGGGTTGGCCTCTTTGAGCAAGGTTTCTTTTTAACACCACAAATAATTATCAGACTGAAATCCCTGGACATTTTCTTCAGGTCAGTTTATTTGAGGGGTATATATCACTAAGTCTAGTCTGGCCAAATTATCCTGCTATGATGATAGTGTAGAATAAGATCATACTGCCAACAACTCAATGCTGATTGTCAGGTGACAGTTAACTTACCTGATCACCCTGAGGACCAGTGGCCTTGGTGAAGCCCACAAGGAAGGGTGATGGTCCCCAAGTAGATTAAATTCCACTTGAATCCATATTGATGGAGAGCACCACCTTCATCAATACTGGCCTGGGGCTGAGGAAGACTTTGCATGCCAAAAGGGTTCAGGACCAGAAAGTGACTCATGGAGCTGGATCAGAGGTATGGGTGTCATGTTGAAAGGCCACTACATTATATTGTCAGGACATGATTAAAGAGTTTCAGATAGATTATGTATTCATATATTCATGATGATCAGCAATGTTCAGAATTGGATATGGCACAAGAAGAAGAAGATATCACTAAGGTTTTGCCACTAGTCCACCCAGCTTCATGCTTCTTAGGGATTTGGTGCCTGCTGTCCTGAACATACCTAAGGCATATTTCAGGATTGGCACACTCCATGGAAGTTTATGGGCCTATACAAAGGATATGAAAACTATGGGTAAAGCCAAGGTATTCTGCCCCAATACTCCTGTAGTACTGGAAGAGTAAAGAGGAGTAAAGAGTAAAGAAGAGGGCAAGCAACCTGTATTGCTATTCCCCAAGTGGGATGTCTTCACTTGCCTTCAACAGAGGCATTGTCCCATCTGTTCTCTCACCTTTTCTCCTCCTGAGGTTGGGTGAAGTCTCACCCTTCAAAAGAGCTACTGGCTGCTCTGATCTTGGCAACACAACAATCTAATATGTGGGTCCAAAAAGTCCAACAAATCTATTCAAGCTCACAGTGAGCATGTTGACACTTCCTTTGACAGTATTTTCAGCATGCTCAGCAGTAGACTAGATTTAGGGAGAAGGGGTGAAAATCATTTTCTAAATGGGAGTTGAACACCTCATCTTGTTTGATATTACATTATGGTACAATCTAATGCACTACACTGTACTCAGAAGTAGATCTGAAGTAGTCCCACTTCAAAGGGATTTACTTCCAGGTATATATATGCTTTCTCTATATATGTATTTGGGACTGTGGTGGCTCAAGTGGTTAAGACACTGAACTTACTGACTGGAAGGTCAGAATTCGGTTCCTGGGTACTGCAGGATGCAGTAAGCTCCTGTCTCTGTCCCAGCTCCTGCCAACCTAGCAGTTGGAAAGCAAGAGATTGCAAGTAGATAAATAGGGACAAGAATTGAATGGGACAACTTAATAATGGAAAACCTATCTCCCACTGTTCTCAGTGCAGAGTGAAAGTAAGGCACAGAGTGTAGTTCTAAATCCTTATGTTTAGAATAATACTTAATTTTTAATATATAATTATCTCTCTGTCTGCCAATGCTCTGGCTTTCTTTAGCACATATATGCACACATACTAACACAAATTATTCCATTTATTACAGGCAATAACACCTTACTGTTACAAAATTTTAAATAACCTCTTGCTTGAGTCCCTTGTAAATATTTACTTTTTCTATAAAAGCATGAGAAAATGTCCCTTTCAACAGTCTTCAAGGGATACAGAAGAATAATTGTTTCACATGAACAGGCAATGAAATACAGTACTGTGATGGAATGAATGAACATAGATACCTGAACATCACTTATCCAGTTCCCCCCACCTCTATATGTAACATGATATAATAAAAGCTCTTATTATGTATACATTTACTATGGCTGAAACAACTAGAATGCTTGTGTGTCTTGACAACCTACAGAAAATGTGAATGCTTTTTATATCTCAATCAATTTCCACTGAGGTTCATGAATATATGGGTGAAGGAACTGCTATTTTACACTAGAATTTAAAACAAGGGAATTTTCACTCTAGTTCTAACATGGTTCTATCACAACCAAAATTAAACACATTGGTCCCAACAGACAATAATTCTTTCGTTAAAGTATTCGAATTACAGTTCAATTCTAGACATGTTTTCACAGTGGACAGAGTTGAGGTGATGAACAGCCCGTACTCCCCATATCAGCATGCCTGGGGTTGCTAGCTAAAGATATATCACATTGGATAGGTTCTTATTCATACTGGTTTTATTTAATTTATAATGAAGTTTCCACCCTATAGTTTCCTCTGCAAATGGGAATGTTCAATATATTTAGCAAAGCTACCACCATCCATATTACAAGGGATTAAAATACCAAAGTATCATAAAATATGTCACAGCATAAGGGATAGGGTCTAAAAAAATAAGAATAGCATAAGGGATAGGGTGTAAAAATTAAGAATAACCGAATACAGTACATCACAATTTCACTGGCAGAAGATTGGGGGGGAGGGGAATCCTTGCCATTGATGAAATGTGCACAAGGAGATACAAAAATCTAATTGCTCAAGGGTGGGAGTTTCACATACATGATGCTATCAGAGAGAAAAAGCTCATTCAGGCATTGCCACAAACAGGATGTCAGAAGGCAGGTGTGTGAAGGTCTTCTCAATAGATGTTATAGAAAAGGCAGCGTTGATGCAAGAGGGGGCAACCTTTCAAGTAGGAAGGGGCTTAACATCCTGGGAAATGTATACTGGACTGTAAACATGCAATTATTTAATTATACATTTAATTGTCCTTTTAAAATTTGTGAGTATATAAAAGTCTATTATCCAAAAAGCAAATATTAATACTCTTTCTGAAAATGTGGTGTCTAGAACTGTACACAATACTCAAGATAAGGAGAAATCAGTGTCAAATAGGGGAGAACTAGTATTTCATGAGATTTGGGGACTGTTATTTCAGCCTAAATTTTCATTTATGAATGATAAGAATGTTAAGTCTTCATTCTTACTGGGGTTATTATTTATTAGAAGTAGCACTGGCTCCAGTGGGAAGGTTCCATATGCAAAATAAATTTCCCCTTAAGTTTCTTGTATGTGTATGTTTATGAGGGATTATCCCTTACATTCCATATTTATTTATTGTTTTTATGTATATAGCCTAGCACACCTGTACACAAATTGTTGTGAATTTCTCCCCTCTCACACACCTGCAAAAAATTCCTGTGGAGGTAATTTTCCTTCTGACCGAGAGATCCTTCCCTCCTCCCCATCTCATAGGGCAGTACTGTATGTCCAATTCAGTCAGGTCATCTGATGCTGTGTGTAGCATTTTAGGGGCTGGAGAAGCATCTATGGTAAGGGCCATATGGAAAAGTCTGCTCCCACAAGGCGTAATATGGATGCTAAAATATATCACCATTGTCAATATATTAGTTGAAATGTCCATCTCAGCAAAGCAAGACAGCCTATCAGGAAGCTCTATCATTTCTGAGGCATCATGCCAGGATTATGGAGTCACCAGAGACACATCCATCAAATGAGAAAATGACTTCAAGGAAAAATGTATGTTCGGATACGAGTAGCTGCCAACAACAACAACCCTCTTTGAGAAATCTCTTTGTGTGAGAATGAGAATCCTGGTAGTGGAATTTCTCCACTGTGTGCAAAATGTATGTGCACAAAACAACTGTTTTTTCCCTTTGTAAAACCAAGACCCTTGAGACACATGGAAGCAAAACAGCACAGGCTGATTGATTCCCCAAGACACAAACCCATCCTATCCTTCTACTCTGAAGCTAGGCAACATTTATTACATTTCCCATCACTTTATTTTAATGTTATCTGAGTTATCACTGTACATAGAATATTTTAATCCTTTAAGAAGAGAAAGAAGGAAGAAACAAAGGAACAAATGAATGAACCAACTAACTAACCAAACAAACAACCAATTAACTAACTAACTACAGTAAAACACCAGATAATGCTAAAACTTGGTTCCACAAGTCTTGGTGTTATCCGATTTTTAGTGTTATCCGATCCATGTTAAAATCCTATGGGATGGATCGGATAATGTTAAAGCTCCATAGAGATACATTGTAACCACACAGGCTTTAGTGGTTGTTATCCTATCCATCCCATAGGACCTTAATGTTATTCGATCCAATTCTCCTCCCCAGATTACTTAACGTTATGCGATTTTAGAATTATCCGATCCAATCGTTATCTGGTGTTTTTCTGTACATACCTACTATACCAACCGACCAAGCGACTGACCTAAAGAGGAGCAAACAAATAAAATGAATAGTAATAACAACATTTGATCTGAAAAGCTTATCTCATTCACCCTGACCCAGACCTACTACACATTCAGAGATGGATTTATAGATGGATTTATGAAATCTTTGTCATGAATTCCCTTCCTTTCCCTTCAAATAATCCTAAATGCCAGTAAAAATCAGCCATTCATTCTGAAAAATATTTTGAATAAAAAGCCACTATAATGTTAATGAGACACCAAACAGTAAAAGAGGGTCAGTGGCTACTGCTTTAAGTAGAGTGTGTGAATTGTGTGAGTTGCTTGGCTGTAGTCAGATTGTAGTTTTGGATTACAGTAAAAGCTGATGCCAACCATGATTCTGCTCTGGGTCTGCAGTGCTGAGATCCACAGGGGTGATGTAATCCTGCCTGCTATTTTGAGGGCATTACCTCACCCTCTCTATGAATCAGCATTATTAGATCTATACACATGAACTCATCTTTTACAGATGGTAATAAAACCCTTTGGTTCTTCTGGGAATCAGAAGGAAACCACATTGTTTTATTCCACAATCCATTTTAGTTCAATTGTGTGCCATTCCGTAGCCAACTCTGGGTTTGGCAAGCTGAAATGGTCGCATAAATAACCCCAGGTTAGAAACAAGACTGAGTTTCTGCTCCTCCCCCCCCTCCATGTGAACAATGCATCTTTCCCCCTCACCCGTCTTCTTTAATCTTAATGAGATAGATTACCCTCTGGATTTAGTGTGTAGTTTGATACTGCTAAAATGGAAATAAAATAATAGGGGAACAGTAATCTTAACCTGGTTCTAATGCATTTGATGGGAGCTATTTTCACTGGCAAAAGGGATCTACACAAAATAACTCTTATACTCGAGGTAACCTTTTACATATCTGACCACTTTCAAGTTTGCCACCAGTTTAACAGAGTAATGGATAAGTTTAGCATCCAAGTGTGGAGGTGGGGATGAACCAGAAACAATTCTGTCTCCAATTCTGTCTTCTCCACAGCACACAATGGATTCCCTTGGCAATTGCATCCACTAATTCTAATTATTATCCTATTCTGTTTACACTTCTATCTTTGATGCTATACACATTTGCTGCAGTTAATTTAGTGTCCCAGATAGTTTGAAATAAATATTTTTTGCTCAACAGGTATGGTTCAATATGAGACCTTTATTCACAAAATGTAGTGATTTTCATGCATGCCTTTGGCCATATGCAACATTGTAGGACAAAATAAACTGCTTTATATAACAGCAGACCAGGGGTACATCTAACTTAATATTTTGCAACAATGGCTCTCCTGGATCGTAGGAGGGATGATTTTCCCTAGCCTTATTTTGAGACCCTTGGCATTCCATTGGTGGTCTCCCATTCAAATACTAAACCACTTCTGATCCTGCTTAGCTACCAAAAGTATATGAGATCAGCTGCATTCAGGATGAGATGGTGCATATTTCATATTTTTGTGGACTGGTGAGGTTAAGGTAGATAACTGGACAGGGAAAAGGTTAGAAGAATGTGGAGAAAATGTTCAAATGGCAGTAGGATGTTGTTGTAATGAAAATAAACATCCTGGTGGCCAATTGCTCTGTTCTGTAGTGGCTCAGTGGTTAAGAAGTTCACCTTGTTAGCTGGAAGGGTGGCAAGTCAGCAGTTCGAGACCTGGGTACTGCAAGACGGATTGAGCGCCTGTCTCTGGCCCAGCTCTTGGGGACATGAAAGGAGCCTCATTTGGGCATTCCCTGAGTGGAGTTCCTTTTGCAAAAATCATTTCAACCCAAAATAATTTCTGACATGAAATTAATATTTACAATCATCACACCATAAGGATTGAGAATGGTTGGAACAGCAGCCTGAGTCTAGAATTTAGAATCTGAGACATGTTCTCAGTAGATTTCATTTGGAGGTAATAAGCACAGGTAAGCAATGTATCTATTCCTACTGATGGACGTGTTATCAGAAAGTCAGAAAATGAATGACAACATCCCAGTTCTAGTGAATGAGATTGTTGCAAAGGCATGTTTTGCAAATGGTTACAGCTAGGGCAGTGTACAAGATCCTGAGGCAGGCCCCACATCAAGTGGGTTGATAACATAAAGGAGGCCCTTCATGTTCATGGTAGTGACCTGAAGCAAGCCATGGAGCTGTCCAAGGAGAGATCCCTATGGAGATCCTTTGTGGAATCCTCTACACTGCAAGGTAGAAGAGTAGGCGATTAAGTAAGTAAGTACAACTAGGGGTGTGTAGTAGTTACATGAGCTTCAAAACATGTTCCTACCTCCTCTATCTTTGGGAACTGGACATGACCTGAAGGAGGATAAGCAACAGTCTGGCTGTTTGACCTATGTACGCACTAAGTGTCCACACTGCAATCATCCTTTCAAAGTCATGCTACTCATTCAGTCTCAATCATGTACAGTACAGTATTTCAATAAAGTTCAGTAAATTAAGTAGAGTGGAGGAATGAAGAAAAACATGAATATCCAGGACAGACCTCCTGGTCAGAATATCCAGGGCAGACCTCATATAATGTTTGTGGTGTGGTGCGGGTTCAGCTTTCATCCACTTCCTCCTCGTGCCAGCAGCTCAGTCTATGGCCATGATGGTGAACCTTGGCACTCCAGATGTTCTTGGACTTCAATTCCCAGAAGCCCAAGTCCCTGTGAATCCACACAAATGCGTATGCACAGTAAACCCATTTGTGTGGATTCACAGGGACTTGGGCTTCTGGGATTTGAAGTCCAAGAACATCTAGAGTACCAAGGCTCGCTATCATGGGTCTATGGCATTACTCTCCAATCTCCCTTCCCTCAGTTTGAATTACTGAGCATCTTTTTAACCCTATGAATCCAAAATGGAATATGAAGGATTCATTGTGGTGTCACTCTGATATGAGGTTGAACAGTAGCTCCTAGATCTGCCCCATAGTTGCTCTGGAACTATACAAATACTCCTTCATTTTAATGCCTAGTTTATGTAAAGTATATCCCACTTAAGGAAACAAGGCTTTGTGATACTGTTATTCAGCACTGATAAGAACAGCAGAATTTATTCATGACTTGCATACTATCTTCCCAGATATATGAAACTGCTCTGGCCTGCGTATCTGATGGCAGCCATGCAGCATACAGATTTCTAGAAGGAGTACCTCTGAAGAGGTGCTGGTGGCAGAAATCTCCTGATGACATGAGTAAATCTCTCCTGCCCCTGTGTTTTTTTTCTAAAATAAAATTCAGAATCATACCATGACTGCAAATGATAATTCTTTACTATGCGTATTTAAAGCAAAAGCAAAGCAAGAACACTTACTACTTGTGGTGTGACAAATTGAAACCCTGGAAAAGGAAGCCTGAGAAAATGGAGAGGAATTTCAAAGTCCATCTCAAGCAAATAAAAAAATATAGCTGTTATACTGCTTGGACTTCCTTTAAAATGTTTTTTTATTCCCAGAATCTCAGTAAATTAGGCATTTAGATCGAGTCGTGCTGCATGAACATGTTACTATTAAATGTTATATTACTTATTACTGGATAATATTTGCTCCCAACTCTTTATTGCTCACACCTTTCCTGCCCACCTCTTCATTTGCAATTCCAAAAGCTACTCCATTATCTATTTTAAATTCTGCAAAATCCCCAGCAATGAATGGCATTTGCTAAGAATTAACCAGAGCAAAGTACCATCAGCTTCCTTGTATTTCCAAAATGGGTACTCTGAAGATAATGGGTCAGATCTTGAGTCATACCTAGTGCAGATCCACAGGAATCAATCAGAATTTCAGTACTCCAAGCAGGCATGGGCAAATGTCAGTTCATCTGATGTTGTTGGGCTGCAAATCACAGGCAATGGCCATCCCAAAACACCTAGAAGGCCATAACTTGTCCTCTCTGTACTCTAAGTATGATTCAGTCTGCAGGAATCAATTCAATATTACCCTAGCAAGAACTCTTTAGCAATAGGCCATTCAATAACTATTAGAGTTTTGTCCTAGACTCAAGTCACCAAATGAACAGCTTCCCATTCCTGTTCCTGAGATTTCAGAGTCAAAACCTAAGATGAAGTAGAAGGCCATGTAATATCACAGGGACGGTCCCTTCTGATATAGGTACTTTGGAATGAGACAGGTTATGTGACAAAAATGAAAACAGTATTGTGAGTCACTATGATGGTGCTCTACTTCCCGTGTTGCTTTGAATGGTATGATGTCCTAAGTCAGGGGTTCACCACCTATGGGCTGCAAGCCAGATCTGGTCCACAGCAGCAAATCATTCAGCCCATGGTGATGACCCCAGAAGCAGAAGCAGATGCTTTTACAACAGCTATAAACAGACCTGCACAAACACTCCCCTACCTGTGCAAATGCACCCACTGTGGTTGAAAAGTAACTGCTACTGCATCTCAGAAGTATGAAAATAGTTTACACAGCTGCAAAACAGTCTTCGCTCAGGCACCTCATCAGCCTCTGCACAAGGTAACAGCAAAGACAGCTCTCAGACTGAACAGTTCTTAAGCTGTTCCTCTACCATTAAGTAAGGCCTTGAGTATAAAAGTAATTAAGGAGTCACAGTCACACAGTAAAAAGTATGAAGCTATCAGATGGGAGGTAAGAGTAGATAAATCTTTCTTTTTGGGAAAATAAACTGAGATAGTGATTTTGGATTGCACTGGAAAAGGTCGCTTTACTGGGTACAATCTTTAAAGTGAATCTTTAAACCATTCCTTCCACACACATGAGATTTGGTTTTGATCACTCCAGCCCAGCTGGAACAGAAAGGTCTAGATCAGTGGTTCCCAATGTGGGGCCCACACCCACCCACACCCACAGGGGGGACTTCAATTCCCTGAAGCCCAAGTCCATACATTGACTGATCAGTGCTTTGGGGGATTGACTTAGGCTCAGGGCCGGATTTTCCTATAGGCTAACTAGGTTTCAGCCTAGAGTCTCAAGATCAAGAGGGGCCTATATATTGATATATATCACAGTAATGATGTATTTTATTATATCTCATGTAATTTACAAACTTAAAAATGGGAGGTGAAAGGGCCACATAAGTGGAATAGCCTAGGGCCTCTTTTCATGTAAATCCGGCCCTGCTTAGGCTTCTGGGAATTGAAGTCCAAAAAAGCAAAGGTTGGGAAACACTGGTCTAGATTGAGTACAGAGTACATATGATTGCTGGAAAGTAGAGCAAACCAGACCATGCCATATGTGATCCAAAAAGCAAGCTAATGTCTGGTGGCACCCTTCGTATAGGTCACAACAGTTTGTAACAGCTGCAAGTGTGTAACAGTTTGTAACTAGACATATACGGCTCTGATACAGGTGGGAGGAGACTTTTGATTCTCCAGAAATTGTTGTACTACTTCTTCCAATATAAATGCTCACTCCTTCTTTGCTTGACAATGTGTTTTGATTATTTTGCTTCAGAAGAGGCTGCATTTGAGAGCAGGGTGTGACAGATTGTGCCTTGAGAGTGTTCTGCTTGTGAGGCGCCTAAAGAAGCAAAAACTGATGGAGAGTGATGGCTTATTCTGGGATTAAAAGGACCTTTGTCATGTCCCATGATGAAGATGTACTTGTGACCTATAGGAAAAGGTAACATTTTAATTTACTATAATAGGGCTCCTTAATTCAAGCATGGGACATCTTTGCCACTCTCTATAGCAGCACGATGTAGTAATGTGTGCTGCCA
Organism: Furcifer pardalis; assembly: GCA_030440675.1. Lineage (NCBI taxonomy): Eukaryota > Metazoa > Chordata > Lepidosauria > Squamata > Chamaeleonidae > Furcifer > Furcifer pardalis. The sequence goes on along the minus strand of CP126890.1, from coordinate 38,811,768 downwards.
GGTGCTCTTCTTTTGCTAAATTAGTAATGACCAGAGCTGCCTTGAAGGCAGTCCAATGACTGTTCTTCATTGTCATAATATCTGACTAATATCAGTTCTATTTTTAATTTACTAGTGTATAATTGAATGGATGAAATCCTATTGCTTAACATAGTCAGTGACACTAAAATTAGCCTATTATGTCAGTGGAGATTTAGTGAATCAACTACTCCATAGGTTCCATTTGCTTTAAACCATAATTACCTTAGATTAGTAAATTGCAACTAAAATAGGCCCATTCAAATCAATGAGTTGAGTCACCAAGTTACCATTGATTCAGCTGGCCTGCTCTAGGGCAATGTACTATGCCAAGCAACAGGAATTCAGCCACTGATTTCAGAAATTTCTTCCTTGATATACATCTCCTGATTTGAAACATGTTGTTCCTCTCCACTGATGGGACCTGGAATCACACACAAATAAATATATAAATAAAATAGGAAAATAAATTTTAGCCAATAACGGTGAGTGAAAATAACAACTGATGATAGCTATATCCTTTTAACTATGAATAAAAGGAGCATATTTTGAAAAGTTCCAATACAGTATTAGTTTTTTTGATATATACAAAAGTGTTTGTAAGTAACATTTCAGAATAATAAGTCACAAGGTAGTTTTCACCCTTATTTCACCTTTATACTCTGTTTGGGACATGAAGATGTTATAACAGTACTGCATAGGGATCTGTGATATGAAAGAATGGAAATTCTTGCTTTTGCATTTGCCTTGGTTAAACCTGACCAAGAGCAAACCATGTATATTTGAAGGATGTCTAAGCCAGGGGTAAAAATGGCATAATATGGATAATATCAGGGGTGGGGTCCAATGGATAAAACTACAGTTGTACCTTGCTTAAAGAGCATAATGCGTTCCACAGGATTGCTCTTTAAGCAAGTTTGCTCTTTAAGCGAAACACCATTGTAAATGACCAATTGTGTGTGTGGGGGGGGGGATTGTGAACCCCAATTTATTTGTTAAGCGAGTTTTTGGTTGGTTTTATTTGTTAAGCGAAGCGAATATTAAGAGAAAATCCTGCTCTTTAAGCGAGCTACTCTTTAAGTGAAACGCTCTTTATGCGAGGTTTGACTGTACAAATCCATCATATGAATATTTCCATATTATGTTTGTTTCATTCAGTATATTATGAATGTAATTGTTTCACATGGAGCCACTTAACATATTCAGAAAGTTGCACTGTGAGGTTATGGAAATAGTTGCAATAAAGCCTTTCATTATGACAGCAGATGAATCTCCATCATTATTGTGTCATGGGAATTAGTTAGTTCCGCTACAACTGTTTTTATATTTACAAAATTTCTGATATATTAAAGTTTAGTACACTAATTAGATTGTACATTATGGTACCTGCACCCACAATTTCATTTCTGCTCACAGCTGGCGGATGCTGTACTTGCATATTATTTTGGTATTAAGAGATGAAAACAGTGAATATAACCATACAAACATGTATATAATGCCTTTTGCCTTCCTCAGCTTTGCTTTTGTTCATGTTACATTATCAAGACAGCTTTGCATCCTGTGATTTTGAGGGGTTGTCCCACAATATGCTTTAATCTCTGAGCAAAATCTTTCTTAACAAAGATATTAAGAAACTAGAGGGAGAGAACTATTTTCTGTAATTGGATCCCCCCCCCCGTTCCCCCAATACATAGACCAAACCTACAAAATTAGATGCAGGTATCCATTTTGAAGCCTCAAACAGCAGTGTCAGGGTTGGGAGAGATTTTGAAATCTTTGTAAAAGTTATTGAGTGGTTGTTGTTGCTCACGCTTGCTGTAAGTTGGCAAACTCATGTGGGTGATAGATTTGCCTTCCTCAGAGCCACTGCTCTATTCAAAATTGGAGTTTACTGTAACTGCTTTGGAGTAAAACAAACACCCATGCAATGTGCGTCTGTATATGTGATTTCTTTTCACGATTAGGCTGCTATCCACAAATACATTCTCTGGTTGTAGCCACTAATGCAGTATTTATTTATTTATTTATTTCTTCACATTTGTATGGCGCCCTACTTGCCAAGCGACTCAGGGTGGCTAACATGATATCGTAAAACATACAAGTATCACAAATTCTTATCAATATCACAATTCTTGTCTACACAGTCTTTAAGATAATCCATCAAAGTATTTACATGACAGTAAAAATGTTGTGTCTGCAGGAATCATACCATTTACTGTATCTGACACTGTATTATGACTGTCAGAAAACAAAATAAAAAACACTGAAGCACTTTAAAGACTAACTGCTATATTTTTATTGTTAGCTTTCATGGATCATAGCAGTTAGTCTTTAAAGTGCTACAGTGTTTTTTATTTTGTTTTCTGATATGTTTGAACCACAGACTAACACGACTACTATTCAAAAAAATTCATGTATCAAGACTAGTAGTCTCTAGTACCCTTATCTTCACAAAATGTGTCCAGTCTTCCTTCAAAGCTGGCAGCCATTACTGTTTCTGTGTCTTGCGTTATATTTACAAAATGCAAAGGTTTTTGGATTTTTTGTTGTTGTTGTTGTTGTTGTTGTTGTTGTTGTTGTTGTTGTTGTTGTTGTTGTTGTTGTTGTTGTTGTTCTTCTTCTTCTTCTTCTTCTTCTTCTTCTTCTTCTTCTTCTTCTTCCTCCTCCTCCTCCTCTTTTCCTAGGTGCCTTTTTGGCCAATAACTTGAAACAGAAGACTAATGAGGGAGAATCCCGACTGATCGGTGTGCAAGGCGACCTATGGCAAAACAGAGGTTGGGGGAAACAGTGGTGGGAGGAGGAACTCCGTTCTCCCAGATTGACCAGTGCTTCAAAAACGGGAATGAGGCCGTACGTTAGAGATATGGCAGAGGGAGTCAATCGTTGGGCGGTGAGGGCAAACACACTTAAGATTGCAGATACAGTGAGGGAGTCAAAGCGGGTTATTTACACTGAGGCCATAGAGGAAAGAATCACTAGGCCATTCAGAGAGAAGTGGGCTTCTAAGACTAATCTGCCGGAATAGCTGCAGCCAGGGGAGGAGGACTTGTCTGTGTTTAAAGATGGGAATATACCCCTCTGTCTGTGGGAAACGAGGTGGAGGGCATATCATCAGGTACTTAATGTAGGAGCGACCTACCCATGGAAAAAGGAAGAGGAACAGCAGTGCAGGAGGATAAGATGCCAGAATGTTAGAGGTGGGATAACAGACCAGAAACCCCCCGAGAGAAACCTGTTCGTATTTTGCAAAAGAATGTCCTTCATCGCAAGAAGTTTGGGGAGCTCTGGCAAGTAAATTGGACTGGCCTTATTTAAAGGAACAGAAAGCAGAGACGATTCTATCGGGGACAGAGCCAGGAAAGGGGTGGAAGGGGCCGAGAAAGAAAGGGAAGCTGGAGAACTGGAAAGTGCCCTGGTCCTTGGTTCAATTGATCAATCTGTTTGCCTTAAGTGCTCTGATGTTCCAAAGGGGACAGGAAGGGAAGACGGGAAAGCTGGCAGATCCCAAACAAGCGGTGGGCAGTTTGCTGGCAAGGCTCAGAGTATATGCTAAAAGAATGATGGTAAGGCAGAAGGAACCCGACAGATACAAATGGTGGCAGTGGTTGACAGAAAGAAATTTGGGAATAACTTAGAATGTTAAAAGTTAAGTTTCATGTAAATGACAGTATAATTGTAAATATCATTGTTCTTTTGGTATTGTATATAAAGTATATTTGAAAGTGATGACAAGTTTATGTAGTTCACCTCGACAGATGGTTCTGTAGTAATAATTTTATCAATAAAAAATTTCCTTCTAAAAAATTTCTTCTTCTTCTTCTTCTTCTTCTTCTTCTTCTTCTTCTTCTTCTTCTTCTTCTTCTTCTTCTTCTTCTTCTTCTTCTTCTTCTTCTTCTTCACCACCACCACCACCACCACCACCACCACCACCACCACCACCTTAGAAGTACTTTTCTTTTAAAAAATAGTTAAATGATTTAATAGCTTCTCTGCCCTTTATTGCGGGACCTGCAGGGGCACTGGTTGCCCATGCATCTAGGTTGAGTGTACTCTGGTACAGAGAGAGAAACTTAAATACTTTTCCTTTCTCTCATGTTGTGAATACTCACAACAAAATATATTTGCTGAACATTTATTTATTTATTTATTTATTTATTTATTTATTTATTTATTTTTGCATTTATATGCCGCCTTCCTTGCAAAGCGACTCCGGATGGCTAGACATAATATGACAAAAAACATTAAAACATAACAATCCAACAAAGTTCATCCCAAATCAAACCCCTTTGTAAAATTTTGGTTTAAAAAATGATTAAGAATTCAACATTTAAAAGATTAAGAAAGGGGGGATTAGATCAACCAACAGGCTGGGGTCATTGTGTGGTCAGTACCCCATACCTGCCCAGCCAGCCATGCTCTTTATTTCAAGCTCCCAGCAAAACAGCTCTGTAATATTATTCAGCTCCAGTTAAATGAGGCATGTGCAGATATCATTGACCTGAACATTATGCAGTCTGCTTTGTATTGCGTTGTACTGCTTTGTATATGCGTTGGTCACCTCCAGACTTGACTACTGTAATGTGCTCTACATGGGGCTGCCCCTGATGACCATCTGAAGATTCCAGCTGGTTCAAAATGTGGCGGCCCGGGTAGTAGTGGGGTGTGGGCGTTATGCTCGTGCCTCACCGCTGCTCCGGGAGCTGCATTGGTTGCCAGTATGTCTCCGGGTGCAATTCAAGGTGCTGGTTATTACCTTTAAAGCCCTATATGGTAGTGGGCCAGGATACCTAAGAGACCACGTCACCCTAAGAACATCTGTCCGTCCCACCAGGGCGGATTGGAGAGGCTCCCTTGTTAGTCCATTGGCAAGAGAGGCGCACCTCGCCTGCACTAGGAGGAGAGCCTTCTCCATGTCCGCCCCAACCCTTTGGAACCTCCTGCCCACTGAGCTGTGCCTTCAGACAGAGCTCCTGCCCTTCCAGAAGGGCTTAAAAACCTGGCTGGCAGGACAAGTATGGGGACCCAGGAATGTGGGCTCTCATGCTAGGTGGCTTATTTAATGGACTGCCACCCTTTTGGGTCTGAGTTTTATATAATTTGTGTGCAGCTTGTACACTGTTTTAACTTTTTATGATTTTTAGAGTTAAACATTAAGTTTTAATTATAAATAGCATTAATATAGATTATCCTATGTTTTAACCTTGATGTAAGCCGCTCAGAGTCCGGTTCACCCGATTGGGGCAGGGTAGCAAATACAATTAATAATAATAATAATAATAATAATAATAATAATAATAATAATAATAATAATAATAATAATAATAATAATAATAATAATAAACTGTTTAAGGTGCAAACAATGTGCTAGATCAGGGATTCTCAACCTGTGGCCTGTGGGCCAGATGCAGCCCACGGCACCATTTCATGTGACCACCCACTTCCTCCACCACACCAGGAAGTGCCATGTGGTGGAGGAAGAGCAAAATGGCCATGCGGCCCCCAAAGCTGTCTGAGGGTGTGTGACCTGGCCCCTGGTTTTAAAAGGTTGAGATCTCCTGTACTAGTTAGAGGCAGGATGCTGAGATGAGACCTCTTATGCCTAGACATCTAAATATGAACATAAACTGCTCATCTGTGTCAGCACAAAGACAGCCTACCTGCCAAATAATGGATTACATTGACATTTTCATTTGATTGACATGGCTTTGCTCAAGTCATATCTTAATGTCATTTTACTAATGAAAATAATTTTTACCTCCTAAACTCTTTGGAAAGAAACGAGATAGCAAAGCCACATCAACAAGTTATGTGCACCAAACATTGGGATTAGACAAAATAGTTGACATGCACACTTGCATGTCTGATGGCTGGTGGAAATGTTGCAATTCATTATCCAGATTACCTCTTTTTCATCATAATGCCCACAATTGCTACTTTTACATTATATTCTTTCCACCATGTCAAGATGCTAATGTGTTCAGTTATTGTTTCTGGGAACAAATTAAAAAGACAGTCCCCAGTCTCTCTAGAAACAGGTCTCCTAATAGATCTGACAAACACTTCTGTGCAACAGATGTTGAAATCAATAGTGAGTGATATCTTTATTAGACCACTAAAATCTCATAAATGGAAGCTAGCTTTCCAGTTCTGAAGGGTACTTCATCAGGTGGGGATTATAGAGCTGGGCATTGCAGAACAGGGTGCAATGCAGAAGAAATGTTCCAAAATGTATGGCCAGGGGTATAGCCCAGGTTTGTTTGATAAAAGGTCTCTGTTTGGAAGAGAAGAGTCAACTATATTTTGTGATTTCATCCCACCATCCACCAGTGTATCTCAAAAAGATAGTTGGGAGTGTTTGGGACCTTGAGAACAGCAAGGGAGGGGAAAACTGAGGAAATTTGTGTTCATTTTTCCACCTTAAAAACAGGACTCGATCCAAGGATGCACCCATCAATTGAAGAAATCCACTAGATCCCATGCAACATCTATAAAGACATATTTCCCTGCTCCTTTTCTTCTGTCAGGCTTTGAAACCACGAGCAGTGAGAGAGCATTCACAGGTACCAGTATGTATTTTTTTTCTTGTACAGTATTTGAAATTAATATAATATAGATACAAACTGGCCAGATTTTGTGCAAACCAAAGTCTGCATAACTTACAAAAATCCCATTTGACACAACATATACCTAGCTTCATTATTAAGCTGCCTAGAGAGCCCAGTAGTTTCGGTATCTGACTGCAAAGCCAGAGGTTGGGAGTTCATATCCCCACTGTGCCTCTCAGGAGAAAAATCCCAGCCTGTGTGGCCTTGGACAAACTACACAGTCCTACAATGCCCCCAGAAGAAAGGAATAGTAAATTACTACTGAGTAATTTCTTCCTAGAAAACCCTGGAAAAGGTTGCCATAAATCAGACTTGACTTGACGGCACACAATTATTTATGTCATTATCAGAAAGCAGAGGAAAATGTAAGTTTAAACAATAAATGGAGGTCTCATAAGCAGCATGTAGAACAGCATTGAAATTATAATGCTTGTTTGGAATCAGGAGGGAAGAACAAATGTAGTGTATCTGGAGTAAGGAATTTCCTCACAAAATCCATGTTAGTACAATAACAAAATAACTCTCTCTCAGGCCTTTTCTAATCACATACCTGATTGTATCACAGTTACTGGATCACTACCACACAGGGTATGGGGAGGGGGTAGTGGTGGGCTTCAGCAGGTTCACACCGGTTCGCCAGAACCAGCAGCAGAAATTCCAGCTGGCCCAGCCCATCCAAGTTCTGAAATAAAATAGTCCTAATTCGGGTGCAACACAGGGCTTTCCTCCTGGCCACACCCACCATACTATGCCAACAGAGTAGGTAGTAAAAAAAATTGAACCCCACCACTGGGAGGGGGTATACATAGCAGTACTCTTATTTTGGGGGGTGGGAGAATACTCATAATGGAGATAAGAATGATGCTCTTCTTCCTCTTTAATCAGTGTTCCAATTCCAGCAAGTTTATTTACTATTTGTTTGTTTGTTTCTTAGCATAAGCAGGAGAAATCAATCAGGCAACACCCCCACATGCACACAGACTCAGAGCTGGCACAATCTAGAGCCAATGTGAAGAGTGTTTATCTAGATGAGGCCTGAGAGTGTAAACAGTTACTTACCTAAATTTCAAGAGAACTTGAGAATAACCAAAATCTTTAGTTTTAATGACTGTATTACACATGAGTGGAAACAGTTTCCATCCTGTGGTTTGATAGATGCCCCGGACTATCTGTAGTTGAAATGTAATTTGTGCTCTGGATTTGCCTTGTCACTGGGATATTTCTAGATGTGTGCATGGGAAAATACTGCACACATCAAATATGTGCACAAGAAATGTTACATAGGCAGTAATATGGATGTGCTCAAGCTCATTTATTTTTATTTATTTATTTATTTGCATTTAATATCCCGCCCCAATCGGGCGAACCCGACTCTGGGCGGCTTACAGCATAGCTCATAATATATATGGCCTAAAAATTCATAAAATTCATAAGAAATTCATAAAAAAAATTTAAAACATTGAACAGTGAAAACGGATAAAAACCCATAATAACATACAATTATGTTATTATGTTATTATTATGTTGTTATTATCATACAATTTTTCAAAGTGTATAGGTAAAGTTAAAGATTGCCCTTGCTAGAAAGCAAGTCATATACAACTGTAGGGTTCAGTGCTCATCTCTGTTTACAGCCAAAGAGCCAGATGTTTCCATGGACACATGGCAGGCATGTCTCAACACCAGAGTGCATAGAATGCTGTTTACCTTCCCACCAAAGTGGTACCTATTTACTACTTGCAATTTCTTGCTTTTGATCTGCTAGGTTGGCTGAAGCTGAGACAGAGACAGGAGCTCAATCTGCTGTGCAGTCATTGATTTCAGTGTCTTAACCACTTGAGCCACTGTAGTCCCCTCAAAGTGCATGCAATGTGTTTATTTGAGAAAAACAAGCCCCTCAAGAACGACCCTCTCTTTGCCCCGGTCAACAAAATAATGTGATCAATGGAACCAAGCACTGGGAGTACATTGGTTATGGGAAATGGAATGTACAGATAAAGATTTTATAAATTTACAAAGATCAGCTTGCACATAGGTTACTCATACTGACACAGAAATGAAACCACATAAAATATACAGGGCTTCCCTGATAGCAGAATTCATCTGTCTTATTTCCAGGCAGAGGGATGCCAAGGGACTGTCTGGAAAGCAATTTACTAATTGCCAGGACAGAAAAAGTAAACAACAGCAGAGTCTGGGAAAACAGAAAATCATTGTCAAGCCCTACCAAGGAGTATCAGTGCAGACCAACAGCAGTCTGACAAGGGGAAGCACAAGACAGAACGAAAAACAGTTAAGGCTCACTCAAGGCAAGCTGGCAATGAAATGTCACAAGATGACACAGCAGTGGACAGTTTGTTCCCAGCACTGAGCTTTAGTGAACCAGAGGCTTACACTTTGCTACTGCCAGGAACCCAGCACAAAGTTTGTCAAGCTTTACATCTCCCTGTGAGCAGGAGTGACTGCTTATTCCTAAGGAAAGCTTCTCTGATGAGAAGACCACCACTGGAGCTTCTAGTTCCACCCTTTGTCTGTGGGTTTCATGCCCAGCCTGAGCCTTTATTATCTTCTGCTTTTATGGGATCCTTCAAGGAAGGCATGACATCATTCACCTATGTTTACCAAGCCTGCATTCATAGATTGACAAATTTGTCCTTTGGGAAACTGGGATTGTGACAAAAGCCACCTACTCAAAAGTATTTGTAATAAAAGTAGCTTCTAAACCTGATGGGCTTTATCAGAGCTATCTGGAAGGAGAACAGTAAGGTAAACTCAGGAATCATCTCCTAATATAATCCAAATCAGAGAAGAAGTTATGATTTTCTTCTGTGCACATCTCATTGAACATCACCAAGATATCAAGGATTGTTTTCAGGCCTAACCCATTTAACCTTTGCCCACTTTTCTAAATAAAAAAGCTAATTTCTGCTGAAAGAAGTTCAGTTGGGTGTTAAGGTGCAATGCAGTCCTCATAAGAAGACCCAGAAAACACAAACACACACCAGATAAAGAATAGGGGGAAAAAAATCTGTATAGATATTTTCCTACTCTGTACTTCCCCCTTCCCCACTAATTTGGGCTCCCAGTGTGCCCCTCAATGCACAGAACTCATTTTACTAATACATGCTCCATGTAAAATAAGCCCATTTACAAATAATGCTTAAGCCATACAAATGCTTTACTAAGGTGGTTTTATTAAAAGCGAAACCGTTTTACCTTGTGTATCTTAATGATAGCATTGCCTCTGGGTAGCCATTTAGTATTTCCTGCTTCAAGTAAGAGAACATGAACATTGTTTCCCTACCATTCAAAACAAGATAATGAGCCATTTCAGATTGCCCTTTCCCTATTTAACAAAAACGCTGACCTTAAAAGAACTCTTGTGTTTTCCAGGTGGGAGCATTATATAACTAGCATGATTCGAATATGTTTGAAGTCATTAGTTCACAGAATCAAAGGAATCATGAAACCATTATCCATAGTTATTAGTTATTTGCCTGATTACAAAGTTCATGTCCAAGGAGCCTTTGCTGTTTTACTGGAACAGTGCAGTAAATTAGAAAATTTCAAATGGGCCCCAAACAGCATAGCCAGACTGCTAACAGAGGTTGGTTATAGCTAGGGAACGTATAACTACCTTCCTACAACAGCTTCAAAGGCTACTTGTCTGTCCGGAAATGAGTTTACTCATGAGTAGGACTTCTTGCCCACAAGTGGTTGGTTCCTGCTTCTGACCTGCCACTCTTCTAGCTTAGTAACCCAGGATATCAGCTTAGTGTAAATATGGTGCATAGCCAAGTAAACATTCCGGTCATCATTGGATATTTTAAAAGTACAGTTGTATCTTGCTTAAAGAGCATAATGTGTTCCACAGGATTGCTCTTTAAGTGAGTTTGCTCTTTGAGCGAAACACCCTTGTAAGTGACCGATTGTGACTTCGGGGGGGGGGGGGGAATTGCAAACTCTGATTTATTTGTTAAGTGAGTTTTTGGTTGGTTTTATTTGTTAAGTGAAGCAAACATTCAGAGAAAATTCTGCTCTTTAAGTGAGTTACTCTTTAAGCGAGGTGCTCTTTGTGCGAGGTTTGACTATATATTGTAATCAGAGTAAGTTATGGAAGAAAGTTTATCAAAAGTTCAGAAAGCACATCATAGCAAAGAGACTAAGAGAGCTTCTCTAATTGGGCAAGCCCAGAGGGCCCCCTTCTGCTTTCAGCACCTACATGTTTGCATGTCACCCTTAGCTCGACACATTGGATCAAGAGAGCATATTGGCCCCTCCTTCTGGGTTTTATCTCCTCACACACAGTCCACCCCTTGCTACTCCCCTAAAGGAATCCAGCCAATGACCATACAGTATAACATGTCCATCGCACATTAGGTTTCATCTCTACTAACCCACAAGGCTAGCATGTTTTCAAATCCCAATCCCTCTAAGGAATGTGCTATAGGTCCTCCCACACATAGAAATCTCCATTTTGGAACAAGGCTGGACCAGGGCACAAATCCTGCCCTGACATTGTCTATTTCCAGACAAGTGCTATTATGAATAGCAATAGCAATTAAACTTACAAACTACCCCATTGCACTCAGTGAACTCTCTGGGTGGTTCACAAGGTAATTAGCATTTTGCCTCAAACATGCTGGGTCCTCATTTTACTGACCTCTGAAGGATAGAAGGTTGAATCAACCTTGTGTCCCATCAGGATCAAACTCACAACATCAGAAGTACAGCAGTTTAACGGCTGCACCACCAGGGCTCTTTCTGAATTATAAAGCCTAACTGGATGGTGGAGCAAGTGGCCTGAATAACCATATGCAAGACCACATATCTGACTTTCAGCTGTGCGAGTAAGGCCCTTCTCACAGCCCCCCCCCCCCATCATTGGAGGCCCATTTGACAGGAACATGAAAGAGGCCCTTCTCCACTGCTATTCCTTATCTCAGGAATTGCTTGTGAGGAGGAGCCTGGTTTGCCCTGTCCCCGTGCTGTTTTTCTGGCAGGCTTTTAGCAATTCAGAGCCTCAAATCATAAAACTTTAGCCAATGTGCTGGCTTGGGCTGTTAGAAGGGCTACTAGTGTTTTTGTTTTAACTGCATTTTAATAATGTGATGGGTGTAACGATAGTATGCCTTACTCTCAAGTAGGCTCTATCATTCTTCTTAGTTGCAGCTCTCTGGCTGGATAACCCTGGCATCTAGATATGTGTAAATAAGGTAACGTCGATTCAAATAATCACTCCAGTCTCTTCAAGTATTTTAAAGTACAGTAGTACCTCGCTTAAAGAGCATAATGTGTTCCACAGGATTGCTCTTTAAGCAAAACACCATTGTAAGTGACCAATTGTGACTTCTGGTGTGTGTGTGGGGATTGCAAACCCTGATTTCTTTGTTAAGCGAGTGTTTAGTTGGTTTTATTTGTTAAACAAAGCAAACATTCAGAGAAAATTCTGCTCTTTAAGCGAGTTACTATTTAAGCAAGACACTCTTTATGCCAGGTTTGACTGTACTGTATATTGAAATTAGAGCAAAGTTCAGACTAAAGCATCAGAAGCTTAGAAAACATTTCATGACAAAGAAATAAAGAAAGCTGGTTATTCAAGGATTGCACAGGGTCCCTTCTTTCTCTCAAGCCTCTACATTTTTACAGGTTAAAACCATAGCATTCCAGAGAGTGTCTGACTGTGTGTGTGTGTGCATGAGTCTCTGGGTTATATCTCCTCCCACAGTGTACTCCTCCTAGCCATTTCCTTAAGGAATTTCAACCAATGGTCTTGCAGCATGACATGTCCATCACACATTAGGCTCCATCTCTTCCAACACACGAGGCCAACATTGTTTACATTCCAAACCTAATATGAAGGAACTCTGATGCACCAAATTCCCCATCTTTGATTAGGCTAAAGCATAGGGTATAATTCATTTCATTTAATTCTACTTTAATATTTTTCTTCTTCTTCAAGTACCACATCCGATTCCAAATATTGGCTATCCTCATGGTGATCAGCCATGAAAATTGTCTTGGGAACAATGTAGCCTTTCATTTGCCTTCCTCATTACAGCATGACACTCATACCACAGATCCAGTTCCATGAGTCACTTTCTGGCCCTGATCCCTTTTGGCACACAAAGGCCTCCTCAGCCCCAGGCCAGGATGGATGAAGCTGCTACTCTCCATCAAGATGGATTCAAATGGGATTTAATCCACTTGGGGAACATCATTCCCTGTGGACTTTGCCTCCCGAAGGGTTGTCCTGAGGGTTGTCAGGTTAGTTAACTGTCACCTGATAATCAATGTCTGTAATACTCTCTCTTCAGAAAGAGAGATGTGCCAGGTGATAGAAAAAATAAGCAGTTGTAGTAAACTTTGTATTACAAACTTCCTACTCCAGGAGTTCTCAAGCTTTTAAAGCCAGGGGCTGTGCCTTTCTCCCTCAGACAGCTTTGGGGACCAGATGGCCATTTTGCCTTTCCTCCACCACATGGCACTTCCTGGTGTGATGGAGACGGTGGGCCCCCCCACATGAAATGGTGCCATGGGCCACATCCGGCCTGTGGGCCTAAGGTTGAGAATCCCTGCTCTACTAAAAAACATGTTACTTAAAAGCATATTGAAAACCAACAATAACTGAACATTTGACATGATACAGATTTTGTTTGCACTTGACAGATACTTACCAGCTTCCTAACATCTTTATAACTAACCAACTGTTATAGACTAATTACTGCAGACTAGCCTAACAGAATAACAGCTTACCAACTGAAGCAGAAATCACACATTATATCTGACATTTAACCTTCTCAGCACATATTGGCTGACACTGGACACAATCTGATTGGCTACACTTCTGATGCAAATATTTTATTTTCTTTATTTTATTCAATTTCTATCACCGTCCCCTCGCCGAATCAACTCCAGGCGGTTTACAATCAATCATAAAAACCACTCAAGTATAAAAACATCCCTACAGCAATTAATAATAAAGCCCAATTCATGCTTACATACACAACCTCTGGTGAAACAATATTTAATAATTCAGTTATAGTATATACATTCTGGGTTGTATAATATTTACACATATTAACACAATCACCCAAATCTTGTAATATTATTCAAATGCTTTTATTCAGACAGGGTTATTGTTGTCTCTACCATTTTTCTTTCCTTGTCTACCACCAAGTGTTCCAAAAGGCAGGGGCTGGAGAAATGATATAAAGCATATGCACTGAAGCCGGACTTGATATTTGCAGTGTTGGAGGAATGCCAGAATATGTAAAACCAATGTGAAAACATAGTAACCCTCATTTTGTGGCTGACCGATAGAAGTCCTAGTTGAATAGGAAAAGGGCAGCATTTGACCACTCCTGTTCACCAGCAGGAATGCGGAGAAATGGGAAGAGTGAGAAGAGAAGAACCTCAATGCTTTAAAGAGTAGCCACTGGTGGCAAATTTCCAAGGCCACCAGATCCCGAAAGAAGCATTATCACATTTCAAGAATCCTGATGTATATATTTAATCTTCCTTGAAATTGGGTGATTATGCTTATACTGTGTGCCTGGGAAAGTTTTTTGCTCTGGGGGACTTTTAAACATAAACATTTCATCTCGTCTGCTATAAGCCAAATGCATGGGCTTGTATTTTCTCCCCACCCCAATCTGCTGCTTTCCAGTTTTATTTGGCTTATCCTCCTGACAAGCCAGTGAAACTAAATGTACCTTATGTGAAAAATAACCGCCAAGGTGCTCTTGTGATCTGTTAGGAGTAAAAAGATTGAACACAGGAATGTGAGTTGCTCCTGCAGCCCATCTCTCACCATATGGCTAATGGATTTGATGGCATGGGGTGGGGAGAATAGTGTATAGGATTTTGTTTTAGTGCATGCTGTATTAACATCTCCCATTTTAATGGACTCCATAAAGACAAAATGATGAAATGCAAGTATTTTTGCAATGTTATATTTTAATGTCTCAATGTTATATTTTAATGTCATTGTATGCACACACACACACCACAGATATAATCTCCCCACATCCCATCACTGATCGCTGTCTTCTGCTGATTACCTTGGAACTGATATTTAACCAGCAATTTATCACTTTTGTTGTCCAAAATAAAAAAAATTGTGTAATCGCTGAGCAGCTACAGCAACAACAGTATATATAGCAGCTAACCTGTGTGGAAAATCAAAATGTTGTTATTCCAAGAGAAGCCAAGCTATTGTTCTGTCTGAGATAATTGAAATAGTTTCTGGAACTAGAGACCTTGCAAGGCAGTCTCAACCCAGACGTCCCGAGTTACATGGCCCATCAAGGACCTGATGCCTGTTTCTGCTCTATGGGTGTGCAAAAGGGAAGGGTGTCATTCAGGACCTAAGAGACTAGAGCATGTAGCTGATGATTAGCTGAGTGACAAATTGTGCAAGCTCAATGTAAATTCTGGATATTCACGCCAGTATCAGAGTGCATTTTCTTTCCAAAGCTAGATTAAACAGAGTCATCAGGAAGTATAACATGACTGTCTCATATTACTGTTTGCATTACCACTACTTATTAAATAAATACTTTCCATTTTGTTTTTGATCGTCAGCCAAGGGATAGTTTGTAGGGATTATTGATATGTGACAGCAGTAGGGTAAAGATTGATGCATTGCCTCCCCCGCCCCCCACCAAAAAAAAAAAAAACCACCCAAAAAACACAATAGGACAGGCATCGTTAAATAGCGGACCTGCAGGACAAAAATCACAAAAGAATGACATTTTGGCTGTGCAATCACGTGTGTAAATTTATGCTCATGTGTGCAGATATATCACAATTGGATATAACTTCTGTCCTTTAAGTAGAATTAAAATATGTGACTCATCATAGAGCACTAGACTATTCCAGGTGACTGCTTTGGGTCTCAATATTGAGAGAAACATGAGGCATGAATTAAATTAATAAAGCATAGGTCCAAATCTTTTCACATGTTTATGTTGGTGTACCACAAACAGTGTGTCTTTTGGAGGAATACTGTGCCTAAGTTCAGAAATCGCCACAAACATTATCAGTCACCTACTGAGTCAGATGACTTGGTGAAAATAGAAAATGTGCCCCAAATCTGGGCCAATGGCCATATTAGATGGCTCCCTTATGCATTTGCTGAAAAAGCACCTATTTTTGCTGATAGTACTATACATTGGCCTGCACATGATTGGTTTTCATGCGACTACCCATAATAAACTACAGTTTAATTTTGGTTTATTAAACTAGGACATGAACATGGGTGGTAAGTTAACCATGATTAAATTACAGTTTCCCAATCTGAATATAACAGAAAAATGTAGTATAAGTGAGGCATGTGATGAAATATATAGCTGAAGTGCAAAGGGGAATAGCGAAAAGAAAGCAAGAACGAGGAAATTATGTTTGTTCATGATTTTGAGTACAGAAGAATGTACTTCAAACTCAACAACTGTTTATTACAACAAATAACAATTTTTTTTAAAAAAAATCAACATAAATACATAATTATCATCTATTCCTAATATCGTTCACAACTGCTCACACTGTTAAGAGGTAAAAAAACCTAGCTGCTCCTACTTGTTTTATTCTAATCTAAAAGCAGTCCTATTTATTACCCTCACAACTAGCACTGAGGCCTTTTGGGTTTAACGCTTGCAAAAGCAGTAAACTGAATAAATTGATAACTTGGGGCTTACTAAACTGTACTTGTTATAACTGAATAAAATAAAAGTTTATACTGTTTGCAACAAGCCTTACATTAGAAATAACTTGCACACCAATGTTGAATGGGCTAGAGCAGTGTTTCCCAACCTTTGGTTTTTGGACATCAATTCCCAGAAGCCTAAGTCAATTTCCCAAAATACTGATCACTCAATGTACTGACTTAGGCTTCTGGGAATTGAAGTCCTCCTGAGGGATGTGGGGCCCATGTGGGAACCACTGGGCTAGATGGTCTGCTAGTTCTGTTTACCCACAGATAGTGGATCATGGAATCTCCATGGTGGAGTCTCCTTCAAGTTCTGAATTTGTATTAAGCCTCATGTCATGCCTAACGTTATTTCCGCTGTCACAACCTAGAAATAAGATTTATTTTACACATAAAAAACAATTTTTTTTTCAGGAGCAAATTTTAGAGGACCCTGTCATTTGGATATTTAGCAATGCCAGAAAGAAAAATAAAATGGGTTGCAGATCAAATCAAGCCTCAACACCCACTAGGACCTAAAATGATTAACTTGAGGCTGCTGTACTTTGGACATACTGTGAAAAGACAAAAATCAACTGGAAAAGACAACAATCCAGGAAAAACTGAAGACAGTAGGAAAGAGGAAGACTTAACTTTAGATGGATTGATTCAATAAATGTCTTTTGTTTATAAGACATAAGCAGTGCTGTTAGTGATACTACATTGTGGAAATAACTTCCCTAAATCTTGCTGGCTAAATGTCCAAGTTTTTGGGAACATGAGGAGGAAAAAAGGAGAGAACTGAAAGAAAGGAGGAAGAAAAGAAGAAAAGATAGGGATGTGACTCAAGGATTATTTATGAAAGGTGTCCTCCTCTTGCCCAATCATCATCTTGTTTTCCTTTAACTGAACAGCAGCCACTGCTGAACATCTTAGAATTTACATGGAGCCAAGAACCACTGTGTACTCTCTCCTTTGTTTATGTTTCCTCTGGTCTGACAGAATAAGCACTCCTCTGAGCTGAAGAAATCTTATAGCTGATTTGAGAGCTTAAACTTGTTTCAAACAAACCCATTACTCTTGTATTTGTCCTACCTGTGGATGATTCTTCTCCTGTCTGCCTTCTCAAATTTACATTACCACTAAGTGCCCATTGGAATCTCTCTGCAAACACTGCACTGGGAGATAAACAAGAAATAATAGGGGATGCCTTCTAGTAAATAGTAAATAAGCAAATAAAAGATTATGAGGTAAGCTAAACAAGCCTTGTTTTCCCTTCCTTTGCCTTAACACTGTGTTTCTACCCAAGGAGACTCAAAATAAACATAATGGAGAGGAAAACGGAAATGACTACTGTGCAGTATCTGATACACTAACTGGAAGGTTACACCAGTTCTATCCAGGGAAGGACTCATGAAGCTACTTGCAATGAACATGCCTGATATAATGGCAACTGCCAAATGCTGAATAAATTCTAGTCCTTGGTATAATAATTTACCAAGCACAAGGTTTGTTGTTGTCATAGTCAACTAGATGCCTGGATGAGATGGTTCATATCACCCTGCTTCACTTCCTATTCATTTGAAACTTACAACTATCCTCTTCTAATACCATCCACACTCTGCTCTACTGTCCTGTCAAGTCACTGGCTAACCCGTATCTTTTGGTAGAGTACACATGCCAAGCCTCTACATTATTTTCAGATAGATTTATCTTTGTATCATTTTATAACATTGCACTAATTCACTAGATTCTCTTATTTTAAATTGTTTGCTTTTAAAGTCTGCATTTTTAGTCCACTCTGTTGCTACCACCATTAATCTCATTTCTTTCCTGTTGAGTAGTATAGATGAAATTTACTGGGCTGCAATCCCAATAGAGACTTGCCTGGAAATCGCACTGACTTCAGTGAAGCTGAATTCTGAGTAGAACTGTGCTGAAATGTGCAGCCAGTGATCTAGGAAATTTTCTTCTGGGGATTAGGTTTAAACCCAGAGATTCTGGCAACTTGTCTGAAAGGGAACCAGCTGTTTGTTTTCCTCGCAAATATGGCTTTTGGACAGGGACGGCTGAAGTTTGGGAATGAAGTGCCCACAGTCCTGGTCCACAGTCTGCCCCTGACTCCTTAATTGTAGGACTAAAAATTCAATTCCACCATCTCCACAAAACCAAGGCTGTTCTCATAATGTTTTAAAAACAGGAAAGCTGTATCAGTCGAGGCTCTGTTGCAACCTCTGTGAACTACAGTACCTGGTTCTGCCTTTTGAGTGTGGAAAACTTTAGAAAGGATCTGTGAAATTGAGAGGAAGGGACATAGATAAGAGATTTCCTATTCCCTTGGTGGAGGATTTATTTTAGGGCTTTAAACTACTTTTTAAGTAACAGAGTATCAACTCAAAGGAATAGCAAATCCTGGTAATTGCCTATATTTCTATCTCTCCTTGTATTTCATTTTGAGGTTTTGAAGATTTTTGTCTCTACAGCTACCTCATTTGAACCTTGGACATGGGGAAATCTTGGCAGGATACAAGTGCCATAAAATTTTATTCCTAATATGTTCACATTAGGGAATCATTGGGAGCTTTACATGCTGTGGGTGACTCCTGATGTGGCACTCTGCTTGTACCTAGAACTTGTGGGCTAAAGTTTTGCATTGTGTCATGTTATGTTGTATTTTTTGGTTGCATCTGATTTAGGCTGAAATTTTATTACTGTTATTTGTTTTGTGTCTTGATTTAAAATTTGACTATCTGTGCATGCTGTGCTCACTGAGAAAGTGGTAACATAGAACCAACAGAATAGCACACCTCCATCCTTTAAACCCCAGCTCTGTCTTGAAGGGATTGGTGTCATCTTTGCCCCATGTTCACTAGCTTAATCTCCACTGTAAGAGCATTAAGGCCAATCGTGGCTTCCCACTTTGGGTACCTCTCCACAGCAATAGCAACCTGTTTGCCACAACTGTGTTTGTCTTTTCTGAAGACTGCCTCTTTTCATAAATAGTGACGCATTGATTGTAAATATGAAAGCAAGCATCACATACCTTATAGTGGCACACATACAATATGTGCAATTTAAAGCTCATACCAGGGGTTCCCAACCATTTCAAGTCGGGGGCGGGGCCACTCTCTCTCACTCAGCTTCAAGGGCTGGATGCCATTTGCCCTGCCTGCACAATGGGGGTGGCCATTTTCTCCCAACAGCTTCAAAGAAGTGGCCATTTTGTTTCTTGAATGCCCTTGGAGGGGGAGCACATGAAATGGCACCACGGGCCAAATTCAGCCCATGGGCCTTAGATTGGGAACCCCTGACTTATACATTCAAAATGCTTCCAAATAGGAATCCATTATCTGACTCTCAGAAGAGAAAGGTTGTGAATTATAAATAAAATGTCTCCTGCCAGATGCAATATATGTGGTATGTGATTCAGAGTGGAAAGCCACAAATTAAAACCAGAGGTGCCTTCTGGAGCTGACAAAATATACACATGTTTGCAAGCCTTTACATTAGGCTAAAACACAAAACCTAAACATGCATTGGGTGAATTGTGGGGTATTTTCTGACCTCCATGATAATGTCAGTTTATTGAGGGTTAGCAGGAGGATTATGGTTAGGGTTGTGGTTAAGGTTAGAGAGTAATATATGCATCTTGCATTTCTTTAAACTCTCAAGAATTCCAGATTTGTTGGGACAATTTTTCTCCCAAGCAAAAAGGCCCTCAAAACAATAACCCTATATGTGCCCAATGATAAGAAGCTGGGGAAAGTGTTCATGGTTTACCAACTGACAGTCTTCTGGAAAGTTAGTTTAGTTCTGTGTATATTCTATAACAAAATGGGACTTTAGGATCCTAAAAGATGCTATCCTGGTTCATAATTGATGAATATTGTACTACCCTCTTCACAACTCCATGGAAACAATCTCTTTAAAACAAATCCTTTACATTTCAAAATTAGTAACATGCACTTGTTTAGGGGATTGATTATGTCCCAAATATCTCAAATCATCGGCCTCTTTCTGAATTTCCTATAATCCTTGCAGGTGTGTTCCCTAGAATATTTCATCCCAATTTTCTTATTGGTTTTGACAGCTGTCTTCTTCTAAGCCAAGTAGCATCTCATAGGTCTTGCCATCCGCATTTCCAGCATCATTTGTAGTCTTGCAAAACTGTACCTCTAATATTGGTTTCTATTGTCTTGCAAAGCAAAATATTATTTGTCCTCAAAAGCATTTCTCTTCTGCATCTGGTAGGGTTATGGCCAAGACCCTTGTGGCACAGTAGTTAAACTTGCAAAACTGCTGACGTTGTGAGTTTGATCCTGACAGGGAACAAGATTGACTCAGCTTTTCATCCTTTCAAGGCCAGTAAAATGAGTATCCAACATATTGGGACCAAAATGCTAATTACCTTGTGAACCACCCAGAGAGTGCACTAAGTGTTATGAGGTGGCATATAAGTGAAATTGCTATTGCTATGGCATAGAACTGTAGCATTGAACTG
Organism: Furcifer pardalis; assembly: GCA_030440675.1. NCBI lineage: Eukaryota > Metazoa > Chordata > Lepidosauria > Squamata > Chamaeleonidae > Furcifer > Furcifer pardalis. Next base: position 38,790,956 of record CP126890.1, on the reverse strand, counting down.
TCCTGGATATGCTCTGCAGCTCATTAGATGAGAGAGCCAAAACTACATCAGTCCTCTCATACATCAATGGAGGAATAAGAATACTGAAGGAATGGCTTTCTCTGACTATCACATGTTTTGTGGTACACTTGCCTCAAAGGTTAAACATGACTGTTCTTAGGAGTCAATAAACTATAGTTTGTCAAATAATCACATTTCATTTCATTAATCATATTTATATCCTTCCCTTCCCTCAATGAAAGGAAGACCTCAGGGAGATATAAATGGGCCCCTTCCCTCATGTTATTCTCCCCATGAGGTAGTTAGTTATCATCTGAAGCAGTTAGACTGACTCCCATCCTTTAACAAGCTCCATGGCCAAATGAGGACTTTAAATGTTGGTCTCCCAATATGCTGGCCAGAATCCTATTGGCTCATTCTGTTCACTAAAGATAAAGGTTTCCCTTGCTCGAAAGCCAGTCGTATCTGACTCTAGGGTTCAGTGCTCATCTCTGTTTCAAAGCCAAAGAGCCAGTGCTGTCTGCTTCTGCAGACATTTCTGTGGTCATGTGGCAGGCATGACTGGAATGCACAGAACGCTGTTTACCTTCCCACCAAAGTGGTCCCTATTTAGCTACTGTATTTGCAATTTCTTGCTTTAGAACTGCTAGGTTGGCAGGAACTGGGACAAAGATGGGAGCTCATTCCCTCCTGCAGTACTCAGGAATCGAACTGCTGGCCTCCTGCCTTCCAGTCAGCATCTTAGCCACTTGAGCCACTGCAGTTCACTCCCCACCCACTCAAACTTTGCCTTTTCAGGCAATTAGGCAATTTACATTTCTGTTCTCTTGATTCCATAAAAGCATAATCAAATATACAAGCCCACAGTAATAATTAATAACGAAGCAAGTTTTAGTAGTTTTAGTTTCCTCATGTAAAACTATCCCCACTGTGTTTTGCATCAAAAATGTGTTTTTGTTTAACTGGCTTTCTTTGGACTGGCAGCTAAACACTAGGAATTCTCTTAAAGAAGGTATTGTAAAATTGCTTTGACCACTGAAATGTGACTTCCTGCCTATTTACATTATTTTAATCAAAAGCAAAGTTGTATTCAGAATGCCAGGAGTCCTTAAAGTGATCTTAAGATACTAACTGCAGGATCTATTTACTGTAGATAATATTCTTTTTTTAATCAATAGTAGATGCTTTGTCAATCAGTTGCAAATTAGAAATCGTTGGAATTTGTTCCCTTAGTCTGATCTAGCTATTCATTTTTAAAATTAACTTCTGCTGTTGTTGCCAGAGCAATCACACCATTTTAAAAAGAGAGGATGAAATATGAGAACATCAGTATAGTCAATGTCTGATTATTATGCACTCAGCTGATACAGTGAAGATGCAGATTACATGCAGTGCAAATACTGTATTGGTGTTAGGAAAAAGAAAACACCTTTTGCTTCATGAAAATGAAAACTTTGATAATTTGTGTGAATGAATTTTAATTCACAGTTAATGTTGCATTACATATGACCTTTGAAACTTTCTTTTCTCAGGACCATGTTCCAAAACTACCTTAATATTATTTAGATCAGGGATTCTCAACCTGTAGCCCATGGGTTGGATGCAGCCCTCAGTGCCATTTCATGTGGGGCCCCGCCACCTCCACCATCCCAGGAAGTGCCATGTGGTGGAGGAAGGGCAAAATGGCTGTCCGGCCCCAGAAGCTGTCTGAGGGAGCGTGACCCGGCCCCCGGCTTTAAAAAGATTGAGAACTCCTGATTTAGATTTTCATATTAATGCCGGTGAGATACTGATCTCAAATTAGATCTGGCATTTGGATGACAGGAACATGTGATGTTCAAATTGCTTTGGTGTTTCTTAAAAGTTACTCCTTGAGCAAAAGGGCTTGCCAGAAGAAAGGGGCTGTTTGTGTTTTTCTGTGATCATTCATACATACAGTTTGACATTCAGTGTTCCTCTGAAATCTTTGAACCTAGTAGAAAGCATAGTTTTAAGGATTTGGTTTCTGTTGAATGTGATCATTTAAATAAGACATTAAGCATATGGCATTGTTAGATCTACATAGTTCTTCCCAAGAGGAAAGTCCAAGACTTATTCTCTCCTGTATGGGCATGTTACCCAAGCTCAAACAAAGATGATAAAGGACCACAAAGGGCTTCAGGAGTTTCTATTTGTTTTATGCCATTAAGTGCCTTTATTTTAAAAACAGAAAGCACTAAATCTAAGCAAAACAGACCTGACATAGTAAGACTTCTCTTTGCCCTATTCACATCTTGGACAATGTCACGGACATGTTATGATAAACAATTATGGAAGCGTGTGGTTATAACTCCATTTAGTAAGGTGGAGGAACACTGAGAATAGGAGCCTCCACAAAGACCGAAAAGCACTGTGAGGACACTCGGGCATTTCCAGAACAATGGTATGCCACTGGCTAATCCTTTCTGTCCTGACGAATTGCTCTGTAAACTTGCTAATGAGCAAAATAGCTCTGATAGGGAAAATTCTCTTCAGTAGAATATCTCTTAGCAATATGCTATAAATCAGCATACTGTACTGCAAAAACATATTCTGCTGAGGAGAAGTTTGTGGTATGCTATAAATCAGTGGGACTGCAGTGGCATAGTGGTTAAGATGGTGAACTTGATTACTGGAAAGTTGCCAGGTTAGCAGGTCAAGACCCGAGTGCTGCACAACAGAGTGAACTCCTGCCTCTGTCCCAGCTCCTGCAACCTAGCAGTTGGAAAGCAAGAAGTTGCAAGTAGATAAATAGGTACCACTTGGCTGAGTCTAAATCATGCCTGGCTGTAAACAGAGACGAACACCAAACTCCAGACATGACTGGCTTTCTCTGCAAGGGTGACCTTTACCTTTACTATAAATCAGCACATGCCAAACAAGTGGATGTAGCGCTTGGCGAATCACGCAGGATTATTACTGGCTACCAGAGACCTACCCTCAATGAAAATGTCTCCCCTCTGGAAGTCCATCAAGAGGTGGTAGGAAAAAATAATAATTAATCAAGGTAATACTGTACAGCACCAAACCCATCCACTTCATGAAGATCCACCCTAGACAATGACTAAAATCAAGGTAATGTTTTCTGCACGCCTCTAAATATTGAGACCAGACTAAACCTATTGAGTTCAAAAACAAGAAACCTTGCTGACTTGCGTGAATGCCCAAAGAGCTTCTCCCAACCATAGGTTATGGCTGGGCAATCTGGAAGTCACTTAAAGGACTTCAAGGCAAAATAGGAAGATCCAAGAATAATTAAGTAAAATGGGGCTGCCTAAATGCAGGACAAATTTTCTATGAATGGGCAGAAATTGATCAATGCAGCATTTATGTACACGCAACCTATGCCTCTCCACATGTACAAAGAAGATCTAAATATATAGTCAAGATAATGCCATTGTAGTAGCCCACTTCTGGCCAAAAAATAGTCTAATAATTTTAACAGTTCAATTTGTTTCAAATTTTACCTATATTTCATATATCCCTATAATTTTAAATTGTACAACATTTTGATCTGAAGAAAGAATGAAAAATGTGACCATTGTGTCTGAGCTGAGACTGATAATTGCATGATAGTTCCCATCTTTGTGAGATAGAGACCACAATCAATCAGAGGTGATCTTGGAATGACACGGTTACAGAAGATACTGATTTCTGCATAGAAAACAGACCACATTTTAAAAGAGTCTTTTATTGACCCACCCACCCACCCCTTTAGTTCAGTGTAAGAGAGCTGGTCACCCTTGTGGGGCCAGACCAGAACTTTTGGCCCCAAGTGTTTGGCTCTTTCTTGGGTTCTTTTTTGGCCTATCCTACATCGAGCAAAGGAATATTTCGGGCTATTGGCTTGGAAGTGTTGTGTAGATCACCTTCTGGGTGGGAAGTGTAGAGTTAGGGCTTTGGTGAGTCCTGGGGAGGGGTGTCTGGTCCCAGTGTTGGGAGGTTGGGAGCAGGGGAAGGGCTCAGCAACTGGTCCAGGCCTGCCTTTGCTAGGGGACCAGTCTGGGTGTAACTCCACTGTTGAGATTTAAGTCTTTAGGTGGTGCAGGACTCAACTGGCCCTTGGGAATTCAGTGGCCCCTTGTTGGGCATCAATGAACATCTTCCCGCACTTTCAGGGTTTATTTATTGGTTCCTGTGGTTTATTTATTGGTTCCTGGTTTTGTTTCAATAAAGGTGACCCTTAGTTTTACCATCGTGCTGGTGTCTTTTTCCTTCTTGGGTGGGGCGGGGGGTGGCAAGCCACCAAGATCAAAATTAGACCACAAGTTTAGGACCTGCTTTGGTTTATGCCACAAGCACCACCTTCCTCGGGGTTTCACAAAGTCCCCCTAATGAGATAATCTCTCTCATTCCAGCTCTAAAACCAGGCTGGCAAATGTCAGGTTCCTGCCCACTGGAGGAAAAGGAGGAGACAGACACATCTAGGGAGAAAGGCAGAGTTGGGGGTACCAACAGGGATTGATGGATACTAACAGGCAGGCTGAAGATGTGAAGCCGCCACAATTATTACCGGTCTCTGGGTTCATGATCAGTTAGAGTGGCTGTTAAAGGGAGCAGCAGCTGTAACAGATGGCTGAGCACCAGCAACATTGTAGTAAAGGGACCACAGCCAATTCAAAATCTTTCCTTTCCCTTGAATGAATGAATGAATGAAAGAATGAATGACAGATCAGAGCACACTGTTACTTATGAAATCATTTTTCTATTCTTTTAATATTCCTAGGGTGTGTGTGTATCCTTTCAGTAGAAATGTTGTCTGTTTCTTAATACTAATTGCAAACATGATTTTGGGTGTGGGGTGGTTTAAAGACATTTTATACTAAACTCTTTGTTCAGTAAGAACTTAACAATATGTTTGTCTCCTAAATGAATTCACTCCGGCCAAGCTGCCAGGATTTTAATTAGGGAACTCTACCTGAGATGGAGGAACTGTGGTGGCTTAATTGTTAAGATGCTGAACTTGACAATTGGAAGGTTGGCAGGTCAGCAATTTGACACTTGAATACTACACGATGGAGTGAACTACTGTCTCTGTCCCAGCTCTTGCCAACCTAGCAGTTTGAAAGCAACAAATGGCAAGTAGATAAATAGGTACTGCTTCAGTGGGAAGGTAAACAGCGTTCTGTGCGCTCTGGTGTCTAGTCATGCCTGCCACATGACCACAGAAATGCTGGCTCTTTCAAATGTAAATGGAGATGGGCACCACACTCTACAGTCAGATGTGACTAACTTTTGAGCAAGGGAGACCTTGACCTTACTATAGATGGGTGACTTTACTCTTGCTTATGGCACATGGAGGGGGGGGATACCAATTATTTTTATCAGCAGAGGGTCTGAATATGCAGATATTTAAAAGGAGGAAAAAATTGTGTCACTTCACTGCTTCTGCTTAAAGTCTCTCTGGAACTTTACACATTCTTCAGGTTTAGTAAATAGCTTGATTCCTTTTATTGCACCTGTGGAGATCAGCTATTAAAGATTTTAGAGAAGGCAACCCCTTTGACACTAACTTTACAGCTTCCATTGGCAGTAGATACAAACAGTGAAGTGGCTATTATCTAGAGTTATGCAAATGATTCATCATAGGCTGCTGGAGATGGAGAGAGAGAAAGATCAAGCAAAAGTACCTCCAGTTTTCCCTTGAGATGAGGCATAGTGCACTACAGTAACAGAGCCACTATGCTAGATCAAATCTGGACTTAAACCTTTGTTCAGCAATGAAGTAATCAGGTGAGGTTAGCATGACACATCTGTTAGCTCAAGGATGAAGAGAAGACGAAGTGGAATTTGTTGGAAGATTGGTAAATTTTGACTGATTTACAAGAGATCATTGACAAGGGTGGCCTGGCTCCTGCCCATAGTCAACAAAAGAGGGAGGTGATTGCGCCACTATGGCCTCTCCATGCAGATGGACCCCACTTGTCCCCATGGTTTACGGACAGTGATGGGATGACAAATTTGTTACCACCACTCCATGACGTCACGACGTCATGGGCGTGGCCAATCTCATGACGTCACGACGTCATGGGCGGAGCTGACGTCATGACGTCATGACGTTGTGGGCGGGGCCTTAAAATAAAAATAAAATAAAATAAATACACACACACACACACCCTCAACCCAACCCACCCACCCACCACACAAACCCGTAAATAAATTAATTGAATAAATAAAATTAAAATTAAATAAAAATACAACCCCAAACACAAACCCCTCACTTACCCCTGGGAGGACTCGGCAGGAGCGGACGGCCACCATTATTGCCATCGCTGCTCTCACCGTTGTCGCCGTCACCGCCATTGCTGCCGCCGTCATCGCCGCCGCTAGCGCCGCCGCCACCATCGCTGCCACCGTTGCAGTCACCGCCGTCATCACCGCCGCCGTCATCGCCGCCCGGTGTTGCTGCTGGTGTTGTCGCCACTATTGGTGCCTTCGCCGCCGATTTTTTTAAAAAATTGGAGCTAAAATGGCTCTGATTTACTGCGCATGCGCAGAAACTCAATCTGCCGCATTGCGCATGCGTCAGATTGAGTTTCTGCACATGCGCAGTAAAATTGGAGACAAAATTGCTCCAATTTTATTGCTCATGCGCAAAAACTCAATCTGATGCATGCGCAATGCGGCAGATTGAGTTTCTGCGCATGCGCAGTAAATCGGAGCCATTTTTGCTCCGATTAAAAAAAAAATTTTCTTTCGGTGAGGCGTCCGGAACCGGACGCCTCAAAAATTAATTACCCTCCCGGAGAACTCTCCGGGATTGGTCCTACCAGTTCCAGGGAACCGTATAGAACCGGGGACATCCCATCACTGTTTACGGAAGATTTGAGGAAGCTTAAACTGGCAAAGAGACGCTGAGAGCGCCGCTGCATGAAGACTCAGAGTTATTCCGACCAAACACTGGCTAGAGTTGCTATCAGAGCCTACCTGGTGGCGATAGAGGTGGTGAAACAGCAATGTTTCACCACCTTTGTTGCCTCTGCAGATAATTGCCCAGTGACTAGGTCCCTCCTTGGTGGACACGGGTCAGCTGAAGACTTTGCTGATTATCTTATGAAGAAAATAGCTGAGATTCGCTTAAAGTTTGACCCTGGTGTAGACACTATGGGTCCGGAGTTGACTGGTTCATAGTCTTGCCATGTTATCTGGGATTGGTTTGACCCAGTTGTCCCTGAGGAAGTGGACAGGCTCCTAGGATTTATTTGCGCCACTGCTTGCCCATTAGATCCATGTCCTGCCTGGTTGTCAAGGTGTCCAAGATGGTTACAGGCAGTTGGGTCGCAGCAATAGACAATGCATCTTTGTGGGAGGGGGTATTTCCTGCATCATTAAAACATGCTTTGGTGTGCCCCCTCCTTAAGAAGCCAGCACTCAACCCAACAATAATGACCAACTATCGGCTGGTATCCAACCTCACCTTTTTAGGGAAGGTCTTGGAGAAGGCAGTGGTGTGGCAGTTACAGGGAGTTCTGGATGAAGTGACTGGACCCCATGCAGTAAAGAAAACAGTAGGCATACAGTTGTAATTCCAAGCTATTGTAAATAAAAACATTTTTAAATTAATTCTACAAATATCTCAGTGTGAGTTATTGAGCTTTTGGGTACCAGTTAATGAGAAAAGGGAGGATTCTGGGAGACATGTAGCTATTATCTTCTGTGGGTCTTTGCGGTTCTACTGTAAATCTAAAGGGATTTTTACTAAAAATTCAAAACTCTGCAGTAGCCTCTACTTCAGTATTTAACCACAGCAACAATCAGGATTAATTAATGCAATCTTGAATGCTTGGCACACAGCTGAATTACACTGTTTTCTCTTTCTTAAATTGAGGGACCTACATAGACTAAGACTCCTGTTTCTTTCCTAAATTGAATGTCCATGCCTCAGACAGGGGCTAAAAGAAGATAGAAATTCCAAGGGCACAAAGGGAAGTAGGAACAGCTAAGTAGATAATTAAGCCTCCAATAGTGGGCTTGATCTGGATTGGGCAGCAGCCCTGAGTGTCTAAAAGGTCGCCCTTGCCCAAAAGCCAGTTGTATCCAACTCTAGGGTTCAGTGCTCATCTCTGTTTTAAAGCTGAAGAGCCAGCACTGGCTGTTTCTGCAGATGTTTCTGTGGTCATGTGGCAGGCATGACTAGACACCAGAGCACATGGAACGCTGTTTACCTTCCCACCCAAGTGGCCCCTGTTTATCTACTTGCAATTTCTTGCTTTCGAACTGAAATGTAGCTGCAGGAAAGTTCATTGGGTGGAAGAAGGAGATGTCATGCACACAACAATTGTAGGCATGCAGTCTACAGGAAAATATGCTGAATCTGTTACATGCTTTTAGGAATAGATGTGTATGAGAAAAGCTTTGTGTGTAAGTGACTGAACTGCATCTGGTTATATCCTGAGTGAAATCAGTCTGGCTGCACATTTCTATAACTTCTAGCAGGTGGTCAAACCGTATTACTCTTGGCTTTTAGAACAGCTTTCACTTTTTTTAAAAAAAATGCTCTCCTTTTATTTGATGGTTGCCTTTTTAAAAATATATATAATTTAATTATATATAGATTTGGAGATTATAATGGGTGAAAAAGAAATTTATAAATAGTTACATTGAATTTTAGTTCAAAGAAGGAAGGAAGGAAAAGAAAAGAAAAGCCTTCTTTCAAACATACCAGTTCAAAAGAGAAGAATGGATGAATAAATCTAACAATAATTAATGTTCTCAAAGAAATATACAATGTTACAATTTGTACATTAAAAAAGAGAAACATGTTAGAAATAAAATACTCAGCTTTGACTAGTTAATGTTTATTTAATAATACTCTAAAGAGACTGTATCTGCCAAATCAGTGGTCGTTTGATCCTTTTATTATAAAGTTACAGAGGGGAAAACTAATACACTGGTGTTAAACGACTCACTATAAAATGAGATACTAAAAGACATATTTCTTTCTCCAAGCCAAAAAAAAAAAAAAAAAAAGGAAAAGCATTGGAAGGGCTGCTATCAATTCTCTCAAGGTCAACCACAACAACTTTCAAATATGTGGACTCCTTCTCCTCCCAAGAGCCATGTTTAGTAGTGTACAACTTTGTATTTTTAGACACAGATTTGCTCATCTCTAGTCATATTATACTACGTGCCTGCTACATATCTCATGACATTATAAAAAAATTATGCTCTTCTTCACTACATTATAATTGTCCTGTGATATGGGAAAGGAAAACTGCCCTAATGTGTGGATGGCCTCCAAACAGTTGGGAACCCTGTTTTTCCTGGTTCTGGATAACTAAAGCCACATAAGCCACGCCAGGGATTCTCAACCTGCAGCCAGTGGTTGGTTGTTCGGCAGAACCGGTAACAACATTATTTGGGGGGGGGGGATTGCTGGTGGTGGTGGTGGTGGAAAACCCCTGGGCAACCCGGTTTGGTCGCCTCTCCGGGCCCCCTCTGGAAGTGACTTCCAGGCAGCCAAAATGGCTGCCCAGAACTACGCATGCGTCAAACCTCTATTTGACGCATGCGCAGTAAAATATTAGAACTGTGCATGTGTCAAATAGAGGCAGCATGTGTCAAATAGAGGTAGAATTCCAGGCAGCCAAAATGGCTGCCCAGAAAGGAAGTGCGGTGCATCCAAAAGCTGCAGCGGCAGCCTTTCCGCACCACTGCATTGTGCCGTCGTGCCGCTGTTTTTCCTGCCTGCCTGCTTCTGGTAAATTTTCCTGGGTTTTTTGTTTGGGCTGCGTGGGTTGAGGGGTGTGTGTGTGTGTGTGTTTAGTTTTTTAATTATTTTTTCCTTTGGCCCTCCCCACAACATCATGATGTCATGATGTTGGCTCCGCCCATGACATCATGACATCATGATGTTGGCCCCACCCACAACATCCATGAAGTCACTGTGGGGTAGTAAAATTTTTGACATCCCCACCACTGCCTGCAGCCCATGGGACAGATGTGGCCCATGGCACCATTTCATGTACCACCACCACTACACCAGGAAGTGCCATGTGGTGGAGGAAGGGCAAAATGGCCGTCTAGCCCCTTGAAGCTGTCTAAGGGAGCATGACTCGGCCCCCGGCTTAAAAAGGTTAATAACTCCTGTGCTACACTCTCTATATTAAGCAACAGTTTCAATATTTCTTGCTATTTGGTAATTTTAAGTGAACTTCCTCTGTTGCTGATAAGAAAGAGTATGAAGGTTTTGTATGTGTATCATAAGGGTGCATGTCCTCTGCCTTTGTACTAGGTTATACCTTCTGCTGGTGAAATAAAGTTTGTTTTCTTTCACCTCACTCTCTCCTTTGTTCCTCCAACCTTCACTGAGAGAACAAACCAGAACTTGGGAGATAAAATTTCTGGTTCTGGTGAACCAGCCAGGAATTTCTAGTTCAAGTCATCAATCCTGGACTGTGATGATCAACACTAGCATGCAACAGGTAAATTCACTTTATGACTGGCATTGAGTCACTGGTAGTAAAGTCTACTCTAGTACCATAGCAGGATAACCTGGCCAGACTGACAGCTAACGTATAAGGGACGTAAAATTTCTCCATTCAAAATCCACTTCTGTCAGTTCGCAGTGAAATAGCTGGGTCACATTCTAGGCCAGGGGTTCTCACTGTTTTATTCAACCATGGGCTGGGCCATGCCCCCTCAGACATCTGAGCGGGCTGGACTGGTAGTTCCCCCTGCTGTAATTGCTGCCATAAAACATGTCCATGGCTGTTGTAAAGGTGTTTTATGACTCATTTATGGTTGTAGTAAATGCGTTTATGATTACCTTAAACAAGTTAGTGGCTGAATCCAGCAGCAGTAGTGGCTGGAGCGAGGTCAGGGTCCAGATTACTTGGCCCTGTGGGCTGAATCTGGTCTATGGGCCATAGGTTGCAAAACCCCTGTTCTGTGCTTCAGCTCTAGAGAGAGTACTTTAGCACCTGTTTAGATATTGTGCTAGTTTAGCAGAGAAACAGAAAGATTTAGAAAAACTATTATTTTAACCAAACGTTTAAATATTTTGTATTAATTAATTTAAATGGCTTAGGACATTTAAAGAATGATCAAAGGAAGAAATGTTGGTCTTTTCTACTCAAGACAGAAAGAATCAGTCTAACCATAGCCACAGCATAAACAAACAAACAAACTGCAGGTATATTTTTGACTCATGCTAATTTGACTCCAACACAGTTACTTGTGATTTCAACTGGTGTAAACAATAAGATAATCGAGCCTGTCGTAACCATTTCATGTTTCCGTTTAATTCCACTCTTTGTTTGTTCTTGGCCTGTGTGAATACTTTATGCAACAAGGCACGTCCCTTGCTACTTTGTTCTTTTTTATATTCTTAGAACTCATGTAAAAAGCACTTATAGTTTTCCAGCAGAATAAAATTAAAAGAAATTTGTTATGTTTGTGCTTTTCATTTAACATTGGTTGGGACATCTGCCAAGCTAATATAGGCACTTCCCTGCACCCTGAAAAACCCAATTAGGAATTGTTCAGAGTTTGATTATCAGTCAGAAACATGCATACAGAATTATTCATTAGAGACCTACTGAGAGCAATGATAAAGCACCAGACAGCTGAATTATAGAGTCTGCCAGTACCTGCACTACAATATTACATTTGTTTCATAAAGGATGACTAACGAAATCTCTAAGATGTAATTTGGTGCCCACTGGAACTATACTTCATTATGGAAGATACTATTCTGACTCTACTTGAGAGGCCGGTGAGCATTTTACAACATGATGTTGTGCACAAATATAAACTGCTAGGTGACAAGATACATCACAGGCACATATAACAATGTGCTCAGCCAAACGTAGAGCACAACATTGTTTTTTGATTTTGCATTTGTTTTTCGGATATTTCACACCTGCAAGGAAGGTAAGAACTTGAGATCCCAACTCTTGGAGGAACATTTTGCTGAGAAAGGGGACCAGGTGGGAATAGGGAGAAGTAAAGGCAAGGATAGAGAAGCAACAGAAGAAAAGAGGCAGGTGGTACCTCTTTCTACTTATTTCTGTACTGTATTTATATTCCACTTTGTATACTTAGGGTGTGATCATATGGGGAAATACATAACATTTTGGACTGCTTGTGGAGTAAAGGTAAAGATAAAGGTCACCTTTGCTCAAAAGCCAGTCACATCTGATTCTAGGGGCTGGTGCTTATCTCCTTTTACAGCCAATCAGACAGCACTGCCTGCATCTGCAGGCATTTACGTGATCATGTGGCAGGCATGACTAAATGCCAAAGCTCATGGAACATTGTTACCTTTCCTGCCAAAGTGGTACCTATTTATCTACTTTCAATTTCTTGTTTTCATACTGGTAGTAGTTCAATGTTTCCTAGCAATCACATAGCATAGTGGAAATTGTGCTCCATTCAATCTCAGTCTGTGGCCAAGCTAGACTTTTTGTGGCTGGACTGGAGCAACTCTTCAATGGATGGAAGAATCACTATAAGGGAAAACATTATCTGCAAAATGATCCTTTTCAGTTCAATCAGTCATGTGGCTTTCCAGCAAACTGGTTACACAGTTACTTGCTTGCTTGCTTAATCTTTTATTTAGCACTGAACATTCTAACTCTAAAAAAAAACCCAACTCTACTAAGAACTATGTATATACTCAGACGTTACCTTAACAGTTCTTAGGTCCTTGGTTAGGTCTTGAACTGTTAATTTTATTACAGTTCTCAACTGTGAATCAAATGGTTGATTTATATTCAATAATAATAACAATAATCAAGCAATAGTGATGCCAAGTAGTAGCTCTATTAGGTAACACATACATTATCAGGTGATACCTCCTGCTCTTAGGTCCAGGACTAAGAGTGGCCAAGCAATGGGATTCCAAAGCACCAATTCAAACATCTGCTGGACCATGTTCTTCATCTTCATCTTCTTCATCATCATCATCATCATCATGTTAGAACTGTAGAGCTGGAATGAACCCAATGGATGATCAAATCCATCCCCTGTCAATAAGGCATGGTGGGGAATCAAACTCCCAACCTTAACTATCTAAACAACTGCAACTATTCCCATCATGTGTACAAATATATATAATAAATGGTTAAAATAATTATATTGAAGCAGCCCACTTCTGGTCAAAAATATTCTAATTATTTTAATATTTTAATTTGTTTTGAACATTACCTATATTTCATGTACATCTCTAATTTTAGATCATTTTGAAATGAATAAAGAAAGAACATTCTAAATTATTGTTTCTTGGGTATCTAAGCCAGGTTATTCATTTCTTTTATTTAAATATAAACAACCTTTATTGTAATATCTAAAGCAGAAACTGATTTTCCTCTGGAATTCTTTGATACATCCCAATAGCCAACATCTACTGTATTTGCTGATGTATAAGATGCATTGGGATATAAGACACACCCCATTTTATAGACATTTTAAGGGAAAAAATAATTTTGTACATTCTTCATGAATTTTCAAAATTAACTCCAAGATGGGGAGTGCGGCCAGCAGCTATAGGATGAGGGGATGGGCTTTAAAGGAGCCCTCTTTCCACTCCATCCCCCCACCCCACCCTGGCTGCTGGCAGCCAGTGGCTGTGAGATGGCTGTGAGATGGGGGTAGCCCATTTTTTTGTGGGATGGAAAGAGGGGTTCTTTGAAATCTGTTTTCCCCTGGCTGCTGGCAGCCTATGACTGTGGAGTGGGGGGAGAGAACAGACTTCAAAGGAGCCCTCTTTCCACCCCATTCCACACCCCCAAAACAGGCCTCCCACATCCCACAGCCACTGGCCACCTGTAGGGGAAATGGAGTGGGGAGAGCACTCAATTAAAGTCCATTTTGGGGTGGAAAGAGGGCTACTTTGAAGTCTGTTTTCCCCTGGCTGCTGGCAGCTAATGGCTGTGGGATGGGGGGATGGACTTCAAAGGAGCCCTCTTTCCACCCCATTTAACCCTCCCTGAAAACAGGCTCCCCCATCCCACAGCCACTGGCTGACAGCAGCCAGGGCAGGATAATGCAGTGGAAAGAGGGCTCCTTTAAAGCCCATCCCCCCCCCCAGGCTGCTACCAGCCAAAGGCTGTGGGCTCAGAGGGGGGAGGGGGGAAACAGACTTCAAAGGAGCGCTCTTCCCACCCCATTCAACCATCACAGAAAACTGGCTTTTCCCCAACCCACATCCACTGGCCATCAACAGCAGGAGCAGGGGGAATGGGGTGGAAAGAGGGCTCCTTTAAAACTGCTGGATTCCACAGCTGCTGGCTACCAGCAGCTGGAGAGGGTGGAAAGGGGCGAGAGGGCTCCTTTGAAGCCACCTGCTGTTGTGATCCAGCCCTCCTCTGACTCCAAAGAGGATCTAAATCAGGGGACTCTCCCTATGCCCAGCTCAGTTCTGCCTTCAACCGAGCTCAAGGATGCACTGATCCAGGAATCTCAGCCTACGTCTGGCCCAAGTCTGTTTTCCCCAGCAGCTGACCTGTCAGATCAGGAGTCTGGCTCTGACATGATCAGCCCTCAGTCAGGGAGAGGTTCAGGAAATAGCTACACCTGAGATGCAGGCAGGCTAGAGCAAAGCACCAAAGAAGGCTCCCAGCTGATACTCATTAGCTGGGAGGCTTATAAGCAAGCTTCTTACAGGCTGCCAGTGTCAGTACAACTCTTGTACAAAGACCAACATCCTACTTGGCTCCAAACTGCCTGCCTAGACTCTGACCTGCCTGCTGTGACCCTGACTTCTCTGCCAACCCTGACAATGCCCCTGGAATAGACTATACTGTCCATGCCAAGACATTTCCATTCAGTGGCTGCTTACCTAGCTTGACTCAGACCTTGACTCTTCCCTGCAACCTTTGCTTTTCCAAGGCGTTTCATTCTGTCAGACTGGAGTTAGTGTTCCATAACAAGCATGGTAGGTAAGTGAGTGGTGCCTTTGCTCATAAGTTCCCTCGGCAGGTATCTATTCTGCTTTGGTGCCATCTCTTGTGGGTATTTTCCCCAGTGGGATCACCATTGGGGGCAATGACACCCACCCACAAATGGCTTTGTATAAAGACAATTTCTTTGAAAAATTGTACTGCATTCATTCAACAGACTCCCTCATCAGATAGATGTTCCTATGGGATTCAGTGATCTCCTATCAGCAGTGGCAGCTGTTTGCTTCATGAGTTCTGGTCACTAATTAGGATTCCAAGCAAAATAGTCTCTCAGGACCTTCAGCAGCTGTAGCTTTTGTTGCAGAAGTCAGTCAAACCTGCTTTCACAGGCCAAGTGGAAATGCACCAAAGTGGGGTTGTTAAGTCAGCAGCTTCTCATTCCCTGAGATTTCAGAGCCAAAATTTGAGACCAGCCAGTAGATGGACTCAAGTGGTGCTACATGATGTACAACTGTATGTGACCATCACAAAACAATATTATTATTATTATTATTATTATTATTATTATTATTATTATTATTATTATTATTATTATTATTATTATTATTATTATTATTATTATTATTATTATTATTATTATTATTATTATTATATGCCGCCCTACTCAGCAAAAACCGACTCAGGGCAGCTCACAACACACAATCAAACACAATGCAACAATTCAATAGAACAATACAATGTCACAATACAATGAAATATCATACTTCAATAATTCAAACAATAGAATATCATAAAATACAGTACAGTAAGATAAAACCCCAATATACGTCATAAAGTTACAAAAATATTACAAAAACCATAGGAACGTTACACAATCTTACAAAGAAGAAAAAGTTACAAAAAGGCATCCCCACCCACTCACCCTGGATCCTACCCATTAAGCTGGTGGCCACCAACCGAGTACTCCCCTTCCTTCTGTCCAAGGGAAAGGAGAAGGGCAATGTGTCCATCTGACATGTAGGTGCTGCCACAAAACCCCAGCCTAGAAAAAGTCTAGCAAAAATAACAGTCAGACTGGCTGGAGGAGGCTGGTGCTGGAATCAGCTGGGGCCTGGTGGTTTTTTTCTCCTAGAACTGCACCCGGCTTTTTCACTCCTGGCCTCAGAGGGTGGGGCTGGAATCAGCTGGGCCCTGATGTTTCTTCCTCTGAGAAGTGCACCCGGCTTTTTCACTCCTAGCCTCGGAGAAGTGCTTGCGTGTTCGATGCAAAATCTCCTACACAGATATCAGTGTGCTATTCAGCACTCATACAAACACTTTTTTTGCTGAGTTACTGAACCTCCGCACCATCCTGGGGCTGAGAGAAACTATACACCCAGGCCTGAAAGTCCCCTCCAGGCCCCGTCATCTCGGCTCAGAGGCCGATAAAAGTTTGTCAGCTGTGGGAGGTGAGAGGATGCTCCCGCCCTCCCTCTGGGCCCCACCATCTCACCCGGAGGAGAAGATGTCCAGCTGCACATGGTGAGGCAACACTCCCGCTCCCTCCGGGCCCCATCATCTCAGCTCGGAGGCCGATAAAGTTCGATGGCTGTGGGCGGTGAGAGGACGCTTCCTCCCTCCCTCCGGGCCCCACCATCTCGCCCAGAGGAGAAGACTGCCATTATTTGGCACATTTCATTGTAGCAGCTACCACCGCCAGAAACATCTGCGGCCGGGCGGAGAGGCCGTCGTCGTCATGGGACACTCTCCCCCTGTCCCTGGGGGCTCCACACTGGCCAGGGCTTAAAAGCCACTACGGCGGCAGGACTTTTCAAGCAGCCACTGCCACCAGAAACACCTGTGGCTGGGAGGAGCAGTTTGTCAACAGTCTGTGATTTGTTGCAGGATTTATAACTGTTTTTTTTTTTGCTTAGTTTTCTGCTTTTGTAATTTTTTTGTGTAAACTGAATTGATATTTGGAATTTTTGATTGTTGCTTCAAATTGTTGCCTATTGAATTCTGATGCTGTAATGATTTTTTTAGGATGTCCTGATATTTTGTAATTGCAATTGTTACTAGGGATGTATTTTGATATATTTTGTGATGTTATTCCTGCTATGCGAGATTTGTAATTTACTATGTGATATTTGTAATTGCTTTTATGTTATGGAATGTGCTATGTAATTGTAACTGTTTCTTCTGTAAGCCACCCAGAGTCGCTGTGCGAGTGGGGAAGTATATAAGTCGAAATACAAATACAAAATACCACAAGCTCAACAATAAAAGTCTTATCTCCTTTAGTACAGCTCACCTGAAATTCCCCTCTTCCCTCCACCATGAGACCCAGAAAATAACAGCAATTCCCAGTTTCCCTATGACTTCGAAACATAGGAACCCTAGGAAAAGGGGGAGAAGCAGGATGTAGACCTTACAGAACTCACAGTATAATGATCTTGATGCAGTACCAAGAGCACCTTCAGTTGCCAGGAGGAGAAAGAGCTCATGTGTTCTTGCTAGTAAGATAAAGTATTCAAAATACTATTCAGACACTTTCCTTTCCTTTTTAGCAGTTGTAGATTAATGGAGAAATGTGGAATGAGGTGGAGAAGGAACGCAGGTTGGAAACCTGTCCATAATGAAAAAAAGAAGGTTTTAACTTTCTATCTTTGGAGAAGAACTCTACTGCCACTAGCTTGACTGAGCCAACTGAAAAACCATGCAAGATAAGATGTTAGGGACCAGTATGACCCCCACAAAATTCTACTTAACATTAGTAGCCACTCATCATGTCTACAAATACTTAGCTCAGAACTTATTCAGTTCCCTTTAGGGGTCTTTCAAATACCACGTGACCTAAAATAGGCCACTTTTTAACACACACCCAACCCCCTCTGTGACTTTCCGTGACCTTTGACAGACCCTCCCCCTCTAAATCACATGATTTCTAAATTTTCCCTGAAGAGAAGTGGCAGGAGCTTGGCTGACCCATGCTTTGAAGATAGATCTATGGCCAGCTGGATGTGAAAAGCATCCAGTCCAGCCGGGGAGGGAAGCAGGAACAGCTATGTGGCCCCGGTCGGCTTTAAAGTCAGTGCTGCCACCATCATTGCCATCGATGCTCCCCAGGCTAGCCCGGCTGGGGAGGAAAGCAGGAACAGCTGCACAGCCCTAGTCGGCTTTAAAGCTGCCTGGGGTCATGCAGCTGTTCCTGATTCCCTCCCCCGCCATCACCACCAACTTTTTGATAATTTTGGAGTCATGTGACTTCACGCCAAACCCCCTCCCACCTGTGACTTTCTATGACTTTTGGTTGACCCCCTCCCCCCCTAAAATGGTCATATGGTATTTGAAAGTCCCCTTATGTAAGAAGTGTGCTACATTCCCTGAAAGCTTGTGCCATACAAAATCTGAAAAAAAAATCTTGCAAAAATTTCTGCCACTGATATCACTACAGACATCCATACCAAAATTGTCAATTATCCTGTTGCAAGAGTTCCCACTGTATTTTCCAGTCAGCTCAATTTCCACTGGAACACCGACCCACCTTATTAACACCACCCTCTTTCCCACCCCTTCCCTTACTCATTTTGAAAACATTAATTATTTTTTAGAAGTGACATAGTACTTCTCATATAGCACTACATTTAACAAACATAGGTGGGTTTTTTTTAAAAAAAGAAACATATCTTCATCTGAGGGGAATTATCCCACTCTATTGGAGGTTTGAGCATCACCATAGGATGGACTGAGATAAACAATCATGCATGCCAGCTGAACTGGTATGAAATAAACCACCCCCTCTGCTTAAACAAAAAGAAACAAATGCCAATGGGGGAAAAGACTTGGCTTTCTCACATTTAATTTTACATTGTGAAGCTGCTGGTAAATATCTCAGTTTTAACCATGCCAATTCTTGACATAAATGTGGGTAAACTGCAATGTAATCACACTTTGCATTGTACTTTAGATCCTGGTTCAAAGGACATCTTGCTAACATGATGGCAGCAAATCTCTCATTACTCTTTAAAATTAGATCCTAATTTCAGCCCATTTTAAGCTTGATTTTATGCAAAGGGCTTTAACTTCCAGAATACTGACCTCCTTGTGAATCATGATAAAAATTAAAATTGATAGAAGAACAAATTTCACAAGCATTTCTAATGTGATAATTTAAATACTTGTGATATCATCCTCTGACTGAGGGTTAAAAACTAAACCAGCTCATTAGCAATAAAATGTGAACTGTTATAAATGATGAACCACTTTGAAGGATGTACACGTACCTGGTAGAAGGAAGCATTAAAAACCAAATATTCCATTTACTGGATCTTCTTTATTCCAAGGTCAGAAAATACTTGCAGAGATTTGCCCTTGGTCATCACATGACTATCCAAGATGGCACTGTGGAGCTGGTGCTGAAAAGTCATGCAAACATCAGCTGTGTTGCAAGAGCAAACTAAGTATGATGATAATTGCCAGATGAGGGGCTATAGAAATACCAGTTGTGGGATAACCTGAGTGGCTTCAAGACCATAGAGATGGATAGAAAGGATGTGCTTTGTTCATTCTTCCCCTGCCATGGTCTGGATCAGTGGTCAGCAAACTTGGCTTTCCAGATGTTCTTGAAATTCAATTCCCGGAAGCCCTGATCAGCAGGTGTATTGACTTGGGCTTCTGGTAATTGAAGTCCAAGAACACTTGGAGAGCCAGGTTTGCCGACCCCTGGTCTGGAGGAAGGTCAAGTTTCCAGAGTAGTTGTTTGTGTCAACACATGTTTCTGTAGACCTCTGTAGTAAATTCCATGTCAGTGTAGTCAGCAACTTCAGAGAGATTATAATGAAGACCATGGCAGAGGAACAAAGGGAAAGAACATGGAAAAGTTACTTTTTTGGACAACAACTTCTGTTTTCCCTTGGCTAGTTTGGCCAGTCCTAACTATTTCAAGGAATTTTCCCAAGCTATGGAAACAGATTAATTCCTCCTTCATCTATCTATGGTTTTCTTTGCCTTCCTTAGAGATGCTATTTGCTTCTGCTCTGGACTTTCAGGGTATCATTCTCTCTCTCAATCTCTCTCCTGCCTATGTGTGCATCCACACATGCACACAAATCTCTCTTCCATGGCCCTGAAACTTCTAAGCTTCCTTTCTTGTTGTGCAAAGGAGCCAGACTGATGTAAATCACAACAATAGATAGTGGGGGTCTTCACCGTGCTAACATTACATTTTAAAAGTGGTCCTTTACTTGTGAGATAGAAAAATGATTATTATGATGCAAAGGTTTTCTCCTTATTAAAAGAAGGGCCCATTAAATTAATGTCTTGGAATTTAGCATCTGTAATCCACCTGAGATGATGAATCTAATCAAGTGGTTTGGTGAAGTTCTGAGTAGCAGTTCAAAATTGTTACAATTTTCCTGGTCTATTAAAGCCCATGGCAGCCTCTACAAGAAAAAAAAAATCAGTATGAGTGACTTGTTCCAATCAGTAAGCAGAACTATTTTATGTATTGATGGGTTGAGGCTTAAAACCTTTTAAAAAAACATCTTGAAATGATATCATATGTGCCATGACTTAATCCCAAGTGTTACATAGGTTCAACTTGCAAGAAAGTAGATTCAAATGCAATTTGGTGGGATTGCAAATGTGGCAACATTATACCTTTTCTTTTAAAAAGCAGAGAATTGTCAGGATCATAAACTTGCTGGTTGAGGATTAGACAGTGGGAAGGGGCCCTTTCCTTTGCTGGGTGAACTATGGAGTTTGGCACATAAACGTTTTTCAGATGGCACTACAATAAAACTGACTGACTGATGACACCTGGGTCATGTCTCAGGGGGAGTTTTCGAGCAATATATTAAGTAAGTGGCAGACTCTTCATAATGCTATTTAGGACCAGAGTGTAGGGGGCATCTTTCCTGGTCTTTGGCCTCATCTAGTAAAAGTAAAAGTAAAGGCCACCCTTGCTCCAAAGCCAGTCATATCCAATTCTAGGGTTCAGTACTCATCTCTGTTTCATAACCAAAGAGCCAGTGCTGTCTGCTTCTGCAAACATTTCTCTGGCCATGTGGCAGGCATGACTAGACCCTGGCACACACGGAATGCTGTTTACCTTCCCACTCTATTTATCTACTTGCAATTTCTTGCTTTCGAACTGCTAGGTTGGCAGGAGCTGGACAAAAACGGGAGCTCATTCTGTCCTGCAGTATTCGGGGGAACATATAACACATAAAGGGTAGTGCTCTAGCCCTTCACTTTTATTCACCCTCTTTTCTGGTCTTACATGTGGAGAGGGACGAGTTTGAGAAGGGACTACTGTTGATGTTATTGACAGGGGCTCTCAATGTTAGTTAGTACTCTGAAAAATCAAATCAAATTCCCTACTCTGGAGATGACCTGCAGATTATGAAATATCTCTTTCTTCAAATTTTATGCTTTCCATGCGTAACAGACTAACATAAATGACCATGGAGGTTGCTGACTCTCACCTACCCAAGGTGTGTTTACTATAATACACAACACCTGAACAAAGCTTGAAGAAGAGGTGTAGGTTATTAGCTGGAAAAGTCATAAACAAGCACAGTTTATGACATCAGGTTTGACAACTGAACAGATCTTATAAGGCATCAGAATTGCTTTCAGTTCCCTGACTTGTGCAGCTTGAGCTAAATCTGAGATTTAATTCTGGTCCTAGACTAGCAGATTTTTAAAATAACTTGAAAATACACACAAAGTACTTAAATACTTTCCTGCAATAATCAATCTAAATATTGAAAAACTATTTATGCTTTTTAATTTTAAATGTTTCTGTTAAGTCTTAAGAGCTATCCACCAGTGAAACCATCTGCTGTCCCCTCCTCTTTCCATAACCAGAAAACTTACCTATATACACATATGAATCTGTTAGAAGGAAACCCAAGGGATTTGTGGTCTATTGCCCCTAATATCTTGGCTCCAGAGTTTCAGATGGCTGCCTCACCCATCAACTGTAGGACAGATGATTCTGAAGGATCCAAGACATTCATCCTGCAAGAGGAGGACTTGGGGATGAGAGAACGGAGATAGGAGATAACATTTGAGAGAAGAAATTGAGAAGTTAAGGGGTTAGAAAAATAATTGGAAGAGCTAGTAGGGGTGGTGGAGGAGTGGAGTGAGAAAAACAAGCCAGGAGAACAGGAGTTGGTGGAGAAAACTTCTCCCACCTAATCCACCGAAGAGAAGACAAGGTGCCCCAAAATGGTAGGAGAGATAGGCACTTGTGTTTAAACAAGAACTATGGACTGGGGAGTGGGTATGGATGAAGTATCCTTAGAAGTGGCTGAATGGCAAGTAAGAGAGTGGACAGCAGTGAAACTCTCATACTAGAGGAAGAGATAAAGATGTAAGCACTGGAGGAAATCAAACCCCAGAAGCTCCAGGAGAAGATCTGACTCATAACTTCAGCCTCAAGGGACTAAATGCCCAGCCACCTGTCCCTACTGCTGGAAGCATGTAAATTTGGTACAAAGGATTTTGCTGATATAGTGGGACCTCCTGGTCTGCTATAGAAGCCATAGGGTGTAGCAAGGAACTAACAATCTGAAAAGTTACTAGGAGTGTTGTTATTAAATCACCATCAGTTCACTGCTAATAAGTTCTGGTTGCACTGCAAGACTCTGTGTTCAAGATGGAAGAAAGCAGGCGGGCTACAATGTCAAAGCACTGAGAAGTTAATGCTGAACTTCTGACTCACACACTACATAAATAAAAATTCTGTGAAGGCAACTCCACTTTTATCAGATCTTCACATGCCATGTACCTCTTTATATGAGTAATATATTTATGGACTTTGACTGTGGTATGGAGATAATGGGTTTCCATCTTCTCCATGGCTCTTCCATTCTGCATTTATGCCAAGTTTGTGTAATACACAATGTGTTCTCTCCATGCCAGTGAGGTGGGGGGAAGTGCATAGCTGTAGGCAGGAGGAGACCAGAATAGTACTGCCCCAAGATGCTGTCATGGAGCTCAACTCATGAGTTTGATAAGTGATGGGATATGTGCTGAATGAAAAGTCCCAGCTTCAGCAGTTCCATGAAGTCTAGTGCCACTGGTTCAAAGACCAAGAGCTGAGGCCCAGGTGCTTGTTGAACTCTGGGCAAACATAGTCAGTGGGTGGCTGAGAGCTGCCATTTTTGCAAGCCACAATTCCTATAGAATGGTCGCAAATGAATGGTAAATTAAAATGCTTCTGTGAAGCCTCTATATGTGCTTCTGACAATCTGTTGGAATCCTGGAAGAAAGAGAAAGTCAGAACATACAGTGTTGGAGCATTCCTCTTCATTCTGTTATTTTAGCCATTTTGGAGTACTCCTTACGGTGCCAAATATCAGTCATATGGAATTGTTGGGTTGAAACTAAGATACTTTCCAGATGATACAGTTCTGGAGGTGGATGAAGTGGTTCTTCCACTGGAAATACTGAGTAGATGTCATTAAGAGGCTCAGGAACTCAGAAAGCTGTAGGCATTTCCCTTGCCTTCTATGAAGTCTATTCCATAGTTCCAAAACTGTTTGAACAAGAAAAATAGTTTCAAGGGGGGGAAAAAAGAAGTTCAGAAATGTATAGACAGAAATGAAGGAGTGAAGCAGTCAAAAAGTCATTAGTTATTAATTCAAAATAGGAAGACATTCTTACATCATCTGATGAGAAATGACTTTAACTGCCCAAATTCCTGTTTATGATTTCTTCTTTATTAAACAAAGAATGTATTTTAATAAATACTTAATAATATATAATAGATATTTCTAAGCACAATATGAAAGCAAGCCATCACAATAAATTTGGAGCATCTTCTGCATAAGGATCCATGATACAGTCAAACCTCGCATAAAGAGCACTTTGGTTAAAGAGTAACTCACTTAAAGAGCAAAATTTTCTCTGAATGTTCGCTTCGCTTAACAAATAAAACCAACCAAAAACTTGCTTAACAAATAAATCGGGATTCGCAATCCCCCCCCCCCACAATTGGTCACTTACAATGGTGTTTTGCTTAAAGAGCAAACTTGCTTAAAGAGCAATCCTGTGGAACACATTATGCTCTTTAAGCGAGGTACAACTGTATACTCTTCGGCAGCTTCTGTTCATTTCATGTGCATACATATACAGTAAATCCTCACATAAAAAGGGAGTCACTTAGAGAGTAACTCGCTTAAAGAGCAGAATTTTCTCTGAATGTTCGCTTCGTTTAATGAATAAAACCAAACAAAGACTCGCTTAACAAATAAATTGGGGTTCACAATCCCCCCCACAATTGGTCACTTACAATTGTGTTTCGCTTAAAGAGCAAACTCGCTTAAAGAGCAATCCTGTGGAACACATTATGCTCTTTAAGCGAGGTACAACTGTATACTCTTCGGCAGAAAAGAAAGGCCTTTTCCGGTGTGATTTTATCAGCAAAATACCTAGGACCAATTTCTTATTGTCATCTACCTGTAATTCAAATAATATTTGTAACACAAAAGAACGATCAGGTCACTTGACCAAATACAAAGAAAATTACAGTATATCTGTATGTGTAACATAACATGGCCCACATGATGTCTCTGCACAGGTAGCATCCTTAAATCGAAGTGAAGTGGATATATAAGAGAAAAATTAGAAATGGGAGAAGGCAGATACAGGGCTCAGCAGGGTCAGCCTCACCATTAAGCAAAGCAAGGCAGCTGCCTCAAAGCAGAATATTCGGGCCATTACAGAAGGAGAACAAATTGCTAGTTGTTTAAAATATCCATTTAGCCTTTTATTTTTCTACAAGTAGAAGTGCTGGTGAGACTTCCAGCCTTGTTTGCCTTAATAAGCTGGACAATTCTAAAGCTCAGTTCATGTTAACTTTTGACCAGGCAGCATGATTTGCTGCTTTGCCTCAGCCAGTAAAATGTCTAGGGCTGGCCCTGACTCTCAGTTTACAGAACGATCCAGGCTTGCTTCACTTACCTAGAAAGGCTGGCAGTAATAAGTTTCAGTTCCTGAAAATTCACATAAAGCAGTGGGGGCGGAGGATGAAGTTCATGGATGAGTTAACATAACCGCTGCAGCTGTGTTTTAATTCCAGGGAGGAAGATATATATCTTCTACATATTTTCAGTAGGTTAAAATAAATGCTCAACAGCCGAAACGGTAACCTTAGAATTGCTTTCAACAACAGAAAATGACGAGGTGTTGCATATCATAGCAGGAGTTCTGTGGAAAGAAAAGTTCAAAACGTTGTGTTGGAAGAGTTTGTGTTACAAGGATTCAGTTTGGTGGGAGGAGGAGGAGGAGGGGAAGGAGACTGTTGGCCATATGTAATGCACTATCACGGCCAAGTCACAGTCATTGATCTCTATACCTCTACAATTTGAAGACGGGATAACACTTTCAGATGAATGTTTTTCCCCCTCCTGATTATGGAAAATAAGCTCTTTGCATAGTGCAAGTTAGTCCTTCCACTCCTCTCATTCCCTAAGAAACATATCTGACCACACCATGTCCTGGGATCTCTGGAGGTGATTGTGGTGGTGGTTGTGGCAGGGTGGTGGTGGCTTTGCCTCTAGAAATGACCTGCCATTTTTAGAATCCGTACTTCCTGCTTTGCTCATTTCAAGAGTTGTTCAGCTAGAACCTTGTATTGCTTGATGTCAGTGCTGGCAAAGTGGTGATTAATTCTCCAGCTGCTGTGCAGAGCTTTAAATAATCTGAAGGTGGTGGAATATACATACATATGCAACCGAGAGAGAGAGAGAGAGTTCATAGATATGAACTGATTAAAAGCAAAGCCTTGTCATGGAGATTCAAGTTGGAGAGAGACTTCCCTCACACACTATTCAGTGACAGCATACGTAAGTGGGTCACTAGAGTGGGTGGTGTGTGTGTGTGTGTGTGTGTGTGAGTGAGTATATTAACACACACATATATTAACATGTATTTTAAAGACATGCTATACATATTAATGATGTCTTACTGTGTGCCTGTCACCTGAGAGAAAGTCTCCCTATCCTCAGAGTTATTGTTAAAAATAATGCCATTAGACTTGCTAGTAGGGGATGGATCTTGCAGGCAGAGATATTGGAATTATGTTTCTAGATCCCTGACCTGGAATTGGTGTCAGCAGTTATTGGCCCATAGGATCATTTAAGTACTGCTTTGTCTTGCAGGTACCCTATTGCCTAAGCTGTCATGCAGCCATAAACGTCCAAAGAGAAGGGGTGGGGGGATGAGCTGCCTACAATAAAATCTGGCACAAAAATACTTCTGAGATATTGCTTTTTAAAAAAGAAATATTTAAAAAAACCAACAACCTTCTAGCAAAGTTTGGAGAAAATACCATAAAATAAAGTATTTTTAAAAAAATATTCATAATATCTAGCATTCTCTTTAGCATTCATTTTTGCCTCTGCAACCAAGTTTGTTATCATTTTGTGAGAAGAGTAATGATTGCATTAAAAGCTATCCATAATCTGTCATCTCTGCTGTAAAAGTAAGGATGGAAATGTGCACTATAATAAAAATGGTGACATTGTCCCAGTGAGAAGGTAGTCAATTGGCTACCTGAAGCAAAGCAGCAAATTATGTCCCAGCTCACCGGAGTCAAATTGTACAATATCAAAAGCTAGCCAAGTTATTTGGGCAAATGGAGCAGAAGCGCCTCAAGCCCCTTTCTCCATCCTCCCTTCTTGACTGGGAATATGCAATAATATTAGAGTAGCTATTTAAAAATATAGGAATCCAAACCTCCTGTCCAAGGTGCCTGCCTCACATTGCCTAACAATAGGGCTGGTCTGGGGAAACTATAAGTCTTAGTAAATGCCATTCATATTGTATATTAGAGAAATATATCCCTCTGCACGAAGCCATGCTTTCATGGCATTTCACTGACAGCTCATACCTCCTGGACAGTGGCCTTTCAGCTAGTATGCTAAAGTTAGTCTAAAAATTGTTACAAACAATCTTAAGCACATCTGTGGCTTCAGGCTAAGCATTTCATGATTGACCCAAACTATAAAAGGCCTTTTGGTGTTCTTTAGCCCTGCAAATGTTAATTCTCCAAAATCAAGGATGAGCCACTGAGAGGCACTAAAGAAATTGTTTCACGCCCCTCCAGGCACCAATACTCTTTCTGAAACTAAAAACCTCAAATAAATATTTGGAAACTCTGCAGAGCAGACAGACATTGCTGTAGAAAGTTGAAAATTCCCTAAGAGTGGCTTTAACCAGCACAGGGATGTGAGGATAAGACTGTAGAAGTTGTCTCTGGGGGAAATAGTGCTTCGTAAGATGCCATTTCGGTGACACACCAATGACTTTATGCAAATGGCACTGGCATGTTAAAGTTTTTGCAGGACACTTTTGGGACGCTGTACACAACTTACTTGTGGATTCATTGCTCCTCAATAATGCAGTAGTTTCTGATGCATGCCACTAAAACATTTATATCCACCATCATGTATGTTGTATAAATATTTATTATGATAAATTATTAAAAAGATCACATAAATATTGATTATTATAGCTGCACAATTCCCCCCCTCTGTGTGTGTGTGAGTGAGAGAGAAAGCAATTTGTTCACTATTGCAGGAAGTATCGGTACACATCCTTATTCAAACAGTGGCTTATTTTGCGAGGAGTTCACATAAGCTCTAAAGCTACTATTTCTGTTATTTAAAAATACGCTACACATTATATGATACACATTTCAAGACGCTCCTGTGTATATTTTGCCCTTCTACGTGTAATAGTAGGTGACAGAAACTCAGAAAGATTGCAGATTATTACAGGCAAGCTAAGGAAGAGGATTCTGAAAAGCTGTATATTTATTCATAGTAATGTAGAATCTGAGATTAAAGGAAGCTTGCATGCTGGAACTGTTGCTTCAGAGCACATTTTTGCCCTGCCGGAGAATAATGGCAGTAGTTTTTAAAAGAAATATGTTGTTGTTGTTTTATGTCTTAGCATAGGCCTGGGGAACCACCAGATAGACTCCATCTGTCTACATCTTGCTATTTTTCTCCCTGCTAGGATGGCAATTTTTGTGAGAGAGGAAGAGCTGGACATAAATAGGCAGGAGGAACCATGAGAACCACAGATCACAACAACTAAAGCAGATGTGTGTGTTGGGGGTGGTGGTCTTTGAGCCCATGGGTTACTGTAAACCCAGCATCACAATTTAAAAAAAGTGAGATATGCACTTCTGGAAGCTCCAGAGTTGTGCGATTTTCATCCAAAACAAGTTACTGCTAGCTGTAGGAAGCTGTATTAGTATGCATGCTTGTCTGTCATTCTGCTTGATTACTCTTTACCTCATTTGCCTTGTGACATCTTGATCCCTGTATCTGGTGTATACAAACCACGCCTGGAAGTTTTATTCCTTTGTCTAAAGAAGTGGACTTGTTCCATGAAAGCTCACATGGATTAACAAAGTCTAGTTCCCCAGCATTCAACACCCTTGGTTACGCTTGCTAGGACTGATAACTTCAGCATGGCAACACTTGGCCCATTCCTGGCCCAGAGCAACCTTAACTGCATGACTGCTATTCAGCAACAGATCTTTGAAGTAGGTGCAATCAATGGCTTAATAGTTGTAGAGCTGCTGGAATGTATCACCAAATATTTTTCAATGTCCTAAGGTCAAATGGAAAACATGGAAATTTCTTGGTAATGGTACCCTTCAAGGAGGTGTTTCACAATCTTCCCCACTGCAGATAAAAATACAATCTCTAGTAATTGGGGTGAGTTTGCAAAACAGTATGAGATTTTAAAATGGGAAAACAACGTGCAAGTATAAAACTGCCTTGTGCAGAGAGAGGCAAAAGACAGAAGAGGAAAGCAGAAGGTAGGAGTTTAGGCTCATATTACCCATCCCTCCTGTGTGCAAACATTCCACAGTGGTGCACCAGTCTTCTGCCTCACAAACAGAGTTGTCATGCTTCCCTCTCCCTCCTTCCCATTCTAATATGTTATGCAAAAAAGCAAGATTAATGGCATTAGCAGCAAAATTGTAATGGCTGTTACTTTGTCTGGTGAGCAGCTCAGAGAAGGTGATAATGAGATTAACATCCAGAGGACCTGGTTTGTGTTGCAATGTATTTAATTACAACTTTGACACCACGTTACAGTTTGGCTAAAGAGGTCACTATTTGTTTACCTGCAGAAACAATCATACATGCATTTGTAAAGATTTACTAGGTGTGTTGTAATTTTTGAAAATACACATTATAAAGTTTATACTGAATTTATTTAAACCGCTGGTTTCATAGATATCTGGTCTGGTAAATTCTGTTTTAAAAAAACACAGGGAGGCATAATTTGCTAGAAACTGCTTGGCTCATAAGCTCCTTGGGAATGTCACCCATGTGCCCTTCTTCATCACTTCAGTGGTTTTATACAACAGAACCTCCAAGTAGATTGTGCTCTAAAACAAGACTATATATGTTACAGTTAAAACACCTTTTTTTAAAAGTTAAAATTAGTTTTCCCTAGTCAAAACTAGTTTTTACTAAACTTATTTGCTTAAACAAGAATTAACTGCCAATGAAAATCCATTTCTAGTTAAAATGGGTTTTCCCTAGTCAAAACTAGTTGTTGCTGAACACTTTAGTTAAAACTAGAATTTCCTAGTAATGAATATGTTTAAGTGAAAACCCGTTTCTTTCCCTTAGTTAAAAATAGTTCTATCTGAACACCTTTGTTACAACTAGAGAGTTCCTCCGAGGTCTCTGGCCAGCACTGGAGCTGAAAATGCACGCTTGGGGGAGGCACACATTTTTGCCTGTAGTGAAGCACAGGGACCATGGAGGAAGGCGGCAACTGAATGGATACATTCCCCAGACTGCCCCGAAGACTGCAGGGGAAGAGGAGAGTATGCACATAGCAACAAAAACAGCCATGACAATGTTTTTTATGATGTCCTCCGAGGTCCCTGGCCAGTGCTGGAGCCGAAAATGCATAGTTGGGGGAGGCACACATTTCCATCTGTAGCGAAGTACAGGGACCTCGGAGGAAGGCAGCAACAGCAGAAATGGCCACAATGACATACTTTTAAAAAAACATTGTCATGGCTGTTTCTGCCGCTATGTGTGTACTCTCCTCTGCCCCTGCCATCTCCAGGGCAGTTCTTTTGAAGAAAATCCTGTAGAGCCACATGCTCCATTTCAGAGTGGGAGTACAGCCGGCCAGCTGGCAAGGGTGCATCAGGGACTTTCCTGCCGCCGCCGCCGCCGCAAGACCAACCCCGGACGCTCGGACGCTCTCCCCTGCCGGGCGGGCGGGGAGAATGAGGACCAACTGGATGAGGGCCAGCCAACTAAGGACGCCAGCTCCGCTAGTACCACCACAGCTTTACCACGGTCAGCCACTTCTCCGGATAAATGTATATTGTTACTAATTGAAATATGTAATTGAAATATGTATAAGGGATGAGTATTTTCCCTATTGCTCTGTACTGTATATCCTTGACTGTTCTTGTATTTCTTTGATTGTACCCTATTTATATATTTATTATTTTTATGAAGGATTTATTGACCACATTGATTGTATTATATGTGTTATATTGTATGTATATTATGTTTTTTGTAACATTGTTAGCCGCTCTGGGTTGCTTCGGCAAGGAGAGCGGCATATAAATTGAATTTAATAATAATAATAATAATAAAAGGGACCAGGTGTATCCCACAATCAAAAGGCCCACGTGGAAGCAGAGAGCCTGCTTCCTGTTCCTCAAAGACATGGCTAAAGTCCTTATACTCAGCCAGAAGGGTGACCTCCTCTGGAGTAGAGCATGAGTAAAGCAGCACCACTCCCCCCTCAGCATCCCCAGAGACACAAAAAATGGAGCTCCTGCATGCGCCAGTCGATCTGAGGATTGTGTTGGAACAGCCAATCCATCTGTAAGACCAGCAGGAATCATGGCATACTGGTCACATCAAGGGATAGGCGCTCCTTCCACTGTTGTACATAGAGGGTGTGCGGTGAAATTTCCTAGGTGACCAGACTGGCTATCAGCAGCCTACTGTGAATGGCTTTGACAGCGATGGCCTGTTCCTTTTCCCGTAAAGGGATTTGCTGTTGCACAGCAAAGTCATGGTCAATATATGATGGGAAAGCACCAGAATCAATAAGGGCATGAGCTAAAACCCACTTATCCCTTTGCAGGTGAATTCACACTGGAATCAACAAATGTCTCAGTCCTGGGAAACTAGAGTCTTGGGTAGAAGAGAGATATCCCAAACAGCAAGGCTCACACCTGCTTAGGGTTAGAGTTTAACAACCCTGACCGCTTGTTTTGGGCAAGACCTGGCATAGTGTCTAGTCCCTGCACAATACAGAAATAAATTCACCAAACATCGATGCTCCTTCTCTGCCAGCATGAGCTTGGGACGCACAGCTCCCAGATGCATTGGCTCAGAGATGGCTGGAGCAGGGTGTGAAGCAGGTGAAGCTGGCTTGGGTGGGGGCTGGAGCATGGTGTGTGAGCGAGACTTACAGGTGGCTTGACGACGGTCTTCCAAATGCCCATCAGTTCTGAGGCACAGGTCAATGAGGGCAACCAGAGTAGTGGGGTATTCCACCCTGACCACTTCATCTAAAACCATGGCCATGGGAGGCTGAAGATGCTGACATACCCTCCTTGGCCCTTCCACCGGTGGTTTTGGTTGGGGTACCATGATGTATTTGTGTGGTGACTTTTGTTTTTGTTGTTGTGGGAGTTCTCAAATGAGTGTTTTTGTCTTTTATAATGCTTTTTTGATACTGTGATTTGTGATGATGATGATATTGTTTGATTCTACTGTATTCTGTTGTACTATAACATTGTAATTATGAGATGTATTGTGACTAGATTGTATTGTGATTGTTGTTAGCCACTCTGAGTCGTAGCCAATTGGGCGTCATACAAGTCCAATCAATCAATCAATCAATCAATCAATCAATCAATCAATCAATCAATCAATCAATCAATCAATCAACCAACCAACCAACAATGTAGCAGTCTTCAAGTCTGCCACTGAATTTCTCAGGGACAGCCAATGGACACTTCCCAGGATGCAGTGCAGCCTGGCTGGCCCCAGCAACTATCTGAAGGAGGTTTACAGCCCCAGTAAGTTCTTGGAGCTGAGCCTGCAAATTCTGTGTTTGAGTAGTCAAGCTGTCCAGTGTGGCTTGTGCATGGTCCATGGTGGAAAAACTAAATTGCTTTGCTCACCTCCCTGTGTAGAGTGGTTGGTACAAAGTGTGCTGACCTACCCCAGTGGGAACGGTCACTACATAGCACTGCTACACAGATAATTTATTCAAGGAGAGTCCAAATAGCAATGTCCAAAGAGCAAGCATCTAGTCCAGAGGATGTCCAGGGGCATTGTCAGGGTTGGCAGGAAGGTCAGCGTCTAGGCAGGCAATATCAAGAGGTATCCAAAGTCAAGCAGGGCATTGGTCTTTGCAATGAAGAATTGTGCCAACACTGGAATTCTGCAACAAGTTTGCTTTAAAGCCTCCCAGCTAATCGCTATCAACTGGGAGCCTTCTCTGGTAACTAGTTCTGACTTGCTTGCATCGCAGGTGTAGCTCCTTTCTGCATCTTTCCCTGACTGAGGGCTGATCACTGTAAGAGTCGGACTTCTGATCTGACAGGTCATCTGCCTGGGGAAACAGAGTTGAGTCAGAAACAAGCTGAGATTCCTGGTTCAGGACATTCTCAGGTTTGGGTCCAGGCAGAACTGGGCTGGGCATAGGAAGCGCCTCCTGATCCAGGTCATCTTCAGAGTCTAATGAGGACTGGATCACAACACCACCCAAAGGGTTTACAACATTAAATGAGGATTTGAACTCCAGGTACAACCCTTTTCTGGACTATAGCCAATGTGTACAAGTGGAGTTGCCCACCACTTTTTCCTCTAAACATCACACACACATGTTTATGGGAGGTAAATAAGAGCCCAGTTGGTGCTGTGGCTAAGCTGCTGTATTGCAGCCAAAATGGCAGACATTGTAAATTCAATCTTGATGGGGGTCAAGATTGACTCAGCCTTCCATCCTTCCAAAGTACAACCCCCTCCCCCTTTAGATTCAACTGCTTCTGCAATTTCCTTGTGCACATTCTAATTTTATTTTCCTTTTCTCTCATTTGGGTCCTATAGATGCAAAAGAGTGTACACTTTAGTCGCATGTTGTATGTTTCACACATCCTACAGCTGCCTCCTACAGTTTGAACCTATGTTTTTTCTGGTTAAGAAGTGCCTGTTGTTGATAAAGGTGTGTGTATATTCCATGCCAACACAGGCCTGGGACACTGTCACACTGGGTACTTCCTTGGACAGTGTTGGATGTTGAAGTATTTCTGTTTCTGTTACACACCCACATTCAGCCCCTGTTCCAGCTGTGCTGAAAACAAAATGAAAGAAAAACATCTTACAGTATATTTTATTTCCTTGTACCTCCCTAGCCTCTGCACCCATGCTGAGAACTAAGTGATATGTTGAATTAACATTAATTTGATATTTTTTTAAATCTAGCCTTTTAAAAAAAAGAGAAAAAAGAGAGAAAAAATGAGGAAATTGGAATTACCCTATCAAATCCTCACCCAGCACTTTAAGTTAGATTAAAAGAAAACTAAGCAACTTGCCCAATGTGGTTTAATAAGCTTCCCACTTGGAATTTGAACCCAGGTCTCTCAGATCCAAACAGAACAGTCTATTCATGATACTTTTTCCTAGACAGCGCAAGAAAATCCACAGATTATATATAGAACACAGCACTACCTTTTAAAAAAACAAGTTAGCAGGCAGTAAAGTCCAACATATGTACATTTCTTTCATTGATTAGATTCTTTTATGTGGGGCACAACATGCTCAACCACAGATTTATGCACCTGACAATGCTTTCCGGGCACACCCTGGACATTATACATCTGCTTGCCCAGCAGAAGCCATTTCTTTTGTTAGGCATGTTTATTTTAATACGTTGGAAGTCCAAGGCATCTTGATTATTAAGCTGCAGAGACCTGGCATTTACTGTCGTACAATCAGAGCTAATTGCCTGAGTCTATTTACATCCATCAGAGCATTGCTTTATGGCTTTCGGACTCCGTGTAAAAGGAATAAATGACATCACTTCAATCACTGTTCAGCTTTACTGCAGGAGATATGGTGGATAATCTGAAAATAATATGCAGACTAAAGTACTATCCACAAGCAGGCATCTGTCAAGTGACAGGTTCACAATGATGGTTCACAATCTGTGCCATGATGCCATCCATAAACATCTTCTGCCCCTTGTACTATAACAAAGGTTGTTGGGTTGAAACCTCTTGAAACCCAATTTTGATGTGCCCTTCACATGTCTAGTAGGATTATTGATTTATTTTTCAGATGAGAAGGACAGAACATTTCTGTTGTTGTTGTTGTTGTTTTAAAATAACTCCAAAGGGTCTCAATTTGCATTGCAAGGCATTTGTATGATCATCCTTCAGCACTTCAAAGCAAGTTGACATTTATTTATTGAACACTGTAGGCAAGGGTACATGTTTCAATAAGAGACAGATCAATTTACACGTGGGTGTGAACCATGGGAAGCTAAACAGCTACTTGAGTACTGTCCTAAAGGGACACAGGTTGCAAGCCAGGCTGTGTGAATCTCTGATTCCTGAGACCAAACTATATATTACAGATAATCCATCATTAATCATTATCTTGAGCTACGGTATTTATTTATTCTCTAAGTTACCTTCAGCGTCTCATACCTGTCGAACACTGCAATGTACTTATTTTATGCCGAATAAACGTTTTGAAATTGGAAACTGGATAATCCATCATTAGTGATAAAATTATGTTGGTGTTCAAGGGCCATGACTGAGACTTTCTTGTCCAAATAAATCTAAAAAAACCCAGGCTAATTTACAAACTACAAGAGATGATCAAAAATGTTCTTATGATCAAATGCAGACAAAACTTTAGGCTTTTTCTCTTCCAGGGGTGAATTATCCTGAATGTAGCCTTTACCCCTCCCTGGTCAACTACAGAGATTCAACTTTTTATGCTGGCTACATTGGATTTTTTAATGGTCCCCATCAGCACCACAAAAATGTGCATAAATGTATAGGGGAATTTTTCAAAATAGACACATTTTAATGTATTTTTCAAACCAGGCAATCTTTCATCGACTAAAGTAGTCGATTTTAAAGTACATTTTTAAAGTACATTTTTGTTTGGTTTTTATTTTCCAAATCACATCATAAGATCAGGAATAATCAGATTTCTGTGAGCAAATTGCAATTGGCTTCATCTCCATGCCTAAGAAGCACAACCTGGGAAATAAACTAAAATCAGAATACACATGATAACATTTAAAAAGTAAGTGATTCCATGACTCTTTACTTTTTCTGCAGCCAGGTTGCCATTATCTGTTGAAGATATGATGGATTGTGATGTGTGCACTCTCTGGGTGGTTCATAATTTAATTAGCAATTTGCTTCCAACATGCTGGGTATTCATTTTACTGACCTCAGAAGAATGGAAGGCTGAGTCAACCTTGATCCCTGGTCAGGATCAAACTCTCTTTTATCCCCCCTGCCGGGGGGATAAAAGGGCTGCTGGACGGAGCTACGGCTGAAGACGCTGCCCTGACTGTGCAGGTGGCTGACTGCCACCCCGGCCATGTAGGCAGCTGAGGACATCTCCACACACACACACACCGGACCCTTTCCACCTGCTAGGGGGGTTAAAGGGCTGCCAGATGGAGCCATGGCCGAAGATGCTGCTCTGGCTGTGCAGGTAACTGACCACCTCCCCATCTGTGTAGGCAGCTGAGGACATCTCTGACCCGCCCCCGCCCCAGACTCTTTCCTCCTTCCGGGGGGTTAAAAGGGCCACCAGACAGAGCTACTGCCGAAGACGCTGCCCTG
Source organism: Furcifer pardalis (assembly GCA_030440675.1). Lineage (NCBI taxonomy): Eukaryota > Metazoa > Chordata > Lepidosauria > Squamata > Chamaeleonidae > Furcifer > Furcifer pardalis. The sequence goes on along the minus strand of CP126890.1, from coordinate 38,755,211 downwards.
ACTGTGCGGGTGGCTGACCACCACCCCGGCCGTGTAGGCAGTTGAGCCAATCTAAATGTTGACAGCAGGGGGGGGGCAGAAGAAGGGGGGAGAGAAAAATGTAATATGGTAGGATAAGCTGGCTAGATAGCTCCAGAAAGTGGGAGTTTGATTCCCACATGTGCTTCCCAGAAGAGCCACTCTGCATAGCTGTGGACATGCTGCACAATCCCAGCATGTTGCCCAAAGAAGGGACTGGTAAACCACTTCTGAGTGTTCTCTATCTAGAAAACTCTGGAAAGGATCATTGTATATTAGAACTGATTTAATTGCATGCAGTTATCATTAACAGATAGGATATGGTCAAATGCATTCAAATGTATATTTATTTCATGCATCTTTATTCATCTTGCCTGTGTTTTTGTAAATAATAATAATGATAATTACCAGATACAGTTAAAACAGAATGAAACTATAGATCGCACAACTTTATGCCATGAAATTCACAACAAGACTGTAATGCCAATAAAGCACCACCAAACACAAGTGGAGCATTAAATAAATATCAAAGATACACTTCAGCAAGTATGCTTTAAACATCTGTCTGAGAGGGAGCTTTCCTAGATAACCAGAGTGGTGGTGGTAACATAGTTATGTCAGTGCCTCTTTTTTCTTTAGCCTCCCATTTCGTGCTCCCTTCCTTCCTTTGAAAACAAAGCAGAAACAAAAACCCTTTACTGTTGTGGAAAACCAGTGTGGCAGAGTGCGTAGACTAGAGCCAAGCAACTTCTGTCTCTCTAGTGGTGGTTGGATGAGCACCGACATCCCTCACCATCAGTTTTGCTTCCAAGAGCCTGTGAGATTGAAATTCAAATCTCCGCTTAGACAAGGGCAGTGGTTCCCAGCTGTTGGTGTGTAGCAGAGTGATGGGAGGGTGCACAGCAGAAGTTGAGGGCACTGAGATCAACACAGGGACTGAAGCTGATTTTTGTACAAAACAGTTCTTTTATTTGAGGCAAAAACAGAAGGTTCAAATATTTACATCAACATAGAAAACTGTAACACAAATAGGATAACTTCTCCTTGGTCGCACACAGTTCAGTTCACTGTGGCAAATTGTCTTGTAAGTTTGTGCAGCAAACACAAGTAACACAGTCCTTTACTTACAAATCTTGTAGCTCAGCTAAAGCAGCAAACCTTTTTGGCTGAGCAAATAATTCTACTCATGGTGCAAGTTGCAAAGTCTCTTCAGTATGATGGTGAAGCATGAGTCAGTGGCGAGGCATTATGCTCGCGCCTCACCACTGCTTCAGGAGCTGCACTGGTTGCCAGTGTGCCTCCGGATGCAATTCAAGGTGCTGGTAATTCCCTTTAAAGCCCTACATGATAGTGGGCCATGAGACCTAAGAGACTGCATCACCCCAAGAACATCTGTCTGTCTCACCAGAGCAGACCAGAGAGGCTCTCTAGTTGTCCCATCGGTTAGAGAGGCTCATTTCTCTAGCACTAGAAGGAGGGCCTTCTCTGTGTCTGCCCCAGCCCTATGGAACCTACTGCCAACTGAACGGCGTCTCCAGATGGAGCTGCTGCCCTTTTGGAAGGCTGTAAAAACCTGGCTGGCGGGGAAGTTATGGGGTACTGGCACCACAATGACCTCAGCCTGCTGGTTGGTTTGAGCCCTCTTGCTCTCTCAATTTTTACATTAAGATTTAGCTTGCAATTTTAATCTGTTTTAATCTATAGATTTTTTAAACTTTTTTTAAAAAAAATTATCAGAATTGCTAGTGTTTTTTATGATATGTCAAACCTCCCTGAGTTGCCTCGGTGAGGAGGGTGGTATACAAATACGAATAAATAAATAAATAAATAAATATAGATAAATACACATGCAAAACAATGCAAAGGTCTTTCAGCATATAAAGCAGTCAGCACAAAGGTGCTCACAGAATATCAAGTCTTACTCTTTCCTCTAGCAAGATGAACATCGGTGAGTTAGCAGCTTCTTCATAAGGTTTGTTCCAGTATGAAACCTTTCTCCTTCAGAGCATAAGAACCAGCAGAAGTCTTCAGCACACAGAGAGTATTGGGCACATAGGATCTATTGAGTGCATAGGCCCTATTGAGCAGAGCACATAGACTGAAGAAGTGTGAACTGAGACCTTGTTTTATACAAAGGTCTTGGAGTTACATAATCAGTAAGCTACACCGGTGCTGTTACAATGGCAGAGCCCTTAAAGAGGTACAGAAGTTTTACAGTAGGTATAATATCCTAGACAACCAGTTAGGCAAATACTTAGTACCTAACACCAGCATGGGGCCCACATCCAACAGGGGAACGTCATTTCCCAGAAGCCTAAGTCAGTACATTGGCTGATCAGTGTTTGGAGAATTGACTTAGACTTCTGACAATTGAAGTCCAAAAACCAAAGGCTGGGAAATAGTAGACTAGGGTGCCCTTGTTTCAGTTGTTCTCTCATTTTAACCTACCTGCCTGCATTATTGTAAAGCTAAACCTATGGAATTAGAGAACTATGTTTATCTCTTTCATCTCCTCAAAGGGAAGATAGTATATTGCAGAAACAGAAGTGGAGGACGTCATCATGCTTTCATTTTGAGCATGTAAGTGTTGTGGGGAAGACCCACTGCAATCCCTTTGGTTAAAATACCTGCCTTTCCCTGCATGTTGAGATTTTAAAAGTCAACTTTAAATTTTCAGTTTAATCAGAATTTTGAGTACATGGGGAAGATACAGTGAAAGCCTGTTAGGACAAAGAAAACAAAACCAAAATTTGGGTGCTATGCTCAAAAAATTATAAACCATTGTTTTCTAGTGCTGAAATAATTCGTATAAACTCTCAGCTGCTGAAGTAGTGTTGTGAAATTATTCCCAAAGTTTAATGCTTCCATTTGTCTTCTTCATAAGGCTGGTGGGTAGTCCGAAGGAGATAAGGGTTAATTTTCTTCTCTCCTGATTATGGATGTCAACAAGTAATTTGTTCATTTGTCTTGCCTGATATAATTCACCACAAATACAGAGCAGAATTATCAGGAAGAGATATAATATTATTTTGCTCATGTCATACAAACTATAATAGTAGCTGACAAGTACTAGGTCTGAGATATTTATTTTATAGAATGTAAACAGTGATTATGACTGACTTGTTTTACAAGATCATATTCTTCCATAGATGCAGTATCTTTCTTACAACTTAAAATCAAGAGTTTAAATCATTTACCATTTTTATTGACAGTTATGGCCCATAAAATTACTTTAAAATTACCTCACTGGCAATAATCTCAACACACACACTGACTCACAGTACTTACGTTTCTTGAGGGTACCTGGCAAAATGTATTTTGAATTTCTCATTTGATACTGTAAAGACATTTGTTATTTCAGAATCTTGCTTTATGTTCCCCATTCAATTTTAGGAGGAAAGGAGGGAATTTACGGGTGCAATCCTGTACCTTTTTACCTATTGAAGTTAATGGAACTTACATTTCAATGGACCCATGCACATGCACACAAAATACTAAGCTGGAATGTGAAAGATCTTATTACACATAAAGGTCAGTCTGTATGCATTTGCATCATAGAACTATATCTGAGCACATCACACTGGAAACAGGCACCCAGCTCAGAATTTGGAGAAACAATTTATGAGCTATGTGAATATCTTTATAAATACTAAATTGACAACTGCATATAAAAGCAATTTTTTTAAAGAAAGAAAGAAAGAAAAGCCCCAGATATATCATAAATATGGTTTCTGTACGATATGCACACAGTTCAAAATATCAGGAAATGGCCCAGAATCATCCCACAGTATTACTCTCATGTTTTCCCATAGGAAAAGCGATGCCATGCTTTATATAGAAAACACCAGCCTTAATGTTACCATCAATTCCAGCAGTTAGGATGTAGGATCCTCACTTCTGATAAATCACCATTCACAAAGATACACTGGGTAATACAAAGTCTCAGAACTTCATTCAGTTTTTCAACAGTTAGCCATTTCTCAATAGACACAAACAATTATCATGATTTTTTTTTTGGGGGGGGGGGGTTGAGGGTGGTTTTTTTAAAAAAAGAATTTCTGTAAATATCATTATTTTGGAAACCACCATTGCCACAAGCATTTGAACAGAATGAAGGTATGAAGATACAGTAATACCCCACATAACGTTAAAGCTTGGTTCCATGATCCTTAACGTTCTGCGATTTTTAACATGGTGCAATGCATGTATCGTACAACGTTAAACCCTATGGGATGTACTGCACAATGATATCCCTCCGCCAGCCCTTCCCAAGTCAAAGTAGCCGGCAAAGGACAAGAGATCTACAGAGGAGCCTGTTTCGAGGCAAGCCTCGGAACAGCAAGGGGGGGCTCCGTAGACCCAAGCCCCAAAGCCTGCAGGGCTGGTCTCTGCCTGGGAAGGTGCTTTCCAAGCAGAGAGCAGCCCTGCAGGCTTTGGGGCAGAGAAATCTGGGGAGGGGGGGGACATGATGTATCACACGTTAACTTAACATTGTGCGGTGCAAATTTTTCTTCTGCTTTCTTAACGTTGTGCAGTTTTAACGTTATGCATTGTACACGTTATGCGGCATATTACTGCAACTGCTTGATTTTGATACAGTACATGAAACTAGTGGTGCTTCTAGAGTACAGTTTTATCAAAACCTGAGAATGACTCACTCCCTGTTATTATGGGGGATCCATAGACTGGGTATTGGATCGAGATAGTCAGACAATCCAACCAGGGGAACTATGGAGAATGGATAGGTCGCCTCAGGACCCATACCAGGTGATAGAGAAGAATGAGGGGGAGCCATCAGGAACCTGCTCCTATTATCCTTAGGGGGGCTCACTGGGCCCTCTCTCTTGACCTCATCCTTTGAAGGATGACAGCAGGAGGAGATTGATGTAACAGCTGCATGGAAATCACCATTGGTCGCCTGTAACCAGGCTTGCACATAGGATGAGAAAGAGAAGGCAACAATGAGGCCTGAAAACTGTTGATGAAAACGAGTCAGGGACACTCCTTCCATTTCTAGATGAGACCTCTGGTACATAAGTGTTGGAAGGCTATGAGTGGCAAGTGACAATAGGACCCTCTGGCAGGAAGGAGTTTCATTCAGAAAATCAATTGCCTTTAAGTCCACTGATGCTGGGTGGACACCAAGCAGCCAACTTAAGTGGCCTCTAACATTTCTCCTCCAAAAGAGGACCAAAAGAGTGCTAAAAGCATTAGTTAAAATATCATTTTTTAAAAATAAAATACCTGATTAAAATAGGCTGATTAAAAATATTTTGAATTTGTTTGTGGTGGATCCCAGCATGCCATGAGGTGATCCACACACTGTGATCCCAGAGCTATTTTCAGCAGCATGTATGAAATGTATTTTCAGCAGCATGTATGAAATGAAACATGCAGGATTTAACACCAGGACTGAAATGGACTGCCGTAGTCTTGAGGATATTAACAAGGTACACCTTCACAGCAAGTCCATCTGACATGGCCTTTTGTGCTTCCTTGACTGTTAGGAATCGGAATAGTGAAGTGGTTCCTCCTTCACTCATTTTGCTCTTGGGCCATAGATAGATATTTACTGTAAAACATTTTTAATGTGGCCACATCATGCTTGCCAACAGGTAGAGCAAGAGAGCCTGTGTGATGTCTGTCCTTCAGTCGTCGTGAAGTTGACTTCACACTGTGAGATGTCCCATATGAGAAAGAAAGAGAGAGGAGGAGGACAAGGAGAAGAAGCAGAGAGGTCTTGAATGCTGTATTCCATCAGCAGGCACAATTAATATACATGATTTAAAAGTAGAGTGCACACAAATAATAAAGTTTAGACTATTTATATGATAGGGATATTATTAACCATAAATCAAGACTTGAAAGAACTCTTAGTTCTCTGAAAACTTTAGATAATGATAGAGTGAAGGTCTGATTACAGTTGCATTAAACTACACTAAGACTTCAAGTGCATTCCTGTTGTGGTAGTCATAAAAAGTGATCAAAGGGGGGAACGAGACAGGCTGATAGGTATATGTTAATATCTCGCTAAATGTGTTCGTCTTCAAGTCCAGCATCATTTTAAAGTTCTTTTGCAAGTGATGTAAATAAATTGAAGGTGATAGATAAAGAAAATACAGGAGGAATATTAAGAAGGAAGGAACACCAAATAATCTGGCCATATCTATTAAAAATAGGGATTTAGGGAAGCAATTGATAGATTGGGTGTGAGTTCTGCTAAAAGCAACAAAACCAGTGGATTTTTTTTTCCAGTCGCACAGTCGATTCCGACCCCTTGCAACCCCATGGACCCTTATACACCAGGCACTCCTATCCTCTACCATCCTCCTCAACCTGCCCTACTCTGTGCCCATTGTGTCAACAATACCATCTATCCATCTCATTTTTGGCTGCCCCCTTCTTCTTTTGCCCTCCATCTTTCCCAGCATCAAGGATTTCTCAAGTGAATCCCCTCTTCTCATTTGATGTCGAAAGTACCTAAGCTTTATCTTCACTATTTGACCTTCCAAGGAGCAGTCGAGGTGATTTCTTCTAAGATCGACCTATTTGTTCTCCTTGCTATCCAGGATAATCTCAAAACACTCCTCCAACACCACATTTCAAAGTACAGTAATACCTCAGATAACGCTAAGACTTGGTTCCACAAGTCTTGGTATTATCTGATTTTTAGTGTTATCCGATCCATGTTAAAATCCTATGGGATGGATCAGATAATGTTAAAGCTCCATAGAGATACATTGTAACCACACAGGCTTTAGCGGTTGTTATCCGATCCATCCCATAGGACCTTAATGTTATTCGATCCAATTCTCCTCCCCAGATTACTTAACGTTATGCGATTTTAGCGTTATCCGAGGTATTACTGTATTTTCTCTAAATTTTCTTGCAAACTTTTGTTCAATGTTACCTTCAAAATCTTCTGAATTGCAAAAGTTAATATTGTTCAAAAAGTTATAGTCAGTTGATATTATTAAAAGTTTGTATTACTTTTTATTTGATATTTATATTTTATATTATTGTTCTTTAGCATTATATTAGCATTATTTATTCAACCAACAGAAGCACTAATATTTTGACACGTGATTATAGTTCTTTTTCTCTATTTGAAGTTGAACTGAGCACATGAACCAGAATTGGTGATGTATTGGGTAGCTCCACCCCAATGTCATGTGTATAATTTAGTCTCTCTCTCTTTGATGGAAGTGTAATGCGAAAGTGTCTGCTGAGCAAGATTCCCTTGGTGTACAGCTTGTACCTTGATGTCAAGGGCAGTGGCTTGAATTACTTGTGTGACGTGAGCCACATTGACTCATATTTATTTTAAACAGAAAATCTGATTTAGGGGATTCTGTTACATGGTTTAAATCAAAATACCAGCAAATACACATGAGAGCCCCAACCTCTCCATCATCATAATTCTCTGTGTTGGAAGAGTGATAAAATAACTGCTTCCTACTTGGGTGGTTCCTTCCCTTTTTGGACTGTCACTGTGTAAAGTTTTCCTCCTCACATTTTGACTTAAACTGAGTAACAAAACACTTGAACAGAGCTTCTATTGAATGAGGATATTTTTGTTTTGGAATCCGAATGGCACATTTCAAGATAATACTCTGACTGAAACTAGACATTCAGGGAAATGCCTATTGCCTAAGATTAACTTGCATTCTACGCAGTCAGCTTCAGGAAACAGCTACAATTTTGAAATGGTTCAATAAAGAATTTAAGTGTTAATGGAAATCAATTTTAACCACATGAGGGTGTGACTACACAGCAGGGGAAACACATGTTGATCTGGTGTGTATTGACAGTTTATCAAATCCCATTTCCCCAGTTGAATCACTGAAGCCAGCCAGATGATAATTTGCAAGAATCAGCAGAACAGAGGCAGACAGATCTGTTTGCATGACACACCAACAGCAGAAGTTGTTTTAAGATGCTAGGTCAAGGTAAAGGCCACCCTTGCTCAAAAGCCAGTCATACCTGACTCTGGGGGTCAGTGTTCATCTCTGTTTATAGCCAATGAGCCAGCATTATCTGCATCTGCAGACGTTTCCATGGACATGTGGCAGGAATGACTCGACACCAGAGTGCACAGAATGCTGTTTACCTTCCCACCAAAGTGGCCCCTATTTATCTACTTGCAATTTCTTGCTTTCAAACTGCTAGGTTGGCAGGAGCTGGGACAGAGACAGGAGTTCACTCCATCATGCAACACTTGAGTCTCGAACTGCTGACCTGCCAACTTTCCAATCTCAAGTTCAGCATCTTAACCACTAAGCCCCTGCAGTCCCTCTTAAGATGCTAGCAAGGTGCTAACTGGCAATTTCTTCCTACATTTTTTTTTTGTTTCTTTCTCCTACATGTCCTAACAAAACCTTGTTCCAGTGCTGGGCTGAAACCTTTAAAATGAAAAAGAGGGCTTGACTGAGGGGAACTAAGGTATCCACAAATGCCCCTTGGCATTGGATCAGGTGATCACACTAGCATAAAGCAGACAGAAGTGATGTCAACCCAGTCTGAACAAATTTAAAGCACCCTAGCTAGCTGAAGAACAACAACAACAACAAAAACAACAACCCACCACTATTATCTGCTCAGAAAATAGCACTTCACAATGGACTTGCATTGAGCTTTTCATTTTGTAGTCACTGGGTTTCAGTTCAATTTCAGCTATGCCCAATCCAACATAAATTGCAGAGTAAATAACCAATGTAGTTTCCATGTAAGTGAGGCAAAATTCAGATACATGAAGCATAAAGGATATGTTTTAAAGCATTTTCAAAAATTTACTTGTGGAATCATTTGAGCCACATTTTGATATATATCTCTAGAAGTGTTTTAAAAGATGACTAAAATGTATCTTACTTGACCTAGTTAATTACCCACAAAATTACCAAGCTTCTCTGTTCCTCAATATATTCTTTTAAAAACACCCCACAACATTTGAATCATTTTATGATGTTTCATTAAATGAAAGTCATGACTCCTGTAAGTTTAATAGTAAAAGTAAAGGTTTCCCTTGCTCGAAAGCCAGTCGTATCTGGCTCTAGGGGGTGCTGCTCATCTTCATTTACAGCCAAAGAGCTAGTGTTGTCTGCATCTGCAGAAATTTCCATGGTTATGTGACAGGTGTCACTAGACACTGGATAGCACAGAACACTGTTATCTATCACACCAAAGTGGTACCTATTTATCTCCTTGTAATTTCTTGCTTTCAAACCTCTAGGTTGGAAGGAGCTGGGACAGACGATGGAATCTTACTCTGTTGTCCAGCACATGGGTCTTGAACTGCTGACCTGCTGACCGTCAGGACATCAAGCTCAGTGCCTTAACACTGAACAGTTTACCATCTGTACATAAATGATTAACCATCTTTGATAGGAAGATTTACCACAATGTGGTTCTGTTGTAAGATTCTCTGCACCTTGTTTTGGTTGCTTACAGATGGCTCCTGATGTATGTTCTCAGGAGCAGGGGGGAAGGTGGTGGTGGTTTTTCTTCAACTATTACCTCCTTGCTGTAGCTCATCTGGGAGTTGGGGAAAGCCCAGGGAGAGCGTCAAGCTATTTATCTGCTCCTGAATTTTGTTGAGATGATCAAAAATAGCAAGGAACGATTCTGCAAAGATTAGCCATGCATCTCGCAGTTGTTTAGTGATAGTTTCCCGCTGTGGGTGTTGAGGAGATTTATCTGTGCTGGGTATATATTCCCCTGGCAAGATTTCTTTCTCATTCTGGATTGTTTCTGGTGGTGAGGCAGAGATCAGAAGATTTGTTACTCATATCTCAGATGTCTGTTGGTTTGCCTTTGCTGGCTGGAGAAAGGCTTCCATTCCAATCTGCTTTTGCTCTCTTTTCTTCTTTCTTGGCACGCCCTCGCCTTCTTTTGGAGGGGTCACATCAGGGGGGCTTTTGCACTATCTTTTCTTGCCCCTGGGTGGCAGTCTGCCTTTGGTTGGCATGTTTGGGGGCTTCTGTACAAAAATGGAAATTTTGGCAAGTGCCAATTCTTTCTCATCTTTTCACAACAAACTGCCCATCTTGCCTGGAACTATTAAGTATTACCTGCCCTGCCCTCTTTTGCATCTGGCTATTCTAATTAAATGTTAGGCTCTTCGACAAGAGAGAGGCTGAAATATATGAAAACCTACTGCTGTTGTAATACAGAAAATGCCCCAAAGCAAGAACTGTCGAACAGAGTCATGAGGGACAACTGACAATGTCTCACACAGCTGTGAATGCCCCAAAATGTGAAGGCAGACCAGTGAATACAGACAATCACCTGATGGTGATTGTCGGCATTCATTAGCACAATTCTGCAGTTCTGGAAGATGATCAGATGTCGGCAGAACCAGCAACATCCCTTTATTCCTTATCAGTGCTCTCTGTTTTGAAGGCTGATGAGAAAAGGAAATACTGTGAATTCTCCACACGGCTCCCTGAAATAAATTGTGTCTGCAAGTCAGTATCTGTATTAGACCAATGTGAAGAAAATGGAACTTTACTATTTACCTTTAGCTTATAAGTTATATGGAAAGGGGGTAAAATATAGATAAGAAACAACTGCCGGAAATCTGGTAAGGTAATATAAAAGTGATTACACTGCTTCTTTCTTTTATAGCCTAAAAAAATATTTTAAATCACTTTGTTCTGTTTGTGGCATATACATCAAAGGACTATGATAATTAAATTATATAAAGTAGTAAATCAGATGTTCCAAGACAAGGCCTTCAGTTCAACACAAGGTAGTGATGCTTCAGATAGACTTCTGTATTCATTGCATCTTCTGACACTTGTGTTTTCCCCTCACTTCCTTTTTTCTTCTTCATCATCTGCAGTGTTCCTTTTCCAGAGATCCTGGGAATGCTCTGTGCTTTTTCAGACTTCCTTAATCTACAAGGACCGACTGTAGCCAGTGGTGGGATTCAGCAGGTTCGCACTAGTTTGCCAGAACCAGTAGCAGAAATTCCAGCTAGCCCCACCCATCCAAGTTTTGAAATAAAGTACAGTAAAACACCGGATAACTATTGGATCGGATAACGCTAAAATCGCATAACATTAAGTAATCTGGGGAGGAGAATTGGATCGAATAACGTTAAGGTCCTATGGGATGGATCGGATAACAACCGCTAAAGCCTGTGCGGTTACAATGTATCTCTATGGAGCTTTAACATTATCCGATCCATCCCACAGGATTTTAACATGGATCAGATAACACTAAAAATCGGATAACACCTAGACTTGTGGAACCAAGTTTTAGCGTTATCTGGTGTTTTACTGTAGTCTGAATTCAGGTGCAACACAGGGCTTTCCCCTGGCCACGCCCACCATACCACGCCCACATAGTATGTAGTAAAAAAAATTTGAATCCCAAGACTGGCTGAAACATTGCATAGTTGCAGCAGACTAAGAGTGTTAGCCCTCAGCCTTAGCTAGCAATGAACTCATTGGATGACTCATGACCCCATCAAGGAAATATTTGCTTTCTGGACTACAGTTTCAGAACCCACAGCAGCAGTACTGGATTTACTGGCTGTGTGATATGGGAAGTTAGAGTCAAAATCTAAGCATGTGAGTGTGTTTCAGATTGTCCCATGCTTGCATGTAAGGGAGAACTACAAAATCTTTCTCCCTTGGACCAAGGGCCTTGGTGGTAAAAATGGTGAGGAGTTCTTGACCTTCTCGGGTGAATTCTCATGTGGGTGAGAGGGATATTTTGTGCAAAGATTCCACATTTAGTGAAAATTGCTTATTTTACCACCAGTAATACCAAATCACAAAGCTTCACACAACTCAGTGTATTATGTAAGTTGCCCCAAAGTAGGATGGCTGCATCATCATTTGAGAACCCGAGGTGTTAGACAAATTTATGGATTTTTTTCTTAACAGTCAGCCAATCCTTCTGTGCCTCTGTGCTTACTTGTTCAAAAGGATAGGGCACACTAGAGGGAAGGAGCAAAACTACCTAGTGGTTATATTAGTACAATTCATGCAATAGCACATGACACCATGATGCTAAACAACTTTCTATCTGCATTAAAATAATAATTTTTAATAATAGGTTACAGGAGAGGAAGTCCCCTTTTTTTCATAGCAGGAAATCTCTTGTAGTTTTATGTGCTCAATAGTAAGTGTGACCAGTCAGCTTAACAGATCAATGTGTAAGATATCCTGTTGCAGAGCAAAAGGTTGGAAGTTGAATTTCCCACTATACCCCCTGGGGGGAACAGCCAACCCATGTGACTTTTTTGTTGGTGGCATGGCAATCTACCCCTAGAAGAGAGGAATGGTAAACCACTTGTGTTCAGTAATATTCCACTTGGTGCACCAGATAAGGTAAAGGTTTCCCTTGCTCGAAAGCCAGTCATATCCGACTCTAGGGGTCAGTGCTCATCTCTGTTTCTAAGCCAAAGAGCCAGCACTGTCTGCTTCTGCAGACATCTCCATGGTCATGTGGCAGGCATGACTAGACACTGGAGCACACAGAATGTTGTTTACCTTCCCACTGAAGTGCTCCCTATTTATTTACTTGCAATTTCTTGCCTTTGAATGGCTAGGTTGGCAGGAGCTGGAACAAAGATGGTTACTCATGCCGTCCTGCAGTATGGTACTTGGGAATCGAACTGCTGACTTCCAGCCTTCCAGTCACCGTCTTAGCCTCTTGAGTCACTGCAATACAATACAATGCAATAAAAGATTGAACTTCAGTGCTTTGACTAACTTCAACATATTGGAAACGTTCTGAGATCCTAAATAAAAGCATCCTTAGCCATGTGCATTATATTGTGGGATTTTACTACCTACTTATTTTGTGCAAGTTCTGTGTAATTGGCTTTGAGTGTGACTTCCATGTGAATAATGTTAGTATAAGAAAATGCTAAGTTACCAAAACCACATTAAAATGGCATAGCATGTAAGAAAGGCCTTGTTGAAAGGCCATGAAAAATTCTTCTTTCAAGTGTTTCCAGAAGGGTCATCCCGTTACTTATAGGAAGCCTACAAGCAGTTCAGAGATATACTGCCATTCCTATTGGAGAAATCCTGTGTCTGTCACAAACAATAAGAAAGAAAGAAATGGAAACAATCTGATAAAATCCTGGGTGAAGGAGAGAGTCCTAGGATTTAAAAAAAGATTATATTCATGAAAAAACCTGATGTGTATCAGCCTATTCATTATTTTGTAACCTTATTCTGCACAATTAAAAATGGGATGATATAGCAGTTACAACAAGGAAACTACCAAAATAAAAACATCAGCTCATACCCATATTCATTGCTGTCTTGCATATTCAGCTCACCCTCCCATATCCATGGGTTCAGTATCCATGGTTTTAGTTCTTTGCAGGTCTTAAAATAATCAATAAAAAATACTGAAATACATCATATATGTACTTCTATGGAGCATTACGACAGCTAGCCACTAGAGGCCACTGTCTGCTATGTGACATACAGGGTTTGCTTTTATCCATACTTTCAGGTATCCAAGGAAGGTCTCAGAATGTGTCCCCCACAGATAGGGTTGCCATATGTCCCGTTTTCACGGGATTTTCCCGGATTCAAGCTAATTGTCCCGGCCAGTTTAAGAAAAAACATGTAAAAGTCCCAGATTTTTAAATTCAAACAAAGCAAGCAAGATCAACCCCCACCAAGGGATTTTTGCAAAGAGTTAATTCATTACCTCCCTCCATTTCTTTCAATTATTCAGCTTGGAAGTGGTGAAGGCAAAAGAGCACCCCGATAAGCCAGCTGGGGAGAGGGAGATGCTTGCAAGTGGGATAACTGAAAGAAAGGCAGGGAGGTAGTGCAGTGAATCAACTCTTTGCAAAAATCCCTTGGTTCACTTTTAGCAATGGTGAAGCAAGAGGTGTGCTGGAGCACCAGCCCGAAGAGCTCCAGCTCATGGATCCACTGAAAAAGGGGGGGGGGATGGAAGCTGCCCATGCAAGCGGGATTCTGTGGGTCTTAGAGCCATAGTCTACTTGACAGACCCATCCGATGCACCCACAGGTTAAAAAAATGCAATGATGTCACGTGGCTGTCCCTGTTTGGCAGGAAGGAATTATGGCAACCCTGCCTACAGATAAAAAGGGGGGCAACTTCTACCATTACATTAACAGTGCCACAGGGGTCTTCAAGACTAGTAGACACTGCTATCTGCATTCTCAACAAACTTATCTAATCTACTTTGAAAGTTGCTGAAATTGGCAGCCAGCACTCCTTCTTATAATACCAAATTCCAGTTTAATTACACAGTGTGTGAAGATGTAATTCCTTTTATTTGTCCTTGATCTCTCACCAATTACTGTATTTGCTGGCATATAAGACCCACTTTTTCCTCCTTAAAATACACTGGAAAAATGGAGTGTGTCTTGTACTGTATATACAGTGGCCTATATGGTAACAACATAGTGCGTCTTATACAGTAAAACCTCACATAAAGAGCGCCTCGCTTAGAGACTAACTCACTTAAAGAGCAGAATTTTTTCTGAATGTACTCCGATGCATTTTATATGCTGGCAAATATGGTAAGTTTCCCAGTTTCTAGTATTTTGAGATGGGCTGCGGGACTTTTTTAGATAATCAGCTCACCAGAAGCTCATGGTGCAGGCGTGGCATGGGGTATTCCTCTTACATTTTATGACAAAGGGCCTCTTTTTAGACCATGGGCTGTTGTTATGCACAATTTTATTCATTGTATCATGTCTTCCTCACCTTTCACCAAACTTAAATAGCTCCCATTTCCAGTTTAAGTTACAAGTACTTACATATGAAGTCCCAAGAGACTGCAGTGGCTTAGTGGTAAGACACTAAACTTGGCAATTGAAAGGTGAGCAGGTCAGCAATTTGATACCCAACTGCTTCATGACAGAATGAGCTCCCGTCTCTGTCTCAGCTCCTGCCAATCTAGCAGTTTGAAAGCAAGAAAATTGCAAGTAGTCAGGCTTACATAAAGAGTGCCTTGCTTAGAGACTAACTCGCTTAAAGAGCAGAATTGTCTCTGAATTCGTATAACAACTAAAACCAACCAAAAACTTGCTTAACAACTAAATCAGGGTTCGCAATCCCCCCCCCCCACACACACACCAGAAGTCACAATTGGTCACTTAGTACGGTGTTTCGCTTAAAGAGCAACTCGCTTAAAGAGCAATCCCATGGAATGCATTGTGCTCTTTATCGAGGTACCACTGTAAATAAATAAATATTGTAGCCTTTTGTATAGAGGATTTACTCCATCCTAATAGTAAAATTTCATTTTGATAATAAGTATGCCAAAGGTTTCAGCATTTATAAATCTGTTATCAGAAATTTATTCAATTACCAAACTATTGTATTTATGGATTCGTAACTCATTGTACAAAATCTAACTACATCTGCAGAATGCTTTATATCTGTAGCAGTTTGAAAGCCCCAGTGGATTCCTATTATTTTCTCTTACAATAACAGGGAAGATTCAGCTTTAAACTTCTCTGGTATCAAAATGGGCAACAATTCATGCAGATTGACAATAAACATTAGACCATGGTGGCTGAGACAACTTCCCAGAATGCATAAGGAAAGTGGCTGCTTTGTACTGTAGAGCAGTGGTTCCCAACAAGGGGTACACAGCCCACTACTGGACTTCAATTCCCAGAAGCCTAAGTCAGTACATTGGCTGATCAGTGCTTTGGGGAAATGACTTAGGTTTCTGGGAATTGAAGTCCAAAAACCAGCATTTGGGAAACACTGCTGTAGAGAATTCTGTGTGCAAAAAATTGACCTGATTTATACTAGCTAAGAAATAGCTATTTTTAGCTAATGTGCATTTAAAAAAACATTAGAGTATGAAAAATGATAATAGATTCTCATTGATAATTTTTGACCCTTGAATCTCTTTGACTAGCTTTTTCCATCAGTAAAAGGAAACCCTATCCCTTATTTTGAACAAAGACATTCCCAGTATACACAAAGCTCTTTTGGGAGAAATTTAAGTGGTTGTGATTTGACTTTGAGATACACTATGTTCATTTGCATAAGGGGTATTTTTCTTGAACCACAAGATTGAATCATGATACACTGTCTCCTGATTGTAGCCACGAATCAAAGTTCTAAATTTCTCATTTAAATATAGCCCCAGGGAATAGATCACAAAATAGGTAAGAGGATGCCTATAACAACACTATGTGCACTTGCACTGCACCATTAAAATAAATTCTCTCCCCTTTTGAACCAAATACATCAGTATTACATGGTAGCTTGAGGGATATATCACTAGATCATATGCAGATGCATTTTAGCAAGGCAGAATATGAATAATTGTCTATTCAAATGATGATAATTAGACATGTACTGATCTTGTACTGGAAATTATTCTCATTTTAACAAGCCTAACATCTTGCAGGTGTGAAGATTTTGAAACACAGGCTTTTGAACAAACTTTTAAAGGCTTGTTAGTAGTTTAATGGACCTACTTGCTGTCAAAATCGGATTCCAGAAGTGACGTCATCGCTATGTGCTTTTTGTTTACCCACGTGACTGGAAGTGACGTCATCACTACCATGTTTGTTCACCCATGTGGTTAGAAGTGACGTCACAGCCATGTGTGCCGGAAATGACGTAGTAGCAATGCACCCTGTTTACCCACATGATCGGAAATGATGCTATCACTGCCATGTTTGTTTACCCACGTGGTTGGAAATGGCGTCACGGCCATGTGCACTGGAAATGATGTAGTAGCAATGTGCCCTGTTTACCCACGTGATCGGAAATTACGTTCATTGGTAGCCTCCATGACCGGAAAGCGGTACAGTGAATGCCACAGGGTAGGAAAGGACACCCCGAAGCAGAAATGGCCACCCTCAGGTATACCCCAGACAGGAACATGTGACCTTTCTTAACCGCATAAAATTCCAAAAATACAATGGAGGAAGAGGACTTTGGCAAAACATGTAAGCACACCATTACCTGAAGCAGATAAAATTCTTACTGGTGTGGCTTCTTTGCCCACTTCAGTTTCCAGAGTTTCATTTAAAGCTGCCTTCTCTTCATCTTTCTTTTCTTCCTGTTCCAAAAGGCCATCAAAAAATAACTGGGACGGAGACCAGGCAGGTCCAAATTCTTCCTGCCTTGTTTTCTCACCACTTGGTTTGGTGGCTTTGAAAAGTATCCCCACCATCCACAACATCTACAGGTTTTGGAAAACCCTCAACAGATTCCTTAACGTTTGAAGATCTTATGGTTTGCAGCTTTTGGAACAGTCCTTTTAGATCGCACTCACGGCTAAGTAGGTCCACTGCTCGCTATGTTCCAAACTGCATTTTGTCGGGATGGTACTTTCAGGACCCGAGTCTTGACCAGCTGTAAACATGGCTACTGGTACGCTCTCTGCTGCAGAAAAACATTTCTTTCTACCCTTCTGAGAAGCTGTATAAAGATCCAAGTCTAATGACTCAAGAATGGATGGGTTAGACTTTTTCACCTTTTGGGGGGTTTTCTTCAAGGGTTCATGGGGTAGGGTATATATATTAAAAAATGTCAACCCAATGAGAGAGTGAAAGAGAGGGGGGCAGCCTATTTCTTCTTTTCTTACTGTTATAACAATTTTTTTAGCCAAATGATTCTGAATTACAACAGCCTACAATATAGTTCTGTTACTTCAGCAATTCATATGAGTACTCTCTATTTAAATTGAAATCTTTCATACTCTTTGGCATAAAATACGGGCCTACAACAATGCAAATGGAAACTGTAGGGCGCCATTCTGTGTGCTTCATCTTTAGAGAGAGAGCATCTAAACCATTTCCTGGATAGCAATTTGCTTCTTTTCAAAGGCACCACTCGGAGCTCGGCTTCATTGCATCACACCACAAAGGCACAGTTGAAAGCCAGCGTTAAAATGATTGCCAAAGCCGAACTACTGCCTGTCTCCATTAGAGGGTGGTCCCTCCACTTCGTGGCTGATTTCCATTAACAGCGTGAGAAGGCATGCAGTGCATTTCCTATATGAAGTAAAGCAAGGACTTTAACCTCTATCCTCCTGTTTTGTCCCAGCAATAATAATAATAATAATAATAATAATAATAATAATAATAATAATAATAATAATAATAATAATAATAATAATAATAATAATAATAATAATAATAATAATAATAATAATGATGATGATGATGATGATGATGATAATAATGATGATGATGATGATGACGATAACGACGACGACGACGACGACGACGACGACGACGACGATGACGATGATGGGGCTGTGGTGGCTCAGTGGTTAAGACGGTCACCTTGTTAGCTGGATCACTGGCAAGTCTGAAATTTGAGACCTGGGTACTGCATGATGGATTGAGCGCCCGTCTCTGTCCCGTCTCTTGGGGACATGAAAAGAGCCTCATTTGGGCATCCCCTGAGCGGAGATTCGTCCACAAAAATCCTTTCAACTTAGAATAATTTCTGACATGAAATTATTATACTATAATAATTCACATGTACATATATGCAGCACAGATAAAACCACAGAATGAAAGGGTTTGCAGAGAACATGGGAGAACTATGACTTAAAACACTGTATCCCAACCATTTTCAAGATGCCACCCACCCCCACCCCATTTTGATATAGTCAAATAACGTGTTGAAACCCCCCCTCCCCACACACACACATGTTTGGATTGAAAGGCATTTTTAAGAAGATTTTTTTAAAATCTATTTTTAATGTGCTTTCATACAACTTGCCTGTTTCTGTGAGCCCCCTCCTCCCAAAACTTTCTTTTTTTATGAAGGGAATTTTATGAACTTTGCTTTATCAGGAATGTGGTTGTTTCCTCACAAGATACAAACTTTGGACTGTAACTATTTTAGTGGTCTTTGGGTCATATTTACTGCCTTTGAATAAATGTGTAAAAATTTAATTTTTAATTTAATTTTTAGATTTATACCCCACCCTACTCGGCATTTCTGAAGGTGGAACAAACTGCCCAGAGGCATTAACAAGGTGGAATGGCATAGCCGCAAATCACTTGTGTAGAATTTGACATTTGCACATCAAAATTGGAAGTGACGTTATTTTTATTTATTTATTATTACTCATATTTACTATCCCGCCCCAATCGGGTAGACCCGCCTCTGGGCGGCTTACAACATAGATTAAAATCACAGGTTAAGTCTAGTATAATAGTGATATTTAAAACCTTAAAAATTCATAAGAAAAATTAAAACAACGCAACAGATAAAAACAAGAGCAGGGAGGTGTGGCTGTCCCTTAGATCAGTCAACCTGCATGGGATCCCACATTCTTGGGTCCCCACACTTGCTCTGCCAGCCAGGTCTTTAAGCCTCTTCGGAAAGGCAGGAGCTCTGCCTGTAGGCGCAGCTCAGTTGGGAGAAGGTTCCAAAGGACCGGGGCGAACACAGAGAAGGCCCTCTTCCTAGTGCTAGTGAGGCGAGCCTCCCTAGCCGATAACAAGAGAGCCCCTCCGATTCGCCCTGGTGGGACGGACAGACGTTCTTAGGGTGACGCGGTCTCTTAGGTATCCTGGCCCACTACCATATAGGGCTTTAAAGGTAATGACCATTATGTTGGGTGCAAAATACTAATTACCTTTGAACTGCCCAGATAGTGGACTAAACTGTATGAGGCAGTACATAAGTGTAATTGCTATTCCTAATTGGAGGGGGGGTTAATTTCTTTTGTGGGAAGCCTGGAAATAATTTTGGGGAAAGTCTCATGAAGAGAAAGAAAATTTCCAGGTCCCAATACCCTACCTTTAACCCTGAAACATTTATATGGGTGTAAATCCTTCTGAACACTAGGGAATCTACGTCTGTGTAGACATTAGGAGCATATATCATGCATATCATCAAAGAACCACCAACACATTTACATTAATGGTAAATGTGATATGCTTGTCATGTTTCCTCTGTCCATTTGCAACTCTTAAAACAACATGTTGGGGTTTTTTTTGTCAGATTGTGTGGCTTTTTCACAGCCTCGCAATATTTTGGGTGCTTCCGCCGGTTTCCAAACACACCACCATGTACAAAACAGTATCCCCATCTTGAAGCATGCATTTGTGTAACCATATCAGTGTTCAGTTGGCTAGAGCAGTAAGATCACATTTTCAGCAGTTTTAAGCAATTACTTCAGGATCATTACTCCCCGCTCAGATTTCAAAGGAACACAGAATTCAGGGCCTGCTGTTCCTCCAGTCAGTCTCTTCCTCTGCCAAACAGGCACAGACTTTCTCTCCCTAGGAAAAAAAGACGACAACAGAATTGTCATAATCCTTTCAAAATAGACAAGTGATTGGTATTCAGCATAACTCAGTCCCTATGGACCCATATGCAAAGACACCTCCTTATTAAACAGAGGGAGTTATTAGGATCCAGCCTTAATTAGAATAAGAGGCAGGGCCTGCTGTTGTCAAGAATTGAAAGCCTCATGCAGCTGGTGCATGCAGGCAGCTTAATGTTCCTTGATTTTCCATGCAAGTCTTCTTTCCACAATGGGTGCCACGCACCCTTGCTTATGAATTACATTTAGAGCCATCTTGGGCAGCTTTCCCTTTGGCTTCATGCTGCCGTGTTAACGTTCCATGAGGTACAAATGGTGTGAAGTTCACAGAGGAGAAATGTGAGGGCCTCAAATAAATACTACATGAACCCTGAGATGTGTGGTGGCGACCCTCGGGAGTTCAGCAAATGAAATGTCTATCGGTCTCTGACACAGCAGACGCTCTCGACAATTGGCAGCTTCATGCTTCATTATGCATGGATCAAATATATAGGTATGGCCTCAGGCTAACTCCCTGGTCTATCAGAGTGATGCATGCTGGGAAAAAGGCAAATGCTCCTCGCCCAAGAATTGGATACACAGTTACAAAATGGAGAAGAGAGGAATAGTGCGCCTGTGTATGTGTTGATTGAAACAGAATGGGAGAAAGGAAGGAGGAAATAGATGCAGTTAGCTCTGTATCATACAATTAGCTTTCAAAAGGGTATTCCACCTGTTTATTTGGCACCACTCTCTTTATTAAAAATATGACTATTCATGATTAATCAGTTCACACAAAACATAAGTAGCAGCTTTCGTTTCCTTCACACACCCATGACTCACAAATATCCACGTGTGGTCTTTTCAAATACCGGATGAGGAAGCCTTGATGGTTATAAGCAAAGGCTCAGCAGTCAGGATATTCTGAATTTTTGTGAAGTCTGTTAAGCATTGTTAAAATATACCGTGTTACCGTAATGAATGAAAGAATGGTTGGGAGACCTATCTGAAGAGATTCACATATACAGTATCCCTGAACTGTGTGAAGAATAGGTTTGAGGGGTTGTTCCACATGTATTTAACCAAATCTAATTAAACTCGATGTTAGTAAGAAGAGCAACTCTCCAATATTGTCAGAATAGCAGGTCAGATGGGGGCACTGAGGGAATCTTTTCCATAAAATTATAAATACTGAAATATATACAGTCAAATAAATATTATAGGTCTAATACGATTCAAATTCAGGCTTTTGAAGACACATTAATTTTAAATTTGTGTTTCTTTACTTATTTTTACTTATTTTTAGACATACATGGTCACCATCTTCCTACCTTTCTGGTTATCCAGGGCAGTTGGCAGAAATGTATGGGATGTACATTCTGTTTCCCATTTAAACCAATGTGCCTTTAAAAGACTTAAATTTACCTGGATCAGGCGCCTTACCTTTTTGTATCATATCAATCCAGTGTTAACTTTTCTGTTCCTTGGAATGGAAAGTAGCAGATTGTCTGAAGTGAGGATCAAACTAAATTAATGCAGTCCTACAAAGCTGAGACATTTAAGTTTAAGCCTTCAATGGGCAGTTTTTTAAAAGGAAGAAGGCAAAAGGGAAAACACCAGTAATGTTTCTCCCAGTGCTCTTTCCAGTGTGTTCAGACAAGTTGTGGTTAGGAATGAAAACCTGAATTTAAAGAAAGTGCATCTGGTAGAGATTAGATAGGATAAAGGAGGGAGGAATCGGTTTGATGTGTACTTCAAACTGCTGTTCATAATGTAGGTTGTTCTGTTACTTGAAAAGAGGGCATTGTGGTCCTTTTATGTCTTGTTTTTAATCCCACATTTTAAAAGTACCTTTTATTTGCTGCTATTGGTGTAGAATTGCCTCCACCTCTGGCTTTAAATACAGCTTGAGGACTATGACTTTGGAGGGGTTTCCTTTGAATAAGCTTTTGAAGACACGTTTTATCTTCAGTTTTACCCATCAATAGCTTCTGGGGGTATATCATTTTCTTCAACTGAATGACACATTATGGCCCAGGCACTCCAAGTTTACACACCGTACATCAGCTGACATGTCTAATGCTGCTAAAAAGAAAAGTGTTTTGCTTTGTTTAATAGAGCTGCTGGCAACTCAAATTTTAGGACATATGTCAGATATAAGCTCTTTGAAACATCTGACAATCTCTTCATGCTTCAATTTAATAACTGAATGATTGAGCTTTGGCTGAAAAACTACCTATGGAGAAAATGCATCTTTGACAATAAATATGATACATTTCAAATTTTGAGCAAATTCAATTACAAAATTTAGCACTTAGTGCAGTTACTTGCCATTCAAGACTATAGTAGATGGGTATCAGAAAGCTATGAAAATAGGGATGAATAAGTTCAGCTAATGGCTGCATTTTCAAGTGGCTCATAAATCAAGCCTTTGATCTACCAGAAATATGGATGGGAGAACTGGCTTGATGCTGAATTAAGACAAATACTCCTATCAGACTTAGTTTAAGTTTTCAAAACAAAAGCTCAACCTTCCTCAGGGATAAGTGCTTCTTTGTTACTAGAAATCTAAAACACATTGAAGATATTGCAGGAAATTTCTTAATCCAAATTCCAATTTTGCAAGGATTTGGGTTTACATCTATTAGTAGATGTGGCCAAGGACAATATAGCTGGGGCCAGAACAATGCTACCAGATCTAATGCTTGCCATTTTGGCTTTTCCTATCAAGTATGAAAAGTCAGAGGCATAGCGTGGGGGAGGGGGGCCGCCCCGGGCAGCCCTTTTTGGGGGTTGCAAAATTTTCACAATAAATAGGACTTCACCACCGCCCCAGACTTCCTAGTGGCCGGGGCGAAGAGGCAGCTGTGGGGCTGGGGGCCGGGACCCTCCCCCACTGCTGGAGTCCTGGGCCCCACCCCGGGCCAGGGCACAAAAGGCCACTATGGCAACAGGATTTTATTACCGCCACCCCCAGACTTACTAGCGGCCAGGGCAAAGAGGCCGCTGGAGGGATGGGCACCAGAATCCTCCTCCATCACTGGCATCCTGGGCCCCGCCCCAGACCAGGGCACAAAAAGCCACTATGGTGGCAGGACTTCACTGCCACCCCCAGACTTCCTAGTGCACTGCTGGCATTCTGGGCTCCTCCCAGGGGGCAACAAATTTGACCTACACCCTGGGTGGCTGAAACCCACACTACACCACTGTGCAAAGTGCTAAATATCTTATTGCCAGTCAACAGAAGATTTTGCAGACTGGATTGGGAAGCTGGATAGCTAATAGTACTCCATCGCTGTTCTAAGGTGCTGATAAAAAAAGGGAGAATCTTTAGACATCTACAGAATTTATGTTGATCACCATAGAATAATATTTGGGCAGTGTGATTGCCCAAAATAGAAATGCAGAGGTAGACATCAAATTCTACCTTGGAAAAGCAACAGCTGTCTTCCAGAGACTAAATAAGATCTGGTTCTTGCCATTTGTATTGCTGAAAATTAAACTCTGTGATCTGACAGCCACCCATGCCTGCGAGACTAGGAAGGCATCAGCAAGTATCAACAAGAGACTTGATATCTTCTGCCAAATTTTAAAGATTCAATATTTTGACCATATTGCCAATGAAGAGGTGCTTCGAAGGACTGATTCGCACAAATTACATAACATTGTTGCACAAAGAAGACTTCAAATGGAAGGCCATGTTCTTCATATGGACGGAAACAGGATCTCTAAATTGACAATAAGTTGGACCCATCCTAATGCCAAACAACAAGGAAGCCCTCGAAACACATGGCAAAGAACTTTCATGGCAGATTTAAAGAACATGAAAATGACATGGGAGGATAGTGAAGTACTCACCCAAGATCAAAACCATTGGAGATCCCATACTGCCTGATATGTTGCATAGAATGGGAGGAGCTAAGTAAGTCCATAGAAGAAAAAGCAGGTGAGGTCACTCCTGTAATGTTATTGAGAGAGCTTCTATTATATTTTTTATTTTACCTGGTTCTCTTGTAGCAAGGCGACACCCAAATATTTTATTGACAAAGCAAAAGACATTACGAATCTATCCCAAGTTTTCTTAACAAATTATTAGAAGTTGAATATTCTGCCAACAATAATGCTGGGACAAGATCCTCCATTGTACTTCACAGACAGCCACCTGGCTTTGCCTAATAGTAGGACTGGCTCCAAAAGATTAGAAAACTCCCCTTTTAAAACTACAACTAAAAGGATACTAGTCACCGTATGCCTGAACATGCTGGGGGTTTCACCATCTCTGGCAGGCTCTGATCAGTGCAAATCCCCAATCTGGAAATTTTGCCTGTTTATTTAATAGACATACAACTGCAAATTAAGATGGAGTGATGCCCTTCTTTTGCTATATTTCTACCTAGATCCTACTGTGCTCTCCTCACTCTTGCCTTAAGCAAAACTAGAGTCTTCCTTCCTCAAGTGAGCAGTAGATGAGACTAGATGGCAGAAACAGAGTAAAAGATCCATGGAAGAAACGGACTGCCTCATTTTCCTGGAAACTTAGACCATTTCTTCAAACTCAGGTTAATGGTCAAAGACAAGCTAGCCTGGACTGGGACAAAAACTGGTCAAAGTCACCCAATGTGATCTAATATCTGTACCAATGGCACGACAGGGTCTTGAACCTTCTGAACCTCCTTAATCCTACCCCAATACTCTAGCATTAGCACCACTCTGATTCCCTAAGAGTCACATGAAGATAATAATAGAAATATAACAGTGTCTTTTCCTAGTCTATGAGATATGAAATAAAGGCAGTATTTGGTTTTTGATGAAGCAGTGAATCCCACTAATTACTGGAGACAGTAAGGGCGGGAGATTCTGTACGATAGACGTAATACAGTTTCTCATTAGAGATATCTGACAAATTTCAAAGTCAACCACACAAAACCCCATAAACTTGAGAGCAAAGTCCTTTCACTATTTACTGTTCCTTCAGCCCACTTTGTGACCATGGTGACCACAGGTTTACGGTTCAATTTAAGTAGCACACTGCTTTTTAGACATAGACCGAAATGCTGAAAAAAGAAACCCTCTGTAATAGATACAGCTGAGATCGCAGGAGGGACCTGAACTCTCATGGCCAGAGCTTGGATTCCATCTAATTTTATCTGCCACATAGCCAACATTTCTTCCTGGGGACAGAATGGTTTTGAAAACTGCAAGCAGCTCAAAAAAGGCACACTTCTTACAGCATAAATCAAATGCCTCTCAGGTTTCTCTCATGCCATAGCAAACAGATAATGTGATAATGTGATAAATGCAGGAGCATGGATTGAGGAAAAAGGACTTTATTGTATGCCCCCGTCTGAGTAAAAAGAAAAAACTTAGCATTCAATCTACATCAAAGCTACTTTTCATCCATCTTGTTGCTTTACAAAGAGTATCTGTTTTTTCCCCTTGGACAGATGTCGCTAAGTTTTTGGAATTACAGTAGAAGTGTCCAGATTTATATGTTTCCACCACAACTCCCAGAAATACACAGGCAACATAACCAGAAATAAGTGACTATATTGTCTGGAGAATTCTGGGAATTGCAGTCCAAATCAACAAATCTGTCCATCTCTGAGCTACAGGCAGGGCTGAGGAAGACTCCTGACTTAAATTCTGAAGAACAGCTCCCAATCAGAGTCATTACCATTGAGACGGATAGACTAATGTCTGATACATGATGAGGAAAGCTTGAGAAAATGTGGTGGGTTTTTCTCTCTTAACTGCTTGCCTGTGGGATTTGGGGAACTATTGTCCAAATTAGTATTTTTCTCTAAAAGCTTTAGATGTAAGGCTGGTTCCTATTTTGAGTGATTTAAAATGGCAGACCAAAATGTTCAAGGAGAATGCCTTGTTAGTCTGTTGCAGCAAGAAAGACCAGTGAACTCATGACTCCATCAAGACTAGTGAATTTTGTTTGAAGCATAAGCATTCATCAGTTGCATACCCACTGGATCTGAATAAGCAAGCTACAACAAGTGAAAGGGTATGCCATATAAAACTTGTTTATGTAAACCAGTGGTGCCCAAGCTTCTAGGACATGGAGGTCACATTAGAGTACCCAATGTTTAAAGAGGGCCATGTATTAAATAAAAAAGCAACATATCATTAACTTTAGATCAAAAGAAAACATTCAGAATCCAACGAAGAAATGTTTTTGCAACTGTAGTGCCTTTCATACAATTTTATACTTTCATATAAAAGGTGAGTTCTTATCCCATCTTTTCTTTGCTGACGATATAGTATTAATATCAGAATCAGTTGTAGCACAGAATATGCTCCAAGAGTTAGGCACAGAAAGTTGAAATATCGGCCTGAAGATCAATATGTCAAAAACGAAATATATATGGAGTGCCTTCACAAATCCCATAGATATGAGATGTAGAAACAAGATAGTAGAAGAAATTGACTTATATATATACCTTGGGCAAGGGGTTAACCTAAGGAACAATTGAACAAAATAAATGTTGAGAAGAAGGCATGCAGCATGGGCAGCTTTTAACACCATAAAGCAGGAGCTTGCAACCTACAGCCTGTGGGCTTGATCCAGCTTGCAGCACCAAATGATCTAGCCCCAGCCACTGTCACCGCCACTGCTGGAATAGGCCACTGACTAGTTTATGACAGCCATAAATGAGTCCAACGGCCGTCATAAATTGTTTTTTTTTTTTAGAGAGAGAGAGGTGGGTGCTCCATTGTGTCATGTGATCAATAAGAAAAAATCAGCCCACATCCAACCTGTGATATTTCCTACATTTTTCCATATAGTCGACGCTTATAAACACTCATGTAACTCTTTACATTTTGGTTTACATCCATACATTCCAGAATAAGATGTCCATTTCCTAAGACTTCAGAACACAAAAATTAATGCAGTCTTTTCCTTTTACTGACATAGAACAGCATATAACAACATTACTATGTTTCTTCAGTTTTAATCATAGAAATATAATAGCTGTATGTTATCTATGCAGTTGTAGGAAAGCATACATAAACGTATTTATGTTAGCTGAACTCCTATTAGTGTGACTGGAACATCATTTAACTGAGCTGGAATGTGATTTAAACTTGTAATAACTCAAATATATGAGGAAGATCATTTTTCAATAACATCCAAACAAAAAGTGGAGCAAATAGTCTATGTGTTCATATACTGTTCTTTAGTTAGAGCTCAGAAATAATTAACCACCTATAGAGGTGGCTCAAGTGGCTAAGACGCTGACTGGGAGGCAGAAGGTCAGCAGTTCAATTCCTGAGTACTGCAGGACGGAATGAGCTCCTGTCTTTGTCCCAGCTCCTGCCAACCTAGCAGTTTGAAAGCAAGAAATTGCAAGTAGATAAATAGGGACCACTTCGGTGGGAAAGTAACAGCATTCTGTGCACTCTGGTGTCTAGTCATGCCTCCCACATGACCACAGAAACATCTGCAGAAGCAGACAGCACTGGCTCTTTGGCTTTGAAACAGAGATGAGCACTGAACCCTAGAATCAGATACGGCTGGCTTTCGAGAAAGGGAAACCTTTACTAGCTGATAACTAGTACCTTAATTTTTCCCCAGTTAGTAAGATATAGCTGATACAATAAAGGAAGGCATGTCCTTGAGTTTAGAAGATCTGAACAGGGCTGTTAATGACAGGAGCTTGGAGGTTATTCATTCAGACAGTTATCACAAGCCAGAAACAACTTGATGGGAGAAAACGAGAACAGGATATAGCCAGTGGTGGTCTCCAAAAATTTTTACTGCCACACTGTGGGTGTGGTATGGTGGGCATGGCCAAGGGGAAAGCCCTGAGTTGCACCCAAATTAAAGGTAAAGGTTTCCCTGGCCCGAAAGCTAGTCGTATCCGACTGTAGGGTTCAGCGCTCATGTCTGTTTCAAAGCCGAAGAGCTAGCGCTGTCTGCCTCTGCAGACATTTCAGTGGTCATGTGGCAGGCATGACTAGATACCAGAGCACACAGAACGCTGTTACCTTCCCACCAAAGTGGTCCTTATTTATCTACTTTCAATTTCTTGCTTTCGAACTGCTCGGTTGGCAGGAGCACCTGAATTAGGGTGTGTGTGTGCGTGCATGCGTGCACGTGCATGCAGATGATGTGAAGGCAATCAACACCCTTAGAATTGTCAAGCAGCCAGCTGACAATAATGAGGACTATAGTTAATTGCATGCCATGAAGTTAATTTTTTCCAGGTTTTGTAGGCTGAGAATACACAACAATAGTTTACCATTCCCTTCTTCTGGTGAGCATCCTATGATTATGCCACTTGCCCTTGGGCTAGCTCTTCTCCCAGGAGGCACAGTGTAGAATCAAACTTCTAATCTTTGGCTCTGCAGCCAGATACCTAAACCACTTGCTACCCAGCCAGCTTACCAATGCTCATTTCTGTGTCTTCTTAAAAGCTTTCTCTTATAATTATTGGACCTGCAGAAGACACTGACCTGCTGCCTACAAAGCACAGTAGTAAATAGATTTAAAAGATTATTAAGGAGGTCTAATCCCTTCAATCTCAGACTTTCCATGTCAGCAAATAATTGTTGGGAAAAGGAATTAAAACTACCAACCCAAGGCATAGCATAATGTTTCAAGCCACAATGTCTTACCAGCAGGCAGGCAACTGATGTGCATAGGCTCTGAGGATAAGCAGAAAACCAAAGAAAATTTTGTTGAAACAGATGAAATGTATGAGTTGTTTTGTATTAACCTTCATTCAATTTGTTGGCAAAAGTTATTCTTAGGCTGCCAAGATAAATCCTCCAGTTTCCTTCTTCAATACTCCTGCTCTCAATCAGTTCCATGTCAGCTTTTGGTCAGCCTTTCCTTCTGTGTTTTTCAAATATTGACCATACATTGGCTTCTTTTTCCAGTTTGCAGCCCGACTTTCAATCCTATCCTTTCTTTATTCAGCTTTCTTCTTTTCAAAATACCTCTTTTATGAACTTCCTTAAGTGTAGGCTCTTCACTTTTCTTAATGTAATCATTCAGGCATTGCTACAAACAATCAATGTCACTGTTTGGGTGCAGGGTATAATGCATGGTCATTGGCTGCCTGTGGTTTCCAAATTCCTTCTTCTGGGGATACTGTGGGGCTGTGCAGCTTGCCCAAGGCTACACAAACTGGCTCGTCTACTGGAAGGTACAGTTGGGAATTGAAGTCCCAACATGTGGCTCCTTAGACAAGGGCTAAACCTCAGCTAACCAATTAATATTTAATTATAATTTATTTCAGTAGGAAAGATTACACGTGTGCTTTATATTCAAATCAAAACAAAGGCCCTTAACAGTTTAGATTAAATTAAGCCTTACAGTTTGTTTGTTTATTTATTTAGATTTGTATGCTGCTCTATTCGCTGAAGCGACTCAGAGGAGCTAACATACCATAGGGCAACGTATATCACAGTATTACAACATCAAATATAAATACATCAACATAATATAAATATAGCATAATAATACAATACAATACAATACAATACAATACAATACAATACAATACAATACAATACAATACAGTCAGGTGGGTCTTGAGCAAAGAAACAAAGTATCAAAGTATCTGCTACAAATTTCAGTTACAAAAATATCACATCAAAACAATATAACATAATATAATCATAATATAATACAATCAGTTTCTGTGATTGTAGGCCTACCACTTGTCCTAAAGGGCAAGTTTTTTTTTTAAAAAAACTTTTCTAACAAAAAGATCCAGTCCAAACATAAACACATGTGAGAATGATTACGAAAATCTGCAGTTAAAAAAATCTTTAGGAAATAAAATCTAAGGGATATATATATTTTTTGTGCTTCATCTTTTTTGATAAAACCTACCATTGATTTAAAAAAAAAATACTAAGATCTAGATCAGGATCAAACATACCCAAAGAAAGCTTACAAGTAGAATTACTGGAAAATATGAACCATTAATTTAATTTAATTTAATTTTTAGACTTTTATGCCGCACCCTCTCACAAAAGCGACTCTGCAAGTTTTAAAACACCATGCCTTTATTAAGGTCTATGTTTTCCACCAAAAATTAGTATAGTTACAGTATAGTTACCAGGGGTGCCCAAACTTTTAGGGCCATGGGGCGGTCATGTGGGTTAGTGGGCCAATCACATGGTACCTCCCACTGGAAGTGGAAGTAAAATGTGCCTTGCAATCTGTTTTGCAACAGGATTAGATAGATTTGTAGGCTGCCATTTTCTCTGCTTAAACCAGGGGTGCCCAAACTATGACCCGTGGGCTGGATCAGGGCCCCAACACCAATTCATATGGCTCTTGCTGCTCCTGGAAGAGGAAGTAAAATGTGCCAGTATGTAAGGGCAGTGCAGGCTGGATGAGTTGGTGTTGGGGGCCGGATGCGGCCCATAGGCCATAGTTTGGGCACCCTTGCCCTAGTCTTTCAAGTCAGTAACACACCACTATGAAAAATACAAATACCTGTACAAACATTATGTGTTGTCTTACAAATGGCACTATAGCCTTTCAGGGGGAAGCCAACACAGGCCACTGTTTCTTTTCAGAGTTAACATTAAGGGGCTTCAAGAATTTTCTGTTATGCAGCAACATTAAAATACCATAAGGAAATAAATGCCTGGGCCAAGAATAGAAGTTGGGCTACGGAGGGGAGGAGATTTCTGCTGGCAAGATTGCCACCAAAGAAAATAACATCAAAGAACTCACACCTCTTGGAAGGCTACTTTGGGGGCACAATGATGGGGGTGGAGATCCTTTTTTCCATCCAAGTGAGGGCAGCTGGGCCAGCTGTGTTTGTTTGCTCAGTTGTTTCCCTGATTTTGTTTATTGTCAGAGAGCTCGGATAGCTCTGATGTGCTTCTAAGAGGCATGTGCTTCTAAAAGAGGCAGCCTGGTGAAGAGGACCAGTGAGTAGGAGCCACTGGAACGTAGAAGGGAAGCATGGGGATGAAGTGGGAGAGAGAATTACGTTATTGCAGGGCAGGAAAAAAAACAACAGCTGTTCATTCCCCTGAACTGTCCCACAAATCTAAATAGCCTGGATACCTTTCAAAAACTGCTTCTTGGGCCAAAAAATGTTGCTGTGGGATG
This sequence comes from Furcifer pardalis, assembly GCA_030440675.1. Classification (NCBI taxonomy): domain Eukaryota; kingdom Metazoa; phylum Chordata; class Lepidosauria; order Squamata; family Chamaeleonidae; genus Furcifer; species Furcifer pardalis. Next base: position 38,723,848 of record CP126890.1, on the reverse strand, counting down.
CCAGGTCTGGATTGGCTCCCTCTGACCTGTTTTTTTTTTTTTTTAAATAGAGACATGGGTAGATGAAGCTGGGAGTGTGGTGGGCAAATCACTTTCAGCTCTGCCAGCCTGAACCTTCTGTAAGCGAGATTTGTGCAGAAAGAGGCGTTGCAGTCTTCTGTCATGATCTCAGCCTTTTCATTAGAGGCCTCAGTTTGCTGATTTGAGTGTATATATCAGGGAATCTCAACCTGTGACACATGGGCCAGATGTGGCCCATGGTGCCATTTCATGTGGCCCCCACCACCTCCACCACACTAGGAACTGCCATGTGGTGGAGGAAGGGCAAAATGGCCATCCAGGCGCCGAAGCTGTCTGAGGGAGGTGCTTCAAGAATTCCATCTCTGGAATTTTGAGGGAGCGTGACCCGGCCCCCAGCTTTAAAAGGTTGAGAAATCCTGGTATATATCTTATAGCAAATGCTTAGGCCAGGGAAGACAGAAGAGTTGGTGTGTACTACACAACATTTCCCCCATTCTGAGCTAGCCGACTTAGATGGTCCCAGAAGTTGCCTTGGTTTCTAGTACAAGATGGCTTCAGAATCTATACCTTGGTCAGGAATGGCTTGGGACTTCATGACCTCCATAATGACAGTGGCATCCATCCCACTTGATGTTTGATCCCCCTTGTGTTGCAGCTGCACCCATTTGGGGAGATGCCTAATCCGGGGGTGACCAAACTACGGCCCGGGGACCAGATCCGTTCCTCAATGCCAATTCATCGGGCCCATAAAGCCCTCATTGCTCCCGGAAACAGAAGTAAAACACACAACGAGGGCTTTGTGGAGTGGATGAATTGGCATCAGGGGCTGGATCCAGAACCCAGGCCATGGTGACCCACCCCCTGAACCACAGGACTGGCCCACGGCATGAAAAGTTTGGGCACCTTGGCCTAATCTACCAACACTGACACACATCTTAGTCCTATTCCAGTGGGATAAAATAGACACACACATCCCATAGTGAACACACACACACAATTGGGATGGATTAAGTACCTCCTGGATCATGAAGGTTATTTATTTATACTTATTTAAAGCATTTTAAAAAATTACTACCGGTTCTGGAGAACTGGTTAGAACCTGTTACATCCCATCACTGATTTTTATTCTATGCTTCATCGAGGGGGGGGGGAGGGGCTCCTGGAGCAGTGCACATACACTCAGTGAAAACTGATCAGTCTGAATAGATACGACACAAAAGCTAAAAAGGGTGAGGAGGAAACAGGGGGAAAGCAAGAAGTCTTGCTGGTGAAGGGACCTGCTTCCCACCTCATCACCCTCGGTTGCAGCTTATGAAAATGGCTTCTGTTGGCACTAGGGGAAAACAACACAAATATTTTATGAATTCATTCAGTGCTATACTGTCAGGGTGCACTTGACTACAGCTGCTCATGGAGAGTTAAAAGAAATACCTTGTCTTTGAACATACACACATACATACAGAATGCGTTCTTTGTCTCATACCAAGCCCCATGCTGTTTGGTCAAATGGATTCAACAAGATAACAGACTCCATGGTCTCTACCATATGAGATAACACAGAGATGGAATTCTCAAAGCACCTCCCATTTATCCCATCCTTTGAGGTTTTCTAAGGCCAGTACATGTGACCACAGCAATTTGTTAGTGAGTTATTTGCATTGCTTCTAGTTTGTAGGGCTTCTGATTCAACTGCCACATGTGGAAGCTGGAGTTTCACTTCTCATGGCTCAACACATAATTAGGCACTGAACAAGTCAGATGACCGGCTCCAGTGAACTAGAGGAAAACAGTACAACATGGGGGTGGGATGGGGGATCACAACAATCAAAAATTCTTATTCTAACATAGGAGTATAAATACCGTATATACTCAAGTATAAGTCAACCCGAATATAAGCCAAGGTACCTAATTTTGACCTGAAAACTCAGGAAAATAGATTGAGTATAAGCCGAGGGTGGGAAATGCAGCAACTGCTAGTGAGTTTCAATAATCAAAATACATGAAAATATGGTAAAATTAATTAAATTGTTGGCACGTCACAATCCAACACAGTCTTGGGATCCTCATTGTAATTGACCAAAGTATAAGCCATTTCCCCTTTTGGGGGCTCATTTTTGGGGGCTCATTTTTGGGACTAAAAAACTAGTCTTATACTTGAGTATTTACAGTAATTCTTCCTAAATGTTCCATCCTCATCTTGACATACTGAAATAGCCTGGTGAACATTTGTTCCCTTCATTGAAATTTCTTGTCTCCAGTGCAAGAGTAAGTTAAGGAGCTTTTATTCCTGCTGGAAAAACATTTGCACATATTGTTTCCTTCAAAACCAGAGTCTTTTCCCTTTTGAAGAAAAGCATATGTTCAACAAGCACAAAAATGCTGGATGATGGATAAAAAAACAGTTCCCTCCAAAGCTGTTAATTTTAGATGTTGGTGAAACAAGCTTAGCTACATACTTTGTGTAATTTGTGCAGTTTGAATAATTTAGGGCGGGGGGTTCTTTTTCTCTTTTGTTAGCAGATTGTGACGCAGAAAATACAATGGCACAGAAGTGGCAAGAATCAGCTCAGTCTCATTAGTCCCCATCCTTTTGGCTTTTTTTTACAGACAAACTAGCACTTTGTATGATAAAGTCACTCTAATACATTTAAAGTAGAAAAAAGATATCTATACTCACAGTTTCCATCTATAATTACAGTCAGAAGGGAGAGAAAAAAATGGCAGTGGTGTAGGGTGGGGAAATCTCCAGCATGTGAGAGATCTTCCATTCTTGCTGCTTGGAAGTCAGAGGAAGAAGAGACGCTATCCCCCCCTCAAAAAAATGGAGACAGGAATAAACAAATGCCTCAAATGCCACAGATGGGGAAAATAACTTTATTGATCAAGGACAATCACTTTAGGTTCTGGAGCCCCCTCCCATTGATATCCAGTATTAGTGTATGCATGATTGTATTACCCCAACATAGTTTGCACAAATATTCTTGAAAATGGAAAAATACTTCTAGAGTCTGACAAAAAAATATTTTGCTCTCTCATGGACAATGCAAATAAAATTTTGCATTCTAGAAAAATCAAATATTTGGTCTTTCTAAAACCATAATCCAGATATAGGGCAAGGATTGGAATGCCATCTAAACCTGCCATCCGCTACATGTTTTTGCATCTGGTAAAGTTTAGTAATACAGAAAAGATAGTATCTCTCTGCCTCCTGAAGTGGCATTTAAAGAAGGAAGAGAAATTAGTAAGTTTTCATTCTGATATTGTCAGATTATAAATGTCAAGTTGGTATTAGACATTTTGGGGAAGTAAAGGAAGGTGCAAAGTTGAGCCAAATACAAATAACACTTGATTTGTAACTGATATTAAAACCTCTGCTCTCTAAAGTTTTTTTTAAGGTTATGAAACACATAGCAGAATGTTGTTTCTGCAAGCTGTTTTATTTGTCAATTGCATTTCTTCTTTGCATCCAGTTTCTCTGTTTTGCTCATTTCATTATGCAGTGGACCATTTTAATTTGCCTCACTTAACTGAATTTATCCATGTAAATGACTGGATTTTTTTCATCACTGTAAAAACACCAAGAAACATTCAAGCCTATTTATATATGCATTTTCTGAACACTAATAAAATAGTTGATGGCAACCCATCCCCAGTTTGCTAAATACTGCTTTGACTAGTTAATTCATTGCTCTTTATAGATTTGTAAATTCTAGGAGAGATCTGTACCTATTTTTATGTTGATCTGACTTTTGACATGAAATTTGATGGGATCAGATATTATATTACCTGTTTGTGCTGTTTTAATTCTTTTATGATTTTTAAAGTTTTAAGTATTAAGTTCTAAGTATTATTAGTATAAATATTGGTTTAACCTATGATTTTAACTTGTGATGTAAGCCGCCCAGAGTCGGGTTTACCCGATTGGGGTGGGATACCAAGTGTGAGTAAATAAATAAATATAAATAAATAAATAAATTTATTTGTAATGATAGAAAACGCAACAATTCTCCTATAGATTTATTTCAATTTTTTATAACAACATACTTATGGCAAATTCAGCATTCACTTATATGTGTCAAAATAAATGCTGCTAAGAAGAAACTTAATAATCCAAACCTAGATGTAATTATCATTTTAAGCATTTAATAAGACACAGTACATATGCATTTAGTAACAGAATTCAAGGACCACCTGCTGGTATAGGAAATGTGGTTAAATTTACATAACTCATAGTTTGGAAGAAGGAGGGGTACATTTGATGCTTATTTCTATTAAAACTTTACCGGTTACCATCACAAGACTTTACAGAGTATACAAGGTTTTAAGATTACAACAATAATATATCAGAATCAGACTGGATGCTCAAGAAGTGCAATTTAATCGTAAGTGTTGTTAATAGGTTTTCAAAAATACTTGGGGTCATGGTGGCTTAGTGGTTAAGACACTGAACTTGACAAGTGGAAGGTTGGCTGGTCAGCAATTTAAGACTCGAGTGCTGCGCGGTTGAATGAGCTCCCATTGTTTCTCACAGCTACTTGCATGAGCCAACCTAGCAGTTCAAAAGTAAAAAATTGCAAGTAGATATATAGGTACCACTTCTGTGAGAAAGGTAACACTGTTCTGTGCAGTTTGGTGTCTCATCATGCCTGCCACATGATTGTGGAAACATCTGCAGACACAGATAGAGCTGGTTCTTTGGCTATAAATGGAGATGAGTACCACCCCCAAGAGTTGGACACGACTGGCTTTCAAGCAAGGGCAACCTCTACTTTAAATATCTAAAAGTATACCTAAAAACACTTGACTTTCCTGGTCATTAAAGACCTGAAACCTTACTGGTAATATGCAGCAAGGTTTGAGGACTGCCAGCTAAATATCATGGTGAAACATTTCCCAAAGAAATTCAGAGAGACAGGACAGAGAGAATTCTGCATACTTTCACCCAAATCCTTTTGGCAAATATGGGGGCTGTGTGGCCAGAGCACTATGCCTTTGTCCTGGTGATCTCTAGCCTGCAATGACACAATCCAAAATTTGCCCTATTGATAACAATGAGTATTTCTGCTTGCACAAATGGTTCGTGGAATTCTCTAGTAGGGAAAGAGGAAATGTGCATAAAACAGACCATTCTACACATGGTTTGGAAGCAATAGTGTACTTGCAGCTGTGTTAAACTACAGGCATATGTACATAGACACATACACTAACAAGGTGCACTGCTTGTTATTGATTAGCTTTCACAGGCCTGTGGGGAAAAACAGGGGGAGCATAACTTTTTTTCCATTCCAATTTGGCTTGTCAAGGCTGACTGAAAGATTGCACTTCTGAGAGAAACCCCTTTAGAATTCAGATGACCAAATGAAATGAAAAATGGGTAGCCTCTGACTGGATCTCCCAGTGTGTGTGCGCGTGTGTGAGAGAGTGCACATGTTGGATCATGTCCACGACACTGGGAAAGGGGCAGTTATCCTGTTCTCCTGTATTGTTTTTTGGACTGAAATCTCTGTTCCAAGCTGTCAGCTTAGAAGAGGAAGACAGCTACGACAGAGGTACCTCTCTCTTCATGGCCCCTACTAACCCTCAGTCACTTTAGAGAGAAAAGACAGTTGTCAAAAGAATGGCATTGGAGATACACTATTCCATGTAGCCACCTTTCAGTTTTTTTAAAAAAAGATTTCAGTAAATGCAATCACACATCTGCTCCACCATATGAAATTTGGACCTGTAAAGATAAAGGTTTCCCTTGCTCAAAAGTTCAGTGCTCATCTCTGTTTCCAAGCTGAAGAGTCAGCGCTCCACCACACCAGAAATCTCCACACCTCCACCACACCAGAAACTTTCATTGGGTGGAGGAAGGGCAAAATGGCCATCTGGCCCTCAAAGTTGTCTGAGGGAGTGTGACCCAACCCCTGGCTTAAAAAGGCTGAGAACTCCTGGTTTAGGTGAATATCCTATTAAAAGGAACAACCACACAAGCCATTCCTCAGTTCCAACCAACTCCTATTGTCGTCCCTGGGGAAAGGGTTGAAGAGGTTAAAGCAAAGCAAAGCAATTCCACTTCTCTACCGCCCCATAGCACTTAGTGCACTCTCTGGGCAGTTCACAAGTTAGTTAGGATTTTGCCTCCAACATGCTGGGTACTCATTTTACCAACCTTAGAAGGATGAGTCAACCTTGAGCCCTGTCAGGGGCAAAATTTGTACAATTATCCTCTAATTCCAAAAGGCTATATATGTTTGTTCAGGACTTACTACTTTACCTTTAACTAAAATCTCTTTAAAATCATTTTTTAAATCAATCAGTAGGGCTGTTTTCTGTTGTGCTGGTGATTCCTCCACCACAAGACCAGCACAAATTTTGATTTCCTAAAAAATTAGGAGAGGATGTGAGGTTAAAGTTAAAATAAAAATTTAAAGGGGGAAAATTGCCCCCGAAGTCCTCTTGTAGCCCATGGAGATTTAGGGTTCAATTTTGCCATGTTTTGTAGATCCCTAGGATCTCTGATGCCTCTAACATTCTCCCATTAAAAAAAATAACAGAGCCCTGGATGGCATAAGGGAACATTTTTAGTTTTTTTAAAAAAGAGGTGCTATTGATATGGCTCTCCAAAGTCTAGGGCTGGGTGTTTGTGCAGACCTCTGCATTTCAGCTACCACTTCTCTCTAAAAGGTTCAGGGCTGCCCATGGAGGGTTGCGGCCAGGAGGCCCTGGGCCACCCGGCTAGGCGCGCTGCTGCTGGGCACCGAGGCTCAAGGCCGCCTGTGGACGGTTGTGGCTGGGAGGCCCTGGGCTGCCCAGCTAGGCACGCTGCCACTTCCTAAGCCCTCCGCCGCTGCCAGAGCCGCTCCAAAATGGTCTGGCTCTGGCAAAAACAAGTGTACATGCGCAGAAACTGAATCTGATGCATGCACGATTCAAAATTGCAGCACGCATGCATCAGATTGACTTCTGCGCATGCGCACTAAATTGGAGCCATTTTGGCTCCAATTTTTTTTACATCTTTTTACGAGGCGTCAGAACAGGACGCCTCAAAAAAAAGGACTACCCTCCTGGAGAACCCTCCGGGATTGTTCCTACCGGTTCTGGGGAACCGGTTGGAACGGGCATCATCCCATCACTGTGTTTAGGCCAATATCCTATTAAAAGGAGCAAGCACACAAGCCATTCCTCAGCTCCAGCCAGCTCCCATTGGTGTCCCTGGTCTCACATTGCCTGTAAGATTTGTTGTACAACTTCTTGTGTGATCAGTTACATGATGAGGTCTGTCAGAGCAAAGCAATACTTGCATGGGGTGCTCTTCTTCCTTGAAAAGGATGCTGACCTTAGATATCCAATCTGCCGTATTTCATATGTGTCACTGGAAATGCCCATTCTGCCCTTCTTTCAAGGACCCTGCCTTGAAGTAAGCAGTTCTTTCTCCTGAATCATCCTCACCATGTCCAGTTCCTTCCAGGCCTTTGATATAAATGAAACACATTGAGACTGGTGAGTAAAATATGCTTCTATTGATTCACAGGTATACTGGATGAATAAATATTAAAGGAATTTATATTTGACAGTGTGCAATGAATTAACAGGTATATACAGCAGAGCTTGGAAAATTGTGTGCTCCTGCCACAATAATGTTTTATATAATGGAATAGGGATTCTTGGACTCCGAACTGCTGGTGTGCAGCTTCTCTTTGCTACATTTAGAGGCAGAGATTTAAATGAAACAGCAAGATCACTGAGTGAGAGACAGGTAGGCAGTCAATAGTAAGTGTTTCTCTATTGATTAAATTTCCTTTTTGGCACACATTTTAGTATGTGTTTGCTTGCTACAAAAGGAAATTGAAGTAAGCTATTGTACTTCCCAAGAGCCATTCGTAAGATTTCTACACCAGAAAATGTACTTAGGGTAAGTTAAGACCTGTTTATTACTTGGAGAGCTGCTCTATTAAGCATGCACTTTATTCTCTGCCACTGAAATGCTTAATTTTGATCTAATCGTATGCTTAGGAGGTCAGCCAATCAGTATGAAGTCTTTTATACCATTTATGACATTGCTGTGTGGTAGAGTTTGCTGTTTCTTTGCATCACATTATTCTTCTTAAATAGGAAAAAATAAATAAAAATTGTGTGTGGGGAAATTGTTTTGTTACCTTATGTCTTATGACTACCATTGCATTTCTCTCAAACCATTACTTCTCTGTACTCTTCTCCCTTCTCTCAGCTTACACTAGGTTGTAAGAACTGCACTGATAATTGTATACATTTTACATAATGTACACATTTAACCTAAATTGCACTTCTTCTTATGAGGAAAACATTTCTACAATTTTTAAGAGAGAGAGGGAGAATGTGTATAAGAGACAGACAGACAGAATCAACTTCTTTAATTTTAAAACCTATGTATAGCTTTGTGTGCTCATTATTTTACCAAAAGGCAATCCTAGAGCAAGTACAGACTGGGGGTTATGGATCACTGGGGAAAAACTTATAGTCAGCAGGTCCGCAGTTCGAGACCTGAGTGCTGCACAATGGAGTGAGTTCCCATCTGTCCCAGCTCCTGCTAACCTAGCAGTTCAAAAGCAAGAAGTTGCAAGTAGATAATTAGTTACGACTTCTGCAGGAAAGGTAACAGTATTCCGTGTCTAGTCGTGCCTGCCACATGACCACAGCAACATCTGCAGACACCGACAGCACTGGTTCTTTGGCTGTAAACAGGCATGAGCACCAAACCCTATAGTCGGATACGACTGGCTTTCAAGCAAGGGCAATCTTTACCTTTACCTTTACCTTTTACTGTGATCAATATTATCTCTCACAGAAAATAACGGAAGTGTTCCTATTGTTCACACTAGATGTTTATTTTCCTAAGAGCCCAGACATGCCTTCCTAGTGCTTTTATCTTGTCTCCCTCTTTTATCACTAACGCTTCCTTTCCTTCCTTCTGTTACCGCATATACTCGACTATAAGTCGTCCCAAATATGTCGAGGTACCTAATTTGGACCTCTAAAACTAGGAAAATAGATTGACCCGAGTATAAGTCGGGGGTGGAAAATGCAGCGGCTGCTAGTGAGTTTCAATAATTAAAATACATGAAAATACAGTAAAAATTAATTTAGACATTTGTGTGGGTATGTTTTTGAGTGTTTACGTTGACCCAAGTTTAAGTTGAGTCCCATTTTTGACCTTATTTTGGGGGTTAAAAAACCCGACTTATACTCGAGTATATACAGTAATTCCCAGTCTTCATACACAGGTTGTGTCCTTTCCGGGTTTTGTTTTATTTTTGTTCAATAAGTGATGTAACCAAAAAAGCAATGCAGTCATTCAGCATCTAGAATTAGGCTGTGTCACTTGGAGAATTTTTTTTTAAAAGAGAAAGCAGAATCAAAGGTTTCTCTGTTGCTCTCCCTCCCTTTGCTCACCCGTTTCTCTCACTTTATCCCTGCCGATCATAGACAACGATGTGCCTGACACATTTCTACAGAATTGCTGCCTGCCTAATTCTCTCTTCTGATCTCTTGACAAGCCAAGAGGGAGTGGGTGAGAGGAAATTCTGAAAAGTGGAAAGGCTTATTTACCTGAAATGCAGACAGGGAAGCGAGCACTACATTATCCAGCTGGCAACATCCTCACATTCCAAGCTTGTATTGAGGAGTTTATGCCTCCATTTAAAAAAAAGGATACAGTATGTTGCAGTAGAGGGTCAAGCAACTGGTGGTAAGGTGAAGGTCTCTTTTGCTCGAAAGCCACTCCTATTCAACTCTAGGGTATGGTGATCATCTCCACTTATAGCCAAAGAGTCATGGCTGATTGCATCTGCAGATGTTTCTGTGGACATGTGGGAGGCACAGGCGCATGCTGGTATATCAGGCAATTGGGCTTTGTTCCACCCTGCCTTCGCCTCTGGTGCCCTGGGGTGCCAATAGCAATGTACAGGATTCCCCCCAACCCCAAAATAGGTACCCCCAGCACTCCTGTCCAGCACCTTCCCATGGTACCCTGCACACCCCTGGGCAGGCATGCCTAGACATGGAACGCTGGAACTCTGTTTACCTTCCCACTAAGCTTGCAGCAATTAGCAGATAAATTCGTTGACTAACAACACAATCCAATGTATAGCTCCTTGGGAGTAAATTCAATAGAGTTCAGTGGTATTTTTGTCTTTATATTTTCAGGTAAATCAATTGAAGATCACGGTTTGGATGATATAAACATAGATGTCATTTGAAGCTGCTTTTAAGCCAAAGCAATCCAGGCCCATTGTGCCAGTTTACTGTCATTAGTTCAGTCATCCATTCTGATGTCGCAACCCACTACATAAATCAGTGATTCTCAACCTATGGCCTGGGGTCTGGATGCAGCCCGTGATGCCATTTCATGTGGGCCCTCCCACCACCACCACCACCACACCCGGAAGTGCCATTTATGGCAAGTAGGGCAAAATGGTGATCCGGTCCCCAAAGCTGTTTCAGGAAATGTGACCCAGCCCTCAGCTTGAAAAGGTTGAGAACCCCTGACATAAATCATGGGTTGTCACATCAGTGGACACCACAGCTTCACTTGGGAGTGAACTGACCATCTGTAAAGAAGATGTGGAGGCATCTTTGGGACCTTGTGAGTTGCCTTCTCATGGAGAGAAAGGTAAATGTCACCCTTGTTTGAAAGCCAGCTGTATCCAATTCGAGGGTGCAGTGCTCATCTCCATTTACAGCCAAGAGCCATCACTGTCTGCAGCTGCAGATGTTTCTGTGGTCATGGGGTAAGCACGACTAGACACCAGAGTGCATGGAACACTGTTACTTTCCCACTGAAGTTGTACCTATTTATTTACCTACAATTTCTTTATTTCAAACTGCTAGGTTGGCAGGAGCTGGGTCAAGAGACAGGAACTCACTTTGTTGTGCAGCGCTCAGGTCTTGAACTGCTGACCTGCCGACCTTCATGTCATCAAGTCCTCATCTTAACTACTACCCATGGGGAGAAAAACAGCCTATAAATCAGTGGTCCCCAGAGGATCTTGGGCTACAGCTCCCAGAAATCTTGGCCTCTACAGCCAATAGTGAAGGCTTCTGGGAGTTTTAGTCTAGGAAAATCTGGGGGCTCAAGGTTGGGAATATTATTAAATATAATAAATAAAATAACAAATAACTCAATCCATATATCATTGACTCCCTACCGAAAATTCCAGCTAATGATAGTTCTCTGTGTGAGCACAAGATGGAATCTTAAGGCACTCCATAAGCCAAAGGTTATATGCCCTCTGGGAATTAATTTTGAGGATACTATATTAAGAAGTATCAGAACCAATCCAATTCCCGATGTGCTAAGACTTGGAAACTGTTGGAAGCAAGAAATTTCACAAATGTTTGTTACATTCCTACTCGTGAACCCATCACTAGGTACATGTTCCTCAAAACTGGCAAACTGGAATAAGATACCTGACCAGAGAAATGGAATACCCTTGAAAAGTCATTGCTCTCTGTCCCTCAAACAAAGTGAAGTGCCACATGTGATATCTAGTAGCCCCACAGTTATGGAATGCCTTCTGAAGGCCATGTGGCGTTTAGTTCAATATTTGTTTGAAAGCTTTTGATTCTTACAGGCTTTTATAGCTCAGTAGATTTGTGTTTCCATGCTCTGTTTTGAGTGTACTATGAAGGTTGGAGGTAGGTGGGGGGAGGAGAGAAAATTTTACATTTTTATATTTTTCTAATGGCTGGTATTGATTTTATTTCCTTCCCTGTTGTAAAGTGGGTGCATTATTACTGCACTGCTTTATTGATGAATGCATTTTTAATTTATGTATGTGACTTTTTTTTAACAAAAGTTCTATCTCACCCTTAGACTTGTTATAGGGGTGACAAATACATTTAATAAACATAGGAACACAGAAACATAATTAAACTTGAAACTCAGTCACACTTATCACACCAGTCAGCAAATGCCATGCTAAGTATGTTAGTATCATTTCCTTCTTTCATAACTGAACAATATAACACCCCACACAAGGCCAATATTGTTTCTCTCTTTGCTACATACTCAGTATATCTTTAGATTGCAATGAATGTTAATGCTGTAGTACAGGGGTTCTCAAACTATGGCCAGTGGGCTGGATATGGCCCATAGCACCAACTCATCCAGCCCGTGACCTCGCACCAGATGCTGCTTCCACCACTGTCTTTGCCTCAGTCCTTGTCTCTCTGCTTGGCTTAGTGTGTCCCTAACGGTGCTCCATAGTAGGGTGGATGTTGTAAGTCTTACAACAGCCGCCCTGCTGTAGATCACTGTTAGGGACACACCAAGCCAAGTGGAGGAGACAAGGATTGAGACAGAAGCAGTGGAAGTGGAAGCGGCGGCTGGAGTAAGGTTGCAGTCCACATGAATTGGTGTCATGCAGCTCCTCCAGGCCAGTAAGCAGGGAAGTGGCATGGTGGAGAATGGTGGGTGGCTCGGAGTGGTCCTGCCACTGCTGCCAATGGCACTAATCCGGCCTGCCAATTGTCTGAGGGGTATGATCCGGGCCCCTGCTTTAAAATGTTGAGGACCCTTGCCATAGTATTAGGTTCTGATAGTTAAATAATAGCCTCAGCAACCAGCATTCACAGTGAGGGTGAGAGTTGCTATGCCATAGATAGCGTCTGCCTTCCTTATGCTTGTATATGATTTAGCTGCTCTCCTCAGAGAAGTGATAGTATGTTAGTATAGTTTCCTGCCATTCCAGGAGGCCATGCCTGAAAGGTCATCATGAATTGTAGTAGAATCTATTTAAGTGCCAGCAAGAGGCAGCATTTTCCACTGGATGCTACATCTATTTCATGGAATTTCATTAAGGAAGAGGGCACTGTCTTGTCCATCATTTGGACCACTATGCTGTTTTTAATTGGCACAAAGATGCTGGCTTTGTCTTTTACATTAAACCATCAATCCATTCTGACGTTGTCCTTCTGTGTCAGTAGCAAACAAGAAGCATAACACTTGGTTTATTGCATTAATAATTCAACGTTTAAAAAAAATATATTCTCAGGTGACTATTGGGGCATTGAGTCAGGCCACTAAAATGATCTCCCATGAGTCAGGTCATCATGTTGCTAGGCAACCATTGCCTCGATTGACAAAGGAGGGCACCTGACCATTCCTGTCCCTTTTCTCCACCACCCCCTCCCAGCAAGAAATCAATATGACAGACTTGACGTTGGTGATGGAAGATTAGCTGGGAGAAAGCATAAAAACTGCTGGAGTAGACCATTGCTATAGAGAGTTTATTCAGAAGCCTGGCTCCCTCTTAACTGTCTCACTTCCCTGCAGCTGTATCATTAAGGTTTCCCCCCTACCATTGGCATTCATTAAAGTATTCTTTACAAAGGCATTGTTTTGTTTTTATATAGTATGTATGCCTCATTTCAGAGCTGCTGCCTTTCTCCTCAAAGGACTGCTTTGAGGAGCTGTGCTACCGAATTGCTCCCCCATGATTTCACAAGGAACAGGACCCCACCCCTCCCTCTTTCACAGGTCTAATTTTCAAGTCAGTTTTAGAGAGCCTTTTAAATAAAGGTGTAGTGAACATGGGTTTATAATTTCCTGTATTCCCTACTATAAATTTCAATGTCATGTAGGTTCTCTGCTAACCCTGTCTTACCATGATGGAGTGCAAGGGGAAGCTGTGGCTGTCAGCTATGCATGCAAGTCTCATGGAAAATGTCCCTGCATTCATGAAGCATTCTTGACTCACATTCTTCAAAGACCTGGAAGATTAGAAATTGGTGAACATGGAGCTCCGAATCAGACCTACTCTTTCTGTTGTTTGAGAGGCAAATTTAATCCCCTTTGACTATCAACTCTCAAAATGGTCTCTCTGAAACAGCAACATAATGCTTTTTAATTGGCTGTCAGTTCATACAAATGATGAAGGTACACCTTTGGTTGTTGTTTCTACTGCTGCCATAATGTCAGTAGGGAAGCTTCTATAGAGAAAATGTTGACTGCAAAGGAATTCTTGGTGTCTCCTTTTTGGGTCAAATTTCAACTGCAGGCCAAGAGTACGAGTGGAAGGTTAGCCACTACACAAGTTCTTCTCAAGATTCCCCATACTGACGATTCAAGACATGATGCTTAAATTTGTTGTGAATGCCCATTATGGTAAACCCATTCAGTCTAGGATGTACATAAACATTGACATAGGAATTCTCATCTTGTTCACTGAATCTAGTCTTGTTAGCTCTGAGAACAGACCCAGCCCTTAGAAATTTTTAATTTTTCCAAGCCTGGGACATAAAATGTTGATGATCTGGAACTAAATCCAATTGTTTAGTAAGACACTAAATCAGGGGTGCCCAAACTATGGCCCATGGGCCATATCAGGCCCCCAGTGCCAATTCATCCAGCCCCAATGCCCTTGCCGCTCCAGGAAGTGGATGGGGGACGCCCCCACCAATGCACATATGTGTCATGAACCACTTCCAGGAGTGGTGGGGACACATTTGTGCATGCACAGAGACATCCAGCACCACGACCATGAGTGGTTCCTGACATGCATGTGCAAACGTACCCACTTCTGGGTGTGTGGTCAGGCCCCCAGTGCAAAAAGTTTGGGCACCCTTGCACTAAATGATTAGGACTCATCCACTTTTACTTTAAGTCCCTTTAATTCAGTGAGTCTATTTAGCTGGAACTAGAATCCAGATTTAGCTTTGGGACACAGTACAAGAGGCTAGTTGTATGTCTTCTGGCTATGTTGTAAGATTGGAATTTTTTGCCAAGAGCATCTTCACTCATTGTAAGATAATGCTACTGTTACTGCTTATCCCTTGTGTGGGTGTGGGTGTTATCTTAGAGCTTGTCCAGACAGGCACTAGGTCTATTTTCCAAGGTGATCTGGGGTTTCTTTCTTTCTTTCTTTCTTTCTTTCTTTCTTTCTTTCTTTCTTTCTTTCTTTCTTTCTTTCTTTCTTTCAGACGTATTGGATGCTGGAGCATCCAATACAAATATCCCTGAATTAACGCCCATTAAGTCCCTGTACCTTTTCAGCAAATTCCCATATATGCCATTACCAGTGTCTGTGGACACTGGGGAACAGCATATATGCGAGCCCTACAGCTGTCAAAGGCTGCTTCCAGTGTAAACATCCAGCATCTGAAGGAGCTAAAAAAAAAAGTGATTGTAACTTATTCACTCAAGGCAAAGTTCCCTATGTTCTGGATGGAATGAATTAACTGGTTAATATTTTAGAATCAACAACGTTACAGGGTTGTTATGTATGGGTTGCTATTTTTATATGTTGCTTTTAGAGTCTCGGTTATCTGGACATTTATTTGTAATACTTCTGTCCTTTCCCCCATTTTTACCACTAGTTTTGTACACTTATGTTACAAATCTTTGCAACTGCTTATTTGCTTCTGTATAAGGGAGGTAACTTCTTCATGTTGTTTGGTCAGTATCCATTATTTCCCTTACAAGCTACCTTAGCAGCCCTGCAAATTTCAATCAGATATATGGAAAGAAATGCATTGGGCCTTCTTTTTTGGGCCATTCTAAGTTTTTGGCAAAGGTGGACAAACTAGGAAGCCTTTTGTAAATGTTTACCTGTTATCAGTTTTTTTTTTTTTTTTGTTCAGTCACACAGTTGATTCCGACCCTTTGCGATCCTATGGACCATTGTCTTCCAGGCACCTCTGTCCTCCACCATCCTCTTCAACCAGCCCAGCTCCTACAACTTGAAATTTGTTTTTAAAATAAATTATGTACTAGTCTTAACAGTTGTTTTTTTTAAAAAAAATGGTAGCCATATTAGTCTCTGTTTCAAGCATATCAGAGAGTAAATTAAAGAAAACAAAAAGACAAAAAATGTTGTGACACTTTAAAGACTAACTACTGTAATTTAATGTTAGCTTTTGTGGATCAAGCCCACTTCATCAGACATAGGAGATTTCATGGCATCAATTTGTCATGGTAATCTATTATTATTATTATTATTATTATTATTATTATTATTATTATTATTATTATTATTATTATTATTATTATTATTATTATTATTATTATTATTATTATTATTATTATTATTATATTTGAATTTCTATACTGCCCTACTTGGCAGAGCCAACTCAGGGCGGTTTACACACATGTATAGTTATAGTCACAACATATCAATAAGTCAATAGTCAATATCAAATGAAAACAGTCAATAAATAGTCAATATCAGTATCACAGAACATCAGCACATAAACATCATTACAGTAAAAGTAATTCAATAAACAGTAACAAAAAATTCAATAACATCAATATCAAGCAGTAGTTTAAAAATTTCCATATCTCAGTCAAATTCACACAAAGAAACAAAACTAAGCAAAGCACCACGACAAGTAACGAGCCTCTCCGTCCACTGCACAGCGTCTCTTAAAGGCCCAGCAGGGCGAGGTTCTGGGTGCAGATGGAACAAGTCCCAAGGCTGAGCGCCACTGCAGCCACTTATCTCGGCCGCAGATGTTTATTTATTTATTTATTTATTTATTTATTTATTAAATTTAATACCCCGCCCCAATCGGGAGGACCCGACTCTGGGTGGCTTACATCCAAAATAAAAACAAAAATAAAACCCAACACTAAAACGTCAGAGTTAAAACCATCAGAAGTTAAAAACAACACAGGGCTATATTCCAATGTTCCCAGAATCCAACCCAGGGGGGCAGTCCTTATATGAGCCATTTGGTATGGGAACCCATGTTCCCGGGTCCCCAAACCTGTCCTGCCAGCCAGGTTTTTAAACCCTTTCGGAAAGGCAGGAGCTCTGTCTGAAGGCGCAGTTCGGTGGGCAGGAGGTTCCAGAGGGCCGGGGCGGACATGGAGAAGGCTCTCCTCCTAGTACAGGCGAGGTGCGCCTTTCTCGCCGAGGGAATAACAAGGGAGCCTCTCCGATCCGCCCTGGTGGGCCGGACAGATGTTCTTGGGGAGACGCGGTCTCTTAGGTATCCTGGCCCACTACCATATAGGGCTTTAAAGGTAATAACCAGCACCTTGAATTGCACCCGGAGACATACTGGCAACCAGTGCAGCTCCCGGAGCAGCGGCGAAGCATGAGCATAACGCCCACACCCCACCACTACCCGTGCCGCCGCATTCTGGACCAGCTGGAGTCTCCGGATGGTCATCAGGGGCAGCCCCATGTAGAGCGCATTACAATAATCAAGTCTGGAGGTGACCAACGCATGTGTGACCATAAGCAGGGCATCCCGGTCTAGGAGGGGGCGTAACTGGCGAATTACACGAATTACTGTGCGGCGGCCACCTGCACAGCCAAGGAAGCATTCACGGGAGAGGACGGAGATGTCCATGGCTGCCTGCCACCCGAGTCCCGCAGCTGTTGCTCCCTCGCGTCCGGCTAGCCGAGGGAGAGACCAGCGAAGGCGGTGGTGGCGAAGATCTTTTTAACGCCGCCCGAGTCCCGCAGCTGTTGCTCCCTCGCGTCCGGTTGGCCGAGGGAGAGACTGGTGAAGGCGGCGGCGGCGAAGATCTTTTAACGCCGCCCAAGTCCCGTGTTGCTCCTTTTAAGCTTCCCGGCTGGTGACGGGGAGCCGGGAGAGGCGCGTCGGCGTCTTCTTCGAGCCTCCCTCGACAGGGAGGCTCCTTTTAAACTTCCCGGCCGGTGACGGGGGCTGGGAGAGGCGCGTCGGCGTCGGCGTCTTCTTCGAGCCTCCCTCGACAGGGAGGCTGCTTTTAAACTTCCCGGCTGGTGACGGGGGCCGGGAGAGGCGTGATGGGGGCCGGGAAGTTTAATAATCTATTTATTCAATCTAGTAATCTAGTTATTCAAAATGGAGTTTTTTAGGATTAAAAAATGGTGTGTTGTTCAGAAATGTTCTGTTCTCTCACAGCTAGGCTAATCAGCTGGTGGAAGTCGGAGACGGAGAGAGGCTTCACCAAGGCCTCAAAACATGCGTATCTTCCTACCCACTAGGGATGGAATGTTTGAGTAATGTCAACATCCTGCCTCTATGAGAATGGACAATATTTTGGTTAAGAATGTATTCTGATTGGTTGTATGCTAATTAGCTGATCCAGAAGCTGTGATAGACACATGGACAGGTAGTTAGTTCCAGTGTGGACTCTAAGCTGGTAAAGAGTCCAAGTTCTTCTAAGTCATCAATATTGATTACTTAGTGATAGTAAAATTACTTTGATTTATATGGGGGAAACCAGAGTATGGATGTTCCTGTATCTTTTTTATTAGAACTGTATTTTTGGATTTATTGCAGTGATGGGCAGCCAAAAATTTTACTACCACACTGTGGGTGGAACTGATGTCATGGGTGGAGCCAACATCATGATGTCATGGGCGGAGCCAATGATATGGGCAGAACCCAAGTTAAAAAAACATAAAAATAAGTACACATAAAAATACAAATTAAATAGACATAAAAACACATAAAAATACAAATTAACACATTAAATACACATAAAACACATTAAATACACATAAAAATACACATTAAAATAAATATACATTAAATGTACATTAAAATATACCCACCCACCCCTCACCCAAAGGCGAGTCATTTATCCTGGGGAGCAGGCTGTAGGGAGCTTCAGTCTAGCAGCTGCTCTTCCTCCTCCCTGCTTGGGAGGACAGCAAGGAGGCCGCTGAGGGCCTCAGCAGCAGCCAACTGGTTGAATGCTGACACAATTTGTACAGAGGTACAGAATGGTTTGTTAGCATAACAGAAAAGTATACAAATACATCCATCTACTGTACTACCATTTGCAATTCAACAGGACGAAACTTCACAACTAATCTGAATAACAACAGAGATCTTCTGCTATTACCAGTTGTAAAAAGCGATGTTGACTTATATATTTATCTGTTATGCTTACCAACAATTCTATACCTCTCTACCTGATGTGTATAAATTGATGTCATGAAGTCTCACTCTTATGTCTGACAAAGTGAACTTGATCCATGAAGGCCAACATTAAAATACAGCAGTTGGTCTTTAAAGTGCCATAATGTAGTTTTGTATTTTTGCTTTCTTTTATTTACTCTCTGATAGTCTTAATAGGATATTGGTTTAATTGCTTTTAAACATTGAAGTTGTTTAAGGTTAAGGTAAAGGATCCCCTTGTTCAAAAGCAGGCTTTATCCAACTCTAGGGTTCAGTGCTCATCTCTGTTTCAAAACTAAAGAGCCAGCACTGTTTGCTTCTGCAGACGTTTCTGTGGCCGTGTGGCAGGCATGACTAGACACCGGAGTGCACAGAATGGTGTTTTCCTTCCCACCAAGTAGTGTCTATCTATCTACTTGCAATTTCTTGTTTCTGAACTGCTAGGTTGGCAGGAGCTGGGACAAAGACGGGAGCTCATTGCGTCACGCAGTACAGTACTTGGGAATCGAACTGCTGACCTCCTGCCTTCCAGTCAGCATCTTAGCCCCTTGAGCCACTGTTTATCTTAACTTTATCTTGGTTTTTTTAATATTGTAAGTCATCTTGGCTCCCCTTGGGGAGAAAGATAAGATACAGATAATAAAGGGAAGGACAGAACTTCTGAGCTGGCTGCTGTTGTTGTATATCAGGGGTTCCCAGCCTGCAGCCCCTAAGCAATTTTTGTGGGGCCCTCCAACCTGCTTGTTTACTGCTATCACCCTTGAGGCTTATTACCTCACACCCACACCATTCTTCCTTCCTCACACTGCATCATCTCCTGTCCCCCCTCCCTTTCTTACAAAAAACACAATAGCAGATGGTTTCTTCTGGTCTGCATGGTCCCTTCTGTTATCTCCCCTCTTAGTCTTTTGGCCACTCCAGGGGTTTGTTTAGCTAGCAGACCTCAGGTACCCCTAAGATTAACATTTCTTCATTTCAGAGTTCCAGATTTGGGCCTGACAGGTGTTCAGCATGTAGGCTTGATTTGATCTAGAAATATTTGTCTTTTTTGTGGTTCAAGGCTTTTCTTCCAACATCACAATTCAAGCAAATCACTGTTTCTTTTCTGCTTTCTCCATTGCGTAATGTTCCCATTTGCACATTATATGAATGGCCTTGGCTGTGGTTTCCAAAAACCAAACTTTACACTTTGGAATTTTTCATAGCAACTCAATAGCCATCCTTCCCAGATTCAGTCTTCTTCTGATTTCTTGTCTGCATATCTTAAGTCACTGATGTTTCTTCCATGAATTTGCACTCCTCCATCTGAATCTAATCCAGTCTTTCACATGATTTATTCTGTAGAGTGATTGAACAGAAAGGGAGATAAAATACACTATTGTCTGACAACTTTGCTAGTTGGAAACCATGTTTTTCCACATATTCCATCCTAACAGTAATCTGTTCTGAATTATAATTTATGCATGCACTGGGGCAATTGAACGTTGTGACACATCCATTCCTTTCAGAACAGTCCATAACTTTTCATGATCCATACAATCAAGGGCTTATCTATAAAGCACACATTTTCTTCTGAACATAAACCCAACATATATTTGAAATATGGTCTGTAGTGTGTATTCCATTACTGACTCCAGTATTTCTCACACCATATGTGGCTAAACTCTTTGTTGCAAAATCTTGAGCATCACTTTGCTAGCAAAGAAAATTGAAACAACAGTCCTATATTACTGCTGCAGCTGATGTTTCCTTTCTGTGGGACTGGAATGTATATTAAGGATTTCTGGTCTGAGGGCCTCATTGTTTTTTTCTACCCTACATCTGTTGGTATATTCTTCTTCAGGTTTTGATATATTCTGTCTCTGCAACTTGAAATATTGTTATCCCTTGCACTCCTGGTAATGGATTTCTTTCACTTCACTCCATTTTCTAGAACTGCAAATTCTTCATCAAAGACTTATTCTGTGAAGGAATATGACAGCCTTACATTTCTTTACTATGTTGCTTCCCTCTTTTTTTATTTTATCTTGTTCCCTCTTGCTTCTTAGTAGTTTGGCACATTTTGAAGAGGGCAGCACCAAACAGCAGGCATCTGGAGTGGAATGGGATATGGAATTTGATTATTCTTGTAGTGCTTTCTTACTTTGCTTGATGGGCCACTTGCTCATCTAATAGCAGTTGTGTAAGGTAAAGGTAAAGGTCACCCTTGCTCAAAAGCCAGTCATATCTGACTCTAGAGTTCAGTACTCATCTCAGTTTACAGCCAAAGAGCCAGTGTTGTCTGCATCTGCAGATGTTTCTGGAGACATGTGGCAGGCATGACTAGACACCCGAGTGTATGGAACACTATTTACCTTCCCACCAAAGTGTTCCCTATTTATCTACTTGCAATTTCTTGCTTTCAAACTGCTAGATTGGTAGGAGATGGGACAGAGACAGTAACTCACTCCGTTATGCAGTACCCAGAAATCAAACTCTGACCTTCCAGTCAGTGAGTTCAGTATCTTAACCACTTGAGCCATAAACTGTTCCCCAAACCTTCATATTTATTCTAAACTCACCTCTCCCTCTCCTTGCCACCCCAAATGTTCCAGAGTCCCTTGTCATATTTCTAGAGCAAATGTTCTAAACTCCTAAAGACACTACACATAGGATTTAACCCCCATGAGTTGCCTTGATAAGGAGGGCGGTATACAAATTTGAAAAATAAATAAATAAATAAATAAATAAATTATAGTCCTATTCCTATTATGGATGCAACACTTAAAATGGCACAATATGTATGCTTTGAAGAACTGAGCTGAGTGGGAGTTGTTCCTAAATGAACATCTTTAGGACTGGGCAGCAAATACTATGAGTATCTGAAATGTAAAATTAAACAAGTCTCATACTCTGGTAAAACACAACATTGTATAGGGGTTTTTAAAATGTAACATTTGGTATTTGAAAGCAAGAGACATTTCTGCTGCAGTGTGGGGGGAAATAAAGACAAGCTGCCATCGCAGCTCTTCCTTTGATCTTTAATCCAAGAGAAGGTCTTACAGAAATGAAGAGAAGTGAAGACATTTGGTTTCCAGAATGTGAAGAAAGACATTTATAGGGGCAGGAGCAGAGGGGTGCTGAAGAAATGGGGGAAGGGTTGGAAAGGGCTGGAATGATTATACGTACTTGGAAGCAATAATGGATATAGGCATAGAGAATTGCTTAGCATCCTTCGGGAGATTCAATGAATTTTCCAGTAAACCTCCATTTGTAGAGAACATATCTCTCTTTTAAGCAGAAAGTGCATGACTTTAGTTTAATCAGCTTTTCATTTCATCTCCCCACCCCGACTTCCCCACCAATGTCATTAATTCAGAAAGAAGGGATACCCGTATCATATCTTGGCAAATTAATAGGTATAGATAAAATCTTCTATAAATATTCATTACATCTCATTATGTAAATTAATGAGTAAGATTTTTAGAATTAAGGGTAGTCACATTTAGAGACATGCATCACTTTTTACATATACTGTACTAAGCTTTCAGAATAAATGACTCCAGAGAAAAGGCCTGGTTCACTATGAAAGTGGCCGTCAGAATCTTAGAGTAAATTATTTGATAGACTGGAAGCAGAGGCACACTGGAAGCAAAGAGCTTCTGAAGAAACTCCCCAGTGAGTATATCAGCAACTACACGAAACAAATGTAGAGGTTAGATGAGGCATTCGCAACCTATGGCCCACAGGCTGGGAACAGCCCCGGTACCATTTCATCCTGCCCACAGCGGTGACCCTGGAAGCAGAAGCAGATGCATCCATGTCATTGCGTCAAACCCACTCAGCTGTCTGGGGGTGAGTAGTCTGGCCCATGGCACAGAAACCTTCAGAACCCCTGAGTTAGATCTTAATGTTAAAGGCCCTATATTTTGCAGTGGCTTAGGCAGTTTGGCATGCTATACCATCTTTCAGAGCAAGACCTTAGCTGGGATATGTGAATGAGATGGGCACCTTCCTATCATTCCAGTTTGTTGGAAATTGATCTCTTATGTTTGAGGGAACTCATCCTGCACACCCAAAGGTAGCCTGCTGCCACCTTAAGTAATGTTGTCCCTTAACCCCTAGCAAAGTGAGAGTCACCGATCAGACTGTTGCACTTCTGAAAACATGATGTTGCACTCGCAATTATTCATTTGGAAGGGAAGATGGAGGCCAAAGAAGCACCATCAGTGGTGGGCATCAGCCTAGCTGAACTTCAATTGAAATCTAGACCAGGCGCGTGTTGGTATATCAGGCAATCAGGCTTTGTCCCACTCTGCCCTCACCTCTGCATCAGAGCAGTGCAATCATGCCCAGACTGTCATGGTTTTCCACCTGGTGATAGAGGTTGTAACAGGAGACCAACCAGATCAGCCAGAATACCCCACCAGGTTCTCTGGAATCCTATTGATTCAAAACACTTTTGCGGATGGACCATCCTACTCGGCCTGTTCTCCCTGCAGAAGGGGAATGCCAAAGCCAAGGTAAAATTCATCAGGTGGTGATCTGACCATGACATGGGCAAGAACTCTCAGATTATCCTCATTCTGCCCTGCTGTGAATATTAGGTCCAGAGTATGATCCACAATGTATGTAGGGTCAACCACATGTTGAGATATGCCCATGGGAACCATGGTTTCAGTGAACTTGAAGGCCAGATCTGAGACCATGCCTTCATATGGATGCTGAAGTTCCCCATGAGAACAGGCATGGGGACCCCAGCATTGTTGCAGAGATGAAGTCCACCAGTCCCTGAAGAGAGATTGCTGGGTGATGGGGAGAATGGTAAATCAACACAATCCCCAGCCTATTTTGGGCTAGCACCCAATAATATGTCCAGACCTTCCTGACCCTTCAACAACAGGCAGAAACCTGCTGAAAGTGGTTATTCCCTGTGGTTATCCCTGAAAGTGATTATCCCCATTGTGAACCCCCTCCCTTCCTGTTAATCCCGCCAGCCCTGATGCTAGGTGGAATAGTCAGGCAGGAAAATCTGAGAGAGAACCACATTCTCCCATCAGTGTCTCAGTAATACATGCCAGATCAACCTCTACAATCAGATCATAGATCAATTGGGATTGAAAGAGTGGGACAGAGTGGAGGGTAAAAAGGTGAAGTAGCTACTCATACCTGGTGGGAGGGAAGGGATCTAGAACATGGCATATATAATAAACACTGAGACCATGTTCTTCTATTCCCTTTCTTTAAGAGAGAGAGAGAGGTGAATCTTTGCTTTAGGGACAATCACATAAATTCATGAGGAATTTAATAAATGTCAATCTTTCCTAGCAAAGAAAAACACAGCTTCCACTTTCAAAAACCTAAAGCTAGATACGTCCTTTGGGAAATAAGTGGGTGGAACATAACAGAGGATGGTTGTAGCAGCTTTTGTGTGTATTTTACAATATGTAGCATCTTCCAGTACTAAACTTGGCCTTTGTAATCTAATATTTTTCTTGGAAGCCTTCTAGGTTATGAGAGGACATTTGTCTTGTGATTTCTTTTGTGGGAAATCAGAAATTACAGCTGCTCTCAAAGCGAATAGAAATCCTAGACACTCATGACCTTCATCGAAGCCTCTTTCGTCACTTGTCAGTTTTTTAAGGGGCAATTTAATTGTAACTCTTTGGTGGTGACAAGGTAAGTGCTGGCATTTTGGCACTGTCATTCATTAGCTGTGCACAGTGTCAGCAGCAATGCCTCAGATGTGTCACCATTTCTGCCTTAGCAGTGGTGACCTGAATTTGGGGGTGTATATTGTTGTTTGGCTCTTACCTGCCAGAGAAGCACAAGTTTCCATGCCTTCTATTCCTGCCCAGTGAAGAAACCCTGTGTGAGAATCTCTAAACTAGGGGTGCCCAAACTATGGGCCATGGGCCAGATCTGGCCCCCAACACCAATTAATCTGGCCCACAAAGCCCTCCTGAAAGTGGAAGTAAAATGTGCCCATACAGGCATGGTTTACTTCCACTTCTGGGAGCAACGAGGGCTTCGTGGGCCAGATGAATTGGCATTAGGGCCAGAACTGGTCCATGGGCCATAGTGACCTGCCTGTTGCCTGTATGGGCACCACTGCTCTAAAGAATTAAAGAGAATGAGGTAGAAAGCACACTGGGCAAGCAAGTTAAGGAAAGCAGGATTGCTCAGCACTCACTCCTAAGTTGAATGGGACTTTAGCAACCTTGGCCCAGCCTCACATAGCAGAGGTGGCAGCCTTACAAGACAGCCTTACATGGCAGAAGTGGTGGCCAGCTAGGAAAAGCCACCCTATTAAATTCTAGATAAAAATTTGCTGTTGGGCACTGAAGAAAATTTCCAATGGTGGCTTCAGAAGTGCTGATGACAGATCTGGGTGAGGTTTAGGGTATTGAAAGAATAGAACAACTGCTGAGTCTGGATGTCTTGGTTCTGATATGAGAACCCCTCTTAGTAGCAAACAGTGTTCAGCCTCTTTAGACAAGCATGCAAAAGTGGACTAAGCCAGGGGGTTGTTCATTCAATTTGGGGGCAACTATACAGCACAGCAAAGAGCTACTATATGACCAGGCCACTGGCCTTGAGGGAATGGAGTGCAGCTGTGTGGTGCAGCCAGCCAGCATTAGAACATTGCTACCACCACCGCCACCACCACCAGACTCTTCCCTCGGGCAGCCCCCGGCCTTGAGGGAATGGAGCACAGCTGTGTGGCACAGCTGCCTGGCAATAAGAATGTGTTATATTATGTTATATTGTGTTGATATTGTGTTGATGTGATATTTTGTAACTGTAATTTGTAGCTGATACTTTGGTACTTTGTTTCTTTGTTAGCCGCCCAGAGTCGCATTGCGAGTGGGGCAGCATACAAATTTAATTTAATAATAATAATCAATAATAATTATATTAAAATTATTGAATGAAAAAGTTTTAAAATAATTTGATGAGCATTAAATAAATAATAATATTGCCTTGTCTTGCAAACAATTTGAAATTCTTTGTGGTACCTTCCTCTACAGATTCCATCTAAGACATGCATTTCATGTGTACATTAGTTCCATTTCCTTTGCTTTGCTTAAGTGTTTTCAAAGATTATATTTCATGAGCAGTAAAACATACCTTCTCACTTTAACTATAATGACAGAGAAGAATGAATTCAGACAAATGTGTGATTAATGATATTAAAGCAGAAAGCTATTGCTATGTGCAAAACAGTATTACAACTTTATTTTCTCCGTTTTCTCCATCCCATGTAGTGTTGTGCAACTCATCCTAAACTGCTCCAGAGGGCTCTGTAGGAAAATATTTTTCCTAGTAAGTCTTGCTAATTAATCTATACCCATTTGAAGTGTAGGGACATTTTCCTATTTAAACAAAGAGAGAGAAAAGAGACATTCCAAATTTTGCCCATCTTGTCCTTTGTTTTACAGATTTATTATGTGAAAGGGAACCCAAGACCTCTAGTTATGATCAAATGCATTTTTATTTGCTGACTAAGACTGACTTCCATATGCAGAATGTACAGGAAATCACTTCTCTAAAAATAACCTTGCTCTTTCGTTGTATCCTATATTGCTAATTGTATTTATTCTCTGCCCTTCCTGATAGCTTGCACTATCCACCACTGAACTACTTAATGCTAGAAGGTGAAGGACTCCTAGAAGGAAAAGGTTCCTTTCTTTAAATTAATGTCTTAATTTCATCCCCCCCCCCCCCGGAAGACCAACATATTCTGGTCATTCCCACCGGCCCCGATTTTCCCAAAAAAAATTTAAATCTATTTTAAATTGAATTATCAGCATTCCACATCAATAACAAAAGGATTAAATTTCTGTTGGACACATTGAATGTCTTACACCTGCCATGAAATGGATTTGTGCAAGGATAGTTCTGTCATTAACAGAGGCGTAGCTACCGCCGTATCTGCCGTATCAATTATGGGGCCCCCGGGCCACGGGGGCCCCCAACGTGCGTAAGCAAAACAAATTTTTACCCTTCCTAAGGGCCCCCAAACAAATTTTTATACGGGGCCCTGCCAAGGCACGCTACTCTTCTGGTCATTATGTATTATGAGGGGTTCCTTTCTAGAAGCAGATTTTGGGGTGCCATGAACAAGTAGGAATATATTGGTTTATTGATCTACTAAAAAATTGTATGTTTTGGCAGGGGAAGGAGAAAGCTAGTCTCCAGGTGTTCTTGGACTTCAATTCCCAGAAGCAGGTGTAGTGACCTAGGCTTCTGGGAACTAAAATCCAAGAATCCCTGGGGGCCCAAGGTTAAGAGTGTAGCAGAAAAGTTGTCACACTTTTTTCCACTTAAAAAAAATTCCACCCCCAAAAATTACTTGGCTGACTTATTTTTATTCTTTTAGTTTAGTTTTTTTTTAATTTATTAGTTGCCTTTCTCCCAATGGGGAACTCAAGGAGGCTCACAATATTAAAAAGATCAAATTAATACACAATAAATTATATATTAAAGACAATTGAAATATAGTAATCATTAAAATAAGTTAAATGATTAAAAACACTGGAAAAAACTGAACTCAGCTAAAAACCACTGTCCAGGGACTCAGTTATGATTGTTAAAAACTTGCTTGAAGAGATGAGTCATCCGTTGCCAGCAGAGAAGAGACCAACTTGACCTCCCAAAAGAGAGAATTCCACAATCTGGGAGCTGCCCCTTGAAAAGGCACTATCCCATGTCCCCATCGAGCGTACCTCTAATACTAATGGAACTGAGAAAAAGGCTTCTCCTGAAGAACTTGAAAGCCAAAAAGGTTCATGTGGGAGATTTTGGCAACAATATGCTTCAAGATGGGGATGGAGGTAATATTTGCTGCTTTTCCTAAGCAGCAAAATATACTGAACAGGCAAGGCTTGAATGCTTTAGGTAAAGGTAAATGTCGCCCTTGCTCGAAAGTCAGTCGT
This sequence comes from Furcifer pardalis, assembly GCA_030440675.1. Classification (NCBI taxonomy): domain Eukaryota; kingdom Metazoa; phylum Chordata; class Lepidosauria; order Squamata; family Chamaeleonidae; genus Furcifer; species Furcifer pardalis. The sequence continues at coordinate 38,696,045 of CP126890.1, read as the reverse complement.
ATCCAACTCTAGGCTTCAGTGCTCATCTCTGTTTATAGCCCAAAAGCCAGTGCTGTCTGTGTCTGCAGATGTTTTCATGGACATGTGGCAGGCATGCCTCAACACCGGAGTGGACAGAACACTGTTTACCTTCCTACTAAAGTGTTCCCTATTTATTTACTTGCAATTTCTTGCTTTGATCTGCTAGGTTTGCCCTGCATTACATGAAGATTTTTTTTTTGCCTCACGGGAATTTGAGGTAGGCAAACATTCCCCTAAAGTCCATGCTTTCTTAAAATGAGGAAAAACTGAAAGAAGAGTGCATTAACAGAAACTTGTTTGCCATATTTTCCTATTTGGAACGAGAAAAAAGTCATAACAAAAGCTTTCCTTTTGTTTATTACAAAATGTAGGTTCTATTTCCAATGTTTATTCCTTCCCACATTTTAGCAAAAACTAAGATGCTTGTCTTTCCAGCTTTTTGCAGCTGTTCCTCGCTAATGCTCTGAATATTTTCAGTTTCCTTGTACAAAATTAAGGTATTTATATTTTTTTGAAGTATAAATTGTCCATGTGCTTTCTTGAGAATACACCCAATCAAAAGGGTGAATCTTATTGCTGAGTAGACATGATAGAATTACTCTATGTGACCCTCAGAGCTTAAATGCGAGAAGAATAGGTAGATCAGATAGACTAAGAATCTTTCATGAAATCCAGTTACGCTACTCTGTAACTCAGAGTATTCAGAGAAATAATTTTTATATCCCAAATCCTATGCATCACTATAGCCACATCTATTGATTTCAGCAGGTCTAAATGTTGAGAAGTCCACAGAGGGTAAATTTCCTATAATACTGTAAGAAAATACCGTACATGCTTCTGTGTAAGAACCCAGATAGTGCAGTGGTCAAACTGCTATTTTTTGTTGTTGTTGTTGTTTTTTGTTGTTCAGTTGTATAGTCGATTCCGACCCTCTGCGACCCCATGGACCACTGTCCGCCAGGCAATCCTGTCCTCCACCATCCTCCTCAACTCGCTCAGCTCTGTGCCCATTGTGTCTATCTACAATACCATCTAGCCATCTCATTTTTGGCCGCCCCCTTTTTCTTTTGCCCTCCACCTTTCCTAGCATCAAGGCCTTCTCAAGTGAATCCTCTCTTCTCATTTGATGTCCAAAGTACCTTAGCTTCATCTTTACTATTTGACCTTCTAAGGAGCAGTCACGGTTGATTTATTCTACGATTGACCTATTTGTTCTCCTCACTGTCCAGGGGACTCTCAAAACTCTCCTCCAACACCACATCTCAAAGGCATCTATTCTTCTGCGCTCAGCATTCCTAATGGTCCAGATCTCATAACAATACATTGCCACAGGGAATACCATTGCTTTGACTACACGAATTTTTGTTTGCAATGTGATGTCTCTACTTTTCACTATCCTCCCCAGGTTTCTCATTGTTTGCTTCCCAAGAATCAGTCGCCTTTTTATTTCATGGCTGCAGTCACCATCTGCAGTGAGCTTTGATCCTAAGAAAGTAAAATCTGTCACTGTTTCTGCTTCTTCCCCATTTATTTTCCAGGGACTGATAGGGCCTGTTGCCATTATCTTGGTTTTCTTGATATTGAGTCTCAAGCCAGCTTTTGCACTCTCTTCTTTCAACCTAATCAGGAGCTTCTTTAGGTCTTCCTCACTTTCTGCCATTAGGGTGGTATCATCTGCATATCTCAAATTGTTGATGTTTCTCCCAGCAATTTTGATCCCAAACTGTACTGCATTTTAAATTCGATCCTTACAGGGATTAAAGTTGACTCAGCCTTCCATCCTTCCAAGGTCGGTAAAGTGAGTACCCTGGATGTTTGGGACAAAATGATAATTACCTTGTGAACTGCCCAGAAAGTGCATTAAGTACTATGGGGTGCGAGAGAAGTGTAATTGCTATTGTTATTGCTAACTTGGCTAGAGGACCTGTGGCCCACCAATTGAGCCACGACTATTCCCATCAGCCCCTACTAGCCTAGCCAATTGTGAGAATAGCAATTCCCTTCCTCACGCATTACAGTTACCACAGCAGTTCCATTACAGGCTGGGAGCGAGATGGGAACTTTAATAGCCACTGCTATTTCATATCCCAAATAATGATCATGTTTTAATGGGTTCCTGTGGAACAACGGGAAATGATTACCATTATTTTAAAGCCGATTTTCTTAATTGTCAGTGGAATGTCAACAGACCAAATTCTTTGGCTCTCCCTTTCTAGTTATAAGCTGCATGCAGATTATCCATTCTGTCACAAAATATAATGCATGTTGAACAGATGTGATTTACCATAGTTTTGCCAAAGGGTGCATTGTCCTTATGTTCTATAAATTGTTTTTTTACAGAAAAAATTAACCCCTTTTATAATGTTTTTAAATTTAGTCTTTTTAAAAAGCCCAAGTTAAAAGGTAGCAAAAATGCTGGCAACCTGGTGTTTGAGGCTACAACTGCCCTAAATTATTATCACTGTGTATTCTGTCTGATGTTGGCAGAAACTATATCCCTAAGATATCATGGATACATTGGATGATAGCACACATAGCAAAACTAGGTAAAGGTTGCCCTTGTGTTGCCAGTCATATCCAACTCTAGAGTTCAGTGCTCATCTCTGCTTATAGACAAAGAACCAGCACTGTCTGCATCTGTAGACATTTCCGTGAAATGTCTACAGACACTGGAGTGCACATAACACTGTTTACCTTCCCACCAAAGTAGTCCCTATTTATTTACTTACAGTTTCTTGCTTTTGAACTGCTAGGTTGGCAGGAGCTGGGACAGAGATGGGAGTTCCCTCCACCGTGCAGTACTTGGGTCTCAAACTGCTGATCTGCCAATCTTCCAGTCATCAAGTTCAGTGTCTTAACCACTATGCTACTGCAGTCCCTATAGCAAAATTAGGTTTCTGTTAATTAACACAAGTCTCTGCTAGCTGTGGCATTCAACTAAACATGTCAGGTCCTTATTTGCTATACTAACAGGGAGGCAGCCTTGTCGCTGTTTATGTTTTATTGAGAATACCGCCTGAAGAAATACCTCTCTCAGGAAGCAATGAGGCACCTTCCTCCTACGAAGGCTTTGAAGAACATCTTCATTGAAGGAAGCCTTGATTGTGTCCAGTTGATTGATAGAAAGTGTCCGCAGGCATGTGTTTGTGGCTTGGAACTCCCAAGATTCAGCCAGGGTGATTCCTGGAAAATTTTGAGATGTAGAGTTCCAAAAAACTGAATGGCACATCCCAAAGGGTAGCCTGACAGAAGAGAAAATCCATCCAAATTCTTGGCAATCACTGAGATTTGGAGTTCAAAACCAATAAATGAATGACACAATCCGAGTGCTTAAATGCTGCAAAGGGAAGTGCAAACGTTTCTTCTGTATACAAGAGAAGGGGTATGGAAGAAACATTAGAGGTCAGATTAAAAGTGCCATTGGCACAAGGGGAACCCAAGACATTTTGATACCTGAATCAAAGAAACAGATTGTGCCTGTAAATCCCACTGGATGCACAGAACTCAACCAGATTGGCAGTTGAATCTTGCTTCAGTTTTGGCCATGTGAGACTCTTTCCCAACACATGAAAACAGGAGTTTAATTTTTGCACGGCAGGGCATTTTGTCTTCCTTCAAAGTTGCTACTGCCAATACCACCACTGCCATTTTCCTATGTTTGCCTCATTCTACCTCAACAGAGACCCTGATTTCACCCTGTGTTTGTGTGTGAGAGAGAGACAGAGAGGGAGACAGAGGGACAGGGGAGAGATAGAGAGAGGGAGGGAGAATCTGCTTTGAGTTTTAGTCCAAACTTCATAGGAGCTATTCATGGTGTTGAACCCCACTGCTCAAAATAAGTTCAGCACCTCAGATAGCTTCTTTAAAGTTTCAGCTAAAAACCAGAGTGGATTCTTTCCTCTCCCTGAGAAAAAAAATATTCACCAATCTCCACAGGTTTCTGCAGCCCTTCTAAACTGATTATATCCTTCCTATGTGTTATTTCCCTACTTTCTTGTGTGACCAAGGACAATGTGGACTTGAGCTTTTTCAGAATGTCCTGCGATGTCCTTCACTGTCCTTCAAGGACTGCTGTGCAAAATCCACGAGCTGTAATTAGCTACCACTCTATCTGGCACAATAGAAACCTAACAATACATTAAGAATTTAGACACATTTTTAAAAAAAGGTCTGTTCATTAATAAGCTGGACCATAATCCATCTATTGGTTGATTACTCATGAGTAAGTAAATTTAGGGAGGAAACCTCTGCTCCATCTTTTAGAGATGCAAAGTCAACATAGCTCTAGTGATTAAGTTATAACATCAGGCCTGGATACAGGGTTATTTCAAGAAAAAGCCCTTTTTCTGAACAATTCTTCTACTACCCAATTTTTAAATTATTCATTTTTCCCTGATTAATGAAAATATGCTAATTAAGGATTAGATGCTTAAAAGGTATAAATATCTTCCATTGCCTACAGTAATTATGATAAGCATTAAACATTATGATTCAAAAGTTAAATAATTTCACTGACATAAAAATGGATAAGGAATAAAAAGATGCTACTTGTAAGTGTACAAGATAATTTAGGCAGCTGAGGATGTGGCTGCAAAGAGAGGGGAACCCTATTTATTTCAAAGTTTTTCAAATCAGGTTTATGTAGGTTATGATGAGTGCCATTCACAAAAGTACGATCAGTTATCCTGTTTACCTCAGGTGGTAGTGGGGAAACCATTTGGGTTCTCCCCAGTGCTTTCTCTTTCTCCTTTCCTCCCTCACTCATAGGTAGACTCACTCCCTTACATTAGGTTGCTATTTGCATTCAAAAACAGAAACCAGCCTAACAGAGATGAGAAAACGTCTCCCCTCAGACTTTGACCTGTAAAATACAGGTTTTCTGAGGAGATCATTTCTTCCTCTTCTTGTGTCCTGATCAAACAAACCCTGGACTACCAACAGGAAGCCACTTTTTTTTTAATATATATTTTTTATTAACACATGTATATTGTGACAAACATATAAGACAATATTATAACATAAAATAAATGAATAAACAATAAACAAAAACCAAAATTATACATCTGATGACAACTGCGAATACACCCACCCATTCCCATACTAACTTGTAAACAAAGCACATAAATCATGCCAGCTCATATTGTACATATAATCCCAGATAAGTTGAGTATCTTGTAGATATTGAAATCTCAATTCTGCCAAAACTTCAACATTTCTTGGCTTGGTTTAATGCCTTCATTACTAGTCATACCAAATATAACGAATGGTTCCCAAATTTCCCAAAATACATTCTTAATGTTTAAACCTCTTCTAATCTTTATTTCATTTGTTAATTTGTCATTGAGAGCTAAACGCCATGCCATATTATACCATTTCCCTTTTTCAATTATAAACTTATTTTTCCATTCAGCAGCAATTAATTGTCTCGCCACAGATAGTAAGGTGATCATTAACTCTTTCTTATTCTCACTTATCTTCACTTCATCTGTTTCCCCCAGTAACACAGCTTTAGCAGATAACCTGATCTCAGAAGACATAATCTTTCCTAGCTCTTTTTCTATCATTTTCCAAAATTTGTTTGCAAATTCGCACGACCACCACATATGAGTATACGTTCCAGGTTCTTTACCACACCTCCAACATAGGTTTGTTTCAGCCTTTCCCATTTGCCATAAGCGTATAGGGGTGGTGTACCATTTCCATAATATTTTACAGTTGTGTTCTTTCTCTTTTATAGAAAGTACTTTCATTAATCTTTGGTTCCATTTCCGTTTCCATTCTTTATCACATATTACAATACCTAAGTCCTTTTCCCATGATTCTTTTAGTATTTTTTGCGGTCGTTCGTTTTTATTAATTATCCTATACATTTTGCCAACTAATCCTTTTTCCGGGGTTAACCCCTTCTTTAGTTTGTGTATAATCTCCTCAAAAGGAGTTATTTCTCTCCCTATGTAATTTTTTAATCTCTGTTTCCTATCCCATTCTTCCATTTGTTTTTCCTGAAACCAATTCAGATTTAAACTGGTATATATCATTTTTCTTCTTTGCTGTTCCCCGCAGGATGCAATCCACTGGCTTAAAAGCAATACCTTCTCCTGAGTTAATTTTGTTTTCTTTTCATTGTTTAAGGTTAATGGAAAATCCGGTAAATCTACAAGTTCTAATACTGGAGAATCCCCTGGTGACATAGTTTTTTTCATTCCTTTCCAGAATAAATATAAATCTTTTAAAGTTTTACTATTGATCTTGACTTTTTTCTCTTGATTTGTTAGAAACAGGCTTCCTTTATATCTATTGTATTCTAACCTGTCTCTCTCTACTGTCTTTACAAAATCCTGTGTTAACAAATTTGCTATACGTTTCAATTGAAAGGCCTTATAATAATTAGTTATATTTGGGATACCCAATCCACCGTCTTTCTGATGTTGATACCATAATGATTTCGCTATCCTGGGTTTTTTTTCTTCATTACAAAACCTGTCTATTATTTTTTGCCATTCCTTCAGCTCTTTTTCATTTATCTTAATTGGGAGGTTCCCTAATAAAAAAATTTATTTTTGGTACAATTTTCATTTTGCTGATGTTTACCCTTCCAAACCATGATAGGTTTAATTTCCTCAACTTTGTTATGATTAATTTAACCTTATTCTTAAGTTTTTCAAAATTTATTTTTTTAATTTGTTTAAAATCATCCACTATGTAGATCCCTAAATATTTTAGTCTATCCTTAATTTGTAGATTATATAATTTCTTTATTTCTTCCTTTTCCCTTTTGCTATGGTTGCATGCTATTATTTCTGTTTTCTCCCAATTAATTTTTAGACCTGAAATCTTTTCAAAGCTATTTAAATGCTCTTTAACCAAACCTATAGCATTTCTAGGATCTTTTAGTACCAGAAGGGTATCGTCAGCATACATATTTATCTTCTTGTTATCTACCCCTTTAATCCTATCATCATTTCTAATTGCATTCGCTAGAGCTTCCATTGCAAAAATGAACAAGGCAGGGGACAATGGGCATCCCTGTCTAGTGCCTGCTTGAATCTCAACATTTTCTGTAAAATTTTGATTTATTTTTATCCTTGTTTGAGCCCGATTATAAAGTTGATTAATAGTGTGTATGAATTTTCCTCCAAATCCCATGATTTTTATTATTTCTTTGATTGTTTGCCACTGGATGGAGTCAAAAGCTTTGTAGATATCCAAAGACAAAAAACATGTTTTTTCTTTCTTTTGTTTAATTGAATTTAGAATATTCAATACTCTAGTAATTAATGTTTCCATGTGTCTGCCCTTCACAAATCCTGCTTGATCTTCATGCAGGTAGTAATGTATAAATTTATTCATTCTGTTCACCAAAATGGAGGAAAAAATCTTGGCTTCCTGATTTAAAAGGGCAATTGGTCTATATGACTCCATCTTCTCTTCATTTTTGTTGGGTTTTAATAGTAACACAATAATTGAATGGGTCCAGGAATCTGGAATTTCACCACCCTCTAAAATATAATTATATAATCTTTTTAATTTTGGGATAATCAGATCCTTAAATCCTCTGTAAAACTCATTTGTGAAACCATCCTCACCTGGTGTTTTTCCCAATTTCAATTTCATAATAACCGCCTCTATCTCTGCTTCTTCAATCTTTTCTTCCATTAAATTTTTGTGTGTTTCTTTTATTTTCATTTTTAAATGCCTAGTCAAGTAATCCTTTAGCTTTGTTGAATCAATTTGTTTGCAGCTATACAAATCCTTATAGAAGTCCTCCACTATCTTTAGTTTTTCCTCCATTTTATTGCATCTTTTCCCTCCTTTGTCCACAGGAAGCCACTTTTTTGGCTTTGTCATTGACCAAACTTAAGTCCTCACCAGTGCTTGTTTCTGGGGGTAATTGGCAGACCAGTAAATGAGCTGGATTCTGTATCTCTCCGCATTCACAGCACATGGTGTTGTCTGCAAGCCACCCCTACTTGAGCTTGTTGGCCTTACATTTAGGCATTTGCTGGATCTAAGTCAGTGGACTTGAGGAACATATCCATTCAGAGAATGTTGAGGGTCATTCTCTTGCTTAGTTCTCTCAGTGTCCGCTGCTACATCTCTCCTGATCTTAGGTGGAGTAATACGAACAAAAAGTATATTTTCTCAACTGGTGCAGGTTTGAGGCATCCTGTCACTATATGCATTGCTTTGTTAACAGCAATGTCAACTTGTTTTGTGTGTGTGGATGCACTCTATATTGGAGCAGCATACTTTGCTGCAGATACTCTCAGGGCCAAAGCTGATGTACACTACACAGCATGGATGGAGGAGTTCCCTATTTATAGTCTGTGAGTTTCCTGATGATATTCCTTGTATTAATTTTGGCTTTGGTATTCAGGCAGTGCTGCTTAAAAGAGAGTGTCCTGGTAAGCATCCCACCAAAGTATCTTGGTGCTGAACAATGCTGTAGTCATGTTGCCATGCAACATTCAACACAACCCTTGCATCTCAGTTTTGAAGGTGGAAAGCACACATTTGAGTCTTGCTTGGATTAGGCTTCAAAAGGTTGATGTTGTAATACTGTCTTCAAGTGATCCAGTAAGTTTTCCAGCTACCTCATCAAAGCTTGATCCTTGTATGGCCTTTGCTTTGTTGTCTGAATAGATGAACAATTTTGTATAGTCAGGATCTCCTCATGATCAAGAGGAGATCATGAAAGATGTTGAATCCATGCTGCATCCCTTTTCTGGTTCCCTCCATGCCTTTTTGTAGTCTTTCCCTCAAAGGTCGAGAAGACATAGGCACATGTGTGCTTGCATACAGAGAGACACACACATAGAGACAGAAAGATGAAAGAGAAACCTACCGTACCATGAGGAAAAGAGCCATCTTTGTTGAGATTGGAAATTTCCATCAGGTCCATCCTTTTCTTTCATCCCCTTTTTATTTTTTCCCTTATTTTTCCCAAAGCAAAATACTGTAGTGCTTATTTAATGCAGGATTAATTTTGACAAGCAGTTTAAAAAACAGAACAACAGGTGTCCAATGGAGGAGAACCTCTATGTCAGTTAGCCCTATAACTGGTCCTTTGCAATTGGATGGGTTACAAAATACCCCAGACAGTAAAGAAAAGCTATGCCAATCAAAATGGAGTAACATAAATCATCCTCTGCCAAAAGAGGTGATTCCCCAGTAGGACAGAGTGGGCTTCCCCATGCTTAACTTTATGTTGTATAATCACCAGTTTTTACTTTGATGTTAACCACTAAATCCCATGCAGGCTGCAGGATAAAATGCCAATGGAGTTGCACCCTAAATGATATATTTATCTCATTTATTTAAAAATCCCTGTAAGCTTTCTGTTCCTTCAGCTGCTTTGAGTGACATTTTTAGCAATGTTGAATATTGCAGTGCTATATTCTTGTTTAGTCAAGTCTTTGTGTGCCGTCTGACAAAATCAAGCTGCTGCCCTGGCATCCCAGAAGATGTCACCTTACAGCAGCGGGCTCCAAACTGACAACATCCAGATGTTTTGGATTTCAACTCTCCTCGGCCCACACAAGACAGGATGTAAAGGTAGGGTTCTAGCTTGGTAGCCCCCACGGGTGAGGATATGATGGGGTACAGCAGGGTGGCCCAATCAAACCCTCCAGATGGAATTGGACTGCAACTCCCATAACCTGAAAAGAGCACAGCCAGTAATGAGAGGTGCTGTGGGTTAAGAACAACAATCTGGCAAGTCCAGACATTGCCCACCCCATAGTAGACTATCCCCCATGGAGCCTCCAAACATATCCAAGTTGATGTTCCTTGAGGGAGATCAACCAATGTACAGCTTTGACAAACTATTTGGTAAACGGATGGCAAATACTTTAAACAGTGGAGAACATAAGGCTCATAAGTGAATTGTCTTCCTGAAAAAGCTTCCAAACTAACATCTGTCAGACTGCTCTAGTTTTGTGACAGTGAACAGACACCCACTCCCCATTTCAACCAATGAGAACTAACAATAGCTTTATTTATTTATTTATTTATTTATTCATGTCAGATGAACCGCCAGTATATAACATACAAAGCTAAAATTAATACATCTAAAAACAAAATAGAATTTAAAAGGGCTAGATGACATCTACCCAATATTGGGCCACATCAACAACATTTCCTCTTGCCATCATAAGGTCCTCCTCAGTGCACTCTGAGGGGCATCATGTGCATTACATCATATGGGAGATAGTTTGTATTTCTCCGCATTCACACAGGCTGTCATCTACAGGGAAACACCACTTTCTCAGATGTGCCCTTGATCTTCCTACTCCTTCACGCAGTCTGTTTAAAGCTTTCCACGTAAGCCATGTTTGTTCTCGGCCAGGTGGTAGGAAGTCATGTGGTTCTGCCTAGTTTTCTGGTAGCTCCTTGCTTGCTTTCCATAGTTCCAGTGGTGGGATTTCAAAAATTTTACAACCCCACTGTGATGTCATCACAGTGTGGGCGGAGCCGACATCATGACATCATGGGCGGAGCCAACATCATGACATTGTGGGCAGGGCCAAAGAAAAAAAATAAAATAAAAATAAGCACACACACACACCCCTCAACCCAAGGAGGCCATGCATACGCACCAAGCACTGTAGGTGTGCATGCACACCAAGTGCTTGGCACGCATGCGCAGTGGGGGAACCAGTAAAAAGGTAAGCCCCAAAGGTGGTTCCCCCCAAAAGCTGCTACCGGTTCTCCGGGACACTGGGAAAAGTTACTACCAGTTCTAGCGAACTGGTGGGAACCTGTTACATCCCATCACTGCATAGTTCTAAGGCAGTCTGTAGGAGCTGGTATTTGGAGGGGCAGAAGTTGTGAGGAAGCTGTGCCTTGATTCCAGTCTCTGCTTTGGTAGTTGGTGATCAAATAGAAAGTGTGTTTCCGAGGAATTTGCTTTGACCCACTCTTTCTGAGCAGCACTTTCTTGGTGAAATGTTGGTACAGGGACGCCACCTAAGTAGTGCACTTTTCATATTGGGGTTGGTTTTAGGTTTCCTGTGACCAGTCTCAACATCTGCTTTTTGAGAAAGGGCCTTGAGGTATCTATGGTGACTTACCTGAGGATTCTCTTAGAAGAAAGTTGCTATCTAAAGCCATTTTAATCTGGTTCAGGACTAGCTTTCAAAATGAATTGCTTTTGAATGCCCTAATGGATCATGAAATGGACAGAGAATAATCCTCTTATTTCTCAGTTGCAATGGTTGTATACCATTGGCCACAGTGGTACAAAACTGTACACAGTAGAGTAGTAGTTTCACTGCACTTCATTGGTACTGTTCTTACTTACAAGTCAAACACCAGACAGTAGCAATGGGTCCCTGTTTCCTGTTCTGTGAGGTGTTACAGGGTAAAAATTTGGACTCCCATGCTATTGTAAGATAGAGGTAAATGTTTCCCTTGCTTGAAAGCCAGTAGTATCCGACTCTAGGGTTCAGTGCTCATCTCTGTTTCAAAGCCAAAGAGCCAGCGCTGTCTGCTTCTGTAGACGTTTCTGTGGTCATGTGGCAGGCATGACTAGATACCGGAGCACACAGAAGGTTGCTTACCTTCCCACTGAAGTGGTCCCTATTTATCTACTTGCAATTTCTTGCTTTCGAACAATTAGGTTGGCAGGAGCTGGGATAAAGACAGGAGCTCATTCCATCCTGCAGTATTCGGGAATCGAACTGCTGACTCCCTGCATTCCAGTGAGCATCTTAGCCACTTGAGCCACTGCAGTCCAATGCTATTTTAATCTTTGTAGTAATAATAATTTCATGTCAGAAATTATTCTGGGTTGAAAGGATTTTTGCTGGAGAAACTCTGCTCAGAGGATACCTAAATGAGGCTCCTTTCCTGTCCACAAGATCTTTTCCCACAGAAGTGGTCCCTATTTATCTACTTGCAATTTCTTGCTTTTGATCTGCTAGGTTGGCAGGAGCTGGGACAGAGATGCATGCTCAATCTGTCATGCAGTACCCAGGTCTTGAACTGCAGACTTGCCAGCCTTCTAGCTAACAAGGAAAGCTTCTTAAGCACTGAACCACTGCAGCCCCCTACACCTATGTGAAAATATTGGAGAGGTCATTGCTGTATTGGTGTGCAATTAGTATGGTAATGGTGCCTGTATCTGTAATACCAAAATGATATGTGATTGTGCAAGATTTGATCTAGTGTTTAGATGGTAACCTTAATTAAGGCAAATAAAATGGATGTAAATCCTGATAAGATATTATACCTATGGGTGAGTGGTTCCTGGTCTCAGAGACAGGATAATTTCTTGTTCTAACTTTTCCCAGAAGAAGCATACCGTATTTTTCGGACCATAAGATGCACTTTTTTCTCCCCAAAAGTGGGGGGGGGGAGGGAGGAGAGATGAGGGTGCATCTTATGTTCCGAAGGTTCAGAATATTTTTTCTTGTTTTCCTTTTCTAGATACTGGGTGCGTCTTATGGTCAGGTGCGTCTTAAGGTCTGAAAAATACAGTATATGTAGTTTGTGAGTACTCCTGGATCCATAGTGATGGAAGCCCATGTCTCTAATATAACTTGGAGTGTTTTTTAGTTGGTATTTGAGCTAAGACTGTTCAGTAATAAGAACAACTTGACCATAGCAACCCATGAATTGGGAGTCTACAATAGCCTTTGTATGACCTGCTTTAATTGCTGGTTCAGAAGCTGAAAGCTGAACACAGCACAGAAGATGGGATGTTTGGTAGAGTACTTCATGATGAGTCTGTTGTACTTCTGTTAAAGGAACTGCACTGGGCTTATCAAACCAGTCATAAATCTGTCTTATTAGTTTTAAAAAGCCCCTAACAGCTTGGGACCAATTTACTAAAGGGAATAGCTACTCCCATACTGTCTTAACCATCAAGGGAGATCAGCTGTCCACTTGGTAATCACATATTCCCAGTGGTAGCATTGTGACGGATGTGGCTGCAGTAGTCTCATTGGATAAAAGTCACAGCAGTGCTGATAACTATTGTTTTGCAACATGCTGTAAATTTATCTGCTTCAACAACAACAGAAGCAAAATTCTCATTTATAAACACTACAGATTGGATGGTATATTTTAATTAAATGTTCTTTGGTTCTTACCTATTCCAGCATTGTTGAATTTTGTGCTCCTTTATTATATAGACTGCTTTGGAGATTTGTTAGAATGACACAGTACAAAAATGTTTTTAAAGGAATCAAATTAAGTAAAATAATTTTAATAGATTTGTCTAGGTGAGAGTGTTGGAGGAGAGTTTTGAGAGTCCCCTGGACAGCGAGGAGAACAAATAGGTCAATCTTAGAAGAAATCAAACCTGACTGCTCCTTAGAAGGTCAAATAGTAAAGATGAAGCTAAAGTACTTTGGACATCAAATGAGAAGAGAGGATTCGCTTGAGAAAGCCTTGATGCTGGGAAGGGTGGAGGGCAAAAGAAGAAGGGGGCGGCCCAAAATGAGATGGCTAGATGGTATTGTAGACACAATGGGCACAGAGCTGAGCGAGTTGAGGAGGATGGTGGAGGACAGAAGTGCCTGGCGGACAGTGGTCCATGGGGTCGCAAAGGGTCGGAATCGACTGTGTGACTGAACAAAAAAAAAAGGTGAACAACAAAAAAAGCATGGATATTTTCTAGCTTTCTCCCTTAGCATTTTGTCTTATCTTCACAAAGTTTTTATTCGCCTTTAAAGGCTACTTTCATTAGCCCACGTGATAGACTATTGAAAGACAACTTTCTAGTGGAATGCAACTAAGGAACAATTGTTAGGGCTGCTTTTTGTGTTTGTTGGACTACATATTTGTTTGACTACATGAATGGACTACTCCAATATAGTTCTGGCTGACAGGTAGACACCTATAGGCACCTTAATGTGGCTCACCTGGGAGAAAGGTGTTGGCAGCAGTAGCGGTGGCGGCATCATTGCCATCAGCAGCAGCTACTCATGTCCGAGCATACTTTTTACCTAAAAGTAATTTTTTTTCTCCATTGATGGTTGTGTCTCTGGTAACTCAATAAACCGATCTTGGCATGAAACACATGACCACGCACATTAGGTTTAGGTGGGAGCTAGGCCTAGGTAGGCCTTAATGGCTTCTACTTTAGGCTTGTTTCTCAAATGAATTACATTTGGGTGTCTGTCAAATAGAACTCATATAATGGAATATTATGGGATTTGTAGTAAAAAGAATTCAACTATCCCACCCTTAATAATTATTTCCATTCAATCTGTCTCTGCAACTCTTTGTACCAGAATAAAGGGACTTTCAGTCTATGAATGTCTGACAAGAAATAGAAGTTCTGGCTTGCAACCCAAGGAATTGTTGCATAGAACATATCAGAGTATACAAAACAAAATAAAAAAGGCAAAAACTGTTGTGGCACCTTAAAGACTAACTCATATATTTTAATGTTAGTTATCGTGGATCAAGTCCACTTTGTCAGACATAAGAGTGAGACTTCATGGCAGTGATGGGATGTCCCCGGTTCCAGATGGATCTCTGGAACCGGTAAGACTAATCCCGGAGAGTTCTCCGGGAGGGGAGTCCACTTTTGAGGCGTCCGGTTCCGGACGCCTCACCGAAAGATTTTTTTTTTTTAAATCTGAGCTAAAATGGCTCCAATTGACTGCGCATGCGCAGAAACTCAATCTGACGCATTGTGCATGTGTCAAATTGAGTTTCTGGACATGCGCACTAAATTGGAGCCAAATGGCTCCAATTTTAAAAAAAAAAATCTTCTGAAGCTGGATGGGAGGTTCCCCGTCCATTCATTTATCTCCCCACTCCCAGCCTCCAGCTCTACAGCCCACTAGGGCCGACTTTACAGAAGAAACTGAATTTCACATTTCAGCAAAAATGCAGCCCTCGGAGAAGGGAAGGGTCAGGGTGGGAACCACCAGCCTCGCAAGGGGGAGACAAGGCCACCCTGCCCCGCAGAAACAGGGAGGACAAACGGGTGGCAGGGCGGGCGAGACGACCTCGTCGCTCTGCCGGAGGCTGAATGGCGGGAGTGGCAGACAAGAGGAGGGTCTCCCCCCCCCAATTCGACACCGACCGGGAAGGCTTCCAGACGGCCGAGCTGCCCCCCACACATACCCCGGCTCTCACCTCGTCCTCCCTCTCGCTGTGGAAACACAAGCAGACTGGCTCCGGCAGCAGCGGCGGCAGCCCTAAGAGAAGGGCACCTCCCCTAGCCGGCTACCTGGCTCCCACAGGCACGTTGGTGCCTGGCCGCGCCGTCCGCCCGCGCCGCGCCGCGTCGTCCGCCCGCGCCACGCCGTCCTAGGGTCTTGGGCCCAACAAACCCCCATGCCCTGGGTAAACCCGGCGGGGCTCGCCACCGCCGCATCCTCTTCTGTCGGGCGCCTGGAGCTTCCTCGGGCCGTTGCCTTTTCGGCCCGGCTCTGGCTGCAGCCACGGAAGGTAAGTGAGGCTTTTATATTTTGGGTGGGTGGGTGGGTGATTTAATTGTGTTTTGGGTGGGTGGTTGTACTTTTATTTAATTTTTATTTTATTTATTTCTTTATTTTATTTCTTTAAGTTAATTACGGGTCTGTGTGCGTGTTTATTATTATTATTATTATTATTATTTTGGCCTTGCCCACAACGTCATGATGTCATGACGTTGGCTCCGCCCATGACGTCATGACGTCATGACATTGGCCACGCCCATGACGTCCGTGACGTCATGGCGTGGTAGTAGAATTTTTGACATCCCATCACTGCTTCATGGGATTAATTTATACATATCAGGCAATGATTGGCTAGCATTACAGATAAGTTTACAAACCAGCGTGACTATTTACAACCAACAACAACTGAAGATCCCTGATTGGGTTTCAGATTTATTGCCCTGAAGTTTGGTTCTGTTGAGTTGTAAATGACTAGTAGATGGTTGCAAAATAAACATTGCGGCATTACACATCTGCTAATGAGTAAATTGAGGATGGTGTGAGTGTACTAGCCAGAGGCCAGTTACCCACCCCCACCCTGTTCTGTGAAGTGTCTTGGGTACCTCTGTACCTGATATGTATGAATTAATGCCATGAAGTCTCACTCTTATGTCTGACAAAGAGAACTTGAACCACAAAAGCTAACATTAAAAATACAGGCGTTTGTCTTTAAGGTGCTTCAATGGGGTTTTTTTTTGTCTTTTGTTTTAAGTTGTTTTGTTTACTCTCTGATTTTTTATGGAACTGGCACTTGGGTTTAGAGACTTGGAAGATTTTTCTCTGGGACTTACCTCTACTCAGAATAGTTTTGTAACATACAGTATGTGATTGGAAACTGTTACATTGGAACAATTTTACTTCTCTTCCCAGCCCATTTCTAGGTACATCCACTAAGGCAGAGATGGTGAACATTTTAGAGAACAAACTGCAACCCAAAACTCACAAAGTGTCAACACGGCAATTTAATATGAATACTAAGGGGTGAACTCTGTGCTGAGGGGAGAGAGGAAGCACTCCCATTGGGCTGCTGGGCAGAGGGGTGGGGTGAACTCTGTGCTGGGGTGACGGTACGTGTGCCCACAGAGAGGGCTCTGACTGCCCCCTCTGGCATGTGTGTCATAGGTTTGCTAACACTACACTACAGAATCAAGCTCTCATCCTTGACACTTTCCAGATTTTGAATTCAGCTCCTTTCTGTGATAAAAGAGGAGGGGAGAGAAGAGTGATCCTACCTGTGCTCTATGCTGCATCCCATAATGTTCTGAAGAGCCACTAAACTGAAAAGCAGCTTGTAAAAGATTTTCAGGGCTTGCAAAAATATAAGGGATGATGAGTGAAAGATAACTGCTCTCCTTTGCACAAAATGATTTGCACTAGTGCTAGATAACACTGCTTTACACAGAGGATCAGATCTACTTTTGCTCTGGTAGTAGAAATTAATCACTCTGTAACTTTACTGTAGTCTAAATTTTGTAATGATCTATTTATTTCTACTATAGTGCCAATAAATCTCTCCTTTCCTCTCCACTGTATTTTTATTTTTTTACTGCTAAGCCATTAAGCCTTACAGTGCTTTAATAACGATTATCAAAGCTGCATTTCAAAGGGAATAAAAAACAAACACAAGATTTCCTCATAAAATGCCTTTGTGTGATGCTCAAAGCAATATAAATCACTAATCTCTGGATGAGGTGTGTAAAGAGTCTTTATTTCTTTCCTTTCCTCCTGGTAAGGATCTTTCTGAAATAGATTTTAATTAAAATATTATATAAACTATCTAGTTTGGAAGGCTGAGGCATTTAGAAGCCAGGAGTGCGTGTGTGACACCACATAATTTAGAAGTCTACCTTTTGACTACATATTTGACTTTCATATGGGGTGGGGGAAGGATTCATTTATTTTTAATAACAAAAGGCTTGTTTGAAGGATTTTCTCGGTCCTTGACATATATGACAATGCAGCTCTGTTACTGTTTTCTGTTATTGATGTTCTTTTATTGTGCTACCCAATGTACAGAGTGTTTTTCAAGAATTTGGTTGCCGCTGCAAGTATACAGACTAAAATCACAAGATACAGTATGTAGTTCCAAGAAACAAAGAAACGAAAATTAGAAGAAAGATAACCAGGAAGAAAGTAGTGTATTGTAAGAGCTAAAGGAGAAAAGGAATAGGGAGAGAGAAGTGGAGGTAATGAAAGGATAGTGAGAGAGAATGGGAAGTGGGGATAGAGAAGAATTCAGAGAATGGAGGGACAACACTTTTCATGTGGAGGACAAACTGACCAATTTGAGAAGAAAATTTAAGCCCATGTTCTAAGAGATGGTAGGCCTAAGGACATGGTGTGAATGTTCTGTGAAGCAAAGTAGATGGAGCTGGGTTTAAATCCAAGTCCAAGTAAACCAGTTTTCAGACATGCAAACTCTTCCCACTTTGCAAACTAGACTTCATTTCCATACAACAACCTCTGTCACTTGATGAGAAAGAAAGGCAAATGTAGTGCTTTAACCAAATAAGGAACTTGGATAGAGATTTTGTTCCAATGATATAGGAGCAGAGAGAGAGAGATTGAGAATGAGAGGGAACTGGAGATAAACAACAATAATGATTTAATGTAAAATGAAAAAGTACTACTATCAATACCTGGCCAAGCCCAGTATCAACGTATTCTTTTGGAATTGTGGACCATAAGTATATTGATCAGTATCCAATCAAAATATTAATTCCATCATCCAAAGGTTTTATTGGGATTGATGATTTTATTGGGAGTTTTATTGTGTGTAATTTTTAAAATAATTCTTGTTCATTGTATTACTGGCTTTATGCTGTGTAGGAATGATTTTTCCCCTAGATGGGTGGGATATAAGTGTCTAATTTGAAAGCAAGGATAAGTAATAACTTGTTTTGGGCCACTTAAAAAAAATTTACTAGTCTCTATCAGCCAGCGCACCACTGAATGGTGCAGTAAGAATGATGAATTGTGAAGAAGGAAACCATATAAAACTCTTGAAAGTCATGGCAGATGTCTGTTTCTGAAGAGTTCTAAAATGCAGGCTAGAAAAACACAAGACAGGAGTTTATGTTTCAAATTTCACCCCAGTTTATCAAACAAAGCAAGCCCTGATGGCTGTTGGTTGACTGTACAGTATCTCTTTGTTGTGATCCAGCCCTCCTCTGACTCCAAAGATGAGCTGGATCAGAGGACATTCCCTATGCCCAGTCTGGTTCTGCCTGCACCCAAGCCTGAGGATGCCCTGAGCCACGGTTCTCAGCCTGCCCCTGGCCCAAGTCTGTTCTCCCCGACAGCTGACCTGTGAGATCAGGAGTCTGGCTCTGACAGGGATCAGTCCTCAGTCAGTGAGTGGTCCAGGAAACAGATACACCTGAGATGCAGGCAGGCCAGGGTGAGGCACCAAAGAAAGTTCCCAGCTGATACCGATTAGCTGGGAGGCTTATAAGCAAGCCTCTTGCAATCTGCCAGCATTGGTACAACTCTTGTGAAAAGACCAATGTCCTGCTTGATCCTAGACTGCCTGCCATGACTCTGACTTGCCTGCCATGCCCCTGATTACTCTTCCAACCCTGACAATGCCCCTGGACCAGTGATGGGATGTCCCCGGTTCCAGACGGTTCCCTGGAACCGGTAGGACCAATCCCGGAGGGTTCTCCGGGAGGGGAGTCCACTTTTGAGGCGTCCGGTTCCGGACGCCTCACCGAAAGAATTTTTTTTTAAAATTGGAGCAAAAATGGCTCCAATTGACTGCGCATGCGCAGAAACTCAATCTGACGCATTGTGCATGTGTCAAATTGAGTTTCTGGTCATGCACACTAAATTGGAGCCAAATGGCTCCAATTTTTTTAAAAAAATTCTTTCGAAGCTGGAGCCGCCCCTTTTTAGAGTGGCTCCGGCAGCAGCGGCGGCAGCCCTAAGAGAAGGGCACCTCCCCTAGCCGGCCACCGAGCTCCCACAGGCACGTTGGTGCCTGCCCGGGCCGTCCGCCCGCGCCGCGCCCTCCTAGGGACTTGGGCCCGACAAACCCCCATGCCTGGCCTGGGTAAGCCCGGCGGGGCTCGCCACCGCCGCATCCTCCTCTGCCGGGCGCCTGCAGCTTCCTCGGGCTGGCCGCGCTCTTTAAAGGGCTGCGGAGGAGGCCGCCCTTTTGCCTCTCCCCTACCCCCCCCCCGGGTTGGGCTCCCTTCTTGCGCCTTTGCAAGCGCAAAAAGGAGGTAAGTCATCGGGGAAGCAAGCGGGGATGGGTGGGTGGGTGTGGATGCAGGGCACAGTGGGGAGAGATCGCCGGTGGTGGGGTGCATCCCGGGACTTAGGGGGCCCTTTCATTCATCCATCCATCCACCCATTCATTCATCCATCCATCTGTGCGGGCGTTGCAAGGCGGCTTTTGTCTGGGTGCCTCCCCGGCTTCCGATGCCGGGCTGTCTTTTTTGCGGGAGAGCGATATTATATGCGAGGCGGAGGTGGGGCAGGCGAGCCGGAGCAGCTGGGACGCTTCGGCGGCGGCTGGGTTGTGTGGGCGTGTTGTTGGTGTGTGTGTGTGTGTTTGCGCGCCTCTCCTTCCCCCGATCCGGAAAGCTTTGATTCCGGAGCGCGGCTTGCCATTGATCGCCGGCTCAGTTGCAAGACATGTAAAGGTTTGCCTCTCTTTGGCTTTACTTTTAATTTTTCTCTGCCAGTTTCCAGCTTTATTTTCCTTTGTAAAAAAAAATGCTTCCCTTGTTGGTGGTGCATGAGAAGCGGGGGAGCAGAAGGGGTCATGATAAATAAGAGAAAAAGGGGGGGCGATCATTTGTTTAGATGGGGTGGAGGGAAGAGGCTTTGAAGACCTGGTTTTTAAGTGCGCGCCGAATGACACCCGGGGCCGCCCCTTTCCCTGCGTCTGTCTGGGTGTGTTTTATTTATTTCTTTATTTTATTTCTTTAAGTTATTTACGGGTCTGTGTGCGTGTTTATTTTTTTATTTTTATCTTATTTTTGGCCTTGCCCACAACATCATGATGTCATGACGTTGGCTCCGCCCATGACGTCATGACACCATGACATTGGCCACGCCCATGACGTCCATGATGTCATGGCGTGGTAGTAGAATTTTTGACATCCCATCACTGCCCTGGACACCCTTTGGATTTGACTACTGACTCGGACTACCGGTAAACAGACCTTGGCTTGCCTTTTGGACTCTGGTATCTGGACTATCCTTGAACAAGACTCTCTGTGTAGCACCACCATGCGGTGACCACACTTGCCTGGACGGGTCACCACACTCTTCCCAACTCACCAAACAAAGGGAATTTGAAACTTACACTCCTGACTTCTGTTTGCAGTCTACATTTTGAGCTCACTTTTAAGAAATGGGCCTGTTATGGATGCTTAGAACTTCAGTATGATTATTTTTTATGTACCATCCACAAAATATTTGTGCACAGCCTGATGAAGACTAGTACAGGTGGAAAGCTAGATTTTTCCCCCATGGGTAGCTAATCAAAGTAGCACCTGCTGTTGCTTTTGTATGGTGTATGGTCTACATTACAGTAGAACCCCGCATAATGGAAAAACTCAGTTCCACGGAGCTGTTCGTTGTGTGGACTTTTTCATTATGCAAAGCACTATTGGTGGTACCCCGCATAATGGGGGAAAATGTTTGTTCTGAGGTTCCTATTTTTTCTATGTGAAGCATTTGTTATGCAGGGTTCCACTGTACTTTGTGTCCTCCCAAAAAAAAATTAATATGGATAGTTCATACTGAGTACAATAAGCACATACACACACACTCTCTCTCTCTTTCTACTGGTTTTTCAACCTTAGTGTCATTTATATATTAATCAGAAGAGTAGCGTGCCTTGGCGGGGCCCCGTATAAAAATTTGTTTGGGGGCCCTTAGGAAGGGTAAAGATTTGTTTTGCTTATGCACGTTGGGGGGCTCCGTATAATTGATACGGCAGATACGGCGGTAGCTACGCCTCTGGGTAAGATAAAGGTCTAGGGTTCAGTGCTCATCTCTGCTTATAGCTATCTATGTTTGCATATGTTTCTATGGACATGTGGCAGGCATGCCTAGGCACCAGAGTTCATGAAGCGCTGGTTACCCTTCCCACCGAAGTGGTCCCTCTTTTATCTACTTGCAATTTCTTGCTTTCAAATTGCTAGGCTGGCAGGAACTGGGACAGAGACCAGAGCTCACTCCACCATGCAGTACTCGGGTTCTGGAACTGTTGACCTTCCAGTCATCAAGCTCAGCGTCTTAACCACGTGAGCCACTGCAGGTATAGAAGTCTAATTGCTATTGCCCCCTCGTGGGCAAGGGCCTCCCCCCTTTTTCTAGGACACAAGAGCCTTCCCTTGGTAGCCCCTTTTCCCCTGGGTGCCCCCTTCCCTCCGACGCCGCCTGCCAGCTCAGGAAAGGCTCTTCCCTTCCATTTGTGCAGAGGGAGCGGGGGGGGAGAGAGAGAGAGACGGGGGCCCTTTCTCATGCTAATTTCTCAGGCTCGCGCAGGGAAGGCGGGCAGGTGGCCGCTTGGCTCCCCCCACCCCACCCCACCCCCTTACAGACCGGAAATAGGGCCGCGACATCACGTGGTTCTAACGCTGCCCCGCGGGGGGGGGGAGTGGGGGGGCGCTACTGCTGAAACAGGGAATATGACACGCTGGGGGGGGGGAGGGAGAGAAGGCACGAGCACCCGAACGAGCCTGAGCGCACGCGCGCCCTTTTAAAAAGTTCTGGCCCGCTGGCCTGTGCAAACACGCTTCTCGTCTGAAGGAGTTGCCCCACTCCTCGTACACACACACGGCCCTCGGCCTCTTCATTACTCCCGCCCCCCCCCCGCCGAATGTGTAGCTTTTAAAGGCTGGGAATTGGGGTGGGTGGGGGTAGTAGGGTGTCCAGCCATTTAAAAAGATGATGATGATTATTATTCCTGTCAGAAATTACTCTGGGTTGAAAGGATTTTTTTTTTTTTGGTGGAAGAAACTCCCCCTCAGAGAAGGCCCAAATGAGGCTCCTTTCAGAACTGGGACAGAGACAGGCGCTCAATCCGCCCTGCCCTACCCAAGTCTCGAACTGCCGACTTGCCAGCCTTCCAGCTAACAAGGCGAGCTTCTTAACCACTACTAAGCCAACTCATGTGTATGTGCGTGAGTTGCGGGGGTGCTGGAGCCACTCCGCGTAAACTGGAGAGTTAGAAACACACTTTTCCTCCCGAGTCGGTGGGGTTCGCTTGGCGCGGGAAACGCGAATCTGATCCAACCCTTCGACGGAAGAGACCCCCGTTCTTTTCGTGGAGACTTATAGGAAGGGAGAGCCGTTGAGTGGGGGGGGGGAGAGAGAGATCCCTCCTTTCTAGGTTGGGAACGAAAGCCAGGAGAGAGTCATCGTCTTTCTCTGCTTGCAGCCCTCAGGTCCGTCTCTTGCCAAGCCCGGCGAAAGATCCCTTGGCCACCTTTGGAGTCTCCACAGAGGTCTTCTACGAAGCGAGTCAAAACAGCGCCATTTGGGGTTCGGCTGTGTGAAGGGGCGCTCTCTCTAGAGAGAGAGAGATATTTATAAAGTCTGGTGGGTGGGGAGAACCCCCTTCACACAGCTGAACCCCAGACAGTGCTGTTCTGACTGGCTTCGTAGAAGACCTCTGTGGAGTCTCTCTCTCGCCACTGTCCCGCGAGGCATTTCGCCTCTTCTCTTAGGTAGAGCTGGTAGGAAGGCCCTCGGGGCTGTTGGGCTTCCGCGAGAGACTCCTAACCAGAAACGTAGCTTACCTTGGCGGGGCCACCATCGGCTACAATAAAGTGCACATGCACAGAAGCTCAATCTGACGCATGTGCAATGCGTCAGATTGAGTTTCTGCGCATGCGCAGTAAATTTTTGCTCCAATTTTTATTTTTATTTTTTGCCGTTGGGGGCCCCCGTAGCCCGGGGGCCCCGTATAATTGATACGGCTGATACGGCGGTAGCTACGCCTCTGATATTAATCTGAGATACTTATCTGAGATAAAGCTGTACAGTGTAATGGTTAAAGAACTGGACTTGAAACAATGAGACTACAAGTTCAGACCCCTGTTTAGTCACAAAGCTTATTTACCAATTTTGAGCTAAACCTACCTTGGACATGGAAGAAGCAGAAGAAGCCAAACCTACCTTACAGACTAGTTTTTGGAACAAAAATGGGCAAGGGGAACCATGTAAAGCAGCCGTATGAATTGTTGGTATATATAAATAAGGACATGTTCCCTTTCTGGTGAAATTCTCCTAAAATGTCTGCTTGTGTGTGTTTTGTCATTAGGTAAATGTTGGCAAAACAACTCTACAGATGCATGAGAATCCCCCAGGAATCATCCCATGAGTGACACATTGTCATCTGATTAGCATGGGGAAATGCAGGGAGATGTGAAGGAAAGCTGCAGCAAATGGGAAGAGGGGAGACAAGGTCTCACTTCCTTCAGTCATGCAATTTGAATATTTTGCAGTGGCTTAGTGGTTAAGATGCTGAACTTGACACCTGGGCGGTCAGCATATCAGCAGTTCAAGACCCGAGTGCTACATGATGGAGTGAGCTGCCATCTCTGTCCCAGCTCCTGACAACCTAGCAGTTTGAAAGCAAGAAATCGCAAGTAAATAAATAATAACACTTGGGTGGGAAGGTAAACAGTGTTCATGTACTGCCACATGTCCATGCAAACGTCTGCAGATGCAGACACTGCTGGCTCTTTGGCTATATAAACAGAAATGAGTATCAAACCCTAGAATTGGATACAACTGGCTTTTGAGCAAGGGAGACCTTTGTCTTTGGACCTTACTATAACTAAAAAATACTCTAGCTTAAATGTCTTTCCCACGTTTAACTCAACACAGACACATGTGTCAAACCAGGTTAATAACACAGAAAGGTTCGTTTTTTGCAAAAGAATTGCTCAACTCATCTTTGTTGTATATTTCTGGTTAAATAAAAGCTGGAGACTTGCTTTTTTAAAAAAAAGAAAACTTGGCACCCAGGCACAAGTCTGAGGTGTGAGTTTCAAATTCTCTCTCTATGGCTTTTGGTTGGATTACCTCTTCCAACTCACCAAACAGAGCCCTTTGTTGGCACTGGGTGGCAGATTTAAAATATGTATAAAAACCTGCCAACTTGGTAATATGACAAGCCTCTATTAGCAGAGTTATTGGATCCTCAGCCCCACACAAACCTGCTGCTTGGGGATTTTGTTTTTGTCTTTTTGAACTGAATCCTTGAGTACAAAAGTTGTTGCATGTTGTGCATGAACCTGGTGTGTGTCCCCCTCCCAAAAATGCATATGAGCACCTGCTAGTCGTTTAAACACTCATGTGATTTTTTAAAACACACTAGGTTCCTGTTTATTTGTTCGATTGATTCGTTGATTGTATGTCCCTATCCAAGTTCCCATATTTCATAAGGATTGCTAGCCCTTAGCCTGGACTACAGTGTTCATGGTTAGAGAGTATTCCCCATTCACTGCCTTTGTTCAAACTCTCCTACTGTCTAACAGAAAATAGATGGGAAGGACAAATATCATAGCCAGGTGTTCTAACAGCTGGTAAAATTTACAGAAAATTTCTTCAGAGGCAGCGGTTCATCCACAGTTTCTTTAGCACCCCTGTGTAAGTTTTGAAGACTGCAGCTCAAAATCATGCTGAGTTATAGGGTTTTACAGCTCAGCATATGTCAAAGGGCACTTGAATCAAACATTCAACAGTCCAGCAGGTAGATAAATGGAGTGCTCCTTTCTCAAAGGCTACATTTCATCCAGAGCTCTGCTTGTTTGTTGCTAGCATAGCAAGTCTATTCCTGGAGGCAGTTTTCAACTTGTTACCCTGCTGCAAGTTTGGTGTGTGTTTGTGTCTGTGGTGTTGTTGTTTTTTAAACTTAGCAACCAAACTACCAGAGGTGCATCTGACTTTCAATCTGTGCTGATGGAGAGATCTTCAGATCCACTGGATCACTTCCAACATCCTGCCACCCATCCCAATGTGCTTCCACCCACAGAGAGTTGAGAGAAAGAGTCACCATGGAATCTTTCACAGTGACGCTGAATGTTCTCCTCTAAGGTTGCATCTTCATCAAGCATCATCAAAGACTGCAGAATAAGTGATCCATGCCTTCGTACAGCCTGAGACACTTTCCAGATACCACAGAATGGCTAAATCACTAAATAGCAAATATTATATCCTTCCTCAGTCAAGTCTTCCTCCAATTGTATTGTATCAATTCCTGGCAGTACTGGCTGGTGATAATGGGCCTTGTAATATAACATGTCTGATGGTCACTATTTGAAGAAAAGGTACACTGAGTCAATAGCGTGATAATGCCATTGTTAACCCTGTTAACTCTGTGTAAACAGTTACCTCTATTTACTCTTTACGTGGTTACGAAATCTGTTCTCATGCAAGGAGGCAAAATACAGGACACCTGCAGCTTTTCTGCAATACTTAATCATTCCCATACATGCCATTTTAACAAATAAGAATTAAATGTAAAATGTACCCATGCATGAGCAAATGTGCCCTTGGCTGTTGTAAATGTGGAAGTGAACACATTTACGACAGCCATAAATGTGCCCTCTTGCACTTCCAGGGGACATGGTCCAGCCCACTCAGCTGTCTGGGGGCATAGGCAGGCCCGTGGTGTTAAAAAGGTTGGCCACCCATGGTATAGATATAGAGGATGGCTGTCTAAATAGTTATCTGTTCAGGATCCCGCTATCTAACAATAATCATGTGATGTTATCAATTCTGACTTTTCAGGGTTTTCTACATAGAGAAAACTCAGAAGTGATTCACTATTCCCTTCTTCTCAGGCAGGGGCACCCTACAACTGTCTAGGTTACACAGACTGGATCTAGTAACAGGATGCACATTGGGGAATCGAACTCCTAATCAGATGCCTAAGCCACTGAGTTATCCAGCCAGTCCTCTAGAAACCAGTTTTGTTTGGAGATTCATTATCTGGCAAACACATCTTCACAACCTTTTCCTGCTGTCTTTTAAGCTTCCAAACTGATTCATGTCTTTCTGATCAAATTACAAACTATGCAAATACTTCCTTTCATCTCTAATCAAGCAGATGGAGATAGTCATAAATCCCAGTGCTTTTGGGCACTAGCCATAATTTTTTTAAAAAATCAGGCCCATATTGCTGACCACTATCTTGTTTCAGTCTCTAGATAAAGCTCCAAAAAGATGACAGCCATTTTGTGAAACTGAACAACTGTGACACAGACACCCAAGCTATACACGCATTATATTCTTTAGGTGTATATATAGTGGGCTCAATGAAGGTGGGCTTTGAAAAATAAAAAGTCAAACAATTTTCCTTGATGCTGATTTATTGCTGTTATTTGTGAAATGAGAATTTTGGGAAAGCAGTAAATTAGCTTAGTTGTGAACGTATTTTCTGAAGCTACATCAGATGTTGCTTTTAAAGCCTAAAGCCCTTTGAGATTTTTTGTCATCCATGTGATGATAGAAAGAGTCCTTGACAATCCCTTTATACTAATTAGTAGCATTAAAAGAAGCAGGATTGGGCCCTCTGTATGATGGGTCTAAAGCCATAGAAATTAATATTTTAATTAACAGAAAACGAAAGATCAAAACCTAAAGTCAACAGAAGGCCACCTTACTATAAATTATGTCAGATAAAGAAATTACAGTATTGTATGTTTTAGAATTATATTCACCCAAAGACGGTTATGAATGGGAGAAAGAACATGATTTACCCTTAACATCACAGACATGGTGATGCTGTCCTCCTAGAGCAATTTATATTTTATTTTTCTTGGATACATGTTTTATAGTGTCACTTGTACTATAGAAGGTAAAACAGAGAAGAACTTTTCTGTTCACATCTTATTCTGTAAAAGACGTTGAAGAATATGTTGTAGATCACTGTAGACACTGTGGACCAGGGATTCTCAAACTGTGATCTGGGGGCCAGATGTAGCCTGCAGCACCATTTCACGTGCCCCACCACCACCTCCACCACACCAGGAACTACCATGTGGTGGAGGAAGAGCAAAATCGCCATCTGCCCCCCAAAGTTGTCAGAGGGAACGTGACCTGGCCCCCAGATAAAAAATATTGAGAACTCCTGCTGTAGACTTACTCTTAGAGACTTTTCAGCCTGTTCTGGCACTGTTTCTTAGCAGAATTAGCAGAATACAGTATCTTCACATCTGCCTGACACCCTCCCTCCAGGGACTGTGAAGAGCTGTCAACCCTCAACTTTACAGAGAAGCTTTCAAGGCTTTCTTCCTGCCTGACGCTCATAACTTTTAACAAACTTGTAGTATTTTTTAAACTTTTTTTAATGTTTTTCTTGTGCATGTTATAATTGATTATTTCTATTTGATGTTTCATAGTTGTTCTATTGTGTTTTAATGGGCTGTACTTTTATTTGTTTCATCAAGATTGTTCACTGCCCTATGTGGCCTTCTAGCCAGAAGGGCAGTACTGTATATAAATTTAATGAAAGAAAATTAATTAGTTCATTAGCCTAAGCAAAGTATTTCTGAGGATTAGCTTAATATTTTAAATCAATAAAGAGCCCCAAAACCTCTTAATTAGTTAAATATTAACATGAATAAATAAACATTTACTCATTAATATTTATTAATTTTATTAATTTAATTTAATTATTTATTAAATTTATACAAAACACATTTTGCCATCCCAGTACAACCTTGTTCCATCAGTACAGCAGTCTAACCACTGCACCACCAGTGCTCTTGAAATCATAGCTTGACACAGGTTACAATTGTTTCTTTTTCTTCTTCCTCTTCTTCTTTTCCTCCTCCTCCTCATTTTAGCTGACTAGGTAATTTGCTGAGTTGAGTATCTGACCATAGTCCCAGAGGTTGAGAGTTCATTTCCCGAGTAACGAGCCAGAAACAAAGTTTGGATATAAACATTGAGCCACTTTATTCATAACACAACAGCAACTTGGACCATCATCCACAAACTGCTGGGTCAATGTAGTGTGGGACAAAGGTTGAGTGAAGAATGGCACTTCTACCCTTTCTTACTCCAGGAGTGAGACCCTAGTCAGTAGGGGCCTTAACTAAGTTCCCCTACTTACATCCCTTTGGGCAATTAAACAGCACCTGCCAGGCCTTGTAACCTGGGCAGCAGTACCCTACCTCAGCCACAAGGCATTTCCCAACTGCAAGCTGAACCACGGTTCACAGTTGCAGTTGCTGAATACCTGCTGACCCACAGTGATTGGATATTCACCATAACCATTTTCCATACTACCCACCAGTGACTAGCCTCAGTGGACCCCACCCCAATGACAACAACAGCCCGTCCCCTATGTACCAGTGTGGGATGGGCGAAAATGCCACCCACCCCAAGGACCAATCAGGGGTGAGTGCAAAAATTCCCATCCGGCCCAAGGTGACCAGCTAATCTCATACTGATCACAGGGTGTGAGGATAGGGCACTGCTCAAGCTGCTGTGAAGAGAAAAGAAAGAGAGCCAGGAGGGGAGGTGCCAGCCTCAAGAGGCTGAGAATACACCTAGCTCCTACCTTCCCTACTGGCATGAAAGTAGCACCAATCAGGATTTGCCCAGGTACAGGCAGGCAAAGCAATGCGGCTAGCCATTCCACTACACCAGTGATGGCGAACCTTTTAGATACCAAGTGTCCAAACTGCAATCCAAAACCCACTTATTTATTGTAACAGGGGAGGAAGGAAATACTCCCATCAGGCTGCTGGGTAGAGGGGCCGGGTGAACTCTGTGCTGGGGGAGAGAAGAAATGCTCCCATTAAGCTGCTGGACAGAGGGGTGGGGTGAACTTTGTGCTGGGGGAGGGAGGAAGTGCTCCTATTGGGCTGCTGGGCAGAGGGGAGGGGCAAACTCTGTGCTGGGGTGACTGCACAGATGCTCACAGAGAGGGCTCCGAGTGCCACCTCCGGCACCTTCGCCACCACTGCACTACACAGTCAGTTGCATAATCAGACATGCAATGTGGACTGCCTGATTGTAACCCTCTGTGAGCCTCTAAGACAAGAGTTTCCAGCCTACAGCCCACAGGCCAGACCTAGTCCACGGCACAATTCCAACCAGCCCGTGGAAGTGGAAGCAGACACATTTACGTCAGCCGTAAAGCGCACCCGTGGATGTATAAATGTACCCACAACTGTCATAAATGCAGAACTGGGTGCATTTACGACAGCCATAAATGTGCCCACTTTCACTTCCAGGGTGTGTGGTCCGGCTTGTTCAGCTGAGTGGGGCGTGGTCAGGTCCATGGCATAAAAAGTTTGGGAACCCCTAAGTAATAGCTTTATGCCTACACAAAGTGCAACAGTATTGCAGCCCCTGGGTGGTGGCAACAATTAAAAGCCATTAAAAGCATCTGCTCAAATGTGGCAGATGATTCAATGGAATTGCCCACAACCTTCAGCAAAAGTGGTTTGCTTTCAAGGCCATGATCACAACAGCTCAAGTCTTTGTTTCCTTTGAATTTGCTTTGTTACACAGTACTTTCTGGGCAATTGCCAAGCCACAGTGTGCCGCAGTACATACAGAAGATTATATGTTTAGTACAGTTACCTCTGTAAACAGTACTGGTAACAAACAGCAAGTGCGCGCACACACACACACACACACAAGAAGGGGAATAAACAACCTTTGCCATCACACAATTTGTGAAGCTCAGTTGGAGCTTGGAAAGCCAAATCTTTTGACAACCTTAAAATGTACCTTGAATATACTTCATTACTTTACTACATGTTCATTTTCTGACATGAAAAAGGAAAGTAATGTGCTTATTTAGATATAAGTGAAAGAGAATGAACTTGCTGCCACCATCTTAAAAATCAGGCAGGCAAATCAATGAATTGATACTTCTCATCCTCTTGGATGTTATCCAACATAGTGAAATTCCTCTAAAAATCTATTGACACGATTCAAGTATGTAAAACCTAAGTAGTTCAACAAGTAATTACTGGCATCTGCTTTAGGAGGACTGGTTATGATGGAATATGAGTATCAAGCGTCCCCACAAAATTCACCTATACACCATCTTTTCCTTCTAAATACAGTACTGAAAACATTTCTTTTTCCAAGTCAACTGATATCTGATTCACAGAAAATGTTAACAGATGGAATTGGAAACAAAAGAATGAAAATATCCAGGCTACCTCAGAGAAGAAATGTGGAGGCAAGGACAAAGGCTGAAGAAAAGAGAAGATATTAAATGAAAACATATCGCTCCTCCCCATCCCCACCCCCCAAACAAAATGATAAAACGTATACATTTGGAAAAAAGAGGTTCCAGGGCATAATGGCTGCCTTTGAATATAGCCACCAACATAATACAATACAATCTAATTTATCTGAAGGATGTGGAGACAGGAAAAGCATTTAAACATAAAAGGGAAGCACTAGCCTTGGATGATAGGGAATACAGCATGAATTCAAGAGAGCCGAAAGTAAGTTCTTATGTTACTGTGCCTTGCCTTTGTACTTACAAGGGTGTAATATAAGTAGGCAGCAGTCTCTTGCCTCCTCCACAGTCACCTTGATCCAGGAAGGGGCACATTTCTGTGCACAAATTGCAGATATCACAATTTGGATATATGACATGTGTCTCTCATACACAATATCCTTTCTGCCTTACCAATGTGTGCAAAACCCCCTCATAGTAAGATGCTATCCTACTGACAGGCTATTTGGAAGGAGCAAAAGGGATTGAATCCATTCTGTTGCACTTGACTTTTTAAAGCTTTAACAGTTAACCAGCCAAATCTGTGCCTTGGCAGCTACTAGAATGTAGCTGCTGCTACTCTGTGTCATCTGTGTCTGTCAGGCTGAATCCTGATGAAATGGAGATCCTGTTGTTAGGTGGCTCTGCTGACAGCTTGAGTGTCCCAGTCTGGATAGGGCCACACCGTCCATGAAAGACCAGCTCTGGGATCTGGGTGTGATCTTGAACCCGGCTCTCTCACTAGAGAAGGAGCAGACAGTTGCTGTGGCCAAGTCTGCCCTTTTCCATCTCAGGCAGGTTACTCAGCTGTGCTCACTCCTTGACACAGGATCTTTAAAAACATTGGTTGATGCCTTGTTAATCACAAGGATGGATTACTCCAACATGCTCTCTGGGAGGCTCCCCTTGGATATAGTATGGAAACTGCAGCAGGTACAAAATGGTGCAACCAGGCTGGTGGATAAAAGTTCAACTGCATCTCACTGATATTTGTTCAATTGCACTGATTACCTGTTAGCTTCCATGCCCAGTTCAAGGTTTTAGTAAAGGTAAAGGTCACCCTTGCTCGAAAGCCATTTGTATCTGACTATAGGGTTCAGTGCTCACCTCCATTTACAGCCAAAACACCAGCACTGTCTGTGTCTACAGAAGTTTCTGTGGACATGTGGCAGGCATTAATAGACACAGAATGCTGTTTACCTTCCCACCAAAGCAGTACCTATTTATCTACTTGCGATTTCTTGCTTTCAAACTGCTAGATTGGCAGGAGCTGGGACAGAAATGGGAGTTCACAGGTTCACTCCATCGTGCAGCACTTGGGTCTCTAACTACCGACCTTCCATTTGTCAATTTCAGCATCTTAACCACTAAGCCATCACAGTAAAATGTTTTAGTACTAACATCTAAGGTCTTTTATAGCATAGGACCTTGGTATTTGGTGGAGCATTTCCTCCAGAGAAGTACAACCCAGACCACTTGGTTATTCCAACTGCTTGGGCTCTGGGTGGCCACTCCAAGGGATGCCCACAAGATGTCAACAAGGGCCTCCACCAGGCTGGGGGATGAAAAGTTGCACTAGCTCTGAGCTGCAGAAGACGAACCAGGAGGAGGAGGATGCCTGCCGCCCCACCCCCGGGCCTCCACCTGGCCGGGGATTGAAAAGCCATGTTGGCTTCGAGCGGCAGAAGATGGCCCACTGCTGACCCCAGGCCCCATTAATGACCAGGGGTTAGTTTGTTGATGTCAGGATTGGCCATTGGGGCTGGGGGGGACAGACACTGCCCCCTGGCCAGCCTGGGCATTGGATTTTCTTGCTGGTCATTTGTTTGTGAACTTTTTCTGAGTGGTTGTGGAATTAACTATATTTGATGTTTGTGTGATACTTTGTTAGCTGCCCTGAGTAGCGCTGCGAATGGGCGGCATACAAGTGTAAACATAAAATAAAAAAATAAACTGGGCCTTCTCAGTGAAGGTCTCAGTGCCCTGGAATGTTCTAGGAACATTTAGGAAGGTATTTAAAGCCGAACTCTTCAGAGAGGATTTATAAGACCTATCTCTCTCCATTTCCCATGTTCGATGTAGGTTCATATCACCTGTCTGCCATCTTGAGACTTCTATATAAGAGGAAAGGAAGGATCTGTCCTCCATCATCCCAGAGTACAGGACGTGTAACAGCAGGCTAAAACTACAGGAAGCCAAATATAGGCTGAATGTTAGGAATAACCTCTTAACAGTTTGAGTAGTACGACAGTGGAACCAACTGCCTCTAGAGTTGGTGAGCACTCCAACATTGGAAGGATTTAAGGGAGAACTAGACAACCATCTGCCATATCTGCTTTGATTTAGATTCCTGAATTGAGCAGGGGGCTGGGCTTGCTGTCTTAAAGGGCCTTCCAACTCAGTTATGCTATGATTCTATGATTTTTATATTTTTAAATTTTCTTCAACTAACCTCTGTATGTATAACAGTGGTTAAGACGATGGCTTTCAATGCTTGTCATCCAAAACCCCTTTTCTTCCCCCAAATCAGTGCATGTGATCTCAGAATATTTTAAAACATTTAGTTAGCACCAACCCATGCTTGGACAGGGAGGTTTTATATATGTCACATGACATAGCAAAGAACATTTATTTTTATTGGACAACACAGTCTAACCAGGATGAGAAACCGCTGGGATCCTACAAAACCTGGACCCTCAAATATTCACAAGGCCATACTCACCAATGACTTAAGAGACTTTGAGGAGTGAGGAATTTGAACCTGCAGACAAAATGCCTCTAAGGCAAATTAGAGGAGGCTGGAAACCACCCCAGCCACTCCAAATGTCACATGTTGAAAGCATAAGCTTAGATAGAAAATCCTGTTTTCTGGAGACAATTCCCCTCCCCCTTTTCGCTTATGCATTACCCTTTGGACTGACTTGGATAGGCTTCTTGTATTCTTGCTTCTTGTTTGTGCTGACTGCTGGCCTGACCTGACTTTTGGAGTGCTCTTGGTCTTTGGCTGTAGATCTCCTACACTTTATTTACATTTATTTCCAGTAGGGTTCTCTTTCTTATTTCTCTGCCTATTTCTGCAGATACCCCGGCCTCCAAAGACGTTAAAAATAGCCTCAGACCATCTGGGTGAAGAACACAAGGACTTTTTACATGTTTGAATTAAACCAATGGACAAGGAGACCTGTTAATTTTCTTATGCAGACACCATTGCAGCAAGAAGCATGTATGATGACCTGTCTGTGATAGCTACATAGAAACATTGTCTGAAACCACCCCATAACTTTTGCTATCAAACCTCTGAGATCCCAAGCATTAAAGAATTAAAGAAGAAGGGGGTGGCCAAAATTGAGATGGCTAGATGGTATTGTAGACGCAATGGACACAGAGGTGGGTGGGTTGAGGAGGATGGTGGAGGACAGGACTGCCTGGAGGGCAATGGTCCATGGGGTCTCAGGAGGTCAGAATCAACTGTGCAACTGAACAACAACAACAAAAGTGCACTCTCACTTAGCATTGTTTTCTCTCCCAATTTTTCAAACAATGCTGCCAACAATTCAGGATATGAATCTGAGAGGTTAAAAGTGTAGGGACAATAGCAATCTTGCATGTACTAACACTGGGTATCAGTGGGAGGGAACTTTACAGCCAAATGTAATAGTTCTTTGCCAGATATCAGAGAATAAACAAAACAAAAACACTGTAGCACTTTAAAGACAAACTGCTGGGACCCTCAAATATTAACAAGGCCATACTCACAATGACTTAAGAGACTTTGAGGAATGAGGGATTTGAATCTACAGGCAAAGTGCATCTGGGGCCAGTTCAGAGGAGGCTGGAAACCACCCCAGCCAATGCAAATGTCACATAATATACAACGTATATTATGATTGATCAAGTTCACACCCATCCACCCTTGGCATTTGAGACAAGACTCCACAACCACTTCATCCATCCATTCATTTAATTCATATCCCAATCATATGGGTGTAAGCACCACTTTGGGTGGCTCATAACCATAAATGAACAGTTGATGTTTGCTTGCTTCCATTTGTTTTGTTGATACTGTAGTTTTTTCTTCTTTTTCTGACATTCCTCTAAGCTGCAAGCAGGGGTGGTTCTGTTCACATGCTGGAGACTCCATGTTTCTTGTTTTTCTACAGACTGTCACTACAAATGGCAATTGTAAATAAATGTACCTTTTTTCCCCCTGCTTTAAATGCTTCCAGAATATTCTTTTTAATCGTGCAAAGTGGGGATTGTTTAATGAGAACTGAACTAATCTCACCACATTTTTCTGGGCGGCTACTGTTCCTCTACCTCATACTCTACTATCTGAGAGGAATAACCAAAATTCCCCCAAGAAAAAGAGGGGACCATTCTTACTTTTCTAAGACATTATTTACAATGCAGCATAATTTTCCTCAGGAGCTTCAGTGGGCGTTGCTTTTTATTTAAACACAAATCCTCTTGTTTTCCTTTTTTTAACATGACAATAACCAATAATCTCTGTAACATGATTTTGAAAACCGTGGTGATGGAATCAAACAACTGCTTTTGGGTCCCCCACCTCCAGTCACAGCTCAGTAGTTCCAGCTCATCTGATTAGCCCAGATGCAGAGTTTTACGAATGGCTTTCAGATTACAACTATCTAGAGCTTTGCAGCAGAGTCTGTGATCAGTGTGTGGCTCCATTAATCTATCCCTTCTTATTCTTTTCATGTGTCATATGATAATGATAATGAACCAGGAAGTGCCCATTTGTAGACTACACAATTGACACAAACAATTTATCATTCTCTGTTTAATTAAGGAACAATGAAATGAAAATTGCACCCCTCCCCTCCCTAGCAGCTGAACATCATCTGAAGTGTTTGTGATTATCAGAGGGGTGAATGACATCATGGCCAGCAGTGCCCTCGGCAGATGAACACCAGGGGACTCGGGCGAGGAAAGAGGGAGTCACCAATTCCATGGAGGCTTTTTGGCATTGCTCCACCGCACACACAAATTGTCTGTCAGGTGTAAAATGCATGTAAGAAACACACTGAGAGACAAAAGAGCACTGAAAGAACAGAAGGACCAGAGATTAAACAGCTGCTCTTGATTTTGCCAAACATGTTGAGGGAAAAAGTGAGGGTATCTTGGAAGAGGACATAGATCTGAAATGGCAATCAAACTAGATGAGGTTTTGGGCTACATGAGGTATGTTACAAGGACAGGGATGTTGATAGAGACTGAAAAAGCTCAGGTAAGGAAAGGGGTCTCCATACTAACGTTTTCCTCCCCATTGATGTCACATATGCACTGGTTTCCTTCTGAGAATTCACAAGTCACTGGCTTCTCTTTTGAGAATACTGGCTCCCTGATTAATAACAGCCAACGGTAAGCAGGTATTGTACCCCATGTTGACCTGTGGGGTTTGGAACACTAGGTGCTGTAAATCCCTCTTCATCTCTCATGGGAATGCTAGGGATAATCTTGCTGGGATGTAGGAGAGCAAGATTAGGAAGGGCAGTTCCCTCTCTGTGTGTCTGGTGGATTTCTCAGTGGACCCGTCACACCTCTTTTATTGTTTTTTTCCTTTCAGAATTCTCATTTTACCTATGGACAACTGATGTCAAGAAACAGCAACCTCTAAATGTTCTATGCCCACTGGGTGATATTAAACCACATACAGTACTTCCATTTATTTCACTAGAGATGTTAGCTGAGCACCCTTGTATTACAGGTTTCCGCTGCCAACAAGAGAGACTATATCAGAGCAATGGATGACAATACATACCAAGTACCATGCTTAGATTTTTATTTTATTTTACATTTGGACATACTATAGAAGCTTTGCAAGTCTGGCCAGGTTATCCTGCTATGGTAATAGAGTAGACCATACTGGCAGTGACTCAACACTGAGCATCAGGTGGCAGTTAACTAACAACCCTGAGGACTAGTGCCCTTGGTGAAGTCTACAGGGAGGGGTGATGGACCCCATGTGGATTAAATCCCACTTGAATCTATCTTGATGGAGGGCAGCAGTTTCATCAATCTTGGCTTGGGGCTGAGGAGGACTTTTTGTGCCAAAAGAGCTCAGGACCAGAAAGTGACTCACAGAGCTGGATCAGTGGTGCGGGTGTCACACTGTGAAGCAGAAGGCAGATGAAAGGCCATGGCATTATATTTGCAGAACAGTCTTCATGGCTGATTGCCATGATGATCGCTAATATTTGGAATCAGATACGGAAGAAGAAGAAGAAGAAGAAGAAGAAGAAGAAGAAGAAGAAGAAGAAGAAGAAGAAGAAGAAGAAGAAGAAGAAGAAGAAGAAGAAGAAGAAGAAGAAGAAGAAGAAGAAGAAGAAGAAGAAGAAGAAGAAGAAGAAGAAGAGAATCTTCATTCTCTTTGGATTATAAATTAGGGATGCATAATAATACTAAATTTCAGATTTGGGATCCAGATCCAGAATTTGGAATTACTCTACATCCCTTTGGATTTGGCATTCAGAATTTTAAAAACTCATAATTTCCAGATTCAGACTCCATTATAGTCAATATGAACACTATATAATCATTACTTTCCTCCTTTTAAAAACTCACAAACAGGCAAAGCACCACTGATGGTGCTAAACAGAAAGAGTTCATACCAACAGCCAGGGGTGTCTAGGTATTAGGAAATGACTGTAACAGTGAGAATGCCAGTAGAAAATGCCACCAGCATTGGAAGAGTGAAGGACAGGCCACACTGGAGAGTAGGCAAATAGCCTTGGCAGCAATAGATAGACAGAAATTCATGATGAATTTATATGTTTATAGTAGACAAAAAAAGTCATTCATTGGTTGGTTCAGCAGAGGTGATGAAGACTCCCCCACAATGTTAAAATTATAGATTTTATAAAGTAAGATTATAGGTCAGGGAAGCTTTATTGCAACCTCCCTCAATCTGATGTTCATCAGATATGTTGGGCTATAATTCCCATCATTCCCAAGAATGTATTTTGTGTGGATTAGGAGTACTGTAATTCAATTCATCTGTATATTACCACACTGGGGGAAGCGGTTGTGGCGGGTGGTCTGGCCTGGTATAATAGAAAAGTATACAAAGTAGCCAGAGAATGCATCTCAGTAAAGCTAACAGCAAGTCATTGTTGTAATTCATGCCATTGCATTTACTCTGTTGTACGTAATAGGATTCATGCTCATTTATCTAATTGTTAGTGTTGATATTTGTAACAAAATTAACATATATGTTTATGATCTTATATGAAAAAGAACACATTACAGGAATATATTTTTTAAAACCCACTCTCTTTAAATGTTCATTAACAGACTGATGGCAGCACTGGATGATGAACATGATGAAGTAAAGAAGACAACGTTGGCTTATGCTTGGCATGCAGCTGTAGCCACCATCTGCTGATTAGTGTTGGTTCCAAACTTCTGTTACTGGGATTTGGAAGAAAATAGAACCAACATTCTGAAATCATTTTGAGAACAGAAAAACAAACTTCTGAAGACATCTACATGCATAGGCATAGACATATTCTGCAAAAAACCCGTTGGCTTAAAATAATCTATAATTTAAAATGCATGGACCCATAAATACCTGAAAATAGAAGTTCCTCAACTGGGCAAAACTTGATTTTATATTTTTATTTTTTCTCAATGAAAGTAAATAATTGGCTAGACCAGAGGTGGCCCACCTATGGCCTGTGGCACCATTTCATGTGTCTGCAACGCCGATGCTCATGCACCAGAAGTGAAAGTGTCCATGCCTGTCATAAACATGGATGCATTTTGCGGTAGTGTTTATGGCAGGGGGACCTACATGACTGGCCCGCTCAGCTGTCCAGGGACGTGGTCAGGGCAGGTCTGCGGCGTAAAAAGGTTGGGAACCCATGGGCTAGACAGATATAACTACGGTATACTAAACAATGAGAGGATGGGGGGATTCAATAATCTTGGCTCAGCACTACTTCTAATGTGAGTATGAAGATCAGAGAGTTTTAGCTGCATCCTTAATTCCTATAAATGCCATTTCTTTTGCAGAAATGCAAGGCTTTGGAAAGTACAGAATTTAAGACTTGCTTACTTCCCTTAAGGGATAAGTCACCTGCAAAGAAATTGTAACATGTGTCTATTCAGTCTCTTCTCGTCCAAATGGAAGCAAAATCAGTAGTTCTAGTGATTGTAATTATTCTGCCTAACATGGGCATTTATTAGCTACAGATTATCTTACACTCTGTGCTACAGTATCTTCTTATTTTTGTTCTGCCATATCCAAATCTGAATATTTGCTATCCTCATGGTGATCAGCCATGAAGATTGTCCTGAAAATATAATACAGTGGCTGCCTTCTATGTCACACCATGATACCCATATCACTGATCCAACTCCATGAGTCACTTTCTGGTCCTAAGCCCTTTTGGCACGCAAAGTCTTCCTCAGCCCCAGGCCAGCTTTGATGAAGATGCAGCCCTCCATCAAGATGGATTCAAGTTGGATTTAATCTACTTGGGGACCATCTGCCTTCCCTGTGGACTTTGGTACCCAAGCCGTTAGTCCTCATGGTTGTCAGGTTAGTTAAACACCACCTGACACTCAGTGTTGAGTCTCTGACAGTGTGGTCTACTCTATTACCATAGCAAGATAACCTGGCCATACTTACAGTATGTGAAGCAGTAATAAATACTTTGTCACACAACCCATTACAATTAGCTTAGCTCTCTTAGCAGGACATAATCCAGAAAGAAAACCAGACACATTTGTTGTTGGAAATGACTGGTCATGCCAAGGTAAGAGCTTGACAGAAAAGGAAGTTTTAGAAGGCTGCATTGACTTATTGGTTAAGATGCTGAGCTTGATCACCAGATGTTTGGCAGGTCAGCAGTTCAAGACCCAAGTGCTGCATGATGCAGTGAGCTCTGCAGTAGATCTCCATGCACACTGCGCAAACCCAAGCCAGCTGGGTTTTTTTTTTGGTGGCAGGTGCTGGTGAGCCTAGTGCCGAAACCCCCCTGGTTGGCTTGAGTTTGCATGGTATGTGCAGAGATCTGCCTCAATGCATGCACATGGAGATCTGCAGCCGTGCATGTGTGAGAGCATGGGGAGGGGTCTACCCATGCTCTCATACATGCACTGAGGCAGATCTCTGCATGCATGTGCTGAGGCAGATCTCTGTGTGCATCGCACAAACCCAAGCTGGCCCGGGGGGGGGAGGGGGGTTCAATGGCAGGTGCTGGGCCGGTGACTTGTGGGCAGGTGGGCATGGCCTTCTGGACGTTTTACTACCAGGGCATACCGGGAGCAGCCCACCACTGTCTCTGGGGGGCCTGGGCCCAGCGCTCAGTTAGAATGAAAATCCAAATTTAAATATTCCATGCATTCAAGTGGATGTTCAAAAAATGTTCACTTGGAGAGACTCACCAATGCCTCATTGGAGCATTCAATGCATGCCAAAGAGTAAAGATGCACACAGAGGCAGAGCTGTCTTTGTCTGTGCACGCATCTTACACGCTACTCCTTAGTAGTGGAAATTTGTCTTGAGTGACAGAGTTGATCGATGTGCAAGCTGTGTTTTATTTTATAGGTTTAGAGTCATGTTTCCCAAATGTAGAAATTCCTAGCTGCAGTGGAGAACATTCCTTTTCAAAATTAAAGCGTATAAAAATGAGTTAAGGAACACAATGGGGCAAGAGTGTCTAAATAACCTCATCTTAATGAGCATTGAATGTGGTTTACTTAGATAAATTGATTTGACTAGTATTATCTCTAAATTTGCCCACATTACATTGAGAAAAGTTTGTTTTTACTAGTGGTGTTTTATTTTATAGGTATCCTAAATCCTAAATCTAAGCAAGGGCCTCTTGACACAATTTGCTACAGTGCTTAATCCAGCACTGAG
This sequence comes from Furcifer pardalis, assembly GCA_030440675.1. Classification (NCBI taxonomy): domain Eukaryota; kingdom Metazoa; phylum Chordata; class Lepidosauria; order Squamata; family Chamaeleonidae; genus Furcifer; species Furcifer pardalis. The sequence continues at coordinate 38,655,469 of CP126890.1, read as the reverse complement.
TGGCACCTCTGATTTATGTGAGCAAGAAAGAGTTTCTGTCCTTGTTGCAATTTCATTGTCCAGCGTTGGTCAGATTACTTTTCTGGACTGCAACTCTAAGAATCCCTAATAACCGTGCTGGTTTGAGGTTTCCAGAAGTTGTAATCTGAAACAACACAACACAGTGCCTTAACACTGGATGCTACTACAGAAGACTTTGCTGTGTCTTGATTTGATAAATGCCCCCACAGCCTCCCTTTCTTTGATACCACCCACTTCACTATCTCTGGCTCTCCTTATCTTTTTTTTCTGTGCAGAGGTGACCCAGCACAATAGTTTGTTACTATTACTCATACTAATTGTGGAGCAAATTCTACAGTATGTGTCAATGCAGTCACATCCTCTCTTGTGCTGTCCATCCATACACCGAACCGGAGAATCTGAAGCAAAGAACCTGCTCTATAAACATTTTGTATAATGCAGAATCTTTCATGACCAGATTTTGAACTATATGAGGATCCATGTGTATCTACACCTTACAGCAGTGATGGTGAACCTTGGCACTCCAAGTCTTCTTGGACTTCAATTATCAGCACTCCTGCTGATCAGGGCTTCTGGGAATTGAAGTTCCAGAACACCTGGAGTGCCAAGGTTCACCAACACTGCCTTACAGTAATACTCTGCTGGCATTCTCTGCTTAAAAGTCCTTGTATGCTCTGTGAACTATAGCAGAGAATTTGAAGTACCTGATTATACTTCAAATCTAAAAAGTCCAGAAGATTCAACCTTGGCAGTTATTTAAAGTTATATTGAATTGCAGTAACACTGTAGAATGGATATAGCTCTTCAGATCTTCTCTTCCGTTATGTGGAGAATAGGAGAGGCAGGCTATGAGGACATGAACAGGGGTTTGAATTCAGCCATTCTCTTTCTTTAGAGGATCACTGAATAGACAAAGGGGGCTAAACAGATACCCATCTTTGAGTGGAATTGTGAAGTGTTTGGGCTTAGTAAATACTGAAGTGCACATGTGTTTGTCTGCATTCTTTCCATAAAAAAAGGAAAACTTGGGGAAATGGGTTACCCCAGATTTATTATTAACCAAGTGATGTCAAAGTTTCAGTTTTTCATTTATTACAAAACAAATGTCACCTGTTCTTTCTGGAACCATTTGGCTTTAGTTTTCTCATAGAAGCAGCCAGAATAGGTCAGATGGAAGTTACAGGGAGGCAGGGAAGAGAGCTGGGAAAGAAAACTGACACTGTCATCTTTCTGATAGGCTCCTTTCTATATACAGTCCCTAATAACAGCACCACAGAGAGAGAGAGAGAGAGTAGTGTAAGGTCATAAAAGAGGCACATAAAGCCTTGGGTTTGCTCACTAGCTTTCTTGTTTGTTTGTTTGTTTTTTGTTTGTTTGTTTTGCCTGTGTGAATTCTTTCTCCTTAGAGACTGAGCCGGGTTATCTAACAATTGTCTGTTCTTTGTGTATAAACTCCTCTCAGATAATTGCCTTTTACAATCCTTTTAGGCATTTTTTAATCTATTCCAAACAATAGTTCCCTTCCTTTCCCATACTACTTCGTGATTTGTAGGCTGGCAAAATAAAAGTGGTATGTGCAGCAAAATGCTACAGTTTGGAGAACACTCTTTCAGTCTTCCAGACTGATTTATTTAGGACATTCCATTCCACTCTTTACCCTCCCGACTATCTCTTTACCCTCCCCTAACCCAGCATTCCCTTCCAACTCCAATTTTAAAAATCAACACTTTCTTCTGGCATCTGACCATCACAGGATGTTCTTTAGGCTCCCACCCTCCCTAAAGAACCCCCTCCATTTGCCACACATGGCATTCCCCTTACTATACTGGTATTTTCCTTTTCCTTCTTGGTAATCCTTTTCTGATACAGGTGTCACACTGTGATGTGGAAAGCAAATGGAAGGCCACTGCATTATATTCTCAGGACAATCTTCATGGCTGATCGCTATGATGAAAGCCAAAATTCAGAATCGGATATGGCACAAGAAGAATCCTATTATTCTTGCCTCACCATCACATTTGAGTTCCCAAGTTCCCTGTTAATTAACTTATTCCTTATTTACATTATTATACTGTCTGATTAGTGACAAGTCACTACATTGCGAAGTGTACATAGTTAAAAACACATAATACAAGTAGCTCCACCCCAACTACCGCCTCCCACCCACTACTAAAAAGTGATGTGTCCGCATGGTGACAACCCAAAAAGAAAAAGAGAGGGGGGACTGGGATTACAAATCATTAGGAGTCTCTTGCAGGGAGTATATCTTTGAATGCCAGCTTTAATATCTTTGCTTTCAATTGGGGGTGTTGGGTTTTTTTGTACATATGCCAAGGAATGGAGCCTCACACACTCTTGCTGACAATTTATTCTAGCAAGAGGGTGCCACAGCTGAGAAGGCTTGATCTCTTGTTGTAATCTTTCTTACTTCTCTCAGTTTGGCTACTCTGTGGGACACCTGTGAGCAGTGGTGGGATGTCAAAAATTTTACTACCCCACCGTGATGTCATCACAGTGTGGGCGGAGCTAACATCATGATGTCATGATGTTGTGGGCGTGGCCGAAAATAATAAAATAAAAATAAGCACACACACACACACACACACACACACACACCTCAACCCACCCACCCACAACACAAACCCGTAAATAAATTAAATAAATAAATAAATAAATAAATAAATAAAATCTTACATTAAAATACAACCCCATCACTTACCTGTTAATATAAGTGCCTGGGCAGCCCCATGTTGCAAGACGGATAAGGTCATCATACCGGTTCTCTAGGATAATATGCCTTAATGTAAAACATCTATACCTCCTTAAGGGTTCTCCAATTGGAACAGCAATTGGAACAGCACAGGTGTAGCTTATTGATGTGGTAACTCCAAGACTTTGCTTAAAAACCCCAAGCCAGGCCGCCAGGCCTTTTTAGGAACTGTGGTAGTACGTCAATATAGGTAAAGGTACTAAATACATATTAAAATACACATAGACACACCACATCCAAAGGTGATTCACTTACCCTGGGGAGCTTCAGGCTATAGGGAGCTTCAGGCTAGCAGCTTCTCTTCCTACTCCCCGCTTGGGAGGACAGCAAGGAGGCCGTGCATACATGCCAAGCACTGTAGGCGTGCATGCACACCAAGTGTTTGGGGCACATGCACAGTGGGGGAACCAGTGAAAAGGTAAGCCCTGAAGGTGGTCCCCCCCCCCCAAAAAAAAGCTGCTACTGGTTCTCCGGGACACTGGGGAAAGTTACTACCGGTTCTGGAGAACTGGTGAGGACCTGTTACATCCCATCACTGCCTGTGAGGAACAAATGAAATAGGTAGATATTCTTTGGAGGAGACATTCTGAAAAGTACCAAGATCCCAAAGCATTAAGAGCCATAAAGGGAAGAACCAATTGGGGACCAGGAGCCATTGCAAAACAGCTAAGGTTGGGAGATCAAATCTATTTATTTATTTATCCCAGCAACTAGCCTTACCTTTGGATTCTGGACCTGCTATAAATTCTGTAGCCCCACACAGAAAGCATTACAGTCATTTTATCCATGAAACTGCCAATATGTGAATCAATGTTGTTACAGACCTCCTGTCCAGGTAGAAGTGAATCAGGGCAATTAAACTAAGTTGAAAGCTCTTCTGACCATGGCAGATATTTGTGGTTCCATTTTAAGTGCCAGATCCAGGAGGACTGTCAGGTTGTAGACACAATCTTTCAGGATGAGAATAGCCCCATCCAGACTAGTAACAAACTTCCCAACCAGGCTGGAAGACCTCCCAATAGAAGAATCTCCATCTTCTTTAGATTTAGTTTCAATTTATTGGCCCTTGTTGAGTCCATTATTGAGATGAAAAAGCACCAATGCCCCTAAGCAGCAGCATCTGCAGATTTAAAAAAAAGGAGACATAGAGTTGTGTGTCATCTGCATATTGGGGGACATCAAACTCCAAATGACCTCTCCAAGTGATTTAACATTGATGTTAAAGAGCACTGGATGTTAAACAGTCTCCTGTAGTTGAACCATCTGAGAATGACCATCAAGAAAAAAATCACAGGGTGCTTGGGCTTCTGGGAATTTAAGTCCAAGAACATCTGGAGTGTCAAATTTTGCCATCACAGGGCTATAGTCTTTTATAGACTCTAGTGAGAAAGGTAAAGGTCACCCTTGCACTGTATTTTGTAACTTTATTTCGCAGTGTGGTTTTGTTTTATTGCATTGCTGTATTGTATTGTTATATTTATTGTATTATGTTGTTTGACTTTGACTATGTTATATTTTTTGATTATTTTATATGTACGTTCTCTGTAAACCGCCCTGAGTCGGTTGTACCGAGTAGGGTGGTATACAAATCGAATAAATGGAATGGAATGGAATGAAAAGCCCATCATATCCAACTCAAGAGTTCAGTGCTCATCTCTGTTTATAGCTGAAGAACCAGCACTGTCTGCCTTTGCAGATGTTTCCATGGACGTGTGGCAGGCATACCTAGACACCGAAGTGCACAAGAGTGGGATAAAAATCATCACAGTCCTCATTCCACCACCACAATCCTCAATAAAATTAGTTAATAGCTTAATCTCAGATTCAGTTTATGCAACTTTTAGATAAGCAACAATGCAGGCCACTAGTTTCCCCCCCTGTCTGAAATCATTTTGAGGTCTGATTCTTTAGCAGGAAGCATTTGAGAACTGCACAGCTGTTGGCTGGAAAACACACACCTTATAGGCAGCAGAAGAGCAGCCAATCTCCCATGGAAAGCAACAGCAAGGTAAGACAAATGGAAATGAATAAAAATATGTGAAATAGTAATTATGTTAATTGTCATTTAAACAAGTGTTTAACTAAAACAAAATATTTAATAATGGAAATGAAGGCAATAAAAGGAAAAAATAATGCCTTTCACAGTGCTAGACAATGGGGAGTTAACTGGGCCCTCAGAATCCATCATTTGTGAAGTAAGCAATGCAAGATTCTTGGCTGAAGCCATCTGCACTTAGGGGTGTGTACCCTACCAAGTTATTGTTTAGATGTATTTGATTCCAAACCTCTTGAACTGAAGAGTTATAAATCTATATGTGAAAATTACTATGAAAGGGAAACATGTATGCCTTCATTAATGTCTCCCTTTGGGTCAGGGCAAGGGCAGATGTAAGAATGTATGCACACACAAGCATGCACATACCCTCAAAAATAAAAGCCACACAAAATTGTCATAAAACAGATTTGCAGGGAGGAAAATTGCAGGGAAGACTGCAAAAATGGACCACTCCTAGATGCAGAATTCTATCCATTTCACATGCCTGTTAACCACAGAAGCTGCATGACATAGCAAAACCAGAACTACTCTTTAGTCCCTTATTGTATTAAACAAAGGCTGAAGTCAAGTAAAAAGTCACAACTAGAGTAGGTACACGCAATCGCTGGAGATTTGGTGAGTCAACACCTATGTAAGTTCCACTGATTCAATGAGTTTATTCTAATGGTGACTCAATACTAGATTTCAGCCTTTATATTGAAGAGGTTTCAAAACCCGAAACTTCTGTATAATGTCTTCCTTTCCTGGTTTTGTCAAACAGAGTGGGTCTGAAGCTGCAGATCTGTAGTTACATGGGAAGGTGGCAAGCTAGGTATATAGTCATGCATATACCTAGAAGAACATTTTATAAAACCTCACCTACGAATAGAAACATGTGCTGTATCATTTCTCCCGGGAGCCCCCATTAAGCTGCTACCATTTTTTTAAAATGGTAAACAAAACCAGCAAAACAGAATGGCATCCATATGGGGCACAACCAATATGGCACCGCCCCAACAACTCCCCCAACCCCATTGTTTGATATCCTACCGAAGTACCCCAGAAGCTGAAGCAGTATCTCACCTGTACATACTGGGGTCTCTTGTATTTCATAAACATTGCTTGGCTGCTTTCTTCTCTAGGAGCATCGGCTCTGCTGACAGTCCCCAGGGAACCAGCTTTGTTTTGTCTAAGACACCAATCATGAGTAATGGATCTGGCTAAGCCTGATAGCACATGATGTAATTGTCAGAGGAGTTTAATTATCAGCACATTGCATGTGGGATATATTTTTCTTTTTCTCCTCTGCAATATGGTGTTTGGTTCACTTTCAGGGACTTTTGAATTTGCATAAAGATCAGCTAAGCTAGAAAGTAGCTGCCCCATTAAGCCAACCACACACGTCTCCATGACTAAACAAGAATGAAGCCCAGGAGACAGTTTGCAAAAACCAAATGATTTACACTGGTGCATAACCAAGAGAGAAACAGAAGGATGATAAACTAAAATTCAAGTATTCCATGCAAAACCTTTGGTGTTCATATAGTGAGTTGTCTTAACTTGGTGCTCCAGGAGTAGGACAGACACTTTAAAATATGTCTTCATATTGGCCATTTGGTACTGTAGTAAAAGTATCAACGGTAATTGGAAATATTAATTACTCAGTTCCCTTTCCAGGCCAATTGTTTTTGGGTTGTGGGCTGTTTCAGTTACTCTGCTCAATCAAAATCAACAGCCTGAGGGAGAAGATTCCATGGCCTGGCAGGCAGCTGAGAACATCGCCCCCTCCTCTGGGCCCACACCAACAGCCATAGAGGAGTTAGTCTGCTTTGGTTGTTTTGTGAGGTTGCATTTTATGATTTTTACTGTACTGTTGCTGTTTTGACTGTAAGCCGCCCTGAGTCGCCTCGGCGAGTGGGTGGCAATATAAATCTGATTAAATAAATAAATGCTGCAAAATCCTAAAGTAGAATGTTTGTGCAAACACAGAAGCACTTTAAGCATAAATTTAAATTCTTTGCCATTAGGTAAGATGGGTCAGATGTTGGGAAAGCTAGGTTTTTTTGTACAGTACTTCAGTTCCCAGAATTGTTGGAAAATTCTGGAGTTCTGAAAGTTGTAGTCTGAAAAGAAAGTAATATTTCTATGCTCTGACTGAACAGCAAGCGATCAGCCTGCTGTGTCAGGATTTGACATATGGAAGGAGAAAAGCACATGGCAGAGATGCTTTAAATTGCTCTTAATTTTGCAGTTGCTCAGGCGGTAGAGCACATGATGAACACAGACACAGTTCTCAAATGAACCCCTAGCAGTGATCTTGAGTACTGAGTTTCTGCTAGTTGCAGTCAATGAATTATTTGAACAACAGCAACAAAGTTGCAAAATCCATTGTAGAAAATAAACTTTCACAATGTTTTTCAATCTCATTCAAAATTCCCATGCACAAGTCAGAAACATAAAGTCAATAAGCTATGATCTGTAAGGTATAGTGACATTACAATTTTTACAAAGTATTCAGTAATATACAGTACATCTCTGCTCTACTTGAGAAAAATAGGATCAACCTGGAAACGCAACTGAAGGAGGATAGATATTTTCCTGAAAAACACAACAAAGATAATTATTGAAGACTTACCTTAATGTAAACAATAAAGAAAATGTAATTGTTAAAGATTTTGTATGTCTTAATGTCCTTATCAATCCAACTGAAGACTACAGCCAAGACATCAAAATGAGACAGACATATGGAAGAGTATATCTGAATGAACTACCGTGTTTTCCCGAAAATAAGACATACCCATAAAATAACCCGTAGCATGAATTCTCTGCAGTTGCGTGATATAAGCCACACCCCCAAAATAAGACATAGTGATAGGCGTGGCTATGCAGCATCCCGGCATGGAGCAGTAAAGAAGATGGGCAGCCAGTGGCATAATAAAAATAAGACATCCCCTGAAAATAAGCCATAGTGTGTATTCTTGAGGGGAAAAATATAAGACAGTGTCTTGCTTTCGGGAAAACATGGTAGAAAAGATCCATAGAACAAAGATGTGTCATTGGAGACCAAAATCAAGATCATTCATACTATGATTCTTCTGATTACTCTGTATGGATGTGACAGTGTCCGTGCATGGTCAGTGAAGAAAGCTGACAGTGGGAAAAATGATTAATTCAAATGTGGTGTTGGAGTAGAGTTTTGCAGATACCATGGATCACCAAAAAGACAAATAAGTGTACAGTCAAACCTCGCATAAAGAGCGCCTCGCTTAAAGAGTAACTCGCTTAAAGAGCAGAATTTTCTCTGAATGTTCGCTTCACTTAACAAATAAAGCCAACCAAAAATACGCTTAACAAATAAATCGGGGTTCATAATCCCCCCCCCCCTTGGTCACTTTCAATGGTGTTTCGCTTAAAGAGCAATCCTGTGGAACGCATTATGCCCTTTAAGCGAGGTATAACTGTACCTAGTAGAACAAATTAAACTCCAGAAGCAAAAATTAGTAAACTGGGTCTCTTTTGTACTTTGGGCCCATCATGAGAAGACAAAACTCACTGAAAAAAATAATCATGCTGAAAAACATAAAAGGCAATATGAAAAGAAGGTTATTAAATATAGCAATAGCAATAACATTTATATATTGCCCCATAGCACTTAGTGCACTCTCTGGGTGTTTCACAGCATCCTTTTGCTCTCAATATGCTGGGTCCTTATTTTGCCAACCTTGGAAGGATGGAAGGCTGAATCAACCTTGAGTCCCATCAGGATCTAACTCACAATGTCAGCAGTTTTGGCTGCAGTACCACAATTTAATCACTGTGCCACGAGGGCTCATCGCAAATCTAGATGGACTGGTTCAATGAAGGAAGTGTGACCTTGAGCGTGAAATTTCTGAGCAGGGCTGCAAATGACAGGACTCTGGAGTGGTCCTAATTCATTGGGTCTCCGTCGGAAGGAACTTAATGGGGCATAACAACACTCTAACAAAAACCACAGTTAAAAATATACATAGAAGAAACATATTCAACCTTATAGCATTACAGCCAGTGGCAACTATCTCTGAGATCTTGGGAGGCTGCTGCTAGTTAAATTAGGCAACGGTTGGCTATAGAGACCAACAGCTTGAGACAACTTCCACTGGAAACTTCTGAAGACCATCTTAAGAGAAGACAAAGATGTGTAGCAAAACAGCAACAATTCATGAGAACTTTGGTGACAGGTGGAAACCCGCCTTTTGACTCACAGATCCCAAATCAACCAGTCACATAATCCAATTAGAGTAATAGGGTGGCAAGGCTGCAGGACTCACTTTTGTCCTTCCTAGGCATTGTCAGGAATTATCTTCATAACTTCACCTTCTCACCAAGAAATCTTCCAGCTCAGGACTAATTCTGCCCACATATACTAGTTCATTAATGGTGAACCTTGGCACTCCAGTTGTCCTTGGACTTCAATTACCAGAAGTGCAAGTCAGCACTCCTACTGATCAGTGATTCTGGGAATTGAAGTTCAAAACCATCTGGAGTGCCAAGTTTCACCATCACTGTACTAGTTCCTCCTGGAAAGGAAGGAACATAAGAGAGCTTTCTGTTGCTCTTGGTTCTTCACTGATCTTCACTCATGGCTTGCCTTCTGGTCCTCTGTTCTAGTTTGCCCATTTATACTGATTGCTGTTTGGGCCCAGATTTATGGCATCATTGCCTTCTGTTACCTGGCTCCTTTTAATCTCTTACCCATGGTGCAGCTCTGATCATATGCTTTGTGGTGTGGAGAATCAAGTATATACATTTCTCTACAGTATTTATTACTGTAAATGAAAAATCAGCACAAACAGAATCTTTGGCATTGAATGGCAATGCATATATCTAAGGCTATAATCCTGGACACATTTGTCTAAATTTATGCCTCATTGACCACAGAGGGATTTACTTTTGAGTAACCATGAGTGGTTCTGCATTACACAGTACAGTACTGAAGTTTTCACTGAAAGTTGGATTTGTGTTCACATTTATCCAAATCAGATGGTGAACTGACAAAATAAAGAATTTTATTGTATTAAATTGTTACGACAATGCAATCTGCTACTAGAATTGTCAGATGCTTCAGTGTCTCACAGTCTAATGTAACATCAATTGCTTCAAAAGCTCCCATGAGATTATTTTTTTTATGCATTCTGTGTTCTAAATAAGCCCTGGTTCCTTAACAATAAACTTCTGGGTGGATTTTATCTTTCCTTTTGCTGCACAGGATCCCCATGGAGGCATAAGGCTGAGAATCTTCAAGCACATTTGACATGCTTGTTTTTTGTTTAACTATATTTCAAAAGTCAGTTACCCAAGATGCCTCATAAGGCTCAGCCAGACCCAAGAGAGAAGAGAAAAACAAGCGTATATCTTTCCTTCAGGCAACATATTTGTTTGTTTGTTTGTTTCCCTGCATACAAGTAACCCCCACCACATGTCTGTGACACACAGTTACAAGGGGAACTGCAATGTGAAAAATGGAGCAATAATGTTAGAAACAATTTCCACACGATTACCTTTAAAAATATGTACCAATGAGGACTTAATTTTGGCCAATGACAAAGCCAAGAAAGTGGCTTCATTTTGGCAGTCCAAAGTTTGATCCAGGCATGAAAGAAGAAGAACCTTTTAAAAAACCAGCTACCCACTACAAGTAGCATTGCCAGGCAGGGCCATAGCCAGGGGGTGGTCAGGGCGCGCATTGCCCACCCTGAGTTAGCAGTTTGCCCACCCTCAAACTCCGGGCTGCTTATATATTTTATATATATGAAACATTGTTGCTCATCCTGAAAAAATATTTGCCCACCCACATCTAGAATCCTGGCTACGGCCCTGTTGCCTGGTTAGCAACTTCCTATGTTTTGAGATCTCAGGGCCAAGAGCTGAATGCTTGGGTCCTTGGAATGTCACCGGGTCCTTCACAGGAGTAATGGTTGCAAAATAATACATATGTGTGTGCATGAGAGAGTGGGACAGTGGGGACTGCACTGCCTCCTGAACAAATATTGTATGTGTGGCATACCTTTGCATTAAATCAATAAATCCTGCCTAGCAATGTAATAAGTCAGTACTTTCAAAAACCTGTTGCCTGCAATTTTCCAGGTCTCACCCTGCTATGGTTCGTCATAGAGACTTCACCTTACATTGGAAAGATTTTCCAGGTTCTTCCCCCACTTCACCTCATATTTTTATTTGGATAGTTCCTCCCCAGAATTCTGCATAAAAAGTGTCAAATTCTACAAACCTTAACACCCTTTCCTGGTGAGGAAAAATACTGTCCTATACAGGAATTGTATCAATCCTGTACAGCACTGTTTCTTCTTTCCTTTCCATAGAAATCCTGGTGAGTACAGAGGCCATTCTCTGCAGGAAGTGAAATTGTCTGCTCTTTCCAAAGTAATTCAGTGCAGGAAAGATACTATTGTCTGCAGTAATTGTAATTATCTTGGATGGCATGGTGTTTCTTCTGCTCTTTCCAGGTGAATTCTATGTAGGAAAGATATCATTCTGCCCCGGAACAGTGTTCTTTTTGAGGAGGAGACTCTTTCAGAGAGAAATCTTGCTGGACACAGTAGAGGGAAATCCTATTGGCCTACTGAGTGCTGGTATAACCCAAACCTGGAGCTGGGAACATTTCATTTAAAGTTATGAAAAGCTTCCCATCTCCCTCCTTTTAGGTTTCAAGGCCCTCTAAGTGATATTTTTACCCCGAGGAAGCCTTTGGGAGTTTCAGATTGGTGGGAGGAGCCTTTCTTCTTCTTCAAGTACCATATCAGATTCCAACTGTTGGCCTTCATCATGGTGATCAACCATGCAGATTGTCACTTTCCATATGCCTTCTGCATCCCAGTGTGACACCCATACCACTGATCCAGTTCCATGAGTCACTTTCTGGTCCTGAACCCTTTTGGCACAGAAAGTTCTCCTCAACCCTGGGCCAGGATTGATGAAGCTGCTGCTCTCCATCAAGATGGATCCAAGTGAGATTTAATCCATACAGGACTTCACCACCCTAGGCTGCTAGTCGTCAGGGTTGTCAGGTTAGTTATATCTCACTGTCAGATTCCTACTACCAGTCCTAACTCTGGTGGTAGCAATCCACCTAACTCACATTTCAAGCTCTCACAGGAGTGTCAAAAACTAAAATCCACCTAATAGACTTGCTGTGAATTTCTTTCTGAATGTATTGTAAGTCAAAACAAATATAGAATTTAATTACTGCAACTCTAGCAGTTAATAATGAAGGACCCCCAACATATTATAGGATCAGTATGAAACAGTTGGGAAGGTCCCTGTGTAAAACTAGAACAGAAAAAGTAACAAATTTTGCTAATAAACTAAGAGTATATTAAAGAACAAGGCATTTCTAGAATAGAATAGTGGATTATTGAGGCTAATTGCCTTCCTATATTTAAAGCACTTAACAAAGGAGCAGTCTCGAAGAAGGTTAAAATTCCCATAACTATTCATTTTGGATTTCAGGTTAATTAAAAATCCTCAGCAAAGGGACTCATAAAGTTATGTTACCAGAGTGAGAAACACTAGGATTGTGTTGTGAAAGACGTGTTCACATCTCACATGCTCACACATTATTTAATAACTGCAGCATCGAATAACAATGTCTGACTCTACGACAGGGGTGGCCAACCTTTTTACGCCATGGGCCTGACCACCTTCCCAGATAGCTGAGCAGACTGGACTACACATCCTGGAAGCAGATGTGGGTGCATTTATGGCTGTTATAAACGAACCCACTTCTGTGTTTATGACAGCTGTGGGTGCATTTGCACATATGCAGACTCATTTTATGATTGATATACATGCACCCACTTCCATTTCTGGGTGCAGTGGAGGTGGCAACAGGTGGGATAGAGTGGTGTCATGGCTGGGGGCAGCCAGCAAGCTATACGTTGGGAACCTCTGCTCTATGCATACCACAGACAAAACATTCACCTCCTCACAGGCATGGAGTATTTCAAAGAGGTTCCATTTTCTTGAGTTTTGCACAACTCAGAAACTCTCACTTTTGGACCTCTAAATGTTTATTATCTCACCAGAAGTCCCATCTAAACTGGCCAGGAGTCAGAGATTCTGCAAACTGAAGTTCAAAACTTCAGGATGTTCAAAGTCTGAGAAATCAACTATTAATTGGGGAATCATGTATGTGAGATTGAGGCCATAGAAGTGCAGAATGTAAGAAGGCTGTAAGAAAGAACAAACACAATCCCAACCAACATGTGAACTCCAACTATCATCCGCATATGTGCAAATGCACCCGCAGCTGTCAGAAACACGGAAGTGGATGCATTTACAACACCCATAAATGTGCCCACTTCCGCTTCCGGGCTGTGTGATCCAGCCTGCTCAGCTATCCGGGGATGTGGTCAGGCCCATGGAGGAAAAAGCTTGGCCACCCCTGTTGTAGAGTCAGACATTGTTATTGGATGCTGCAGTTATTAAATAATGAGTGAGCATGTGCAATGTGAGTCTATCTTGCACAACACAATCCTAGTGTTTCCCACTCTGATAAGATAACTTTATGAGTCGCACCTATAACAAAATTTTAAAAATGTTTTGGCTAAACATCAGTCTGCTTCTAGTTCTGGTGGAACAAGAACAGTCCCACCATTATAAAAGTTGACGAATATACCTTGGGTGGTGCAGGTTAGGAAGAGGAAGGAACTGCAAAATGATTAGAAGGAAGAGCAATAAGAGTGTCACATGGCCTTCGCTGTACCCCTTGTTGTTGTTCAGTCGCACAGTCGATTCCGACCCTCTGTGACCCCATGGACCACTGTCCGCCAGGCACTCCTGTCCTCCACCATCCCCCTCAACTCGCTCAGCTCTGTGCCCATTGTCTCCACAATACCATCTAGCCATCTCATCTTGGGCCGTCCCCTTCTTCTTTTGCCCTCGACCCTTCCAAGCATCAAGTGAATTCTCTCTTCTCATTTGATGTCCAAAGTACTTTAGCTTCATCTTTATTATTTGACCTTCTAAGGAGCAGTCAGGTTTGATTTCTTCTAAGATTGACCTATTTGTTCTCCTCGCTGTCCAGGGGACTCTCAAAACTCTCCTCCAACACCACATCTCAAAGGTGTCTATTCTTCTGCGCTCACCTTTCCTAATGGTCCAGCTCTCACAACCATACATTGCCACAGGGAATACCATTGCTTTGACTATGCGAATTTTTGTTTGCAATGTGATGTCTCTACTTTTCACTATGCTCCCCAGGTTTCTCATCGCTTGCCTCCCAAGAATCAGTCGCCTTTTTATTTCATGGCTGCAATCACCATCTGCAGTGAGCTTTGATCCTACAAAAGTAAAATCTGTCACTGCTTCTACTTCTTCCCCATCTATTTTCCAGGGACTGATAGGGCCTGTTGCCATTATCTTGGTTTTCTTGATATTGAGTCTCAAGCCAGCTTTTTCACTTTCTTCTTTCAACCTAATCAGGAGCTTCTTTAGGTCCTCCTCACTTTCTGCCATTAGGGTGGTATCATCTGCATATCTCAAATTGTTGATGTTTCTTCCAGCAGTTTTGATCCCAAATTGTGATTCCTCCATCCCTGCATTGCACATTATGTGTTCTGTGTATAAGTTGAATAAGCAGGGTGACAAAATGCAGCCTTGCCTTACTCCTTTTCCTATTCCAAACCACTCCGTCATTCCATTTTCTGTCCTAACCGTTGCCTCTTGATTCATGTACAGATTTCTCATGAGGCATATAAGGTGTTCCAGTATTCCCATTTCTTTAATTACTTGCCACATTTTGTTGTGGTCAACACAGTCAAAAGCCTTAGTGTAATCAATGAAACAGACTTGTTTCTGATATTCCTTTGTTTTTTCCATGATCCATCTTATGTTGGCGATGTGGTCTCTAGTCCCCCTGCCTCTTCTGAAACCTGCCTGCACTTCTGGTGATTCTTTCTCCACATACTGTTGCAGTCTATCCTGTATTATCTTGAGCATCACCTTGCTAGCATGAGGGATGAGCGCAATTGTTCGATAATTTGAACATTCTTTGGCATTACCCTTTTTGGGGAGTGGAACGTATACAGATCTTTTCCAATCCTGTAGCCATTGTTGTGTTTTCCAAATCTGCTGGCATATAGAATGCAATAATTTGATTCCATCATCTTGCAGGGCTTTGAAAAGTTCAACTTGGATACCATCAACTCCACTGGCTTTGTTGTTTGCAGTGTTTTTTAGGGCCTTTCTGACTTCACTCTCTAGAATGTCTGGCTCATGTTCAATGTTCTCCTCATTGTGATTATCAGGGGTGTTGAGGTCCTTTTTGTAGAGTTCCTTTGTGTACTCTTTCCATCTTTTCTTAATCTCTTCTGCATCTGCTAACTCCTTGCCATCTTTGTCTTTTATCATGGTCATTTTTGCTTTAAATGTTCCCTTGAGTTCCCCAATTTTTTTTTTGAAAAGATCTCTAGTCCTACCCCTGATATTGTTTTCCTCTATTTCTTTGCACTGTTTGTTCAGGTAGGTTTCCTTATCTCTCCTTGCTTTTCTTTGAAATTCTGTATTCAAGTGACTGTATTTTTTCCTTTCTCCTTGGCATTTTGTATTCCTTCTGTCCTCTGCTATTTTAAGAGCCTCATCGGACAACCACTTAGCTTTCTTACGCTTCTTTTCTTTTGGTATGGTTTTCCTTGCTGCCTCCTGCATGATGTCCCCCATCTCTGTCCATAATTCTTCTGGCACTCTGTCTATCTGGTCCAAGCCATTAAATCTGTTCCACACCTCCACTGTGTATTCCCAAGGAATGTTGTCTAGGTCATATCTGTCTGGCCTAATTGTTTTTCCTATTTTCTTTAGTCTAAGCCTGAATTTTGCAATCAGTAGGTTGTGATCTGAGCCACAATCTGCTCCTGGTCTTGTTTTTGCTGACTGTATGGAAGTTCTCCATCGTTGACTGCAGAGTATGTAATCAATCTGGTTTTGATGTTGGCCATCTGGTGATGTCCATGTGTAAAGTCTCCACTTGTGTTGCTGGAAGAGAATGTTTAGTGATCCTATTATTGTCAGTTGCAGTGGCTACTAAAGAGGTAAAGTATTTCATTTATGATGTTGTAAACCACCCTGGGTCACCCCGGTGAGAAGAGTGGTATAAAAATGTAAATAAATAAATAAATAAATAATTGCCTTTTAAAACAGATTTTATTAAAACACGCCTTCTTCTTATGCCATATCCGATTTCGAATATTGGCTATTATCATGGAGATCAGCCATGAAGATTGTTCTGGGAGCAATATAATGCAGTGGCCTTCTATTTTCCTTCAGCATCACAGCATTACATGTGGACCACTGATCCAGTTCTATGACTCGCTTTCCGGTCCACAGCCCTTTGGGCACACAAAGTCCTCCTCAGCCCCAGGCCAGGATTGATTAAGCTACTGCCCTCCATCAAGATGGATTCAAGTGGGATTTAATCCACTTGGGGTTCATCACCCTTCTCTGTGGACTTCGCCACCCAAGACCATGAGTCCTCAAGGTTGTCATGTTAGTTAACCGCTGCCTGACAATCAGTGTTGAGTCACTGGCAGTATAGTCTGCTCTATTACCATAGCAGGATAACCTGGCCTGACTGGTTATTAAAATACATATTGGAAAAAAAATCACAATGGAAACTACTTAAGATTTTAAAACAGCAATGTAGCAAAAGACTAAAATTGAGAAATTCATCCATTTACAATAAGGCTTTTGAGCGCTTACATATTAATAGTCTGTGTTAGGGCAATTTATGGGTATTGTAGCAAGATTCCTGCCCACTGTGTAAAACCTTTAAGACACTTTTAGAGCTCTAGATACAGCTGTTAGCTGTTAAGGCATAGACTGATTACACAGCTGTGACTGCTTGGGTACATGATGCTGGACTGAGCACAGCTGTGGGTACTTTGTGGTTGAGTCTGCAGCAGTACAGTATAACTATAGCCCACCTGAGATGGGCTACTCTGAGGAGGACATTCTGTAGAACTGTGATGACAGCTGATTTACGAGGGAAGAAGACGTGCTGCTTGAAGCTCTGCCACTACTAAGAACTATCAGGTACTCTACACTGCTGAGAAGAGCACGCTGACTTGGACAAACTGCAGTCAGTGTTTGCTGGCAGGACTCTGTGTGAGCTCACTGGAGTTGAGTCTTCAGGATTCCAAGCTCTGACTCAACTGTGGGGCTTGAAGACAAACTGGTACCTGTGTATATAGTTCTGTGTCTATTGTCTTTCTCTCACCCAGAAGTAAACTGCACTATTCACTGAGACTGTATGTGTGTCTTTGCACCCAAACCTTCCGCTGTCGCAATAGCTAACTGCTAGTCTGCTACGTTAACACACATACAGCCAGAAATCCTTTACAGTCTGGGTCTATATTTGTGACAGAATCTTCATCTCTTAGTGCTACATGGCAGCCAATTTCTTTTTCTTCCAAAAAAAAAAAAACCCTTCCCCCCTCCTTCCTTGTTGCATAGTTTAAAAAGCCGTGTGTTCCCATTACTCACTGCAATGTTTTAAATATCAATTATTGCATTAATTGTTGCTTTTTGTATTGTAAAACCAAATGTAGAAACAGAATGACAGAGAGCTAGACAATCCAAAATCAAAAGGCATCTAAACATGACCTTCGAAAAATTGAGCTCAGTTCCTGCTGAATAATGGAAAAATTCATCAGCTGAACTATGCAGTAAAAATGAACTTGATCAATATCTATCTATGCAACTATCCATGCAAATTGAAATTGCTACAGATAGGCAGTTCACCTCTTCATTAGAAAAGGACTGGAATGGGAGCAGGGGAGATGATGTGAGTCTTCAAGTGTCAGCTAGGACTCAAGGCCCCTATACTGAAGAATCATTTATACTTCTTCTGTACGGGGAATGTGAAGTTTACTCAGCATCATTGTTAGACATCAAATCTAAATGTGAGCACATTTTAATGCCATGCATAATTAACCTGTGGAATTGGTTACTGCAGGGCCTAGTTATATTTTATTTCAAAAAATATATAATATTTATAGGGATCATAATGCATATTTAATTATAGTAGTAAAAACTGAATTACACTTGTAAACACATTATCCTAGTTATTAACCCTTGGCTTAAGGGCAGAAGACATATGACAGTTTAGATATAAGTCAAATAAGGTTATGAGTGGATGCCTCTAAAGTGAGAGAGAAAACTAGATTTCTCTATCCAGACTTGTTTTTAAAAGGAAAATGAGGTAGTACTCTTGATTTGATTTTACATATTTAAGATCCCCACCCCCAGCATATTAAATTTGTGATGAGCACTTCTGCAACATTCTTTGAAATAATTAAAGCATTTTTTAAAAAAAACAGTGATGGATTAAACCCCAGTGCTTCTTTACTTCCTCTAAGTTTTGCTTCTGCTACGTGAAGAGAAATGTTATACATCACACAGCACCCGCATGGCAAACAGATGCATTCATATCAGACTAAGACTACTATCCTATATTCATGTATTGGGGAAGCAGTTCCATTGAATTAAACTGGCTTTACTTCAGAGAAGACATGGGTGGGATTACCAAAATAATAATAATAATCCCAGGTGGTTATTCCCCCCCCCCCCCGAGAACCACCCGGATTATTGCTACCTGTTCGGGCGAACCGGTGCAAACCAAGAACAACCCACCACTGCCTGCACACCCCTGGTCCCAGGGCCACACTTTGCACACTACTGGTTTCAACGAAAGATAAAAGAACCCCACTATGAGTGTCTGCTGCTGAGCTCACCCATTATTTAATCCAGTAGCAATGCCTGGATTAGTAGTTATAAAAAGAGCCCATGAAGTATTCTGCCGTATTTCTCATAGGAACCACGGATACAGAAGCAGATGTTTTGCCCAAATTGTAGACTGGGCAAGAAACCATTGGGGTAAACCGGTGCTGAAGCATGTCGTTCTTTAGCCTTTTCCCCCATCCTGAATATGTTGAACTGTGTCAGTTTTGGTAAGTTATTTTCCAAAGTGAACCAAAACAAAACTCTCGCCCACTCATACGGAAGTCATAGTCTAGGAACAGGAGTGCAGATGTTAGCTCTTTAGGTAGCTATCTCTCTTTGCTATGATGCTTAGGAGTGGGGCCTCTCTTTATTATTATTATTATTATTCAGAGGCAGCGTCCCTCTGACTGCAAGAGGCTGAAGACAAATGACAAGGGATGGCCCAGGGCATCTGTCTAAGAAGGTCACAGGCAGGGCAGGAGGAAGATTCAGAGTTAGATGACAGACGGCAAAAGGCAGAGAATGGGAGAGGCTCATAATGAGTGGTGTAGAGAGGAACTGCTGATGAGTTTTGAGACAGTGGAAATGTATGAGGTCTTCATTCATATCACTTCAGCCTGAAGGCAACCCAGTGAACCAGGATGACAATTAATGCAGATCAGACAGATTCTGCATCAGATTCTTAAGTGTCTCCTTAAGAATGGTTTGTTTGTGGAATGCATTGTCACAAAATGTGGTGAAATGATGGATAGTGCTATATACTGCTTTACAAATGGAGGATTTGAGAACTATCAGGCAGCCCTCAGACTTGCAGAGTTTATTGTGTTGGAATTCAGCAGTAAGTCACAATTAAAAGGGGTCGATTGAATTAATTAAAGTTATAGAGGTACTGACTCAACAATTTGGGCCCACACTGTTTGCAACTTATTACCAAGTGCCAGCCTTTAATTCTTACTACAAATCAAGGCTCGCCACCTCTAGAGCCAAGTGTACAAATGACTTGAATGGAGGTGTGTCATGAAATGAGGCCCCAAGTCTTTCACATATCCAAAATGGAGTTTGATATGTTTTGGACAAAAGGGGAAATGTGGCTTCTTTGTCAAAAAGGCCACTTGCTTGTTTTTCACACTTTGGGGCCCAGATGGGAAGAGATAAATAGACTTGGAGGCGCCAGCAAGGCCTCATAAATTCAAACAGTTGTTTACCCCAACTCTGTTATTTGATTGGATGTCTGCTAGTTACGTCACACCTGGAGGGAAGGTTTGACAGAGGGAGTGACAAGCAGAAAGCAGGGAAGAGTTAAGCTGTTGAGCAGAAGCAGAGAGAGAGATCTTTTATTTTATTTATTTATTTATTGTTCCCATTTAGTACCCCGCCCCAATCGGGTAGGCCCGACTCTGGGCGGCTTACAGCATAAACTACCGTCATAGGTAATCTATAATATATAAAACCTTAAAAATTCAAAGATTCATAAAAATTTAAAACATTAAAACAGTAAAACTGATAAAAACAAATAATAACAGATACAAATACTAGGTGGGGGGATGGCTGCCCTTAAATCAGATCGATTCTCAAGCAGTAAAGATGTAGAATCTTTAAGGGGGAGGAATTGTGCTAATGCTGCAAGCCCTTTCTCCCTAGATATTCGCCATGAGCACATGGCTTGAACAGAAAGGGAGTTCTAAAATGGTTGTCAACTAGGGAACATCAACATGAAAGAGATGGGCTTTCCAACTAGTCCTTATCTCTGGAAATCCTAATTATGGTAACTTAGAATAGATAGACTGATTCCTTTTTATTTAGGGGAATACTTGTCTGAAACATCCTTTCTCTAAAACAAATTAAAGTTAGTTTATTTTTCTATCCTGAGATCTGAGATCAAGAACCATGCTACCAATTTAAATAAAAATATTTTCTTCAATCAACGCGTGTTCATTGGAAATGGGATATCGGGTTAAAAGACAGTAAGTCCCTCTTTTTTGGCTCTTGAAAACGCTACCGTAACCTCTCAAAGTAAATGGTCTTGTCTCTGTAAACAGAGGAGCCAGATTTTGGTCAGCTGGGTGTGGCTGGAGAACGAATGGTGAACATCTTCTTTCTTGCGTGAGTTTTGGGTGAATTTTCCTGCATTTAGGCAGCCTGATCTGGAGAAGAAATCACATACTGCTACTAAACACCTGTATATCTATTTCTTCTTTAGGAAGTGAGCTTCTTTTGCATCTGTTTACTTAGCAGTCTGACAGGGAGTGTCTATGCACAGCTATACCGCCCTTGCAGCGCCTTCTGTAGTTATGGTGTGTGCAGCAGGTGTCTTCAATCCCCACAGCGCAAAGAAAGTCAAACAGTCTTGGTATGGAAATGAAAACAAAAACCCAGTTGCTGTATTTACAAGTGCAGGCTAATATATACAGTGCAGTAATCTTGAACAGAAAAACATCAAGCTTATCTTCAGCATATGAATATGTACAAGGTCAGAGTCTTTACTCAACAAGTCCTTTTCCAGTGTTCTCCTTCCTTCAAACGAAGGTAGCAAGCCAAAAACAAAAGGCTTATCAAACCTTGAGAGTCAAGCCAAAAGCAAATGGCTTCTCAAACCTTGAGAGTTTTCCTGACGTCTTTTTCCACGATGTGGAGAGGCTTTAGACGTGGTCAGTAGCAGTCACAAACAACTTCAAGTCGGAGAGAGCAGGCAAGAGAAAGAGAGAAGTTCAAAGGATGCCCTCTCTTATCCCTCAACAAAGGCTATGCCCCGAAGCTCTTAAAGGCATGGTGCCTAATTTGACCATGTTGCAACCAAGCACAGGCACATGGTTCTATCACAGTCTCACAAGCACACCCATGTTGTTGTTTTTGCTTGTCCTCAAGTCAACTCCAATGTATGACAACCTATGAATAAGAGATGGCAAAAATGTCCAGTTCTCAACAGCTCTGCTCAGCTCTTGCAAACTCAAGTCTATGGTTCCTTTAGAAGTCAATCTAACTTGTATTTGGTCTTCCTCTTTTCCCGTTGCTTTCCACATTTCCCAGAATTATTGTCTTTACTAGAGAGTCTTGTCTTCTTAAGACTGGCTCAAAGTAGGGCTGCCTCAGTTTCATCATTTTTGCCTCCAGATAAACTCAGGCTCACTCTAGGACCAACTTATTCCTCTTTCTGGCAGTGCACAGAGTCCACAAAACTCTCCTGCAGCACCATATTTCAAATGAATCACAAAATTTTAAATTTCATGTTCCCAAATTAGTGATGCAGTTCCAAATTAAAGATTGAAACACCTTGATTTTATGGGAAACCCATGATGACTTTTGTATTTATTAATGTTTGCTAACATTTATATCCTACCATTTCTCTAGTGAGCTCAAGGTTCAGACGTTTTTGTATAAAACCCAGTCTTCATTCTACTTCTGCTTTGAATAGACAACTCCAGAGAGAATAAGAACATCAGCCAAACAGGATGCAACACATCATGAGGTGTGAGTAGCATGAAAGGCAGTAAATAGTTATTAATGAAATTTGTGATCAGTGTATTTCTATTGTCAGAGATGACAAGCGGTGCTTGTGAAATTATTATTTTTATTATTTGGTCTCTTGTGGCAAAATAAATTAGCCAGCCTTGGGTATGTTGCGGGGGGGGAGGGATGCTATTTGCAGTAAAATGTCTTAGGCCTATGCTGTTACCCAAACAGGATGCTAGAACATCCACACCCAATAAAATCTGAATGCTGTTGCTATGGTGAACAATATGGAAGTGCACAGCTGTGATTTTTTTTCCCTCTGCCTATGAGCTTCCCCATGTACATAGGGGGAAAATGTGCAACTACATTTGCACAAAAGACAATGGGTTCCTTTGGATGACTCAAGATAATTCAAGCACTAGCAAAGGAAGAGTAGAGTTCCTGCAAATTTAAATCAGTAATGCTGTCTGCTGAAGGATTTGTTTTTTGTTTTGTTTTGGCAAAATGCTCACAAGAGAAAAGGTTTGGAAGCCCAAATAAATAAGAATCTGATATCAGTCTGTGCATGTTATTTTTAAATTCAATAAGTTATGTATAGATGGCACAGCAGTAACACTACTAAAAATATGGAAATGCAAAAAAATGCATTCTTGTCTATCATTCCTTTTTCTACTGATTTAAAAAGAAACCTAAGGTATTTCTTTTCTTAGGAATCTCATTTCACACTTATCAAAGGAAGCATAATATCAAAACAGCAGTATATCAGCAGAAGTGTGGGCCTTAAGCTTGATCTCAGAGCACATCATAGAATTATAAACTGCATAAGCATCTGCCACCTACACTCTTTGCTCAAGAGAAGCTCAAAGAATTTCTTCTTTTAGTTCTATACAGAATTGCTGATTGATCCTCAAAATCACTTAAGATTTAATTAATTATCTGTGCTGATCATTGAATAAATTTCAGGACAATCGTTCTAGACGTGTTCCTCTTCTTTTAGGCAGCACTTTGTAAACAATGTGAAAGAGCTCAAAATCTGGCATAATAATAATTTACCAAAAACAGTAGGAGCCATTGGGAAGAGTATTGCTCTGCAAAGCATGTAAAGAATGCAATATGATGAGTCTTCAAAACCAGTTCACAAGTTTGAATTTGCTAAATGTCCATTATTCCAGGATGAATTCTTTTTGTTGTTATTTTATCTCTAGCCAAGGATAAGAACTGGCCATGGCAGGTGTACAGACCTATTACATAAAATGGGGGAAGCTGCCTACAGCCCAGTGTGCCTGTGGGAATCCATGCCAAACTGTTTTTCATATAGTCCATGAATGCATAAGCAGGGCATTTACAGGAGATATGACAAAATTCTTACTTTATCACCTTCCACAATTGACTCAATCAACAACCTGGACATAGCACTATGATGTGTATACATGTATATTTTATCATATTTTATGCATTTTTTATTTTTTGCCTATACTTGACCCATATTTGTGATAAATGTTATACTGTTATCTACCATGTGTTTATAAAGCCATACAATAAATAATTAAACCTCTAGCCAAGAGCTTGAAATGCATTCTCAAAAGCTCTCTCTCTCTCTCCCTCGCATGCAGTTGTGTACAAAAATACAGCAGTAGAAGAAAATCTTTACATGTACAAAACTGATGATTGAGCAGCTGGACAAAAAAGGGGAAATTAGACAGATATTATGCATTAGAGAGATAAGGCATGGGAATGGAAAGGCAGGCCAGCATAAGCATAGAGGACCCATTTCTAAGGTTCTTGTGAATCATTCTAGACAAAAGACAGTTTGTGGGGTGCAAATTTGGCAAGAATATTAGATGAAGAATATTAGATGAATATTAGATGAATATTAGATGGATAGCTTTGTCATTAACTACGGCAAGTTCATAAATGTATCATTGCTATGTAATGAGGACATAGAAAACACTCCAGATTTTTTCTTCCTCAACAAAAAAGATCAAACCAAAATGTCTTTTTTCTTTGAAAAAATGATTAACTGCTGGGACATATTTGCTCACAGAGGAGAGTTGAAAGACTAACCTGTGGGTTTTGCACAAGTGTGCATGCACAAACAAATGCACACTACCTTCAAAACCCCATATTAGGTCCAATGTATTTGCACAACATACACATTTTTGTACATTTTACCTTTTTTTTTTTTTTGCAAAGTTACTTCTGTGATTTTTTTCCTCCACCAAAAAAAGAACAAGATGGGGGAAAAATTGCAGAATAGCTCTTGGGATCTCATTGACCAGAAGGCAAGGATGTCCAATTTTCCATTCTCACCTGCAACCATGAAAAAGGTAAAAATACACTTATATTTGGTTTTTAACATTTAAGACTACCATGGAGAAAATGCCACTGCTGCAATGCATAAAGAAGCAAGAAGAAGCACATTATCATGTTCAACATTTCATTTTCAGGGCTCTGCTTTTTAATTTTTAGTGTCCAATGGAGCCTTTCTGTATCCCATACAAGCTCTGCATCCTACCACGTTAAATCTTTCCACCTCTCAAAATAAAAACATTATACAGAATGATTTGAGCATTTTCATTGTCTTTACACATTATGTAATTGCACCTTGAGTCACCTTTGAGCTCCTCTTGCATGATTAATGTTCATATGTGAAAGAAAAATTGAAGATACTTTTGTAATGCAAATGGACATTCTGGATTTTGTATCATCCCTGCTTCCCAGCTACGTGCCATTTTAGCTTAGGTATATGGGATATTTAATTGAAGCATCCAGGCAATGACATATTTCTTACCTTTCAACTTCATTTTCCTTGGGTTTGATTCAGCAGGATTCTAGAACAATCACCTTCGTATTGCAAACCAATTGTAGCAAATATCTGCTTTTGAGTCTCATGTGTGAAAACACATTTCCAGTTCCGTACTTTATTCAGAAAATTCATCTGTAATCCTGAGTCCTTAGATGTCTCTTACAAAGACTCCTTATTTACAGGACATATTCCTCCATGGGGCATTCTGAATGTCACTGACCTAGCAATACTATTATTCAGATTACTATTTTATTCTTTTAATTCTAATCTGTCAGTTTTAAGATCAACACAGATATTTCTTTGGAGTCATCTTGGATAGAAAATAATACGGGCAATTAGCATTTCTTGAGATATGTGGGTATATGTACCTACACACACATTATAAGCAAAAAGCAGCTAGGACAGAACAATATCCCAAAGGATCTGTTGACTTCACCCACTCCAATACTGCTTCGCCCCACCTAATATAGCATACCAGAGCAAAACCAAACTTTCAGAAGGTATCAGAAGCAACAAACTTGGGTTTTCAGTAGGTTGGACATATTTGGAGAAAATTGAAATTTCCTTCATGACTCAACACTGGACTCAATTGAGATTATGAAATACCTCTCAACTCCAGAAGCCACATTTTTTCTTTTGCTTTGCTAATACCAACTAGTGTTTTCTAGTTTTCAGAGACAAGGAAGAGAGTACTGTATTTTTCTGTTGTTTGCTTTTCTCTAGACTGCCTCCCTCGCAAGGTTGAGCCCTGACATGATCATCCTGTCAAGCACCAACTCAAGGTGTTTTTATGTTTGATAGAACAGGATGTTTTAAAATATGAGTATTCAATGGATTATCCTTTTGATTTCTTACAGGTGGGGAAGAGGTGAAGACTTAAGTTATAAATATTTTGCTTTTATTTTTATGTTTTGTATATTATAACTGCTGTTAGATCTGTCATGTCTCTTTTTAAAGACATCTAATAGATTTAGTAGTTGATCCTAACAACTAGCAGGTGTAACAGAGATGGGAATTAAACCACTTCAAGCCCAGATGCCAACTATGACCCTACATTTACTCTGACAACAGCATTACTAGACCCAACAATACCACACACAACATTAAGGGCATTTTTTTACTTGTTCCTCTTGCTAATGTGATTTATGCCATCTTTTGGGGAAAAAAGCCCCTCTGTGCTCTACATAGGATAAACTGGACAGTCTCTGTGCAAAAGAGTTAATGGACATAAATCAGACATCAAGAGTGGCAATACACAGAAACCCGTTTCAAACCACTTTAATCTACCTGGACCAGGGCTGGATTTTCCTATAGGCTAACTAGGCAAGAGGGGCCTATATATTGATATATATCACAGTAATTATGTATTTTATTATCTCTCATATAATTTACAAACTTAAAAATGGGAGGTGAAAGCGCCACATAAGTAGAATAGCCTAGGGCTTCTTTTCATGTAAATCCGGCCCTGACATGGACACTCAGCTGTGGAGTTGAGAGTTGTTGTTCTAGAATAGAGGAATTACAGGACTAGAATCCAGAGAGGGAGAGCAGAGATTAAGTACATGCATATGCTGAACACGCATCTCAGAGGTTTAGATATTGTTGTAACCATGTGATTAGGTCAAGCTGTTTGTGGGAAACAATCATGTGTGACCAAGAATACAGGTTGCTCATTCCCTATGATGGTGAAAATGTCCTGTTCTTGGACCATCCTGGATCAATGTTCTAGGAACACTTCCGTCTTGCTATTATAAGGATATAGATGTAAGACTACATCATATATTAGACATTGACTACCTGTCAAATTCAGGAATATAGTGTGGCGGTATAATGAAGAATGATGGATGACGTCTTTGTATACCATATGTTGTATGCTATTATAAACTGTTAATAAAAGCTGCTGCCGGGAGACAGACAGACAGACACGCTCTCTTTCAAGCCTACATGCATGTACACAGAGATATCTCATGGCATCATTCTGCTGCACAGAATTCCATGTAGTTTTCTACAAAATATCAGTGAAGGGTTTCTGGGACATTATTAAATTTGATGCAACACAACTAACAGGTTGTTATACATGTTGGAACTCTGCCTGGGTCACTCAAACCATTGTCAATAGATGCTAACCCATTGGCAAATATATAATGCCACAATGTTTGTTTTTCATCCACCCTTTGGATGTGATGGATCAGCTTGCAAGATAAGTTTGTTTTGCAACCATTTGCAATAGGACCAGGCTTTGAATCAGGTTTGAATAACAACCGGAGATTTTCCATTATTATCAGTTGTAAAAAGCTACATTGTTACTTTTCTGTTAGACTGGCTAATAATTGTGTGCCTTTGTACCTTTTTTAAAAAATTGTATCAGAATCACACAAAGGTGCTTTCTGGGTTGAAAGGAGGAACTCCACTCAGGGGATGCCCCAATGAGGCTCCTTTCATGTCCCCAAGACCTAAGTGTTCCCTATTTATCTACTTGCAATTTCTTGCTTTAGAACTGTTAGGTTGGCAGGAGCTGAGACAGAGACAGGTGCTCATTTTGAAATGCCGGCTTGCCAACCTTCCAGCTAACAAGGTGAACTTCTTAACCACTGAGCCACCACAGTCCTGCCTATGTAACCTGATGTGTATCAATTGATGCCATGAAGCCTCTCTCTTATGTCTGATGAAGTGGACTTGGTCAATGAAAGCTCACATCTAAATACAGCAGTTAGTCTTTAAGATGCCACAACATTTTTGTTGTCTTCTTCTTCTTTTCTGTTTTGTTTACTCTCTGATATTCCCGTACCTTTCACTGTAAATCCTTCCTGGGACATTGTCCTTTTGAATTCCATAGCAATGAAGGAAGTTTGAGAATCTGGTATCTCAGTTTTGCATAAGAACAGTGTACGTAAAGGCGAGCTCATGCTCCAGTGTAAACAAGAGAACAGATGGACACCCTATGGCAGAGAAGGAATTTCAAGATATCAAATGCATCTACATTATAGCACAGCATGTGAGTGCAGCTCTTACAAGAGGGTAATTAAGATACTGTTGTAGATTTAAATATGGATGAGGCATCAGTTTTGATTGCTGGAGGTTATAAATAAAGGTTGTTAAATAAGAAGTGCAGGGTGAAATATTCCTAATTTGTGTGTTTGAGTATGCATGCTTAATTTATAACCATTCTGCATACTTGCATGTATGTTTGTGGCTAGCCATCATGATCACTAATACAGTTTGCTTCATAACGTTATCCACATTTAATGGGACGTACCAGAGAAGAAGGAGTTGCTACTCTCTCTGAACTAGGATTAGGTGGAGGTCAGACAGATGAAGTTAATAAGAGGCTGCTGAGGACACCACCAAGGACAAGCTTCTTGAATCACTAATTCTTCCTGGCAATATATTTTTTTAAATTCCCTTTTGCTTAGCATGGAAACTAAATCTTCAAAAATGATGCCAAGTAGCCATACCAAAAAAAAAAAAAAGCTCATGGTTAGGCCAGTTTCAAGCTCCTTTTAAGCTTCTTTTCAAGATCAATTTAAAAATCCCAGTTTATCTAACAGAAGTGTTTGACTCATTCCACCTTCCAGAGTCCTGCACCCAGTGATGGGCAGCAACAGATTCGCACCAGTTCGCCAGAACCATCAGTAACTTTCCCCGGTGTCCTGGAGACCCGGTAGCAGCTTTTGGGGGTAACCACCTTTGGGGCTTACCTTTTCACTGCGTATCCACACCTACAGCGCTTGGCACTCCTTGCTGTCCTCCCAAATGGGGAGGAGGAAGAGAAGCTGCTAGCCTGAAGCTCCCTATAGTCTGCTTCCCAGGGTGTGTGACTAACCTTTGAGTATGGGGTGGGTGGGTGTATTTTAATGTGTATTTAATGTGTATTTATTTTTACTGCAGTTACTTCCATGTATTATTTTTTTTTTGTAAATCATAATACTTTTTATTTTTATTTTGTTTTCAATTTTTAAAGAAGGTGTTTAGTTATAGTTTTCTGTATTGAAATCATAATAATTCATATATACAGTATGTTATTTGTTATCAGTTCAAAACATAGTCATTCAGTATCTTGCCAGGATACAGCTTTCATTGACTTGAAGAATACTTGACACATGTGCAGTTGCAAACATTTCTCATATCTGAACAAGAAAATGGATTTTAGCCACTGGGCTGACACAATAATAGTCATAATAATTCTCTAAAGCTGTGCCAAAGTACGTAATTCAACCATAGTTTCAGCTACAAAACTGGTAATTTCACTTGACCTCTCTTATTCAAACTGGGCTAAATTTGGACCCAGTTATTTGATCCTTCCATGGATGGACAAAACATGAAGAAGTACATTTCTGTGCATGAGTAACTTTCATTTTCCCCAGCAAGAAGAAATACTGCATGTCATGGTGAGATGACACTGTTGATTCATCAGAGCAATATAAGATGAGAAGAAAGCATGTCCTTAAGAGCCACGGTTGGCCTGGGACATTTTTATACATGAGGCAAAGCTCAGAATGATGACATGTCCTATTCTTTATGTGACACAGGTGTGGACCTTTGGCAGGCCTGGTTGAGCAAATGTTCCTGCTATGTTACCAATTTGACTAAAAAATTGTCTAACTTTTTTGTGGGGTGGGGGACTTAAAACAGGAAGTGACTGGATGTTCCCTTCCTTTTTAAAACCTACTTGAGTTTTGGAGACTTGTGTTGGGTTTAAGAAGCACCTATGTTCACCCAATGGAGGGAGATGCTACTGTTTGATAAAAGGTAATGGTCTCCTTTGCTCAAAAGTCAGTTATACCTGACTCTGGGGGGTCACCTCCATTTACAGTCGAAGAGCCAATGCTGTCTGTGTCTGCAGACATTTCTGTGGTTCTGTGACAGGCATGACTAGAAGCACATGGAACACTGTTACCTTTCCTCCTGAAGCAGTACCTATTTATCTAATTGAAATTTCTTGCTGCTAGGTTTGCAGGAGCTGGGACAGCTGACGGGAGCTCACTCCATCGCACAGCACTTGGGTCTTGAACTGTTGACCTGCTGACCGTCCAGTTGTCAAGCTCAGCATCTTAACCACTAAACCAGTGCGGCCCCTACACCTGCTTCCCAAAGTAGAAATACCACTTTTAAAATCATTTATTGAAGTGTATTTTCCTTAATGTGCAGATTACTGGCTGTGAAGCATGAAGAGAAGTGTCCATGGTGGCCTGGGAGAGTCCTCAAAAATGGCCTCTTGGATGGCATGTAGCCCACAGTATCTTTTGCTGTCCCTGCTATATAGAAACCAGCTAGATAATCTTACTTCAACTTTTGTGTGGGGAAATATTGTTCACTGCACCTGAGGGCAGCTGGCTTGCTTGGGGGACACAGGACAGCTTGCCTTCTGACAATTCCCCATTACTTCTGAGTGCTTCAGCATCTGTTGCCTCCTGGGCCCTACTTAGTGCCTGCAGTGGTACAGCTGACCCTGCCAAAAACTTAATGGAAATGCTGATATGAAATCAAATTATGGCCCTAAATGGTTTCTTAGTAATGACAGAGAAACTTTCTGAGTCCCAGGCTGAAAGAACAGATTTGAGAATATGTTGCCTGCTTCAGCAGCTCAAAACAGAATTTCTGCCACATATGAGAAGCCCTGACATTTCAATATTTGTACGAAGCCTGAATTAGAATGTGCAGTTGAAACACCAGAAGTATTGGCAGATATTTTAAAATGTCATGCTATTTTTAACTAGAGCCAAAAACATCTTGCATTTTTGATAGTACCAGAAAGGAATAAAATCCACAGTGCCATATGATGGCTAGACAGGGTTAATTGGGATGCAAGGAGGGTAGCATTGCCAGGCGAAGATGCTGGAATAAGTTTGCCTCTAAATGCAGAAGTAATTGCAATTAAATTCATCAGTGGAATATTTTACTACAGAGGCTCTACCTAGTCCAGGGAATCTCACACAGGTATCCGGCAATGTGTCTGCTGCTTAGATACCAGAGCAAATTCTCATTCCCCAAAGAGCCACATATGTATGGTTGCCTTTAAGAGCAGCCTCTTGGGCCAAAATTTAGCAGTACATATATTCCCTCTCATTGAGATAAAATGAACAGGGAACACTTCTCCTGCTCATTATCTGTACCATCAGATTGCTGTTAACTGCTAAAAAAAAGAGGGCACAATAAAGTTTATTTGGTTATTATAACTCTTACAAGTATTTTATGTCTCATCCTTCACCTTGTATTATATTATTGCAAGAAAAAGAAAAACTTGGAGACTAAAACCGATTCTTACCTCCTTCCGGAATAGAGCGGTTGAATGAATGGGTCTGTTATCTCAACATTTATGTTGCTACAGCTAGGATATCACTCTCTAGACTAGTGGTTCCCCACCTAGGGTGGCCAGATGTTCTTGGCCTAAATAAATAAATTTCGTGGCAGAAATTACTCTGGGTTGAAAGGATTTTTGCTGGAGAAACTCTGTTCAGATGACACCTGAATGAGGCTCCTTACATGTCCCCAAGATCCACCGTGCAGCACTCAAGTATCAAACTCTGACCTTCCAGTCTCCAAACTCAGTGTCTTCACCACTAAGCCACTGCAGGGCTGTGTTCTTTGCCTTCAGCTCCCAGAATCATTGGGCAGCCCAGCCAATCATGAAAGCATCTGGGAGCAGTATTCCAAGAACATCTGGGGAATCAACATTACATACTACAGCTCCAGACCCTTTATTTCATTCAGGCAACAGGCAGGCAGCAAAAACAAAGACAGGCAGACAGATAGACAGCAATAAATATTCAGAAAGCCTACTCCTGGCAGGCAAGTATAACTCCCTTAATGATGAGCTGCAGGCTTAAGTTAGCCATAAGCCAGTGAGCTGTTGGCTCAGAAGGTGAACCACTAGCCAGGGGTAGGATAGTGGCACCCAAGAAGCTGCTCAGAGTACAGCAGGAGGCAGAGGCAGGTAACTAGAGACAGGCAGTGGGGAAAGATGCCAATAAAACAAAATGAAACAGAACAGAGTTTGACCAAGTTGGGTTTTTTATAATCAGATGACAACTATAATAATAATGAGAGGAAAGCTTAGTTATGCTCATTCCAAGTGCTTGCATAAGA
The DNA here is from genome assembly GCA_030440675.1 of Furcifer pardalis. Taxonomy (NCBI): domain Eukaryota; kingdom Metazoa; phylum Chordata; class Lepidosauria; order Squamata; family Chamaeleonidae; genus Furcifer; species Furcifer pardalis. The sequence goes on along the minus strand of CP126890.1, from coordinate 38,623,531 downwards.
GGTGTGATCATTTGCAACCAAATCTTTGGATTTTTTCTTGTCCCATGCTGCTTAGTAGCTGGAATCCTGTTGTGCACTCATGCAAACAATGTAACTTTTGGGAATGAATTGATGTAGATTAAGGTATCTTCACTGACATTATCTATTGAATACTGTTTCCAATGAAGGATAAGGCCTGTAGAGATTTCTTAACTCAATTAGAAATCTAATTGTATCAATTAGCCTCTATACCTTATGCTGTTTGCATACCTGTGGAGCAGAATTCCAGCCAGAGAATGAATTTTAAATGGGGATCACCTATCAACTCCATAAACTAAATGGTAAAGGTTTCCTTTGCTGGAAATCCAGTCGTATCCGACTCTAGGGTTCAGTGCTCATCTCTGTTTTAAAGCCAAAGAGCCAGTGCTGTCTGCTTCTGCAGACATTTCCGTGGTCATGTGGCAGCCATGACAAGACACCAGAGAGCATGGAACACTGTTTACCTTCCCGCTGAAGTGGTGCCTATTTATCTACTTGCAATTTCCTGCTTTCGACCTGCTAGGTTGGCAGGAGCTGGGACGAAGACAGGAGCTCATTCCGTCCTGCAGTACTCGGGAATAGAACTGCTGACCTCCCACCTTCCAGTCAGCATCTTTGCCACTTGAACCACTGCAGTCTGTAATTTACCTGCTAGTATTTAAGAACAAAGCTAGATCTTGTATTCATCTGTGCTGGACATTTTTTAACTTACTTATTTGTGTTAACCTTTTATTATTTGAATTCAGATGAGTTTGGAAGCAGTGTTGGGCAGTAATCTCTGCTTGTTTATTTATTTTATTTTATTGATATTCTGCCCTAACTGATGGCAAGTACCACTGGTCATCTCACAACCCAAGGCCAAAAATTACAAAAGACAGATGACAGCAGTATCAGCAGACAGATATTGGGGAAAAGGTTGGCACAACGTCAGTTTAGCAATTACAGTGTATAAGCAGAGGACTTCGATTATCTCCCAGTGCTACAAATTGTAAATTTGCTTGCTTTTGTTGGTGGTTGGTTATCATGAGCTAAACACTAGGCTTCATTTGCATGTCCATTAAACAAAGTATGACATTTGTGAAGACTTTTTTCTTTGTCAAAAGCTAGTTGCATCTCCTTTCAAATGACTCTCTTTCTGCCCAGAGAGACAGACAGAGAACAAGTGACAGAGAGAAGGGAAAGGCTTCAAGCTGTGGCTCAGTAGGGTGTGAACAGCCTTTAGAAATAGTGCCATGCAAACCACTCAACTGGAGAAAGCCAAGCTGAGCTGCACTATTCTTATATGAAAAGCTGTTCTGAAGGTCACTTGAAAGAAACATACCAACACCAGCGGATATCATGTCTGTTCTAACCTTTGAGCCAAAGTGGTGTAGGTTCTTAACTATTTGGAGGAGCAGACAGCTCACTAAGCATATATACTGTACATTAAAGTGCAAATAAGTGATCTTTGACTCATAAAGGAAAAGAGTCCTCCCAGATGTACAATATTTTGTTTGGAATAAACCTTAATCATTTGGTTTAGCTCAAGGGCTCACAACCTCTGGCCCATGGTATCATTTCATATCAGCCACCGCCACCGCACTCGGATGTAGAAGCAGGCACATTTACAACAGCTGTAAGGTGCACCCATGCATGCATAAATGCGGTTACATCAGCCATAAATACACCCATGGCTGTCGTAAACGTGGAAGCAGGTGCATTTACTTCTGTTTCTGGGGGCATGGTCTGGCTCACTCAACTCTCCAGGGTGTGTGGTCAGGCCTGCAGTGTAAAAAGGTTGGGAACCCCTGGTTTAGCTGATAAAAAGAAATCCCATTTTCATAAATGCAATCAACACTACTATTAAATATGATCACAGATCTCCTTGGGCTACAATCCTAAAAGCAATTGAGTTGCTGGAATCCCGGGACTGCAGTGGCTCAAAAAACAGTGTTCCGTACACTCTGGTGTTGAGACATGATTGCCACATGTCAATGAAAATGTCTGCAGATGCAGACAGTGCTGGCTCTTTCGCTATAAACAGAGATGAGCAGTGAACCCAGTAATGGGATGTTACCGGTTCGGACCAGTAGCACCCAGTGATGGGATGTAACAGGTTCTCACCAGTTCGCCAGAACCGGTAGCAACTTTCCCCAGTGTCCCGGAGAACTGGCAGCAGCTTTTGGGGGGAACCACCTTCGGGGCTTACCTTTTCATTGGTTCCCCCACTGCGCATGCACGCCAAGCACTTGATGTGCATGCACGCCTACAGTGCTTGGCGCGTATGCATGGCCTCCTTGCTGTCCTCCCAAGCAGGGAGGAAGAAGAGAAGCTGCTAGCCTGAAGCTCCCCAGGGTAAGTGACTCACCTTTGGATTTGGTGTGTCTGTATTTTAATGTGTATTTAGTACCTTTACCTATATTGACGTACTACCACTGTTCCTAAAAAGGCCTGGTGGTCTGGCTTGAGGTTTTTAAGCAAAGTCTTGGAGTTACCTCATCAATAAGCTACACCTTGGCTGTTCCAAGTGCTGTTCCAATTGGAGAACCCTTAAGGAGGTACAGCTGTTTTACTTTTACATTAAGGTGTGTGTGTGGTTATTTTTTATTTGGCCCCGCCCAAGACATCATGATGTCATGATGTTAGCTCTGCCCACACTGTGATGACACCACGGTGGGGTAGTAAAATTTTTGACATCCCACCACTGGTAGCACCCCTTCAGGAGGGGTCGCCGGAGTGGTGGTAAGCCCCCAGGCAACCGGTTCGGTTGCCTCTCCGCCCCCCTCAAAAAATGTATTTCCAAAATGGCTGCCTGGAACTGCACATGCGTCAAACCTCCATTTGACGCATGCACAGTTCTACTTTTTAGTGTGTAGGCGTCAAACAGAGGTTTGACACATGCGCAGACATTTTTAAATTTTATTTTATTTTTTTATTTTATTTTTTTGCTCTGCCCAAGACGTCCATGACGTCACAGTGGGGTAGCGGGAATTTTGACAACCCACCACTGACTGAACCCTAGAGTTGGATACGATTGGCTTTCGAGTAAGGGTGACCTAGCTTGAATCCCAGTACTCAAATGAAATTCAAGGAGCCTGCACCTACTTACATGCAAGATTTGCCTGTTATAAAATGTCGATGAGGAAAATCCGTTGTCATGCAGCTCCAAAGATTTGGAGCAGCTGTCGCTTTGCAATGTTTGCCATCTCCCAAAGAACTAGGAGGTTAAGCTCTAGACTTAACTAGGTTTTCTGTTCCTAAACCATGGCTAATTGTTGTGTCCATTTACATACATATCAGACAATGAAATGACCATTTGAATGAATCAAGATTAAATAGTATACCTATAATGAGCAAATTATGATTATTGTCAGCCCTTATCCTTGCTTGCAGAGGGATCGTTCTATTCATATTCTATCAGGAGGTTAAGTAGTGATTTCATAGTACAGTATGAGTTTCTCACTAGTTAAAGTTAACCATGATGAAGTATATCCTTTGCTTCTTATTTATGCAGTATTTTTATGTCACGCTTCTGCAAAAAAGCAGTTAAGAATATTTGAAAGCAGCACAAAAATTAATAGCAAATCAAGCAAAACTCCAATTGCCTTGTTTGCACTGTAAATAAAACTACTTTCTAATGGTATGGTGACACAAATTATACTCCCCCACCCCACCCCAAATCTTAAACAGGCACTTGGCTCAAAATATAAAGCAGCATACAACCTATGAAGGTGTGTTGCATTTTGTTCAGCAGCTTTGGTGGGTCTCAGTAAACAGAAGTCCCACAACACACACACCTCTATTAAAAATAGCCTTAATTGGCTCCTTTGAGAACATAGTATTGGCACCCAAACTGTCTAAACTGAACGTGAATTATCATATCACCTTATGAAGCTTTTAGGTCAGGCCAAGAGAGGCCAATTGGCCCTGCAGTAAGAGTGAGAATAGCTGGATAATAAATGAGTATAATTTGCAAGATAATAAATGCAAACGACTTCACCTCAGGTAAACTTGAAGAAAGGAATTAACAAATGGCCAGGTAAATAACAATAACATATTTAGAAGCCTCCTATACTGAACTATGAACAAATCACCAAGCAATATCCAGAGGGAACTCCTTACTGTTCTGATGTAGACTTGTTTCATTTTCTGTCAGCCTCCTAATGAGGAAACATCAGTCCCATATCTACCTTCCTCCATAAAACATTTATTGAGCTCACACTTTTTTTTTTGCTAAATAGTATTTAAGAAAGGACACCATTTATCATCTGTACAAAGTACAATACAGATCCAGGCAATACTGTAAAATTAAATTATCAGCACAGGGCAGACAATGGCATTTTTAATATTGTCATTGCTTCATTTGGTTAATATGGATGACAGGGAGTTGTTGGGGGAAATGGTGTCTTCCAAGGGTATAGGATGGGTAAACAGAAACAGCCTCCTCAAAGATTGTGGCAGTTTGGAACCACATTCTGGTGTACCCTGATAACGGTAACCTTGTGTTGATAGCTAATCTTTCTCACCAGGTGAAAGGAACTGCAGAATAAACTCACCAAAAGGGTCCTTTTTATTGGCAGTTTCACATCTGGCCTAGACACGAAAGAAGAAGTGATTCCCAAAAAGGGACCCACACCCCACAGGGGGGCTTCAATTCCCAAAAGCCTAAGTCAGTACATTGTCTGATCGTTGCTTTGGGGAATTGAAGTCCAAAAAACCAAAGGTTGGGAAACATTGGTATAGGAGATCATACTTTATTCATGCTACCTTTTTTCTTGTAAATGCATCTCCAGTTCATTTTAAAGGGCTTCGCTTCCAAGATGAGTGGAAAAGTGAGTTCAGCAAGAAGAAAAATATATATGGTCAGAGATTAAAAATACATCTTTCACTATAAATGTCACTTTGCATCCACATACACAGTGATGGGATGTTACCGGGTCAGTCTGGGTCGCCCGACCCGGTAGCTCCCATCAGAGTGGTTAGCCCGGGGGGGGGGTGTTTCTTAGAACCACAGGCGACCTGGTTCGGAAAAATTTTTTCTGGGCAACCAAAATGGCTGCCTATTACTGTGCATGTGTCAAACCTCTAATTGACGCATGCACAGTAAGAAACAGAACTGCACATGCGTCAAATAGAGGTTTGACACATGCACAGTTTTGGGCAGCCATTTTGGCTGCCTGGGAAAAAAAAGGTTTTTTAAGCAGTAGCGGTGGCAGTGGCAGCCTTGGCGTGGCGCCAGGCTGCTGTGCCGCTGCGCCATTATGGGCAGCCATTTTGACTGTCCAGAAATTTTTTTTTTAAGTGGCAGTGACCTTTTCTTGGCGCGGCGTGTTGCCAGGCTGCTGCACCGCAGCTTCTTCTGCTCCTGGACGAGGGTAAGTGACCCAGGGTTTGTGTTTGGGGTGGGTGGGTGTATTTTTATTTAATTTTTATATTATTTCTTTATTTTATTTCTTTAATTTATTTATGGGTTTGTGTTGTGGTTGTTTGGGTGGGTGGGTGGGTTGAAGTGTGTGTGTGTGTATTTATTTTTATTTTATTTTATTATTTTATTATTTTAGGCCCCACCCACAACGTCATGACATCATGACACCGGCTCCGCCCATGATGTCATGACGTTGGCCATACCCACGATGTCTGTGACGTCAGGGTGTGGTAGTAAAAATTTTGTCATCCCATCACTGCACATATGTCTGATCATTTGCCGGAGGCCAAACTCGCTGGGGGGGCAGGCTTGCCCCTCCGGTAGGAAAGTCTTACCTTCAGGCTTTGCCAGGCTAGGAGACAGGGCAGCCATGCGCCTGGAACCCCAATGGCGTTGGCGAGGCCCAGGGTCTGGAGTGGTGTGGTGCGGGCCCAGTGGGAAGCCTACCTAGGAAGGCGGAAAGCAAGGCCAGTGGTCGCCGCAGAGCAACACCAGCCAGGCCTTGTGGGGGGAGGTCCTCAACCTGGCTAGTACTGCTCTGGCTGTGGGCGCTGGGCCGCAACAACCACTGGCTTCACCCCTCTGGGCACCGCTGCCACCAAAGGCAGACAAGCTGCTGCCGCCAGGCTAGGAGGTGAGGCAGCCACGTGCCTGGGACGCCAATGGTGGCCTCACCGCTGGGACCACCCCACCCCACCCCAGACCCTCACCCAGACCATCGGGGTCCCAGGTGCGTGGCCACCCCGCCTCCTAGCCCAGTGGTGGCAGCAGCGCCCAGAAGCTGGGAAGCGAGGCCGGCAGTCGTTGCGACCCAGTGCCTGGAGCAGTGCTGGCCAGGTGTTGTGGGGGTGGTGGTCCTCTGCCTGACTGGCGCTGGGCTGCAGCGACCACCAGCCTCACTTCCCGCCTTCCTGGGCACCGCTGCTGCTGCCGGGCTAGGAGGCAGGGCAGCCGCGCGCCTGGGACGCAGATGGTGGGCTGTCCGCTGGGGCCCCACCCCCCACCCCAGCCCGCAGGTGGTAAGGAGGGGATGCCTGGAGAGGAGGGGGAGTGGTGCCCCCTGGCATCCACTGTGCCGTCAGGCCCACGCCCTCCAGCCCAGGGCAGGACCCAGGGCAACAGTGGTGAAAGAGGGTCCCGGCACCCACCCCCCACGCCCCCTTCGCTACACCTCTGGATCATGGAGTCATCTCCTGCGGCATATATGAAATGAGACTTGCAGGATTTAACACTATTACTGTCATGGACTGCCGCAACCTTGAGGATATTATCAAGGTGCACCTTCACAGCCAGTCCATCTGGCATGGCCTCTTCTGCCTCCATGACCATTGAGAATCAGAATAGTAACATAGTTCCTCCTCCACTCAGTTTGTCCTTGGGCCCAATGTGATGGTTTCTAGTGGCATTTCCTCCACTGAGGGAATCATCACCCCATCTAAAGGAGCTCATTCGCCCGTAGGAGCTCATTCGTTCCTTTAGGGAGCCAGGATATTTACCACTGCCCAACACTCAGCGTTGAATCGCTGGCTGTACGGTCTACTCCATTACTGTAGTGGAATGTCCAGCCAGACATTAGGGAAAAGGTAGAACATGAGAAAATTAACTACTTCTAACACAGGTTGAGTGGCATATCACATAAGATGTCTTTCGAATAAAACGTATACAGTATAGGTAAAACATTTGGGACTCTCAAGGTAAGAATAGGAGAAGATTTACGTAACACTAGAATAAGATTGATGGCTTTAAGAATTGAGAAGAATAAGTGTTGTTGTTTTTGCTGACATCTTGAGACTAAGGTTTCACCTTCATTTTCAGCTGCCAGCAGAAAACTAGCAAGGTAGAGAACAGATTGAGTTGGGCATTTTTCCCTTGGAGGTTTTCTTAAACAGGATGCTTTAAAAAAAAAAAACAATCAAGGATTATGTTCAGAAATGGCACCAAACTTCCACAGGTCAAGTAAGTAACAGGCCCATCATTTTATACATTCTAATGGCTGAAATTGTAGTCTGAGAGTGGGGAGGCCTGAGTTTTAAAAATCCCTACCTTGAACCAGCTGTCATGTCTCTGTAGACGGACAGGCAAAATCCAAATGCATCAGTGGATGCATGCAGCCACTGGCCAGGATTTTTGCTATCACTTTTGTCATTCCTGTTAAAGAACAGACATGTCAAATAGTCCAAGAGCACTTGCTGTGAATCAGTCAGTCTTCCTGTTATCGAGAATTATGTTATGCCCTCACTTGGCGTTGTGCTGCAGCTGTCATATGGCTATGCCTTTTTTAAAAAACTGGCTGCATGTCAATCTCTGACAAATGCAAACAAAACCCAACATCAAATAGCATCAGGGCTTCCACAGATAATGTGATTTCTGTCTTGGCCGGGAAAAGTGATAAGTCTAGAAGTTCATTATATACTATGCATATAGCTTAAATTTGGCCATTGAAGAGAACACCCATGCTTACTACACGGATGCCAAGCAAAATCTTTTGTCCACTTAGTTCTCTGCTATGGTCCATCTCACATCTAGGGTGCCTCTAGACAAGACATTTTTACACTGGAGCTGATAAGGATTTATATCCCAAAATCCACCTTCATACAAGGCAAAGGGTGGAATGGAGCCAATTCTTCATTTCTTGTGGAAACCCCCATGGATGTAGTTTGCCGGGTGTCCTCCCCCCCCCCCCTTTGCAATGCTCTCTTCTGTATTTTTAAATCATGGAAGCTACTGGCAGTCTTTTCCTTTTGGCAGTGAAACATGAGGAATGCCACAAGTTAGAATCAACTTTGCCTTGAGAAACTTTTAAAAAACCCACTCAGAAAGTCATGGTTTTGGTCACTGTTTAAACTGGGACAAGCCTTCTGTCGTCAGTCTGGCCAGGTTATCCTGCGATGGTAATAGAGTAGACCATACTGCCAGCAAGTCAATGCTGATCATCAGGTGGTGGTTAACTAACCTGACAACCATGAGAACTAATGGTCTTGGGTGCCGAAGTCCACAGGGAAGGGTGATGGTCCCCAAGTGGATTAAATCCCACTTGAATCCATCTGGATGGAGGGCAGCAGCTTCATCAATCCTGGCCTGGGGCCGATGAGGACTTTGTGTGCCGAAAGGGCTCAGGGCCAGAAAGTGACTCACAGAACTGGATCAGTGGTATGGATGTCACACTGCAATGTGGAAGACAAATTAATGGCCACTGCATTATTTTGCTCCAAAGACAATCTTCATGACTGAGCGTTATGATGATAGCCAATGTTTATTTTATTATTTTATTTAATCAAACTTCTATGGTGCCCTCGTCACAAAGACCCAGGGCGGCTAACCAACTTTAAAAACACTTTAAAAACAAACTTTAAAAACACAGTAAAAACATGGTATAAAAAAGAATTAAACAGGATTAAAAACTTACAAAAATTAAAAGAGATTAAACAAGTCACACACAGAGAGGGAGGGGTTAGATGAGCCAACAAGCTGAGGCAACCATCTGGCCCATACCCCACACATGCCCCACCAGCCAGGTTTTAACCCCCTTCCTAAAGGGCAGCAGCTCCATCTGGAGATGCAACTCACTTGGCAGGAGATTCCATAGGGCCATACCAGACACGGAGAAGGCCTTCCTTCTAGTGCTAGAGAGGTGCGCCTCTCTAGCCAATGGAACAACCAGAGAGCCCCTCCAGTCCGCTCTGGTGGGATGGACAGATGTCCTTAGGGTGATGTGGTCTCTTAAGTATCAGAATCAGATATGGCACTTAAGAAGAAGAAGCCTTCTGTCATGTGGATAGCAGAAGCCATACTAATAACACCTGTGCTCAATCAGGTACAGTTGGAAGAACAAACATTTCATCTGGGAAAACCCTGAATGTTTAAAAGGAACAGTGTACAGCTACCATATTTTTCTGTCCATCTAGATTTGGTGTGATTAATAACTTCACTGAATGGGAAATAAGGTAGGTCATCAAGCCACAAATATCAAACAAATCTTCTCATTGATCATGCACAACCATGCAGTGTGAAAGATGATCTGCCAATGAATAACAAAATTAACTTCAGCACTAATAAAGATTCAATAAATGCAATCTCATTGAACACAGTTAAATGAATTATCCCAAGGCATGTTGTGCATAAGATTTTTCTAATATTCATCATACTATGCCAGTATAATCAAGAAAATAATAACACATTTTTATGTATAAGTAAAAGATTTCATGTGTCAGGTAAGTGTAATTATGACTCGAGCACACAGTTATTTATCTCAAATGCTCCTGGTGAAAGATCATAAAGATATGCTGTATGATCACATGCAAAATGAATAGCTACGCAAAATATGTAGATTTAGAATGAAGCAGATGTTAGTACTGCTTGATTTAGCACTATTATTGATTATAAAGTAGTTTTGCTTTTCCTCTGTGAAACCTGAGTAGCAACAGATGACATTTAGAACATGTCCAGAATAGATGATAATGCCTAAATGGATAAAGGTAGTATAATACAGTATAGAGGTACAAAATGGAATCTGTGTTCCTGATCCTACATTTAGAACATGTATAGCTATGTCTTGTTTGCAGTGGAAGATTGGCTGATACCAACTTCATGGGAGTGGTAGTGACAAGCTGAATGTGAGTATAGTGTGTGAGGCTACAACACATGACAGTTCACACACTTGGTTCGTTAGCATCATGCACATTGACAGTTAGAAGCATAGGCACAATGAGAGAGACTCCTCAGTACTTGGAGCTTATCTGCACTAATACAAAACGCAAGAGACATCAAGAATTCTGACAGAACTTTATGGAATTCTTTATGAAATCAGAGGAGAGGGAGTTAAAGTAGCACAATTTTAAAGGCAACATTCGATATTTCCTACAAGCACTTCCATCATTGACAACTTCACATGACTTGTTGGAAAAAATAAAGGCTTTCACAATTTGGAATCATTTTAGGAAACAGCAGGGGATATCTTTGTCAGGAGAAGGAGAAACGACTGTATGTGGTCAGAGCTAGGGATTCTAGGAGCCTGGAAAGTTCTTTTTATTTTCACTTTTCCCAGTGTTATGAGCCACTTCTCATATCAACAAATATAAACCAAATGTCAGCATTACTTGGATTCTGAATTGTGCAACCTTGTAGTTAGGAAGGAAGAGATGAGACCCAAGAAGGTTAGATGAACTAGAGCTGTATTATCCACAGAAAGGGTGCTGTTGGACAAGGCTACCTACCCAATTTAGCTAAGCCAAAGCCTGCTGTCTGAAATACAACATATGCCTCCTGTCAAATGGAAGGTCTAGACCATGTTTCCTAACCTTTGTTTTTGAACTTCAATTCCCAGAAGCCTAAGTCAATTCCCAAAAGCACTGATCGGCCAATGTACTGACTTAGGCTTCTGGGAATTGAAGTCCAAAAACCAAAGGTTGGGAAACACTGGTCTGGACAAAGGGCCTGCTCTTTCCTTTGACCATACCTGCTGTGTAAAGGAAATCCCTCCACAGTCAACCCCTGCACAGAGTCTCATAGCTCTTTATGAGTGACCCAGGCTAATCACAAAGTGCCAGTGAGTGACCCAGGCTAACAGCATGAACCAGCACATGGATCACATCATCTTCTGTCATGGCCAGTCACTTCAAATGATGTCTTTGAAACTCGCTAATAACTACTTTATGCATTCCAAATCTTTCTCTTCAGTCAAATTAAGCTTAATTAAGAAATTAAAAGGAGAGGAGAGCTTTTGCTGTTCAAGCCAGACTTAAAGAGTGAAGTCCCAAACTCTACTTCAAGGCAATAGCTCTATTATGCCAAGTCATTTTTTTTAAGAATTGCAAGCTTAGGCTTTCAAGATCTATTCATCAGAGAAGGTGCATGGTGGGCAGAGGTGTGGAAACAGTAGGGACAAGGAGATGAATCAACTTCACTTTTTGCTGAAGAATAACATTTTCATCTTTGAGTAATTTCCACTCAGAATAAGTGGCAATGTATATCTGACACTATGTTCAAAGCTGCTGGAGCTAATTTGTCATGTAATTCGTCTAGCCTTCTTCACCTGCCAGTATGGTCCTTAGATGGCAGGCACATAGTTTGCCACTGGAGCAACACCTGAAGCTTTGCCTGCTTGCAAGTTCATGCCAGAATTTCTGCTCTGCTTGACTAGATTTCAAGGACCTAGAGTCAACCTCTAGGTCATAAAAAGAACTGTATGGAGGCCTGACAGAATATAATTATCAATTGCAAGGTATCACCAGCTATATTATAAACTTTCCCCCAAGATACTTAAGAACTAGTTCCTGGTGGTGAGATATGACTGTACTTATCAGCAGCATAAAGAAGCATGTTCTGTAAGAATCTTTATTTTAATTGCTTTGCTGGAGCTCCTTACGAACAATAAGATGGGTTATGCATTGAAAAAAAATGAAAGTTGATGTAAGACATTCATTTTTTTGCCTCTGTGATACATTTTGGAGGTAGGCCTGATCAAAAGCATCCAGTACAGATTACTAGTTCGAGCAATAGTTCCCAAAATGGGGCACACACACCACTGGGAGGGGGGATTTCAATCCCAGAAACCTAAATCAGTAGATTGGCTGATCAGCACTTTGGGGAAATTGACCAAAAAGTCCAAAAACCAAAGGTTGTGAAACACTGAGCTAGAGCAATTGAAAGTTAATGTGATTTTACATTCGAGGGGTTTGAAACATGGACTTTGGCTTAGCCAGATTTCTTTGATGTACAACATTTTGGTGACTGTCATTTTTGTCATTTCCAGTGCTCTCTCTTGTCTTCAGCTTTCATAAGCCTTCCTTTTAGATCAGTCAGGCCTGTGGCTGACAGACTAAGCTTTGAAGCAAGAAGTCTGTTGTTGAACTGAAGATGTGGGAAAAAGTAACCAACTTGATCAAGAGGCTGGAGGAGCTCCCCATGAAAAAGTGGGGTAACTTAACAGACACACTGGTGTGAAATTGGATAAGGAGTCTCCTATTCCACTTCTCACTAGCGACCGAAGGCATCCAACAGAAAACTGATTTATGGGAAAATCAGAAGAAACAAATGGTAGTACTTTTTAAAACAGCATATAGTTCGCTGTCAAATTTGCTACCAGACAACGTAGCGATGGTTGTCAAACTCGGAAGCTATAAAGGAGGATGTGGGAGATGGGATTACCAACAGTTACCCATCCTTGATGACAATTGCATATGATTGGCTTCCAATATCAAAAGGAACACACTTCCTTGTACAAGTTGCTGAGGAAGTCAGGCAGGTGAAGGTTGTTGCCCTGCTGTTGAGCTTGAAGCATCAAGTTGGCCAAAGTGGGAACAAAAAGCCAGACTATGCATGACTCTCATACAGCAACCAGAGATAGGAAATGCTTTGAATTTGGAGTACAACTCCCCAAATTCTTACATTGTCTTTTCCCAATGCCTAGAGGCATTGCTTCCCATCAAAACTTCTTCCATTAAAATATCACCTAGGCCATGGACCTGGCAGGACTTTGACATGAACAGAGATTTGATCTCTCAACTATCAACCTGCCTAAGAACTCCAGAATTCCACACCTTTCTATAGGAAAGACAATTTGCCTTCTCATTTTATGTTTGTTCTTCAGACCTGTCAATCACTGAATCCAATTCAGAAACATTCCCAACCTTTCCTTCCTTTTCATTCATTTAGAATACCTATGAGTTTCATCTGGGAGCTTCCCCACTTTGCTGTCGGGCAATCTTTTGAGTTATTACCACCTTTTCTAAAAGGTTATGATGCTATATCTTCCTTTGAGTTCTCGCCAATCTCTTTTATCATCATCTGTTGCGTCCCAACTTTAATTTTCTTTGCTCAGTTGAAGCTCTTCAGATATACTTCAGCTTCCCATTTAGTACAGGAACAGGAAATGGCTGCCAGCTTTATAGGCATCTGACACTCTTCCCACGTTTCTAGTTGTAGCCGGGTCACCAAGCAGGTCAGCCTATTACTCTTCGGAATCCCGTCCACTTTACTGAATCGATCATTCCACGGGCAGCCTCATTTGTAGTCACTCTTTGCCTCCTCTCATTCGAATGTGACTTGCTTCCCCCTCCCCCACTATTTTGACCAAATGGTAAGCCTTGGTTGCTTAATCAAACAGTCTCATGCATAAGCAAGTATTGGCTCTTCTGAGAAAAGCATACAAATCCAGCTGCAGAATGCTTCTTTCCCTCTCTCCCTTCTTTCCTTCCTGCTTGCAAGTTTTTCAGTGTGATGCTAATGGCCCACCCCATCCTTTCTCATAACACCACTATGAGATAGGGTTACATTATAGGAAGAATGCTAGACTTAAAGGCCAGGGGCCCTTTTAAGTCTTCCATTCATCAGGGAAGGAGGTGAACCTGAGAAAAGAGGTTCCTCTCCTAGAAGTGTGAAAGAGTTCAGCCCCACCAACTCTCTCTCTCTCTGATGTTTCCTTTCCTGTTTGGCCCTATCATACTCTCTGGGGCTGCTTGTCACGGCAAAGACAAAAACTGAGATTTCTATTAGTAAAAGGTATGTTTAGTTATTTATGTATAGAAATGATTGGCTGCCTTTCTGATACATAAGACCTGGTTGAAATCACTTTAAAATGTAAAAAACAACAACAAAACAGAATTTAATTTCAAACTAGTCTAAAATCCTATCAGGCAACATCTCAATAAAATTTGTTGTTGTTCAGTCACACAGTCAAGTTGGACCCTTTGTGACCCCATAGACCACTGCACACCAGGCGCCTCTGTTATCTGCCATCCTCCGTAGTCCACCCAAGTCTACTCCCACTGCATCAACAATGCTGTCTAGCCATTTCATCCTCTGCCGCCCCCTTCTCCTTTTGCCTTCGATCTTTCCTACCATCAGGGCCTTCTCCAGTGAGTCCTCTCTTCTCATTTGGTGGCCAAAGTACTTGAGCTTCAACTTCAGTATTTGTCCTTCCAAGGAACAGACAGGGTCAAGTTCTTTCAGAATGTACTGATTTGATCTCCTTACAGTCTAGGGGACTCTCAAAAGTCTTCTGCAGCACCATAGTTTGAAGGTGTCTATTCTTCTGTGCCTCAACAAATTACAGACCAAAATATAGACATTTTTAAGGACCACTGAAAAATTCCAAAGCTCAGAATTTATTTATTTATTTATTTAATTGCTCACATTTGGTATCCCGCCCCAATCGGGTAGAAAATCATATTTTAAAAAAAGAAATAAAAGCAGCTTGTTATTGTTGTTCCAAATGCACTAGGAATTCACTGCCCTGCATGACAGAGGAACCTGGTGTGCTGTGGTCCGTGAGGTTGGACTCAACTGTGCAACTGAACAACAACAGCATATTATGGGCATACAGTTGTCTTCTCAACAGATCAAGCAATCACAGGGAAATTCTCTCTGGTGCCAACTAAGGTTGAATTCTAGCATTACTAAAAACACAACAGAGAGACTTAAAAGAATATTTTCCTCGTTGATTAGATTTGATTGAGATTATTGTCAAAATGTCACTAAAACATATCAAATGCTATTAGAAAGCAAATATTCGTGATAACTTTATGTTGCTTGTCATGCCTAGGTAACAGATGTCCATTCGCAACACTGACAAAGAAGCTTTGCTTTCCAAAAGGTAATCAATTACTGTAGATTAGTTAACTGTAATTAAATATTTTCAACTAGTTACTTCCAAGCTCTGACACAGACATAAAAAGGCCCTTTCAGTGATATCTCAAAAGTCATGGGAGCACCACTGAAAAAGCCATGTTTTTGATGTCTGCCTATTATGTTGGGAGAGGTTCTGAGACCAATCCTAGACCTTGTGGATGTTTTATGAGTATTTCTACATATTTGTATAATAAATATAATGGATATTTCAAATAGGAAATTATATAAAAATAGAAGTACAGTAATACCTCGGATAACGCTAAGACTTGGTTCCACAAGTCTTGATGTTATCCGATTTTTAGTGTTATCCGATCCATGTTAAAATCCTATGGGATGGATCGGATAACGTTAAAGCTCCATAGAGATACATTGTAACTGCACAAGCTTTAGCGGTTATCCGATCCATCTCATAGGACCTTAACGTTATTTGATCCAATTCTCCTCCCCAGATTACTTAATGTTATGCAATTTTAGCGTTATCCGTGGTAAACGTTATCTGAGGTATTACTGTATTAAGAATGTGGCTAATCCAGACTTAATTGCATTTACTAATCAGCACAAATACTGGGGACAAATACTGAAGTCGAAGCTCAAGTACTTTTGCCACCAAATGAGAAGAGAGGACTCACTGGAGATGGCCCTGATGCTGGGAAAGATTGAAGGCAAAAAGAGAAGGGGGCGGCAGAGGATGAAATGGCTAGATAGCATCGTTGATGGACTGGGTGTAGATCTGAGCAGACTACGAAGGATGGCAGATGACAGAGGAGCCTGGTGTGCTATGGTCCATGAGGTCACAAAGGGCTGGGCTTGACTGTACGACTGAACAACAATCAGCACACAGATACCTTTTGCTGTTACTTGGGGATAGTCAGCTAGGATAGCTCAGTGGAAACCCTGTTACTCCAACCTGATGGGATATGGAGCACTTCCAAGTCCATTTCCGGTGAGAAATAAACAAAATCACAACCACTGTCTCAACTTTAGAAGTTTACTGAAAATTTGAAAATGCACAGGCAGTGGATCCACCCTTTAAGAGCATGGGATGGACAATTTACAGATTAAAAGAATATGGGGAAAACCTGGAAACAGACATACTGTATACATAATTCCATTAACAAAGAGGCAAACTTTGTGATCTGACAGTTCAACTTAGCTCCTTCTCTTAAAGCTACATCTCTTGTACTGCTAAGCAAACCATAGGCTTCTAAAATTATATTTTCTCGTGGTTCAGCATTTAAGCAGTTTTCTGTGTATGGTCAGCACACATACAGGTTATTGACTCTTTACATCCCATGTGTGTCCATATTTCCCTCCCCCCCATTGTAGGCTTAGTTCCCCCCACCTCCCCCCCCTTAACAACCTCAGACACTCCAAAAGCCCATTCCCATTTATCAGTTGTTTGGCAAAGAAAGTGCCATGTGGTGGAGAAAGGGCAAAATGGCCATCTGGCCCCCAAAGCTGTCTAAAGGAACGTGACCCGACCACTGGCTTTAAAAGTGTTACCTAAAATTTTGAATAAAGCATTATAATTAATCAGAACGTTTATTAAACGCCACATATCACACACATGGAAAATAAGGTAGAAGCCAAAAGTTAAAATCATACGATTGGAATGCTCTCCAGAAGGGGGAGGGGGAAGAGAGGACGTGACAAGTCACACACACCTGGCAAGGTACAAAGGTTAACTGGAGTTCACCCTGGGGACCACTTAACTTAAAACTTTTCTCTTTACTTAAGTAACAGGCATTTACTTAATCTGTTCCTGTCCATCCAAGCAGCTTCACACCACATTAAGCTGATGCAAACGCCATTGACTGAAGGTGGACTGGCCGGTCCTGCCTTCCAGAAGAACAAAAGAATTGCCTGCCTGTGTTTGCTCAATGTAATCCTGCTGAACCAGTTTCTGTATGACTGAATTCCCCTACCTTTTGCTTCATGTTTACATGTAATTAAAACATGTTAATTGCATTTCCTCTTCCCCTCTGCAAATTCCTGTGGAACCTCAAATGTTCATACTGTTTTAGCTTACCAGCAATGTAAAGATTTTTTTGTTAACTTATGCTAATTTCCTTACCTCCTCCCAAACTCCTCCCCTCCCCTTGCATGCAGAGTTAGTTTAGATAGAATAGTTAAATACCCCTTCCAGGTGGGTGGGGGGATCTTCTGTTCACCAAATTTTGTGAGCAGGGATCACGAGGGGGTCTTTTCCTCAGAACGGTTGCGGGAAGGTTAGCTATTTAGAATTATAGGTCTGGCCAGACTATATGCCTGAATAGGCTTCCCTTTGCTTTTGCTCCCAATAAACCATATTTTGTTTTGACTGAAAACCCTGCCTCATTGTAAGTTCTTGGGTCTTTCTAGTACCTCTGCCAGAGAGTGAATCCAATCACCCAGAATTGGGTAACAAAATTGGGGGCTCGTGCCGGGATAAGCTCTGGTTCCTGCAACCTCCTTAAGAGGTGCAGGACACAAAGAGAGGGAAAGAAAAACCAGAACGACCTCCTATTCGAAATCTTCAATCAGGCTTTGAGAGACTCATCTGCGGTTCGTCTCTGCGACTGAAAACTTCAGGATTGGTAACGTATAATTTTGATTTTGGGGTCCCTTTGAAATTCTTGCCAAGATAGTTCAATCGTTTGTTTTTTTAGTTTGTTTTTTACAGAATAGCCATTTGGTCTTAATAGAAAGAAAAAGCCTACTGAACTGAACTTCCCCTCGGGTGGCAGCTCGAGTATTGAAAGCGTGGGTTAGAGTCCCACCGAGGGTGCAGCAGATACGGTCTGACGAACCTGAGCTGCACAAAGAATTGACCACTAGTCTGGCCTCGCTAGCCAGCTAGAAATCAAGCAAGAACGGGAATTGTCCACCCGTGAGCAATTTAGTTTAAATTTCAGGGTCCAGTGGGCAGATTCATCACCTGACACTGGGGTCTTTACGAGTTGGGCGGAGGGTCCAAGAAACGGGTGGCGCCCATTGAGGACCTTCGGAAAAGCACGGTGTGCCAGAGTGATTAACTGAGTGCACGTGGCCAATTGGCAGGCCTGGTCAAGAAAGGGGTTCGTTGCCCTTTGAGGCCAGGGTAAATTCCGTTTCAAGAAACGGGTGATGCCCGTTGAGAAACACCAAGGGAAGAATTAGTGTGGTCCGCTCCTGGCAGTTCGCTGCGCGGGGTAACTCGGTAAGCACCAAGACCTAGGCCTAAGGCAAGCTATGGGAGGAGCTTTTTGAGAGTTCAGGCTGGGCTGAAAGGAGGAAAAGACTGGTGGGACGCCACGCAGCAATGTCCTCAAGAATTGGAAGAATTTGGTGGGACCCAAGTCTAAAATTGAGCAAATGGAGGTTGAAACTTTTAAGCACCCAAGACCGGCCCCTTTCAAAGGGACCTGAGGCCCGCCTGGCCTAGAGAAGGCAACTTAAGTTTAAGGCACCTAAAGGAATTTATTAGAAGGCTAGAAGTGAGTCTGAGGAGATCTGGGGACTCGGAGCACGCAGCGCTCTCCGTGAGGCTGCACCCACAAAACCTTGAACGATACCCTTGCGAGGGCAATCTTTATATTGTAATGGGAGAAGGCTAATCCTCCTCCCAAATTTGGGGGTCCCCCGAAGTATAGAGAGGCAATTGAAGAGGACCGTTTTGGGTCCATTGCACCTTCTGCCTCCTTCAATTCCTCAAATTGCTGCTCATGGTCTCCATGAAACTCCTGGGGTGCTTCCTCAGCCCGTGATGCCCACCACCCCTGCCAGCAAAAGGAACAAATCCAGTCGGGAGAGTCTGGGGTCCGTAACTTTGCAGCCCCCCCAGGTTACAGTGGGTTAAACCGCAGAGGTAAACCTACTGGACCTCTCAGACATGCCCCAGCGGGACATGTTGAGAAGGGGAGTTGTAGAAGCAGATATCGGACCTTGGGAACAGATGGAAGTTCCTGGAGTTGCAGGAGTGAGCGGGCTGAAAGGAATGATGGAAGGCACCCTTAGTGAAATAAGGAAATCATGAGGAAAAATTGGGCACTATAAAATCAAAGAAAAAGGTAAAAATTAAAAGCTCGAATTGAAACAGACAGTGAGCCAATCTCAATGGATTCGTTGGAAAAGGGAAAGCTAGGACCCAGTAAGCAGAACAGGACCCCTCAGTCAAAAGAGAAAAGGGAAGGAGGAATAGTTTATTGCCATCCATCCCTGCTAGCAGAGTGGGGGGTGCTAAATAGAGCAGAATGGAAATGAGTAAACCAGAACAGAAAAGCATTTAAAATTTGAGCCCACTGCAATCCATTCAGGCTGAGAGGCTTGAAGGGGACAGCAGTCATAGATTAAACAAAGGGTTAATGTAACTCAGCACCCATATAAATTGTAATTTGTCCGTCGTTTCAATTAAGTTAAAGCAATCTGTTAAATTGTAACTGAATTCGAACACAGGGCTGCCCAAATTGGAAGAATCCCTGGCTATTGCCATAAGAGGCAGCCTGGGAATGGCTTATAAGAATGATTAGCAATAAGATTAAGAACATTGTGCCCAGGTGGCAATTAATACCAGCCTCCTGAGAACCCATAGTGAACAATGACCCTTAAGGTCTGAAGAAAGTATGGCATTTTCCCTTGCTTTCATAGCGAGTGCAGGAAAGAAAGAGGTCTAATACACAGTTTGAAAACGGAATGAATGTGTAATATATGTAAATATGCATGTATGTTGAGTGAATGAAATGAATGAGGGCCCTGTGTGTGTGAACGAAATAAATGTGTGCCTGCATTTTTGTGATGTGTAAATAATGAGGACTAGAAACTTAGAAATTTTAAACTGCCATTGTGAGGTATTAACATGCTCTGCAGAAGGCTTCAAAGGGGAAGGAAGCATATCCTTAAGAAGTTATGCTTCCAAAGAGTACCCAGGCCTGATGCATGCTGGATATGTGGCAGATCTGTAAATATAATGTAAAAAGTATATAAAAAGTATGGTTAACAAAATGATGTTATCCCTTTCTCTGTCTAGTTTAAACTTTAAGACAGAGATTGGAAATGTATAAATCGGGATTATTGTTGTCCTTTAGATTGGGACATGGCAAAAGTATTATAAGGCTAGTGAATTAGCAACGCTCAAATGCATTGCTGCTTTAAAATAAGGTCTGAAATTGAACTGATCAAGCAATAAAGGTCTTGAAAATTAAAGAATTGGAACTTAGAAATGGTGGAAAAATGCAGCAAATAAAATGGAATTAATTGGAAAACAAAACAAATATACTGGCTTGATGATTGGTATATCTAAAAACTTGAGATTGGCAAAGGCTGGAAATTGGGATGGATTAATTAGAAGAGTCCCTCTTTCCCATACAAAGCCAACTGCAACCAATATGTGTTTGGAAATGCATTTGTTTTTAAAGAAATGGCTTCCAAAGTAAAAATTCGGACTTTCCATAGAACATGTGCAGAGTGCAAACATTGTAGCACTGCAGAGAGGTTAAGAAATTGCCTCCTGCTGAGAGGAAAAAAAAACATTCTATTCACAATAGCCTGAAGGGAAAGCAGCCCCTCCTTCCTCTTCCACTAAGCTTGGCCATCAGCTGAACTTCCTGTTTGGCCACAAAAAAAAAAAAAAGCAAAGTCGCATACTGTCCAAGATTACAGGCATATGCACTGCCCCGCCCAAATTCTGATTCCACTGCCCTGGTTGGCAAAGAAATGGGGACTTATTCTTCCTTTTCGTTGTGCCTCAAATTAATCTGTGTCACCCTGCTGTCCCAGCAAGGCTGACAAATATGAAATAAGGAGCCTTACCTGATGAAAGGCTAATTTTGAAACAT
Organism: Furcifer pardalis; assembly: GCA_030440675.1. Classification (NCBI taxonomy): domain Eukaryota; kingdom Metazoa; phylum Chordata; class Lepidosauria; order Squamata; family Chamaeleonidae; genus Furcifer; species Furcifer pardalis. The sequence continues at coordinate 38,602,690 of CP126890.1, read as the reverse complement.
AAGTTTGCTACCTGGCCATACGCCCCACATATGGATGAAATTTAGGGTACTCCCCGCAGGCAGAATTGGCCTGCACAAAATATCAATGCAAGAAGGCAAATCACCTCAACCACCCTTTTACCCGGCTTCATTTAAAGTGCTCAGCTCAACCTGGCAATATTATAATTGAATTGGAAAACTTGCAGATAGGCAAGGGACCCCAAGAAAGCCTTCGGAGCAAATCCTGGAGTTCTGGGTGGCCCCAGTGTCTGTCCCAAGGAAGGGCATGAAGATAGCGGAAATGGAGGTTTTGGCTTGTCTTTTTCCCTGGGAAAAAGGACAATTGGAGTCTCACTTGAGAACCCAGTTTTGTGGGAAGGGGGGGTTCGAGAAGCATCTGCCTAAACTGTATCTCGAGAATCTGGCCCACATCTTAAAAGGGCCATGCTAACTCAGAATTTGGTTTGTCTGGTGTATACCTTAACAGTCTCTAAATATGGCACGTGGAGACCCATTTTCAGAAATAAAAGGAGATATGGCCTAGTAGAAAATAATGGATGGGTATAAAATAAAGGGGAACCTTTAATTTGTGGCACAGGGGAAATGGAACATTGTCCTGTATAATCGGATACTTGCTTAAACAAAGGGGCAATGCATGTGTTATAATCTGGATAAGTTTAATTTGAAACTTGGAATCATGTCTGTACAAGGCTCTGCTCATCTGTACATAAGTATAAAATACATTTATAGCACTGACTACCTAAGAAAGTAATTGCTTTAAAGGAGGAAACTGCTGCTCCATAGTGAAAAGTTAATTTGAACATAACCCTAAAACCTTTTGAAAACATATGCATTTCTGAAATGGTTGCTGTAAATTTGATTTTGTATAATGTGGCTCAATACACACATGTACTGGGGTTGAATTAACTGAACCGCAAAAGCCCCAGGAAGCACACTTGATTTTCGATCGGAAAAAAAAAATGCTTTTAAAAATTGTGACTCGAACCCAGGACCTTGCAACAAGAGTTCCGGAAAAAGGCGGGAGAAGTTTTGCATAGTAAATAGATAAGCACATAGTAGCTTGCTCCTTAAGAGCAGCTTGAAGTCTTTAACACCACAAACGGATGTCTGCCTAATTAAAATTAATAAAGCCAAATGTTTTATTTCTGGGCAAACTCCCTGCCAGAATTTCCCTTAAGGAAGGCAGGAGAGGTGCCCTGCATAGTCTGTTCTGTCATTGCATCTAATAAGAGCTGTATTTTGTCTTGTCTGTATGTATGTTGTGTGAGTGGCTTCTGAAGATTGTTGGAACATCGCACATGGGAAATTTCCTCTCATCCTACTAAGTGCACAATCTTAAGGAAATTTGAGCGTCCCTATGCACCGTCCCCAGTTAAGAATCCTAGTTAAAGAAACTGAACCATAAAGATTGCTTTGCAACTCCAACAATAAAGTTATTTCAAAAACATCTGCAGTGTGTTTGTTAAACCCTCATTCTTATTATACAGGATGCCAGAAGGAAAACAGGGTAAAGGTAAACAAATAGATTTCACAATGAGGCCAGTTTAGAAATTAGTTAGGAGACTCCCAGACTCACAAAGGGGAGGGGGAGGCTGAATTTGGTAGGGAAGCAGCACCTTCCTCAGATCAGATGGGAGTGAAACAATTGTTTGCTCAAAGTATTTAATTTGGTTTACATTGGTTTGGGCCAGGAAGGTAAATTCCTGCCTTTAAAAAGCACTCACAGTTGCAATTGGATCATGCATTAGTGGCTTCTGGAGTAAGTATGGGGTTTGCACAATAAAAGCCCTCTTCTCCTACTAAACCTGGAATCTTAAGGAATTCCCTTACATAAATCCACAGGGAACAGTGAATGCAATGGAAGTACATTGAAAACATGAGTGGTTGTCGTTTATTGTTACTAGGGTTAAGGAATAAAAGTTTAAAAGTAAATGTGGGAGGGTTTTGGGGAGATGTGTTGTGTTTTCTCTCCCTCACTACAGGAAAAAGCTAAAGATGTGGAAGCCTTGTGTTGGATCCCAAAAGTGAACGGATGACAGTGCTCCAGAGCATGTCTAAAATTCAATGGAGGAGTATCATGTCTTTTATTATTAATATTCCTATCACCTCGTTTCTTTTCAACTCTCTCTACCTCTCTCTCTCTAAAGTATTGATAGCAAACTGTGTTCCTTTATTTTCTTTAGTTTAAATTTTTTTTAAACATGTGTAGAATGTATAAAATGTTAGGATGTTCATTTGTAGTGTTGGTAGTTTGGAGAATCCACTTACTTACAAAAATGCCCCAATGTCACCCCTGATTCCCAGGCATTGCAATACAACCACACAGAGCATGCACCATATGTGCACAATCATGTTAAGCTCACACTCATTGCTGGTTCATAACAGATTTTAAATGGATGTGCTGCCTAAATTTAACAGCAAGCAGGCAGAGGAAACCATCCACGGGCTACAAAATCTCACCACTGAAATTAAACAAGACACTAGGTTTTCATTGTGGGGGGGGGGGGTTAACCAGCTGGCTCCCGGATTTTGGATACCTCAAACACCTATTCATGACGGGGCTTGGGATTACTGTAGTTATAATTCTAATTTGTGTGTGTGCCCCTTTTGCAGTCCCTGAAAACGTTGTGCAGGGTCCCACTTAACCAAGGTCCCAGTGGGTACATCATCACACCAGGACCCACTCAGTTTCGACGGAGAATCTCTCTCAAAGATTCCTGTCAGAAATCCCAGATTGCTTCCAGAAATCTTTTCAAAGATTCTCCGCCGAGAGAAAAGGGAAGGAGTGTTACCTAAAATTTTGAATAAAGCATTATAATTAATCAGAACGTTTATTAAACGCCACATATCACACACATGGAAAATAAGGTAGAAGCCAAAAGTTAAAATCATACGATTGGAATGCTCTCCAGAAGGGGGAGGGGGAAGAGAGGACGTGACAAGTCACACACACCTGGCAAGGTACAAAGGTTAACTGGAGTTCACCCTGGGGACCACTTAACTTAAAACTTTTCTCTTTACTTAAGTAACAGGCATTTACTTAATCTGTTCCTGTCCATCCAAGCAGCTTCACACCACATTAAGCTGATGCAAACGCCATTGACTGAAGGTGGACTGGCCGGTCCTGCCTTCCAGAAGAACAAAAGAATTGCCTGCCTGTGTTTGCTCAATGTAATCCTGCTGAACCAGTTTCTGTATGACTGAATTCCCCTACCTTTTGCTTCATGTTTACATGTAATTAAAACATGTTAATTGCATTTCCTCTTCCCCTCTGCAAATTCCTGTGGAACCTCAAATGTTCATACTGTTTTAGCTTACCAGCAATGTAAAGATTTTTTTGTTAACTTATGCTAATTTCCTTACCTCCTCCCAAACTCCTCCCCTCCCCTTGCATGCAGAGTTAGTTTAGATAGAATAGTTAAATACCCCTTCCAGGTGGGTGGGGGGATCTTCTGTTCACCAAATTTTGTGAGCAGGGATCACGAGGGGGTCTTTTCCTCAGAACGGTTGCGGGAAGGTTAGCTATTTAGAATTATAGGTCTGGCCAGACTATATGCCTGAATAGGCTTCCCTTTGCTTTTGCTCCCAATAAACCATATTTTGTTTTGACTGAAAACCCTGCCTCATTGTAAGTTCTTGGGTCTTTCTAGTACCTCTGCCAGAGAGTGAATCCAATCACCCAGAATTGGGTAACAAAAGGTTGAGAACGCCTGCATTAGGGTGTTTGTAAATGTTAAGGTCTCCATTTTATTAAGACAGTCACAGGGATGGTTTGCTGCATCACAAACCCAAGAAAAGTTTCCATTTTTCACCTGACATAAATATAGTCAAGGTTGCAAGATTTTGGCTTTATGTATGCACATTGCTGTTGCCAGTTTGTGCTTTCATTCTGTCATCTAGTGTGAGCTTATCTCAAAAGGCTGAGCCAACCATAAGCCTCAAATGCCTGGAGGATTTGGTTAACTGCAAAAATGTCGTCTTCTGGCTTCCTTCTGGGCAACTGCTACAATTTTAATAACTAAACTTAAATTACTTCAGACTCCATACAGAGTACACACAAGATTAATGAAAAGCATTGGGATTGTTAGCATAAGAGGAAATGAAAATTCAGCAACGCATAGCAGGACAACTGCAAATTAATGGGAGAGAAAAGCATCTTAGTCAAACTGTGTCGAAAAGGCATAAACTACTTGTTGCTGAAAAACAGATTTATTGAGTTTGTGTAATTTGCAGCAACAGTTTTGATATCAGAAGCATGTGTACATACACACCCTGCTCAAGCAGTTTAGGAAAATGGTGCAGAATTTGCTTTAATAGGAATAGCTATTGCACTTACATACTGCCCTATAGTGCTTAGTGCATTCTCTGAGTGGTTCACAAGTTAATTAGCATTTCCCCCCAACATGCTGGTTCCTCATTTTACTGATCTGAGAAAAATGGAAGGCTGTCAACCTTGAAATGCTAGTCAGGATCAAACTCACAACATTCTGGCTGCAGTACAGCAGTTTAACCACTGCACCACCAGGACTCTTTTAAAAAAATATATGGAATAGTAGCCATGTTAGTCTGTGGTTCAGGCACATCAGAAAACAAAATGAAAAACACTGTTGCACTTTAAAGACTAACATGCAAGTAAGAGGTTAATCAGAAACCAGAATGGGTTTTCTCCACACCTTTGAGATTGAGAGACATTTAAAACTAATCTGAAACTATTGTTACTGATAGCTGTAGGAAGCGTTATTGTTATGCCTGCTTCTCTGTCATTCTGCTTGAGCACATCCCCTTTAACATGTAGACCTTTACTTTGGTATATATAAACCATGCCTGGAAGTTTCACCGCTTGTGTGAAAAAGTGGACTTGATCCACGAAAGCTAACAATAAAAATATAGCAGTTAGTCTTTAAAGTCCTACAGTGTTTTTTATTTTGTTTTCTGATATTCCTAAAAAAGTATAGTTATCATACCACAGTATATGAGCACTAAAGTGTGTGAGCGTGTATCCCTTATTCAAATCCTCACAGAACACCTATACATTCTCTTTCAGATATTGCAAATTTATTTGGCATCCAATGTTGCTTTTGCTATCATATATGCTTCATAACACAACAAATACCTTGACTTCTTGTGTCTTATTTGCTCCTATATGATATCCAGTGATGGGATGTAACAGGTTCGCACCAGCTCGCCAGAACTGGTAGCAACTTTCCCCAGTGTCCCAGAGAACTGGTAGCAGCTTTTGGGGGGAACCACCTTCGGGGCTTACCTTGGCGCATGTGCGCCAAGCACTAGGTGTGCATGCACGCCTACAGTGCATGTCACGTATGCACAGCCTCCTTGCTGTCCTCCCAAATGGGGAGGAGGAAGAGAAGCTGCTAGCCTGAAGCTCCCTATAGCCTGCTTCCCAGGGTAAGTGACTCACCTTTGGATGTGGTGTGTCCGTGTGTATTTTAATGTGTATTTAATACCTTTACCTATATTGACGTACTACCACAGTTCCTAAAAAGACCTGGTGGCCTGGCTTGGGGTTTTTAAGCAAAGTCTTGGAGTTACACCTGTGCTGTTCCAATTGCTGTTTCAATTGGAGGACCCTTAAGGAGGTACAGCTGTTTTACATTTACATTAAGCCATTTTATCCTAGAGAACCAGTACGATGACCATATCCATCTTGCAACAGGGTGCTGCCGAGGCACTTATACTAACAGGTAAGTGACGGGTTTGTGTTTGGGGTGGGTTTTTGATTTCTGTTTGGGGTGGGTGGGTGGGTGTATTTTAATGTAATTTTTATTTTATTTAATTAATTAAGTCATTAACTAATGTTATTTATTTATTTATTTATTTATTTAATTTATTTATGGGTTTGTGTTGTGGGTGGGTGGGTGGGTTGAGGTGTGTGTTTGTGTTTGTGTATGTGTGTGCTTATTTTTATTTTATTTTATTTTTTTCCTTTGGCCCCGGCCACAACATCATGATGTCATGATGTTAGCTCTGCCCACACTGTGATGACATCACGGTGGGGTAGTAAAAATTTTGACATCCCACCACTGATGATATCTTGACAGCACCTCTATTTGATCAATTTATTCTCACTATAGTGTGCCAACAACACCCTGGTAGAGGAACTAGAGAGATAAGAATCCTAAAACTTCCATTTCATTTCCCCCTATATATATTTTAATAACAAGTTCATTTTATCATGGTTTCATGTGGCTGTTTGTTTCTCTTTTTCTCCAGGAGAAAAGGTGTGTATGTGTGTGTGTGTGTGTGTGCGCGCGCGCGCGTGCGTGTGCGTGTGCGTGTGCGTGTGCGTGTGCATGCCTCGTTCAGCTGGGATACCATCATCTCCACTGGCTTTTTTGTTTGCTGTGCTTTTTGGGCCTTTCTGACTTCACTTTCTAGGATGTCTGACTCAAGTTCAATGTTCTTATCATTGTGATTATCAGGGGTGTTGAGGTCCTTTTGGTAGAGTTCCTCTGTGTACTCTTTCCATCTTTCCTTTATCTCTTCTGCACCAGCTAACTCCTTGCCTTCTTTATCTCTTATCACAGTCATTTTTGCTTTAAACATTCCCTTGATTTCCCCAATTTTTTTTGAAAAGATCTCTAGTCCTGCCCCTTATGTTGTTTTCCTCTACTTCTTTGCACTGTTCATTTAGGTAGGTTTCCTTAGCTTTCCTTGCTTTTCTTTGAAATTCTGTATTCAAGTGGCCTGGTGCAAGACCCCAAAAGCTACCTACAATTGGAGGTGGGGGTGGGGAGAGAAACAATTTCGACTGAAGAATTACTGTGAGGAACATTGACACCAGTTAGGTGTGTTCTTCAACTGGAGGGAAGGGAAGAGGGGGAGTCCCCCCACCTAAAAAAAAAAACCCAGCCTGTTACCAACACTTTCTTGCAGATTGTTGCAAGGCGATTATTCTGCTCAGGTCTTTCTTCCTTTTCCTCCCTTTCCTCTCCCCCCACCCTCCACCCAGACCTCCTGACAAGGACCCTTTGATGTGAGCCTTTCCTGGAGGGCCCCCCTGCATCAGTCAGCGGTGGTGGCGGCAGTGTCTCCTCCTCCTCCTCCTCCTCAGTCATTGGCATCCTGAGTGCCTGGGGGAGCGGCAAGCCTAGTTGGGGTGGGGAAGTTTGGCCTGTGCCCCGGGTGACTGAAACCCACGCTACACCACTGTTTCCTCTCTTTTCTGTTCCATGTGTACTTGTGCAGGCATACATTTTCTTGGTAGATGACAACAGCTGTAGTCCAATTCTATGAGTACAAATAATGTACATTTTGCAACAGGGCACAGAAATCAAGTAATCTTTATCGAATATCTACAAAGGCAGAAACATAAAACAAATTAAGCAGAGAAAATCAACAATAGCCCAGAAAGCATGATCTAAATCATATACAAGTGACCAAATTGTGCAAAATTAGCAGGGCTTCTATCTCAAACAATGCAGCTTAATGACCTATCATTATATGCAGCATTATGTAAATTAAGAGGAAATCACAGCTGTTCTACTGCTTTCCATTTCATATCTAGAAGAAATCCTCTCTTTATTTCTCTCTCCACCCACCCACCCCCAACTTCTCATTAATGCAAACATGAGAAAAACAGAAGCATATTTTTTTTGCATTTGAAAGGTGGGATTGCTAAAGTAAAGGGGAGGAAAATATAATATTCCACAGCTAGCATACAGGAAAATCACTCCTGCAAAATGTTCAATTAAACTGAGAGTTGTGATTTCTGCTCTTACTCTGATTTGGCTCTGTGAAAAAGACACATCACCAGCAAGATTTGACTTTAGTTTTGGTTCCCGCTATTTTGCAAAGATTCTTCTATTCATTTAGGGATGTGCAAGTGAAAAACTAATAAGCTTTGGGGCCTTGTCAAAATCCAATTATTTTTGGTAAGGTTACCTTAGCTGTGATGGTGGGGCCACAAAAGGTCTCTCCACACAAACACATAAAATAAAATCCCTTTCCTATAAACTGAAACAGCAGTGAGACAACCAAGCAGTGTGCCTCCTTAACACTGAAGAAAATATTCCCTCTTGAAATCCTACTAAGTCACAACAGTGGTTATCCCCTTGGGCTGTACTCTGATTAGGTAAAGGTAATCCTTGCTGGAAAGCCAGTCGTATTCAACCATAGTAAAACCTCACATAAAGCGTTATTATTATTATTTTTTTATTAATTCATACTTACTATCCCGCCCCAATTGGGCTTACACCCGACTCTGGGCGGCTTACAAGACAAAAATACAATCACAAACTCATCCAAGAAAATGCTAATAATTAAAAATTTTAAAACTGTAAAAAATTCATAAAAAGCGGGAAATAACCAGAACAAACAACCCCACGGGATAGGACCAACAGCAGGGGAGGCTATCCCTCAAATCAACCACCCTGTGTGGGATCCCACATATCTTGGTCCCCACACTTGTCCCGCCAGCCAGGTTTTTAAGCTCTTCCGGAAGGGTAGGAGCTCTGTCTGTAGGCGCAGTTCCGTTGGGAGGAGGTTCCAAAGGGCCGGGGCGAACACAGAGAAGGCCTCTTCCTAGTGCTAGTGAGGCGAGCCTCCCTAGCCGATGGAATAACAAGAGAGCCCCTCCGGTCCACCCTGGTGGGACGGACAGACGTTCTTAGGGTGACGCGGTCTCTGAGGTATCCTGGCCCACTACCATATAAGGCTTTAAAGGTAATAACCAGCACCTTGAATTGCACCCGGAGACATACTGGTAACCAGTGCAGCTCCCGGAGCAGTGGTGAGGCATGAGCACCCCATCACTATCCGGGCCGCCGCATTTTGGACCAGCTGCAGTCTCCGAATGGTCACCAAGGGCAGCCCCATGTAGAGCGCATTACAGTAATCAAGTCTGGAGGTGACCAAAGCATGTGTGACCATGAGCAAGGCGTCCCGGTCTAGGAGTGGGCGTAACTGGCGTATTACATGAAGTTGTGCAAAAGCCCTCCTGGCCACGGCTGCCACCTGCTCTTCGAACAGTAGTCGTGAGTCCAGGAGGACCCCCAGATTACGCACCGGGTCTGTTTGGGGCAAAGCTGCCCCATCCAGAACCAAAGCTGGTAACTCCCGTGATAACACAGGGCCCCTTACCCACAGCCACTCAGTCTTGCCGGGATTCAGCTGTAGGCCGTTTTCCCCCATCCAGACCTTAACAGCCTCCAAGCACCTGGAAAGGACTTCCACTGCACCGCTTGGGTTCCCACGGGCCGAGATGTACAATTGGGTATCATCAGCATATTGATGGTACCTTACCCCGTGGGAACGGATGATCTCACCCAGCGGCTTCATATAGATGTTAAATAGAAGAGGAGAGAGCACCGAGCCCTGAGGCACCCCATATTGCAGGGGCCTAGGACTGGACTCCTCCTTCTCCAACCACACCGACTGGGTTCTGCCCCTCAGAACTGAGGAAAACCAGGACAACACAGTGCCCTGGATCCCCAGACTAAGCGTGCCTCGCTTAGAGAGTAACTCGCTTAAAGAGAAGAATTTTCTCTGAATGGTTGCCTTGCTTAACAACTAAAACCAACCAAAAACTCACTTAACAACTAAATCAGGGTTTGCAATCCCATCCCCCACTAGAAATCACAGTTGGTCACTTACAATGGTGTTTCGCTTACAGAGCAAACTCACTTAAAGAGCAGTCCTGTGGAACTCATTGTGCTCTTTAAGCGAGGTACCACTGTATAGGGTTCGGTACTCATCTCTGTTTATAGCCAAAGAGTGTGTGTAGGTAATGTGGGAGGTATGACTAAACACCGGAGTGCATGTAATGCTGTTTTCCTTCCCACTGAAGTGGTACCTATTTATCTACTTGCAATTTCTTGCTTTCAAACTACTAGGTTGTCAGGAGCTGGGACAGAGATGGGAACTCACTCTGCCATGCAACACTAGGGTTTCAAATTGCTGACCTGCTGACCTTCCAGTTGTCAAGTTCAGCATCTTAACCACTAAGCCACCATGATTACCTGATTGCCTGATGACTAAAGCAAACCCCAAGCGAGAGCAATAGAAAAATAAAAGAAAATTGTACTTTCTCTGGCATGGTTTGAGGGAAACTGAAGGTGATACAGCAATAAGCAAGGATAGAGAGTGTCAAATGGTCTCCCCCCCCCCCCCCAAAAAAAAAGACTCACTAAAAGAGCAGCCAGTCCTTTTTGGATTATGTAAGCAAAAATAGAATAGCCTGGGATTCAGCCGCCTGGGGCTTAAGCCAAATTTGCCGCCCCCTGGGCACCCCACCTGGCCTAGGATGCTGGTGCCTGCTCCCACTAGGGCTTCTGGGAATTGTAGTCCTAGAACACCCATACACCCAAAAGTGCCACCCACGGTGGGCCACACACCCCGGGGGGGGGGCACGCTACGCTACTGGTGAGCAAGGCACAGCTATCAGGGAAACTGCCTCATCGCAGACCTAATTCCATTCCACACTAATCCATAGGTTGGTAATGCAGGAATGTTTTGAATGCAGAAGTCAAACTCCAGCAGTAAATTGCAACTCTATGGAATCAATGAAATTTACATAGGTGTTGACTCATAAATTCCCCCTGATTCAGTGGAACAAAAGTCCGCACAGTCAAAGCAATGGTATTCCCAGTAGTAACATATAGTTGTGAGAGTTCAACCATAAGGAAAGCTGAGTGCAGAAGAATAGACACCTTTGAAATGTAGTGCTGGAGGAGAATTTTGACGGTATCCTGGACAGCGAGGGGAAAAAATAGGTCGATCTTAGAAGAAATCAGCCCTGACTGCTCCTTAGAAGGTTAAATAGTAAAGATGAAGTTAAAGTACTTTACCAAATGAGAAGCAAGGACTCACTTGAGAAGGCCCAGATGCTGGGAAAGATCGAAGGCAAAATGAGAAGGGGGCAGCAGAGGATGAGATGGCTAAATGGCATTGTTGATGCAATGGGCATGGAGCTGAGTGGGCTGCGGAAGATGCCTGGTGTGCAATGGTCCATGGGGTCACAAAGGGTCGGACTCGACTGTGCAACTGAACAACAGCAACAGCAACTCTAGTTGCAACTTAGTTCTGCATTAAAGCCAGACTCATGATTTCAACACAGTTACCCCTCTTAGTCTTATTCTTCAATATCACCTAAATATGTAATAAGGCAAGTCTGCTCAGAGTTTGAGATCTTTAAGTACTGTATTGTCTTTCTCGTGATCCAATCAGAGAAACATTTGGGAGGGTGATCTGAGAAGATGCTTAAGGAGGTGGAACTTTTTCAGTGTCTGTTTCCAAACTTGGTATCTTCCTGCTAAGAAAGACTAGGCCAGTAATGGCAAACCTGTTAGAGACTGAGTGCCCATGAAGGTGGGGGAAGATGGGCGGCAGGCAGCATGTATGCCAGTGATGTCATGTGGGTGCAAGCTTCATGCCTCCCCCCCTGACAAGCAGCCCCTGGACAAGCCCCCCTCTCCAGACAAGCCCCAACCACTGCCATCCCCCCTGGATAAGCCCTATGTGGCCACTAGAAAAGCCATGTCAGCCACCAGAAAAGCCATGCCAGGCTCTAGACAAGACCTGCACGGCTGCACCAAGGCGTGCATCGCCACCCCGGACAAGGCCCCACACAGCCGCACCATATCTCAGCAAGCCTCACACCTTTGTGCCAAGCCCTGGACAAACCTTGCGGGGCAGGGGCATGCACACATACCCATTGGCACCAGAAGGGTGGGCCAGGGCTTGACGGTGTGCATGCCCATAGAGCATGCCACCTCTGCCACGCATGTGCCACCTCTGCCACGCATGCCATAGGTTCGCCACCACTAGACTAGGGTTTCATTCCTTGTAGTATCTTGACAGCAGGCAAAGGGTTGGTAGCTGCAGGAGGGACTCTTCATTGAGTTGGTTGTATGGCTGTGTTGCTATCTTAATTAATCTGTATAATAATTTAATTTGTTCTTGTATAGCTGCCTTGAGTGCCTTTTGGGGGGGGGAGGTGGAATATATTTACATCAAATGACTGGACGGATAGCAAAGGCTGTCAAAATGTGTAAATAATTTTAACTACAGAAGTTATTCTTCAGTGAAACTAAACCTTTGACCTTTAGTGCATGACTTCTCAGGACCATTTTCATGCAACAATTCTCACATTTGCCACTAGTAGAAATGTCAGACTGGCACATGAGTAAAGAAGCATTGCCTTCTTCGTAAATACAGAGTTCATTTTATTTTAGTAGTTCAGCTGTCTGATTAAAAACTATTAGTTGAATGAGGCAAATAACAGCTCAATAGTGTATGCCCCCCTTTTCTTTTTAAGAAGGAATGTAAGGAGACATTCCAATAGAGCCATTTAAAGGCGTTTGTTAACTGCATTCAAACCTCATTAGGTCAGTTTTGTCATTTGTTGATTGATACAGAAAAGAGGTAGAAGTCTAATTTGGATAATACCACATTCATCTGGCAGGAATCCCAGGTTTGCAGGTGCACAGCTTTAAGCATATTTCTTTCCTTCTTTTAAAAAATGTTTTATTTAGCTGAATATATAGCAAAGGTGCAAAACTTCAAGGCTGATTAAAATGCAGAGCTATCCATTATCAGGATTTTTAAAGTCACTGGACAAGTAATTCAAATCCATGTTAAGTATGTATGTTTAAAATGCATACATTTGATACAAGAGTAATCTTTTCTCAGTGAAATTGATTGAATACATACGTTCCCCCTCAAGTCAGTCATGCCCAAATAAAAGTTCTCAAAATAGTACCCGATTTGATCTACATCCTTTATGGACCACTGCATTGGGCTATTTCTTTTTATTTAGCGATACTCCTAATATCTTATGTCCATGTCTATGCTGGTGGATCTGCAGTGGCTTAGTGGTTAAGATGCTGAACTTGAGGACTTGAAAGTTGGCAGGTCAGCAGTTCGAGACCTGAGTGCTCCACGATGGAGTGAGGTCCTGTCTTTGTCCCAACTCCTGCCAACCTAGCAGGTCAAAAGCAAGAAATTGCAAGTAGATAAATAGGTACCACTTTGGTGGGGAAGGTAATAGCATTCCATGTGCATCTAGTCATGCATGCCACATGACCACGGGAACAGCTGCAAATGCAGACAGCGCTGGCTCTTTGGGTGTAAAAGATGAGCACCACACCCTAGAGTTGGATATGACTGGCTTTTGAACAAGGATGACTTTACCTTTACCTATGCTGGTATTTATGTGTTCCTGAATGAAGGGAGTTCTGCAAATGAGGAAATGTAAATGGTTATATAACTTGTTGGGGAATTGTCTCCCCTGGAATGATTTCTCACAGAATGATTTGCCCACCTGCAACCCAGAGCACACAAGAAAAAAAAGGAACAGAAGAAAACTTTTATGGACATTGGCTGTGACACCACCAAATAAACAGAAAATCCAAAGGTAGTGAGCAATCACTAAACACTCAATACCCATACAAAGATATAGATACAGTCAAACCTCGCATAAAGAGCGCCTCGCTTAAAGAGCAGAATTTTCTCTGAATGTTTGCTTTACTTAACAAATAAAACCACCCAAAAACTCACGTAACAAATAAATTGGGGTTTGCAATCCCACCGCCAGAAGTCACAATGGGTCACTTACAATGGTGTTTCACTTAAAGAGCAAGCTCGCTTAAAGAGCAATCCTGTGGAACACGTTATGCTCTTTAAGCGAGGGATTGCAAACCCCAATTTATTTGTTAAGCGAGTTTTTGGTTGGTTTTATTTGCTAAGCGAAGTGAATATTCAGGGAAATTCTACTCTTTAAGCGAGTTACTCTTTAAGCGAAACGCTCTTTATGTGAGGTTTGACTGTACTTACCTAAACACAGAGTGTGAGAGAGAGACTTAGGCCAACATAATATAGCCATGCATGACCCACAATTTGCATTATGGTTAAGCTAAAAGTCCCCAAGCGCAGTTGGAAGGGGATATATACTACTCTGGTATCTCACAAGTGCCTCAGTGGTTGGACTGTGTTCAAGGGATCCTTGAACTGAAATGTGATGTCCTTTGTGCCTACTATACTCTTTTTTCTGCCCATTGTCACATGCACACAAATCCACAGAAGTCCAATCCAGTTAATGTTTCAGCATTCAGGCAATGTGGTGCCCAGCCCCACTGTCCATACCACTCCAACAAGACTTCAGGAACATCTAGCAAAATGTGTAACTTTATCTTAAAGATCAAATGGTGTACGGAAAAACAAATAATAAAAAAAATAGCTCTTATACACTGGAATATGATAGAACATTTTTGTTCCACAAATCACATTTTATTGTAGATTTCACACTGAACTTTTTAATGGGCCTGACAGTGAGGTGAAGAACTATAAACAATATCCCCAAATCCTGGCTGCTTGTCAAGTAACAGATTTTTTTCCCTGCCGTCAACTGGTTGACTGTATTAGAGAAAGGAGTGGGACATTGCAATTCTCAGGAGAGTCACGAAATAAGAGATATGAACATGAAACACACCCATACATGCTTGCCCGGCTCCTCACTCCCAATACACTGGGATTCCAGATGGTTTCTGAAAATACACACACACACTCTAGTGTCTTCAATACATTTTAATACATTTTAAGCAGTGGTGGACATCAGCAGGTTCGCACCAGTTCACCAGAACCGGTAGCAGAAAATCTGGCTGGCCCTGCCGATCCAAGTTTTGAAATAAAGTACTGTAGTCCAAATTCAGGTGAAACGCAGGGCTTTCCCCTGGCCATGCCCGCTATACCACGCCCACAGTGTGGTAGTAAATTTTTTTGGCGCCTACCACTGATTTTAAGGATAAAATGATGAAATGGCATCCAATATAAAAATAGCAAACCCTCCCCCCCAACTAGCATGCTTCAATAGCCACCTGAAACACATTATGAAATTTGTCTCCTATTATTATTATTATTATTTATTAAATTTAATACCCCGCCCCAATCGGGAGGACCCGACTCTGGGCGGCCCACAATCAGAATAAAAAGAATAAAACAAGAATAAAACTATCACTAAAACTTCAAAGTTAAAACAATCGAAAGATTAAAAACAACACAGGGATAGATAACAGTAAATCCCATGATCCAACCCAGGGGAGCAGTCCTTAAATGAGCCACTTGGTATGGGAGCCCATGGTCCCGGGTCCCCAAATCTGTCCCGCCAGCCAGGTTTTCAAGCCCTTTCGGAAGGGGAGGAGCTCCGTTTGAAGGCGCAATTCGGTGGGCAGGAGGTTCCAGAGGGTCGGGGCGAACACGGAGAAGGCTCTCCTCCTAGTACAGGCGAGGTGCGCCTTCCTCGCCGAGGGAATAACAAGGGAGCCTCTCCGATCCGCCCTGGTGGGCCGGGCAGATGATCTTGGGGTGACGCGGTCTCTTAGGTATCCTGGCCCACTACCATATAGGGCTTTAAAGGTAATAACCAGCACCTTGAATTGCACCCGGAGACATACTGGCAGCCAATGCAGCTCCCGGAGCAGCGGCGAGGCATGAGCATAGCGCCCACACCCCACCACTACCCGGGCCGCCGCATTCTGGACCAGCTGGAGTCTCCGGATGGTCATCAGGGGCAGCCCCATGTAGAGCGCGTTACAATAATCAAGTCTGGAGGTGACCAACGCATGTGTGACCATGAGCAGGGCATCCCGGTCTAGGAGGGGGCGTAACTGGCGAATTACACGAAGTTGTGCAAAAGCCCTCCTGGCCACGGCTGCCACCTGCTCTTCGAA
Organism: Furcifer pardalis; assembly: GCA_030440675.1. Taxonomy (NCBI): domain Eukaryota; kingdom Metazoa; phylum Chordata; class Lepidosauria; order Squamata; family Chamaeleonidae; genus Furcifer; species Furcifer pardalis. The sequence goes on along the minus strand of CP126890.1, from coordinate 38,587,007 downwards.
CAGTAGCCGTGAGTCCAGGAGGACCCCCAGATTACGCACCGGGTCTGTTTGGGGCAAGACTGCCCCATCCAGAACCAAAGGTGGAAGCTCCTTTGATAAGGAACAACAAGGAGGGATAAGGAACAACCTCCTAAGGAACAACAAGGAGGATATTCAAATAAAAGGTGCTGGGATGAAAAAAAAAGCTCCCTTCTGGGTCATTGCCAGACACAGTCAACTGAAGCAAGGTCTTTCCCAGTGATCTTATTGACCCTGCTGGTCCTTAAAGGGGGGGGGGATGGTCTTTCAGATAGTCAGGCTGCGTAACTTTTACAAGTTCAGCATCTGTCAGCAAAGAAGAATGTTGGACAAAGACTTGAACAGTTCAGTATTGTATAAGAATGGAAAAACCTGAAAAGTTTGTCTAATTTATTTATTTATTCATTCATATTTATCCACCACCCTCCTCACCGAGGTGACTCATGGTGGTTTACAAGTCATAAGAAACACCACAATAAAGACATTAAAAACATTTCCTAAAAACCTCAAATTTAAAACTATTAAAGATTAAAAATGTTGAATCTTTAAACATTTAAAGATCGCCAAGTTGCTACATCTTACTGATTAAGAAGTTGAGGGAGAGATATACACCTTAAAGCAGGGGTTTATTTATTTGTATTTATATCCTGCCCTCCTCACTGGGGCGACTCAAGGCAGTTCCCAACCTTTTCAAGGCGGAGGCCAGGTCATGCTCTTTCAGTCAGCTTTGAGGGCCAGATGGCCATTTTGCCCTGCCTGCATGATGAGGGTCGCCATTTTGTCCCAACAGCTTCATTTTGTTTCTCAAAATGGAGAGGAGTGGCGGGCCACATGAAATGGTGCCACAGTCCAGATCTGGCTCATGGGTGTTAGGTTGGGAACCTCTGCCTTAAAGTATTTCTCTTGCTGCTGGGTCTCCAATAAGGAATATGCCCAGTTGCTCAGTCCTTCCCTCCCTTCCAATAGAACTTAACACAAGCTTATCAATGCAACTTATGGGGAAAGAGACCCTTAGCAGGGTAGAAGATGAGGACAACCTGTCCTTGTAGAAAATCCACTTAGTGGCTTTTATACAGTGATGGGATGATAAAAAATCTTATACCACTCCCTGACGTCACAGACGTTGTGGGTGTGGCCAACGTCATGACATCATGGGCGGAGACACCGTCATGACGTCATGACGTTGTGGGCGGAGCCTAAAAATAAAAAATTAATTTAAAAAATTAAAATAAAACACACACGTACACACGCACACACCCATCCACCCACCACAACACAAAACCATAAATAAATAAAAGAAAGATATAAAATAAAAATTAAATAAAAATACACCCACCCACCCAAACACCCACCAACCCACCCCAAACACAAACCCCTCACTTAAAAGTAAAACAATACAAAACAGTACTTACTTACCCTTGGAAGCGACCGAGCTCCTGCAGGAGGAGGCGGCGCAGCTAGCCGGGCAGCCCAGGGCCTTCCGGCTGGAACCCTTGGCGGGCGGGCCCGGCTCCCGGCGGTGGCCGCAGGAGGAGGCGGCGCAGCTAGCCGGGCAGCCCAGGGCCTTCCGGCTGGAACCCTTGGCGGGCGGGCCCGGCTCCCGGCGGTGGCTGCAGGAGGAGGCGGCGCAGCTAGCCGGGCAGCCCAGGGTCTTCCGGCTGGAACCCTTGGCGGGCGGGCCCGGCTCCCGGCGGTGGCCGCAGGAGGAGGCGGCGCAGCTAGCCGGGCAGCCCAGGGCCTTCCGGCTGGAACCCTTGGCGGGCGGGCCCGGCTCCCGGCGGTGGCCGCAGGAGGAGGAGGTGCAGCTAGCCGGGCAGCCCAGGGCCTTCCGGCTGGAACCCTTGGCGGGCGGGCCCGGCTCCCGGCGGTGGCCGCAGGAGGAGGCGGCGCAGCTAGCCGGGCAGCCCAGGGCCTTCCGGCTGGAACCCTTGGCGGGCGGGCCCGGCTCCCGGCGGTGGCCGCAGGAGGAGGAGGTGCAGCTAGCCGGGCTGCCGAGGGCCTTCCGGCCGGAACCCTCAGCGGGCGGCCCTGGGCCTCGGCGCTCGGCAACGGCCACAGGAAGAGGAGGCATGCCTAGCCGGACAGCCAGGAGGCCCTGGGCTGCCCGGCTAGCCACAACTCCTCCTCCTGCGGCTGCTGCTGGGCGCCAAGGCAAAGGGGTGCTCGCTGAGGGTTCCGGCCGGAAGGCCCTGGGCAGCCCGGCTAGCCACAACTCCTCCTCCTCCGGCTGCTGCCGGGCGCCGAGGCCGCCCACCGAGGGTTGCGGCCGGGATGGCCTGGGCTGCCTGCTTAGCCACACCTCCTCCTCCTCCTGCAGCCGTCGCCCCAGGCCAGCAGAGCGCGCCTCCTCCTCCTCCTCCGGTTCCAGCAGCGATGGCAGCAGCGGCGACTGGTGGCGGTGGCGACGGCAGCAGCAAGCGGCGGCAAGTGGCTCCAGAGGAGGCTGCAGTCAGGGGCGGCCGGGTCCAATTTTTTTAAAATTGAAGCAGAAATGGCTCCAATTTAGTGCGCATGCGTCAGATTGAGTTTCTGCGCATGCGCACTAAATTGGAGCCATTTTTGCTTCAATTTTTTTTTTAATTTTCCTGCCGGTGAGGCGTCCGATCCGGACGCCTCAAAAACGGTTAAACCCCCACGGAGAGCCCTCTGGAAATCCTTAAAACGGTTCTGTGGATCCGGTCAGAACCGGTGTCATCCCATCACTGCTTTTATATGACTGAGAGAGCTTCCATATTTGAGGAATTCCATATATAACAAAAGTGGTGGTAGAATTAATGATTCAGTTTTTTATAAAATGCCACATATAGACCTATGACATTTCTTCCCATTTTAAGATCTCAAATGCAGAGGCATTTTTAACTATTTGGCATAGATACAGCAATAAACCAGATGTCACTAAATGCAAAAACAAACATTGTAACTACAGCAATTCACTTATTGCTACCTTACTTTAGAAAACTTAATCATTAAAGGATAATTAATGTGTTTTACTTTGTTTTGAAAATCACATGACAGAAGATCTGTCATTACCGTTCGAATTGCAACATGCTACTAGACATGATTAGGCATATTCTCAGTGACAATGATTTCTATTAATACAGAGAGCATCTGCCAGGATCTCCAGCAGCTGCTCTAGTGCTTGCAGGACTGAGCCCTCAGCCTGGAAACAGCTGCTCTAGTGTTTGCAGGATTAGACCTTCACACTGCTGCAACTGATGGGCTCCACCTGGAGGTTCTGAAAGGCTGAGTTATACAGTAAAGAACTCTTCCTACCAGACGTTGCCTCAGCAATGAAGGTCAATAGACTTGCTGTTTTTTTGATCATTGTGCTTTCTTCCTGCACTTGAAGATTTCCCCAAAAACTGTTGTTCTGCCTCACCTGGATCTGCACTTCTTGAGGCATAGCAATATCTGGGTCTATGAACACAATGATGAAAACCATGAGGATGAAATAAATGGCCAGAATCCCATTCAGTGTGCCATGTAGAACACCCCAAACTACTCAGTTCATTTAATAGTGGCAGGTGGCCAAGAGGCTACAATTCAAATTCTGTTGCTGAGCCTATAGTTCAGGGGTTCACAACCTTTTCACGCCATGGGCCAGACCCATTCCCAAAACAAAGCTCTGCAGTCCAGAGGTGTGGTTCCTCCTGATGCTTCCAGTGCTTCTGGTTTCCACAGCCACAGCAGGTGCAATTGCAGCATTTTTTGGCTGCTTTTCGGAAGCCAGAAACTAGAAGTGCCAAACCAGAAGTGCGAAAACATGGTGAAAAAATCCAAAAAAGTGGTGAAAATGTTCCCCTCTCCCCGCCCACCATGGAAAGTGGCAGAGGGTGCAAAAGCAGCTGAAAAAATGCCACAATTTGCAGCGAAAACACAGTGTTTTTGGCACTTCTGGTGGTGGTGGGGAGCTTCCAGTGGTGCCTAGATACTCACTGTGGGGTGGATTAATTGGTGCCATGGACTTGATTAGGCTTATGGGCTGTAGGTTCTGAATGCCTGCTATAGTTCAATAGTAAGTATAGGTGTAAATGTAAAGGTTTCCCTTCCTTGAAAGCCAGTCGTATCTGACTCAACCAAAGATCTACGGTCAATTTGTAACTTCAATTTTGGAATGTTTTCTTGCTTCCATACCAAGAGAGTGCTGGACTAAATATATCCCAGATCTCACTCCAGAAACATACACCCAATATTTAGATTACTTTTCACACTTTGAAGAAAATCTTTTTAGTGAACATACCAGAAAAAGTGGGAGATTTGATCTTGACTTTTGGGGAAACAAAAATAGTCACTGAACATACTTAGATGTGGCAAGAAGCAGCTAGAAAGCTTGGAGACTACTGAAAAGACTGAACAGCAATTCAAACAAAAGGACACCATATGCAAATATAACCCAAATAAAATATCAAATCAACTGCTCCTGGCAGGGAAAACCAGCCAATACATAATAAAAATAAAACCTCAAAGGGATATTCCGGGCCAATCCAATCAACTTCCTACTGTCTTCCTACTGCTGGAACTAGAGAAAGCCATAAGAAGATGTAGAAATGCCAAAGTGGCAAGATTCAACGATATCTGGATCGAGCAAATTAAACACAAAGGAAGGGTTCCTTCAACTCTTTAATAATTGCTGGACAAGCAAACAAATCCCAAAAATACAGGAGATGACAAAAGTAATCTCTATACTGAAACCAGGCAAAAAATCATCAGATCCCTAAAGCTACAGGCCAATCTCTCTACTATACCACTTGTACAAAGTGTTTGAATGAAAATCAAATCATCTACTTCCAAAACTGAACTTCCCTTAATTCCAGAGCAACTAGGCTTTAGACCAGGCAAGAGATATATGGCTCAAATCATAACTCTAATTAGCCAGTAGAAGATGGGTTTAAAACACTTAAGATAGGGGTTCCCAACCTTTTTGTATTGTGGGCCAGAACATGCCCCCCAGACACCTCAGTGGGCTGGTCATGTGATTCCTCCTGCCATAAATGCAGCTGTAAAATTGATCCTTGGCTGTCATAAATGAGTTAATGACAGCCATAGTTGCATTTACAGCAGCGTTTATGGCTTAATACTTCAAAGCAAAGTAGAAAGTTCTAAAAATAATCAAGTAAAATGGGCCAGCTTAGATACAGGACACATTTTCTGTGAATGTGGAGAAATCCAATCAATGCACCATTTATGAACATTCAGTCAGTTCCCCAGGATATATAGAAAGAGCATCATCAAAGATTGTGGTATTTTTGAACCATAATTGGGCATACCCTGGTACAGCAACCTTGTGTTTCTGGTTAACCTTTCTCACACTAGGTCAGGCAAAAGGAACTGCAGAATGAATTCACCAAAAGATGGTTTCATTTTGGCAGTCTCACATCTGACCTAGGCATGGAAGAAGAAATCAGTGCCCCACCACATGTACAAAATAAGGTCTTGTAAATGGGGGAGATTATATTACTGAAGAAGTTCAATTCTGGTTAAAAATAGTCTAATAATTTTAACATTTTAATCTGTTTGAATTTTATCTATATTTCATATATGTCCATGATTTTAAATTGTTCTAATGTTTGATAATGAATAAAGAAAGAAAGGTATATTATCTGATGTTCATAGTTGGGCTAAATGTTACACTTTACTTTGTATGTTGCCCAGAATCTACCTGTCTACTGAAAACTCTCAGACAAAAAGCCTGGACAAGGATCACAGACACACAGGGAAGAAAAGGAGGAACAGCCCACTAACTCTTTCTGTGTCGTTTTATCTCTTCTGATCTTTTGTCTCCTTGCTTTTCCATTTCTCCATCTGTTAGGGGAAACTTGCTGGTAAAAAAGAAGAGATAATTGCAGAAGAGAAAATTAGTGTCTCACCCCCCTCTTACCTTTTCTTGCAAGTTGGCAGACGTTCTCCATAGCTGTTCTTAAGATAATTGCCAGATGGATTCCAAAGGCTAAGATTATCAGCACAACAATTCCATACTGATGTGTCATCCATGACATGTTGTTAAATTCCACAATTCATAAGATGTCCCTATTGTTAGACCATGATTCCTTGATCTGACAGTTTCTCCCCTTCCATTTAGCCCTCCAGATGTTCTGAATTATGACTTCCACTTCATTGATTGTGATGGGTAGAGGTTACAGAAATCAAAGGCCAAAACTTCCAGGGATGGGTCACGTAATGTAAATATAAGTGACTAAACAGGTACCTGCAAAAGGAGACACATTACTGCCAGAAAAAGGCTCAGCAGTTAAGAAGCTCACCTTGTTTTCTGGAAGGATGGCAAGTCAGCAGTTGGAGACCCAGGTACTGCATGACGACTTGAGCACCTGTCTCTGCCCCAGTTCCTGCCAAACTAGCAGTTTGAAAGCAAGAAATTGCAAATAGATAAACAGGGATCACTTCGGTGAGAAAATATCTTGGGGACATGAAAGGAGCCTCATTCAGGCATCCCCTGAGTGGAGTTTCTCCAGCAAAAAACCTTTCAACCCAGAATAATTTCTGCCACAAAATTATATTATAGTACTGCCAGACCAGATTCAGTTGTCTATTTTACTCAGCACTAAAGATCATTTCTGTTACTAGCTATTGCCACTAGGGACAACACTATGAGTGTGACAAGGAAGGGCAAATGTTCTTTTGTACTACCCAACTTGGACATCTAGGTGCAGTGTTGATCATCTGTAGCCTGGAAATCCATTATGGAATACCATTACTCAGCATAGTGAAAAGAATGGCAATTACCAATTGAAGTCCTCATAGGAGTACTTTTAAAGCTCTGTACATTCAAAGTCCTGTGCCTAAAACAAGGGGTGGTAAAGAGATGGAAGCATCTAGTCTAGGAGTTCTCAACCTTTTAAAACTGGGGGCCAGGTCACACTCCCTCAGACAGTTTCGGGGGCCAAATGGCCATTTTGCCCTTCCTCCACCACATGGCACTTTCTGGAGTGGTTGAGGCATTGGGGGGAGGGGCAAATGAAATTGTGCTGAGGGCCACAGGTTGAGAATCCCTGATGTAGTCCCTGTGGGCCTTCCCATCTATTTTGTGGGTGGCATTACAAAGTCCACTACTTTCTGAGGCTTCAGATATCTGTGGAAGATCTTAAAATGTATCCATCACAGATATGGGTGGTAGGGGCCTCTATTTCTTTTGATATTGGTGTATTATTAATCTGACTAGTGTCCATTGATGGCACAATAACTATTAAGTTATTCAATCTTAAAAGCTGTCAAAGTTGACAGGGAGCATCACATTTTGTGGCAGTGAATATGCACTACACAGCAGTGCTTCCTTCTACACCATAATATAAAAGACTGATAATCCAAGATGTGTTTTGAACATATCATACTGCCCTATCTTTACTCCTTATTAATGTGCTGATTACTACCTCCAGCTTTCACAAGTCACAAAATCTATTGTCTACTCTATACCCAAGCTCTCTGACAGTCACATCTGCTCACATACACAAACCATAGACTCAAAATACATGGACTTGCATCAGGCATCTCTTAAACTACCACACCTTCTCAACTGCTGCACCACAGCTTCATCCTTACTTGTGGTTGAAACGCAAAATAATTATCTGAGCATATCTCTTCCTTTGTGAAAGAATAATACTCATACTTCAGTCTTAGAAAATAAGGAAGCTTATATTTATTAGATCTGCATACACAGTTATGGTAGGGAAGGTGATCCAAGTCCTAGTGCAAACCTCCTAATCTGCAAACATCAGGAGTCATGACTGCTCTTTTCATGGCTGGGGAACAAAGATGAGATGACAAGAAAGAAGGGTGAGAAGGAAGGAATGACATTAGCAACCCTAAAAATAGAAAGCAATCCAAGGTGGGGAACAGGTCTGCACAGGTCACAGCAATTACATACAGTCTAGGAAATCTACTCAAGTGGTTAAGATGCTGACTGGAAGGTGACAGATCAGCAGTTTGATACCCGAGTTCTGCATGATGGAACGAGCTCCTGTTTCCCAACTCATGCCAACCTAGCAGTTTGAAAGCAAGAAATGGCAAGCAGATAAATAGGGACCACTTTGGTGGGAAGGTAAACAGTGTTCCATGCACTTCAGTGTCTAGGCATGCCTGCCACATGTCCATGGAAATGTCTGCAGACACAAACAATGCTGGCTCTTCAGCTATAAACAGAGATGAGCACTGAACCTTAGAGTTGGACACAACTGGCTTTCGAGCAAGGGTGACCTTTACCTTTACTTGGAAACCTGAAGAGGTCTTCTCTCTACTCTTCCCCATGCAAAGACATGTATCTTCTTAAGTGCAAGTTGAGTTGTACCCAATCACTTCCAACAGTAATGAGGTGAAAGAAATAAACTGATGAGGCAACTACAGTGAAAGATAGACCTCAAAGACAAAAGGACAGAATGCATGTGGTTGTCACCAACTGAAACCATGTGAACATATTACCAACAAGCTTAGTCCATTCTGGGCAGTAACATTACCTTTCCCATGTTTTGGGCTGGTGGCAGACTTATGCTCATTTTCACACATTCTTTCAACTTTATACAGCTACTGAAACTCAACAGATAACATGAATAAAGAGACATGAACAAGCTTCTGTTGCCAGCTGAGTCAGATGCCCATTGTATTCCCATATATACCCTGTTTCCCCAAAAATAGGATCTGCTCCTATAGTAAGGCACCCCCCCCCATTTTTCCCCACCTCAGAAATATAAGGGCCCCCCCAAAAAATAAGGCACACACCTAAATTTTGCCTTGGCAATCCGCTGTATCAGCAATAAATGTGTACTGTATTCTTAGTCATGGAAAAATAAGACATCCCCTGAAAATAAGACCTCGTGCATGTTTTGGAGTTTTTAAAAATATAAGACAGTGTCTTATTTTTGGGGAAACACAGTAGCTACCTGCACCATTACAAGCCTCAACACTATCAACCAAAAAACAAAAATAATTTGCTTCTAAACTCCAAAGACAACAGACTAACACTTATTAGCATAACAAACATGCCACTAGATAATAAACATACTGAATGTTCATCAACTTAGTTAATAATGTCATTGTTACCCTGAGTATTCAATTCCAGTGGTAATAATGCTACAGTTGTACCTCTCTTACAGAGCATAATGTGTTCCACAGGATTGCTCTTTAAGTGAAACACCATTGCAACTGACCAATTGTGACTTTGGGTCAAGGGGAGGGGGGGACTGCGAACCCAGATTTTTTTTTGTTAAGCAAGTTTTGGTTGGTTTTAGTTGTTAAGTGAGGTGAACATTCAGAAAAAAATCCTGCTCTTTAAGCGAGTTACTCTCTAAGCGAGGCACTCTTTACGTGATGTTTTACTGTATTGACTTCCTCTGTTTCCCATGTACACCTGAGACCTTAATATTGTGCTCCATGTGCCTGAGCAAATGGTCTGTGATCCATGAACGCCTGCACTGAAATAAAGCTGTTAGTCTTAAAGGCACTGCAATATTTCCCCCCTACTTTTGTTCTTGTTTTTGTTCCTGTGGTTTCTAAAACAGACTAACATAAATTTACCTTTTGGGGAAATGCCATAAATTTGTGGCTAAAAATTGCTGAGCTAGTGTATGCTTTGCGTATTTAAAAAACAAACACTACATAAAAGATAGGTAATTCCAATATGATGAACTCAGTAGCTTCGAGTTCAAACCCCCGCTCAGCCATAGAAACTCATAGGGGGAGGGGTTAGAATAGGTAAAACCACACCTCAAACATTTCAGTTACCTTGAAATCCCTCTTACGGTCAGTATATGTTGATTCCAACTTGATGGCACATAACATAACAAACATAGAAGATAGTGCTGATGATTATGACATCAGAGATTAATCTGATGATAGGTGATCTTTCCATTTTCATTGTTTATGAGATTGTCAATCTCATGTATTTCCAAAGGAAAAAACCACTCAATTATTTTGGTAAAAGGTTAGGAGTTTGATCGCGTCCACTCTGACTTACCCACACATGAAAACCTTGCACATCTCAAAATTAGAAAGGGAGAAAGCTCAAAAAAGCTACATCTTCCCTATGAGTCTGGGATGTTTCCGGGTGGAAGTAGTCAAATGACAACCAGAGTCACCATCCATCCATATTTGGAGAAGTACTATAGTCAAAGAAGGCTAGATAGTTCAGTGAGTTGAGTACTTGGCTTTGGAGCCAGAGGTTGGATGCCTGATTCCTCTCTGTGTCTCTGGGGAGAACAGCCAGACTCTGTGGCTTAGGGTAAACCACATGCTCCCTGAGTACCAACAGAAGAAGGGCATAGAAAATCACGTCTGATCACTTTATACTTAGAAAACTCAGTAAAATATGTAATTAATAATCATAGTCTAGGAAAAGGCGTACTACTTGATTCTGTCACATCCTTAAACTGATCTCCTCGCACATTCCACTGTCAAGGACAATATTCAATTTTCGTATCTTTGTCCTCCTTTGCACTGCTGGATTTATAAACGTCACCTCGATGCAGCAATCTGTGAATTAATGGAGAGCATATAACTAAGTAAACAGGCACTACATAACAACGATGCAGAGATGATGATGACATTAAGGCCTCCCTCCTCTCTTTCTCCACCTTGTTTTACATGGCAAATAATGTGTATTCATGCAAGCTTAGCTGCCATAAAGCAAGACCAATGTCAATGTTTCTTAGGTTGCCAGCATACAATTAAAAAGTCAGCCAGTTGATGCCACAGAAGCAACAAGGGCTGCTGCTGTTTTCCCCCAGCGATGGTGAAAGTGATGTTTAAGACAACCCCGTACAGAGAAAACGTTCCCTCTGCTACCTGATCTGCAGCATAGCCTGCAGATTAGTTTTTATGACAACCTGCCTAAGCAGGGAGCCAGCGGCAGGCAGATGGACAGAAAACGAAATGCTCGCTTGGCTGCCTGCCATTTTTTATGGGGTTGCCTGATAGTGCTTAATCAAATTCCGATGTGGGGTCTTTATCTTGCGCCGATATATTCATGTAGCTTGTTGCTTGTTATTTGGATCACGTCTCCTCAGGCCTAAGAACCATTTGAAAGCGATAACATTCATAGCTATTTTTATTTCGCTTCCTCTCTGAAAGGCAGGATTTGTATTGTCCCACCCCCAACAACCTCCATCCCTGGAAAACATATATATTGGATTATTGGCCTTCAGTTGAACTCTCATGCTGAACAAGCCCTAGTCTTTTTTTCCCCCTTTCTCCCCCTTTTCTCTGCAAGATTCATGTTTGGGGTGGGGGCAGGGGAATTTCCTGTTTATGAAAACTGAATTCACACATATATACAGCTGAACTGCATAAGAGACTGCATGACTTAAAGCAGAAATGTATTTATATAGGGCTACCATTAGCCAATCTCTTCTTGTCCTTACCAAAAAAATAAATGTATAAAGAGGCAGGTAGCTTAATCTCTTTGGCATTAGAGAAAGGCCAGAGGTTTCCATTTTCTAGGAACACATTTTCTTTTATTTTTGTTGTAGCGTCACTTCAGCCTTAATAGTATTAACATGATGTCTACTCTAGAACACATTCTTCTCCTTCAGTAACTGCCAATTTACTTCATTTTACAAGGATATTATTCAGATCGCTGTCTGTCACAGCATTTGAGCCTCAAGCAACATCACCCATAATATGGGGTTGTCATGCAAACATACTTATTTTAAAAAGAAAGAAAAAAGAAAGAAAACTTTATTGCTTATCCTATCCTCTGACCTTGGTTCTGATGGCAAAGGTTCCATCTCAGGGTCAGCAAGCACTATTCACAATTACTTGTATGCCAAGAAGACAGTGGTCCCATACAGAAGAGTAGCGTGCCTTGGCGGGGCTCCGTATAAAAATTTGTTTGGGGGCCCTTAGGAAGGGTAAATATTTGTTTTGCTTACGCACGTTGGGGGGCCCCGTGGCCCGGGGGCCCCGTATAATTGATACGGCAGATACGGCGGTAGCTACGCCTCTGGTCCCATATGAGTAATATTCCTGGAGAGAACATAACCATGCACTGGGACAAACTCCAGCCATGGAGATTCATATGCATGTGCCGAACAATTGTTCTGGCTAAATCATGTAGTAAAGGTCACCTTTGGAATGATATTGCAGTAACTGTCTGCTTCCTTCACCAAGTTCACTGCAGTTTGCCATGCTGTTGACTTGTCTTTGCAGGTTGCTTACTACCACTTACTAAGGCTTAGAAATCTAGAAAACCATTGTCCTTTGAATACTTTGAGGGCAGTATCGCAACAGCTGAAAATCAATCAGGAGAACAACAAGTCAGATGACCAGAACCCAAGTACAGTCAAACCTTGCATAAAGAGCGACTCACTTAAAGAGTAACTTCCTTAAAGAGCAGAATTTTGACTGAATGTTCATTTTGCTTAACAAATAAAACCAACCAAAAACTCGCTTAACAAATAAATCAGGTTTCGCAATCCCCCCCCCCCCCGGTCATTTACAATGGTGTTTCACTTAAAGAGCAAACTCGCTTAAAGAGCAATCCTATGGAACGCATTATGCTCTTTAAGCGAGGTACAACTGTACAGCAAAATGGATCCACAGCAGTCTAAATGTTTAGGATCTGTAGGAGTGTCCCTCCCAGAAAACAACTGCTTGTTTCACAAGTTTCTCCAAAAAGACATTGTTGAGGATGGCCAGACTCAGGAAGGCCAGAAAGATGACAACAAGAAATTGGGCCATCTTGGTGGCAGCCTTTACTCTGCAGAATAAACTTCCATCCGATGTATGCTGGGCTCCATCTCTCTTGATTTTTAGGAAATTGTTAAAGACCAAACTCTATAAAGTGGCCTTTAAGAACATATTTCTGCTGTTGTGAACTTTTAATTTCTTTAAATTTTATGTGACTTTATTTTATGTGAGTTGATCTCTGTATGTGGGTGTTGTGGGAGAGGTGGGGTTCATTGGTCTATCCAGTGATGACCAACCTTGACACTCTAGGTGTTCTTGGACTTCAATTCCCAGAAGCCGAAGTCAGCATTCCTACTGTTCAGGGCTTCTGGGACTTGAAATCCAAGAACATCTGGAGTGCCAAGGTTGGCCATCACTGGTTCTGTTCTGTAAACTGCCTAGAGTAGTGACTGTCACTGAGGGGTGGGGGAAGAGATAAAGCTAAACAAACAAATTGTAGCAACACAGATGCTCTTACTAATTAAGGCAAGGTTACACAAGAAACACTGAAATTTGTCCACTCTATCTGCTTTCAGGATACAAGAGGATCCTTTATGATGGATCCACTGATGGAACACATTTTGGTTGCAGAACTAGATGGAGGGAAATCATCTTTCTCCCTGCTTTCTCTCTCCCCCCCCCCCTTGCTACCCCTGAAACATTTATCCTAAACTGGGAAACCATCCAAAGGTATGTTTTATGTGCTGTGAATGGCTACTGGAACTCTAAATCCTTGCTAGTCTTATCATAGCATGGCAAGGATAAGGGATCTTAATTATTCTTCTCACTTTGCAAGAGGGTTAGGGGGTTATCTTTTCTATCAAAGAAGAAAAAAGGAAAATAATGATTTGTGCAAAGTAAGCAAATTAAGGGAAATAGCCCAAACTGACAAGAACAAAGGATTTAATAATATTCTGTACATTCATCAGGACTAAGGGAGAGGGAGGTAGATATAGAACTGGAGAAAAGTTTGGCTATTCTTCTTAGTTAGCAGATTATGAGGTTGAAAAAAAGCAGTTCTGATATTTTTCTCTTAGTTAGCAGAGTATGAGGTAGAAAAAAGAACAACACAGAAAGATTAGCCCAGTCTCATCACTGCCCCCTTTCCTTGTTTTCCACAGACACACAATTGTTCTTTGTGTGATAAAATCACTCTAGGTAAAGGTTGCCCTTGCTTGAAAGTCAGTCATGTCCAACTCTACAGCCAAGGTCAACTTACAGCCAAAGAGCTGGCACTGTCTGCATCTGTAGATCTTTCCATGGTCATGTGGCAGGCATGACTAGATGCCAGAGCATACAGAACACTGTTACTTTCCCTCTGAAGTGGTACCTATTTATCTACTTGCAATTTCTTGCTTTCAGATTGCTAGGTTGGTAGGAGCTGGGACAGAGATGAGAACTCACTCCGTTGTGCAGCACTCAGGTCTTGAACTGCTCACCAACTGACCTTCTAGTCACTAAGTTCAGTATCTTAAACATTAAGCCACTGCAATAACTCTAGAAGCAACTAAATTAGGGGAAATATATCTTTACTTCCAGTTATCATATATAGTTACATTCGCAAGTGGGGGAGGAAAACGGGGATAGTGAGAGAATCTCTATGCTTGTTGTGTGGTCAGAAGTCACAGAAAATGGAGAGCAATGAGGGGGCAAGGGCTTGCCTCAAATGCCAGAGGCAGAAAAAGAACTTTACCAATCAAGTTGATGGTGAAGGACGATCACATTCTGCTGTAAAGTCTCCTCCCACTGATACCCAGCATTACTGCATGCAAGATTGATGTTATCCCAGAATAGTGTAGGCGAACATAATTTGCATTAAGTAGTTCTCAAGAAGCTCCTGCTTAGGTTGAAAGAAAAGAGTTCAAAAGCTGGCTTGAGACTCAACATCAAGAAAAACCAAAATAATGGGAACAGGTCCTATCAGTCCCTGGAAAATAGATGAGGAAGAAGTAGAAGCAGTGACAGATTTTACTTTCTTAGGATTCAAGATCACTGCAGATGGAGATTGCAGCCATGAAATAAAAAAGCGACTGATTCTTGGGAGACAAGCGATGAGAAACCTGGGAAACTTAAGCAGAGACATCACCTTGCAAACAAAAATACGTATAGTCAAAGCAATGGTATTCCTGGTGGCAATGTATGGTTGTGAGAGCTGGACCATAAGAAAAGCTGAGCACAGAAGAATAGATGCCTTTGAAATGTGGTGTTGGAGGAGAGTTTTGAAAATACCCTGGACAGCGAGAACAAATAGGTCAATCCTAGAAGAAATCAACTCCTGACTGCTCCTTAGAAGGTCAAATAGTAAAGATGAAACTAAAGTACTTTGGACATCAAATGAGAAAACACTTGAGAAAGCCTTGATGCTGGGAAAGGTGGAGGGCAAAAGAAGAAGGGGGCAGCAGAGAATGAAATGGCTATTGTAGACACAATGGCAGTGGCGTCGCGCAGTGTTCAGCCACCTGGGGCGAAGAAGAAAATCGCCGCCGCCGCCGCCGCCCCCCCAGCTCCCCGTTGCCGCCGGGCCCCCTCACCCGGACCCAGGCAGAAGGCGCCCCTCTGCTCAATAGCGGCGCACGCGCGCGCCGCACACCTCCGCCCGCTCGCCCTCCAGGGGCCTCCGTCACCCACCCCCAACGAGCGCACCTCCACCTTCGGCAACTCGCTCGCCCGGCTGGCCGTCGGGGGCTCTCCTGGCGGGCGGCCCGCATGCGCGCGCACGCTACCCACCTCCTCCTGCCCAGCCAGCCGCCAGGGGCTCCCCGCCACGGTGCCACCCACCCCCGACGAGCGCCCCGTCTGACGGCAAGCTGGGTGGGTGGCTGGGCGGGCGGAGGCGAGCAGCGTGCACGGACACGTGCATGCAGGGCGCCCGCCAAGGGCGCGTGGCGCGCGGTGGAGAGCCCCTGACGGCCAGCCAGGTGGACGGAAGCGAGCAGCGCTCGCCAGCAAAACGGCCGCCCTCCGCCTGGGAAGTCCTGCTTCCTAAGCCCGGCCCCAGGCAGAGGGAGGCCAAACTGGTGGGGACATTTTGCCGCCCCCTGAAATCCGCTGCCCGGGGCATCCACCCCCCCCCCCGCCCCCCCATGCGACGCCACTGCACAATGGGTACAGAGTTGGGCAGGTTAAGGAAGATGGTGGAGGACAGAGATGCCTGGTGGGCAACGGTCCATGGGGTTGTAACTGAACAACTTTTTCCCCCACCCGAAGGCCACCCAATTTCGCCACCCGCCTGCCCAGAGGCCGCCCAATTTTTCTACAACCCCCCCCCCCTCCCAGGGTGTGTGCAAACCTGTTGCTGCCAACCACTGGCTGAAATGACTTTTAATGAAAGTGAAATAAAAAAGTGGCAAAGTAAGACTGCAGTTGAACATTAAGAAGAAAAAAATCATGAGGGTTTCCCAATTTGGGCCCCCAGATGTTTTTGGACTTCAATTCCCAGAAGCCCCAATGAAGAGGTGTGCTGACCTGGAGACCCAAGGTTGAGAAACCCTCATCTACACAATTTTAATGTTGACAATGAAGACTTTGAAATAGTGAAAGGTTTTGTATACTTTGGTCCATCATCAAGATGAATGGAAATTGCAGCCAAGAAATCAGAAGATGACTGAGTCACAGGAGGGCAGCAATGAAGGAAGTAGGAAAGATCACTGAATGTAAGGATGTTCAAGACCAACATCACTCTTGTATTTTGGATCACTTTGTAAGAGTATTAAAACTGGACAGTAAAGAAAGCTGACAGGGAAAAATTTATTTGTTTTAATTATGATGCTGGAGAAAAGCTTTGCAGATAGATACCCAGGGTTGTCATAAAGAAAACAAGTGCGTCCAAGAGCAAATCAAGCCTGAACTGGAGGCAAAAATTATTAAGCTGAGGCCGTCCTCTTTGGGAACATCATGAAAAGATAATAATTCTGGGAAAGGTTAAAGGTAGCAGAAAAAGAGGAAGACCAAATATGAGATGGATTCACTGTCCAAGGGACACCGTGGTCTTGAGTTTGCAAGAACCGAACATGTCTGTTGCATACAAGACATTATGGAGATCACTCATTCATAGGGTCAACATAGGTTGGAGAAGACTTGATGGCACATAACAACAAAAATGTTTTGTTTAAGCTACAAATACCTGTCTAGTGGGGCTTTGATTTTGCCAACCAGGGCATTAAAAAGCCATCATCACTGTAGATTCTAAGACATGTAATAAACTATATGTTTGGTTTTTATTATTATTAAGGGAAGGGAGAGATGTCAGAGAAAAATAGGCTGGATCCAATATTAATTATATTTAGAGTGGACTCGTTAAAATCAAAGGGAATAGTTAATAATGATTAACTGGCTAGATAATTCAGTAAATTGGATTCTAGGGGTCAGGAGGAGTTCCCATTGTACCTCATAAGAGAAGAACTGGCCTGTGTGGTCATGGGCAAGATTCACATTCCCAGGGCACCCTCAGAAGAAGGAAGTGGTATCCATGAAAATGAGACTCAAAATTGGCAGTTCACTGGTAATGCACCCAAATAACATATACAGCTATAGAATGCACTTGTGTGCTCCAAAAGATAAACACAATGTACTTCAGGGGATAAAGTGAAGTCCTAGTCTCACGAGATTGGCTTTGAATCTCTGTTCTGCTGTGGAAGCGGAACAGGTAAAATCATTCTTTACAAATCTCACTTACCTGGATAGCCCCATTATGGTCATTGCAAGACAGTTCTGACTTGATGGTGCCTAACATACACACACAGAGAGAAGATAAAAGTGTTATGAAGCACAGAAAGTAGACTGACCACTGCTTTTTCAAACTTTCCTTTCCTTTTCAATAGTGGTGGTCTGAATAAGTAGCCATGGGGGAAGGAAGCTTAAAATTCCTCTCAGATGAGAGGATTCTTTTCATTACACACTGCAAAGACAGATGATGTTCTGACTTCCTCAAATCTACTATAGTTCTAAAATAGACCATTCCTTGGCTGCTGTTCAACCTCTTTAATGAAGGCAGAAGAAATGTTGAAGGCAGCCACATGGTAGCCAGAAACTGTAATCGAAAAAAAAGTACATTTTTGGAACACACAGAGACAAGTGAGGAAAACTCTGTGGGCCTGCTTGAACCACAGACTTTTGTCCCAAAGAAGAAAGGGAGGAGACCCTACAGTTTACTTTAGAGGAATGCAGAGCAGGAGGGAAATCACCACTCTGTCTCTTTAGCATGTAGCTTGGCATATTAGGAATTTAGTCTTCCTAAACAATACAGGGAACATCAAAAGTCTGGTTGGGATAGAAAGCGATGATTCCCGGTGAGGATTTGAGCCTGGCTTTTGTCTCATGTTCAGCCAGCAGATCAAGCATGTAAATCCCACAACAGCTGCTACTCTGAAAAGTTAAGATGAATGGAGAAGCAAGCTTACCACACAGTGCCCTCTTTAACGTTATTTGCACATCTTTATAATTAATCTCTATAATAATTGCACCTCTCTGTAACAAAGAAATATGACTTTTTAATGAAAAGAAAAGAAAGAAAGAAAACTTTAATACTTTCATGCTGATTCCTTTTCCCCACCGCCGCCACCATACCCTGCTGCCCAGAAAGACCAACAGGAAGAAAATCTGATATAGTCAGTTTACCTGTATATTGCATTTTCTGCATATGACAGTTTTGTGTGTCCATTGAAGGAAATGGAAAGTAACTCACATAACAAGAGCATTCAGTCAGAATTAAAAGGAAGGTGTATATTTTAGCAAAACTGACTGTATTATGGAATGTATTATGTATTATATTGTTATTTTGTTTTGTTAATTGTTGCTACCTGTTTTGTTTATATCTTTGTATCATTGACAACTGCCAAGAGTAACTACTGAGGTTAGTTTGGGAGAATAAAAATTGAATAAACTAACAAATCACAGACTTTGCTTTAGGTATTTCTTAACTCCCAATGCAAAAAAAAACAACCAAGTGTATTCCTTACATAAATATGAAACAGTATTGATATCCTAATAGCTACATGCATGTAACTTATCATCTCTACATACGCACGAAATATCTTCATATCTAGACTAGGACTAGAATATGCACTGGGGAAATATCTGTGTGAGAGGCTACCAGAAATATCAAAGGATAACACATATGACTTACTTTTTTTATCCTCAGTAAATGATACATACCATGTGACATCATCCTGATGGCAAGTGTGCAGTGAGATTTATCATCAGATCGTCTTCTTTTTGTGTCCCAATCAAACCCTGGATTGCCAGAATGAAGCCATGTTCTTGTTGCTGGCCAAATGTAAATCCTCACCAGTACATGTTTTTCGCTGTTTTGGATCATGGACAAATTGGAGGTCATTGGTGACTGCCCAAGATACAAGTTGTGCACCATCCTCATTGGTCTGGTTATATCCCCATGCCTCCAATAACAGCATTTATTTTGTCATAAGTAAAATTGTTTGGTTCATTGAAACCAAACTTTGCTTCTGATGGCTTATAGACAGAGATAACAGAAAATTGTGGGGTTCAGATGGTAAGACTTTCCATGCTGTTTGTTTATATCAGTGCAGCTGCTATTATACTGGGACCTGGTCTAACAAAAATTGTACACTAATACTGGCCATGCAATCTCTCAATCACTAGTTCCATCCAAGCCACTTTGGATCTGTACCTTGCTGTCTCCTGATGTGTTTCCTGGAGCAGAAGTATGTCACGTTTGTATTTCCTGCACATTTCTGCTAGGAGGTCACTCTTATTACTTGAAAGTTCCTCATAATTTATTGAGATCATTGGTATGCTTGGTCCTGACAAAGACCCTTCTGGTGGATTCATTCTTTAGTTCCTTTGGTTTGATCTTGTGTTAGAAAGATTAGCCAGCAAGGTTGCCGCCCAGGGTATGCCCAATTGTATTCACAATCTTTGAAGAGGTTCTCTCTGTGTACCCCTTATCATCAGATGAGATATCAAGATATTAATGTAGAGGTTTAGCAGCCCATTGTTTTAATCCATTTAGTTTTAAGCAATGTTTTAATTTCTGGTTCTTGTGGCTCCCTGTAGCATACAATGGTTAAAGGAGGCGTTAACTGTCAGAATGGAACTGAGGTGACTTAGTGGTTAAGACACTGATGACTGAAAGTGCCTTTGTAGCATTTTGATTGCACCTAAGTTACTGGTAGTTAGTTACTTCTAAGCTGTGGTAGGTTACTGGTAGTTAGTTACTTCTAAGCTGTGGTAGGTGAAAAGTCTAAATCCATACATTTAGGTTATGATACTATGATAAATGACACAGTAGAAGCATTTGGATTGGTTCTGTAGTTAGAAATATGTTCCTGTATATGCATTTACACATGTGTAGCAGTCTTGCTTTGATTGATAAAAATAATTAGAGGTGTAGATGTTGTTTATAAATAGCTGGTTTAATAATTCATTATTGCATAGGACTAAAGTTTGAAATAGTATCCCTAAACCAGAGTTTGGCAACCTATGGCCCATGGGCTGAATCTGGCCTGTGGCCCCAAATAATCTGGGCCCCACCCTCACTCCATCCACCACTACTCCCACTGCCACAACCAGAAGTGTCCACGGCTGTGTTTATGACAGCAGCAGACAAATTTATGACAGCCACAGATGCATTTACCACAGACACGTTTATGACAGCTGCGGACACATTTACAACAGCTGTGGATGCGTTTAGGGCACTGTTTACGGTGGAGGGAACACCAGTCCAGTCCCCCTCAACTGTATGAGGGAGCATGACCCAGCCCCCAACTTTAAAAGATTGCTGGCCCCTTCCCTAAAGTATTGACCTGCAGTATTTATAGTGTATACTCTT
Organism: Furcifer pardalis; assembly: GCA_030440675.1. Lineage (NCBI taxonomy): Eukaryota > Metazoa > Chordata > Lepidosauria > Squamata > Chamaeleonidae > Furcifer > Furcifer pardalis. The sequence goes on along the minus strand of CP126890.1, from coordinate 38,566,513 downwards.
CCTTGCAACAATTGTAACTATAAAAGTATCACTATAGCTTATTCTACTCCTGTTTGTACATCCTCTTCATATTAAGGGCTCTTTCAAATACCACGTGACCTAAAATAGGCCACTTTTTGACCTCCTCCCAACTCTGTGACTTTCCGTGACCTTTGACCATCCCCCCTCCAAAAAAAAAAATCACGTGGTGTGAAGATAGATCTATGGCCAGCTGGATGCAAAAAGCAAGTGATAATTTTGGAGTCACATGACTTCACACTGAACCCCCCTCTCCCCTGTGACTTTCTGTAACTTTTGGTGAACCCCCAGCCCCAAAAAAATAGTTATGTGGTATTTGAATGAGCCCTAACATCCTGCATGGAAAACACTCAGTCGTATCTGTGCATGAACCTTTACTTTTTGTTCACTTAATGTAACACAAGTATATCCATCTATCTTCCTATTCCAAATAGTTAACAGCTATGTCTGTTGCACAACTGTTTTTTAAACAGAGGTCCTATCTAGTTGAAGTTAGACAAGCAAAACAGGAAACAATATATCACCATAAAATATTAATACTAACTAAATATATGTAAAAGTCAGATCAAAAAGCTGTACTAATTAGAATGTCCTTTTTTTCTTGTGTAAACAAAGGACACTTAATATGTTAGGAATCTGATATCTCTGTTACAAGATCCAGGGAGGCGAAAACTGATTTACCCAAGTTAAGGATCTGCCCCTCAAATAATTTGTTCCACCAAAAAAATACAGTGGGACTGGCTTTGATCTCAGTTATAAATCAAACATACTAAAGTAAAGAGGAGATATGTTTAAAGGGCTGTGGTGTAAATTTAGAAGAAAATCAAAACCTCGGAGAACATTTTCTACAGTGAAATCTGGAGAGATTTGTCTTTTTAAGTGCATCCATGGAGTAATGAGATATTTTTTATCTTTCCAAGTGACTAATGAAAAAATACTTTGCAAATCATTTCAAAAGAAGACATACAGAGAAAGATATTGTGCATCTGAATTGTACAGAAAATAGTATTTTGATCATTGCCTCCAGTGCAAGGCAGAAGCAACACATGTGAGTAAAGATTATAGTTTTCACAGTTAGCGCATTTGTATGTCCTACTATAATCAGGAATTAGATGCAGTATGTGTCTGGTACATGCACTGAATTGCATGGAAAATTCATGGATGCCCTGGTGGACCTGTGCCCTATTGCTCTTTTAGTGAGAGGGAGGGAACAATTTTGGGGAGTGGGGCTGCTTTATCTCTCCCATCCAGGAGAAGCTGTAACTTGCCTCTTTGCCACATTAGTGGATTTGTAGTTGTAACAGCAGCAGCAAAAGAAATTCACAACTCCCACCCCTTTTTAAATCAAGGTACAGGAGGGAGCAAAAGTCTTGCCTTGAGGATTGATCACCATTTTGTAGACTACTGGGAGTGGATGTTGGCTTGAAAACAGGCCGTGTGTTCCTGGGCCACTTTAAGGAAGAACACTTTATATATACAGTAAAACCTCCCATAAAGAGTGCCTCGCTTAAAGAGCAGAATTTTCTCTGAATGTTCACTTCACTTAACAAATAAAACCAGCCACAAACTCACTTAACAACTAAACCAGGGTTCACAATCCCCCTGCCAAAAGTCACAACTAGTCACTTACAATGGTTTTTTGCTTAAAGAGCAAACTCGCATAAAGAGCAATCCCGTAGAACGCATTATGATCTTTAAGCGAGGTACCACTGTACATATTACCACGGCATGCTTGCCATATACTACCATGGCATCAAATTTATGGGCAGCAGCAAAAAGGAGAATAGGGTATGGCATTGGTTGAGAAACAGGCAGGGGCAGCCAACCCATGGAACAAATGTTATCACTACAAGACCATAGAGTCATTACTATACCACCTAAAAATGTTGTCCCCCGTTATGCCAGAATGAAAGATGAGGGGACATAGATCCAATTTCCAACTAAAAACATTTGAGGATTTAAAAAAACAAACTGCATCCATTTAAATATTGCATGCCAAACTTTACACACATGTGCCCTGTCAAATGGTGCATTTGAAATTCAGCCAAGCATACATCACATGCAGATGATGTTCCAGCCACCATACATCTATACTGGATTTTCACCAACATTTCCTTTATCATAATACTCATATTAATAAATCTGTAACACTCTGTTTTGTCCATTGCAATGGAAATTTAACTCATTCAACAAAAGCACAGCTTACTGCCACCAAGGAGTTAAGTTTCTGAACTTTATCCTATGTCACAGAAAGTCCAACTGTGATGTGGAAGAGAGATTTATTTAATATTATGCAGTAAAAGAAGGTTTGCCTAAAAGATTTGAGGGATTAACTGTTCTATACTAGAAGCTTTACACTAAACACACACACACACACACACACACACACACACACACACACACACACACACACACACACACACACACACACACACACACACACACACACACAATCCAAGGTTGTGAGTGGTATTCAGGAACATATTTTCAAGTATCCTCATGACAAAAAACAAAAGCCAAGTAATGAGGATCAAAACCTTGTTGTTCATTTGAGCTAATAGTCCTCTTCTAAATATTTAATTCAGTGTGTGTGCGCGTGCATAGCCATACAACTCATACATCACATAATAAATAAAACTGCATATCAAACGTATAAGAAATGACTATTAGGATTATCTAATTTAGCATGTTTGGATCGTGGCTGTCAGGATTATCTGACAGGGTAATAGAAGTTCACTGGGCCAAATCAATCATTTCTGTAGCTCCCAGAAAGATGATTTAGGGATTTAAATTGGCCCAGAATATTTTAATACCCTGGTTATGTTCAAGCATACCAAAGTCACTCCTAATTAATCAGCCAGATTTATTCCCAGCATAATATTAAGGAGAGGATTTTGCCCGTTTCCTTTCAGTGATGCCTGCCATTTTCTTTCCAAGGAAAACAAAGCTCAGAACTGTCTTCACTGCAAGAATTTGCACTCTTCACCGCTCAGGCAAATTAATCCATAGATAGCAGACTATAGGTTCCAACCTAAACAACAACTCTTCTTGTTGGCAGACTTGCTTTCCCATCCCAGTGGCATGAAAATGTGAGCCGGCTTGTGACATCGAAGCCAGAGTATCACAGCTGAATAATCGTAGATAAATCTATGTTTCTGAGCCAGCTCCTTAAGCATAAATAGCCATGCTACATTGCAAAGAAAAGGAGCATAGTATGTTTTCATAACCTAAATTTATTTGCCTAATTAGAAACCTCATGTATTTTCCTCACTATGTCATGGTTATTTCTGTAACATAGAATCAGCTGTGAAGAAGACAATAAGAAGATGGAAGAGGAGGCGGAGGAAAGGGGAGATGTTGCTTAATGTAAAAAAAAAGCCCACCATCTCTTTTATGAACATAAAAATATACCACTTTCTTTATTAATATAGTCAAAAAAAAGCCAATACATATGTTGGCCCCATGCTATGGGTGCCACATGGTAGTTTTAACATTGTGACAAGCAATTTAACATTTTAATTCTACAACTTCTAAGCCTAAACGTTTCCCCATTTTGATGCATTTCCAGGGGCACTGCCCCATTAAGTCCAACCCTAACCATCCTTCTGTGACTTGGAATATCTAACAGACAGAATGCTGTTTAATTTACACCTGCTACGTGCTAGGAGTTTAAAGAGGATCTATCAAATGTACTGCTAGATTGCTTTGACAGTGCCAGGTTTTCACTAGCAAAATGCAACCCGTCCAATAACAATTCCTATCCCAGCCTTTCTTAGGCCTGTAGTGGTTCACTTGAGAAAGAGCTTCGGTGAATGTGACTGCATCCATTTATGTGGAATACAATAGACAAACCGCTCAAATGTTTAAATAATTATTAAAAGCCCTATTCTGAGCATTCAGTCTCTGACCCCCTCTCCTTTTTTGTGTGTATATATACTAAAGCACAGTAGTATGTTTCTAGAATGATAATAATCTATTTCTCTGCTCACACTACTGAGCTGCCAGTGACCCCAGCTGACCCAATTGAAATTGATTTTGTTGTTGAACCTCTAGCTGGTGCAAATTAATCTTAGATCCATATGAGATCATGGAGGCAAGACACAGAATACAAAGACCTCAAGTGGTGAGGGGGAGAAATTAGTTCTGGAGAAGGTATTTTAAGTTTGGAAAGATAAATGGTTACAATGCCTTGCTTTGATAGAACATATGTAGCAAAGGAGAAGAGACTGACAAGAGCGCTGAGAGAGCCAAAGAAAGAATAAAATTTGTAATTTAATAGCCTAATTTCCTGCCTGGCCCAGTAGAAATATCCCTCTACTCCTGACAGCTGATGAAAATGATTTGCTTCTCTGTGTGGAACAGGTTCAGCCCGAACTGTTCCCTCAGGCCCTTGAGTATATTGTCTACAGGAGAGAGAGGAATCATCTCTGGTATCCATCTTTCTGCATTCTCCATTTACCTCTGGCAGCTACTTTTTTCTACACAGTATTCCCCTCACCTTAGTGCAGGGATTCTCAACTTGTGGCCTGTGGGCCGGATGTGGCCCATTGGTGCCATTTCATGTGGCCTACCACCACCACACCAGTGTGGAGGAGGAAGGGCAAAATGGCTGTCTGGCCCCCGAAGCTCTCTGAGGGAGCGTGATCTGGCCCCCTGCTTAAAAAGGTTGAGAACTCCTGCCTTAAATATTTATTTATCTCTCACTCCCTTGGTCCTTTTCAGTCATGGCATCTTGCCTTCCCATCTTGGAGAACTGACTATCAGAAGTGAATTTTTTGAGTGGTAGCTGAGTTAGTCTGTTAGAAGCACACCAGACAAGAAGCAACAAAATAATAATAAACCTAAGATGTTGTGTCAGTTAACATTTAAGATGCCACAACATTTATGTCTTTGGGTTTTTGTTTGTTTTTTGTCTTGTTTGCTGCCTGCTAAGATTGCCAAGATGTTTTCCAAAACAAGAAATAAGAAGCAAAACAGTTTAAAAAATAGCTCCACCTTTTTTTGAGATTTTTTTCTATGCTAAGCAGGGATAAAATAATGAGGTCATTGCTTGTTCAGCTCCCTCACATATCAGTTCACCTATAGGTCTGTTCCATTAGTTCCTTACTCATTTGTAACTGTTTTAAAATCTAAACAAAGATGAACCATTAAACAGGAATGTAAAACAACAACAACAACAACAACACACTCAACTTCAATTTACAAATCATGATAGCTTATGATTTTCCCAAGTAGTTTGTCTTCAATTCATGCATCTCCTGGTATAGCTAAGTCTGGTTTATTGACATTGCTATACCAGGAGATGCATGAATTAAAGACAAACAATTGGAGATAATCACAAAATATCATGATTTGCAAATTGAAGTTGAACATCTGTGGAGGAAAAATATCTGCTGTTGTACCCATAGTGATCGCAGCCCTTGGAACAATACCCAAAGGACTCCCCAGATATTTGGAAATTTTGTATTTGGTTAGGGCTTGAACTGTTAATTTTATTCCAGTCCTTAACTGTCAATAAAATGATTGATTTGTATCCAACAACAACAACAACAAGTAACAGTACCTTGACATGGTGGGAGGGGGCTTGGATGTTTACAAGAACCAGACTAAATCTGTTCCACAACTCATTGAATATGGTGAGAAGTCAGAGTTCTAATCCCATGCTGACTCGGTTGTTGCCTGGATTAACAAAGACTCACTATTACCTTTGCTATTTGTGTTATCAATAGCACCACTGACAACTATTCCAAACAGAACAAACTGTGGATATGAATTGGTTAAGAAAGTACTGAAGATTTCACATTTGCTATATATGGACAATCTTATATTGCCTAAAGGACTCCCTAGATATTTGGAAAATTTGTATTTATCGGACTTGAACATCCTAACTCTCCAAAAAACAACTCTACTAGGAACTGCATATTTACTCAGACATTACCTTAACTGTTCTTAGGTCCTTGGTTAGGGCTTGAACTGTTAATTTTATTACTGTCCTCGACTGTGAATCAAATGGCTGATTTGTATCCACTAATAATGTGCCATAAAGTTAAATCTGATTTATAACCACTTTTTTCGTAGAGTATTCAAGTGCTTTACCATTCTTTTCCTTTAGAGGTGTCATGGGGTTGTGCAGCTTGCCCAAAGCCACACAAGATGGGTCTTCTGGGATGTATAGGATGAAAGTAAACTCCCTACCTCTTGCTCTACAGCCAGATACCCAAGTCACTGAACTATTCATTATAATATAAATTTCTAAATGCTTTTTCTTTCAAAGGTTTCCTTTGTAATTGTCACTTCACATTATAATTTATGAATGTTGTAAGCATGTTGCACAACCATGTGTATAACCAAAGATGGGATATGTGCCTTTTCCCAGGTACAATTCCAGAACCCTACTGCTAGCCTGGGCACCATAGATGTGAGATTTTGGAAACCACAGTCCAAACAGAAATATATCCCATCTCTGTGTGCAACCAGAGTACTTCAGAGATCAAGCCATCCCAAAAAGCCCAAAGTGAAAGGAAAATAAGAATTTCTCCTAAATATTTGTTCATAAAAATGTATTTTAAATGTAGTTTTTAAACCAAAGAACTACACAGGAATGTTAGACAAACAAATTTTGGCAGATATCTAAATGCTAATTGACACATTGGTCCAGGAAGGGATTAGACGTTCCATTGGAATATACAAGATTTAATTAGTTCTGACTTCATGAATGAACAGGAAGGCCAAGCACAGTATGATGATAACAAGCAGGCTTTGTCTATGCATTACCTTAATTAATTGCATCTCTACTAATGACTGAAATATTGATCCGCTATATAAAAAATTCCAATGTATAGAAGAATAACAAAAAATAAATAAGCAACAGTCCCAATGAAACCAATTCAGTTTCAATACTCAAAGTCAAGTGAAAATCATAACCATCAGTTCCCCCACAAGTCAATCATTAATCAACCCAGGAACAACAATGAAGCCATGATATATACAAATAAATAAATGAGCAAGAAAGAAAAGAGTGCCTGGTAGAGTCACCTTTGGGAAAGATGTATTTATTTATTTATTTATTTATTTGACTTATACCCCACCCCACTCGCGTACAGCAACTCTGGGCAGCTTACAGGAATGCAAAATACACAGTTACACAATCATAATAACATCATACACAGATCACAGGTAAACAACCCAAATATAATAAATGCACAGTAATATAATATATATAATTTAGTACAATATATCTAAATCAAATTACAAGAACAACATATAATAATACACTATAAAAATTATGCAATATCAATACCACAAGTACACTCCTTGACACAGAGAAGATACCATGTTACAACACCAATTTTAACAATACAATTCAATAACCTTTCTACCCAGCCCCAAATTAGTCCAAGGGGTGAATTAGTCCAAGGGGTGGCTAATGTGAAAAATCCCACCGCCCATTGCCATGGTCGCCTTAGAGCCTTTAGAGTCCCAGGCCAGGGGCGGGGTCCCGGGAACAGGTGGAAAGCATCCCGGGGCCGGTTGCTGAGGTGACCCCTCACCCTGCCGCAGAAGTCTCTCGGGCAGCGGCAACAAGGAAGTCCTGTGCCTCGGCAGTTCTTAAAGCCCCGGCTAGGGGCGGGTCCCGGGAGCAGGTGGGAAAGCGTCCCGGGGCCAGTTGCTGAGGCAACCCCTCAGCCTGCCCCTCAGTCTGCCACAGAACCCTCTCAGGCAGAGTTCCATAATTTTGCACCATGCTGCTCTTCTCTCACCATCTATAGCACTGCTACAAGTGCAAATAGGAGCAAAATATCCTTGGTTATCAAAGGGTCATGACCTTGGAAAATGTAAATATGGAAGAAGATTGCTAGTTTTAACCTGTGAAATAATATGTATTAAATTTACTGTATTTTATTAGTCAATGCCAGAATAAATGAAGAAAACTTGAATGCTTGCTTGCTTGCTTGCTTGCTTTCTTTCTTTAATGTACTGCCAGATTTAGTGTTACACCTGACTGCCTGATATGATACACCAGTGCAGGAGAGATATCGCCCATTTCCTGGGCAGAGCTACTGCTCCCATTGTGGAGCAATGATCACTCATGGACGGATGGACAGATAGACAGACAGACACATGCATGCACGCATACACATCTGAGGACATACCTTGGTGAGAGGAAAATAGGCTAATCATAAGAAATACCCTTGATGTTTACTTTAATCCTTGGACTTTTGGAATAGTAAAGGGTAAAGGTTACCCTTGCTCGAAAGCCAGTCATATCCGACTCTAGAGTTCAGTGCTCATCTCTGTTTATAGCCAAGAACCAACAGCACTGTCTGCATCTGCAGATGTTTCCATGGGCGTGTGGCAGGCATGGAACACTGTTTACCTTCCCACCGAAGTGGTCCCTATTAATCTACTTGTAATTTCTTCCTTTTGAACTGCTGGGTTGGCAGGAGCTGGGACAGAGACGGAAGCTCACTCCGTCCTGCAGTACCCGGGAATCAAACTCTGACCTTCAAGTCAGCGAGTTCAGTGTCTTTAAGCACTTGAGCCAAATAGTATCATAGAAAGCAGGCTGTAAGGAACAGAGATAGATTAGTATCTGGCATTGTAATCTTACTGTTCTACACTTCTAGCAATCTCTTCCATTCTACTCAATGTAAAATTGCAAAATAAGTATTGAACTTTGGAAGAATAACCAAAAGTTCATCCAACTAACTGGTATGGATACAAATGGTAAACTGCATACAGGGCACAATTAAATTCAAATTAAGCACCAAAGACAATCGATATATTTTATTTTTATTTATTTTTGCATGTCCAAAGCTTGCTAAGGCTGGCCCTATCGTTCGCAACAGGGACACAGCCATATTAGGGAGCTGTTAGGAGACAACAGTGTGGTTACTAAAGTGACCTGTCCCGCAAGCTCTCTGCTGCTTTATTGTCCTTGGGTGGGACAGTGCTCATTGTATCAGTGTATGTGGAATGGGAGCTGCTGCTATTTTATTTATCGCCACAGGCAAGAAAATGCCTTGGGAAGCTTTGATGTTCCACCATCTCAATATATATATAAATCTCTACCAGTGCTACATTTATGTTTGAGCAAGCCAAGCTACAGCTTATGAAAATCTTTTGTTGTTATTGTTCAGTTGCACGGTTGATTCTGACCTTTTACAACCCCATGGACCATGTCACACCACCATCCTTCGTAGTCCACTGCATCAACGATGATGTCTAACCATCTCATCCTCTCCTGCTCCCTTCTCCTTTTGCCTTTGATCTTTCCTAGCAGTGAGTCCTCACTTCTCCTTTGGTAGCCAAAGTACTTGAGCTTCAGTATTTGTCCTGCCAAGGAGCAGTCAAGGTTGATTTTCTTTAGGATTGACTGATTTGATCTCATTGCAGTTCATGGGACTCTCATCAGGGCAACAATCCTTGGAGGGGTAGGGAGCAACTTTAAATATATATAAATTACTGGTCCAGATCTCCTTGTTGCCACATTCTCACTCGCAGAATAAAGCCAAAGGCACAGATATTGGGGTATCAACTAGGGCCACAACTTTATTTACTATTTAAACCTGGAAGCCACCCAATACTGCAGAACCCCTCCCCCCCAACCTAGCATGGATGACTGACCCAAGAGCCCCAGTGAATGCATCCTACCTCTGCTCTTGTTCTTAGAGTGAGCCCTACTACCCCTTCCAGCATTATCTCATGACAACTCACTTCTGGCTGGCCCAAATTTCTGGGATGACACATGCCAGCAAACAGCTGTCAATCCATTGCCCCCCAAATGGGTAAGGTCACTGTGTGCCACCCCTGTCACCTTCATGTTCCAGTCACTAAATCTCAGGATCTGGGTGACTGGGACATTGGGCACAATTAACGACCCAATATCCCTGTTGATGGGACAGGGCATCAGTGAAAGAATTCTCTACCATAGGGATATGTTGTGCTGAGAACCATATATTAAACTGCAAACATGTGTTGTGAGTGCACAAACTAGTGCCATGACTCTAGGGGTCTTAGTAGACAGAGATTTCACAATCTGTCACACTGAAACACTATTGCAGCGCCACCACAATTGCTGTGAATAATATTGCTCCTTCCCGCACTTCCAGCATGCTCCCACCAATCAACTGGGCCATGCTACAACAAACCTGTGAACAGGTAAACGTCTTGCAGCTCCCATTCACACTTGGAAAAGAGGCCATTGGGAGTGGAGACCCAACATTTTTGGGCCCCGTCTTCCCTTTGCCCTACTGCCCTACTGCACCAACTAAGGAGAGGGAGGCAAAGTCCACTCCCCCTAGGGAGCTTCAGGGCTGGCAGAGACATCCATTTCAGATCTGAGGCTCCAGAGTGCTTCCTTTTGTCCCAGAAAAGGCTTTATGAGCCTTGGGATTTGGGTAAGCAAAAAATCTTTGCTGGGTTGCTAGTGGTAGGATTTGGGCTGCTGGCAATGATTTAGTAGCAATATTTCACTATTAAAAGCTTTCCCTCCCCCATCCTAAGGTTCCCTAGGTAAAGGGAACCCTACGGAGCCTTGGAACCTGAAAGGGGGATAGAAAGCTTTCAATTGATTTAAATTAAATGATTTCCACAGGAGTAAACTTATGCAAAAGGAATTTGCCCGATGTATTTCACGTGTGATGTAACTGCTAGAATAGTACACTTTCCTCAGCCTGCATAAATTCAACCTTCATCTTAACACATTGGAAGAAGTTAAGAAGTTGAGTAAAAACCTAGCATTGTAAGCGTTTAATCACAAATATTAAGGAACAATCCTAGGGAAACATTGCTTTATGAGAATAATCACTGTCTTCACATAGCTTGAACTAAAATAACTATATATATCTCCTAATGTTTAGTCCCTGCATCACATCGTGGAGCATTCATCTCTTAAACCCCTCACAAACACATTCTGAAGCAAGCATTCAGAAGAGGCGGTATAACATGTCTCATCAGAAGCACAAAAACATTCCTCTTCCAAGGAATAATTCTTTGCATTGGAAAGATAAAAATGTATTAAATAAACAAACAAATAGATAACAATATTTTTAAAATTCACTCAAATCCCCTCCTGTAAAGCAGCTCAGCTTTTGTACCTTCTGCATATTTCATTTGTCATTTTTATAGCTGTTTTAACCTATTTGGAGGAAAGAGTGGGAGCCAAATGTGAGTCCTACCATGTTACAAATAACCACATTAGAAACATAAAACACTCTATTGACAAGCACAGAGTCATAGCTGCCATTCCATTATTTAAAACAGGGTAGCTAGATGAAGTTAAGCCAGACAACAACATGGGACAGAAAATCTAAGAATACTGGTGCTATGCAGACACAGGCAGTAAATATTGTTAGATTCATACATTTCACCCAAATGTTTCTGTAAAATAAGAAAATAAACTGCATCATATTAATAAGTTTCCTATAGAATTGCTGGATGAAAGAGGAGCCTAACATGCAGTGGTCCATGGGGTCCTGTATGGCTCAACAGCAACCAGCCAGCCAGCCAGCCAGCCAGCCAGCCAGCCAGCCAGCCAGCCAGCCAGCCAGCCAGCCAACCAAACAAACAAACAAACAAACAAACAAACAACCAAACAAACAAACAAACAAACAAACAAGCAAACAAACAAACAGCTACATGAAAGCATCCCTACACACACACTCCATGAGAGAGCACCGGGTTAACTTTGGTGTCCCCCTTCATTTATTCATTTTGGGGATGATCGATCTCTCTCTCTCTCTCTCTCTCTCTCTCTCTCAATTCCATTTGCAATACATTTTACATTTTAGATGCACAATTTAGATGTAAGCTTTAACCCTGCCATATAACAGTACGACCAGATGAGGATGCATAATGTGTATTGATATATGCAATATGAACTGTTTATATTGTTGGCTGATATGGTTTACACATGCTGATAATTAAACTGATGACCCATGGTAGGTGTCCCCTTTTGTGTGGTCACCTACAGCAGGGCAGAGCACATGCAGCCATGGGACAGTATCATTAGCAAAAGCACAGAAGGAGTATTCAAACTCTTCAGATGACTCTTGATTCCTTTGGGTCTGCTGTAAGATTCTCTGTCTTCTCTCCTTCCAGAGAAAGGGGAAATTGAGAGCGTGGGGGGGGGGGATATTACTAGGAAACTCAGCAAAGTAATTTTGAGTCTAGCTCACAGACTAATCCTTTTCATTTGTTTAAAGGAGGAGAGTCTGTGGCAAACTGCCCATCTGTGCACTTTTCACAACCTGAAACACAAGTCTAAAGGGTGCCTGAGAAGAAAGAAAAGCTTTCAAGCTAGTCTTTATCATGTATTTCTTTGGGATCAATATCAGGGCCAGAGGTGGGCACTTGGCGTCCCTGTGTCCCTTCCCTCTTCCACCACCCCATCGTTTACAACACACAAGGTCTCACCTAAGCAATTCCCAAGCTTTCCTTTACTTAGCTTTACAGAGAAATCCAAAGTGGTGAAGAACACAACTTTCTTCTTCCTTCCTCTTTCACCTCTGGTAGTGTTATGTCAAGGTAAAATGAGTGCAGCCCTAGAGAACAGTATTTTCCCCAAGAACTGCAGTAGTTCCTGGAATGGTAACCCATTATCAGGGGCCATTCTTCCTTCAGCCTCCAGGCAGTTCAGTGATGACAGAGAAAGAGGAAGGAAGAAGGGGAGGGAAAATTTCCTCTCCTTGCGCCTTGGCATCATAATTGCCATTGCCTCTGCAAACAGGTAACACATGGATTTGATGGTTGCTTCGTGGGGTGGGAGGCCAATTTGTTTGATTCAGAAAACAAATTGTTCCTAGTAATTTGAGAAGCAAATCCAGTCTGAGGAGAGCCTGGGGCAAACTGCCCATCTGTGCACTTTTCACAACCTGAAATGCAAGTCTTACCAACTGGATGTTTTTCTTATTGGCTACAGTTTTTAGACCACTGGGAAAAATCCCTTCTGTCCATTTTTCAGATCATACTGATGATCACTTTCCATTGTTAACTCAAGACTGACATTTACTTTATTCCTCTCATTTTCTTCTTCACATGCTGTATCCAATTTCAAATGTTGGCGCTCATCGTGACAATCAGTCATGAAGACTGTCCTGAGAATATAATGCAATGGCCTTTCATCCACTTTCTGCATCACAGCATGACTCCAGTATCACTGATCCAGTTCCACAAGTCACTTTCTGGTTCTGAGCCCTTTTGACATTGATTTTATTCCACTCATTTTACTGGCCTAAAATGTAAGAGTATTGAACCACTTGTGAAAATTATTGCCCATCCACTGTAATAGCACCATTTTAGGTTAGTATCTTGCAGAACTGCCTGATGAAATCATGACACTGTTAATTGGCAGCCTTTATCTAGTTTAGCATGTTACCACAAGCTAAATCCTTCAGCTCACAGAATAAGCATACAGATTTTTTCCCATTGGCTATGGACGGACAGGCTCTTGTTGAAGTAGAATTCATACCTATAAACATAACTCTGTGAGGACAATAGGGTCAGCTGGTTCAAGCATCCTAAAATGGGTTACAACTGCCTTCTCAAAAAGGAAGAAGGAGCAAAGAAATCTATATATGCAAAAAGCTTACCACTGTTTCATTCTTTCAATAAAAGGAGGAGTTGCAATCTCTCAAGAAATGGAAGAATTAAAGGAAAACAAAGAATATCAACAATTTAATGGTGGTGTCATATAGGTGCCCTATAAAATGAGAATGGCATACCCACAGTAGATATATGTTCATTCATTCATTCATTTGATTTTTATCCTTGCATGCATCAGAAATACTAAAGATTTGTGCAGGTGTTTCTGTAGGTTTGTTCCTAATTACTAATTGATACAAAATGCTAGAGATCAATATAATGTTCGCATTCACTGATTTAACCAGACTGAGTAGGTTACACTCATTTGGTCATGGACTAATCTTAAAGCAGAAATCAATACTGTAATTACAATATATGAGAAAGTAAAGAGGTAACGGAAATCCTAATCATTTATTTTAAGCCCATTTCTGCCACTCTTGAGTACTTAGCTAAAGAATTATAGCCCCCTCTTTCCCCAGGCATCTTCTTAGATGTTTTTCATACTACTGCCAAGAAAACTTTTCTTTGAACAAACCTTTGAGTTTACCAGAAAACTAGTATGAACTAAGAAGAATGCCACAGATATGCTAAAGATTGGATCATTTGATTTTCCATAAACAGAACATATGTCTATGAGGGCAGCCAGGCACATATAGGAGAGATGTATATATTCATACCAGTTTGAAATAGATTGGTGGGCACGTAAGTACCAGCACCCCCCAAGTACAACATTTTAGAAATGTACTTATTTTTAATCAGTTTTTAGAGTTATGCAAAAATGTTTTATTAATTTTTAATATATATATTTAACTAAAGTGATGTGATAGTAGTGATACAGAGAAAGAGAGAGATGGACATAAGTTCAACATAGATGTAAAAGCATTTTAGCACAAGTTAATTTACAATGTTAACACACTCTTAGAAAGGTAGCAAGGTAATGTGGCAAGAGGAACGGCAACAAGTCAATCACCTAAAATGTCTCCAAACATGCCAAAAACCATCTCTTCAAAACTTAAAATATGGATGTACTAAAGGTAAACAATAGGAGAACAATGATTTGTTAACAATGTCAAACAGATACCATGTAAAATGATTGTGGTATTTGAAGGAAATGGCAAATAAGTAAATTGGTTGGTTGGTTGGTTGGTTGGTTCCTTTGTTCCTTCGTTCCTTCATTCCTTCATTCATTCTACTTTTCCTACCTTTCTCCCAGAACAGGACTCCTAGTATGGAATATCTTCAAGTTCCTATGAACTTATTTACTTTTTCCTCTGATTCATACACATCACACCTTCATCTAAGGTATTGGAGCTGTGGTGACTCAGTGGTTAAGAAGCTCACCTTGTTAGTTGGAAGGCCGGCAAGTCAGCAGTTCGAGACCCGGGTATTGCCTGATGGATTGAGTACCTATCTCTGTCCCAATTCCTGCCAACCTAGCAGATCGAAATCAAGAAATTACAAGTAGATAAATAGGGACCACATCGGTGGGAAAAGATCTTGGGGACATAAAAGGAGCCTCATTCAAACATCCCATGAGCAGAGTTTCTCAAAAAAAAAAAAAATCCTTTCAACCCAGAATAATTTCTGACAGAAAATTATTATTATTATCTGAGTATTTACATCATTTGCTGTTTTCTGTTCCTAAGTAAAATCAGATTGCTTAAGCAAATCTACACCACTTAGGATTGGTTCTAGTTAGGCTCCCCCTCCAAAGAAATAGTTTTTGCCAGAGGAGGAGCAATTTGCTCTTCCTTGCAGCCCACAGCTACCTTTAAATCTATTACAGAGTGTCAGGAAATAGCCCTATTTCCTAATGTCTCCCAAGGCTTGAAATTGCTATTTTTTAGCTAGGCCTCATAGAAATCCATTTTTCTCTCTGTGTGCCTTACAAGACTGCCACGATGATTTGTTGACATTTCAGTGTTCCTGGGTTGTTATCTTTCTAGCCGGCCTAGCCAGCAGAGCATGGCGTGTTGTGTCTTTGCATAAATGTAAACAACCATTG
Source organism: Furcifer pardalis (assembly GCA_030440675.1). Lineage (NCBI taxonomy): Eukaryota > Metazoa > Chordata > Lepidosauria > Squamata > Chamaeleonidae > Furcifer > Furcifer pardalis. Next base: position 38,550,906 of record CP126890.1, on the reverse strand, counting down.
TTGTGAGAAAGTTTTCTGTGTTACTGTTGTGGCCCACCACTCACCAGAGCAGCAGAGGTAAGGGAGGTAGGCAAGGCATTATCAAAACAGTCCAGGGGTCAAACCAGCCGAGCGTTTTCAAAGTCCAAAGGGTTTTCCGTAAAGCAGTCCGAGGTCACAGGCCAGGAGTCCAGATTCTACGACGGGCAGTATACACAGGATGGGTCCAAACTACAGAGTTGCTCTGACCAGGAGCAGGCAGATTTCACTTCCTTTTAAGGTCAGTCAGAGTCCACAGCTGTGGGCCTGTTAAGGAGGCGTGCCCGAGCCCTCCTTCGCCTCACCTGAAGCTGATGCCTTAAAGCACCCCTTGTTGCTTCTGAAGTGCTGGCCTGGTTACTTGGTTCTCCTGCCACGCCCGGGTCCCACAGCCCAACCTGGCTTGAGCCCTCCACCTCTTCCAGGACCTCACCTGCTGCAGTCGGCCCTAACCCAGAAACCTCACCAGTCTGTGGAGTTGGCTGCTCATCCGGGACCTCATCTGTTCCAGCCGGCCCCAACCCAGAAACCCCACCCGATTGTGGAACTGACAGGTCGTCCTCTTCCTCTGCCTCGCACCCAGGACCCCAGGCCAGTACACTATCCCCCCCCTCAGGGCCCCCCTCCAAAACAGCATCGGACAGAGGCGGAGGCGGAGACGGGCGCCCATCACGGGGGGGGCCAACAGCAGGGACCAGGAGCGACCGGTGAAAAACAGGGTGCAACCGAAGGCCACGAGGAAGTTCAAGTTCGAAGGCCACCGGTCCCAGTTGCCGTAGTACACGGTAGGGACCCTCGTACCGAGCCTCCAATTTCCGGCGCGGCCGGGAGCCCCGCAAGTGGCGCGTCGACACCCACGCCCAATCCCCAGGGGCCAACAACGGTCCCGGCCGGCGGTGCTGATCCGCCTGCTGTTTGTACGCTGCCTTGGCCCTATCCAAATGTTCCCGTAGCAGGCCATGCTGAGCCCGCAGTTCCTGTACGAAGTCTGCCACAGCCGGTACAGCGTCGGAGATAGGTGCCGCGGCCCAAAATCGAGGGTGGAAACCATAAGTCGCAAGAAAAGGTGACTGCCCCGTTGATCCGCTGTCCGAGTTGTTGTATGCGTATTCCGCCAGTGACAGGAGCTGGGGCCAATTGTCCTGTTGCTCGTTGACATAACAGCGCAGATACTGTTCCAATAACCCATTGATCCGCTCCGTCTGCCCATCGGTTTGTGGGTGGTAGGCGGAGGAGAGACAGAGCTGAGTCCCCAAGTGCTCATGCAGGGAGCGCCAGAACCGGGAGGTGAACTGGGATCCCCTATCCGATATAATATTCTCAGGGATTCCGTGGTGCCGAAAAACGTGATCAAGGTAGAGGCGGGCAGTGTCTGAAGCAGAAGGGAGACCAGTGCAGGGGATGAAGTGAGCCAGTTTTGTGAAGCAATCAACCACCACCCAGATTGTGGTGAACTTCTTTGCTCGTGGGAGATCTGTGATGAAATCCATGGATACCGTGTGCCATGGGCGAGGTGGTGTGGGCAGTGGTTGCAGCAACCCGGCAGGCCTTCCTGTCACATGCTTGGCTCTATGACAGGTCTCACACTTCTGGATGTGCTGGTAGACGTCATCCCGCAACCTAGGCCAATCAAATGCGCGGGTGATCAATCGGGTGGTCTTGAAGCGGCCAAAATGCCCCGCAGGAGGAGCATCATGGTGAAGACGAATCACCTCGGCCCGAAGAGACCCAGCAGGTACAAAGAGCCGGCCACGGAACCAGAGCTCCTCCCCATGCACAGAGTAGTCCGATGCTCTCCCTGGGTTGTTCCGGAGCTCCGTTATTCTGGCGTGGACAACAGGATCCCGACGCTGTTGCTCTCGCACCCGCTCGACCAGGGGCCGCACCTCCAATCCTACTGTGAAGACTTCCGGACCTAGGATCGGCAAACCATCAGGACCCGGCGCCCGATCTTCACGATATTCGGGTTTCCGGGACAAGGCATCTGCCCGCTTATTTTGGGATTCTGGGATAAACTGAATCCGGAAATCGAAGCGTGCAAAGAACAGAGACCATCGCACCAACTGCTGGCTCAGGCGCCGGGCCGTCTGTAAATGTTCCAGATTCTTATGGTCCGTTCTTACCGTGACCGGGTGCCGAGCCCCCTCAAGGTGGTGCCGCCAGACCTCGAATGCCACCTTGATGGCTAGCAACTCCTTCTCCCAGATAGTGTAGTTCCGCTCTGCAGAAGAGAGCTGTCGGGAGTAAAAGGCACAAGGGCGTAAAAGGTCAGACCCTGGCACTGGCTGGGAGAGGATTGCCCCCAAGGCATAGTCTGAGGCATCAGTCTCTACAATGAAGGGTACCGCAGGGTCGGGGTACCCCAGAACGGGACCAGATATGAAGCAGTCTTTTAGGGCCGTGAATGCCGCCTGGGCCTCCTCACCCCATCGGAACGGGGTGTTCAGACATGTCAGGCGAGTCAGCGGAAGGGCCAGCTCAGCAAATTGGGCAATGAAAGAGCGGTAGTAGTTCATGAACCCCAAGAACCGCTGTAGGTCCTTACGGTTCTTAGGGCCTGCCCACTCTTTAATCGCCTGCACCTTTTCTGGATCCATCTGAATGGCCTCCCCAGACAAGCGATGGCCCAGGTAGTCCACGGTGGGCACATGAAAACAGCATTTCTCTAACTTAGCATAAAGATGCTGCTGCCGGAGACGACCCAGAACTTCCCTCACATGCCCACGGTGTTCCTCCAGGGAATTGGAGAAAATCAGGATATCGTCCAAGTAAATGACCACATACTTGTCCAACAAATCCTGGAACACGAAGTTAATGAAACGCTGGAAAACAGCCGGCGCGTTGCTCAGCCCGAACGGCATCACCAGGTACTCGAACTGTCCGTAGCAGGTGCCAAACGCCGTCAGCCACTCGTCCCCCTCCCGGATGCGGATAAGATTGTATGCCCCCCGGAGGTCCAACTTGGTAAAAATGGATGCACCCCGCACCCGCAAGAGCAGATCCGAAATCAGGGGCAAAGGGTAGCGGTCTCGGATCGTGATTTTGTTGAGGGCCCGATAATCCGTACACAACCGCAGCTCCCCCCCTTTCTTTTTCACGAACAGAACTGGGGCAGACGTGGGAGACGCAGACGGACGGATAAACCCCTTAGCTAGATTCTTGGCAAGGAATTTCTGCAGCTCCTCACGCTCAGACTCTGAGAGGGAATACAGCCTCCCAGATGGCAGACTAGCTCCAGGAACTAGCGTGATGCTGCAATCAAACGGTCGATGCGGCGGCAGGCTGTCGGCCTCTTGCTCCGAAAAGACCGCCTCGAAGTCCTGGTACTCCTCAGGAAGGACGACCCCCCCTTGGGTGGTGCATGAGTTCAGGAAGGCCCGGCACGGTCCTCTTTCCCCCCCCCACCAAGTCGCAGAAGCGAAGCTCCTGCATCCTCCAGTCGATGGCGGGGTTGTGGCGGAACAGCCAGTCCATGCCCAACACAAGGGCGAAGTGCGGCATCGAGGTAACGTCCAGGCAGACGCGGTCCTCCCGCTGCTGCACCACCAAGGAAAGAGGCTGCGTTTCCATCGCCACCGGCCCGGCCCGCAACACACGGCCATCAATAGCCTCGACCGCGACAGGGCGTTTCTTCGGCCGCAGCGGAACTCCATGCCGCCGGGCAAAAGACGAGTCCATATAGGAGCGTGAGGCCCCAGAGTCCACAAGCGCATGGGCAAGGATCCAGCTGCCCTTGCCCACACGGAGCCGAACCGGCACAAGCAACAGCTGGATGCCAGACGGAGCAGGGCCACGATTCACTGCGGAGCACCCCAGGCCGCCAGGCCCGGATGCACCTGGGGTCCGGCGTGTTAACGGCGGCAACTGCGGCTTGGCGGGGCAGGACCGAGCAAAATGACCACCCGCGCCACAATACAGGCACAGGCCGCCCAGCCGACGGCGGTGGCGTTCCTCCGGCGGGAGGCGTGGCCTGGCCCCACCCAACTGCATGGGTTCAGGAGCAGCAAAGCCCGGCAGCCGTGGAGGAGGCAGGCCCACCGCCACGGCCCGTGGGGCAGGAGGCAGAGGAGGAGGGGCGGGAGGTGGCAGAAGCGGCCCCCCAAAGTCTCGAAGCCGTGATGCAGCAGCCTGCCGTCGATCCTCCAGCCTCCCATCGATGCGAAGGCTCAAGTCAATCAGAGCAGCAAGGGATTGGGGCCTCTCCACCCGTGCCAACTCATCCAGGACAGCATCGTTTAACCCCTCCAGGAATTGGTCTTGGAGGGCAGGTTCATTCCAGCGTAAATCCTGGGCCAACAGCTGGAAACTGGCCACGTAATCAGCTACAGGCTGGAGACCCTGCCGCAGCTGCCTGATATGCCGATTGGCTCGGGCCTGCGACAAACCATCTCCAAAACAAGAGAGGAAATGCTGCTCAAAATGGACATAGTCTCGGAGCAAAGGAGATTGCTGGAGCAGCAAGGGAGTCGCCCATTTAGCAGCTGTCTCACATAACAAACTGATTAGAAAGGCGACCTTCAACTCGTCTGTAGGAAAATCCTGCGGCCTGGCTGAAAAGAACAACCGACACCGGGCCAGGAACATTCCACAGTCCTCTCTTTTGCCAGAAAACTTGTCAGGTACTGCCAACGGGCACCTGGGGGAGGGTGGTAACGGAGCAGCAGCAGCAACAGCACCCATGCCCTGCAAACTGTGCACCTCCCCCGCCAGGGTTTGAAGATTTCCCTGCATTTCTGCCATCTGGTTTGTTAAAGCAGCCAACGCTGCTTGAAGGGTTTCCATAGCACCCCTCCCAGGAATCCAGCCGGTAGGCAAAAAAAAAGAACACACACACCCCTTACTAGTCTGCTGAAGGGTCAGAGCAAAACTGTTGTGGCCCACCACTCACCAGAGCAGCAGAGGTAAGGGAGGTAGGCAAGGCGTTATCAAAACAGTCCAGGGGTCAAACCAGCCGAGCGTTTTCAAAGTCCAAAGGGTTTTCCGTAAAGCAGTCCGAGGTCACAGGCCAGGAGTCCAGATTCTACGACGGGCAGTATACACAGGATGGGTCCAAACTACAGAGTTGCTCTGACCAGGAGCAGGCAGATTTCACTTCCTTTTAAGGTCAGTCAGAGTCCACAGCTGTGGGCCTGTTAAGGAGGCGTGCCCGAGCCCTCCTTCGCCTCACCTGAAGCTGATGCCTTAAAGCACCCCTTGTTGCTTCTGAAGTGCTGGCCTGGTTACTTGGTTCTCCTGCCACGCCCGGGTCCCACAGCCCAACCTGGCTTGAGCCCTCCACCTCTTCCAGGACCTCACCTGCTGCAGTCGGCCCTAACCCAGAAACCTCACCAGTCTGTGGAGTTGGCTGCTCATCCGGGACCTCATCTGTTCCAGCCGGCCCCAACCCAGAAACCCCACCCGATTGTGGAACTGACAGGTTGTCCTCTTCCTCTGCCTCGCACCCAGGACCCCAGGCCAGTACAGTTACGTGATTGGCTAAGCTGTTCCACCTGATGGCAGATTCTCCATTTTGCAGAGAAGTGAGAGTTAGTACGTGTCTGGATTTCAATGGCGTAAGACCCTGGACTGTAACTCTGTTTGCTGGTATGGGATTACTCTGCTTCTCCATGAGTTAAGACCCCGGACTGTCTTCTGGCATGATTTTACTATGATTACCTAAAAGACCTTGGACTGTTTACTGGACTGATCTTATGGATATAACCTTTTGATTTCTGCTTTTCCATGAACTTTCCTACATGAACCTGATGGAATAAAACAGCTGTTTCTCTTTGAAGATTGTTGTTTTTCTTATCACACACACAAGAAGCTTAGCTTGCTACGTTACCAGAAGCCTCCTTTGTTTTGCTCTATGTTCAAAGGCCTTACCGCCTGAGCATAGTAAGAGTTCCTTTTAATCTCCTCCGTTCTCCCGGAAGTGGTGATGCAAGGGTTAAGTTCCAGTGCAGAGCAAGAGGCTCAGGAATGGTAAGGAGGTGCCCTTGTGAATTGGGACGACCGGGTGCATGATACATAGATTAGAGAAACTTTCCATACAACATCAGGAGGGCACAGGTGATTTGAAAACAAAATAGAAAAGGAAACTCCCACTGTAAATAATGTCAGATGTTTTCCTTAACTTTTACTTGATACTAATCTTATTTCTTATCATGTATTCTACACCATTCATTTCAAATTACTGTATCTCTTCTTTTCCTTCCTCCTTTTCCTGTTCTCCTTGAATTACATTTTTTTCCTTTCCATTGAGTTTAGGCCAGGACCATGGTTTCCTTCTATCCCATTGGCTCCTCACAACAATTTTTTTAGCTAGCTCAGGCTGAATGAGTGTGACTGGCTGAAGTTCACACTGGTCCGATGACTTTCAACATTTCAGTGCAGCATTCTGACTGCTATGTAGCTTAGATATAAAGTCAAGGAAGTTTTTATTCGAAATGGTGTGAAACTCCATGCTGAGATACTGGATTCGGGTTTGTAAAGACAGAGATAAAAAGTTGGACATATATATGCGATGAAATTGAATTGGTTCCAAACTACTGCTCGAAGAACAGGTGGCAGTCGTGGCCAGGAGGGCTTTTGCACAACTTCGTATGATTCACCAGTTATGCCCACTCCTAGATCAGGACTCCTTGCTCATGGTCACGCATGCTCTGGTCACCTCCAGACTGGATTACTGTAATGCACTCTACATGGGGCTGCCCTTGATGACCATTCGGAGGCTTCAGTTGATCCAGAATGTGGCTGCCCAGGAGGTGTTGGGGTGTGGGCGGTATGCACATGCCTCACCACTGCCCCAGGAGCTGCACTGGTTGCAATTCAAGGTGCTGGTTATTACCTTTAAAGCCCTATATGGTAGTGGGCCAGGATACTTAAGAGACCGCCTCACCCCAAGAACATCTGCCCGTCCCACTAGAGTGGATTGGAGAGGCTCTCTAGTTGTTCCATCAGCCAGAGAGGCGCGTCTCTCTGGCACAAGAGAGAGGGCCTTCTCGGTGTCCACCCCGGCCCTATGAAACCTCCTGCCAACGGAGTTACGTCTCCAGACGGAGTTGCTGCCATTTAGGAAAAATTTAAAAACATGGCTGGCAGGGCAGGTTTGGGGTGCAGGAGGGACTATGACCCCAGCCCACTGGTTGATTTAAGCCCTGCTTGCCCTCAATTAGTTTTTAGATTTTGATTTTAAAGTTTTAAATTGAGGCTTTTTTAGGAATGTTTTTAAGAGTTTTTTATTTTATTTTTTTATTTTTTAATGAATTGTGAGCCACTCTGGGTCACCTTGGTGAGGAGGGCGGTTGATAAATATGACTAATAAATAAATAAATAAACTATATTAGTAAATAAATGGAATGGTAAATATTTAAATGAGACTAGTTTGGAAAGGGGGAAAACGGAACTGGAAGAATTGATATTAAAGATAAGAAAGGGAGAAGTGGGAATTAAGGGCCTTGTGAGCAGGATTTAAAAGATTTTAAATAAAGACGGTAGACTACAAGAAACACTGAATAATATTTGGGATCAAGATTTGAAAGTTAAAATTACTAAATCAATGTTGGGGTAAAAGTGAAAGAGAAGAATTATGAGAATTATGTCAGTTAGAGTAAAGGAACATAATTATAAATTGTTATGGAGATGGTACCTGACCCCAGTTAGCTTACATCAAATAGATAAAAATATAAGCAACTTATGTTGGAGATGTAAGCAAATAATGGGAACATATGAACATATGTGGTGGAAGAGCAATGCGGTAAAAGTTTTTTTGGGGGAAATTGAGGAGAAAATTTCAAAAATTATGGGGATGCGAGTCGAGCTGGGGTCAAGTACAGTGCTATTGACTGATGTTGACAATATAAAAGTGGATAATAATTTAAAAAGTGTTAATATCAATGATGTTAACATCATCTAGGCAATGTATTGTGAGAAATTGGAAAAATGATGCTGTTTTAAAAAGTGAAGATTGGTACAAAGAAATGTGGGAACTTGCTCTAAATGATAAGTTAACATGGGAATTAAATATAAAAAAAGGCATGGTTCAAGAAAATAGATTTTGGAAAATATGGAGATCATTTGTGGAATCTACATTGAATAGAATCAGAGGAATAAAGCCAGCACCATATCAAATGAGCTTTTGGAAACAAAACATCATTCCTGATGGTATAACATAATTCCTGATAGTATCCCATCTAGTCACTCCAGCAGCCTTCCTCAGACATCTCATTTCCATGGTGACCAACTTTTGCTTATGTTTTGTTGTAAGTGTCCATGTTTGGCACCGGTAACATAAGGTGGGAATGAATATGTTTCCTTGTGTTAATTGGTATTGCCTTGTGTTGTAAGTGCGGAGCTAACTATTCCAGTAGTTGGTTTGCCTTACTGCACCGTCAGTTAATCTCTTCATCCATTTTACCATTTTCAGTAAATGTTGTTCCTAGGTATTTGAACTCTGCCACTTGTTTTATACTTGTTCCCTCTATCCAGATGTCTAGAGTATGGTATTTGCTTCCAATTGCCATTACCCTAGTCTTCTCTTTATTGATTCTCAAATTATTTATCTTACATTCTTGGTTCATGGATGTAAGGTGTTGTTGTAGTTTCTTAGCTGTACCAATCATCTGCAAAAAGTAATTTGTTGATATTGTTTCCATTTGTGGGCTTAGCTTTTTTGCTTATGCTGTCTGTCGGTGATGAATTGTTTTGACAATAGTATACATTTACTACTATGTCATACTGCACTTTACTACTATAATTCAATTCAACTTTGAAAAGTAAGACTTAGATAACATCTCTTAAAATGACTATATATTTTTGGCAACCTCTGGTATTGACAAAGAAATGGGTGGGTGGTTGTTGGGTTTTTTTAAAAAAAATCCTCTTGCACTGTCAGTTAAGACTGATCTTACATAATGATTGTGCCTTCTAGCTGCTTTGGCCTAGGATTTAAAACAATTTCCTCTAGTGTGGGAAGACTCTGCATCTTTAATCATATGGAAATGCAAAATCAATTTGTTGATGGGCAACATCAAATGAAAGTACTGTGGCTTTATACTCTATTGATCATGAAAAATATTTCTGCACATGGCACTGAGGTCCAAAGCAATTATAACACTCTACAGGATTTGCTCAAATCAAAAAGACAAGATGCAGTTGCTAAAAAAAGAAAGGTACTGGATAACCACTGAGGAGAATGGGGAAAATCCTACCCTGGGTAGCCTGAAGCCAATGCCAAAAATAAGCAGTGAGAAGCTTTTTCTAGCTCCTCAATGTATGCAATCTGAGCTCCCATCTCTGTCCCAGCTCCTGCCAACCTAACAGTTCGAAAGCAAGAAACTGCAAGTAGATAAATAGGGACCACTTTGGTGGGAAGCTAAACAGTGTTCCATGCACTCCGGTGACTAGTCATGCCTGCCACATGACCACGGAAACGTCTGCAGAAGCAGACAGCGCTGGCTCTTCGGCTATAAAACAGAGATGAGTACTGAACCCTAGAGTTGGATATGACTAGCTTTTGAGCAAGGGTGACCTTTACCTTTACCTTAGTAAAAAACAAAACAAAACCAAAAAGGTTCTTGGCTTGATTAAATTCAAAGAAAGACAAGAAAGCAAATCCTGCCCATGGCACAAGGTATCCACAAAGTTTAGAAAGTTTAGAAAAATTCCTTTTTTGGCAGGTGATAATCCCCCCAAATTACCAAGCTAACATAGCAAGTGAACATGATGCCCAGGGGATTCCAGGAGCTTTAAACCAAACAACTATGTTATCCAGTCTGTAGACCAGGGTCTCCTAAACTTACTCTTTTGTGGAACACTTTACAAATCTTAAAATTTTAAAGGAACACTTTGGTTTTTGTAATAGAAAGATAGGTTTGGATTTTTCATGGCAACAATTTATACACATAGGTACAAAAGCACACAATGGTTGACCAACCTAACAGATGTGACATTGTAGCTTTTTTGTTGTTGTTGTTCAGTTGCACAGTCGATTCCGACCCTCTGCGACCCCATGGACCACCGTCCGCCAGGCACTCCTGTCCTCCACCATCCCCCTCAACTCGCTCAGCTCTGCGCCCACCATCTCCACAACACCATCTAGCCATCTCATCCTGGGCCTTCCCCTTCCTCTTTTGCCCTCGACCCTTCCAAGCATCAAAGCTTTCTCAAGTGAATCCTCTCTTCTCATTTGATGTCCAAAGTACTTTAGCTTCATCTTTATTATTTGACCTTCTAATGAGCAGTCAGGGATGATTTCTTCTAAGATTGACCTATTTGTTCTCCTCGCTGTCCATGGGACTCTCAAAACTCTCCTCCAACACCACATCTCAAAGGCGTCTATTCTTCTGCGTTCAGCTTTCCTAATAGTCCAGCTCTCACAACCATACATTGCCACAGGGAATACCATTGCTTTGACTATGCGAATTTTTGTTTTCAATGTGATGTCTCTACTTTTCACTATGTTCCCCAGGTTTCTCATCGCTTGCCTCCCAAGAATCAGTCGCCTTTTTATTTCATGGCTGCAATCACCATCTGCAGTGAGCTTTGATCCTAGGAAAGTCTGTCACTGCTTCTACTTCTTCCCCATCTATTTTCCAGGGACTGATAGGGCCTGTTGCCATTATCTTGGTTTTTTTGATATTGAGTCTCAAGCCAGCTTTTTCACTTTCTTCTTTCAACCTAATCAGGAGCTTCTTTAGGTCCTCCTCACTTTCTGCCATTAGGGTGGTATCATCTGCATATCTCAAATTGTTGATATTTCTTCCAGCAATTTTGATCCCAAATTGTGATTCCTCCATCCCTGCATTGCGCATTATGTGTTCTGTGTATAAATTGAATAAGCATGGTGACAAAATGCAGCCTTGTCTTACTCCTTTTCCTATTCCAAACCACTCCGTCATTCCATTTTCTGTCCTAACTGTTGCCTCTTGATTCATGTACAGATTTCTCATGAGGCCTATAAGGTGTTCTGGTATTCCCATCTCTTTAATTACTTGCCACATCTTGTTGTGGTCGACACAATCAAAAGCCTTCGTGTAATCAATGAAATAGAAGTAGACTTGTTTCTGATATTCCTTTGTTTTTTCCATGATCCATCTTATGTTGGCGATGTGATCTCTAGTCCCCCTGCCTCTTCTGAAACCCGCCTGCACTTCTGGTAATTCTCTCTCCACATACTGTTGCAGTCTATCCTGTATTATCTTGAGCATCACCTTGCTAGCATGAGGGATGAGCGCAATTGTTCGATAATTTGAACATTCTTTAGCATTACCCTTTTTGGGGAGTGGAACGTATACAGATCTTTTCCAATCCTGTGGCCATTGTTTTGTTTTCCAAATCTGCTGGCATACAGAGTGCAATAATTTCATTCCATCATCTTGTAGGGCTTTGAAAAGTTCAACTTGGATACCATCAACTCCACTGGCTTTGTTGTTTGCAGTGTTTTTTAGGGCCTTTCTGACTTCACTCTCTAGAATGTCTGGCTCATGTTCAGTGTTCTCCTCATTGTGATTATCAGGGGTGTTGAGGTCCTTTTTGTAGAGTGCCTCTGTGTACTCTTTCCATCTTTTCTTAATCTCTTCTGCATCAGCTAACTCCCTGCCATCTTTGTCTTTTATCATGGTCATTTTTGCTTTAAATGTTCCCTTGAGTTCCCCAATTTTTTTGAAAAGATCTCTAGTCCTACCCCTAATATTGTTTTCCTCTATTTCTTTGCACTGTTTGTTCAGGTAGGTTTCCTTATCTCTCCTTGCTTTCCTTTGAAATTCTGTATTCAAGTGATTGTATTTTTCCTTTTCTCCTTGGCATTTTGCATTCCTTCTGTCCTCTGCTATTTTAAGAGCCTCATCGGACAACCACTTAGCTTTCTTACGCTTCTTTTCTTTTGGTATGGTTTTCCTTGCTGCCTCCTGCATGATGTCCCGCATCTCTGTCCATAATTCTTCTGGCACTCTGTCTATCTGGTCCAAGCCATTAAATCTGTTCCACACCTCCACTGAGTATTCCCAAGGAATGTTTTCTAGGTCATATCTGTCTGGCCTAGTTGTTTTCCCTATTTTCTTTAGTCTAAGCCTGAATTTTGCAATCAATAGGTTGTGATCTGAGCCACAGTCTGCTCCTGGTCTTGTTTTTGCTGACTGTATGGAAGTTCTCCATCTTTGACTGCAGAGTATGTAATCAATCTGGTTTCGATGTTGGCCATCTGGTGATGTCCATGTGTAAAGTCTCCTCTTGTGTTGCTGGAAGAGAGTGTTTGCTATGACCAGTGCGTTATCTTGGCAGAACTCTATCAGTCTTTGGCCTGCTTCATTCTGTGTTCCAAGACCAAACTTGCCTGTTATTCCATTTACTTTTTGATTTCCTACTTTGGCATTCCAGTCTCCTATGATAATATGTACATCATTTCTTGGTGTCTGTTCTATGAAGTGTTCTAAGTCTTCATAGAACTGGTCAATTGTGGCTTCATCTGCACTAGCGGTTGGTGCATATATTTGGATTACAGTGATATTGAATGGCTTGCATTGTATTCTGACTGACATCATTCTATCATTTTTGAGATTATATCCCATTACTGCTTTTCTCACCCTTTTATTGACAATTATGGCTACTCCGTTTTTTCTGAGGTTTTCTTGTCCACAGTAGTAGATATGATGGTTTCCAGAGGTGAATTCGCCCATCCCTGTCCATTTTAACTCACTGATTCCCAAGATGTCAATGTTTATTCTTTCCATTTCCTTTTTTACCACTTCCAGTTTTCCCTGGTTCATAGATCTCACATTCCATGTCCCTATACAGTATTGTTCCTTGCAACACTGTATTTCTCCTCCCCCTTTCCTGTCCCTCCCCTTCTTTTGATCTGCTGTGCTAAGCATCCTGTTTCATCTAAATTGCCCCATTTGTTTTGCCTTTTGTTTTGGTCCATAGGGTTCTCTTGGCAAAATTCCTGACGTTGGTTTGCTGGTTTCTACGTCAGTATCCTCTCCTCATACATGTTATCACAGTTTAAAACAAGGTATTATCATGCACATTATAACAGTTTAAACAATATCAGACTAAAATAGCTAGTTAGCATTGATTATATGAAGTTATGAAGTCCAATATATAAAGTCTCTACTGTAAGTTCAGTATAAGTCTCTGCTGTAATTTCAGTATTGTTCGAGTCAGTTATTTGTAAAGTCTCTAAAGTCAACTAAATTATTGTAACTGAATTACTTATCGTATGCATGCAGCTACTTGTTTCTGGTTTTGCAACGCTGGATCGGTAGCGCGAGTCTTTTTCGCCACCCAACCTGTGGTTCTTTATCTTTACCCTCCGGCCACAGGACACTGGCCGCTGGTGCGCTGGTCGGCGGCGCGCTCCTTCCCTCGCCCGACCCGACCCGACTCTTCACCTCCTCCTCCTCCTCGCTCTTCCCCTCCGGCCACAGGACACTGGCCGCTGGTGCACTGGTCGGCGGCGCGCTCCTTCCCTCGCCCAACCCGACCCGACTCTTCACCTCCTCCTCCTCCTCGCTCTTTCCCTCCGGCCACAGGACACTGGCCGCTGGTGCGCTGGTCGGCGGCGCGCGCCTTCCCTCGCCCGACCCGACCCTTCACCTCCTCCTCCTCCTCGCTCTTCCCCTCCAGCCACAGGACAATGGCCGCTGGTGCGCTGGTCGGCGGCGCGCTCCTTCCCTCGCCCGGCCCGACCCGACTCTTCACCTCTTCCTCCTCCTCGCTCTTCCCCTCCGGCCACAGGACACTGGCCGCTGGTGCGCTGGCTTTTTACAAATGACAATTTTCAAACTTGCTGTTCAAACTTCTTATGAAGCCAGCCCCTACTGCAAAACAAATTTCACTTGCAAGCTGCTGCATCACATTGAAAGGATGGATGCAAAACAAACTTTGTGGCATTACACATTTGCCAATGAGTTTTACCAGAATTTCATATTTTTAATGGAACACGTATTGACCTTTCCACACCAAGTACACTAGTACCTCCGATAACACAAAGACTTGTTTCCACAAGCCTTAGTGTTATCCGGTTTTTAACGTTGTGTGATGCATTGATCGCACATCATTTTTTTAAAAAAGCCCTGTTCCCTTTCCGAAGAGGAAAGGGAATTGGGGGTCAATCCGCCTGCCTCTTTGGCAGGCACCGTCTCTCCCCAAACACCCTCACAGTCCCAGTGCATGATCACTGGCAGAGATCCCCATCTGCTTTCTCCCAAAACAAGCCAGGATTCACAGCATCACTGGACTTTTCCCTTGGCCAGCCCCAACCCTGAGGAAGATGGAACAGCTGTGCAGAGGGGCTGGACTCGGAGCCAGCCATAAAAACACCAGACGCCCTCGCTGCTTTCACTGGACTCTTCCCTTGGCCATCCCCAGCCCCGGAGAAGATGGGACAGCTGTGTGGAGAGGCTGGAGCAGGCCATAAAAATGTTGGACACCCTCGCTGCTCTCACTGGCCTCTTCCCTTGGCCAACCCCAGCCCTGGGCAAGATGGAACAGCTGTGAGGAGGGGCTGGAGCAAATCCATGAAAATGCCGGATGCCCTCACCACTTTCACCGGACTCTTCTCTTGGCCAGCCCCAGCCCCGGGGAAGATGGAACAACTGTGCGGAGGGGCTGGAGCTGGCCATAAAAATGCTGAATGCCCTCACTGCCATCGCCGGACTTTTTTCTCTTGGTTGCTCATCTTGAAAGAAAATGGACAAGTCCGAGTCTTTGCAATGTATTTTTTTCTTTGTGTGTATTGCATTGACATGTGTTGAAATGTGTATTACTGTTGGCATATGTATTCTTGAAATGTTTTTTATACTGTATTGATGTTACATTTTGAAATTGTAATTTGTAATGCTCTATTTCTTTGTTAGCCTCCCAGAGTTGCATTGCGAGTGGGGCGGCATACAAGTCAAAATACAATAACAATAACAATAAAAATCATCATCATCATCATCCCTGTCTTGGTTTGCGGGAAAGTGGGCACGTGTGCCCATGAGCATTCCCCCAAACCAAGCCGGCGATCAGACACTGTGATCCCCAGCTTGGTTTGGGGAAACCACTCAGACCGCCCATTTCCTTGGGGTGAGAGCGCTCTCACTCCAAGGAAACAGGAGGTCTGAGTGAGCCCATCCCACTGGGTTGTTCTATGCCTGTTGAGGCTGGTATCTCTGCTGATAATGCACCTTTGCTTTTGTGAGACAAGGTTCATTACTAAGGCGTACAACACCTTACAAAACTGAATCCGGGATAGTGGGGCGGGGCCAACATCATGACGTCATGGGCGGGGCCAACGTCACGACGTCATGGGCGGGGCCAAAAAATGAAGGAGCAAAAAATGGCTCCAATAAACTGTGCATGCGCAGAAACTCAATCTGATGCATTGCGCATGCATCAGATTGAGTTTCTGCGCATGCACAGTTTATTGGAAAATAAGCCATGTGCCGATTTTCGGGGGGCTCTAAAAATATAAGCCACCCCCCGAAAATAAGCCATCAGGCCATTTTTGGCCATTTTGGGGAGGGAAAAAGAATATAAGCCATGGCTTCCCCCCCCCCCCAAATGGCCAAAAATGGCCTGATGGCTTATTTTCGGGGGGTGGCTTATATTTCTATATCAGTATATAGAAATATAAGCCACCCCCCGAAAATAAGCAGGCAGCCTGCTCGGACACAGAGAATACACCCCCCAACTCTGCTTACCTTGAAGCTCTGCTTATTTTCTCTCCCAACTAACAGCTGATCAGACTCAGAGGCTTTTTTAAAAATTCCAGTAGGGAAACAAGGAAGGGGGAAAATTTCAGCGATGTGATTGGCTCTCTATGTCAGCTGACATAGAGATCCAATCACATCGCTGAATAGGTGTTTCCCCTATTCAGCGATGTGATTGGCTCTCTATGTCAGCTGACATAGAGAGCCAATCACATCGCTGAATAGGTGTTTCCCCTATTCAGCGATGTGATTGGCTCTCTATGTCAGCTGACATAGAGAGCCAATCACATCGCTGAATTTTTGGAGCCATTTTTTGCTCCTTTTTTTTTTAAAAAAAATGCCTGCTGCCGAAGAGAAATCGGGACAGCCGGGACGTCATGGGGGAATTCCGTGACCATTTTCCTAAAAATGGTAACTCGGGATTCCCCCTCTCAAATCGGGACTGTCCCTGAGAATCCGTGATGGTTGGCCGCTATATTCATTACCAGCAGAGATCCCAGCCTCAACAGGCAGAGAACAGCCCAGTGGTATTGAGGCTTAGATCTCTGCCGGTAATGTACCCTTGTTTTTGAAATCCTGTGGGATGTATCGCATAACGTTCGCTGAAGCCTGTGCCGGTTACAATGTATCTCTATGGAGTTTTAACGTTATCTGATTCATCTCACAGAATTTTAATGTTATCCAATGCATGTATTACATAACGTTAAAAATCAGATAATGCTAAGACTCAGAGAATGCTAAAACAGGAACCAAGTTTTAGCGTTAGCATTCTTCAAGTTTTGTCATTTCCCCATATTGTCTCCATTTTAACACCCATTCCTCTCTCAATTTCTCCATCTATAATTTTTCAAGCCAATTGAAATGACACACTTTGTAGACTTTTCTCTCTCTCTATCTTCCATGGTCCTGACCTTTTCTGTCTAGTCCTTTATAGTTTTCAGTCCTCTTTTCTCCATTTTATCTCTGAAGGCTGCTTAGGCCAATCTCAAATTTCTTAGTAGTGACAACAGTAGAAAGAATAAGTACAGTAATAACAAAAGAGCCATAAGGTCAAACTATGTATTAAAGACATAGTCATTGAAGGATTGAATTCACTAAACCCTGCAAGCTTGTGACTGGCATATAGTTTGCTAATCAGTATGCTTCATTTTTCATTGTTTGTTTGGAGCAAATGCAACTTTGGTTGTAAGGATGATTTGGCAGACATGAAGAGTTGCCAGAATATGATTCTAGAACAGTAAAGTAATTTTGACTTCTAATGATGTGTTCCTAGTAGCATACAATGTGGCCTGATGAGTCAACACAAAGGCCCTTCCACATTATTCTGGTTCATGAATCTCGCTCATGACTTTTGATAGATTGTTCATGCAGTTGCATAATTATTTATTAATTAAATTGAATCCTGTTCAAGGCACCCAACCATAGAGTTTGAATTAAACACCTAAATACAAGTAAAGCTACGAATCTGCAAAGACAGCCTAACCCTGTGTCTCAATAAAAGGTATACAGATTGAGACTGACTTGCCTTATAAATGCCACCACCTGTGACACTCCATCCCAATCCTTGTGTAGGTCCTTGATGATATTTGTGGGCTACTGGTAAATGGTGAAACTCAAATGGTAAAGCCAGGTTGTCGATTGGAAGGTGTGGACAGGAAAGCGACAGTCTGTTTGGAAACTTAACAGTCTCACATGCCTTCTAACAATGGATACGAGTGAGAAGAGGGCTATCCAAAGCAAAGTCCGTTTCCTACCACTATCCAGTTAACAGAGTTCTTTTCCTCCCCATCTTTGGTGGCAAGCCCATTGCCAGAATCCAGCTTCAGTTTTCCATCTGGTAGGAAAACAACTCTGGTAATAGGTGGATGAAACCCAAAGCCTGCTGCAGCTGCTAGGGCCCTCATGAGCTCCATCTGGGGAGCTCTGAAAGAGGTACTGTATATTATTACAGTCACTCACAGAGCAACTCTGGGCAGCTAACAAAGATACAAAATATATAGTTACAAATTATAAGCTTCAACATTATAATAATACAACATTTTGACATATCATCATCACAAATCACAGTATCAAAAAGTATCAATATCACAGTATCAAAGCATTACAAAAAAACTAAAAAAAAGAATATATACCGGTAAGAAAACAAAAAACAAAGAATATATAAGAATCAGCCAATCAGTCTAGAAGTTATCTCTGTATGGAAGGCTTTTGAATTTGCTGTGGTGTTTGGTGTGGATCTGGTCCTGCTCTAGCTCTAAGGTACCCCTGCCTTGGTTGCTTCCTTGTTTATCTAACTTCTGGCCTGCCTGGACTATGTCTTGTATACTGGTCTAGCCTTGTTTTCCTCTCTGTTCCTAGCTCTGGCCTTGGATTTGGACATGGATAAACTTTGCTTTTTGACTTTTATCTTGGTTGCCCTGGGTCCTGGGGCCTGTGACCTAGATTCTAACACCCATACATTTCTGTTCCTCTTCTTCCTGTTTGCCATTTGCATTTTCCACTTCTTTTTGTTTTGTTTGTTGCTTGCCAGCATGCTTCCAGTGAAACAGCTGGCATGAATCTCTCTTTCTTCTGATATTTGACCAAGTGGTTCTATGGAAGGATGTCTACTATACACAAAGACTGCATTTGTCCCCCTTTTATCCTTGCAACTGAACAATGGAACAGTGAATAAAATGCATTTTTTCCCTTAAGCTGGTGTTAAACTTTTTAAATAACTTTAAGTGCTAGCTAATTAAGGGACTGTTTTAAGGGCAACTTGTGTTACTATATCTCTCATGCTTTTTCTCTGATGCTGTTATGTCTTTCTGCATTATGACCTGCTAACTAAGAAAGGAATAACCAGTCGAAAAATATACATTAAACAGTTTTCAGAGCTGGACACATTCTTTTTTTAAAATTTCATTTTCAAGGTATCTCATTGTGTCAAGGCTGCCAAAATGGATAAATATGAGGAATTTTGTGAATATTCTTTGTATCGTTATCTTACAGGGTGTGTTTGGCCTCATTGCTTGCATGCATTTGGTGCTAATGTTTTGGAGCATTCTAATTTCTTCATTCACTTTTCTAGTTTCTTGGGCCACAAAAGCCAGTGTAGTGTGCTGGTTAGAGCTCTAGATCAGGGGCAGCCAAACTATGGTCATGGTCCCAAATCATCTGACCCACTCTCCTACCAGAAGCAGAAGTAAAATGTACCTGCGCATGTGTATAACACACACGTGCATGCATATAACGCTGCCGTAAATGCACCCATGGCTGTCATAAATGTGTTTATGACAGCCACTGACATGTTTTACAGTGGGAGGAACCATGTGACCAACCTGCTCAACTATGTGACTGACCCACGGTGCAAAAAGTGTGGCCACTGCTGCTTTAAATGTTACTGAGCCATGAAACTGATTGGGTAACTTTGGCCTGGTCATTTTCTCTCAGCCTGAGTTATTTCACACTGTCATCATGAAACTATTGTAGGAAAAAAGAGAGCTGTGTGTCACACTGAGCTCTTTGGAAGGCAATGGGATATAAAACAAGCATACAAATAAAAAGTAATTATATTTGGGAATCTGAACTGCAATGGCTACTAGTTACTTTTTAAAGCAAGAGTTCTCAACCTTTTTAAGCCAGGGGCTGGGTCACGTTCCCTCAGACAGCTTCAGGGGCCAGACGGCTATTTTGCCTTCCCTACACCACATGACATTTCCTGGTTTGGAATGGTGCCATGGGCTGCATTTATTTGTCCCACAGGCCGCAGGTTGAGAATCCCTGTTTTGAAGCAACTTCCCTATGTGTAGTTCCTTCACATTCCACAAACTGTTTTTAGGATATCAACTAGAAGGGCGCGGTCTGTGTTTCAAACACCCAGAGGCTTTCCTGTCAAACAAAGATGGAAATCTACTTCTCCAAAATGGAATATATATATGTGGGGAGCTTCCCCCCCCCCCAAATCTGGAGAACTAAAATACATTCCAGTGTTTTCACATCTATGTAGCAACCTTTATAGAACTTGTTCTGTGACAGGTGAGACTCAAAGCAATTTAAAAGGCTTCTTTCCAAACACATTGTGGGCTGGAGAAAGGGGTGATACTATGGGTATATATGATTATTTGGTATATGATTATTTGGTATATATACTGGTAGCTGCACAGCAGGAAAGCAGGGCAAAGTTAGGCTTTTGTGTTAAAGCAAGTTCTTTTCTTGATAATAATCATTCCTCCCAAACAACAGCCAAGCTATAATGATGATACAGACAAAAGTTTAAGGTTATTTTTTAAAAAACAATAACTTTAAACTTTTGTCTGTATCATCATTATAGCTTGACTTTTGCTTGAGAGGATTTTTTTAAAAAATAGCATTTACTCACAAAAATATAACTAGAGACAAGCCCTTGGTCCATCTCACCTTATACAGTATACCTATTTTTGAGGTCAGCTCACTGACTTGCCCAGACATGCCCTGCCACTGCTGGAACATGCATGCCACCAGGGGACATGATTCAGCTGAGGTAGCAGCAGACATAGTGGTAGCTGCAACTGTTATAATGTTCCCATATATAAACACATCACCCAGTTACCAACCATTTGAACAGCTATAGCACATCTATAACTTAAAATCTGTATGTGACAGGCAAATTCTGAGTTCAGATCTGGAATCAGTACACTCGATACCATGTAAATCACATGTGTTATTTCCAGTTGCAAAATCATTGTTATGCAGTGTTATGCTAGTTAATAGGTACTTTCAGAGATGCCTTAAAAACCCCACCCTTTAGGGATGAATTAAGAATCTGTACAAAAGCCATATTTCACAGTGGGTTATAATGATGTCAAGTTGGTTGGACAGCTCAATGGCAGCTGAGTCAGAGGTTGGGAGTTTTATTCCCCATTGTGACTCCTGGGAGAACAACCAACTTGCTCCATCAGGGGCAAGTTACGTAATCCTAGGGCCTTCCCAGAAGAAGGGAATGGGAGACTGTTTCTGTGTATTAAGCCAGAATCAATTTGATGGCATGCTATTGCTGATGTTGATGATGTCAGGTTAAAAATAAACAGGGTCAAAATCCCTTCTCTCTCAGCTCTCTGCTCAGGCTGAGTGAAATCTATTCATCCGGGTGTGTGTGGGGGGGGATGACTTCCAAACCCTTGGTAGCCTTTCATTCAAAGCTGATCTAATCTATCCTAAAAAGAAAATAGGCTAAAACCAATGGTTTGTCCCAACGAATGTAGAGCATTAAATGAATGCCACTTGGTAAGTCAGCCTTATCCCATGATTCAATGGGGTCAAACAACTAAGCTTGGCCTATGGATCACAGGAAGTCTGGAGAAGAGCTATGTTTACTACATTAAATGATGCATGGCCTACCCACTAAATAAATACTGCGTGGAATGGGTTTCAAGCTTTTTTCAGAGGCTTTCCTCGGAGAACAGTTTTCTGAAATTATCTGCTACGTTTCATGTGAGAATCAAAGGAGTGACCCCGTATCTTAGCATTCACTCTTGGAACTGATTGATACATAAATTGCAGTGTTTTGCTTTTAACATCAGCTTGTCTCCAGAGTTTGGGGAATCTTCCTTTTTTTGGACTGTAGCTCCCACCTAGAGGGATTCTGGGAAATTTAGTCCTAAAAAGTGATTTTGAAAAGCTCTAGACTTCTTACACTCCCTTTCATTTCTGAAGATAGCTGCTGACAAATAACTGAGAGATTTTATAGCAATATGGATATACTGTACAGTGGACCCTCGTTTAACAAGTGGCTTGCTTAACACAAACTTCGTATAACAAAAGGAAATCAATAGAAAATAGTGGCTCGGTTAACCTTTTTTTTTTTTGAGCAGATTAATTGGTTTTCATTGCATTCCTATGGGAAACTGTGTTTCTATTAACAATTTTTTCAGTGCATTCCTATGGAAATTGCATTCAATTCATTCCTATGGGGAAATCGCTATACAATTTTTTTGTAGTACAAACGGTCCCGGCGAACACATTAAATTTGTTAAGCGAGGGTCCACTGTATATGTAAATGTACATGAAATAGGGTATAAGGCAGTGATGGTGAACCTTTTAGAGACTGAGTGCCCAAATGAAGGGGTGGGGCAAACTCTGTGCTGGGGAGGAGGAAGTGCTCCCATTGGGCTGCTGGGCAGAGTGGCAGGGTGAATTCTGTGCTGGGGGAGGGAGGAAGCACTCCCATTGGACTGCTGGGTAGAGGGATAGGGCGAATTCAGTGTTGAGGCGACAGCACAAGTGTTAACAGAGAGGGCTCTGCATACCCTCTGTGGCATGTATGCCATAGGCTCGCCACCACTGGTATAAGGCAAGGGGTTCATCCTTACAGTATTGTAACTGCCTACCAGATCTTATTTATCTTTCTGTACTGAGTGCATATATATGTACATCTCCCTCTTCCCTTTAACTCCTCAGAGACACAAATGCAAGTTCATAAACTTCAAGACTCTCTCAGTCAAGGTAGACACAGAAGGAGAGACTGAATTCCAGCTTTTAAATGCAATGTTGGATTCCATTCAGTGTATCCTAGGAATACTTTACCCCCCAGGATTTCAAGGAGATTGTTTCCTTAATGGGTTTCTCTTCTACATGGATGGGTTCTTTGGCATGGCTGAGTTCCTGACATCCAGAGGCCAGCAAATTCATGGCACTGCTTGGGGGAGAGGAATCCTCCTCGGCAACAGAGAAACAGAAAAGCCTTCATTCTGTGAGAAGCTGTGTGTGAGTTTGGTCTCTTGTTTGCTACAATTGTTTTTATTTATTACATCCCAGAAGTCAATTTTGCCTAACTGTCTTTTGTTTAAAGGGACATTAAAAGCAAACAAACAAAAAAATTGCCTCATTAACATTTGAGTCACAACTCATTTTTTGCTGCAAATCTATGCATGACCATCTGGCCTTTGTTCCAACATGAGCAGGGCAAGGATGAACCATGGAAATTAAATGCCTTTGAGAAAAGTACATCTCAGGAAGCATTTTAATTTAAAGCCTGTCAGGCCATTGACAGCCCCAGCATTAGCACAAACTAAGGCTGTGGACATCTATCTATTTCTGGCTTATGTCACTGCCTAATATGTTCACACATAGAGATCCATTCTGTTCCCTCTCCACGTTGATCTGCATAAAAGCCTCACAAATAAGTATTATTTTTTAATATATACAAAATTCTTCTAGATTGCCCATCATCAGATCAGATTTTATGACAGTCTACAATGGGCATACAATAAAAGTGTTCCTATCAGGTTTCCTTGATGCTGGGAAAGATCGAAGGCAAAAGGAGAAGGGGCTGGCAGAGGAGGAGATGGTTAGGTGGCATCATTGATCCAGTGGGTGTAGAACTGGGCAGGCTACGGAAGATGGCAGATGACAGAGGAGCCTGATGTGCAAAGGGTCAGACTCGACTGTGTTCTCACCAGTCCCAAATGCCATAAAACAGTATTCATAATGAAGAGGCAAGGGTGGAAGAACATTTTCAAGGAGACAGAAGATGCTGCCAAGCAATGGGAAAGATGTACATGTGATTGCACCAGAAAGGGTCACAATCCCATTAAAGAGAACTTTTCATCTGCCTGCAAATCACTCCTGCTTCATTCCCAAAAGTAGGAGTCCGTCAGCTGAGCCAAAAAGGGTCCGCTGAAGCTATTGGGCACACACCAGGGGTGTGTTGCAGTGCATTTCCTCCATATGTCGTGTGATTGCTGGGAAATAGATTGTACTGGATCATTCCACAAGTGGGCCAAATTGCAACTTGTTTCCTCATCGGGTCTCCCGACCTCCCTAGAGCCGAAGCGCGCTATTTTTGAACTTCCCCCATCCTCTTTTATGCTGCAGGAAGCGAGAACGTCGGGATTCGAATCCTGACATTTTGCCTTGCTGCAGCCTCCAGGGAGGTGGGAGAACTTTGGAAACAGTTTGGAGCGGGTCCCCACACCTCCCTGGACCCGGCGGGGGGGTCAGAGCCCCCAAAATTGGTAAAAAAAAGTCCGTTTTTTTTTACCAATTTTGGGGTGTCTGACCCCCCCCCCCGCTGGGTCCAGGGAGGTGTGGGGACCCGCTCCAAGGTGTTTCTGGGCTTCCCCGACGTCCTGAGCCAGTGCAGCAAGCCAGAATGTCGGGATTCGAACTCTGACATTCTGGCTTGCTGCACTGGCTCAGGACGTCGGAGAAGCCCAGAAACACCTTGGATCAGGTCTGCCCACCTCCCTGGACCCAGCGGGGGGGGGGGGTCAGAAACCCCAAAATTGGTAAAAAAAACGGACGTTTTTTTTTACCAATTTTGGGGTCTCTGACACCCCCCACCCCGCCGGGTCCAGGGAGGTGGGGAAACCCACTCCAAGCTGTTTCCAAAGTTCCCCCACCTCCCTGGAGGCAGCAGCAAGCCAAAATGTCAGGATTCAAATCCCGACGTTCTGGCTTCCTGCAGCCTCCAGGGAAACAGGGCTTTTTTTAACATTGTGTGTACAATGTATCGCACAACGTTAAAAACCGTATAACGACGGGACTTGTGGAACCAAGTCATAACGTTATTCAGGGTACTAGTGTACTGACATGTGGCCCCTAAAGTAGGACAGGATTGGCAGGGTTATCCTCCCTTTGTGGGCTGTGAATTTACAGCAAGGGAGGCCAATTTTTCATGCCTGACCCTGACCCTGACCCTGACCCTGACCCTGACCCTGACCCTGACCCTGACCCTGACCCTGACCCTGACCCTGACCCTGACCCTGACCCTGACCCTGACCCTGACCCTGACCCTGACCCTATTACTATCACTAACACTAACACTAACACTAACACTAACACTAACACTAACACTAACACTAACACTGACACTAACACTAACCCTCCCTTTGGGGGCTGTGAATTTACAGCAAGGGTGGCCATCTTTTTCATGCCTAACCCTAACCCTAACCCTAACCCTAACCCTAACCCTAACCCTAACCCTAACCCTAACCCTAACCCTAACCCTAACCCTAACCCTAACCCTAACCCTAACCCTAACCCTAACCCTAACCCTCCCTTTGTGGGCTGTGAATTTACGGCAAGGGTGGCCATCTTTTTCATGCCTAACCCTAAGGCTAACGCTAACTCTAACTCCAACTCACACTCAAACACACACGCACACCCTAACCCTAACCCTAACCCAAACCCTAACCCACACCCTAACCCACACCCTAACCCTAACCCACACCCTAACCCTAACCCTAACCCTAACCCTAACCCTAACCCTAACCCTAACCCTAACCCTAACCCTATTTCTCCCTTTGTGGGCTGTGAATTTACGGCAAGGGTGGCCATCTTTTTCATGCCTAACGCTAACGCTAACGCTAACGCTAACCCCAACTCACACTCAAACCCACACGCACACCCTAACCCTAACCCTAACCCTAACCCTAACCCTAACCCTAACCCTAACCCTAACCCTAACCCTAACCCTAACCCTAACCCTAACCCTAACCCTAACCCTAACCCTAACCCTAACCCTCCCTTTGTGGGCTGTGAATTTACGGCAAGGGTGGCCATCTTTTTCACGCCTAACCCTAACGCTAACGCTAACTCTAACCCCAACTCACACTCAAACACACACGCACACCCTAACCCTAACCCAAACCCTAACCCAAACCCTAACCCTAACCCTAACCCTAACCCAGCGAGGAGAACAAATAGGATGATCTTAGAAGAAATCAAACCTGACTGCTCCTTAGAAGGTCAAATAGTAAAGATGAAGCTAAAGTACTTTGGACATCAAATGAGAAGAGAGGATCCGCTTGAGAAAGCATTGATGCTGGGAAGGGTGGAGGGAAAAATAAGAAGGGGGCAGCCCAAAATGAGATGGCTAGATGGTATTGTAGACACAATTGGCACAGAGTAGAGCAAGTTGAGGAGGATGGTGGAGAACAGAAGTGTCTGGTGCACAGTGGTCCATAGGGTCACAAAGGGTGGGAATTGACTGTGAAACTGAACAACAACAGAAAGGGTAAAATTATTTTAAATAAAAAATAATATAGAAAAAGCTCTTCTGTGGTAATCTTGTGTAACTCAAAATTTCTTTAATTTTAAACAAGGACTGTTAAACTTCTAAGAACTCCCAGTCATTTGTCATGAGGTTTCTAATTCCACTATAAGAAAAGAAAAAATATGGAAAGGCAATAAGAACATGTCCATCCTGCCCCTTGTTGGGTGGGGTGGGGTGGCTGTTTTAGTGGTTGCTGGAGGACAGAGGAGGGATAGATCACCTTTCACCTGCCTCCCCTGTCCAAACAGTGCCAGAGACTTTTGCCTGTACAGTGAAGTGGCTGATGAGCAACTTTACCATAGAGACAAACAAAACACTGTCCCTTTTCCTCTATGGAATGGTATGAAATGTAATTATTTCCCCATTCCTAACAGGTAAATAAGTAAAATTGTCTGGTTCATTAAAACTAAAATTTGCATCTCACAGCTTATAAGCACAGGTAATAGAGAATTGTGGGGTTTGTATGGTGAGCTATAGGAACGGTATGTATGGTAAACTGCCAAAGGGTGGTAGCTGAGTCAAAAGACTCAGCTAATGCTGCTTGGCAGAAGCTAGAATGAACCGGTTTAGAAAGTCCCTGAATTGTTCCTCTCTAATCGGCCTGTTTAGCTATTTGGCCTGTTTATAAAATCCACAAGCTCAAGATGTTACTGTCCACGAGCTCAAAGTGTGCATTGCATATCCTTCTGCTTATGTATATGTCATGTATCCGGGCTTATGCACCAATCATTGATTTTTATATATAGTGTTAGATATTTGAAAGTCCTAGCGGCGGGAAAATCGCCGCTACCCATTGGTCAGTGGGCTGGGTCAAGCAGGGTATTTAATCCCCTGCTGACCCAGCCATTGTTGTTGTTGTACTGGGAGACACAATAAACGTACGTGTTGTTTGGTTCAACTTAAATGGTGTCCGTGTCCTCACTCCCGCGCAAGGATCTCCGGATCTAACACTGGCGACGAAGGTGGGATATTGAGGAACGGACCAGAACCAACACACATCAGAGCCACCACTTCCGAAGGCACCTCGCCATGGCTACTTACGTCCCACCGACACCCTTCCAGCCGAAAGACGAACGGTGGAAGAGCTACATGGACCGATTTGAATTCTCCCTGCTAGCTGCGGAGCTGGGGGAGATCGCACCGGAGCGGAAGAAGGCGTTCTTCCTTACTCACTGCGGGGCCAAGGTCTACGAAGTGGCCCAGTCCCTGGTAGACCCCATACCAATCCTGGATGTCTCATGGGAAGCCCTACAGTTGGCCCTCAAGAACCACTACGCGCCAGAGCCCTCGAAGTTCGTGTTCCGGATTCAATTCCGGGACCGATATCAGATGTCGGGGGAACCCATCGGCGAGTACGTGGCCGCCCTGAGAGCAGCAGCCATCCCGGCCGTCTTCGGGCCATTTCTAGAGGACTCTCTGACCGAGCAGCTCATCAGAGGAGTCCGCGACAATAAGCTCCGGAAGAGACTATTGGCCCGGAGAGACCTGACCCTGGTCGGGGCCATCGAAGAGGCCAGAGCCTTCGAGCTCTCGACGTCGGCCGCAACCTCCATCAACCGGTCCCCGTCGGTGCATCGCCAAGCCTCCGCTCACCATCAGGACATCGTTCCCGACGAGGACGAAGAAGAAGAAGCAGAGGTGTGTGCGACCGACGGGGGAAACTCGGGGAGGAGCAACCAGCGTTGCGCCAGCTGTGGAGGGCCACACCAGCGGGCGCATTGCAGATTCAGGGAGGCCATCTGCCGCTATTGCGACAAGCAGGGACACATCGGGAAGGTCTGCAGGGCAAGACAAGCGGAGAACCAAGCTGACCGGCAGATTCAAAAGTTCCCGCCGGGCAAGATGGCCGCCAACCAGAGGACGAATCAAAGGCGCCAGGGGCGAAACAGCGGCAAATTCGAAGATGCCGAGACACACACACTCACGATAAGCCACACCGCCACACAGAAGGGGGAGAAATACTACGCCACAGTCACGATCGACGGGGCTGAGTGTCCAATGGAGGTCGACTCTGGGGCCGCCATTTCCATCATCCCGTGGAGGTGGATGAAGAAGACATTCCCGTCTCTAAAGGAATCAGATCTCCAGGCCCAGCGGATCCGGATCAAGGACTGCCAAGGCAAGTTCCTCCCCGTCGCGGGACAGAAGTGCGTCCGAGTCACGTACGGCCCGAAGGAAGAAAGCCTACCACTGACCATCATCCACGGAAACATCCCAACGCTACTGGGCACTAACTGGTTCCCCGCCTTGGGGCTGTCCATCGCGGGCATCCACACCACCGCGACTGACCAACCCGGGGACGCCTCACTGAGGGACGACCTGATGGCCGAGTTCCAGGACGTTTTCGGGGAAGGCTTGGGCAGGTATGTGGGGTCCCCTATATCATTTGCGCTCAACCCGGGCGTTGCTCCCATCCGCCTTAAAGCCCGGAGAGTTCCACTAGCGCTCAAGCCCAGGGTCGAGAAGGAACTCGATAAATTGGTCGCCCAGGGAATCCTTGTTCCCGTTGACCACGCTAAGTGGGAGACTCCCATAGTGACCCCCATCAAACCGGACGGGTCAGTGCGCATCTGTGCAGATTACAAATGTACAATCAACAAGGCTTTAGAGCCGAGCGCGTACCCGGTCCCGGTCATAGACCACCTGCTCCATTCTCTGGGCCCTGGCAAAATCTTTGCCAAGCTCGACCTGGCCCAAGCCTACCAACAGCTTCCGGTGGATGATGCCACGGCCGAAGCCCAGACTATTGTCACGCACCGGGGGGCATTCAAGTGCACAAGGCTGCAGTTTGGGGTCAGCATAGCCCCAGGGCTATTTCAGAGCACAATGGAGAGGCTTCTCCAAGGACTCCCGGGGGTGGTGCCCTATTTCGATGATGTCCTGATAATCGCCGGGGATTCCGGCCAACTCAAGGACAGGGTCGCCGCCGTCCTGGCCAAATTCAGGGCCGCGGGGCTCAGGGTGAAGCGGGACAAGTGTCTGTTGGGGGTCCCCTCCGTGGAGTTTTTGGGGTTCCGCATCGATGCCAAGGGCATCCACCCCACGAGGGGCAAGGTGGAAGCGATCCAGAACGCCCCGGCCCCCAAGAACAAGCAGGAGCTACAGGCGTTCCTGGGGCTCCTGAACTTTTACGCAGCCTTCCTAAAAGGGAAGGCCACAGCGGCCGAGCCCCTGCACAGACTGTTAGCGGCCAAGGCAGAGTGGGTGTGGGGGCCCGAGCAGAAGTCGGCTTTCGCGGCTGTAAAAAATCTCCTCTCGCAGGACAGTTTCCTGATACAATACAACGCGACCCTGCCACTGGTCCTCGCCTGCGACGCGTCTCCCTACGGCGTCGGCGCAGTCCTGGCCCACCGACTCCCCAACGGTCTCAAGGCACCCATCGCCTACTATTCCAGGACCATGTCGTCAACGGAGCGAAACTATGGCCAGATCGACAAGGAGGCGCTGGCGGCAGTGGCAGGGGTAAGAAAATTTCATGACTACTTGTATGGCTGGGACTTCGAACTTGTGACTGATCATAAGCCCCTGTTGGGACTCTTGGCCGGCGGCCGGCCCACACCCTCTGCCTTGTCCCCCCGGATGCAAAGGTGGGCCATTTTCCTCTCCGGGTATTCGTATACCTTGGTCTACCGGCCTGGAAAGCACATGGGCAACGCGGACGCTTTGAGCAGGTGCCCCCTCCCGACCCTGGACGGCGCGGAAAAGGGGGAGGCATCAGTTCTTGCCCTGGACATCCTGGACTCTGCCCCCACCACGTCGGCCGAGGTCGCCAGGGCGACGGCGAGGGACGCCGAGCTCCGAACCGTCGCCAGCTGGGTGCAACGGGGCTGGCCGGACAAGGGGGAAGGGGAGTTTAAGGTATTTTGTGATAAAAAAGACGAAATGTGCTGTGTGGGGGGTTGTTTGCTGTGGGGGGACCGGGTAGTGGTCCCCAGAAAACTCCGTCCCAAGGTCCTAGAAACTTTGCATGCCAGCCACCCGGGAATAGTAAAGATGAAGGGGCTAGCCCGAAGTTACGTATGGTGGCCGGGTATTGACAAAGACATAGAGTCGTGGGTGGCCCAATGCACGCCCTGCCAATCATCACGGCCCAATCCACCAGCAGCCCCGGTTAGAGAATGGGAACAGCCCACGGGCCCATGGCAGAGGATCCACATTGACCTCGCCGGCCCCTTCCACGGCCAAACATTCCTGATTGCAGTGGATGCATACTCGAAATGGTTGGAGATCCGACTCCTGAGTAGCACCACAGCCAGAGCAATCATCAGGGAACTCAGACAACTTTTTGCAACGCACGGCATTCCAGACACCCTAGTTTCCGATAACGGGCCCCAGTTCACAGCCACTGAGTTCGAACAGTACCTGGCATCCTTAGGTACCAGGCACGCTCTCACCTCCCCGTTCAGGGCACAAGGGAATGGGCAGGCCGAGAGGTTCGTGCGAAGCGCTAAGGAGGCCATGGAAAGGCTGGGACCAGGGGACTGGCAGGAGCGCATAGACACGTTCCTGTTAGCCCAACACAATCTGCCCTGTGCTGTCACGGGAAGGGCCCCTGCGGAGTTGCTCATGGGCAGGAGACTCCGCTGTCAGCTGGATCGGTTACACCCCAGATACTCCCCAGACAAGTTTAAGGGGGACCAGCCACAGGGCCGGACGCTGGCCATCGACTCACCCATCTTCGCCAGAAACTACGCGTCCGGCCCACCGTGGGAAGAGGGAACCGTCAGCGAAATGCTGGGTCCCTACACTTACAAGGTTCGCCTCGCTGATGGCCGAACATGGAAACGCCATGTCGACCAACTCAGGAGGCGAACGAGTCCCGACACGGAGGGCTACCCCCCCCGGGGAGTGCAGACCGGCGTTGAGCCAGTCATGCACCCGATGGACGAACCGGTAACCGACCCGATTCGGCCAGAAGACAGCCCCGTTCGAATAGCGCCATCACCAGTCACCTTACCGTGTGGAGCAGGCTCACCCCCGGTCACCGCGGAACCTGACGCTCGTGTTCCGGAGCAGCTCCCGGCCCAGCCAGGGCAGAGCGAGAGCGACAGGTCCACTCTGCTCGATGCCCCAGCGCCGACTGAACTGCGCAGGTCCGATCGGGTAAGAACACGCCCCCGTCATCTGGAAGATTATGTATGCAAATAGGGAACTGAGGCATTCTGGGGGGAAGGGGTGTTAGATATTTGAAAGTCCTAGCGGCGGGAAAATCGCCGCTACCCATTGGTCAGTGGGCTGGGTCAAGCAGGGTATTTAATCCCCTGCTGACCCAGCCGTTGTTGTTGTTGTACTGGGAGACACAATAAACGTACGTGTTGTTTGGTTCAACTTAAATGGTGTCCGTGTCCTCACTCCCGCGCAAGGATCTCCGGATCTAACATATAGCATGTACAAGCCACCGCGTGACTGCATGTAGGCACATGTAGGGTTTAGGAATTCTGGAATAAAAGAGTTCGAGGTGATCCATTCCAAGTCGTCTCCTCCCATGCCTTAATCCAGTGTGTGTTGTCTCTACAGTGAGCATTACAATGTTGTTTGTTTCCATCAATTCAGCTGATATTATGCTGAGGCCAGGTCTAATAAAAATTGTACTACCACACTGGTCTTGTGGTCTCTCAATCTCTCCTAACTGGTAATTATAGCAGGAGATCAATTAGGTGGGTAAGAACATTTTCCCTTCATTTTCCCATGTAGCTCCAATCAAGTAAACAGTTTTGATTGATGCGAAAAAGAAAAATGAAGATAAAAATTGAAATATGCCATACACATAACCTGTGAGTAGTATATACACTGTTCATTCTTACTGAAGTTCAGGTAAAGGTACAAGAGTCATTTCTACCAGTTTGAATTCTGGTCCAGCAGAGACCACAGGAAGTATCCAAAGGGGAAACTAGATGTTAAAAGAGAGCTTTCCCTCCAAAATAACCTCAAAGATCCATGTCTTAGCAATCAGACATATATGTAAAACAAAAATATAAAGGCATTGTCTTGGTTAACACCTGGACTGCACACAGAGCCAAAAACTGAAGCCCCGTTACTGATCTATCCAGTCATAATGGGGAAGGCAGCTGTAATTTGCCTTCCCAACAGCCTGTTGGTGGATTTCAGCTATGTTCATGCAACCCCAGTTGTAGAATTAAGCAGCAGTAGGTGTGAAGTAGCCTATGCCAGAAAACATAAGTCACTGCTAGTCAAAGAATACAATGCTAAGCAAGACAAACAAACAATCTCGTTTGTTATAAGGCAGGCAGCTTCCAAGATGGAAATGCATAAAGAATATCTGTAGTTCCCCAACAAATTAAAGATGTCCACGAAACCCTGTGTCTGCATTTGTCCAGCTCTTTCTTGAACTGGAGCATGAGAGCTGGGTTTCCTGTGGCTCCAGGGCCTGGGTGCTTTGTGGGGTTTAAAAAGGCACCAGGCATCTCCTGCTTCCTTCAATTAGCCTGTGTGCATACTTCACACTCTATTACTCTTAATTAAGTACTATTTATTTTGAACATTTCTATTCCACTCCTCAGCAGTCTCTCTCTTTCTCTCTGTCCCTCCAAAACAAAGTAAGAAAGCAGAGCTGGGGGGAAAATCAAATTTAAAATTAGCAACACCATTAGCACAGCCATTAAGGGAAGGACAAGGAATCTGTCTTTATAGATATGGAAAGGAAATTTTCATTAAGAGTAGTATTTCATAAATTTATCCAGATCATTGTCAGGAGCCTGTTAATGAAAGCAGAAGAAAGGCAGCCTAAAAGGCATACAAGCATGCATGCATATGTAGAAACATACATACAAGTGTATGCATATATTTTGGTTTCCTATCAAGGAGAGGAAATTATGAGCCAGGTTCACCCCTTACTTCCTTTTTCTAATTTATATGCATGTCCATACAGATTACTGAGATTGTGGTTTATTTGAAAACTGGACAGAGGCATTTTGTCAGTAGGAAAAAACGGGAGAAGATAGATTATCAGCAGAATTTTATAAAGACTTTAAGGAAGCGGTAACACCAAGATTAATGAAGTTATTTAATTATATTCTGGAAGGAGGACAGATCCCAGCCTCATGGTATAGATCTATAATAGTGCTATTGCCAAAACCAGGAAAAGATTTAGAAAAAGTAGATACTTATAGGCCCATCTCTTTAATAAATCAAGATGCTAAAATATTTACAGCAATTTTGGCCAATAGACTAAATGGGTATATGGGCAAATATATAAATAAAGATCAGGTGGGGTTTTTGAAAGGAAGACACATGGCGGATTTGACAAGGCGAGTTTTAGATTCAATGGATATTGTGAAACAGACCAGGGAGAAAGTGGTTTTTTTGTCATTAGACATTTTTAAAGCGTTTGATTCGCTTCAATGGGAAACAATTAAAGGGGTAATTGAAATGTATGGATTTGGTATTAAATTCAGAAGAACGGTTGAAAAATTATATCAACAGGGTTCCGCGTGTGTCAGAGTGAACGCTGGGTTAATGGAAGATATAGAGTTGAATGCAGGGACGAGACAGGGGTGCCCATTGTCTCCAATTTTATTTATAATGGCCATGGAGTTACTAGCAAATGTTATAAGAGATGATAAAGATATAGTGGGAATAGGAAAAAATAAGATAGGTATGTATGCAGACGATACATTAGTAATAGTGAAACACCCTATGGAGAGATTAGAAAAAATACAAACACATTTAAAGGAGTTTGAAGAGATCACGGGGTTAAGAGTTAACTGGGATAAATCGGAAATGATATTGTGTAATATAGACAAAAAAGAACAAGTGAAAATTAATGAGATGTATAAAATACAGATAAAAATAGTTTGAAATATTTCAGGATAAATATCACAGGCGAATGGGATGATCTTAAAAAATTGAATTATGATAAGCTAAAGAGTGATATCAAAGAAAAAAAATACAACAATATAAGAAGCTGAACTTGTCTTGGTTTGGCAGGGTTGCATTATGTAAAATGATGTTATTACCTAAGTTGAATTTTTTGTTTGATGCCCTGCCAATCCAGATAAAGGAGAAGGATTTGAAAGAGTTTCAATCATTGCTAAATAATTATTGTAATGGAGGATATAGAACAAGATTACCAAGAAGCCTGTGGTATATGTCCCAAAAAGAAGGTGGTTTAGGAATACCAAATATTAAAAATTACTATAGAGCTTTTCAAATTAAGAATGTGGTAAAGATATTAATGAGAGAGGAAATAATTTGGGAGGAAATAGAGATGAAAGAAATAGCACAAATAGGTAAAGCAATTTTTTTAGATATAGGGATAAAGAAACTTTTGTTAAAATTGTTAAAAGGGTTTTTAGATGTATGGAAGAAATTGAAAAATGTTTTAGCTCCAGATTTATCCCCAATAATAGAAATAGAAGATATAAAAAAAATTCCTATAAATTTAGATGAGAGAAGGAAAGAAGTGCTTGTAGAAAATGATGTGATAATGTTGAAGGATTGGGTAAGGGTTTGCAAAAATATAGAAAAGAAGAAGAGGATATACAGCCAGTTGAAATTAAATTGGTTTCAGATTATACAGTTAGATAAATGGAATGATAAATATTTGAAAAAAATTAGTTTGGAAAGGAGGAAAACAGAATTTGAAAAAATGGTAATGAAAGTGAGAAAAGGAGAAAATGGTCTTAAGGGTATGGTAAGCAAAATTTACAAGATGTTGAATAAAGAGGGTAGGCCTCAAGAAACTTTAAAAAATATTTGGGAACAAGACTTGAATGTTAAAATTACTGATGCAGCATGGAGAAAAATGTAGGAGAAGAATCATGAGAACATTGTCTGTAAGAGTAAAAGAACATAATTATAAAATGTTGTGGAGGTGGTACCTGACCCCAGTTAGGCTCCATCAAATAGATAAAAACATAAGCGACATTTGTTGGAGATGTAAACAAGTAAGAGGAATGTATGAACATATGTGGTGGAGTTGTAATGTGGTAAATATATTCTGGGGAAAAGTAGAAGAAATTAAAAGAATAATGAAGGTGGAGTTTAGGATGAGGTCAGGTATGGCCTCACTGATGGATGTGGACAGTATAAATGTGGACGATGATTTTAAAAAAGTTGATATCTATAATGTTAACATCAGCAAGGAGAACTGTGGAACTGTGGAATGAGAATGGTAAGTACAGTACTTTTAATCAATGTATGATTACATTTATTTTGTTAAAATAATCTGTTTTGTTAAAATTACAAGTTTTTCTTTTAAAATTACAGGTTTTTCTTTGAAATTACAGGTTTTTCTTGAAAATTACAGGTTTTTCTTGAAAATTTCAGTGACATTTCTGCTGCAGGGACTGTGGGAAAGCTACAGTTCCACAGTTCTCCTTGATGACAGTGTACTTGACTTAAAACTCAGTGACTTCTGCTCAAAGCAGTCCTGTGTTTTTTCAGTGCCACTGGAATATCCTCTAAATTTCTTGACAAGGACCCGGAGCTATGGAGTGCAGATGTTGACTATCTGCAAGGTCTGAACATTGTGACTCATTTTAAAATTGTCAACGACTGTGCCAAACGCGGCGTAGCGTTGATCACCAAATTCCTGAAAGGGAATAAGTTAACTCAAGATGCGGAACAGCGGCAGTTGCTTATGTTAGTTGTAGCTGAGGACAGAAAGAAAAATAAGTTACGCTAGATGGAAAAGCTCTCTACAAGATCAAATCCTTGTAATACCTATAACACTGTAGCTTTCTCACAGTCCCTGCAGCAGAAATGTCACTGAAATTTTCAAGAAAAACCTGTAATTTTAAAGAAAAACCTGTAATTTCAAAGAAAAACCTGTAATTTTCAAATAAAAACCTGTAATTTTAACAAAACAGATTATTTTAACAAAATAAATGTAATCATACATTGACTAAAAGTACTGTACTTACCATTCTCATGTTTTAGCCCCTGAAAGGTAGGCAACATTTTTCAAAATTTCAGATTTTGACTGCTCCAAAAATTTTTTAGACTAAATGGACCATTCCCGACAACTTTTGTTCTATGCAAAAAGTCTCTAAAGTGGATAGTTACCACGTTATAAATTGAGTACCATCAGGTCCCAAAGGGCGTAACTACAAGTGCATTGCGGGACCCCTTCCGGTGGTCCAAAAAATCCAAAAAAATTCCAGATATCTTAGTTTTCATAACTGCACCAATTAAGATTTCAGCCCATCAACATTTCAAAACTTCGTTTAAAAAAAACATGTCTAAAGATTGGTATAAAGAGATGTGGGGCTTGCATTAAATGATAAGTTAACGTGGGAATTTAATGTGATAAAAGGTATAGCCCAAGAAAATAGATTTTTAAAAATATGGGGTATATTTGTAGAGGCCACGCTGAGTGGGAGCAAAGGATTAAAGCCAGCACCTGAACAAATGGGTTTTTTGAATTAAAAGAAAGTGTATGATTCACCGCTATTCCCAGGACAATGTAAATAGCACATTGGGGTTATTATTATTATTTTCTATTTTTAAAATTGTTTTGCTGTTAGTTTTCTGTTATTTTTTGTATTGTTTAGTCTCAATATGTTAGTTAGTAGTGTATTGTATGCCATTTTTATTTTGTTACATTGATTATGTTATTCTGTATGTTTTTTACAAATGAGAAGAACTCTGCAACTATTTTTGTAAAGCTAAATTTGTATTTTTATTTGAAAAATTTAATAAACATTTATTAAAAAAACAAAACTTGATTCTTGTACAGCCATTGCTGTGTTGTCCACATAGATAAACAACTTTGTATTGTCAGGAACTGGTTGATCATTTATGCATATATTATACAAATTTTGAGACAATACAGTTTATTCTTTTGCATCCTCCATCTACTGTTCTTTCTATTCATCATCACAAAGACTCTCTGGTTCTGGAGGAAGCTTCCAGTGATCCTAGTAAGCTTATTATCTCTGGTTGTTGTTGTTGTTGTTGTTGTTGTTGTTGTTGTTGTTGTTGTTGTTGTTTTTGGTCATCTGGGTCTTTCTGGGTTTCAGTAAAGCAACGACTCTAGCCTATCGCCACAATTTAGGAATCTTAAGCTTGTCTGTGCAGTTCTTCATTAATTGCAGAAGTCATTCCAAAGTGTGAGGACCAAACTGTTTTATCAGCTCTGTTCTTATGTAATCAATACATGCTGCTTTATTCAATTTCATGCTCTTTATAGCTTCCTCCAATTCAGATGTCACAAAGGGGCTTTTAAGTATCCCCCCCCCCGCCACCTTTTTGTTCTTCCGGTTGGATGGTTTTCCCCCACACCTTTTTGCCTTGCAATTTTCCATTCTTCAGAAACTAACTAGCCATTTTGTCTGCTGTTACTCCAGTATAGTTTTGTTGTGGCACATTTTTAAGAGTTTCCAAGCTCATCTACTGTTCTGCTTCTTATCCAGGTTTTCAACTAACACGCATCATCATGATTTCTGATTTTCAGCTAGAGCTTGCAGCAGTTCTTCCTCAGTTTCAACAGTATCTTCTTGAAAAGGATCCTCATTGTAGAGTGCCTGATATCTATCCAGCAGAGGTTTGATGTTGTCAGTCAGGCCCTGGATGTGCTGGGTGCAGCATCCTCTTGGAATATTTTTCCTTGATTTTATTTTAACAAGCTGGACAAATTCATGATATTTATTGAGGTGTGGAGAGATCTTTTCCACACTTTTATCCAACTGCTCTAAAAAATTCACCCATTTAGCCTTCTTAAAATTAAAATATCTGCAAAAAGGAATCTCCTGGGGTTTCCTGCAGCATGGGTCTGTGCTGAGTCTACGAAATTGGATCATCAATGATTTCATGCACTATGCTATCTTCTAGCTAACAAAGATGTTGTCCTGGTTATATACCCTCCTCCATCTACCACTATTAAAGGATGCAGGCAGATTTGGATCATGGACAAGTTGAAGGTTTTTAGTGTCTGCCCAAGATACAAGTTATGCACAGTGATGGGATGACAAAATTTTTGCTACCACACCGTGATGTCACAGACGTCGTGGGTGTGGCCAACGTCATGACGTCATGGGCGGAGCTAACGTCATGATGTCATGATGTTGTGGGCGGGGCCAAAAAATTAAAAAAATAAATTAAAATAAAATAAACACACACACACACACACACACACACACACACACACACACACACACACACACACACACACACCCTCTCAGTCCACCCACCAAACCAAACATTAAATTAAATTAAATTAAATTAAATTAAATTAAATTAAATTAAATTAAATTAAAGTAAAGTAAAGTAAAGTAAAGTAAAGTACACCCACCCACCCAAACACCCACCCACCCCAAACACAAATAAACCCACCCATCCACCCCAAACACAAACCCTTCACTTACCCTTGGAAGCAGCAGAGGCAGCGACATGGCAGCAAACCGCCACGGCGGTCTGGTGGGGCAGCGGGGCCAGGTGCGGAAAGGCTGCCACCGCTGCCGCTTCTTCAGGTGCTCTCTGCTCCCTTCCTTTCCTGGCAGCCAAAATGGCTGCCAGAAACTGCGCATGTGTCTAACTTTTATTTGACGCATGTGCAGTAAAAAATAGAACTGTGCATGTGTCAAATGAAGGTTTGATGCATGCACAGTACCCAGGAGCCATTTTGGCTCCCAATTTAAATTTTTTTTTTTTTTTTTTTTGCTGAACCGGACGCCTAAAAAAAACAAACAATCCCAGGTGGTTTGGGTGAACCGGTGCGAACCAGGAACATCCCATCACTGGTTATGTACCATCCTCATTGGTCTGGTTATATTCCCAAGCCTCACTTTGACATTTACAATCTCAAATAACAAAATGTATTTAGTCATATATAAAATTGATTCATTAAAACTAACATTTACTTCTGTTGATTTATAAATGAAGGTAGCAGAGAATTGTGATGTTTGGATGGTGAGAATTTTAATGTCATTCATATCTGTCAATGCAGCCAATATTATACTAAGACCAGGTTTAACAAAAATTGCACTCTCATACTGGTCATTTGGGGTCTCAATCACTAATTTCATTCTAGCCACTTTGCGTCTGTTAGTGGCTGTCCCCCGATGTGTTTCCTGGACCAGAAGTATGTCGCATACTACACATGCCCACTACGGTAGTAGAATACTCTTAATACTAGAAAGCCCCTCAATATTTATTGAGATCATTGTTAAGGTGAGTCGTAACAAAGGCCTTTTCAGTGAATTCCTTCCTTCCTTTGATTTGATCTCGACAGAGTGAAATAGATTAACCAGCAAAACAAGGTTGCTGTTGTTCAGGGTATGCCCAATTGTGGGTCAAAGATGTAAAATTTACCCACAATCTTTGATGAGACTCTTTTTGCGTACCTTATCTGCTGCTCAAAAATTAAGATGTACAAAGGAAGCCAGTGTTTACATTCTGATGATCAGCCACATAGGCAAGAAAACAATACAGTAAAACCCCAGGTTACGATGGAGGTCCGTTCCAACAGCCTCCATCATAAACCAAAACAAACATAAACTGAAGCACATTTTCCTAGAGAAATGCATTAAACACTTTAAAAACGTCCCGACCAGACCAAAAATAATTTTTGAAAATACAAAAAAACACCAAAACATCCAAAAAATGCCAAACACGATCATTCCCCACCACCACAAAGGGGAAACAGTCCCTACCAGCCCCCCCTCCAAAAAATAAATCCAAAAAGTGGCCGAAAAAGCAAAAAAATAAATAAATTGCCAGACGCAATTGTCCCCCACCCTCAAAAAAGTGATAAAGTGATCTCCCTACCTTTTACATGCAGCTGCTTCCTCCTGAGTGGTTTGTTCAGACACCGGGGGAGCCCATTTTCCACCCCTACTGGCACCGGGAGAGTTTGGGGACCTTATCCACTCAGTTCCTACCTTCGTCTGAGCTCCCTGAGCAGCGCTACAGCTGAAAATGTGCGCCTGGGGGAGGCACATATTATTCCCACCTGTAGCACTGCCCAGAGAGCTCAGACGATGTTCAGAACCAAGCATATAAGGTCCCCAGATGCTTCTGGTGCCGATAGAGGCAGTGGACAGTGCAGAAATAGCAACAAAAACAACAGCAGCAGCACCTCCGCAGTGGTAAGCGCTGAATTGTGACTTCCAGCGGAGGGGACGGGCACCATTTTAAACTCTAATAGACTTCCCCTACTCAGCTGAGGCAGGGAAAGTGGAAATAAAAAATTGTAATAGTCTTATAAAAATTAAAAATATTTGATTTAAACTCTATTAATAGAGTTTAAAATACTGTACTGTAGTGCAATTTTCAGTTGTCAACCCAAAATATATCGTAAACTGGGGCATTAATTTAATAAAATTTGCCATTGTGAACCACGGCTAACATAACCCAGGGCAATCATAACCTGGGGTTTTACTGTAATGCCCTTTTTAAACCAAGCATAGTTGATCATTGAAGAGAGCATTACTTCTAGATATTTGATTTGTATCCTGTCCAGTTCTGCCTTGAAAATGACAGTGTTTCACATCCATGTGGCTCTCTGGATGCCTTTAGGGTACAGCTTTCATCAATACCTAAAATAGATAACAGCAAGGCTTTGATGAAATTGCAGTCCAACATTGTGAAGACTATATAGTCTCCATCCCTATTAAGGAAATGCTTTTCAAAGTAAGAATCATTATAAATTAGGGGTGACATTTCCAATTCTCTATATCCCAAGCAAAAAATTACTTATTAAGAAAATAAACTATCAATCAGAAGCAGTTTAGAAAGTTTTCTGCTTTCAGACACTATGAGGTCAGCTACACAGGAGTTCACTCTGTAACTCTCTCCTGGAGCAGTTGGGAGTGTTCTGAAAAATGTCAACACAACATTTTTCTCAGACCATTCCAACCCCTCCCTACTGTAGACCAAGATGTCCCACATTGGTCTACATTTGGAGCCTACTGTTTATTGGAATGATCGGGGACTCTTTCAAAGAAACATATTTTCTAGATGTGTGATTGTCTAGGTTGCTCCAGTGTAAATTTGACAATACTGTACCAGGGAATAGTTCAATAAGGAAGCCACTTCCAGATATTGGCACATAATTACTTCCCGTACTCAGCTGAGGCAAGGGAAGTGAAAGTAAAAAAAATTGCAATAATCTTATATAAAATTAAAAATATTTTCTTTGCTGTGCCAGGTTTCAATGACAGCCTTATACAGGGGAAAAATGATTTTACCAATATCCAGAAGTGGTCCACTTCCTGATATTGGCCATGGAAAAGTGGGGTTTGATTAAAATGATCAAAGCAGACCCCACTGTTCACAAAGAAATTGGTGTGAATAGTAGGGCTTGATGAGATCGTTCTAATCAAGCCCCACTGTTCCAAAGTGACCCGGGGCTAGATTGTTCCCAGGTGCTAATGTAGCTGCATCTTCTTATTCAACCTGTGGAATCTAGAAAAACTCTTGCGAAACCACTACAGCTTGCTCTGTCTCTGACAAGCTCCATCCAAACAATCTTGTCTGACCCTAGGACTAGAACACCATTTGCACAGCTCTCAAATTTTCTGCGTTCTACTGCTAATATGTATCTTTCTAATTATCAGCAAAAGTTTAAACAAAGATTATGAACACAGAAAAGGGAACAATTAAAACCCATAGCAGTATCATGGGAAACGCACGCAAGTCTACCAATTTCTTATATCAGGCAGCCTCTGGTTTCTTTGGCAGAGAAAAAGAGTTCATGACTATAGTTGAAGATATCCCATGGATTTTATTGCATCCAATTCTGCTTTTCAGAAAGAACAGCTGTCACTCACAGTGCCCTCTAAAAGGAGTGTCTGTCTGTAACAGAAAGCCTCATGCTCAGACACAAGAATACTGGCCTCATTGTTGATTATGGCAGTGGAAGCTTCACAATGATGCCTTAGTCCTTCATAGCAGACGTTTCACCCCAGGGTCATGGCCTTTGTGCTAACAAGAGCTTGAACCTAGAAAGGGCACCCTTACCTTCTTCTAGTGCATGACAGTATTCTTTAAAGGCAAGGAACGTCTGCTTTCAACGTGAAATTTTGAATGCAAGAATGAAGTCTGTAAGTGGAAACTCTACTCTAAAAATGCTTTGAGTTAGGCCTCAAAAGGGAAATCCCATCAGCCATCAACTGTAACCCTCTTCATATGCTATTCCATGGGAAGGGGCTCCACCCCTTACATTACATCTGCTTACTTGCCTCCCCTACATCTGTGCTGAGAAGTAGATCCGAAGGAAGAGTTTGTGTACAGTAATGAATCAGTCAGGATTCAGGCCCGGATATGGGATGGAAACTGCATCGGTTGCGCTGGTGGATGATCTCTGGAGGGAGCGGGATGGCGGACATCCAACTGTCCTGGCTCTTCTTGACCTCTCAGCGGCGTTCGATACCATCAACCACGGTATCCTTCTGGGAAGGCTCCAAGGATTGGGGATCCAAGGCACAGTGTTGGCTTGGTTTTCCTCATTTCTGAGGGGCCGGACCCAGTCGGTGTGGTTGGAGGGTGAGATGTCCAGTCCTAGGCAGCTCCAATACGGGGTGCCCCAGGGCTCGGTGCTCTCACCTCTCCTATTTAATATCTACATGAAACCACTGGGTGAGATCATCCGTTCTCATGGGGTGAGGTATCATCAGTATGCAGATGATACCCAACTGTATATCTCAGCCCGTGGTGACCCTAGCGATGCAGTGGAAGTCCTTTCCAGGTGCCTGGAGGCTGTTAAGGTCTGGATGGGGGGAAACGGGCTACAGCTGAATCCTGGCAAAACTGAGTGGCTGTGGGTTGGGGGTCCTGTGTTATCTCGGGAACAACCACCTTTGGTTCTGGACGGGGCAGTCCTGCCCCAAACAGACCCGGTACGTAACTTGGGGGTCCTCCTGGACTCGCGACTACTGCTCAAAGAGCAGGTGGCAGTCATGGCCAGGAGGGCCTTTGCACAACTTCGTGTGATACGCGAGTTATGGCCGTTCCTAGACCGGGACTCCTTGCTCATGGTCACACATGCCTTGGTTACATCCAGACTTGATTATTGTAATGCGCTCTACATGGGGCTGCCCTTGGTGACCATTCGGAGGCTTCAGCTGGTCCAGAATGCAGCTGCACGAGTAGTGTTGGGATGCAGGCGTTATGCCTGTGCCTCACCACTGCTGAGGGAGCTGCACTGGCTCCCAGTTTGTCTCTGGGTGCAATTCAAGGTGCTGGTTATTACTTTTAAAGCCCTTTGTGGTAGTGGTCCAGGTTACTTGAGAGACTGCATCGTCCCAAGGACATCTACCTCAGTGGTGGGATGTCAAAAATTTTACTACCCCACCATGATGTCATCACAGTGTGGGCGGAGCTAACATCATGATGTCATGTCATGGGCGGGGCCAAATAAAAAAAATACAAAATAATAAAAATAGGGAGCTTCAGCCTATAGGGAGCTTCAGGCTAGCAGCTTCTCTTCCTCCTTCCCGTTTGGGAGGACAGCAAGGAGGCCGTGCATATGTGCCAAGCACTAGGCGTGCATGCACACCAAGTGCTTGGCATGCATGCGCAGTGGGGGAACCAGTGAAAAGGTAAGCTCTGAAGGTGGTTCCCCCCAAAAGCTGCTACAGGTTCTCTGGGACACTGGGAAATGTTACTACCGGTTCTGGAGAACTGGTGAGAACCTGTTACATCCAATCACTGATCTACCTGGCCCACCAGAGTGGACCGGAGAGGCTCTCTGGTTGTGCCATCAGCCAGAGAGGTGCATCTCTCTGGCACTAGAAGGAGGGCCTTCTCGGTGTCCGCTCCGGCCCTGTGGAACCTCCTCCCGATATAGCTACGCCTGCAGATGGAGTTTCTGTCCTTTAGGAAAGGAGTGAAAACCTGGCTGGCAGTCTGGTCGGGGGAGTGGGTGGTTCAATTTCCCCAGCCAGTTGGATGGTTTGACCCCCAGTATGTCCAAGTTATAATACCTAGCTTTTAATTAAGTTTTTAAGCTTTTTAAAAGTTTTTAATTTTTTAAAGGGTTTTTAAAATTGTTGGAAATCGCCCTGGGTCACTTCGGGGAGGAGGGCAATAAAAAAATATAAATAAATAAATAAATAAATAAATAAATAAATAAATAAAAACCGGATAATGCTAAAACTTGGTTCCACAAGTCTTAGTGTTATCCAATGTTTAGTGTTATCCAATGCATGCATCGGATAACATTAAAAATCGGATAACACTAAGACTTAAAATCCTATGGGATGAATCACATAATGTTAAAACTCAATAGAGTTACATTGTAACTGGCACAGGCTTTAGTGAACGTTATCTGATGCATTCCAGAGGATTTTAACGTTATGTGATACAATTTTTTCCCAGATTGCTTAACATTATGAGGTTCTAGCGTTACCTGATGCAAACATTATCCGAGGTATTACTGTATTTGTGAAAGCATTCTCATGCAATCAGAGCCTAAATCACATGATGGCCCAGCACAGGTGAGCTTCCACAGGTACAGTTGACTCCCCCTTGTGATTTCTTCTCTGTGCATGGAAACTAAGCAGTGGTGGGATGTCAAAATTTTTACTACCCCACCGTGATGTCATCACAGTGTGGGCGGAGCTAACATCATGATGTCATGACATCATAGCCGGGGCCAAAGAAAATAATAATAATAATTTTTGTTGTTCAATAAGCACACACACACCTCAACCCACCCACCCACAACACAAACCTGTAAATAAATTAAATAAAAAAATATAAATTACATTAAAATACACCCACCCACGCACACCAAGTGCTTGGCGCGCATGCGCAGTGGGGGAACCAGTGAAAAGGTAAGCCCCAAAGGTGGTTCCCCCCAAAAGCTGCTACCAGTTCTCCGGAACACTGGGAAAAGTTACTACCGGTTCTGGAGAACTAGTGAGAAGCTGTTACATCCCATCACTGAAACTGAGGAAGAGCTAGGTATGTGACTGCTAAGGATGTGACGACTGCTTCTTGATTGCTTCTGGGCAAAATAAGGGAGCTATTTTAACTTGCACTATTTTGCATTCAAATATTATTTGAACTGA
Source organism: Furcifer pardalis (assembly GCA_030440675.1). Classification (NCBI taxonomy): domain Eukaryota; kingdom Metazoa; phylum Chordata; class Lepidosauria; order Squamata; family Chamaeleonidae; genus Furcifer; species Furcifer pardalis. The sequence goes on along the minus strand of CP126890.1, from coordinate 38,506,225 downwards.
ATCATTTTTGTATGGAAAATAATTCTTCACACACACACACACACACACACACACACACACACACACACACACACACACACACACACACACACACACACACACACACACACACACACACACACACCTTCTTAAGAGCTCCATGAATAGCTCTTTCTTAGAGGGCATGAAAAAGCTGGACAAGCAAAGATTTAGATTCACAGGGGCCAAGGTAGGGACACTGCCCTTATTTCCCATAAATTGAGTAAGAACTCTTCTTTGATATGGTAAATAAATGGTAATTATGAAATACCAAATACCTTGCCTTGTACAGTTGTACCTCGCTTAAAGAGCATAATGTGTTCCACAGGATTGCTCTTTAAGCGAGTTTGCTCTTTAAGTGAAACACCATTGTAAGTGACCAATTGTGACTTCTGGTGGATGGGATTGTTACCCCAATTTATTTGTTAAGCGAATTTTTGGTTGGTTTTATTTGTTAAGCAAAGTGAACATTCAGAGAAAATTCTGCTCTTTAAGCGAGTTAGTCTCTAAGCGAGGCGCTCTTTATGCGAGGTTTGACTGTAGTTATCAGTACTGTTACTCACTGTATAGGAATGGATGAGATGCAGTGTTTAATTTCGGTAGCAAGATGGCTCCAAAAATACCCCTGTTGATAGGAAAGGGTGATTATATCCCACTCCAGAATCACAATTTTCCATGATGCTCTCTCCAGATACCAGATTTCAAGAGAGAGATACAAAGCTGCAGAGAAGGGCAACAATCACATATCATTCCAGTGATGAACAGAAATATTCCCCTGGATTGGTGGCATTGGTGTTGGGGGAGGTGCCTAGGAAAGACTCCCATCCATCTGTCAGATCTGTTTCAATTTGGATCCCTGCATTGAGCAGGGGGGAGGGACTCAGTAGCCTAAAAGGCCCCTTCCAATTCAGTAATCCTATGATTCTAATGTCTTTACAGAAACAAATCTGAGGAGATACACCTTACTTGAAGGTGAGAGGTATTGAATTTGTGTCTTTCCGCAGGTGAGCCGCATGGTTTTACTTTACTACTGAGCCTTGGCCCATTTCCAAATTAAAACAGTAAAAGGAATCAATTATCCACTTCCGCATCTTCGCTAGCTCTCTCCACCCCAATTGGAATGGCAAACGTTACACTGTCTTGCCACTAGCTCAGCATTTAGCAACGGCTTGCAAATTGTCAAATGTTTTTAAAATTGTGATGATCATTTTTTAAGGGAACAAATTAATGGGCTGAAAAAATGATGGAAGGCACAGTTGTAGGAAATAAGGTGGCAGACTGCAGAAGGTATAGCAGAATGAGCAACAGCCTTCCAGCACACACTGCCAGCTGGCGACTTTGTGGAGTGTGAAGGCAGAGATTATACCAAATACCCGTCCTGACACTCTGAAGCCACACATGCCAAACACATTACCCTTGGCTCGCTCTCCCTTACTGTTATGGACTCACTGGTGGGATCTTGGTAAGGGTGCATTCAAATTATCTTCTGACAGCCAGATTAATTATGCCACTCAGAAGGAATAGCTTGCTTACTGTAGTCTATATGGGAGGGAACAATCAGTCTTATTTAACACTACTGATTGTCTAATTCCACTTAATCAAGGCACCCAGACAATCTTTGGTATATGAATAAATCCCACTTTTGCTGTAAGACACCCACAGGGAAAACCAAGCCTACATAGACATACACATAGTGTACATAGTTCATGTTTTGGATTATAAAGAACAAGACTTAATTCTGAGGTTATCTTTGCAGAACTGATAAAACACACATTAACTAATCTACATGAGGAAATGTGTGGTTGTCACATACAATGGAGTAATCAGGAAGCACACTGACATGCTCACGTTTTTACATAAGAGGCAAGCCATAATTCAAGTAATAATAATTTTGTGTCAGAAATTATTCTGCATTGAAAGGATTTTTGCTGGAGAAACTCTGCTCAGAGAATGCCCGAATGAGTCTCCTTTCATGTCCCCAAGAGCTGGAACAAAGACGGGTGCTCAATCCGGAACTCAAACTGCCAATTTGCCGACCTTCCAGCTAACAAGGTGAGCTTCTTAACCACTGAACCACCACAGCCCCCATAATCTAAGTGAAGGGCTAACTGTGAGAAGATATTTGCCAAAGGAGCCCACAAAATGGAAATGGACAGCAGAGGGAGAGAAGCATGGATAAACAGGAGAAAATATGTGATTAATTCAGTCTCATGACCTTAAATCTTGCTACAAAAAAGATTGAACCCAGGTAACGGCTCCAAAGACGTCTAGGAAAAAGCGTTTTTCAGGAAATATTTCAAGACAATAAATGAAGGCAGTCCTACTGGGACATTATGAAAAGCATATGAAGGAGCAGGGGAGAAAGAGGGAAGGACTGCTTAGATACTGGTGCTTTGTGAGAGAAGAACACACAGAATGTTGAATCAGGGCAAATGAGAAGATAAATAATGTGAAACTAAGTTGTCAGAGGTTTGAAAGTAAACAGCTTGTGGAGGATCTAAAGATCCAGGAGTATAAGAATGCCATGGTCAGAAGAATGAGATAAGTGAATAATTTGGGCAATAAAACTCTAGAAGATCAAGGGGAAACAAGAGGACATAAATGATTACATTAGTGCTGAACTGTACACTGTCTACTGAAAGTCTTGAGAGCAGTCTACACCACTAAAATTTCATCCATGCCCAGAAAAGACAAAAGGGACCACAACACTACCTTCCAGAACCTGGATTTTCCTGATGCTTTGTTGCATTTCAGGACTTGGGAACCTATGTCATGTCAGATACCACTGGAAACAAGCACTTCAGATCAAGGGTGTCTTCAGTGATAATTCAGGAGGGCAGAGGGGAGTCTATTAGAAAAATCTACAAATTGTTTACCTGACTATAGTTTTCAGTTGAGTGTTTTTAAATAAAGGCCAACTTAGGGATTCTGAGTCCTACCTTGCCTTCCTTCTGGACAACCATGCCTGGGATGGTACTACAGCAACATTCTACCATGTAAATGGAAGGCTCCAGTAAGCCCTAGATGCCTAAAAGCCAAGCAATTAAAAAGAAGAACACATTTAGGGAACTAGGGAAGGACAAAGAGAAAGATTGATTCCAAAGAATGCTATTGGAAACGTGATCCTAAATAATACCATTGGAAAGTCTCTTTTAGGGCTAGATATACAAGTACTGGGGAGGGCAAAGCACTGGAAATAGCTTTGTCTGCTGAGCCCGACTGAAGTGATGAGTTCACCATCAATATTTCATCTTAATTTGATATTCTTCACTGGGGCTGCAGTGGTTCAGTGGTTAAGAAGCTCACCTTGTTAGTTGGAAGGCTGGCAAGTTGGCAGTTTGAGACCTGGATACTGCATGATGGATTGAGTGCCTGTCTCTTTCCCAGCTCTTGAAAGGAGCCTCATTTGGGCATTCCCTAAGTGGAGTTTCTTCTGCAAAAATCCTTTCAATCCAGAATAATTTCTGACGATGACGACGACGATGGTGGCGGCGATGATGACAATGACTACTGCTGCTGCTGCTGATGATGATGATGATGATGAGGAGGAGGAGGAGGAGGAGGAGGAGGAGGAGAAGAAGAAGAAGAATCAAGGTTCTCTGAATATATTCAACTTTTTTTTCTTAATTTTACTTCAGTTCTTGATGTTTAGATGAGTTGTTTATTCATGTGTCTCTTAAAACCATACAACATCATTGAATTTTGGTTGGTTGGTTGACTTTTTGAAGGGGAGTCATTTTTGTACATAGCCAGTATAAATTCTGGATTTCATTTGGTAAAACTAGTCAGAAGAATATTTATATCCCCAAAGAGTGTTTCAGGAGAGAGAGGAAAAGAGGAAAGGATGTTTAGGAAACAACATAGACTCCTGTGTGACGAGAATTTCCCAGTAACTCCAGAGAATGGCAGAGAACAAGAGGCCCTGTGTTTGTGAAAGGCAACCACATGAATCCCTTGAAATGTTCTTGATGTCATCAGTGGCCAGGAATAGGAAAAGAGCAACTCAAGGCACAGATAATAGCAACAGGGAGGAAGTAGTTAGGACCATTAAAAAAGCTAATAAAATTAAATGGGACACAACAAGACATATACTGTTGTATCAGAGGCCACACTCATGCTAGCAGAGGAATTGCAGTCCAAGAAAAACACTGTTCCCATCTCACAGCATGAAGGGGAAAGAAGGACCTCATGCATACTTGATTTTCACTACTCCGTCACATCTGCCTCACGTATCACAACTGCATTGCGCACAGTGGAGGACAAAGGAGAGAACCTGCTATTCCTTGGTTTTGCTCCTCACACTGTTAAGCACTCTGATTTTGCCTCCTGGTAGAACATCTTCCCCTCAGGACAACAGCCTGCATCACTTGTTCCTCCATGACGACACAGCTCCAGGTGCCGACCCTGAGATTAGCTAGGAAGGCCCTGACTAGGAAGATGGCTTTCTCAGTGGTGGCACCATTGTTGTGGAATTCCCTCCCAGTGGAGCTGCACCTGGTACCATCTCTCCACATGTTTAAAAAGCAATTGGACACTTCTCTTTTTAGAAAGGCCTTTGAGAATATCTTACCAACGGCCAACTGTTTGGCATTTTATTCTGACCCACTGCATCCAAAATAGGCTCTCTTATTAGGGTGTTTGGGCATTGATGGGTTTATATGAAAATTTTAATATTTGTGTCAGTTTGCATTTTTAAATTTTATTGTGTAAGCCACCCTGAGTAGAAAAGTTTTCCCTAGAAGGGCGGAATATAAGTTTAATAAATAAATAAAATATAACTTTCATAGTAGGTCAAAGCCGCCCTGACTGGAGGATTCTGGGAGTTACCATTCCCTCTCTGACCCACCACCATCACCACCACCCCAAAAAAAATCACTTTTCCAAGATTGGGAGAGTCTTTCAGTTGGGAACTGGCTTTCGAGCAAGGGCGATTTAAAGTTGTGCTGGTTCCTTGACAGCTGCCATTAAGGATTGCTCTCCAAATATCACTGCCTGAACTCCCAACAAGACTGACTTGTTTCCTGTTCTCTAAAGAAATGAATGGATGTCCAGCATGCTGTAGTGCATAGAGTAGTGGACTAGGACTCAAGAGACCTGGGTTCAATTCCACAGTTCTGCCGTGGAAATTCACTGGGATGGAATTGGTAAAACCACTCTTCAAATACCTCACTTACCTTGAAACCCCTGTTAAGGTCTCTAACAGTCAATTCTGACTTGACAGCATATAACAACAAAGAAACAGGAATTGTCTTGGGGAATGTTTGTGTGTTGAGTGTTCCCTCAGGGATTACAAAAAAAAAGTTAAGAACAGAAAAGGCCAGAAGCATTCTCATTGATTAAGCTCTTGCAACTGGATACACATTTGGATGAAGACATTTTCAGGTGGCTAGATGGTATTGTAGAGGCAATGGGCACAGAGCTGGGCGAGTTGAGGGGGATGGTGGAGGACAGGAGTGCCTGGCGGACAGCGGTCCATGGGGTCGCAGAGGGTCGGAATCGACTGTGCGACTGAACAACAAAAAGATTCCTCATTTTCCAGCTAGTCTGAGAGAATAAGTGGTGTTTTAGTCTCAAGGTATCAAATGTTTCTAAATCTCAAAATCCACACAACAAAGCACTAACCATCAACATTCAGCACACTTTTGTGTTATTTACACTAAAACATTTCTTGCATTAAAACCTTACTTGGTGTAATTCTGCTTTGTTTGATCAATAACACCTTTGCTGTTCTCTACTGTGGGGCGGGGGGAACACAGCACTCCCCTGCATGGGGTGAGAAAGGCAATTTGAGACAAGATGAGACAAGAAAGGATTTACATCCCAGGACCAGGGTAGAGTTTTATAGGGGTCACACATACTACTTTAGCCTGTTGAAATGTCCTTGATTCCTGTTTGCTATGGCCAGTGCAGGGGGAAAAAGAGAGAGAAATGGTCTTTCATTCCAACTGCATGAGAAAGCACTCCCTTGGTTTCACATATTTTAGTGCTACCTCATTTGTAACTTGTGCTGTTGATTCATCTGGGGCAGTAAAGTTTTGCTCAATAGCCACCTGTTGATAACGGCTACCTTTGCTATTCTCTACCAACTCAAATTTCCAGTTACTCATTATCTGATCGGGGTTGTTCACCTCTTGTCTCCTGTCTCTCACGCCCTTTCTGTGCTCCTGTGGTCTCACTCTCTCAATCTCTCTCTTTGGGTTTCCAAAGACGCACACCACAAACAAGTGCTCTGACTCCTCTCAGTTCTCTACTCTGCCAAAAAAAAAATTGAGACTGCAGGGTTAAGAAAAGGGAGGGAAAACCTTAAAAGAATCTAAAGTAAACAAAACCATCAGGCCTATATTTAGGAAGGCAATAATGAAGGAATGAGTCATTTTGTGGTTGCTGATTTAGTCCCTTTTGTAGGGCATAGAAAAGTAGCATGATTTATGAAGATTGGTCTAAGGGAGCCTGAAGCAGGATCTTTGAAAATGGGCACCTCAGATCAGAAAGGATGCCCCTGGGGCAAATTTTGACACAGAGGTGTCTTTAAAAGACAGTATTGTTGCTTTTTAACTCTTTTTTTTTAAAGAAAACAGGAAATGACTCGCTTTTAACAGCAATCTTCTGAGCATCAGATAGCAAAAGACTAACTCATTGATTTGAGATAATTAGCTCTTGCATTTGTACAGTATTATTCAGACCAGATCTTCTCATCTGATTGCAAAGCCAGGGTATTTCCTATCAGTCTATCAAGCACTTACCTTTCAGCCTAGCCACAGTTCTGCAGTGATGGTCATCTTATCAGTTTGCTTTAGGGCAATAATCCAGTCATTTATGGAAATATTCATGTCATGTATTCGATTTATATACCGCCCTACTCAGTAAAATCAACTCAGGGAGGTTCACAAAACAAATATATAAAGGTACACACAATTACAATAAGCATCACAGAGCATCACAATTTCAACAAACAAAATATACAATCAATGCCCAATAATACAGTCAGAATAAAACATCACAAATAGCGAATTACAAAGTATCATATCAATCCAGGGCAAAATCAGTTCAAAACATTACCTATTTAAAAAACAATACATGTTTCAGAACAATACACAGTTCAAAGCAAAACACACTTCCTTCCAGGCTAAATAGTTCAGTATAAAGGTCCATTAGCAGCAACGATAGTGACAGGGTCGGTGTTTTATGCATAGCCCCGACTGCGCCGTGCAGGTGTCCCACAGTTTCTCGAGCCAGAGGTCTGTCAGGCAAGAGAGTCCTATGGCGGCTCATCCCGGGCAATGGCGTGGCTCCAGGAGGAAGTGGTGAGGTCATCAGCCTGTGGCTGCTGTGTCTCTTATACCCTCCAGCCAGGTGGGGCTAGACGGTGGGGATGGCGACTACAGCTGCCTCTCATCCCTGGTGATGGTGTGGCTCCAGGAGGAAGTGGCGAGGTCCTCAGCTCGTGGCCATGGCATCTCTTCAACCCTCTGGCCATGCGGGGCTGGAGGGTGGGGACAGTGTCCACAGCTGCCTCTCGTCCCAGGAGATGGCATGGCTCCAGGAGGAAGTGGCAAGGTTCTCAACCTGTGGCCATGGTGTCGCTTCAACCCTCCGGCCAGGCAGGGCTGGAGGGTGGGGATGGTGGCCGCAGATGTCTCTCGTCCCAGGCGATGGCGTGGCTGTCCTAATATAGTTGATACATATATCAATATATATTTATCTACATTATAGAATGCAAGGTCTAGACCAGGGGTTCTCAACCGTTTCAAGCCAAGGGCCGGGTCACGCTCCCTCAGACAGCTTCGGGGGCAGGATGGCCATTTTGCCATGCCTGCTACACATAACACTTCTGGGTTTGGCAGAGGTGGTGGTGGGCCACATGAAATGGTGTCACGGGCTGCATCTGGCCCCCAGGGTGCAGGTTGAGAACCCCTGGTTTAGGCCTTTACAGTCTCATTTTGATTTCAGAACCAAGCAGTTTGATTCCTTTTAATTTACTTTTGTAGCATGAAATCAGTGTGCAGTATAACAGAGAGTAGGGGGAACTGCTCTGACTTGGAAAATGATTTTTGAAGTGACTGCAGCTCTTGTTTACAAGGTTATACTTTTGTACCCAGTGGGGTGTAATGGACAGAGTGACAGAAAATAACTCAATACCCCTGGGTTGAAATCCACACCATTCCATTGCAATTTACTAGAGCTGAGTAGGCCACATAAAATTCACTATAAATCTAGTTGATAATGCAAGTGTATTTTTCTACCACCAGTGGCAACTAAGCATAGGAACAGCTGGGAATTATATTTTGTTTTTCAAATAAGAATTTCAGAATGTGAAACCTCTTCATAAGATTTTCAAAAATAGAATGGGAGGGACTTGAGAATGTAATTATTCAAATATGGAGAGAAGTGAAATTTACAGTGGTATATCATCCAATAAGAGTTTGCTCTATGGCTCAGTGAGTTAGGTCAATCTGTCTGTGAAGCCAGAGGTTGGATATTCAATTCACCCCTCTGCCTCCCAGGAGAGGAGCCAGCCTGCATAGCCTTCAACAAACGGCACAGTCCTAACAGAAGGAAATGTTGTTGTTGTTGTTGTTGTTGTTGTTGTTGTTGTTGTTGTTGTTGTTGTTGTTGTTGTTGTTGTTGTTGTTGTTGTTGTTGTTGTTGTTGTTGTTATTATTTATTACATTTGTTACCCCGCCCCAATCGGGAGAACCCGACTCTGAGCGGCTTACATCAAAACAGGAAATAAAATATAGAACAATCCATCTCAAGATAAAAATCCACAATAAGTTAAAAGTCATCAAAAGTTAAAAACAATACGATATCAACACACGAATCCCACAATCAGAACCAAGATTAACAGTCCATTAAATCAACCACTTACTATGGGAACACACGTTCCCGGGCCCCCAAACTTGTCCTGCCAGCCAGGTTTTTAAGCCCTTCAGGAAGGGCAAGAGCTCCATCTGAAGGCACAACTCGGTGGGCAGGAGGTTCCAGAGGGTCGGGGCGGTCACGGAGAAGGCTCTCCTCCTGGTGCAGGTGAGGTGCGCCTCCCTCGCCGAAGGAATAACAAGGGAGCCTCTCCAACCACTTCTGAGTACTTTCTACCTTTAAGAAAAACAAACCACTGATTAGGATTGCCATAAGTCATAATTGACTTGACAGCACATCATCATCATCGCTGCTGCTGCCGCCGCCGCCGCTGTCTAATAAAGCACATAAATTAGGAAACTTATGTTTCAGTTCTTTACAGTTTCAACTAGAATGCTTCAATAAGGTTTATCAAGGTGAACTACAGTTGCTGTTAAGGTCCGAAGAGAAGTTGACTTAGACTGCTTTTCACTAAGAACATTGCCACATTTGCAAATTTGTTAAAATTAATAAGTTTTTGATAAATAATTTGAGAGTTTTTTAACTAGCAGATTTGGAAGAAACTAAAACCTTTGTTTCTTCAATTGGCTTTCAGTGCTTAACTCTTTTCTTCCTTTCTTTGTGTATATTGTGTGTGTGTGGAGGGGGAGTGCTTCTGATACCCCCAAAATACTGGTCTTTTAACCTTCATGCAGGGAAAAAAATCTCCCCACCACCACCATTTTCTTTGTTCGCAACAGAGTGTTGAACTATTTAAAACTGTGGGCATATATGAAATATAGATAAAATTCAAAATAGATTGAATTGTTAAAATAATTAGACTACTGTATTTTATTTATTTATTTAAATTTCTGTACCACCCTACTCGCCGAAGTGTGCTGCTTCAATAGCATTATCTTGGCCATTTATTAGATCTTCTTTTGGACACATGGTGAGGCATAAATTGCATGTTCAAAAATGCTGCATTGATTGTATTTCTCCACATTCATAGAAAATTTGCCCTGTATTCAAGTACAGTATAACCGTTTAACTTGATCTTCTTGCTGCGTTTTGAAGTCTGTTAAGTGACTTCCAGATGGTCCAGACAGAATCTTGTCCTGGTGGAAAACACTCTTTGGGCATTCATCCATTCACCAAGGTGTATTGTTTTTTTGTCTCCATAGGTTTTAACTGTTGTCTAGGGATCTCCATGAAGTGCATGGATTTAATGATGTATTACTTTATTAATAATAATTTTATGACAGAAATTATTCTGTGTCAAAAGGATTTTTGCAGAAGAAACTTCATTCAGCCCAAACGAGGCTCCTTTCATGTCCCCAAGAGTTGGGACAGAGACGGGCGCTCAATAATAGCAATAACACTTATATACCACCCCATAGCGCTTAGAGCACTCTCTGGGCTGTTCAGACGGTACTTAGAATTTTTGCCCCAAACATGCTTGGTACTCATTTTACTGACCTCAGAGGATGGAAGGCTGAATCAACCTGGTGCCTGTCAGTTTTAGCTGCAATAATACAGTTTAACCACTGTGCCACAAGGGATGGCGCCTCTCAACATACTTCCAGAGCAGTAATGTCAGCCAAAAAAGTTTTTCAGTGGGGGTAGATTTCAGGCAGCCAGTGATAAGCCTATATAAAGGGTTTTGTTTCAGCTGGTTGTTTTTACAATATAAAGAAATATCTTATAACACAGAGCTTAGCTGGTGCTTGATGAACTCAAAAATTTTCCCTGGACTTTCAAGGCAAGAGACCTTTCCTTTGATTTCTTCAGAGACTGTGCCTCCCTTGAGATTCAACAAAGAATTTTCAATATTGAAATAGTTTGCTGACTATTCCTGTTAGTCTGTGATCTTTAGTAAGGATGTAGACATAGAGCTTTTTCAACAGCAGTTGATGGTGGCCAGTGTCATATGTTGTTGTAAGGTCAACAAATGCTGCTCCAGTTATTTTATCTGTTTCAAAACCATCTTTTATACACTGGGTTAGATTTGAGTCATACAGCTCTTACCAGATCTAAAGCCCTCCTGTTCTGAAATTAGAAGAAGTTCAATTTTAGGGGCTAGACAATTTAATATCATTTGTTCAAATACTTTTTTATAAGTAGCATAGTTAGGGGGATTAGCCAGTAGCTTTTGAGATCTAATGTTTCTTTGCCTTCTTTCTGTATAGTCACTATAGTGATTACTTTTGTCTTCTGCCATATTTTGGGGATTTCTCTACTCATCCAGCAGTTATTAAAAATCTGAGTGAGTTATTCCTTTGTATTTTGCCGAAAATGTTTAATTTGTTTGATCCGGATATTATCAAGTCCCAGAACTTTGCCATTCTTATGTCTTTTTTTAGATATGACACAATGAAGGCAGCATAAATGTCATTGGATTTGTTCCAAATATCCCTTTGATATTTTGTTTTTATTATACAGTAATACCTCGGATAACACTAAGACTTGGTTCCACAAGTCTTGGTGTTATCCGATTTGTAGTGTTATGCGACGATGCATGTTAAAATCCTATGGGATGGATCGGATAACGTTAAAGCTCCATAGAGATACATTGTAACCGCACAGGCATTAGCGATTGTTATCCAATCCATCCCATAGGACCTTAACGTTATTCAATCCAATTCTCCTCCCCAGATTACTTAACGTTATGCGATTTTAGCATTATCTGAGGTAAACGTTATCCGAGGTATTACTGTACATAAATTGGTCTTCCTACAAACAAACAAACAAAACACAATTGGTTTGCTATTCGTTTTTGCATATAATGTCCTTTTGCTTGGATCATTGTTCAGAATTTTCATTAGTCTCTCAAGGTTTCTGGCTGCTTCTTGCCATGTAAGCAATGGTGTTCTCCAGCCGGTTCGGAACGGTTTGGGTGGGGGTGGTAGTAAAACCTGCTAACCCTGCCCACTTCCCCACCCACCACTACCCCACCTCCTCCTCCACTCACCCCATTCTGGACACGCTGTTTTGAAATTATACCTCCTATGGAATGGTATATAGACAGAGGTTACATGGCTGAGTAGATCTGACACAGAAAGGGTCTGTGCTTCATGTTTGGGATTGGGTCACCTAAGCTCTTAATGCACTGTTGAGCTTTAGGCTCACTAACAGAAATTAAATCATTGCCACCTGTCGCTGTCAAATGAACTGGTTCAGGTCATTTTATAACAACTTTGCCATTTTCATCATCCTATTCAATTCTTCCAAAAACCAGTAGGCAAAATTATGACGATACAGAATTAGTGTCTTGCTAATATGATCTCAGATTTCCCTGATGAGATTTTAGATACTGATGTTGCATTGGAGCAGGAAATTGACCCTAGCCATATCAATACCTATTTGCTTTTTGTTATGTGCTGTCAAGTTTTCAATGACATTTTCAAGGTACTGCTAGTACTGCTACTGATGTGTGAAGATTTGTTTGTTTTTACATTGTTTTATATTATTGGTATGAGTTGTTGTTATTGTTGCTGTTGTTGTTCAGTCACATAGTTGATTCCGACCCTTTGTGACCGTATGGACCATTGCCCTCCAGGCACCTCTGTCTTCCACCATCCTCCTCAGCCTGCCCAGCTTTGTGCCCATTGTGTCTACAATACCATATAGACATCACATTTTTGGCCACCCCCTTCTTATTTTGCCCTCTACCTTTCCCAGCATTAAGGCTTTCTCAAGTGAATCCCCTCTTCTCAATTGATGTCCAAAGAACTTTAGCTTCATCTTTACTATTTGACCTTCTAAGGAGTAGTCAGGGTTGATTTCTTCGAAGATTGACCTATTTGTTCTCCTCGCTGTCCAGGGGACTCTCAAAACTCTCCTCCAACACCACATTTCAAAGGCATCTATTCTTTTACGCTCAGCTTTCCTTATGGCCCAGCTCTCACAACCATACATTAGCACTGGGAATACCATTGCTTTGACTATGTGAATTTTTGTTTGCAGTGTAATGTCTCTACTTTTAACTATGTTCCCCAGGTTTCTCATAGCTTGTCTCCCAAGCATCAGTCACCTTTTTATTTCATCTGCAGTGACCTTGGATCCTAAGAAAGTAAAAGCTGTTACTGCTTCTACTTCTTCCCCATCTATTTTCCAGGGACTGATAGGGCCTGTTGCCATTATCTTAGTTTTCTTGATGTTGAGTCTCAAGCCAGCTTTTGTACTCTCTTCTTTCAACCGAAGCAGGAGCTTCTTTAGGTCTTCCTCACTTTCTGCCATTAGGGTAGTATTTATTTTTTTATGTATATTTGTACTTTGTGATTTTTTTTTATTAACTATGAACCACCTAGAATACTGTTGGACACTAATTATGGTGGGATAATAAATGAATGAATGAATGAATGAATAATGCTATACAGTGCACCACCCTGGGTATCCCATCAACCTCTTTGACAGTGACTGCCAACCTTGGCACTCCAGGTGTTCTTGGACTTCAGTTCCCAGAAACCCAAGTTAGCACTTCCGCTGATCAGGGCTTCTGGGAATTGAAGTTCAAGAACATCTGAAGTGTCAAGGTTGTCCATTGCTGCTCTATGAGGAGCATAATATCTAAGCCAAATTCATATCTATTAATGCATTTAACATAATTTCTGGCAATAAATTAAAACTGAATTCTGATGTAATGGAGCAAAATAGACACAAAATGGAAAAAACATGTAAGAGAAGTCAGAATGCTAGTTAAGACTACAATCCTTCTCCAATGTAGTTTGAAATAAAACCCAAGGAAATCACTAAACTTTTGTTTTGGTTACAGATATGGAAAAGATTGTGCTGGAGATATATCAGGTTCAAATCTAAGTGGTATCAGAAAATATTTGCCTTTCATGTCATTCTCCTTCTTTTAAAAGGGATCAGTGTAGTACGGCATCTTGATTTTAATTAAACTAATTAAATCCACAATGCTGTGTAATATCAAAGAGTGATGGGATTTCCCTACTTCTGTCTTGATCCCAGGTTTTTAAAAGATGGTGAGCTTTTGCCTCAACACCTATCTACACCAAGATAAACTAAAAGAAAAAAATTATGATATCTTATAATATTAATTATTCATCTATATCCATCCTATGGAGATCAATTAGAGCATTTAAAAAATCTGTTTTTCCAAGGCTTCTTTTGACCCAAAAGCAAACCAGGTTTAATCCACTTTAATCTACTAATCTGCAGGGTAGGAATGATATTTACACAACCAGTCCAATCACCGTTCAGCACAACAGTGTGAGTCAGTTTTTTCATTAACCTACAGGCATCACTTTAACTGAAGGATAAACTGAGATTGCTTGAAAATGGTAACAAACTCTGAACACCCTTAAAACAAAATGTGACAGAGACAGGTCTAATTAAAATCTGCTGATTAAAAACCTACAGCTTTTAACCCACAGTTAATGAATTAGCCAGGCTGATTAATGAATTAATGCTTTCAGGCTACATTTTCTTTTGCTAAGATCTGTGTCAAAATGCCTGTATTTTAGGTTACTTTGCTATAATTTATAGAGGGAGAACATTCAAGAAAAAGAGTTATGTCTCATTAGGAGTGGACATATAGTTCTGTTTGTGATCTGTGCCAATTACACATGTGGTCCTTCATCAATTAGCCCCACCTGACTTCCAAATTAAATTGCACTCCTTAAAAAAGAATATTAATACACATAATTAAATATGAATTTTCACACACAAACATGCTTTCTCACAAAATAGGCATGTATAAACATATCCCCCCCCCCCGGGTATGTATTTCTGAATGTAGTTGATCCCTTGTTGTTATACATGCCAGGGGTGCTGGAGAGCCATTTTTTTCACCCATTTCGGGCTCTCCATCACCCCTGCCACCTCTAGGGAGGTCGGGGGACCCGATCCAAGCTATTTCTGAAGTTTCCCCACCTCTCTGGCTGCTGCAGCCTCCAGGAAGGTGGGGGAACATCAGAAATAGTGTGGATCGGGTCCCCTGACCCCCCTGGAGCTGGCAGGTGGGTCAGGGAACCCAAAATGGGTGGGGAAAACAGACATTTTTCCACTTGTTTTGGGCTCCCTGCACAAGTGGAAAAACAGACATTTTTCCACTTGTTTTGGGCTCCAGGGGGGTTTCAGAGTACCCGATCCACAGCTGCAGGGTGGCTGGGGAAGCCAACAGGGACTCCCCATCAGCTTCCCTAGCCACCCGCCCATGCCTCCACAGCTGTGGGGTGGCTGGGGAAGCCGCTGGGGGAGCCCCTCATCATCTTTCCAGCCACACCACCTCAGCCTCCACAGCTGCAGGGTGGCTGGGAAGCTGAACAGAGAACCCCATTCAGCTTTCCAGCCACCCTGCTGCTACAAACAACTGCATTGGATAATGCTAACAGATCATTATCCGATACACAATTTCTTTAGAAATTTATCTATTTTTTCCTGAATCTTTTTGAGTAGTGATGTATATAGTACAGTATTTAGTTACCTATTTTGTGAACAATGTATCTTTTATGAGAAATAAACTTCAATTCTTTTAATAACTTGTTATTTAAGGGTGGGGGACAGAGTAAAGCCAGCTTAAACCAGGAGAGGCCATACTGCTACCATTCTCTCCTTTTAAATATTTTCTGGGGATTGCTTTTAGAGTGGATCTTCCAGGATTCAGCAAAAGGTAATATTTTGCTGGACAAGCACTCCATGGAAAACTGCTCGGAGTCTCAGTAGACCCAGATTGGAGCTGCATGTGTATGGGAGACCCAGGAGGGGACAAGGAGAAGACTGAGGCAGAGGGAGTTTAGTGCCAGGTAAAGTTAAGGTAACATTGGGACGTATCCAGAATGAGTCGCTGACATCATCTCTGACCATTCTGCCTAGGGAACCCAGCTATTAATTGAGATTACTAATGGATTCTAGCAGTCTCCTCACAGCCATACAATAGTCTCAATTTCCTTGACATACACACACACACACACACACACACACACACACACACACACACACGCACACGCACACACGCACACATTAAGATGTGTGTCCAAGAGGGTGATGCTTGATGGAGAAAGAAGAAAGTGTAAAAGCTGGACTACAGTTGAGCATTAAGAAAAAAATCATATCATTATAGTATATGCTATATAATTTTAATGTTGACATGGAAAAAATTGAATTGTTTTCTGTCTGGCTGGACATCCCGCTATGGTAATGGAGTAGACCGTACAGCCAGTGATTCAACGCCAAGGAGCCAATGGCTACAAGTGGATGAGCCCCTTCAGGTGGGGCGATGGTCACCCTCAGTGGGGGAAATGCAACCGGAAACCATCATATTCAGCCCAATGGCAAAATGTCCACAGAAATGTCTGCAGACACAGACAGTGCTGGCACTTGGGCTATAAACAGAGATGAACACTAAATCCTAGAGTCAGATATGACTGGCTTTCAAGCAAGGGTGATCTTTACCTTTGCTCTTTACCTTAGAATCAAATATGAGACAGAGGGAGGGGCAGAGAGAGAGAGAGAACTTGAGAGAAAGATTGATTAGTGCAGAGGTGCCCGAACTTTTTGAGCCACAGGCTGGTCACATTGTTGAGTGGGCTGGCAATGTGGTTCCTCCCACTGGAAGTGGAAGTAAAACATGCCTGTGCATGTGCATAACACTGCCATAAATGCACCCATGGCTGTTGTAAATGCATTTACAACAACTGTGGGTCATTTACAGCAATGATTTGCATATGTGCACATGTGTTTTATTTCCACTTCTGGGAGTGGTGAGGGCAGCATGAGCCAGATTGAATGGCACCACAGGATGGATTAGTCAAGTGGCTGCTCCTGCTTTTGTCTTTGACATTCATTCATTAGATTTCAGTACTGCCCATCTGGGATATCCTCCCACTCTGGGTGGTTTACAATAGTTAAAACCAGAAATATACATACAGTAACAATTGATGGTATCCAAGGGTGCCATTATCTGGTTATGCACTTATTCATTGGCTATAGGGAGAATGTTCTTATAGGTAAAGGTAACAGTAAAGGTCACCTTTGCTCAAAAGCCAGTCATATCTGACTCTAGGGATCAGTGCTCATCTCTGTTTATAGCCAAAAGCTAGTGCTGTCTGTGTCTGCATACGTTTCCGTGGACATGTGGCAGGCATGACTAAACACCAGAGTGCACAGAACGCTGTTCTTATAAGCCTCTTTAAACAGTACAGTTTTAAGATGTTTCTTGACAACATCCATCGCTGGATGTTTCTAAATTACTAAACTGGCTGAGAATAATGTAGCCCTTAACAGTGCAGAGGAGTTCCCCACCTTCCATCTAAATAAGTTTTTAAAAGACCATACAAGGAGGACCGTCTAAGCGCTTATTAGGCTATAGACATTGCCTCCTTAAATGCTGTGAAAAAATCTCACAGAAGATTTCACAAACCCAAGGACTAATTAGTAAAAACTGAATAAAAATAGAATATGGTCCCTGAGCTGTCAGAATGAATAGAAGCCATAAAAGAAAGTTTAAAAAAAAAAAACCAAGACTGGGTAAAATCTGGTAATCCACCCACCTTAATTTCTTACAAACAGGAGAGTGTGATGTGAATTTGAGCTCTACTGTAGCTTGCTGGACTGGTTCAGCTGCAGAGGTAAACTGGATTTGCCTGAGGGGTTGAAATTCTAGAGGTTCCTGTCTTGGCTATGGAAATGCCTCTCAGAATGAGAGAGAAAGAGAGAATGAAAGATGTTGCCTGCAAGCAGGATATGCAAACAGCTTGGGCTAGTGAGATAAGCCTTATTGTTTAGGGCATGCCTGAGACACTTTGATCTCCACTGGATACCCATCCAGACAAATAATAGAGAAGCAGAAGTAAGTGAGTGACATGGACTACAAGTTAAAACATTTTAAAAAGAGGGACATGAGTGCTAGTTGGCTTTTCCTCTTCCATTGAACTGTACAATTTGAAAGAAGACCCTGGGGTTAAGAAGAGGCTCTAATGATTAAGATGCTGAACTCACTGAATGAAAGGTCAGAGTTCAATTCCTGGGCACTGCTTGACAGAGTGAGCGCCAGTCTCTGTCCCAACTCCTGCCAACCTAGCAGTTCAAAAGCAAGAAATTGCAAGTAGATAAATAGGGACCATTTCAGTGGGAAAGTAAACAGCATTCCATACACTCCAGCAGGATTTTCAAAGCCATCCTTGCTTACACTGCTAGCAACAGCATCACATGGTAATTCATTGGGGAGAATACCCAAAGGTTTAGGGAAACAGAAGTGAGGATTCAGTTCCACATTTAAAAGGTATCACCAGAGTTGGTTAAATCAGTTCAGCTTTATTTGTTTACTCAACGCACATGGAATCTTGAATTCTATGCCCTTAAAACAGGGTCTCTGAAACAATTCTGAAGTTGATTGTTTATCTTAAATGGATATTTGTGTCACGTTAAATAGCCTGTGAGCCCAGGTGAACCTGTGTAGATTTCCCTTCAGTCTATTTTATTTAAAAATTCATTTACCAAAGAACAAGTTCATGTTTCAACACCAGGGGGCCATGTGTGAATTTGTCTTTGTACCTTTAAGACTGCTTCTCCGTGCAAGAGAAAGGTGAAAACCAAAAGCACTCAGAATTGGGTTTAAAAAGAAACAATTTACAAAGCAGCGTGACTGCGACAATCAGTATATAGGTATGAAAATAAAGCAATTTACAAGACTTCATCATGGCTATGAACATCAATTCACATTCCACATGACAATTAATCATTTCAAAAAACTACAGTTTTTGAAATCATTTTTTAAATTGTCTAACCAGAACTTGAATTTCTGCCTCATATCCAAAAGAAGATCGTGGTATTTTTGAACCACAATTGGGCCTACCCTGGTAATGGCAACCTTGTGTTGCTGGCTAATCTTTCTCACACTAGGTCAGATGAAGGGAACTGCAGAATGAACTTACCAAATGGTGCCTTCATTTTGGCAGTTTCACAGGAGGAGGAGGAGGAGGTGATGGTCGTCATCATTGTCGCCGCTGCCATCACCGTTGTCATTGTCACCGCCACCGCCGCCGTCATCATCATCATCTTGCCAAAAAACAAACTGAAGTAAAACTGGCTCCTATTTTAAAGCATTGGCAGGTTCCAATGTGATTTTTTAAAAAACATATGTGCAGTGTTTAGTGGCTCAGCTGTAGAAACCACTGAGTAAATACTGCTGTTTTTCCTACCAAGGGATCTTCTTGGAACATGTACTATTCACACCCTGAAATAATGGAACTATCGAAGTGAAAAGTTTGTCTACCCTCCGAATCAAATTAGGTTCACTAAGAGTTGACAAGATCTCACAAAACACACCATTTAAAGTCCACTGAGATTTCTTGCTTCCATGAAGGGGTAAGACAGTTTTCGATAGTTTTCTCCTTCAGTGGCATAGCGTGGGATTCAGCCACCTGGGCATAAGCCAAATTTGCTGCCCCCTGGGCAGGGCCTAAGACACCAGTGCCCATTCCTGCAGTGGCATCTAGGGCTTCTGGGAATTGAAGTCCAAGAACACCCATATAGCCAAAAAGTGCTTCCCGGAGGAGGCACCCCACCCCATACTGCGCCACTGTTCTCCTTCCTTAAGATCTCTACAATTTTTGCAAAAAGGAAACATGAATTTGTGCAATATTTGCATTCTTTTTCTGTGAGAAGAAAGTCATACACACTGCAAACACCACAAGCACAGAAAAATTGACTGTTAAGAAAGATGGTGACAAACTGGATAAAACATTGTTGTTGCTCTGCAGTAGCACCATCAGGAGGGATGGGAAAATCCCCCTCATCCTTACCATCAAAAGAAAATATATAGCAGTTCCTCAACATCACTTGTGAGGCAGAAAGAAGTGATACTTTACATGCCTAGAGAGAGAACAGTGGATAAATTACCACAGCAATATGTGAACACTTTTCCTATGCTCTCTTGCTATAGGCAGAACTTAGGAAAGTTGCAGTTTAGACTACTTATTCCAGAATCTTAAATCTTCTGTTTCTTCCCACCAAGAACAAACCTGCAGAATCAATGAGAACTTGATAAGTCCAGTACTGGATGCTGGCACTGCCAGTTTGTTGGCAGAAGGATTCTGGATGTCATAGGTTGCCTTTGCTCAAAAGCCAAAAGCTGATTCTAGGGTACAGTGCTCATCTCCATTTACAGCCAAAAAGCCAGAGCTTTGTCTGCAGATGTTTCCTTGGTCGTGGTCATGGTCATGTGGTAGACATGAGCAGACATATAAAACACTGTTACCTTCCCACCAAAGCAGTAGCTATTTATCTTGCTTTTGAACTGCTAGGTTGGGAGAAGCTGGGACAGAGACAGGAGCTCACTCTGTCATGCAGAACTCAGGTCTCAAAATTCCAGTCATCAAATTCAGCATCTTAACCATGAAGCAACTGCAGTTCCCCTCTGGATGCTTTAGACCAAACAATAACTTTAGTTTTGTGTTCTGGTACTAACCCAGAGATGACAAACTTAATAGGAAAAGGTTAAGAGTCTGTTAAATGTTAATAAGTTATTGCTGAGACAAATACTGAACTCATTAAACTACAGTAATACCTCGGATAACGTTTACCTCAGATAATGCTAAAATCGCATAATGTTAAATAATCTGGGGAGGAGAATTGGATCCAATAACGTTAAGGTCCTATGGGATGGATCGGATAACAACCGCTAAAGCCTGTGCGGTTACAATTTATCTCTATGGAGCTTTAACGTTATCCGATCCATCCCATAGGATTTTAACATGGATCGGAGAACACTAAAAATCGGATAACACCAAGACTTGTGGAACCAAGTCTTAGCGTTATCCGAGGTATTACTGTAATTTCTATTTTTTGAAATTCTACTATTTCTTCATCTCTGCAAGGACCATAACAGTAAGGCTATATTTTTACACTGCTTTGCCAATATTGTCAGGTAAAGGGAAAGTGTCACATTCTCAGCCTCACCGAAATGGTTTATACATGCAAATATTTTTTTTTAAAAAGCAGCTTCTATACTGCTATAGCAACAAATGAATTAATCCTTGTCCCAGCAGCCCTTCTAGTCCTTATGGAATTCATTTTCTGTACACCACAAAATTAAATTTCAGACGCCATCCCTTTATTGAGGAGAGAGAGATTGATGGGAAATCTGTGCCAGACATAACACATTATTACAAGATATATAGCTAAAATATTTCACCTTGTTTTCTTCATTCATTCATTTTTGCCTGCCCTATAATTTATGAATAAGCCACTTTGACTGAAACAAGGAGAGTGAAAATTCATAGACATGAGGTAAGGGCATTTTAGCAAAAGTCAAACCATTGCAAACTAAAATTTGGCAGAAATACCTGCCATCCAATAGGAAAGCATTTTTTCTCACACTCAGCATATGAAATATATGAAACAAAACAAAACAAAAAGACAAAAACATTGTGGCACCTTAAAGCAGTGGTGGGATGTCAAAAATTTTACTACCCCTCCATGATGTCATCACAGTATGGGTGGAGCTAACATCATGATGTCATGATATCATGGGCAGAGGCAATGTCATGACGTGGGTAGGGCCAAAGAAAAAAATAATATAAAATAATAATAAAATAAAAATAAGCATGCGCACACACACACCCCTCAACCCACCCAACCACCCACCCACAACACAAAACCATTAAATAAATAAATAAATAAATAAATAAATAAATAAATAAATAAAAATACATTAAAATACACCCACCCACCCCAAACACAAATCAAGCAGAGCTTAAAGCTTATTCTAGCAAATCTTTCTCACACTAGATCAGATGCAAGGAACTACAGAATGAACTCACCACAAGATGGCTTCATTTTGGCACTTTGCAACTTTTCAACAGTTAAAGAAGTTAGGTACTAAGTCTTTGCCTAACTGGTTCTCTAGGATAATATGCCTTATGTAAATGTAAAACAGCTGTACCTCCTTAAGGATTCTCCAATTGGAACAGCACTTAGAACAGCACAGGTGAAGCTTATTGATGAGGTAGCTCCAAGACTTTGCTTAAAAACCCAAGCCAGGCCGCCAGGCCTGCCGGCCGCCAGGCATTTTTAGGAACTGTGGTAGTACATCAATATAGGTAAAGGTATTAAATACACATTAAAATACACACAGACACACCACATCCAAAGGTGAGTCACTTACCCTGGGGAGCAGGCTATAGGGAGCTTCAGGCTAGCAGTTTCTCTTCTTCCTCCTTGCTTGGGAGGACAGCAAGGATGCCGTGCGTACATGCCAAGCACTGTAGGTGTGCATGCACACCAAGTGCTTGGCGCGTATGTGCAATGGGGGAACCAGTGAAAAGGTAAGCCACCAAAGGCTGCTACCGGTTCTCCGGGCCCCTGGGAAATGTTACTACCGGTTCTGGCGAACTGGTGCGAACCTGTCGCATCCCATCACTGCCTTAAAGACTAACTGCTATATTTTGATGCTAACTTTTGTGGATCATACCTACTTCGCCAGACATAAGAGTGAGACTTCATGGCAACTGAAGTTTTGCTCCTATTTCTGAAGAAGTGAACTTGGTCCATGAAAGCTAACATTAAAATACAACAGTTAGTCTTTAAGGTGCCACAATGTTTTTGCCTTTTGTTTGTTTGTTTCTTGTCTGATATGTTTTTGTTGAACAAATTTACAAGTTATTCATACCTCTGGCAGGCTCCCTTTATAATCTGCCTGGATTGAGAGGAGAATTTTGCCTGGAAAGTAGTAGTAGCAGTTCCTTCTCATGCTATGTTGTGCCTGTCTCCACCACTACAGCATACATATCGGGCAACAAGGCTTCTCATTGTTTCTTCAGCAATAAAATGTTACAGGGTCTGGGTCAGCATAAATCAAAATTGAGTTTACAGCACATGATTATACCGCACTCGACAGTACTAATCATCATCTTGTTATTGTTTAGTTCAGGGGTTCCCAACCTTTTCAAGTCAGGGGTTGGGTCACACTCTCTCAGTCAGCTTGGAGGGCCTGAGGGCCATTTTGCCTTGCCTGCACAATGGGGATGGCCATTTGTCCCAATAGCTTCAAAGGGGTAGCCATTTTGTTTCTTGAATGCCCTTGGAGGGGTGGGTGGCCACATAAAATGGTGCCACAGGTCAGATTTGGCTCACGGGCCTTAGGTTGGGAACCCCTGGTTTATGTCATCATCTTTCTATTTCTTTTTCCTTAATGAACTGGACAATTTTACTTACTTCCTTGTGGAGACCAATGAGTTTCACTATTGAGATGGAGTACTCATTTAGGTAGCAGAGCAATATGGTTCTGTGTTCCTGGGCCACACAAGAAGCTAGAGACATGACAGGTTGCTCCAGTCCTGTTCTTTGAAATCCTGTAGTATGTTACGGTGTGTTACTTCTGAACTAACACAGAGCCTCCATCTGTATTTGTGTCACATGTTGGGATTTTTAAAATTGGTGCATCGGAATACACAGCGAAGTGTGTCCCATGAAGTGTTGCCACTCCTGGACCTGCTGTGATAGTGTATTATTTTACCATTAACTTTTGCATGCACCCTATGCAAAGTTAAGGCTGCTAGGTCTAGGATTCACATAATTCTAGGCTGCAGGCATCGGCAGGAAAGCTACTGTGTCAACCCAGGGCTTTTTCTTATCAGTACTTTGAGAACAATTTTATTGAAAACTCTTCCAAAGATGTGTGAGAAATAATTTAACAACCTTCTGACTTTCATTTGGTATGTGACATGCATTCTTACTATGCTTTAGAAATCAATTTTTTTAAAAAGATCATACTGTATTTGTAAGATGGCAAGAGCATGGATACAATTGGAAAAAGGGAGGGAGCTTAACAACATGGTAAGTATTGGAAATGTTCCACAGGCCTGCAGGAATATGTTAAGGAGCACTGTACATAACAAAGCTTGAAAACTCACTTTTGGGGATTACACATTTGAGAATCCCCCAGTCTCAACTTGATGCCCTTGGCTGTTCCAGCTAGGAGATTATGAAGGATTTGTAATTTTTCTGAGCTCTAACAAAGACAGCTGATGTTTTCCAAAGTAAATGTAGATACAAAACCTTGTATAATAGGAACGGGTCAAATCAATATGGACTTTACTTAATAATTCCAATTCTAGAGCTAAATAATGAGCTGTCTCTGGCTGGTTATTGGTGGAGCATAACAGTAGGCCAACAATGGCTAATCTTGGCACCCCAGGTGTTCCTGGACTTCAATCACCAGAAGCCCAAGTCAGCACTCCTGCTTATCAGGACTTCTGGGAATTAAAGTTCAAAAACACCTAGAATGCCAAGGTTAGCCATCACTGCAGTAGGCTGATGGTAGCTCCTTCTGAGCTCTACAATCCAGGTGAAGAGCATAAAGTACAGTCATTATCTACAATGGGGCTTCCAGCTGCCTAAGGATGAACTGAAGCACTCCTTGGACAAGCTTTGTAAAAGTCATTCTGCTAGCAAAATATTGTGTTGCGTGGTTAAAAAAAGACCCTGTCTGTTTTCTCTAAATCTAAAGCAGTGATGGCGAGCCTATGGCACACATGCCAGAGGTGACACTCTGAGCCCTCTCTGTGGGCACCCATGAAGTCACCCAAGCACAGAGTTTGCCTTGCCCCTCTGCCCAGCAGCCCAATAGGAGCGCTTCCTCCCTCCCTTCAGCACAGAGTTCACTCCACCTCTCTGCCCAACAGCCTAACGGGATCACTTCCTCCCTCCCCCCAACACAGAGTTCACCCTGCCTTTCTGCCCAGCAGCCCAATGGGAGTGCTTCCTCCCTCCCTTCAGCACAGAGTTCACTCCATCCCTCTGCCCAACAGCCTAATGGGATCACTTTCTCCCTCCCCCTAGCACAGAGTTCACCCTGCCCCTCTGCACAGCAGCCCAATGGGAACGTTTCCTTCCTCCCCTCCTGCTGTGTTGACACTTCATGATAAATAAGTGGATTTGGGGTGCAGTTTGGGCACCCTGTCTCTAAAAGGTTCGCCATCACTGATCTAGAGTACTATGACCTTGCTTTAATACTTTTTCAAATGCTTATGGAAAGCTACAGTGAGTTTTTTTAAAAAAAAATAGAAGGAAAATTTAATGACCCTCTAGAAGCATAGGGATTTCTCTGAAGCTTGAAAGACACCTCAGAAGCATTCCTCTTCCACCGTCAGCACCCCCATCTCAGTAATTCTTCAATTACACAAGATCATCTGACCTAGTGTTTTCTTAAAGCAGTTAAGAATAGTTGGCACGTCCCTAGCAGGAAGTTGGCTCGCACATTCTAAGTGCCCAGCCATGTGGAGTGAGGCCATTGGTCTAAGTTTAAAGAATTCTGGAGAGACGTCTAAGAGAATTAAAGTAATCTCATCATAATTGACCTCATTTGAGAGGTGTTATAGACTATTCTTCTAATTGTAGTTTGCATAATTACTTTGTAAATGGTCCAGAGAGTATTTTAGCACTATGGGGTGGTATATAAACAGCTGCATTTTCTGCAGAAACAGAAAATGCCACCACAAAAGAATAATAAAAAATCTCAACAGTTATCTTTCTATCAATCAAAGCAAGGATGATATGTAGACATGGCTGCGGTTTCTTTTTTAATTATTTTATTTCGATAGAGTTCAAATCCATCTGCTATGACAGACAAGTTATGCAGTGAAATATATGTCCAGAAAATGAGACATGTTCGTGTAAAGGGCAAGAATTCACACTCCTAGTCTGAGTACATTTGAAGAATAGCTTTGTTTGAATTGCATATTGCAGATGCTAAGCTGTGGGTTATAAACTTGATAATAACAACTATATTTGGAAATAACAGCTTCATGGGCATGTGTGGTAGGCTCAAAAGATTCACAATTCACAGCGATGTGTAAACAGTCTAATTTTCTTTTCACCTTTTGTTCCTATTCAGCAGAGACTTTATTTTAAAAAACACTCATATTGTATAAGAAATACAATCAAAATAGAGTGACACACATCCAATCGCTAGTTCTATTTATGGTGCAATCATGGAATCAGTGGGATTTACATGAGTGTTGGCTTACCATTCATCAGCTGATTCAATAAATCTACTCTAGATGGGACTTGAGGTTAGATTTAGGGCATAATTATATGAGACATGTGAAAAGGATCCCTATACAGTGGAACCTCGGTTAACAAATGGTTCAGTTAACATAGAAATTGCATAACAAAAGGAAATCCATAGAAAATAGTGGCTTGATTTATGGATTTTTATTCAGAGCAGATTAATTGGTTTTCATTGCATTCCTATGGGAAACCGTGTTTCGGTTAATGTATTTTGTTTTTCAGTGCATTCCTATGGGGAATTGCATTCAATGCATTCTTATGAGAAATTCAGTTAAAAGTAATTTTCACTGTAAGAAACATCCCAGATAACTCATTAATTGCATTAACCAAGGTTCCACTGTACTTCAGCATGTATGTCCTCAGTCCCACCACTAATACAATCTTTTTGATTTCCATGAAATTACCCTTATATTGTAGAGTAGCAATACATTTCGAAGTGCAGGTATTCTCCATGCCTGTCCGTTGCAACTTTGTCTTGTCAATCCCTTTCAATGAACTAGTGCTGATGCTTTTCATCTCTTCCTAAAACGGTTTTCCAATTAGGCTTAACAGTCCATTCAAGACCAATGGATCCCAAAATAAATTGCAATACAGTAAAACCTCACATGAAGAGTGCCTCGCTTAGAGAGTAACTCGGTTAAACAGTCTTCAAATTAAGGAACGGATTTTGGTTCCTCCTGCGGTTTTTTGAAGTTTGTTTTTCTTCAAAGCTCAGCCATCTTTTCTTTGCTTGTTAGTAAAGAGATGGCAATTAATCAGATTCCTAACTGAGTTTGTCCTTCGTTCTGAGGAATAGTGTGGGACTTCAGTCCCAATGGTCAAATAGGTTCCCCCTCTTGAGATCTGACCCCCATAATACCCTCAAGTGGCCAAGTCTATATCTCTCCATCTGAAGAATTTGACACCGGCTTGAATTGGCTACCATTGATGGCCCTCCACAAAATGCATCTCCCAACGAATTATTAGGAATTGAATTCGGACTTTTATCCAGAAGATTTCCCCAACCCTTGACCGTTCCCTCACTTTGGGGGTTGTGTGTCTGTGATCTGCCCTCAGTCGCCTGTGCGAGTAGGGCGGAATATAAATTTGATTAAATAAATAAATAAAGAGCACAATTTTCTCTGAATGGTCGCTTTGTTTAACAAATAAAGCCAACCAAAAACTCGCTTAACAAATAAATCGGGGTTTGCAATCCCCCCCCCCGTCACAATTGGTCACTTACAATGGTGTTTGGCTTAAAGAGCAAACTCGCTTAAAGAGCAATCCTGTGGAACACACCATGCTCCTTAAGCGAGGTACAACTGTACTACTGACCTAGGTCATATCAAGGTCTTTTTGCTTGGCAAGATCCCTTCCATGCTATCTGCTATGAAAATTGTACCTAAACATAAAGGGGAGAGGGAAATCTGAGAAGGATGGCAGTGCTCCTGCTCCTCCAACCTTTGGGAACCTGGCTTCACTAGACCATTGATTATTACCCTTTGATTCCAAGCAGCCTTTGGTGAGTCAGCAGCAGAAACATGCAGCAGCTACAGCTTGGCTCTGGAAAACATTCAAAAATTAATTTTTCCTGTGCTCCATGGAACACCATACATGCAGACATTTGCTCACAAATAAGGGCTTCCCTTTCTTCTCCTCCTGCCCCATTTATTATTTATTTATTTATTTATTGCTCACATTTGGTATCCTGCCCCAATCGGGTAGACCCAACTCTGGGCGGCTTACAGTGTAAATTATGAACCATGATGAACTATGTTCTGGATTTGTTCCAGAACACCAGCTTGGGAGAACGTGCAGGAGAAACAAATTCCAGGCCACAATTGCCATCCACTGCACAGGCGAAAGAGAAAACAGCTCCATTAAACTATAGAATACACTAAGGCAATCCAGCCCATATAATCTCTCCATTACAGTAAAACCCCTACTTACATAAAAAGCCTATGTAAGTTGGGTTTTTATGTAAATCGAAGCAAACCCATTGGATAAAAAGAATATTTTATGTAAATTGAAGCAAACCCATAGGAAACCTCATTACATAAATCGGGACATTTATGTAAATCAGGACACAATTTTAGTGAAAAATCCTTACATACGTCAAATTTTATGTAACTTGAGGCATACGTAAGTTGGGATTTTACTGTACATTTTATTTATTTACATTTGCATATAAAACTGATTAAAACCACAGGACTGATTCAAATTGACAGCTATCATGAAGGACAATCAACTGAGCTATGTGGTATTAAATACTGTTGGAATGAGCTCCCTATCTCTATCCCAGCTCCTGCCAACCGAGCAGTTTGAAAACAAGAAATTGCAAGTAGATAAATAGCGACCACTTCGGTGGGAAGGTAAACAGTGTTCTGTGCACTCCAGTGTCTAGTCATGCTTGCCACATGACCACGAAAATGTCTGCAGAAGCAGACAGAGCTGGCTCTTTGGCTATGAAACAGAGATGAGCACTGAACCCTAGAGTCAGATATGACTGGTTTTTGGCAAAGAAGACCTTTACCTTTACTATATATATTGCATACATGACTTAGGTTTATTAACTGTTAGGTCTATGTTTGAGATTGTGGAACAAATCTTGCGTATTTATTAATTTTATTTTATTTTATTTTCTTAAACTGTGTGTTTGTGTGTGAAAGTGTGCAGATAATTCCACAGAAACATCTGCTATTATGAGCCTGGATTTGGCATGGAAGAAAATATATAGCTTACTTTATCATTGCTGCATAGCCAGGCAGGCTATATGCATAAACAGAAATTAAAACCACTCTCAATAAAATAATAAAATAATAATTCTCAAACAAGGATCAAGCAGCAAGATTAACATGCAGAGATTGTGATGCAGGCAATGAATTATGTCTTTCCAAAGCCCATTTATCAAAATAGTTTGTGCCAGCTATCAAAATTAAAATTGTGCATAGAAGAGAAGTGTTCCTAATTCCACTTGTTAAGGGTTTAAGAGGCTAATCCCTCCAATCAGCATACAGAGAGCACTCTGTTAGAAAACGTGCCAAGTCCTCCATTTTAGAACATTTGCTGTATAATACTTACTTGCATCATACTGGACCATATCATGTCTGAATTACTTGCAACTGCAGGGAATTCAGTCTGGACTTGGTCAGGAGCTGTCTCAGTTCATGTAAAAGTTAATAAGGGACAAATAAGATGAATCTTTCCAAAAGGGAAACTAGCCACAGATGCCATGGTAGTCTGGATATTGATGTTAATAGTCTTTTAATGTCATCTTCTCAAGCAGCCTCATGTCGCCTCCTGTGCAAGTAGGCAGATGAACTGTCCAACATAGACACAAGTGCAGGCATCTTAACTGCGTCAGTGGCGTAGCGTGGGGGGGCGGGGGGGCGGATGCCCCGGGCAGCGGCTTTCAGGGGGCGGCAAAATGTCCCCTCCCCACCCTTTTGCTGGCGAGCGCCCCGCGTGTGCTTCGCCGCTTGCAGGCGAGGAGGAGAAAAAGGGTTTTTTTTAGGCGGACAATTCAAGGAGGGGCCCGCCCGCCCAGCTGCTCGCCTCTGCCCGCCCAGCCACCCACCCAGCTTGCCGTGAGACGGGGCGCTCGTCGGGGGTGGGTGGCGCCGTGGCGGGGAGCCCCTGGTGGGTGGCTGGGCAGGAGGAGGTGGGCAGCGTGCGCGCGCGCGCGGGCCACCCGCCGGGAGAGCCCCCGACGGCCAGCCGGGCGGGCGGGCCCCTCTTTGAATTGTCCGCCTTAAAAAAAACCCTTTTTCTCCTCCTCGCCTGCAAGCGGCGAAGCGCACGCAGGTTGCTGCCCTCGCGGGCTGAGGGCAACCTGGGGTGATCCTTCCCCACGGAGGGATTCAGCCGCCCGCCGGTTTCCCGCTCCCAACCCGGGCCCCGTTGTGGGCAGGCGGCCAAGCGCCTTCCTCCCAGCTCCTCCTCCTCCCTCTAGCCAAGGCGACCCTTCTCCATAGGCTGTTGGTGCCGCGGCTGTACGGCGGCTGGCAGGCCGCGAAGCCTCTGGTGGGGCGCTGGGCTCCCCTCGGCTGTTTGGACCCGAGCGGGCTTCCCGGTTTAGCCCTCTGGGCTTCGCCTAGGCCGCCCCGGAGGCCCGCCGCCGCCGCCTCGCCCACTCCACCCGGGCGCGCTCCGTCCCTTGGGGAGGCGTGGGGCTCCTCTGGCTCCCGTTAACCTCCGGCCCGGCCTGGGCCTCCTCCGCCTCCTCCTCCGCCTCGGGCTTCCTGGGAGGGCTGCGCAGTGCTTGGGCGTTGAGCAGCCGGAGAGGCAAAGAAGGACTGGGCTGGCGGGTCCTGCCTTGGCACCGCGCGTAATGGCCCTGCCTGCGCGCCCTCAAGGGGAAGGCGAAGAGGCGGCTTGCTTTCGGAGGTAAGATGGGGGGGAATCCCCGGGGGATGTTTGCCGCCCCCGGAGAGCCCCCGACGGCCAGCCGGGCGAGCGATCTGCCGAGGTGCGAGCGGACGGAGATGTGTGGCGCCGCGAGATCGCGCGCGCCGCTAGTCAGCAGGGGGCTGACTTCTGCCTGGGTCGGGGGGAGGGGGCGGCAGCAGCGGCGAGCTGGGGGGGCGGCGAGTTTGTTCTTCGCCCCAGGCGGCTGAAGACTGCGTGACGCCACTGAACTGCGTAGGACAGTGATGGCGAACCTTTTAGAGATTGAATGCCAAACTGCAACCCAAGACCTACTTACTAATCACAAAGTGCCAACACAGCAATGGGGAGGAAGGAAAAACTCCCATTGGGCTGCTGAGCAGAGGGGTGGGGTGAACTCTGTGCTGGGGGAGGAAGGAAGTGCTCCCATTGGGCTGCTGGGCAGAGCAAACTCTCTGCTGGGCTGACTGCATGGGTGCCCACAGAGAGGGCTCTGAGTGTCACCTCTGGCATGTGTGCCATAGGTTCACCACCACTAGTCTAGGAATCCCTTCCCATTTTCTCACAGGCCAATACAACCAGAAATATTATCTTGAGCCAAAACCAAATGCCTGGTTTCTTAATTAGAGTACCTACAGAGTAGTGTGATGTCTAAAATCAGATTATGGCCTTAGAGTTAGATCTTGGTACCCCTATGTATATTCTCTTTAGATCATGCATGCAGCAAACTCCAGCACAGGCCCACAATTCAGTTGCCAGTCCCATCAGTTTCTAACTAGAGATCGGGGGAGGCAATATCTTGTCCTTCTCCTCGACTATATGAATGCTTTTTGTTAAGATTATGAAAGCAGTCTACTTGCACAAACCATGTAATGCTGCCAACTCCCAACAGGATAGCAATCCCCCTATCAAATGTAAGAGCATAGACATTTTTCTTTCCCATTGAGGAGCAACAGTGCCCATGTTTTTGCAAAGAAGGAACTAAAGCTACTGGGGTACCGTCAGAAACAGTGGGAAGGTAAAGTGAAGCAATTTGCAAATTTCACAAGTCACTGCAATAATGCTATCAGATTCTTGCATCCAAAGAGTTTTTAAAATGAATTTGTTCAAACTGTTTCTCCTACCATCAACTGTTTTTTATACTTGATTCAAATATTCCTAGACTGTATGGGCTGATGGTGAAGGGCTCTCCAATGTTTTCAATTTCCCAGTGCTTTTATTGCCCTACTATTGCAATACAATTTCCCATCTTGACTGATAGATTTCCTGTCATCTGTCTTACCACATGCCCAATCCTTGACCTCCCAGAATAATGTATCTTTGAGTGTCATCTTTTATTTGCTGTCTAAAGCTTATATAACTAACTCCAAACTGGTCTTTGGTGAAGTACAACAGTTGTGGTAATTATTTTTGAAAGGTGGCTGGTGCTTTCCTATAAGTGGTAGATTGACAAAGCCACAACTTTGGGAAATTTTGATCAGAAACCAAGTCATTGTTCTTGTGGTCTTCGGGCCTATGTTAGATGGAAGCTAGGAGAGAAATAAACCCAATGAAGTGATGTAATGTTGTTTTTGTTTTCCACAATGCTCAGATGATTAAAACATATTTTAGGGGAAAGAATTAAAAGCACTCTGAAAACAACTACCAGTATTGCTGGAGTGGAATAGATTTAAAGTAGGGTTTTTAACCTCTAATGCAGCTTCTTTGCTACACGATCCGCCTCACACAAAATGGTGCTGTCTCTCTGAGTCTCCCATGTGAAGACTTTCTTTGACAGCAACCTCACCCCCAGAAAACGCTTTGCAACCCCCTCACTGATTGTGACCCACAAGCTGAGAATCTATGTGCTATAGTCACTGTGCTGAAAAAAGTAAGAGAGAAAGCAAAATGGAGGCTGAATTGAGAATGAGGTTTTCCTCTTGTATATGCCACTAAGTTGTCATCTCCTCTGTTGTCTTCTTTTTATTTTAATTTTCTTTAGCAAAGAATTTAAAATTCTCAACACAGATTATACTGACATGTATAGACACATCAGCTGTGTGTTCTTTTGTCAGATGATAGACCTCATCTGCCCAAAACTGTGTTGCAAACCTTGCTGAATGAAATGAGATGCTCAAGCTGGCCCTTCCAGAACTCCCTTTCACTCTGGTGAGGTTTGTACAGGAGATGTTCCTGATACATTAGGCATCTCTGTGACCTCTGACAGGGTTTTTTTTCTCTCACACAAAGAGACACTCCTTGAGCACATTGAATGGATAGAAAAGAGTTTTATAGCCTTTGGGCCACAATTCAAGAGTGCTATTTCCCACCTTCCTAACTGCTCATATAGAGGAAAGGAGGGACATGTAGTCGTCTTTTTGGAACAAACCACCCTTTAGCCCTTCCTTAAAGTAGCCTTCTAGTAAAATTGGTTGCTCAGCAGGAATCCATCTCATCATCCCCATTGAAGGTAAATAATTTCATCATCACCGTCCCATAACGCATAGAAAACTATGACTCAAGGTTTGATGAGCGAACCACATTCCAGAATGTGTCTAGTGAAATTCCAGGATGTGTCTAGTGAAACTTCAGACAATAAAAGTTCTTTCAATGCAGTGTGACACACTGAAGCAGCTCCAAATTTAGAAATGGAATCAACCACACATGAATCAGTCAGAGCTGAATCATTCTTGTCTTGTGAAAAAGGAACACGAGTCTTGAAATCTCAGCTCCTATGGAAAGACCTTTAGAAAAAGTTATCTTATTCTCTTTGACCTGCTGAAATATGTCTAGCTCGCTTTTTCGAGAACATCAAAGAGTCAACAGCTAGTCCAAGTTGCATAAAACTAGTAACAGTGAAATTAGTATATGTTACACACTAAAATTCTGTTGAAATTGAAATGTCTTCAATTTCTGGTGAAAGAGGCATATGATCTGTTGGGAATTTGAGGCAGAACATTCCCATCTCCATTGAAACTGTTTTCCAGAAGGACCACTTGTCATGGGAACCCTTCCCCCATAAAGGTGACCCATTTCAACTGGGAGAATATTCTGTTGTCACAGAGCCAGCACAGGAGAGGTCTGTCTCCACTCAGCCTTCCTCCTGAAATGGGACAGACTAATATTTCAACTTTGTAAAATGGGGATCATCCTGTACTTTACCAAAGCCACATTCCCTTAAAATAATTGCCTTGAGCTCCTTGGAGGAAAGATGGAATGTGGATTTATTTATTAATTTATATATTCATTGCATTTATTTATTTATTTTATTTGTATACTGCTTTTCCTCCCAAAAGCTGACAGCATACAAATAGCTCTTCTCCCCTCCAAATTATTCTCACAGCAAACTTGTGAGACAGAGAACGAGTGCTGCTGAATTTGTGTTCATAAGTTCAATAGGCAGAGATCATGAGCACTCCTAGTGAGCTTCAGAAAACAACAAGGAAACAAGGATATTTGCACAAAGTGTCTACATGGGATTGTCTGAAGATGGCTGGTGCAGGCTAAATTGGTTTCCCTGTTGTGGAGTAGAAATCTGGTGTGCCATTAATGTGATCCTGTTCAAATGGTATACATACATTAAGAGACTCTATTTGGTCTAGCTCCTGAAAATAAAAAAGTGGGAGGTAGAGTCTAAGGACACTACCATCGGGTGATTTGTTTCGTGAATTCGAACCACAGCTGAGTCGTTGCTGGTGGCTACAAAGACCCTGCCACCAGCACAATCAAGCCTGTTTATTTCCACATCCAGAGAGAAAGCGAGAGTTGGAGAGATACTTTTTTTGAAGGAAGGTTAGAAAGAAAGTATGTGTGTCAGGGTATCAGGACCCAGACAGCAGCGAAGAGGTGAGCCAGAAGTAGCAGACACAAGTGAGAACTTTTTAAAGTTCTTGATCGCCTCTTTGCTGCCGGATAGGTCCTGATCCCCCCCCCACACACACACACACACTTTCTTTCTTACCTTCCTTCCTTCATGAAACAAACATGTTGACAGCCTGTTTAGTCCCATATCCAGCAAGAAGGCGAGAGTTGGAGAGAGCCTTTTTTTTGAAGGAAAGGTTAGAAAGAAAGTGTGATTTTTGTTTTAAACCTTCATAGAAAATGTTTCTGAAGTCTGATACAAATTGTATAAGTGTCACAAGAAAGATTTCTTTTGTCCTCTATCAATCACACTTTGGATCACTTCGATCTTTTGTTTGGTTTGGTCGCTGGCTCACCACCAACCACCCCTCCCCCAAAATGTCATTTTTACAAGTCACATTTTTCCTTAACATCTTTGTTGTTGATTCCTGATTCGGTGTCATTCTTCTGCACATGTTGTATTCGAACTGTATCCACCTCGGGAAGCTGTCATATTAAGTTTCTAACACGTTTTTCCTTTTATTTTTGCATTTTTGTGACCTTGTTTTTATGGTTTTTTGTAAAATGTTTCATAGTTTCCCCCTCTGAAATCCAATTTCAAATGTAATAATGTCACCACAAAGGTTATTCTTTCCTCTTTCAAATGCACTTTGAGTCACATGAATCAGTTGTGTGGTTTGGTTGCTGGGCTGCAAAAAACTGACACCCCCCAAGCGAAGATTGCATTTTTTTTTGAGGCAACTTTCGGAAGCAATGATGTCATCGCTTTGTACTTTTGGCCAATGACTATTTACATTTCTGAAAGTCGCTGAGATGAGCTTTCAGTCAATGTAACCATTATTTTCATGGATGCTTTAGTTTTGTGGTGGCAGCTCGTTGAAAGTACATGATTTTCGTTACATCACAAAAGCTGCCAGACCACCCAACTGAAATGTAAGACGTTCATTCATAGAATTCATGTCAAAAAGAACCCCATCCTTGCCCTCTCTGCTCTCCTTCCACTTCAAGGAGTAACTTTTATATTTATTTATTTTTAAAAGTGATGCACTGTCATATTGCAGGTTTTTAAAAAACTACTTTTACTTCCTTTGCATGGACCAGATGAAGTGTTTGATTTGTTAGTTAAAGTGGCTGCAGAATCTAACTGTAGACAGGTTCTTGATCCTGTATGGGTACATTTTACTTCTGCTTCCAGGAGCAGCAAGGACAGCGTGGGCCAGATGAATTGGTGTTGGGGGCCAGATCCGGCCCACAGGCCATACTTTGGGCACCCCTGATCTGTATTATACCCTCTTGTACTCACTACCACTCATAAAGAGACACCAAGCAAGGGAAGATCCCAGAAGCTGACTCCATTTTTCAGCCAGATTCCTTTCTTTGTGATATTCAGGGCCAATGTTCTTTTGTGTTTAACATCAGAACACACCAAAATTTAGATGCAAAGTTAAAGGAAGGATATAGATCCCTGGTGGCTAACCTTAGCACTCCAGGTGTTCTTGGACTTCAATTACCAAAAGCCCAAGTCAGCACTCCTGCTGATCAGGGCTTCTGGGAATTGAAGTCCAAGAACAGCTGGAGTGCCAAGGTTAGCCATCACTGATATAGATACCTGTTGCATAACTTGGTTTTAAATCATCTTCAGATGTGCACAGTTTGGGTCTTTCTTTGCCAAATGATATTTCCTGTGGATTTACTTGAATCTTCAGAGAAGAAATGGCTTGAATTAGGGCATCTACTCGGCTGTGTCTTTTGGATTGAGTTCAACACCTTTGCCTTCCACTATTTGCTGATTTGCTGTTTTGTGTTAAGATGAAAGAAGCAGCAAATAAAGTTTTCCAGGCTTCTTTCTTAATCCCAGAAATTATAAATCAACATTTTTGAACCCGAGATGCTTTTGAAATATTAATAGTATCTCAGCTTCAAAAAGGACAGCAGCAGCAAAGTAACATCTCAAAAAGAAGAAAGGTTCTTAATATAGATGGGAATAAAATCAAAAGACTTCCATCTTCTGAATCTGCAAAATACAGGATTTAAAATGTGAAGTCAAATTGCCCCTTTCCATGCATACTGCCAATGAGTTCAAAGGCCAGTTCAAACATAAGCAGGATTGATTATGTGAATGAAGAATTTTCTATTAATTGGTCCCCCACAAGCAAAGGTTTCATCACAGCTGTTAATGACCATCCATATTTTCCAAGTAATAGATACCTAGAAAACTTGCTGGAAAAACAATATGGCTTTGTTTGGGTGAGGAGTAATTAACTAATGGGGAAAGAGTATATTTCTGGAATTTTCTCTTGGTTGGTATCTCTTGTGAATGGTAGTGAGAACAAAAGGGTATCCTGTAGATCATCTTGACTGCTGCCACTGGTGTCATATTTTGCTAGGTAAAGCTTAGAATCCTTTTTCCTGCTGACAATGCAAGCACAGTATTGCATGGCAATATCAAGCCATTGCCTGGGTTTTGTTTTGTTTTTAATAATGGATGCAGACACAGAATATCCTACATTTATAAACTAGAGGTCTTTTTAAAGAACTGAACTTGCTTCCTTTCAGCGTTGTTTTCAATAGATTCTAGGCCCAGCAGTTACATTTACAACTTCTACCAGCTTTGTGGTCCAGTGATGCCAATTTAAGGAAACAGAAACTCATCATCACACAAGCTGCAGAGTTTATAACTTTCATCAGACAGGAGCTCTGTTCAGTGTCTTAAGGGAAACTGTTCATTTAGTGCCAGCTTTAACTGAAGGCCTGTGAATGGAGACAAGCTGGCCAGGTGGCTGGATTCAAAGTTTGTATAAATAAATATCTTGTAGGGCTTGCAATGTGCAGGGAGGCTTTGGGCACAAGTGAAGCTTATTTTCATTCAGGAGAGAGAAAACAGTTAATGTTCAGAATGAGAGATGAATCACTTTATGGCCAGTACTCCAATCGGTGCTTTGGAAAAGTAACTTTTGTACACTACAACTCACATCTAGCCATCCTGTGTCTTATAGTCTCAAAAATTAGTTTGCCTAGGTTTTCAAGTATCTACACAATAAAGAGTCTATATTTGCTTCCAGTTAGACCGCTCTTTTGGACATTTTATAATGGGCCACAATGGCTCAGTGGTTAAGATGCTGAGCTTGACAACTAGAAGGTCAGCAGGTCAGCAGGTCGAGACCAAAGTGCTACATGATGGAGTGAGCTCCTATCCCTGTCCCTGTCCTAGCACCTGCCAACCTAGCAGTTCGAAAGCAAGAAATTGCAAGTAGATAAATAGATACCACTTAGGTGGGAAAGGTAGCTGTATTTCATGTGCATCAGCATCTAGTCATGCCTGCCACATGACCACAGAAAATTTGCACCTGCGTTCCAAGGCTAAATTCCAACCCTCTGGTTTCTCCAGGAATTCATCCCCTCTTAGGAAGGAAAGTGAACCAACATTTCAAATCACAAAATCAAGACTATTTCAATTTCTTTATATGTTGAGCCACTCCCCTCCCCCCTCCCCCGGCATCTATACTTTTTGGGTGCTGGAGTGGACAAATCACCTCAAAGCACCACTTTTTGAGCCCCTGTCTATTTTGCAGCACTTTATTTTATCCCATTCTCAGTGATATCCGAGGTATCACTGCATTTGAGAATTGTTTATTTTGCAGTTATCATCTATGATGGCAGCAGAGTAAACAATTCCTTACTATGATTATCAGCAATCAGAGGAAAGAGCTCGGCTGTGGATCAGCTGACTAAAGGTCATCTTAAGGTTGTCAATAGTCAGCTGATTGAAATCAGTGGCCTTCATTGCACTAGAGGGGGCAATTGCCCCCCAAGCAGTGGATCATTGGTGGCAGAATTATGGGGTAGCCAATCCTTCAATCAGCTGCTTGGAAGATCAGCTCCTTTATAACGCTGCTACTACCGATCCACTTCAGGGGACAATCACTCCCACCTGCACTGTCAATGCTGCTGCTGACCACTTGACCATTGGTAGAGTCTGTGATGACCAGCAGTCAGGTGATCAGCAATGGCAGAGTATTGGCAGTGGCAGAGGTATTAGGCAGCCAATCCTCTGAGCAGCTACTCAGCTGATCGGCTCCTTGATAACTCTGCTGCCACCGATCCACTGCTGGAGTAATTATCTTCCCACTAAAATAAATTCCAGGAACACCACTGCTGCTGCCTCCAGTGTTCAAGAAGCAAAATGCCACTGGTATGTGGAGATCGCACCAAACAACACATTGCTCTTCCTATGACCTTAAGTGGATTATTAAATGCTGCATTACAGGCTGACAGTTTTGCTCTGCACAGCTAACTGTAAACAGGGCCAAATGATTTGCTATTATTGTGTCTAGTCATGCCTGCCACATGACCACAGAAACGTCTGCAAAAGCAGACAGCACTGGCTCTTCGGCTTTGAAACAGAGATGAGCACTGAACCCTAGAGTCGGATATGACTGGCTTTCAAGCAAGGGAAACCTTTACTAGTTAAGCACAACTGTTTCTAGCATTTACACATATTAACCACAAGGAGGCCTGGGAAGGCTTAGGAATTTGGCAGACAAGGAAAGCTCTTGTTAACCCTCCCATGAGACAATCACAGAGAATATCACCCTCTGTCCTGTATTAAAAGGCTTGGAAGGAAAGCCTCCAATGACACTAATAACAGTTGTGTGCTATCAAGTTGATTTTTTGATGACCCTTTCCAGGGTTTTCCAGGCATAAGATATTCCCCTTTATCTCAGGGGAGAAACTGTGGTGGCTTAGTGGTTAAGATGTTGAACTTGACAACCAGAAGGTTGGAAGATAAGCAGTTCAACACCCTAGTGAGCTCCCATTGTCTGTCCCAGCTCCTGCCAACCTAACAGTTCAAAAACAAGAAATTGCAAGTAGATAGATAGGTACCACTTCGGTAGGAAGGTAACAGTGTTCTGTGAACTCTTAGACAAACCACATGACCACAGAAACATCTGCAGATGCAGACAGCACTGGCTCTTTGGCTATAAACGGAGATGAGAACTGAGCCCTAGAGTCAGATACAATTGGCTTTTGTGCAATGGTGACACTTACCTTTACTACCTTTACTATTGTCCAATAATGGTTGGAGATGCCACAGACTGAACCTGACACTCAGTTCCAGGGCTCTCAGTTCCAAGCCTGGGCTCGAGTCCTGAGCTGTGACCTTATCCTCAACTCCTGTCCCCAAGATCACAGGGTGAGGTGGTAAATCCAGAGGCCCAGGGCCTTTGGGACAAGATTAGCCCTGGCTTTGCTCCAACCAGCCTTCTTCAGGAGCTTAGAGAGAAAAATGAAAGAAAACGCTTAGGCCTATAATGGGATGACCTTGAAGGGATGAGGTGGTGGAGGGGAATATAAAAGCCTTGGCCTGTGTGACAGTAGGATGACAAGTGATGGTACACTTCACAAGCTGGTGACCAGCAAGGTGACTCACATTGGTTTTCAGGGGCTGTTTTCGTTTACTGGTAGCTAAGAAGCAGTCGAATAAAGATGCCCACTACGACCAGATGTAAGCATTGAAATGTCAACCCTTTTGGCTCCTCAAACCCCACAGCTAGCACAGCCATTCTGAAAACAATAGTCCATAATAAAAATTATGTTTCCATCTACCAACCATATATGGCTTCAATAGTCTGTTGCTCCGGTCCTACTGAGGTGCCCCTTTTCTATGGGGCTCCTCCCTTCCTGTCAAACCCTTCCTTCATCCATAAGAGAAATGAGGAAAAATCACTTCCTTTCATTTTTACCACTCTCAGAGCTCCTTAGGCATCAAGAGACAGTGCATTATGAAACAGCCCATTTTGTAAGGTAGTCTTTAGGAGTGAGGCAGGGACAGAGAGAGAGAGAGAGAGAAAGACTGGTGGGTTTTGGATCTGATTGTCAATGAAAAGGGCAATTTTCAAAAGAGCACCATGTCATGCTAATCTCAGGGGACTTTATTATGTGAAGCATCTCCTTTATAGAGTGTTCTTACCCACCACCTGTCTGCTAGTCCCCCTGATTGTGACAATAACTGTTCCACTGACATTACTCTAATTAGGACTAAACTTTACCCAGTGAGATTAGCTGTCTCTCTGGTGAGACAGCTCAGGAAAAACATGCTTAAATTACTGTTATCTCATCCTACCCCCACCTGTTTGTTTCACTCACCATTATAATAGGATACATGAGCTTACAAACATATGATGATGAGATATACCTAATTCCTAATTTGTATTTTTTAACAAAATATATTTTAATAATCAAGGAGTGGGCAGAAAGGAGACTTCCCAGTGCTTCATTCTGCCTGTAACTTGCCCATTTTGGACTGGAAACTCAAACCTACTCAGTGGTGGGCATCAGCAGTTCACCAGAACCAGTAGCATAAATTCTGGCTGGCCCCTCCCATCCATGTTTTGAAATAAAGTAGTCCTAATTTGGGTGCAACGCAGGGTTTCCCCCAGTCACGCCCACCATACCACCCCCACAGTGTGGTAGTAAAATTTTTGGAGCCCACCACTGATCCTACTGTTCCAAGATCTAGACCAGTGGTTCCCAAACTTTTTTTGGCCATGCCACCTAAGCATCTCTAAAATCATGATGCCCTCGCCCCCGACATATAATTCTTATTATTCAAAAAGTGAACTTCTATTCTCACAGAAGAAGCCTAAAAGGCCATTCACTGTTAATAACTC
This sequence comes from Furcifer pardalis, assembly GCA_030440675.1. NCBI lineage: Eukaryota > Metazoa > Chordata > Lepidosauria > Squamata > Chamaeleonidae > Furcifer > Furcifer pardalis. The sequence continues at coordinate 38,465,456 of CP126890.1, read as the reverse complement.
ATTCTCAAATTGCCCCCCTTAAAAATCAAATCACCCTCTGTGGTGTGTGTGCCCCACAATGGGAACCACAGGTCTAGATGGTCTAATATTCAGTATCAAAAACATAGAACTTGGTAGAAAATGCTTTGGAGGCTAGAATCTGACATCCCACACAGGACGCCTGGAAAGAAGTGTCAACTTTTGTAAAAATGCTGTATAAATACTAAGCATTGTTACTATACGGAAAATTTTAGGAATGAAAAACATGATTCCTAAATTCTCTGTTATTGTCAATGTTGCTTATAGCAAAACAAAATACTCTTCCCTGCATCCAGGTCTCTGTAATTTGTTGAAAGTCTCTCTAATCATCTGCTTGAAAAGCAAATCATATATACAGTACATGCAATAAGCCCAGGAGATGCTAACAATCCATCTATTGCCTCAGACTCTTCAATAAAGCAGCCAATATCAGACAATCTGAATAATTTGCAGATTCCTCAATTGTGTATGAAAACAGGCAAAATAAACCTCTACAACCTATAACACATATGGTAGTTCTAACCAGTGTCTGCACACAACCTCTATTGAAAAGCCCGGAGGAAAATGATGTTGTAGTTTCTCATTTGTGCCTGCAAAGACTTGATGTTTAGGGTTTTGCTTTCTGTGTTGTTGTTGTGTCCCATCAAATTGCATCTGATTTACGAGGACTTTAATAGGAGGTGTGAGATATGTGTTGAGCTGTTCAAGGAATAGCTTACAATACCCAACACCTCCAAGAGAGATTTTGGGGCTCAGCAGGAATTTAAACCCAGGAGTCCAAATATCTACCACTCCACAAATGCTCTTGCTGCTCCCTGTGTAGGACGTTATATGCCAGGAAAGGGAGAGTATGGTCATCCTCAAATGGTTGCCCTGGACCACCTATGGATCTTAACCATTATTTGTAATGGTGAGGAGCCATGGGAGACACAGTGTAGCAACATCTAGAAGACTACATGTTCCCTCCTCCCTTTGCTGTATTATATCAATTAGGAGCTGTGGTGGCTCAGTGGTTAAGAAGCTCACCTTGTTAGCTGGAAGGCTGGCAAGTCATCAGTTTGAGACCCGGGTACTGCATGATGGGTTGAGTGCCTGTCTCTGTCCCAGCTCTTGGGGACATGAAAGGAGCCTCATTTGGGCATCCCCTGAGTGGAATCTCTCCAGCAAAAATCCTTTCAACCTGGAATAATTTCTGACATGAACTTACTATTACCAGTGACTCCACAAGTACCTTTTCCTGATGTAAAGTCTCCTGGCTAGTATCTTGGTTAGTAAAGATGAAGGGAACACCACAAAATGTAAAACTTTAATCCTACAATCTATCATAGATAGTTCAAAATCCAGGCCCACCAGCATGCGAGAGAGTTCTGTGTATTTGTTTTGGGCCACTGAACCCCAGTATAAACCCACCCCCACATCCCTCCTTAGGATATATGAACTTTCACTGAGGATATGTGGTGTTTGGCTTTTAGGAAAGGCAGGGTTGCATGTTTGGGAATCATTCTATTTATCTGCATAGGAGCAACGGGATAAAACTATTTCACACGTGAGCCGTCCAAGATCCCTCACAGTTTCCCTTCACTGTTTATCCCTGTTGGAGTAACATGAACTAGAGATACATCAGAACTTCCCCTGTGCATTTTCAGGCATCCATGCTCTGGGAGCCCACCCATGTGTTTCAAATTTAAAATGAGAAGTGACCTTAAAGGCCTTCCTAGCCTTGGGCAGGGGATGGTGCAGATCATAATGTTTTGGGTCAAAAACTTCTTCTCGCCTTGGCTCATAACTAGACCATTGACAGAAGTAAGCCTCACTTCAGTATGATGTAAAACAGGCTAAAATTGCCTGCCTGTGTGGTATTCCATGTGGCCAACTTCATTTTAAATCAGACGTTCAGTCTTTGCATCATCTTTGAGGCAGGCTCCTCTTTTTTCCCCGTGCTGGTGTTTTCAGGCATCCTGTCACCATCTGGTTCAGAGGAATTCTTCCTTCCTGCTGAGAGTTGCCTGGTGAAGAGCACCCTATTCCCCCTGAGATTTCATGAGAAAGACCAAGGGGCAGGCCCTTGTGATGTCCAGGGAATAGAATAGGCAAGGACTGCAGGGAGGGTCAGAACTGCAGAACTCACTCACTCTCTCTCTCTCTCTCTCTCTCTGTCTGTCTCTTAATAGTCAACAAAATGTTCCAGCAGCCATAGGGATTGTTGTTATTCCCACTAGAGCGTGTATTCCATTTTGCTTTGCCAACAGCAAATGGGATACCTAGGCAGTTTGTCCAGGTGTCACAATGCTCCCAATGCTCAGCCACCAGCCTGCAGACTGGGTTTCCCCCTTTCTCTTAGGGTCTGCACTCTTCTTACTCAGGGTCTTAAAAAACAATCAAGCTCAGGACTCACAGATTTGGTGCTCCACTCCTTGCCTTGCTCCAAATGGCATGAAAGGGCCAAATGCACACCCCATGTGGCTCTCTCGCCAGTCCCTTATCCTTATTTATTTATTTATTTATTTATTTATTTATTTATTTATTTATTTATTTATTTAAGCAAACTTTTATGCCACTCTCCTCAAAAAGACCCAGGGCAGCTAACACTACTCTCAACACCTAAAACACAATAAAAACATAATATAAAATCAAGATTAAAAGATTTAAAAAATTAAAAAAGCCAAAAAAAACACCACAGAGAGAGGGGGATCAAATGAGCCAACAGACTGGGGCAACTGTCTGGCCCATACCCCACACATGCTCTGCCAGCCAGTTCTTGACCCCCTTCCTAAAGGGCAGCAGCTCCGTCTGGAGATGCAGCTCACTTGGCAAGAGGTTCCATAGGGCCAGAGCAGACACGGAGAAGGCCCTCCTCCTTGTGCTAGAGAGGTGTGCCTCTCTAGCTGATGGTACAACCAGAGTGTCTCTCCAGTCTGCTCTGGTGGGATGGACAGATGTCCTAAAGGCGATGCGGTCTCTTAGGTATCCTGGCCCACTACCATATAGGGCTTTAAAGGTAATAACCAGCACCTTGAATTGCACACGGCAATCAGTGCAGCTCCTGCAGCAATGGTGAGGCATGAGCATAACACCCACACCCCATCACGACCAGGGCAGCTGCATTCTGGACCAGTTGCAGTCTCTGAATGATCACCAAGGGCAGCCCCATGTAGAGTGCAATACAATAATCCAGTCTGGAGGTGACCAAAGCATGTGTGATCCCTTCCATTGCTGATGTGCCAATGATCATGTAGCAGGCAGACTAGATGCAGTGGTGGGCATCAGCAGGTTCACACCAGTTCTCCAGGACTGGCAGCAGAAGTTCTGGCTGGCTGTGCCCATCCAAATTTTGAAATAAAGTAGTCCTAATTTGAGTGCAACGCAGGGCTTTCTCCCTGGCCATGCCCACCATACCATGCCCACAGTGTGGTAGTAAAACATTTTTGAGCCCACCACTGACTAGATGCCTTCTCTTTGAACATAATGCTGTTACCTTTCCCACCAAAGCAGAACCTATTTATCTACTTGCAATTTCTTGCTTTGGAACTGCTAGGTTGGCAGAAGCTGTGGCAGATGAGAAGAGCTCACTCCATCATGCAGCATTTGGGTCTCAAACTGCAGACCTGCTGACCTTCTGGCCATGAAGCTCAGCATCTTACCAATTAAGACCACTGCAGCCCCTACAGTTGCATGAAACAGTAGAATAACATGTTAAGACTGCAGTGGGGCACTGCTCTTCCAGGCTTGCACTTGTGGGAAGAAACCTAATGTCCTTCATCAGGAAATGAAGGTTCTATCCACCTCAGCCTCAAAGGTGTTCTGCCTTGGATGGATACAGCCCCTATTGCAAGGGAGCACACAGGTCAGAGTCGGTAGAAAGGTCAGAGGAGAAAATGAGGAAAGATTGTGGGAAATGTAAATGCCTGGCCACAGGGGAGTTCTCTTATGGAAAAGTGGAAAAGAGGAGAAAGAAAGGACAAGTTTGTAACAGGTATCTGCAGAAAACAGGCCATACGAGGATGCTCTAAGCAATCCTTCAGTCTTTAAAGAGAAGGCAAAGTCAAGCAACTATGGTTCTTATGTCTGAAAGCTGTTATACTGGGGCTAAAAATAATGTCCATACACATGATCTGTGCTTCATATATATGGTGAAAAGATATCCAAATTAGTAAGACTCATATCTAGTTCCTGACTGCTTGTACTTAGCCATATCCCATGCCTTTTGCTCAGCCCACTGCAGAAATCTGTTTCTTAGGGAAACTTCCCAAATTAGTATGTTGGCCCCAGACTGAACATCTGCCATAGGGCCAGATCCAAGTACCAGAAATGCAGCCACCCATTTATTGACAGCACAGCTGAGCTTACACAGACACTGCTACACACCTAAATCTCCCCTAAAGTGTCTCTGAAGTATAATTTCCAAGGTTGCACTTAAGCTCTACAGTCTGAAATTCACTGCTTGCTTTCTTAGAGGAAACTGTTAAATATATGTCAACTAATAAACAGAAGTATATTCAATGACATAAACAGAAAGCTCCCCCACATGCTTTTGTTGCACAGATTGGCTTGTTTGAACCACCTGTGCTCAGAGGAGACACCTAAAGTAACTCTCATTCTAGCAGGCATGAGTTCAAAAATAACTCCATTATTATGCAACAGAAAAAGAGAGAGAGGAGGGACAGAAAGAAAGCAGATGAAGAGAATTCTACATTTTGCAATTTAGAATATAGATCCAGATGTTTAAAGAACCTCTGCATCTACCTTATCAGAGTAGTGCAATTTACTGCAGCAAAATTAAAAAAGAAACCTGCTGTATCTTGCTTAAATGCTGTAAAGTTTTGTTGAGCACATGCTTTCATGGATTACCACCCACTCTTTCAGAAATATGTTGTTTTAAACACACTGTGGATGATAAGCATGCACACAGCAATAGTGGTGGGCAGCAACAGGTTCGCACCCCCCAGGAAGGGGGGGGGTAGCAAAATTGGATGGCCTTCGGGCAAGGGGGTTAACAAAATTGGGTGGCCACGCCCACCTCCCTCACCTGCCTCATCAGGTTTTGTCCCTGCAAGTGGTTCAAGGTCTCCCTTGGTCAAAAGACAGTTATATCCAACTCTAGGGTGCAGTGCTCATCTCCATTTACAGCCAAAGAACCAGTGCTGCCTGTGTTTGCAGATGTATCCATGGTCATATAGCAGGCATGAGTAGATCGCCCATGACATAGGCTCTGCCCATTATATAGGCTCCACCCACAATGTAGGCTCTGCCCACAATGTAGGCTCCGCCCATGGTGTGGTAGTGATTTTTTTTTTTGCTGCCCACCACTGTGCAGTAGGAATTATGCCCTGCCACAAATTTGAATTCAGGCAAATGTTTTAGCACATACATCATACATACATCATGTGTCTGCAAAAAGAGGATAATATATTAAGTGGCCAACAGTGGTTGGCTCAGTACCAATAAAGAAAAGTTGGGTAGTTGGTGGCTCTTTGTCCGATAAGAGTTTTTAATATTATTGCTTTAAGGGGAACTCATTGCCTTATTCATTATTCAATTGCCAGTAGCTGCTTCTTTGCTCTCTTGATGAAAGTAGCATGATGCATTCTGTTTTGTTAATGCATTGTGTTGTCATTAGCGCTAGCATGCCAAATGAATACTGGCTATTTAATCTCTGGTGGTTTATTTAGTAACCACTCCTGACAATGCACCAGGAAAATGCTGACACAAAGAAACTATTTGTGCAAACAATTCTTCCATTGCCAAACAGGACCGATAAGACAAAATTTACCTTCTTGGGATCCAAAATCACTGCAGTTGGTGACTACAGCCATGAAATAAAAAGACACTTACTTCTGGGGAGGCAAACTATGAGAAACCTGACCAGCATAGTAAAAAGATAACTATTGCCCTGCCAACAAAACTCCACATAGTCAAAGCAATGGTATTCCCAGTAGTAACGTATGGCTGTGGTAATTGGACCATAAGGAAGGCTGAGTGCAGAAGAATAGATGCCCTTGAAATGTGGTGCTGAAGAAGACTTTTGAAAGTACCCCGGAGAGCAAGGAGATCAAATCAATCGATCCTGAAGGGAATCAACCCTGACTGCTCAGGACAAATACTGAAGCTGATGCTCAAGTACTTTGGTCACCAAATGAGAAGAGAGGGCTCACTTGAGAAGGCCTTGATGCTGAGAAAGATCAAAAGCAAAAGGAGAAGGGCTGCCAAAAGATAAGGTGGCTAGATGGCATTGTTGACACAATGGGCGTAGAGCTGAATGGACTGTGGAGGATGGCAGAGGATAGAGGAGCCTGGCATGCAGCAGTTCATGGGGTCGCAAAGGGTAGGACTCAACTGTGCAACTGAACAACAACTGCAAAAGTAGTTAAGTCACTAGTTCTAGCTTTGGATTTCATCTCAGATAGCCCTTGACACTATTTCACAAACCCTTGAGAAGATGCAACAGCCTGTAAAGTGGAAGGGGGCAGAAGACAGAGGAAGGGTTCATTTATTCTGGGTTCTGGACCCATCAGCCACTAGCTTCATCTCTACCCTTTGGCAAGGGAATGCAATAAAACAAAAAATTGAGCAGGTGTGCAGTAGAGTGAATGGGGAGAATGCTTGAGGATTAGATTTTCATCTAAAATCATTTTAAGCTAAACTAATTAAATGATATTAAGTAGTTTTCTAAGTTCTGAGACAGAATGAAAACAATGTGTATAGTTGGAATCCTGGCCCTCCTTTTTTTGCAGCTTTTTGCAATGGCACAAGTTTCTTTAGTAAACAATGAGGAGTCTATTTATTAATTTGCTTCAGAAGTCTCTGCTTGACAGTTAGGAAGGTGGATCAGGTGAAAAATGTGAATTTGTGTCCATATTGGTATACAGTATTTTAGGAGTCTGTGAAACTGAATCTCTTGCGATCATACTGCAATTGTTAATCAACCTCTTCCTTCCCCCACACGGTGATTTAGCATTACGATATCAATGCTGGATGGAGCAGGCATATCTTCAAGAACCATGTTGTGAAGAAATCAAATTGGAATATTAAAGATTTTAAAAGTAGGTCAGATGTAATAAATGCATTTTAAGTAATCCAGACTTTAAAATTAAATCCTGATATAAAATGGATGAATTTTCTGCTCTGTGCCAGTAACCACGGATTCACCCTAGTGCTTTTATTATGTAAAAATTCTTGTTCACACAGAAAAAGGCTTATGGTCATTTACATGAAAAAAGAAAATGAGAGGATCAGCAAAATTAAACCGATTCCTAATATTAATGATGCACAAAGCATTAAGGAAGCAGCCAAGATTCATCACGAGCAACAAACATTTACCTAGGAGATGCACAGACAAACACTATCTCCTGCTTGGGTTGTTCAGCTGTCCAAGTAACTTTATCCATGCTCAAAGCCTCATCATTATAATCTAAAGTGATTTCCTTCAAGAGACAAAGTTCTGGGTTGAATAAAAATAGCTTTATTTTTAGAAAAGTTACTAACAAAGCAATGTTGAGTTCTCCCAAGCTCTTCATCAAGCAAAGATGATATAAAATGTGGAGTTAAATGGTATAGCAAGTAGCACACACACACACTCCTCCAAGAAACTGAAACAGAGAAGAGACCCAACATTTATTAAAGGAAGCTGCTGGCAAGACAAGATGGCATTCACAGAGTTTGTTTGAGACAAAGATGTCAGTACAGTCAAATCTTACATAAAGAGAGTTTCGCTTAAAGAGTAACTCGCTTAAAGAGCAGAATTTTCTCTGAATGTTCGCTTTGCTTAACAAATAAAACCAATCAAAACTTGCTTAACAAATAAATCGGGGTTTGCAATCCCCCCCCACACACAATTGGTCACTTACAATGGTGTTTCGCTTAAAGAGCAAACTCGCTTAAAGAGCAATCCTGTGGAACGCATTATGCTCTTTAAGCGAAGTACAACTGTATATCTATTTACCAAATGCTTGACTAGGACCCCTGACAATGTTTGTTGCCTTGGGCAGGTGACGCAAGCTCTTCACCACCTTTAAGCAGACATTTATGGATAAGATAGCAATCTTTATGTCAGCAAAACTCAATAGACCAAGATAACAATAGAATTGCCAGATATATCCACAGAAAGAGAAATGCTAGAAGCCATATTAAGATAGTGGAGCAGGACAATTAAATTAATCTATAACTGTTTTGTGTCAATTTTTCATGCATTCAGCCATAAGCCTTTTCCATCTAGTTGTCTGAATCACAGACAATTGAATTTATGTTAAAACATAAGATACATATTTTGGCTGACTTGCTGATCAGGGCTTCTGGGATTTGAAGTCCAAGACCATCTGGAGAGCCAAGTTTGCTGACCCCTGATCATGGCAATCAGCAATGAAGATTGTCCTGAGAATATAATGCAGTGGTCTTCCATTTTCCTTCCACATTGTAGCATGACATACATACCATTGATCCAGTTCAGTGAGTCACCTTCTGGTCCTGAGCCCTTTTGCCACCCAAAGTCTTCATCGGCCCCAATCAGTATTGATGAAGCTGCTGCCCTCCATCAAGATGGATTCAAGTGGGATTTAATCCATTTGGGGACCATCACCCTTCCCTACGGACTTTGCCACCCAAGACCATGAGTCTTCAGGGTTGTCAGGTTAGTTAACCACCACCTGACAATCAGTATTGAGTCATTGGCAGTATAGTCTATTTAATTACCATAGCAGGATAACCTGGCCAGACTGGTTTTGTTGATTACTTTCTCTAAAATATTCCCACACATACACACATACTCTATAACTGTAATATAGGGTGAAAAGGAACCACACTGAGGTGGCCCTGTTATTTAATCAAATCAGGTTTGTTAACCTGTTCCTAATATCACATATGCTTTAATTTCCATAGTAACTGCATGTGAATAATCCAGAGAAATCGCTTCACTGTTCTCATTCCAATACACAGTAATACCTTGGATAACGTTTGCATCAGATAACACTAAAACGCATAACGTTAAGCAATCTGGAACAAAAAATCCTATGGGATGCATCAGATTCCGTTCGCTAAAGCCTGTGCGGTTACAATGTATCTCTATGGAGTTTTAACATTATCCAATGCATCCCATAGGATTTTAATGTTATCCGATGCATGCATCGGATAACATTAAAAATTGGATAACACTAAGATTTGTGAACCATGTTTTAGCATTATCCAAGTTTTTACTGTACCTGTTTAGAATATCAACCTTGAGAAGGCCAGGTTGCAGTTTCTTGGAGGGGGAGTTAGATATCCTGGAGCCCCTCTCTTCCAAGTTATCACTTCAAAAGGGTCAACACATTGAGAATCATTTACTGATGATGTCCATATATCCTAACTATCCTCCATAAAGGGGTTGGACCTTTTTGGTCTTTCTTTACTAAGTAAATGGCTCAACTCTGCCTCATATATATGGTCAGTTGGAGATATTGTAGACTGTTCTAGTCCTAATAATTCTGTCAATAACTGTGCCTGGACGTGGCACTGGTTGCAACATGGACAAATGGTAGACTATACCTTTAAGGCACCTTCTGGAACAGAAGCCAGCTGCACTGGATCAGCTGCTAACAAGGAACCCTTCTTTTGCATAAGAGGAGGCAAAAACCAAAGCCAACTTGCTTCAATGCCTGGCTGCTTCTTGTTCCATTTTTTCTTCCTGTTGTTCCTGCTGCTTATCTTGCTGGACTACTCATGCTGGAGTGTTTATCACTCATCGTGGAGCTGATCTTATGGGCCTGTGAGTTATGGTACCCTTGCCACATCGTGGAAGTAAGGACTGCTTTTACCAGTAACTTATCAGTATCATAGTCTGTTGGTGCTTTTGTCTGGAGTTACTGCTTCTGCCAAAGAACTTTGCCTAACAGCTGTTCCAAAGGTGTGGAAGCATTTGCCAGAAAACCAACGAGGACTTTGTGCTCCGCTCACTAGGTGAGCAGAAGAGAGTGAGTTGGAATACTCTCTATGAACTCTGTAACTCTTTGTGTAAATATTCCCTTGCTGTTTTTGCTGAAGAAAAGCCAGTTATGTTTTGCCACCATTGTAAATAGTTTTTCTGCTTGCACCTCACCTCTAGAATAAAAGTTCTTTTCAGTTTGTATCACAAGAACTGTATGCCTGTGTTTTCTTGGACACACATTCTGCTAGACACAAACACTCCGCTGCTTAAACACTCTGTCAAATTCTTCAGCCTAGCAACAGGTGAATGGCACGCGCACACACACACACCAAAAAAACCCCACATACACCAACCTCAAGAATCGTGTGGTGCCTATGGCAGGGAGTTTGTAGCTAGGGACAACCAGTTTTGCAAAAATACCTGGAGTGTGATATAGTAGGCATCAAAGTAGAGATGTGAGGTGTCTGTGCATACAATGCACAGCATGTCAAGAGAGGTACAGAACTAGCAGGAAGAGACTGGAACTTAAGCACACAGAAGTTCTGACACTGGTGGGTGAGTGTCATGCTGAGCACATAGACCACAGCTGCCATTCATGCAATCATTAGCAAGGAAGGAGAGGTGGGGAGAAAACATGTTGTGTTGTGATCATACCGTAAGTCTGGCTGCAGTCCAAATAAGCTTCCTTAGAGAATGTGAATCAATATGACATGTAATCTGAATGTTAATGGGAAAGAAATTCTCTCGCTTAAGGGTGCCGACTCTCAAGCAGAAAAGTTGTCATCTGGAAGACATTTTCTCTTTTTTCTTGGATTATGAACACCAAAATTTATGCAAAATGTGCTTCATTTTCTTTAATGCCAGACTAGCCTGCCCAATATGGTGCTTCAGATTTACAGAGTAGATTTAGGCCCACCCCAGGTGCAATATGTCAGCACATAATTAAAAAAAACTTTGCTGTATCTGAATATATTTTCCCCAGATAAATATTTTTCCCCTCAGAAAACAGAATATTAGACATTTTATTGCAGTTTGTCAGAGTTACTTGTTGCACCATAATTCCCAACCTCCACCAACCAGGACAACCACTGCACTATTTAGTCATGTAGGTTAGGTGATTCTGGGTGATTGCAGTTCACACAAAAATAACATTTACAAGCTCTGGATTTAGAAAGATTTCAGTCTTCCTCAATTTTAAATGTCTATGTGATACTTTTATGATACTGATAAACAAATACATTCCAATTTTTCTTCCCCCCCCCCCCCCCCGTTCATGCAAAATCTGGTTCTATCTCTAAAGCACATTTTTGGAGCATCAATGCAAAATCTTCCTGGCAACCATGTTTAATTAGGAAAGGAATTTCTCTCTTCAGTGCTTGACCCATGCAGAGCAACTGTCAGAATATGCCAGTTTCTTGAGTTTAGTCCAAAAAGATAGCCAAAAAGAGCTTTAGGCCCTTAATCCAGTGGGGAGTTGTTTCATCCCCCCCCCCCACACGCACACACACATTTTCCTTTGACTATTGTCAAAAATTATCTATCCAACCACCACCAGTCAAGAATGCTGACACTATATAACATATTGCAGCCCTTTGACCATCTCTGGTTTGGGACATAACAAAATGTCTGCCATATGTCTTTCTAGCCAAAAGCTACCAGAAATTAGGGGTGGGAAAGAGGTGGTTATCACAATTTGTGCAGCTCCAGGTGCCGACCCCAAGGAAGCCTGTAAAAGGCTATGAAAAGAAAGAGAGCCGTCTTGGTGGTGACACCTATGCTTTGGAATTCACTACCAGTTGAGCTACGCCAGGCTCCATCCTTGGATATTTTAAAGAAACAGCTCAAAACCCTTCTCTTCAAGGAGGCCTTTAAGGATATTTTACCTTTGCCACATGACCATGGAAATATCTGCAGACACAGACAGTAGGTAGGTAGGTAGATAGATAGATAGATAGATAGATAGATAGATAGATAGATAGATAGATAGATAGATAGATGCCAACAAGAACTGACCTGCCACTGGATCCAAAGTCTTAACTAGGGCTAAGGGCAAAGAGTTTTGACCAAGGGTACTGAGATAGGAAGAGGGTGCAAAACTTGGCTGCTGAAAGGGCACAACCTGCCCACCCTCAGCACATATACAGCCGCTCCTCCACAGACAGAAAGAACACACACAAAATAGGTTCAGTGTGGAACCAATAAGACGGTTTCATATTCAGAGCCTGGTATTTCTCCCTGTTCTTTCACCCTCTCCCAACATATGCCAAGCTCACATAACCCATGCTTCACCAGTAGGGCAGCAAAGTCCTGGATTCCAAAACTGAACTTCAGGAAACCACAAAGAATACTCATGGGTCAAAGCAACAACTTAACAATAGTTTATTACCTCTTATGAACCCTTTGATAAGCCAATGGTCCACTGTCAATTGTGAAACAAAACAAGTGGCCAACCTGTAAAGACTATAAAGCAATATCTACTGTCAATACATTTTCCTTATACTGTATATATTTTTCCTTCCAGTTCTCCATTCAGTGAGCCATATAATTTTTCTGAGCAATAATTGTTTGGAACAGATTAACTCACTAGTGTTAGCACTTTCCTTCGTGAAGTGGTGGCTACAGATGCTTTGATTTATAATTTAGTCCAGAAACCGGGCAAGGAATCTTTCAACAAGAAGAGTGACAGAAAATGAATTTTTAACAGGACGATCATTTTGCTTGTAGAACTGAGACAGAGATGTCACCTCAAAAAAGAAAGAAGGTTCCCTTTGCTGGGAAACAATTAAAGAGTTTGTCACAATTAGACTACAATATAAATATCACAGCCATGCCTTTTTGGAAATTTCTGCAACTGCACATTTCGAGAAATATTTTGCCAATTGGATGGAGAGTTAGTTTTTTTTGTGAAAGACCTGTTTATCACAGCTGGGCTACAGGGCGGTCTGTGGAAACTCTCCCTTTTCAGTCTCTCTGATGGTTGTTTGGAAGAACTTTTCAAACATTTCAAACTCTCTTCCAAATGAACTTTTGCATAGCTTTGCAACATTTAGCAAAAATGGGTCCAATTTCAGTGAGCCCCCGACACAGTGGTTAAGCTGCAGTACAGCAGGAGAAACTCTGTTCACAATCTGAGTTTGATCCTGACGGCCTCAAGGTTGACCCACCCTTCCATCATTCTGAAGTCAGTAAAATGAGTAACCAGCATACTGGGGGGGGGGGGATGTTAATTGGCTTGTAAACTACCTGGAGAGTGCCCTAAGAGCTGTGAAGCGATATATAAATGTAAATCCTATTGTTACTTCAAATTGTGGTCATTACCCACTGCTGCCATTTAATTGGCTTTTTGGCCCACCACCTGTTACTCAGATTTGAAAAGTTATTTAGATAAGAATGCATACATATTTGGTTTACTTTTGATACAGATTACACATAGGCACAATGTATAGAATTTAAAGGAGGCAAACTGCATTTTTTTGCACAAGTTACATACAAGCATAATGTGTGGTATTCAAGGTTTGGTACAGCAGACAAGGAATTCACTGGCACAAAGATTTGCAAATTACTTGAGAATTGAGCTTGTCACATTTCATTTCAGTAGCAGAAACGTATATGCTAGTTAACAAATGAAATATCTCGTAAATAGTGGCTATGTAGATGAAGTCATTGCCAAAAAGACACACTAAAGAAAAATTACTGGGCAAACCACTCCCTTTCTCCTAACCTTTGTCTCTCTATCTTCCCTTGGTCACTTCTTCCTTCTCTTATTTTAAGGCATAGGTGTAAGCAACTTGACTAAGTCTCAGTGAAATCACTTGAATTTACATTTGAGTAAATTGCATCAGATTCTTTTTGCTCTACCAGCTGCCTTCCTCTTACTGTTGATTCTTACCTGTTGTTTCCATTTTGTAGCCTTGATTTCCCTTCTACCCATGCTGGCAAAACAGTTCGGTTAGGCAAACAATAACGTTAACAATTAATATCCTAGGGACATTAATTGAATTGTTAATTAAATGAGTAATTAACTAAACTGTTGATTAAATCTGCTTAAATGTTTAATTAATTAAATAGCTTCATTACTAAAATGCCTATTTGTTTATTTAATAGATTAATAACCCAAGATTTCACAATTTCTTCCAGAGAAAGATCTGTTTAAATTCAACAAGATGGATGGCTGTCCATGTGACATCAGACCATCCAAAACTCTGAAACATCAACATAAAGTCACTTCGATAGTTGTATGCAGATCTGCTGTACCAAACAGAGATAACCACATCAAGCAAAAATGTTTTGGGCACCAGAGGTCACCCCCAGCTATTTTTCCAGAGCCCTCTGGACATTTCTTTCTATTGGTGGACAAAGTTGTACGTGTCACACAGCTTGGCCATGGGATTTCTAACTCTGGTTGGCTATTGATATAGTGGATGAGCCTCACATATTGCCAGTGCTGAAGTTCAATTTAGCGTGGTCTATCATACTGCCCTGAAGACACCTGATCTTGACAGATTTCAATAGCTACCGTAAGTAGAATCAGGCCTGTTTAGTAATGAGATTATAAGAGAAAGAATTGGAACAGAACCAATCTTGCACTACATACAGAGACAACAAATGAAGTCTTTTTCCCATTTGGAGAGGATGTATTGGAATTCCATACTTTACAAGGCATATGTGGAAAGAGGAGAAAGTGAGGCAGACCCAGAGGAAGATGGAGAGATAGCATCAGAGAAATATTACAAGAACACAAAATGAGACCAGTAGAGGCCACTATAAGTGCCAGAGCAATAATCTTGCATCTCCTTCAACACTCAATGGGGTAAAAGAGAAAGCAAAGAAGAAGATGGGAGAATACACAGGTCTAGGAAAGAAACCTGCTACTGCTACTTACAGTTGGTAATATCGTAGAAGTTCTATTACAACCTTGCATACTACCTGTAGTTGGGATAACTAGGAGGGACTTTTCTGGGCTGGGGTGACTATTCAACATTAACCAACTGTTTCTTCCAACCTTCTTTCAAGTCCTACCTCTCTCTGCCCTGTGTTTTTTCCTCTCTCCATCACTTGGTGTCAGTTCTTGTGTTGCTTTTGATTTGTTCAAATGTTGCTTTGTTTTGATGCATTCTGGGAACAATGGCAGCTAACATAAAATATGATACAATGGGGGTTACTATTTACTACCCAGAATGGTTTCAGAAAATGCAACATATGGAGACATCCTTGGAAAATAAAATATTGACTGCCAAAAAAAGGCCACTGAAATGATCTTCTCTTCGCTAGACAAAGATCGCCTCCCTTCCTACCCCCATTAGTGGCAAATGGTTATAAGTGGAAGACACCGCTTTCATACGCCTTCATAGTAATTTAACACTCATGGCATTCATTTCATAGCAAATGACAAAAGAACCACAAGAGATTCATTCTGATGAACTTTTTTTATTTAGTGCAAAAGAAATGTGAATTCCTACCTTGCAAATTATTATGATGAGCTTTTCTTTCTCATTATTGCTCCCTACAGTCACTCACACTACCCAAAAACTGGTACAGTATTGGGAATTCCAGCCCTCTTTAGCTAGTTCTGGAGTTCCACAGGGCAAAGGCTGTCAGGAGAGACAAACTGCTGATACTTACAGATTCTGTGATACACAAACCAAAATTATCTTGATACAGGCCTAGCCATTCTGCTAAACCATTTCTTCTCATCAGTTACATCTTTATCTATAAGTGCTCAATAGTGAGGTTGTGAAAATATTGCACTAGCAAGCTAGCATATCTACTTAGTAAGTTATTAATCTTTCCTTTTGCCTATAATAGATCTGCTTTTCATGTGCATATTAAATTGAATTGACTAGAATCATCAAATTGACTTGACTGGAATCATCAAACTAGTTCCCCAGAGTAATTCTGTCCCATTAAATGAATTAGTTTTACAAATAATTTTCCCCGTTAACTCTTGTAGTAAGCTTGCTTGAGTGGGATGTGATTGATTACTCCTGATTAGAACTAGCAGATCAGAACTAAGCAGAGCATTTAAAATTGTGAGATGGAATGAGAAGGCTTCTAAAATGTACACTATTCATCTGAAGTTTGGTTAGGGCCCTATTCAGTTGACTTGCCACACATTCAGAGCAAACTACAACAAAAGTACTATCAGCCTATGACTCCAGCTCTTACCCTCCCACCTGTATTTCCTTCCTCTAAAGATAAGACCTCTGAATATTCCTCCTGCAGGGTAGCCTTTTCCCTTTCCTAATTAGACAGAGTGGGAAGAACTCCTAAGTTTCTTCCAATGTATTGTGAAGGCCATGAAATAGATTTCCCGACTATTCACTCTTGGCTGTGATGCTCTTGGATTGGTCAATGTCTGTTACCACAGCCTATTTTATACAGTTGATGCTGTAATATTTCATATAGATGCTGCAACAAAGAAGAATACCAAGCTAACACTATGTAAGAGTAGCCACTTTGAATATCTGTAGTAAGGCAAATGGAAGAACATGCATTGAGTGTCCCAGAAAATCTATTCAGACACAGGAAAATGGGAAAACCACAATTACTCCTAAATATTTCTCAACTACACAGCTTATTGTATCATTCTTTAATGCACAGTAGTGAATCTTCTAGCTTTTTAAACCACTTTCACCTCTTAGCTCTATACAGTGCAGAGTCTTATGTGTATGTGCAAGTGTGCCACCAAATCTTTCACACTGTGTCCCCAAAATTTAATCCTTTTCCCCACGCCCTCCCTCAACATTTACAAATGGAATTATTTATTTTTGCTATGATCTTTCAGGGTTCAAATGCAGTTATTAGAGACAGGAAGGAGACTTTGATGGTTGGAAAGAAGATATTTGATGTTTCTCCAAAAAGTGGATAGCACGGATTAACAGAATGTCGAAGAACACTGATTTAAACTTAAAGCTTACTTTACAGCTCCAGTTCTCTCCAGGCCTAAGACAGGACTCTTTTAAACCATCTGTTAAAAGGTATGGGGTAATGAGTATGAGAAAAGAGGGTTAAGCAAAGCGAAGGACAACCTTGTCATAGGTAAATATGTCCACTTAATCAGAGGCAAGAGCAAGAGTTGAAGGTCAGTTTATACTATAAAGAGAAGATTTACGGGTCATAATTGCCCATTGATGTCACAGTTCAGAGTGCCTTTTGAAAATGTATAGCATAACATCACAGAAGTAAATATTTCCAATAGTGGGGTCAAAGTTGCAAACTTGATTGCTCTTGTTGTTACTGTTGCTGCTGTGACTTTCTTTCCCTTTCTCAAGTTTTCTCTCTTCAACAATTCTGGGGTTAGGGACATTGGACCCCCCATGTAGTTCAAAATCCATGTAGAACTCTTATAGACACCCAAAAAAATAATGAAAAAGCGTAAACAAATTAACACATACATGTACAGAACATATGAGTTTATTATATTAACTGTATATACTGAATTATTATTACAGTACTGTATTGCACTGGAAGGAATTCAAGATATTGTGATAAGTTTATTAATAAGTGGATCACTTTTGTTCAGTTTGTTGACAGGAAAGTTAACCTAAGAGTGAAACTACCCACAGCACATTTGGATGCTTGGCAGAGCTATAGTTGCTAAAATGAACTTTGATATTAGAATTTTAGTAATAATTATACTGGTATTGTGAGGTTTTTATAAGATTTTGCAGGTGAAGATGTACATGAATGTATTCTGTGCTTTCTTGTTTTTAAACAGATGTATTGTGTATATATGTGCATTTACAATTCATATTTACAAAAGTCTTCATCCTTGTCATCACGTTGAGTAGGTTGGGGGAACAAGTGTAAAAAGGGGAAAGGAGGAGGCAGTGGCACTCACTTGCATTTAAATTGCATCTTGGTGCACAGCTGTGGCCTCCCCATCAGCCTCCTGGCATGCCTCAGAACCCTCTACAGCTGCCACATGGAGGTCTCTTGTCAGGACAGATGGCTGGCCAGGCAACCACCATTGAACCAGGAGCTGTGACAATGCCAACAACAGGGGAGTCAATAAGTCTTGAGAACCAAGTTTCTCAGAGCACTTCCTAGCGACAAATAACAGTGTGGTATGGTATGGTATGGTATGGTATGGTATGGTATGGTATGGTATGGTATGGTATGGTATGGTATGGTATGGTATGGTATGGTATGGTATGGTATGGTATGGTATGGTATGGTATGGTATGACTGGCATTCATTCATTCATTCATTCATAAAAATCCACTTATAGCCAAAATCATGCTGCTCGAACCCATGCAATTCAAGAGAGGAGAATGTTAAGCTTTCCAAATCTGAAGTTTGGTCCCCTCGGACCAACTACAGGCTGATCTGGAAGGGCTGAAATCCAGTAAGACAGACCAGAGTAACCCATTGAATCAGTGAACTCCCAGCCTACTGTGGTTGGGAGTTATTGTAGCATAGTGACTCCGCTGCAAATCCCACCTCACGCCTCAACATGGTACTGTACTGTGGTGACCATGGCCGTCTGACAGCTGTGGTGGCTGGGGTGGATTCCCCTGGCAGGTTCAACCATACCACAAAGGCATTGGCTAGTGGCCCGAAACAGTTCTCCATTCTGGAACTGCAGGTCAGCTAAGTGGGGTTGGGTACTCGGGCAATGTACCTAGCCAGTGCATTGCTCTAACATCGCCAACATCAACATGAGCCCAGCCAGCTATGTTGTCATATTTTAAATGGCTAAAGGAGCATTGAAAACACTGGCCTCAATCCCTCATGTCCCATCAGACCCTGCTACAGTAGCGGTAGGACCTTCTGGTCGTGAGAGGCCATTAAAATCTTGTTGGAGACAATGCTTCAATCCACTACATCA
The DNA here is from genome assembly GCA_030440675.1 of Furcifer pardalis. Taxonomy (NCBI): domain Eukaryota; kingdom Metazoa; phylum Chordata; class Lepidosauria; order Squamata; family Chamaeleonidae; genus Furcifer; species Furcifer pardalis. The sequence continues at coordinate 38,446,713 of CP126890.1, read as the reverse complement.
AAGATGTGAGGAGTATGGATCAACCAAGTAACCAAGTAACTCATAACTCGTGTACACCCAATTGAATCAATGGAAATTATGGTGGAGTTGACTCACCAGATCTCCACTAATTCCATGGGCCTACTCCAGTACAACTTCCTATGATAAGCAATAGGATTCCAGCCACTGTATATTAGGCAAAGGAGAGATGAGGAGTGTCTGTTTTAATGACAGAGATGCAATCTTCACTTTATGTCAATATGAGCGTACTGATCTCTCAATTCATTCCCAGTGTGTCTCAGATCTTCTTCTTCTTCTGTGTCTAGGCCAAACATGAAACTGCCAAAATGAAGCCATCTTTTGGTGAGTTCATTCTGCTGTGCCTTTCACCTGACATAGTCTGGGAAAGTTTAGCTGGTTATCTTCAAGAAGACTCTTTAACTCAGGGGTTCTCAGCCTATGGCCTGGAGGCCGGATGCGGCCCACGACACAATTTCATGTGGTCCCCCACGCCCCACCACCTCCACCACACCAGGAAGTGTCATGTGTGACAGGCAGGGCAAAATGGCCACCCAGCCCCTGAAGTTGTCTGAGGGAGCGTGACCTGAAAAGATTGAGAACCCTTGCTTTAACTGAAGCTGCACTATGACTAGGATGAGCTGGCTGTTTTAACAGTTTCTTGTTGTTGTCTCCAAATTACAGTGACCCTATATATCCTGTCCTCTTTCCTATGCCCTTCCACCTTTCCCAGCATTATTGTCTTTCCCAGAGAACATTGATTTTTCATGATGTGCCCAAAGTAGGACAGCCTCAGCTTCATCATTTTTACCTCTAGAGCAGTGTTTCCCAAACATACTAGGAATCACTGCTCTAGATCAATTTGTTCATCTTTCTGACAGTCTATGGTACCTGCAAAGCTCCTCTCCAGCAACATATTTAAAATAAATAAATAAAAATTATGTCAGCTTTCTTCCCTGTCCAGCTTTTGCACCCATACATAGTGATCAGGTATATGATAGTGTAGATGGTCTTGGTCTCCAGTGACACATCCTTACAATTAATATTCTTCCCTCATTCCTTCATTGCTGTGTTTGCGAGTCTCAACCTTCTTCCGATTTCTCAACTGTAGCCTCCAATTAGATTGATGACTGAACCTAAGTATATAAAATCTTCACTATCAATTTCTTTGTTGTCAAAGTTAAAGTTGTGTAGATGTGAAGTGATTTTTCTTCTCCTTAGTGTTAATTTGCAATCTTACTTTGGTACTTTCTTCTTTCACTTTAATTAAAACTTGTTTCGAATCATCAATGTTTTCTGCCAATAAAATGGTATCAAATGCATTGCTTAAATTATTGATGCTTCTTCCACCAATTTTCACTCTCTTTCATCTAAATCTACTTCTGCCTTCCATATGATATGATATGTTTTGCAGACAAATTGAATGGATAAGGAGATCAAATGTACTCTTGTCTGACACTGTTGCCAATGGGAAAACATCCTGTCTCTCCATATTCTGTCCTAACAGTAGCTTCTTGTCCTTAATATAGGTTACAGGACAATAAAGTGTTGAGGCACCCCAATTTCTTCAAAATATCATTTCTCATGATCCACATAATCATAAGCTTTGCTGTGGTCAATAAAGCATAGATGATCTTCTTCTGAAATTCTTTGGTATGTTCAAGTATTGTTGGATGTTTGCAATATTATCTCTAGTACCTCTTCCTTTTTGGAATCTAGCTTGAACTTCAGACATCTTCTTTCTTGGGGAATGAAATGTATAGTATATCGAACATTTCCAGTCTGAGGGCAACTGTTTTATTCCCCAAATTTGTTGGCATATTCTTGTTAGGATTTTGAAAGATTCAGTCTCTGTGACTTGCAATAGTTCTATCAGTATGCTATATAGTCCTGATGATTTATTTATTCCTAGTACTTTTTAAAAAAATATATTTTATTTAAAATTTTAAACAGAAAAAATAGAAAAAACAATAATAAAATGCAAGATTACATAGCATAACAACAAACAGGAAAAGTAAAAAAAATAACATAAGACAGAAAATGAAAAGTATAGCAATTTTATCAGAAAATACCTGAATACTAAATCATTTCAATACATCCAATGTCTTAACCATTCTACTTATGTATATATAACATTTATACTTTATTCTAATTATTCTCTTTAATACAATACATAAAACACCCAAGTGCACTTAGGTTATGTCCTTGAATCTACCAGTTGTCTTCCTTCAACTCAATTGTTTTGCCAAAAACTCATTACATCCTTCCTAGTATTTTGGGGGCACCTTTTACTTTACTTTCTGGGACTATAGGCACTCATCATAGGAGTTTTCTTAAAAAGACAGTCATCCTTCCATCTCTTCTGCATAGTTCTTTGTTATACTGTTGTCACCTTCCATTTCCCCCCCTCCTGATCAGATAGTGCGCTTCCCTGTTTGCCATTCAGAATTCCCAATTTAGGTTTAAATTTCAATTTGATTTCCTTGATCTTATGGAAGAGATACCTTGTTGACCCCCTTTTTGTTGTTCTCCTCTATTTAGTTGCCCTTTTTGTTATAATAGTTATTTTCATCTCTGCATGCCTACCACTGGAAATCTGCATCTAGAGTTATGGCCAAATCCCTGTGACCTTTTACTATAGTTACTCACCTGTCCTTCACAATTTTGTTACTTCTGACATCCATTTTTGCTGTTCTTTTCCTTTTATTACAGGAATTGTCTTTTTTCATCTTCCTTTATAATATCCCTGGTTTCAATCCACAATTCTGGTTCATGGCCAATTGAGTTTAGTGCAAATCTGTTGCTTAGGAATGTTAGTTAAATAGTATTTTGGGAGTGTGATTTTTAGTGTTAATTTTCAGCTTTAATCTAATGTTGGATATTAAAAGTCCATGATGAATACCACAGACTGCTTTTGGTCTTGTTTTGGCAGAGGGAAAACAATCTCTCCATCTTCTATTTCCAGTTGTGTAGTCTGTTTGATTTTTACATTGATCATTTGGTTACGTCCACACATACAGTTGTCTCTTCAGTTGTTTGAAGCATGTAATGGTAATAAACAGATTGTTGGCCTCACAGAACTCTATGAGTCATTTTCCTGTTTCATTTCTATCCCTAGGCCAAATTTTCCAACAATGTTTGGATCTGATTTGTTTCCTACTTTTGCATTCCAGTCACCTAAGATCATAAGCAATTTTTTAAAAAGCATATTATGAAATTTACAGATACAGTGGTACCTCGCTTAAAGAGCATACTGTATATACTCAAGTATAAGTCTAGGTTTTTAGCCCCCAAAATGAGGTCCAAAAGGGGGGCTCGACTTATACTCGGGTCCCAAAGCCACTCTTTAAGTGAGTTGAATCTTTAAGAAAAATGCTTGGAAAAAGCTAACCTCGATTTAGTTGTTAAGTGAGGTTTTGGTTGTTTTTAGTTGTTAAATGAGGGTGACCATTCAGATAAAATTCTACTCTTTAAGCAAATTAGTCTCTAAGCGAGGCACTCTTTATTTGAGGTTTTATTGTAATATATTCATGTCTTAATAACATGCTTTTACAGGATTTCATATATATTCTTAAAAACAAATTACAGTCTTTATTTGACTGAATTACAGGACATATAAAGTAAAGGTCACCCTTGCTTGAAAGCCAGTTATGTCCATCTCTAGGGAGTGGTGCTTATCCCCAATTACAGCCAGAAAGCCAGCACTGTCTGTATCTGCAGATGTTTCCTTGGTTATGTGGCCCAGAGCACATGGAACATTGTTACCTTCCTAGCCAAAGCGGTACCTACCGTATTTATATACTTGAATTTTCTTGCTTTCAAACTGCTAGGTTGGCAAGGAATTAGAGAGGAGAGTGCTCTCCAAATTTTGGGAACCCTTGAAACTGTAAATAATTTTACCAATTCCAAGAAAGGCCACCAATGTTTTGCATAGTTACCATTTAGCAATAGAGAGGAGTAATTGTTGCCTACAAAGTTCTGCTTGAAAAATAAGATATCTTGGAAACTAATCATAGTCTGGAAGATTCCCCCCGCCCCCCCAACCATTTAATAGCACAGTTCATTGATCTAAGAAGGAAAAGCAAATGCAGTTCCAGTGTGAGTCAGGTTTCTTTCACTACTGCAGGCAGACTGGCTTCTGGAATCACCTGCCCCTTATCCCAGTGTTATGCTGTTTGCTGGGAACTTACCAACAGGAAGCAAACCACAGTATGGAGCCCTAGGTTCAAGAATCTTAAGAAAATTCAATCAGTTTTGCGTTCCTTCCACCCAGATATCAAGAATTCTGTGATTGTCAATTAATAATTCAAAAATGAGAAAGAAAAGTATCAACTGTACTGGTTAAATCAACAGGTACTACTAGTCTTAGCATGAAAGTTATCATGCTATACAGTGGTGGGCTGTCAAAAATTTTATTACCCCACCGTGGGCGGAGCCAACATCATGAAGTCATGACATCATGATGTTGTGGGCGGAGCCAACATCATGACATCATGATGTTGTGGATGGAGCCAAAGTGAAAAATAAAAATAAAATTTAAAAATACACATTATTTAAATACATATAAATACATAAATATACAAATAAATACATATAAATATGTGTAAATACATATAAATTAAAATAAATACATATACACATAATACATAAATACATTAAATACACATTAAAACAAACTACATAAAACACACACACCTCAACCCACCCACTCACCTCAAACACAAACCCGTCACTTACCTTACCCTGGGGTCGGGGAGCAGCAGGCAAGCAGGCAGGCAGGCAGGCAACCAATCCGAACCAGTAGCAGCCCATCACTGATGTTATACCTGCCTCTGTACTTGTTTCCTTAAGAGCATCAAAGAAGAGGAGGAGGACTATTAGCTTTGGCTTCTCCTACATTCAGCTTAATAGGATAAATTTTATGCAATCTGTACTCAATGTGATAAAATTTGTAAAACTGCCCAAATTATTACAGGAATAAATCAAGATAAAAATCTCACTCTACATTAATTCCTGTTCCACCTTCGCACAAGGTCTTGTGCTATACTTAATTTTGTTAAAAAAATATACTTACTCAAAGAAATTTTACCTGACTACATTTCCAATAAAATAAAATAAACATGAGACAAAGCAACTCATAATTCACATGTACTCTATTTAGGGATGTAAACAGGAATGAAAATAGGGAGGTAAAATTTTGCTTATTTCATTTTCTGAATGAAACTATATGACAGTTCTTGTGCATTTTCACATTTCTGGACATTTTTGTGAAAATCTTGCAAAAGGTTCCTTTGTGCAAAATATTTGCATTTTGTGGAAAAGCCCAATTAAAAACAATGTTGGAACACTTAAAATCACTGCAGCTAATAAATATACTTCCTAGACCCTCCCATATTGTTCACAAGCTTGCCTGAAAAGGAAAGGGTTTGCCTCATGATGGAATGACAAGAGGGATGGGGCCAACCTTGCATCAAAAGCCTGAGAACAGCCATTGAGAAAACACTCTGGATGGTATTTTGTCAAAGCTGAGTGCCTGAGAAATTGGACATGTAAAGTGAGTCCCTGATTACTTTCCAATGACCAATCACAAAACAAAGTACCCCAAATTCCCAGACAGTAGGATGAGGAAAGCATCTGATAGTACAAACAGCTGGATCTTTTTGCACTTCCAAGCCGGCTGTGGAGGATGCTGAACAGAGTGAGGACTGACTATGGAAGAGGCGAAGCAGCTTTGTTCACATGGGGATGGAAGTCCTCTTCTCAATATGACCATGAAGAAGAAGCAAACCATGGATCACATTATATTTAGGTGTCCTTTATGCGCATTTGGAGGCACATTGGAGAATTGCATAGTGTCACAGATGAAGCCCATCAATGGCTTTCAAACTTGGATGTGGAACTCTAGCTAGGAACTTGAGATGGTCAATTTGTGCTTGCTGTATATATCAACATTAATGTAGACAACCATCTTATGATAGATAGATAGATAGATAGATAGATAGATAGATAGATAGATAGATAGATAGACAGACAGACAGACAGACAGACAGACAGACAGACAGACAGATAAGTACAAAGATGTCTTTGCTTCTAAATACAAGTTAAAAGTTATTTACTCTTGTGACCCTCAGTGTGAATCTGACAGGAAGTGCAAGTTCTGTTTTAGTTTTAGTGCCTCAAAATCAGATTGAGATATAATGTCTTTTAAACTTCTTGTGGTGGGGTGTCAACAAGTAGCCAAGAATATTGTGTTTTTCTGTTTCTATTCTAAATTTCTCCAGCATTCTGGAGTCTCCCCAGCTTCATGTGCTGCCTCATCTGATCATGAGAGGAGTTATCTCCTATCATCTTATTCTCAGCCTTAGTTAAATTGTGGGAAGTCAGGGAACCTGTTAACCATCAGGAAGGAGGAAAGACAATTTGTCTATGATTGAACACAAAATGTCTCGTTGGAAACTGATAAATGTGCAGTTGAACACACAGAGAGAAAGAAAATAGGTGAGTTGTGCTCATCTGTTTATTAAGAACTTAAATGACAGGCAGTGTCATCTCACACAGCTCATGTAAGGGTTAGGAAGTGCATGGTTTCCACACTTAAATCAAACAGTCCAAACTGTGTTAAAACAGTATCATCCTTGGGATTGAAATATCTTCTTCTTCACCTTTATCAGCACAGGGAAAGTCAGTAGGGCCCTGTTGACTGCAGTGTAATAGATCCTGAAGCCAACCATGCAGGCTGAAGGTACAGGGGGAGACGTTTGTACTGCTGAGAAATCTGCTTTAAAAAAAAAGCCTGCCAGAGAGATAATGAGACAATGAAAGATACGACATTCACACAGAGATTTTAGCAGGACCAAATAGAGGGGCTGCCGCAGCCCAAATTACATGGTGGGGATAGCATTCACCCTCTACATTAGTTATTAACACCTTTCGTCCCTCAACCACCTGCTGGTTAAGGTAACTAATAAAGTAGCCCTATATTTCACCCATGCATCTGATACCATTTTTTAATTCATCCAATTAGATAAGTGCATTTGGGGAAAATGTAGAAGAAATTTCTACACAGTACCAGGTACAACCTGTCTTGCTAAAAGGGAAAAGCAAGTGTGGCATTGGGTGCACGCAATTTTCCACATCTGTCAAACGATGAGCCAGATTGCTTCTAATGTTAAATAAATGAGTTCTCATTCTGACTGAATAAGTGGCCGCATCACAGAAAGGAGGAGGAAGGAATATTCAGAAGAGCAGGCACTAAGTGCAACAGAATAAAATCGTCAGTGCCCTATTCTTTCTTAAGTAGCGGTGTTTATTTAAATTAGTTTCTTGCTTCACACTCTGTGCTTCGGATTATTACACAAATATTTTATGCTCTGGTCATTTTACAAGTGCATTAGCTTGTAGGAAGTGCAGTAGTTTTATTAATGGTCTGCGAGACTGTTATAAAGAAGGCCTCTTGGGAGTCTTAAATTTTATAATTTCAGCTGCACTAATTATTCTCTAAGGGATTAATTAGGGCAACTTTTTTGAGTTTTTCAACAAGTTTATGCTCACATTCAAAAATGATTTCAGAATCAGTTTGAACTGAAATCACAAATTAATCCCCACCCCCACCCCCCACCCCCCAAAATGTAATTCCTTATTTCTTTAATGTATAAGCCAATGATAAGGAAGTGCAGGTATTCCAGTTAAGATGAACCTATATATTGACACAGGAGAGAAAAATTTAAAAGGAGAGTCTCTCTTCCATTTGTTTTATGTTCTCAGGGAAGGCCGACAGGAATAATTATAGGTAAACATTTGGTGAATAAGATTAACATGCTGGAGGTCAGAACTGTTTGTGAAGTGTTTCATTTAAGCGTGTCAGGTTAACTCAGCATGAGATGCCCTTTTGAAGGGGATTTTTTTATTTAAAAAAAACCCTCTTAATTTCTCCATTCATTAAATAAAAAGAAGGACCTACCAAAACATTATGAGGGTAACTAAAACCTGGTTTGCATTTAAATGAGAAAAATGTAATTTGGGAAATAAAAGCAAGATTGTTCACTCTTTTTTTAGTTATTCTTTTTTGGGGAATACAACAACAACCTTTATGGTTTATTTATATTTATAATTTTCTTCTTCTTCAAGTGACGTATTTGCCCTGGGAGCGACATAATGCAGTGACCTTTTTTTTTTTTTTTGCCTTCTGCACCGCAGCGTGACACCCATACCACTGATCCAGTTCCATGAGTCACTTTCTGGTCCTGAGCCCTCTTGGCACATAAAGTCCTCATTGGCCCCAGGCCAGTATTGATGAAGCTTCTGCCCTCCATCAAGATGGATTCAAGTGAGATTTAATCCACCTGGGGACCATCACCCTTCCCTGTGGAATTCAACTTCCAGGTCCATCAGGGCTCTAGATTGTCAGGTTATTTATCATCCCCTGATGATCAGCATGAAGTCACTGTCAGTATGGTCTACACTATTACCATAGCAGGATAGTGGGGTTAGGATACTATGGCACTGCCTAAGCATTAACACTAATGCATCAACCACAAAAGAACACAGATACACACACTTCACAGGATTATAATTCTTACAGTGGTGGTAGCTTTCTCTAGGTATTGCTAGGCCCTGGAAGTGGTGGGTCCCTGAGGGTTGTGGCCAGCATGCTGTACTTTTTTCCTGAAAAGCATCAAAATAAAGGAGAAGGAGGAAGAGGAGGCGGACCCTTCTACTCTTGTGCTTTCCCTATGTATGACATGGCTTAGGAACGTATCTCCATATCTATGGGTTTATATAGTCTGATAGAACCCACTACTTGAAATATTAGATCTTATTTTAAAATAAACTATGAGGTTTATAATGAATGGCATGTGGTTTGTTTCATGCGTGCACACTCACACACACCAAATTAAAATTAAGTTTTGAAGCAGCCTGAAAATAAGGCGATAAACGTTGAAGGGGTGTGTGTGGATTCTCAGGGACCTGTCGGAGGTGGGTTCACTCAATACTAGTTTTCCTTGTCTCCAGAGGTGGAACCCAAGTAACTGTCTTCTGCATGTAGCAGAGGTTGTGGGGAAAGGAGCAGTATTATAAACACCTACTTTAGAAACTAGATGAATCCACAATTACCTCTCAGAAATCCATTATCTGCTAGACCCTGAGGAAGGTGTTGAATCCTGGTGAATCTCAACTACTGTTAAGCCAAATTTTCTAAAATGTTTACTGAGAAATTCCTGGCATGTTTCATTTTCCCACCTGCCTACAAAAAAAGAAAGCCACTTCTGTATTCTCCCCATGTCCTTTGCAAGTTCCAGAACAACACTTGCATATAGAGTATTGCAAAGGGTACAAAATGGTGGTCAGTTTGACAACATTAGTTGCTGCTGTTACTACTTGTGGTGACAGTAGAAAGAAGAATCTGTGCTATGACCATTGCTAATCCTCAACCTCACCTATGGGAGTGTGGGGCTGGAGGACATCACCTTTCCTTGGAGAAATTGTAAAGATTCCTTTGTCCCCTAGTCGCACCTTTTGGACAGTAGTACTGTATAGTGGAATCCCACCTGGATGATGCCAAACAGCTAGCACCCAGGATTTAATTATACTGATTTAGAAGTTAGTGTGAACAGATAAGGCCTAAACCCACTCCCTTCATTCATTTTAGAAAGAAAAACCAAAACAAAGCACTCCAGTCATTTCTTATCTTTACTGTAGACAAGAGCAGCAGTTAAAGGTTACAGGAAAAAATAAAAAAAAAAACCCAGCAGTTTTCAAAGGCAGTTTGGAATAGCACAAACCTTAGGCTTGAAAAACAATGAAATCTATCTAACTTGGAAGCCAGCAGGGCTTCCCCAGTTTCGATTATCCCATGATTATGAACAAATCAGAATCCTCTAGCAAAGTAGTTGTCATCATATATAAGTTTTCCCCCACTCAGTATCCCATCAGGCTGGGACTGGCCATCACTCATGTTGTAAGAGCCAATCAGGAACACCATATGGAAAGTGGGGAAGGTCCAGTGGTGGGAATCAGCAGGTTTGTATCAGTTCACCAGAACCGGCAGCAGAAATTCTGGCTGGCCCCGCCCATCCAAGTTTTGAAATAAATTTGGGTGCAATGTAGGGCTTCCCCCTGGCCTCGCCCACCACACCATGCCCACAGTGTGGTAGTTAAAAAAATAATTGAGCCCACCACTGGGAAGGCCCCTCTTCAATGTGTCTCTCCTCCTCCTAGTATTCCAGGCTTCAATCTTCCACCTCCCTCAGGGTTGTGTGAGAATGGTGGAGGCTAGAGTGATGTTATGGCCTGCAACCTGAATTGATAAAACTGTAGCCTGTTTTTGCAGAAACAACACATTCTTTTTCCCTTAGGAAAGGCACAACGAAGGCCCCATTGAATCCCATCTTCCCTTGCCCTCAGCAGACCAGGGTGAACCCATTTTGAAACCAACTCTGGGCCTTACAGAAATTTGGTGAATCTCTCCCCCACCCCCTTCTCTACACACAAATAGGGTGGAGAATTTTTAAACTTCATCTGCACACAAACAAAATTATACATATCCCTTCATTCATATGAGCCCAGAGACCTCAGGGCTTTATAATATGCCTGGAAGCTAAATTGTTTTTTTTTAAAAAAAAAAATACCTCTTTCAGGAGAGCAAAAACTCTCTCCTTGGAGCTCTGCATAACATCCTGCTCTTCCCTTCAGCAAGAAATCCTATAAAAATATAACACACACTCATAAAAATCAGTAAAAACCCTTGTTAACAAGAGCTAGCCATATAAATAGGAAACATGGTCTTGTGGCAGGACTAGCAAAAGGTATTTTCTGAATACAAGGCACAGGGAAGATATTTCCTCACAAGTAAATGTATATCCAATTTCTTCTCAATTGATCATTTCCAGAGAAAATACTATGGCCAAAATCATATTGGGCACTTATTTGCATGTAAAAAGAATTGCTGTATTTGCCATGGCTGATTGACAAAATGTGATGTGCATGCCAGGCATAAGCCAGCATAGGATTCGTCACACAATCTTACCTGTGACAAACATGTGATTGACTCTTCATCAGTTAGCCATAGTGCCTCCTCTTAATGTAAATATCCCATATGAATTTGCCCTTAGTAATGATCTAACTGAAAATGTCCTATTCCAATATGCTTTAGTTTACTCCTACAAAGTACCGTGTAGTTGTACATTCTGTTTCTTCTTTAACAATTCTGAGCCTCCTTCCCAATTTCTATATCTAATGTTCCAAATTCTAATTATATGTGCTCTGCAGCTCACTCTGGGCTTTTCTTTTGTATCTATGTCCATCAACAGTTGAATTTGCTGTTGTTCAGTTGCACAGTCAAGTCCGACCCTTTGTGACCCCATGGACCACTGCACGTGAGGCTCCTCTGTCCTTTGCCATTATCCGCAGCCCACACATGTCTACACACCCATTTTGTCATCTTTTTTCTTTTAATCAAGTTAACTAAAGCTTGCTTTTCCTCAGGTCTTTTGCAATAGCTATCCAAGTGCCTTGTGACCTGGGAGTCACATCTTTCAACACACTCTCTCATTTCATTTTGAATTGTCTCAACATAGAGTTCTCAAAATATAAAGCATTCAGAAGTGGTTTATTACTTTCTTATTTTGCACAAAACTAAGATAACTCAAGTATCGCTGCCACTGTCTATGAAAGATCTTCTGTCAATTTCACTTTTTACTCCTCCTTCTTCCCAGTAGCTGATATATTGAGTATTCAATATTTGCACAACTTCGTGTGATAGGCAGTTACGCCCGCTCCTAGATTGGGACTCCTTGCGCATGATCACACATGTCTTGGTCACCTCCAGACTTGACTATTGTAATGCGCTCTACACATGGGGCTGCCCTTGGTGACCATTCAGAGGCTGCAACTGGTCCAGAATGCATCTGCCCAGATTGTGATGGGGTGCGGGCATTATGCTTGTGCCTCACCATTGCTCCGGGAGTTGCACTGGCTGCCAGTTTGCCTCTGAGTGCAATTCAAGACACTGATTATTACCTGTAAAGCCCTACATGGCCGCATCACCCCAAGAATATCTGTCCACCCCACCTGAGCGGACCGGAGAGGTTATTTGATGGTGCCATCAGCTAGAAAGGCGCATCTCTCTAGCACTAGAAGAAGAGCCTTCTCTGTGTCCGCTCCAGCCCTATGGAACCTTCTGCCAACAGAATTGCAACTCCAGACTGAGTTTCTGCCATTTAGGAAGGGTGTTAAGACCTGGCTGGCTGAGCAGGTATGGGGTCTGGGCCAGATGGTCACTCAGGCCGGTTGGCTCATTTTACTCCCTATTAAACCCCCCTCTGTGTTCTTAGCTGTGTTTTTAGCTGTATTTTAATGTTTGCTTTTTGCTTTTTAATCTTTACTGTTTTTAAATTTTAACTTTTTATTATATTTTGTGGTGGGTGGGTTTATATTGTGGGATTGTATAATTGGTATGTTTTAATTGCTGTCAGCCACCCTGAGTCATTCATGAGGAAGGAGGCATAGAAGTATGATGATAAATAAAAAAAGATTTAAAAAATCATTGTTTACTTCTTTGCTGTACTAAAAAGGATTAACTAGAGTGTCATTGCTGTTGTCTATAAAATATCCTTTGTTTCATGTTCTACTGCTGCCGCTGCCTAGTACCTGTTGATCTAGAACTTCTCCATCCCTCACTGTTAAAGCTAATAAATTTTTATGTTCACTTGACAATTTGTGGTTGTGGTGGTGGTTTCCATTGACTTTATGACATACAAGTCAATATGAAACATCTGGACTCCGACCACCTATCTGTATTTTTATCCTCCACTGCTGGGCTTCCTACTATTTTCTACCTTTGCATCAGTTTGGACAGTGTTATTGTTTGCACAAGTGCAGAAAACCATATGATGTGGTGTTGATGGTTGGTGAGGTGGGGGAGAGAAAACAAAGGAGCACTTGTGGGGGTGTTTCTTCTCCTTAACTGAGTACCTCTTGTCTCCACACTTAAAGCCTTTCTGGTAGCACTGGAACAAAGTTGTGTTAGAAACTAAAAGAGTGAGAAGAACAAAATGTTGATCAGCATGTGTTTATAGCTTCTTAAGACAGCTGCTGCTGTAGCTGTGCTTTCTACAGGTCTGAATGGCTGCAAGCAGAAGCTGCCTTAACAAGCTGCAAACAAGTGTTGACTGGCAATTTTCTCCTTTCTGTCTGCTGGATCCTGTCCAGATAAATAAAGCAAATTCACCTGGGGAAACCCAATTTCCTGACTTTGAATTCAGTGGATCAATGCATATTTTTCCTGCAGTATAGATGCCCCCTTAGCCTGTTTGTCTTAGCTGTGATTCTTCCATGTTGGATGACCCTGCTAGGAATCTAGATTCATAATTAAATCTAGATTCATAATGGAGATGCTCAAACCTCTTCACCATATTAAGGTATGTATCCATGAGAACTAAAGCAAATTGGAGCAAGTTATTTTCAATGAAACATTTGGAAGTGTTTTACTCAGGAAGCCATCAACTCAAAAGAAATGTGGTGGCCGTAGTAGCAAAGTGCAATGGAGGACAATCAGTTATAGCACAATACAAAGTTTGACCAATCAATAACAATTAGACTTCATGGAAAATCCATCAACATAACTCTCTTTCAAGTCTACACTCCAACTACAAATGCAGAAGAAGAAATCGAAGCTTTTGTTACTAGGATCTGTTCTCAATCATTCCAGAGTATAGGACGTGTAATAATGGGCTCAAGTTACAGGAAGCCAAATTTTGGATGAATATGAGGAAATATCTTCTGTTCCAAAAATGGAACCAATCACCTCAGGAGATCATCAGCACGTCAATGCTGGAGACATTGATGAGAAAATGAGACAATCATCTGTCAGATACACTTTGGTTTTGATCCTGTAATGACTGCATGTCCTTATAAGCCTCTTCCAACTCCATTTCCAGAAATACTTCTGATTAAGAATTCTCCAACCATGATTTATTCTACTTCATACTTGTTATTCAGTTGCACAGTTGAGTCTGACCCTTTGTGACCCCATGAACCACCACACGCCTGGCTCCTCTGTCATCTGCCATCCTCAGAAGTCCACCAAGATCTATGCCCACTGCATCAATGCCCTCTGCCACCCCCTTCTTCTTTTGTCTTCACTCTTTCCTAGCACCAGGGCCTTCTCCACTAAGCCCTCTATTCTCATTTGGTGGCCAAAGTACTTGAGCTTCAGCTTCAATATCTGTCCTTCCAAGGAGCAGTCAGGGTTTATTTCCTTCAGGATGGACTGATTTTATCTCCTTGCAGTCTAAAGGACTTTCAAACGTTTTCTCCTGCATCACAGTTTAAAGGCATCTATTCTTCTGTGCTCAGCCTTCCTTATGGTCCAGCTCTCACAGCCATACTTTACTACTGGAAAGACCTTTGCTTTAACAATGCAGACTTTTGTTGGCAGGATGATTTCTCTACTTTTTATTACGATGCCTAGGTTTGCCATAGTTTGCCTCCCTAGGAGTAAGCGTCTTTTTATTTCGTGACAATGAATTTGTAATGATCTTAGATCCCAAGAAAATAAAGTCTGTAAACTCTTCAAAATGCACCATAGTATTACATTGAGTCTATGTCTGTTAACTAAAATAAAAATATCCTTCTTTATTTACCTTTTCCAACATAGGCAAACATTCTTTGCTGTCTGAAGGATGAGTAGATGGTCTAAATGTGGCAAGGGTGAAGAGGAAGGAAGAAAGACAAATCAGCAATCTTAGATAAAGAAGTTATAAATAAATATAATAGGGCAATCTGGCAATTTTCAGATATATAGGGGCTGCAAATGCTTCCAAATCGTCCTAGCCAGAAATGAAATGGAATTTTAGTCCTATGAGACAATTCCAGGCAGAGGAAGTCAAATTAAAGGATGCAAATAGCTAATTTGAATGAGTAAATAGCAAAATGCTTCTGAAAGTACAGTGTCGACCACAAAAACGTGTGCTATTTTCTTCTATGGTTTCTTTTAAACTTAAAGCAAACTAATAATTTAATGCTTCACTTAGCAAAATTCCATTTTGGGTGCAACTACACAACTAGGGAAATGCAAATTAACTCACATTCTTTCTCTGTGAAGTGGCAATGGGTCATTCAGTTCTCTTCATCATAAATGGCCACACAAGCAGAGGAGAGAAAAAGCCTTTGACTTGAATTGAAGTGCCTGTAGTTGACACAGTTCAAAGAAACTGCAAAATAATCATTGATCATTACACATTTAATAATTAGCTTTGCAGTTTCCATTTACAGACTTCGTTCTGTGAAAAGTGAATATGGTGGACTGGTGAATTGAACTATAACAACATAATCATTTAACTTTTATGCTTTGTTTGGTAAACACAACAATGTCTGTCTGTCTGTCTGCCTGCCTGCATCTGTTGATAGAGCTGCAGGCTGGAACATGTATTAGAAATTTAATATCTAATACACGTTCCCCTATTCTGGCCCCGACTTCCAGCCTACACTATATCTTCCTCTAACTAAGAGCAGGGAAACCCCTGATACTGTGATCTCCATCCTTATTCAAGCAAATTAATAACTCAGGATTCAAAAGGAGGGGAAGAGGAGAAGCCCCCAATCAAACCCAATGAAAATGTCCTAAGGCTGAAAGAACCTTAAACTGCGGATAACATGGTGGCTATGAGTAAAAACCATTCTTATTTCATATCTAGGTCAGATTGTTAAACTGTCAAAAAGAAGCCACCTTCTTGACCATACCTCTGAACAGTTTACTGTAAAGGTGGTTATGGAGGAATCTAGATTAAGGACAATCATAGCAGATAACAATTATTGTGGCATTTCCAGTTTGATAATGCCCCCTAAACCCTTGACAACTATACAAACCATTGAGATGGGTATACACCATGAATATACATTTTATCTCAATCATTTCTCTCTAGATTAGTGATTTCCAACCTTTTTTTAGCCATGCCCCGCCTAAAATCCTGTCTCACACACCTGGTGACATATAACTCTTATTATTCAAAAAAGTGAACTCCTATTCATGTGGATGAAGGCTAAAAGGCTGCTAATTTGGTCTAAACAAGCTTCCAATTGTCCCCCTTAAAATCAAATTGCCCCCCTGTGTGTCATGTGCCCCATGTTGGGAACCACCGCTATAGTCTTTGTCCCTCATTTCCATCTCTTATCTTGCCCAAGGAGCAGCTGTTACAAGAAAGTGTCTTGAGAGAAAAGAGGCTTTTCAGAGAGAGGTGAGGGCTTGCACTGCATTGTGTGCATGTGTGTGTGTGTGCGTGTGTGCATGTGAGGGAAAAGGTGCTTTGTCAAAGCACCACCATGTGTGTGTGAGAGAGCTTGCTTGGACTATCATTTTCACATTAGTTCAAAGCAAAAACATTTTAATTTTTTTTTAAAAAAATTAGTAGGATTTCTCCAGGCTGATTTGTATTTTCCATAGCATCTAGTAGTGGCGGTGGCAGTGGCGGTGGCAGTGGCGGTGGCGGTGGCGTTAGTAGTGGTGGTGGTGGTGGGTGGTGGTGGTGGTGGTAGTAGTAGTAGTAGTAGTAGTAGTAGTTCCTTCTTATGCTGTGTGGCACCTGTCTCTGCCACTACAGCAAATTGGCCAACAAGGTTCCTTGTTGTTTCTTCAGCATTAAGGTTTTACCAGGCGTGGGTGCTAACCCAATGCCCAATTCTCCTCCTTTCCCATCCAGGCTTTGAACCGGCAATGGCAGAGTTGCATCAAATAGTTAATGGGGGGGGGGGGGGAGAGAGATCCAAAACAGCCTACGCCAAACTCATAGTGTTTTAAATTTTTGCTTCTGATGAACTTGTGAATTTTTAATGTTTTATGGTGTTGTGTGTTTATAGATTACCCATTGCGGTAATACATTTTTGTAAGCCGCCCAGAGTCGGGTCTTCCCGAGTGGGGCGGGGTATCAAATTCGAACAAATAAATAAATAAATAAATAAATAAAATAGTATGTCCTGCATTCACCACCACCACCACCACCACCCCGGTAGTTGCATCTTTAAAGAAATAGAAACTTTACCTACTAATGTTATTCCAAATGAAACTACATTTTTCAGCCTTCTGACTACAATCTTGACTAATTGGGCCTTTTGCACTAATATTCCAAGACACACCATTAACATCTACGCAACCCTATCTTAAAACTTCAAGTTCTACAAGCCAAAGCAGGGAGAACCACCAAGTACTAATTTATAGCCTTTGATATTTCAGTCTTTGGTTATGAAAATTCCAACAACACTGTTGGAGTCCCTAAATCATGTTAAATTTAGGTTCTAAATTGGATTTTCAACTTCAGAAGAAACATATAAGAAGAATAACACTCTTTTCTTCTTATCTGTGATCACCAATGCTTACACTAATTTCAACAAGAATAATCTCTAAAAAGGCAGTGCATTCGTAAATTAGCAACAGCCTCTCCTTCATAATCCTTTCATATCAACTGCAAGACTTTGCAGAGAAGGAAGAAGGCAATTGGCCTGAGGCAGGAGATGGGACTGTGAGGCAGAAAGTGCAAAAGCATATACAAAGTTAAATCTCAGCCTGAAGCTCCCAGTGTGATGTGAAAATAGATACTATATTTTTATTTTAACGAAAAGCCACTTAGGGAGTTTCATTACAAAGATCTATGACTAAATAAGGCAACTGTGTATTTATATACCACTTCAGCTGCTAATTTAACACATCATTCCAGGTTTTCTTGAGGGTGGTGTTGGTGCTGGTCTATTTATCCTTTTATTTCTGAGGATCTTTGGAAGCTTGGGTTTGTTTTATTAGTGTGAATTATTACCACAGTCTTATGTTACCCCTATGAAATATATGTACTGCCAACTACTCTGAACATGACAACCCTGCCGCGTGGAGCAGATTCAACATAGTGTAAACTATTCAGTGCCAGTTTTTCATTCATATACATACTATGTATATACATTGTCTGCAGAGTAGTATGATGAGCATGCATGCAAACACGTGCACATGTGCGCGCACGCACACACACACACACACATGTGTGAGTGCAGAGCAAATTCAGCCTACTGCTTTGCAGACAATGTATAACTATATACCCAGAGGCAGATAACAGAGAACCAGATGCACTGTTATGGCTTTTACAGGCCATAATATAGGAACCAATCTTCTCATTCAGGTGACACTTTATAGGGAAAAAACATCATTTACAGGTCCCTTATTACTAATTGCATGCCACAGGGCACCTCATACAGGCTATCTCGGGCCATATCTACTTTCCTCTCAACACACCTAATTTAAATCTGTAAAGGCCTTTTTCTTCAAAAATGGGAAGCAACCAGCCATTCTCTTCTGGATTTTTTTTAAAAAAAGATCCACATTTGAAGTCCAAGTTCTTTTTCTTTGTTCATCATTTGAAGTCCACATTCTTTTTCATTCTTCAACATTTGAAATCAATATTATTTTCTTTATTACCTTCGAACAAGTTGCAGGTATGGGCATTAAGCCAGCAAACCATGATATCCAAATTCATAACTTATTCCAAGGGAACAGGGCTTCCTCTATGATGGCCCGTCACCTTCAAATGTTCCTTCTCAGTCAAGGTTGACTGGTGCTGATGTTGCTGTCATTTTTGTGTCAGATTATTACTTAGCTACTCATGCATTTCAAAGTGTTATGCTGCGTTGTTTAATCTGAGATGCTGAACAAATTATTTTGATTTAGAATCATAGAATCACTGAGTTGGAAGGGGCCTGTCCAACCTCCTTCTCAATACAGGACTCCAAAGCAAAGCAAATCTGACAAAAGATTGTACAATTTTTTCTTGGATTCCTACAGCATTTGGAGTGCTCACCATCTCCCTAGGTAATCAGTCCCATTGTCATACTTCTCTAACAGTTGACATTTTTTTTCATGATATTAAGCCTACAGCTGGCTTCTGTATTTTCAATCCATTATTATGTGTCCTACACTCTGGGATGTTTGACAACAGATCCTGGCCTTCCTCTTTATTACTATATTTCAAGTATTTGAAAAATACTATCATATCAAAAACTCCTAAGTCCTTGTTGTTATTATGAAGTTTTAAAACGAATTTATTGTGTTTTGGCATGCTTCATTATTCATGCTTCTGGAATATTGCCCTGATATCACAGGATAATGGGTAAGCTATAAATATTTAAAAATAACTAAAATCTCCTTTTGACAGAAATATCTTCACATGAAAGTACAGGCTTCTTTAAACTGTACAATAAATTGTCATTATTTTTGCGATAACTGAGTGAATATAGCTAAGCATTTGTGGGAGGTTTTATCATTCATTCAGACAATAATGTGTTGATAGCCAGGCGTTAGGGAAAATAAATTGCACAACGATGTCAGATTACTGATCCTTTCTAGGTAAGACAGAAGCTTAAACACTTGCTATGTACAATTAAGATCAGTGGGAAGTGAAAACCCTGATATGTCAAGTACAATATCCTGGATGTTTCTTTTTAAAATATATCATGGAGAAAAGAGCAAAATTTCTAGATACTTTGCAGTTTTTTCATGTTTGTGTCTCTCTCTTCCTCCCTTCAGCTGAGCCTGTGCATGAGTTCATCCACATTGCCTACATATTAATGCAGAGATGTGTATTTATTCTTTTCTACTCAAGTAAAATAGGGGAAGTTTGGGGGCAATAGGGCAGGGGGCAGAACCTGCCAATGGACTTTAGCTTCCTGCCTCCATCCCATTTCTGCAGGGTACATAGGGAATATGCTACTTGTTTAAAAGCCATTTCATCCTTCTCAGATGACCATTTTGCATAGGATGCAAAGCTTGTGCTTAAATAATGGAGTTCTGTGAAGAGACAGCTTCAGATTGGAGAGTTGAAAAACACAACATCAGAGCTTCAAACCACCCATAAATTCCCCATTTTGTTTAAAAAGATACAGAATAAATAGTTTAAAATTAAATTATATTTCTTTCTCTTTTTAAAAGAAGTGGCATACATCCAGATGCTTCATCTATGTATAAAATAGGCCACTCTTTGCTCTGGAGATGGGGGAAAGTTGCTTATTGATTCATGAACTGGGTCCAGTTCAAGGTAGGTAGTTTATTTGTAGGTGAGCGTTTTCAAAACAGCCCCTTCACTTGGTGCTGCTTGGCTCACAGGGAAGAATGAGCTGAAGTAATGTGGCAAGCCTGCTATCAGCAGAGGTGTGCTGGACACCTTGGGAGGGCAGTGGACAGGAAGTGATGGGGACACCTATGGGGGGTTGGTGGGAGAAATCCCATACATTACTGCTACCTCTGCCTGCCTCTGGAGGGCGCAAGGATGAGTCCCTTTATCCCTGTTGGGCCATCACACCACTGGCTATCAGGCTTCATATTGTAACCATAATTTTGAAAATTAGCATGTTTAGTATTATATATACTTTAATTTCCAATAAAATATGTTTCTCTCACTATTTTGATTTGCCATCCACTTCAAGTTTAGTCTTCCATGTTCACAAGCACCACACTGTGCAACAATTACTTGCAGGAAAAAGGGCTGCAAGAGTTGATTTTTAATAATTTTATAAAGATCTCAAACTGCTGTTATATCTAGGAATGTACTTTCCAGTTTAACCATCCTTTCTGGCAAGTCTTGCCTTCCCAGTATGATACCAAAGGATAGGAATCAATTAATTAAACTTTTCAATCCAAACCAGAATTTCCTCATAGAATGTCTCCCGACTGTCCTGGGATTGTTTACCTTGAAAAAAAGGTGTTAATTGCTTTAGGAGTCAGGTAGTGACATGTCCTGCTCATGAATGGGAGTTCTTAAATTGCCCTTTGTATAAATGTTAATAAAAGGGTATCTTTTTGGTATTTCCTTTGCTCTGTAATATTTTGATAACATGTTTTATTCTATATTTCTAAGTGAAACAGCACCCAGAGGTATTTCTCTTCAGGGAATGCTTGGAGACCCAGGGACACGGCGACCTCTCACCTAGAAACCAATTAAGCATAATGTCACACCCTACTCAAAGAAGATAATAGCCAGAGTACTATTCTCTGAATTTCCTCCATCACCATCTTGGAATCTCTATTTAGCATATGTAAACTGTGATGCTTGCCAGAAAACAAACAAACAAATAGACAATGAGCACCTGGAAAGGCTCACCTGGAAGAGGTCAAGTACAGCATAAAGCCGGACTTTGTAAAATCTCTTCCTATATTATTATTTGCATAAAAGTTTGTCAATGTAACTTGAATTTAAAGTGCTAACTAACTCAATGTGACTAAAGATTGTTTATTTGCATTTAATAAGAAACCCCTCTGCTGGACTTTTGTCTCATTGTATAAACTTAATTAGCATAGGTGATGAGATTAGTTGAAGGGAATGTATAAAAAACCTCTCAGCAGCTTCGATAGCTAGCTCTCCCACCAAATTGCACAGGGAAGCTCATTAGATTTTTCTAGCAGACAAAAATGGGTTTGTCCAGCAGTGGGGCCCCTCTGTTTTAAATGTTATGTTTGTCAATAAAATGGTCTTGTTTTTGCCTGAAATTAAAATCTTTGTAGTTCTTGGGGAGCTCTGCCAGCAGATGAACTTTTAATTTTAAAACGCATGTCCACATTAAAAAGGGATAGCGATTTTTAGGTAACAATATTCATTCTTCCACTTGCTGGCCTTCCTCATGCTGAATGCTATGGGGAAGGGAAGCATAAATGAGGACTAGATTCATCTTTGACTGGTTCATGCCCTGTGCTAATTTTGGGCTTGAGACCCGTTTTTCCACAGATAAAAATATTCATGTAGCTTGTAGGGGTTGGATTTCCAAGCAAAATAAAGCAAGACACTCTTATTACTAACTGCATGTTCCACCATACATTTATTATGTATTAATAAATAGATTAACATGCATTGCTTGCTTGAAAATATAGGTATTGTGTGTGCTATTCTTTCTGCAAGTTCAAACAAGCAAGCAGGCTTTGCTTGATCCTTCCATCTTGACATGTGGGGAACATAGTGTTGCGTGTCCTGGAGCAGAGACAGGAAAGAATAAATTATAGCAGTGTAGTTATCTTAACTAGCTACTTTTGTGCCTATTTTTTTTAATAATGAGGGCATAATACAGTAACATTTCAAAACTAATATTATAGGCAGGGCCCTATTGATGTTGTTGAAACACAAATTTATGCCAGTATAAATGTGCTGGGTATTAACACCGGGAAATAAGCAGCTGAGCTATGCAACTGTACAATCAGTCACACATCCTTTGCACAATCCATTGTGTCTTGCACTCATGGAAGTGCTTCAAGGATAGTGCTTCTGCCTCAGTGCTAGCACAAATAGTGCATGTATAATCGCAAGTTGCTTGCACTGTTGCACAACAGGGTTTGGGCCAGTAAATAACATTAGTAATTTTAGCAGTCATTTTATTGTATGCTATAGGTGTATTTTAGCCATAGCCTTTGCTATTTTAATGGGACAGATCGGCTCCAGGGATTTCTGCCTGAGAATAACCATTTAGATTCATTTCAGCTGGGGGGGGGGGGGGGCTTTGATCACCTTTATGGATCTAGTAAGAACTAGACAGGGGAATGTGTCCTGGACCTCTCGGAAGGTTATACATGAAATTGCTGAGACAACCAGTGTTTGGGGACTAGGTGGTGGTATAAATTAACCAACCATACATACATAAATAAGAAGAATAAATAAGCTGTTGTAAATGTGTTTAAGACCGCCAAGGGTGCATTTACGGCAGCATTTTTTCATTATACTTCTGCTTCCGGGAGCGGTGAAGGTGGCACGGGCTGGAATAATAGGTGTTGGAGGCCAGATCTAGCCCATGGGCCATAGTTTGGCCACCCCTGCTCTAGTTGTTGGGTCCAACCGCTTTTGCTCCTCAGTGACATGGCTTTAAGTGTGTGTGAAAGTCTCCCAAAAATTGCATCAGTAGATACATTTACTACATATTTACCACTATGGGAAACAATTATGGGTGAAACTCAGTTTCACTTAAATGAATCAGGTTTCCTGAAAGTTTCACAAAGCAACCACAGGTTAACTCAAACACTTAGGCTGAAGAAAACATCAATTTTAGAGGAAGGATGCAAAAAGCAGAAACAGGCAAGTCATAAATACTGCTGATGTTTATTTCCTTGGTATCTTTTCTCCTGTTCTATTTCTGTTTTGCTACAAGCCACACTTGAAAGAGTGGCTGAATCTATTTACAGCTCTCCCACAAAGACCATGATTAAAAAAAATACAGGAAATGTGCTACAACAAGGTATTCTGAGATATATATATATTTCACATATATTTCCAGATAGTTCAAAAGTTTTTTTCTATTTGTTACTGTAGGACTGCCTATTTATAACAGCTTTAAAAAAACAACTCATATAGTCATGAGCTCCAGAAAATCTTAAAAGAAAAACAAATAATGAACCATTGCCTGTAAATATTAACAACTGGATTGGGGAGAAAAATACTTGTATAGTATATTGCACATACAGCAAAACAAACCAGGAAAAGCTGATCAGTCAGCAAGTATGCCATGAGCCAATTTATTTCCCACACTGTCCAAAACCTTCCACTCTACCATCAACAGGTCCTAAAGTGGGACTAACAGAGATATACCAGCACTGCCACATACACATGATCAACATACATCAGTGGCATAGGGGTACAGTATATTACTGTAGGTAGCTTAGGCAGGCAGACAGATGGACAAACAGACTGGTTGGTTGGTTGGTTGGTTGAATTGATATCTATCTATCTATCTATCTATCTATCTATCTATCTATCTATCTATCTATCTATCTATCTATCTATCTATCTATTTACTTATTCTTCAAATTTCTATTGCTGCCCAACTCAGCAACAACTCTGGGCAGCTAACAACAATTAAAAGCAACATCAAAACTAACTAGCAACCCTTTTAAAACCCCATTAAAATTTTGAAATAATTTACCCACACACCCCATCCACTAAAAGAGAGAGAAAAATCTTAATTATATAAGCAAGCAGGTGGCAGGTACCCCTCCATTGGTGTCCCACACCTGCCCCATGAGCCAGGTTTTCAATTCTTTCCTAAAGGGCAGCAATTCCATCTGCAGCCGTAACTCTGATGGCAGGAGTTTCCATAGGGCTGGTGCAGAAGAGTAGATCCATTTTCTTTAATGGAACTTACGGAGGTTGATTCAACAATTCATCACTGATTCAATAGACCTACTCTAGCATGACATACTATATTAAGCAACAGTAGTTCAGCCAATAAAATAAGGCCAATTCCTGAGGCTATCCATTTAGATCTTACTGGTGTGATTTACTAGTTTCAGACTGCTTATCCAGATGCTGATATGATTGAACATCACCACCAGGAATTTCCCAAAATTTTGTGGGTGATTTCCCCACCACTACTACCACCAGCACCAGCACCAGCAGCAGCTAATGCTGATGCTCCCAGCAATTTAATCCAACATGATTGAGGACTTCTATTATTCCTTGATTGGCTTCAGAGCAGTCCCACCATAACAGTCATTAAGAACATTAGGGTTACGTTGATTTCATCTTTACATGGTGTAACAAACTGCATTTTTATTATTATGGATTGTTGGTGTGGTCACTATTGTTCAGTTCTGATAAACCAATCTGAAGTTTTCCAGCAGAATGGTGTGTTCTATGGTCTAGTTTAAATAGCTTGGCGGTTGGTTGTTTAGGAGGATTAGTCTAACACAGGGATTCTCAACCTGTGGCCCATTTCATGTGGCGCCCCCACTGCTTCACCACACCAGGAAGTGCCATGTGGTGGAGAAAGGGCAAAATGGCCATCCAGCCCCAGAAGCTGTCTGAGGGAGCACAACTCGGCCCCTCAGCTTAAAAAAGTTGAGAATTCCTGGTCTAACAGATACCAAAGAGGAAAAAGCTCTAATTTGGGGTCACGAAAAATACATCTCATAGAGAATATAAATTTTAAGGTAAATGAATTCAGTATCTTGGAATTGAATAGAAAGATATGTCTGTGTGAACATTACAAAAGTGTACTGCTCATTGTAAGCTATTGCTAAATATCAGACCTCTCATTTTGGTATGTGTTTCTGCAGTTCTGTAAAAGGGTGCAGAATTAGATGAGATGTTGCTTTACACTACCCATGGTGGGTGGGTGGGTAAATAAATAAATAAACAAACAAATAAAGTGTCCTGATGCATGATCTAAATTGAAGGAAAGGAACTAGATGGGTGGTCATGGCTTTGTGATCACTCAGTCTGTCATGTTGTTCCTGATGGTGTGTGTACGGACACTAATTGTGTGCAGAGATGGAAGGTTTGTAAGCATTACATTTTGTGCAAAGTATGAAAGCCGTGACGGAAGTGAAGATTGATATTGACAGAGATTAGATCCTTTAGTGGTGGGATGACCAGTTTCAACTAGAATAGCGACAAGTTCTCTTTACATCCCTAGTTGTAATCAATGTATGCAACAATAAGGAAAAAGAATACACACCCGTGTTTTCAAATATGATGTACCAGGGAGGGACAATGCCCTCACATGTTCTTCTCCAGTTTGGCATATGCCCAGGCCACTTTTGTGCCAAATGAGTGAAGACAGGTGGCTTCCCCTCCCTAGACAAACTGAAGCCAAGTCATAAGTCTTGCCCAGTGACAATTGATGCCTATTATGGTTGTAAGGATGGAGGGCAAAGCAGACAATGGTGAGCAGAATCAGGATGACAAGCCAAACCAGAGCAAAAGGGAATATACAGATGCACCCAGACATTCCTTCTCTCTCTCTCTCTCTCTCTCTCTCTCTCTCTCTCTCTCACACACACACACACACACACACACATTCATGCACACAGAAGGACAAAGCAGTCAACCAAGCATCCATACATGCAGGGATAGGCAGGCATTCACTCAGACACCCCTCATGTCCTCTCCAATTACTCATTCCACAAGTCAATGTGAGGTCAATAAAAAATATCTTGCCCTCAAGTGAGAAATGGAGCTGCTGCTTCCCTCAAATTCAATCCCTCATTTTCCCCTCCTTCCTCCACCCCCACCCCACTCCCAAGCTTGAGAGAGGCTGGAGGTTCAATAGGAGAAAACTACAGAGAGAAACACAGCTCACCTGTAGTAAGAGGCAAGGCAAGAGTGGTGAGGCTGGCAGTGAACTGCCCATTTGCCCTGGTGAACCAGCCTCCCTTGAGCTTCAGTTAATGAGATGGAATTGGATGTATTTCACAACATTTCCCCCTTTTAAAAAATCTCATCAGAGCCATGGTTACCAACTGTCACAAGATTTTGCACATCTCATGCCAGGCAGCCAGACCGGCTGGTCCAGCAGGGAGAAACTGCTGATGACCTTCACAGTCTTGCATATGATTGAGGTTGGTGGGTAGTTGGCTCAGACTGAGATCATTTCTAGGATGGCTTTTGCCCACCCAAGCCTGTTTTCAAGCAGCTGCTTCTGAACTAGTGTTGGACTCATGTATGGGAAATGATAGACAGAAACTGCAATAAGTAGGGGGAGGAATGGGAAATTGTATGCCTTGCCTTATGTAAGTCACAGTGTTTCTCACAGATACAAAGCAATTAGTGGGTATGACCCTTTGAGGTTTTACTGTAGATTGCTGTGAAGAAAAACAAATGTGAGGCAAAGGCAGAGAAGGAAAATTGCCTTCAGATGTAGTAAGGTGTGTTTTTTAATAGATACCTAATTAAACCAGAACAGGAGTGAGACTGCAAGATTTTTAACAGCCCACTTCAAGTTAGTTTTGGTGGTGGTGGTGGTGGGTTGTATTTGTGTGTGCTTAAACCTAGTTGAATCAACAAGCCATTTCCTGCATTAATTTCCCAGCAAATGTAATTATATAGCCACAAGCTTTGGTTCCGGATCAGTTAAAAGAACAGTCAGAAAAAAGAAAGGAGAGAGAAACACTGGAGCCTTAGCCTACCACATATTAATCATCACATCTGATAGAAGGAAATGGGCTTTATTGTGGTTCCTGCTTTGCAAATCAAACCGGTAACCACAGCTGATGTAGCATTTAAAATATAAACCCATTTTCTTAGTATTTCTGTAATGTGCTGATGTTAACAGGCAGATTAGAAACATTCCTGTTCACAAAAGCCTTGCTGAACAGAATTCTGCCTCTCTTCATATTAACAATGGCCATTTTAACAATGCTGTCCAATGTGTGGGCTCCATGCTTCAGGCATTCCTTTAATTTGTCTTTTTTTGTTTTCTATACATGAAAATCATCAAGTTTGCATTCTCCAGATTAAAGAAAACAAAGAATACCTTCTTTCTTAGCAATTTCACAGTGGTTTTCTTTGCTACCACCATAAGAATATCTAAACTGATGGTGATTTCCCTCCCCCCCCCTGCTACCAGTGCAATTGGCTGCTTCTTAATATACAGAACATTTCTGCACCTGTAATGATACCAGGGGCTGTGGTGGCTTAATAGTTAAGATGCTGAACTTGGCAAAAGGAAGGTTGGCAAGGTCAGCAGTTTGAGACCTGAGTGCTGCATGTCAGAGTGAGCTCCCATCGCTGTCCCAGCTCCTGTCAACCTAGCAGTTTGAAAGCAAAAAAATTACAAGTAGAGAAATAGGCACCACTTTGGCGAGAAAGATAACAGCATTCCATGTGTCAGCATTTAGTCATGCCTGCCACATGACGATGGAAATCTCTGCAGACACAGACAGCGCTGGCTCTTTGGCAATAAATGAAGATGAGCACCGGACCCTAGAGTCAGATACGAATGGCTTTCAAGCATGGGCTACCTTTACCTAATGAAGAAAAATAGGTTTAAACTCAAATGGCTCATATGTCCCAAAGTCATGAAGGAATTACTGGCTATTTCAAGTGGTATGCATATTCAAGGCCATAACACTATTGGTGAAGAGAAAAAAATGTTTCTGTGATGTTGCCAAGCGAAACATGTTTTTTTTTTTTTCATTTTCTTACAAGTCCTGATTGCCTCAAAAGATATAGAAACTCATGACTGTCAAACTCCCACCAGAGGAAGAACACACATTGGCCATACAAATGAGGAAGCGCACCTGGGCCCATAACCAATGTTGGTGTAAAGCAGTAAGCAGAATAGTGTGTAGTGGTCTGCAAGTGGTCTGCACCTGGCAAGGTTGGGCCCTGGTGTAAAAAGGCAAAACAGGCAGACAGTTCTTGCTGCAAAGGCAAACTTAAAGTTGGTTTACTTGGGAGGTAAAAGTTCAAGTACTGTATTTGCTGGCGTATAAGACTACTTTTCCCCCCTGAAAAACATGCCTCCAGGTGGGGGGGTCGTCTTATACGCCGGGTGCACTTTAGTTGGGATAGACATAGCTGCCCATAGTGGCCTCCCGATGCTCGCCCGGTGCCCATAGTGGCCTCCCGATGCCCGCCCACCTCATTCTACATACCATCCAGTATCACGTGGTATCCAGCATGGCTGCGACAAGCATCAGCAGCGAGACAGGGATGCCAGCCTTTTCGGCGTGACCGGCCTGTTCTGCTCGGCGGGAAGCAACGGCGCTCTGCCCCGCCCCTTGTCTACGCAGAGCTCGCACATGCGCACTTGTGCACTAGTGCCGGCCACAGGGAGATGTTGAAATCAAATCTGATGTTCTTTTATGTTTTATTTGGTGTGTGGAAGGTGTGCGGAAGAGGGGGTAGTCTTATATGAGTATATAACCAACTCTATATTTTGAGTGGAAATGTTGGGGGGTCGTCTTATACGCCCGGTCGTCTTATACACCGGCAAATATGGTATATACAGTGTAACACAAGGCAGAATGGTATTTTGGTTGTTCAGTTAAGTTCACTGAAACAGTTCATAGGTTCTATACACAAGTGTATACAGTTGGCCTAGGGTCATGCTAAACAGTGTTGCTTAGAGGTACAGCATGTCATTTTTGGTGACTCTTGCATTCACATTCAAATATTAGCACATTGCACTTTAAACAAACCTGTTAAACTCAGTCTCTGTCTAGACCAGGGATTCTCAACCAGCTTTAAAAGGTTGAGAACTCCTGGTCTAAACTGACCGTCTTTCACTTTAAAAGGAAACAAAAAACAAAAAATCCCCCTCCTGCTTCTTCTTCCCTGCTTAGTGTAATCTACTTAACAAACCTGGGAAATGCGAAACTTCCTTGTCATTTACCTGCAGAGAGGAAAGGAAGTTTCTGTTGCTTTTTATTTGTTGCTAACTGACACTGCACAGCAGTGATGTTCTGAAAGGGCTTTTAAAAACAAGTCCTTTTAACACATCGCTAGTGTGTTAGCAACAATTAAAAAGGAATGCAAAATTTCATCATTTCCCCCCACTACAGATGAGAAGCAAAAAAGCTTCCCATTTCACAAAATCATTAAGTAGCTTCTGCAAAGGGACAGCCGGACTCTTTGGTTTGATGGCAGCAATGAGACATGCTGTAACCAAACAAAAATTGAGTGTTCCTACCTGTTCCAAAAAAAGAGAGAAAAAAAGAAAACAGTAGCTCTTGACAGGAAGCTACAAAGGTGCAAGTAGGCATCAATCAAGGATGAGCTGGTTTGTGATGGCATGCTTGTCATGTGATCATTAGGAAAAGGAGGGGAGCAACCCATTCCCAAGCTGGACCTAACTGCGAGATAAATTCCCATCGAATCACATAATTGAAGTTACAATCTACAGATCTATGCAGATGCTATGATATTAGAGAGAGAGAGAGTCAGTGAGTGGTGGGCTCAAAAAAAATTTACTACCACACTGTGGGTGTGGTGTGGTGGGTGTGGCCAGGGAGAAAGCCCTGCATTGCACCCAAATTAGGACTACTTCATTTCAAAACTTTGATGGGTGGGGCCAGCCAGAATTTCTGCTACGGTTTCTGGCAGACTGTTATAAAACTGGATAGATAGATAGATAGATAGATAGATAGATAGATAGATAGATAGATAGATAGATAGATAGATAGATAGATAGATAGATAGATAGATAGATAGCACTCAGTAGACAATGCCATTGGGACACTTTACAAAGACAAAAAAAAGAACATTTACAAACAAAGAATGAAATTAAAACTTAAAAGCTACAGAAAAAAACCACAGAAGTAAATATCAAGGTCTCAAGGCCTGCTGGAAGAAGAACTTAACCTGCCATCCTAAGGCCATAGATTAATATTTTAGTTGAACCTCTCTTGGTGTGGCATTCCTCAGATGAGTGGGGAATCACTACTGACAAAGCTCCTTATCCAATAGTTAGCAGTTAAACAATAGCAGGGAGCAACCATCACAATTTTAAACAACCATGACCATTTATTTGTTCTGGCTGGGACTGATAGGAGGTGACATTTAGCCTATGAAAAGCCACAAATCCCTCACTCCCCTGGTTCTTAATTAGTTGAATAGAATTTTCTAGAATTCAGGGCAAGTAATGTGCAGCATAACAACACTGGGTTGACTTCAGTTTAGTTGAACACTGCTTCATGGAGTGAAATCATAATATCCTGCTTCACAGAGTTCTTTGAATTAGTGAGGAATAGGAAGTGCTAACTAGGAGTCATGAGGCTTGTACATTCTTCCCCCTTTCAATTCAATTGGGAAGCAGAGGAAATGACAAGTTTTATGTTCCCAAGTACAACATACTCTTCTTCCATTGAAAGGACACTGAGTTTTCTCACTTTAATCAGCCTTGCTCACTAATATTACTTCTCTTGCTTCTCATGGGCCCCAGGGCTGCTTTAATGTTTCTCCAACTAGCAGAGTTTATATTTTGCACTCTCTAAACCAGGGATGCCCAAACATTTTGGGCTGTGGGCAGGTCTCATGGTTGGGGGGGGGGGCTGGTCACTATGGTCCAGGGGCCGGATTTGCTCCCCTGATGCCAATTCATCCAGCCCGCAAAGCCCTTGTCGCACCTGGTAGCTGAAGTAAAACATGCCCATCTGGGAGCGTTTTACTTCCACTTCTGGGAGCGATGAGGGCTTTGTGGGCTGGATGAATTGGCATCGGGCCCTGGATCAAGCCCCTGGGCCGTAGTTTGGGTACCTCTGCTCTAAACATTGTGAAGATAAAAGTGGAGAAGAATAAAAGAAATATTAAACCCCTAGTCTTTCATAGCATCAACCTGGCCTTTAACAGACATGAAAGAAAAGGAAGAAAGGTGAAGAAGATGAATGAAAAATAAGGAGTTAGTATTTAAGGTGCCACAGCTTTTTTGTCTTTTGTTTTGTTTTGTTTACTCTCTGATATGCTTGCGCAGACTATCATGGCTAACACTTCAAAAAGGGATGCAAAGTTATGCAATTCATTTTTTTAAAAGAGCCAGATATTATGACCACTATTGTGCTATCCATCAAATCACGAAGGACATGATTTGCTTACATGAAAGTTTAATCCATCAAGGCTCACGTCTTCTTTTTACTCTATGCCAAAATGAAGGCACCTTTTGGTGAGTTCATTCTGCAGTTCCTTTTGCCTGACCTCGTGTGAGAAAAATTAGCTGGCAACACAAGGTTGCCATTACCAGGATATGCCCGATTGTGGTTCAAAAATACCACAGTCTTCAAGAAGGCTCTTTCTGTGTACTGCATCAAGGCTCACTTAAATATATTGACTCCAAGGATGATAAAGCGTTGACCATCTACCAGTCATAATGGCTATCACAGGAGTGGAAAACTTTTGTAGGATTTGGGGGGGGGGGGAGTTTTCTGGTCCTTGAACTCTCACAGGCTGTCAAAAATAGCAAAAAATCAAAATCAAAACAACAACAACCACGTACAGAGAGAAAGAGAGAGAGAAGATGAAACTGGGAGTGGCTTGAATTATATCTCTAACTTTAGTTTGGGGTGTTAAAATGGTTGAGGTGAG
Organism: Furcifer pardalis; assembly: GCA_030440675.1. NCBI lineage: Eukaryota > Metazoa > Chordata > Lepidosauria > Squamata > Chamaeleonidae > Furcifer > Furcifer pardalis. Next base: position 38,414,914 of record CP126890.1, on the reverse strand, counting down.
CCTGTGACTTGTTTGAAAGGTGAATTGCCACTGGGGGGAGGGGGTGGCACATGCAGTCCTGACTTCTAAGTTTACCCACCCTTGATTTACAGTAGCAGAAACACTATCCCTCTTGTTATCAATTGCTAGGAAACACAAGCAGAACATGCTGTGCCCCCTTCCTATGTCCTACCTGAGGGCTTCCCATTTGGTATCTGGTTGGCCACTGTAGGGACAGAATGGTGGGCCAGATAGATCTTGGGCTTCATCCATCATAGCATGTCTTAAGTTTTTATAAGCACAGCTTTAAAAAAGGAAACCAACGTGTTCTGAATATAAGGTACTTGTGCAGCTCTTTCTTTACTAAATCACAAGGGCCCAGTTTTATATAATTTTGGGAAGGTATTGTGTGACTCTCCAGTCTTGTATCATCTTAAACGTGTGGGCTTCAGTGGTTCTACCCGAGTCAAACAGACTTTGCTTTTCTTCACATCAGGGGTAGTGCTAAAAAGTTAATATTTAGCCGCATCAACAAAAAAGTTATACACTACATTAAACAAAGGAAATTAAACTGTCAAACGCGACAATAAAATCAGGACCATGGCAAGAATAAAACCTACTGAAGCCTATATAGTATCCATGAAGTTGCTATGAAACATTTTCTAGAAAAACAGATGTGTACTCCATTTAATATATATTCACATTCTTTCCAAGCTTACGTGCTCTAAAATGACCAACAGGGTGGTCTCAAGGTATGAGAATTCTGAACTGTATATTGGAACAATAGTAAATAAACTACTTCATGCCAACATTTCTGTAATGAAACATAAATATATTTTGGAAGGGACACACAAGAAATCAGTTCCCTTCCCTATCGTCACCATCTTCCATTTACAAGCTTCTCCAGTCTTCTGTCAGTGGTAACTGCTAGAAAAGCTTTCAAACAGCCTCTTGGTTTTGAATACAATCTTCTTAAGGAGTTTTGTAAAGACTTCTATCTCCTTTTCCTTTCCTTTCTTCCTTTTTTTCTTTTGGACTGCAAATCCCAGAATCCTACAACATGGACAGTAATCAGGATTCTGGAATCTGAAGTAAAAAAATTTAACTTTTCCAAGCTCACAAAGAAGGACATTCCTCTGTGAATAGGAATTAATCCAAAACTTTTGCCACTTTTCTAGGGAAAGCAGTGTAAACTGGGGAACAAAAAACTTTCTTAGTGACATAATTATTCAACACTTAGCAATAGTAACAACAATAGGGTACAAAACAATCACACTTATATTGTGTCCCATAGCACTTAATGCACTCTCTGGTCAGTTCACAAGTTAATTAGCATTTTGCCCCAACATGCTGGGTACTCATTTTACTGACGTCAGAAGGATGGAAGGCTGAGTCAACCTTGAGCCCTGGTCAGGACTGAACTTCCAACTTTTTGGTTGTAGGACAGTAGTTTACCCACTGTGCCACCAGGGCTCCTGTGACAAATACTTTAATTCATTCATTCATTCATTCATTTAATGCATTTCTGTATCGACCATCCGGGAGATTTCCTCACTCTGAGTGTTTCCAGTTAACATAAAACAACATTCAAATGATATTTCAAACATAACAAAACCTCAAACACCTGCAGTGATATGATAAATTTTGTTAGTGGCTATTACTCAGGCCCTTCAATGTGTCCAGTGAACAACAAATAATATAAACATACTAAAAAGCTGAACTAACTGGTAATCACATGATTGACTTTAGAATACAGAGGTACCACGAGTTACAAATTTAATGCGTTCCAAGGCATTTTTCATGTTATGAAAAATTTGTACAGTTGTACCTCACTTAAAGAGCATAACGCGTTCCACAGGATTGCTCTTTAAGCGAGTTTGCTCTTTAAGTGAAACACCATTGTAAGTGACCAATTGTGAGTTCTGGTGGGGGGATTGTGAACCCCAATTTATTTGTTAAGTGGGGTTTTGGTTGGTTTTATTTGTTAAGTGAAGCAACCATTCAGAGAAAATTCTGCTCTTTAAGCAAGGCACTCTTTATGCAAGGTTTTACTGTAACTCGAATTTCCCATAGGAATGCATTGAAAACAAAAATTCATAACTTGAAACATGGTTTCCCATAGGAATGCAATGAAACCAATGAATCTGTTCTGGAAAAATTTGTAACTTGAGGCATTATTTTCAATTGATTTTCATTCATATTGTGAAAATTTTGTAACTCAAACCATTTGTAACTCAAGGTACCACTGTAGCCCTTTCTTGTGCCTTGCTTCCCATGATGTTTTGCTGCCTGAGTCAATTTGACAAACTGTGCCTCCTTCTTGAAACCAAGCTGCATTGCCCCCAAAGCCAGACCAGGAGGAGAAGAGGAATCATAAACACACTCTTGCCACCTTAATGGCCATGAAAGCACAAAGGGGGGGGGGATTAATGGCTTACAATACACTGGCCTTTCATAACATCCCAAAACTGAAGGCTGAAGCAGCTTCCTCACTCTGTCTAATGGGAGAGTCTGCCCTCTTCCTGTTGAGTGAAACTAGTGTCCAGTACAAGAAGAAATGTATGCTATGGCCTGAACTGCCAGTACTCGGCATTTTTATTAGACCCTAAGGTAGCATTTCCCAACTTTGGTTTTTGGACTTCAATTCCCAGAAGCCTAAGTCCATTCCCCAAAGCACTGATCAGCCAATGTACTGACTTAGGCTTCTGGGAATTGAAGTTCCCATAGTTTGGGAAATGCTGCTCTAAGGAATGATTCTGGGAAAGGAGTGGTTAATTCTACAAGGCAGTCCTTTCCTTCCAAAGATTTACAAATCCAGGACTTCACTCTACAAATTAGTGACTCCAGTGACCTGAATCAATTCAAGAGTACCTTCAGGTCAGTAGCTCTAAACATAGACGATATATAAAAACAGCCCAGCTCATTCGTGCCTGAAACTCATTTCTTAGCCTGTGTACCATTAGTGCTATTTAAAAGGTTTTCGGTTTCTAGCCAGCTGTGGGATGGGGAAGATGAAATCTCAAGTTTAAATAATATGAAAAACCTGAACGATTGGGGTGTACTCCCCCCCCCCAAAAAAAAAAATATTCTGATGCACCTTTTGCCTTATTTGATTCCATCATTGCGATAAATACTAATTCTGAAAGAATGCTGATTTGAACATAATTTTTCTCTTCATCTGACAAGAGACTATGATTTCTAAATGAAGAAATTAGTGGAATCCCAATATTGGGTGAACTATGCCATCAAATTTGTTCCACTTATAAAGTGAGTGGGTTCAATTTGTTTTTTTACTGACAGCATGGTTCAAATTCCTCCCACCCTTTTTACTCCCAGGTGTTTTACTTCTGCTGCTGGGAGGCTTTTCATTTTTTATAAGCTAGAACTATTTGATTGGGCTTTTGCACATGACATTAGTTCTTGTAAACATGTGGGGGGGGAGGTATGTCTGTAGGTGGTGTTTTGGTGACCTAAGCATTTAAGAAGTGATACAACTGGGGGGGAATACCTCTGTGTTCTTTCCCCTCTTCTGATAGTCCTCCCCAAAGATTTTATTTCTTACATATGAGATTAGTGCTAGACCACCCTACCACCTTATTGAGCATCATTATTAGCCTCCCTTGTATTCATGCCCCCATGATTTTCTGAGACAACATCCACAGAAGAGTGTAAGTTTCTGCATGCACATGTGCGACAAGAGCGCACTGGTCACTAGATGCTACTTGGAAGTTGCTGGCACCTGGTTCACAACTTGCTCTAATTTCTCCCTTCCTGACGCTCAGCAATGGACAGTGGCATTCTTTGCCAAGTAATCAGCTGAGAACATCTAGACACATCTGCCTTCTGCTGCCTTCTGTTCCTTTCCTTTCCATTTCCTTCATCTCTCCCTGAAACTGGCAGCTGCACCATCACGTCCTGTACAGATTAGCGCTAAGGCAGTAAACCAGTCCATTGTTTTGGATGTATTTGCATTCATGTTCTGCAGCAAGTGATTTGGATCCTTCATTCAATGCACCTTCTCACCCTCCTTTTCCACATTTGATGAACACCATGTAAGTTCTTTGTTGAGAATGAGGTACTGTACAACAATTATTTTTGATTGCAATATGAAACTTGAAGTTACTTTTGGAAGCATTTCTGAAACCTCTGATTCCTGGATGACCATCCTGCTTACTATACTAACCAATTTCACATGAAAAATATTTAATAACACAATGGAGATTTCCATTTATGTCAGGGGAAATGATTTCTTCATCCTAAATTTAAACCCAAAAATGCTGCTGTCTCAGAAAACCCCTAAGATGTATAAAGAGAGTAATTCTCATAAAAATAAAAGCCTTCTCAAAGTCTTACATAATTTGATTAAATTAATTTCTGCTCATGAGCACAAAATGTGCCTGTTTTATGCTAAGCCTCTACTGAGCCTGAAAGACAATTAATTCATAGCATGGGAGTAATGTTGGAGTAGTATATTCAGTGATGTATCCAGAAACTGAATCTGTTTTATTTATGACTCATTAGAGGGCTCAAAGTAGCTTTTCAAAATAGTTGGCATCTAAGGCTGGAGTTCTCAACCTTTTTCAGCCAGGGGCCAGGTCATGCTCCCTCAGACAGCTTTGGGAGCCATGTGGGGGCCCTTCCTTCACCACATGGCACTTCCTGGTGCAGTGGAGATGGTGGGGGGGGCACATGAAATGGTGCCACGGGCCACATCTGGCCTGCTGCAGGCCTCAGGTTGAGAATCCCTGATCTAAGGCTCTGCTGTTGCACTGCCCTCTTCAGTTCAGCATGTTTGCAGAGATGGGCAGTGATACACTCCAAACATTGCTCAACCACAGCTGCCAACATTCGTCACCATTGTCTATGCTGGATAGGAGTTGCAGTTCAACAACATCAGGAAGATGGCATTTTGCATACATATATGCCACTTCCGTAAAATCAAAAGCTTACACAAATCTATTTGAGAGTGGCAGTCTACAATGTCAGTCCTGTTTGATGGCAGTGTCTCCTCATGAAACAAATTCTGGGGGAGACAAGACTGTGGGTGAGATGTTGGGAAATTATGCTGTGTCTCCCTAACATATCCTACTATCTTTAGATGAAGTAGTGCATTTTCTTTCATCACACAATAGTTGGAGTAAGGTTTGATTGCCAATCTGTTTTGCTTCTGTGTATCTTATTGGGAAGGGACCATGGTGGCTTAGTGGTCATGACAATGAGCTTGATGACTGGATGGTCAGCAAGTCAGCATTTTAAGACCTGAGTGCTGCACTACAGAGTGAGTGCCTGTCATCTGTTCTAGCTCCTGCCAACCTAGCAGTTCGAAAGCAAGAAAATTGCAAGTAGATAAATAGGTACCATTTCGTTGGGAGAGGTAACAGCGTTCTATGCACTTTGGGGTCTAGCCATGCCTGCCACATGGCTATGGAAACATCTGCAGATGCAGACAGCACTGGCTTTTTGGCTTTAAACAGAAATGAGCACCGTCCCCTAGATTTGGACATGACTGGCTTTTGAGCAAGGGAGACCTTTGCCTTTACCATCTTAGTGGGAAAGACTGCCATCTTATCCTTTACTTCAGGTCTGCACTCATGGTTAGAGTGTATTAACACTGATCATTATCACCATCACAATCATTGGGTGCAGTTCTGGGAGGAAGAAAACACCAGGCCCCAGCTGATTCCAGCCCCACCCTCCTTCGGCCAGTCTGACTGTTATGTTTGCTAAACTTTTTCTAGGCTGGGGTTTTGTGGCAGCACCTACATGTTGGATGGACACATTGCCCCTCTCCTTTCCCTTGGACGGAAGGGGAGTAGTCGGTTGGTGGCCACCACCTTAATGGGTAGGATCCAGGGTGAATGGGGTGGGGATGCCTTTTTGTAACATTTTTTTTTCTTTGTAAGATTGTGTAATGTACCTATGTTTTTGTCATATTTTTGTAACTTTATGACGTATATTGGGGTTTTATCTTACTGTATTGTATTTTATGATATTCTATTGTTTGAATTATTGATGTATATTTCACTATATTGTGACATTGTGTTGTTCTATTGAATTGTTACATTGTATTTGATTGTATGTTGTGAGCCGCCCTGAGTCGGTTTTCACCGAGTAGGGCGGCATATAAATTTAATAATAATAATAATTATCACATCAGTTCTGATTTACTGCAACACTTTTTTTTTTTTCTAGATCAGGGGTTCTCAAACTAGGCTCTCCAGGTGTTCTTGGACTTAAATTACCAGTCAGCACACCTTCTGGGAATTGAAGTCCAAGAACATCTGGACAGCCAAGTTTGAGGACGCCTGTTCTAGATAGACAATACTCTGAAGTGGTTTATCATTGCCTTCTTCTGGGGTGGGGGGCTTCCTGGGACTGGGACTACACAGGCTGGCTCGTCTGGTATACACAGTTGGGAATTGGAACTCCAAACCTCTGTCTCCGTCTTTTGTAGTGGTTTGTCAATCCATTCTTCTGGTGCTGTGCAACCTGCCCAAGTCTACACAGGATGTCTCTTAGCCTAGGACACACAGTGAGGAAACAAACTCTGAACCTTTGGCTCTGCAGCCAGATATCTTACTCATTGAGTTATCTAGCCACCTATTAACGGTAAACTGAGCATCAATTTAAATGCTAAGCACCAAGCAATTCAAATATTGTTACCCAGAGTTAAGTCAGCACTAGAGGCAGAACCTGATTCGTAGTCCCAATTATAAGAGACCCACTGAATCAATGAAATTTTAATATGTTTTAACTCACCATGCAACATTCGATTCAATGGGTCTATCAATAGGATTTAGGCCTAATCATACGAATTCAGTGAATAGGTATTTTTCTCAACGTTTAAGTGTCTTGTGAATGAATATTGAAGGGTGAATTATAACACTTTTTGCACATAATTTTGCACATACATTGGTACCTCATACAACGATTTTAATCTGCTCCACAGGGCTTGTTGTTGTACGAAACAATTGCTATACGATGCATGCATAGTATAGCGATTTTCCCCTATGGGATGCATCGTACAACTTTTTTTTATTTTTATTTTTTGCTAAGTGGTTTTTCCCATTGAAAAATTGTTGTACGGATTTTTTTCCATAGGGAAAATTGTTATGCGGAATGCCATCCCCCCCCCCCCCAAACCTAACTGTTATGTGATTTCGTTGCTATACAGGGCGATTGTTGTATGAGGTTCCACTGTATGGTCAAAAGATCAACTGCAGGAGGGCCCAATGAGCATCAAGACCAGAACAGGCAGGGAAACTGAATTTAAATGGCTATTTTTATTTTTAATACTATCAAGTTAAATGCAAAAATACACATAATGACATGTAATTGGGCATTCAGATGCTGGTATCCATTAGAGACAAAGTATGTATGAGTTTTATAACATTATATGCATTAATGTGCATGTTGTAGCTTTTTTTGAAAGGGAAAAAAGCAAGATTCAGAGAAGTGCAAAATCACATCCCTTGTTCCAACCCACCCTTTAATTTAGGAGACTTCAATTCCAAATCTGACAATGGCAGCCCAAGCTCTCCAACCATCTGCAGTAGGAAAAGCAGCACTTAGCCACACTGCCACTACCTCTTGTGTTGCCAGCAGCATGAACAGGGGGGTGTTTCCCTCCACAGACGATGGATGCTTGCCTTGTGGAGACTCTACTCCAGGGCCAGTCAGCACAGGTGGGCTACCCTGGGAGGCTGCAGGTAAACATGTTCTTCTCAAACAACTTAGCCATATGCCTGGCCATAGTTAGTGGTAAGGCATAGCAGCATGGTTACAGTTCATCTACACCAACAGATGTTCCCAATACCTGGGAAGAAATAAAGTCTGGGCATTAGCATGTTAAACGGGGGATTGGGCAAAATCCTTTCTTCAAATTAATAGACGATTTTGCTGGGTGAGCAATTTGTGGATTATGGTCTGAGAATATTTAAGCTTATTCCAGTGAGGGCCATTCTTCAAAGGAAAATCCTAATGCAAATCGTTTAAAGTAATGTTATGTAAATAAGCACGAAGGCTGGCTGTGGTTTCTCCTCTAGTACTCTGTAATTTTCTTTGAAAGCCTCCCTTCCCCCTCCTATTTTCTCTCCTTATATATATTTTTTCTTAACCATGCACTCCATCATTCTGGAGTTCAGTGTAACCTCATTATGTATGGTTGGCACTTTCTCCAGCGGAGGCGACAGCTGCACAACTCCGATAAACTTAAGAAAGGCTTGAAAAGCCATGGTGTTCCTTGAGACGGAGGAGTGGCAGGCGGCCGGTAGGAGCTGCTCTCCCCAAGCAATGCTTGCTGCGGCTTAAATCTCACCGTGGATCTTACATCAGTGCTAATGCACTTAACAGAACATTACATGCAGCAGGGGCAGCAAATCTCAGAGAGAGAGAGATAGGCAATATGCTAAAAAAGCAAAAATAAGGCAGAGAGCCTGCTTGCCTTAGTGACACCGTGTGAATAATCGTGGATGCTGTAGCCGTATCCAGAGTTTCAAGCTTTATGGCTAGGAAAAGGGAAATCCAGCTTTCTGAATCCTGACCCATCCTGACTATTCTTTAATACAGCACTCCTAAGCACATCCTGCACTTTGCTAATGGCATTTCTCCTCAATATGTTTGCCTTACAGTCCTGAATACCACCGTAGCATGGTACCTTAGGATGTGAAGCTTAACATAGTGGGAAGTATGCTTCTTTCTAAACTAGTGTGAGAAAACTGCAATCCTCCAGATGTTTTTTTTAACTACATACTGTATCATGGCAGACCCCTGGCTATGTTGTGTTGGTTATGTGCCATCAAGTCATATCTAAATTATGGCAGTCCTGTTAGGATTTTATGTTGGGATAATAAAAACCTTGATTGTACTAATACTAGATTTAGTTATTATAGATTAATGTGGTTGTCTTTTGCCAATAACTTGACTAGTAGAGTTCTTTTGCCACCTTTGGCATCTGAGACATACCCTCATGCACTCTCTTTCTGTTTGTTCTTGCTTCCATTGTTTCCTTGATAGTCCCTTTTTGCCCCTCTGACCATGCAATAAAGCAAATAGCAATACAGCTAAGCAATAAAGCAGGGGTTCCCAACCTATGGTCCATGGGCCAGATATGGCCTGCGGCACCATTTCATGTGGCCACCCATCCCTCAAAGGGCATTTGAGAAACAAAATGGCCACCCTTTTGAAGTTCTTGGGACAAAATGACCATGCCCAGAGTGCAGGCAGGGCAAAATGGCCATCCGGCCCTCAAAGCTGACTGAGAGAGCGTGACCTGGCCTCCAGCTTGAAAAGGCAGGACTTGCTGCTTCGGACCCAGCCCCAAGCACTGGCTAGGTTCAAAAGAAGCCTCTGTGGGCCAGCAGGAGGCAGGACCTGCTGCTTCAGACCCAGTCCCCAACACCAGCTGGGTTCAAAAGAGCCTCTGTGGCCCAGCGGGAGGCAGGACTTGCTGCTTCGGACCCAGCCCCCAACACTGGCTGGGTTCAAAAGAGCTTCTGCAGCCCGGCAGGAGGCAGGACTTGCTGCTTCAGACCCAGCCCCCAACACCAGCTGTATGTATGTATGTATGTATGTATGTATGTATGTATGTATGTATGTATCTATCTATCTATCTATCTATCTATCTATCTATCTATCTATCTATCTATCTACGTGTTTGTTTGTTTGTTTGTTTGTCTGTCTGTCTGTCTGTCTGTCTGTCTGTCTGTCTGTTTGTTTGTTTGTTTGTTTGTTTGTTTGTTTGTTTGTTTGTTTGTTATACGGCACCCTCCTCACAATAGCAACCCAGGGTGACTAAAAAAATCAGAGGACACCATAAAACATTCAAGTTAAAACTATTAGAAAAGTTAAAAAACAATTAAAATTAATCAAAAAGTGAACATGTTAAAAGTTAAAAGAGTTAAGAATGAGAGAGGGATATTTGATCAACCAACAAGCCTGGGATACAGCGTTGCTGGTGCCCTAGACCTGTCTCACCAGCCAGATTTTTCACCTTTCCGAAAGGGCAGCAGCTCTGTCTGGAGGCGCAGCTCAGGAGGTTCCATAGGGCCGGGGCAGACACAGAGAAGGCCCTCTTTCTGGTGCGAGAGAGATGTGCCTCTCTAGCTGATGGCACAACCAGAGAGCCTCTCCGGTCCACTCTGGTGGGACGGACAGAAGTTTTTGTGGCAATGCGGTCTCTTAACTATCCTGGCCCACTACCATGCAGGGCTTTAAAGGTAATTACCAGCACCATGAATTGCACCCAGAGGCACACTGGGAACCAGTGCAGCTCCCAAAGCAATGGTGAGGCGTGAGCATAAGGCTCACACCCCATCACCACCTGGGCAGCCATGTTCTGCACTAGCTGCAGCCTCTGAGTGGTCACCAAAGGCAGCCCCATGTAGAGCACATTACAATAGTCAAGTCTGGAGGTGACCCAAGCAAGTGTGATCATAAGATAGGAGTACCGATCTAGGAGCAGGCGTAACTGACGTATTACACAAAGTTGTGCAAAAGCCCTCTTGGCCGCGACTGCCACCTGCTCTTCAAGCAGTAGTCATGAGTCCAGGAGGACCCCCAGATTACGCACCGGGTCTATTTGGGGCAAAACTGCCCCATCCAGAACCAAAGATGGTAGCTCCCGTGATAATGCAGGACCCCGACCCGCAGCCACTCAGTCTTGCTGGGATTAAGTTGTAGCCACTGTCCCCCATCCAGACCCTAACAGCCTCCAGCCACCTGGAGAGGACTTCCACTGCATCGCAAGGATCTCCACGGGCCGAGATATACAGTTGGGTATCATCAGCATGTTGATAATACCTCAGCCCATGGGAATGGATGATCTCACCCAGGCTTTTCATGTAGATATTAAATAGGAAAAGCGAAAGGACCGAGCCCTGAGGTACCTCATATTGGAGGGGCCTACAGCTGGACCTCTCACCCTCCAACCACACTGATTGGGTCTGGCTCTTCAGAAATGAGGAGAACTAGGGCCAAATAAAACCCTGGATCCCTAATCCTCGGAGTCTTTCCAGAATGATACCGTGTTCAACAGTATCGAAAGCTGCTGAGAGGTCAAGAAGAGCCAGGACGGACAGTTGTCCACTGTCCTGCTCTCACCAGAGATCATCCACCAGCGCGATCAATGCAGTTTCCGTACCATATCCGGGCCTGAATCCTGACTGAAAAGGGTCCAGATAATCTGCTTCATCCAGGGTCTCCTGTAACTGCTGTGCCACTGCCTTCTCCAAGACTTTGTCCAAGAAAGGTAAGTTGGATATAGGTCAGTAGTTGGTCATTACAGTGGAGTCGAAAGAAGCTTTCTTCAGGAGGGGGTGCACCAAAGTGTGTTTCAAGGTTGCTGGGGAAAAACCCTCCTGCAATGAAGAATTTATGATAGCCTCAACCCAACCGCCTGTCACTACCCTTGCTGATTTAACTAGCCAGGTGGGGAAAGGGTCCAGCACACACGCAGTGGTCTGAATAGATCCCAGGAGCCTGTCCATTTCCTCAGGGACAACTGGATCAAACTGATCCCAGATAACATGGCAAGACTGCACTTTGGACAACCTCAGCTCTATGTTTCTCATGCCAGGATTCAACTTCGACTGAATCTGAGCGATTTTCTCTGCCAGATAATCAGCAACTGCCAACTGGGGCCCGACCGACCTCTACCGAGATCCCTGGTCACCCAGAACAGGATCGCTGGGTGATTATCAACAGTGGCAATGAGGGTGATGAAATATTGATATTTCACCACCTCCATCACCACTAGATAGGCTTTAATAGCAGCTCTAACCAGTGTTCGATCTCACTTGGTTTGATTGGGTTCAAAAGAAGTATCCGTGGCCCAGCAAGAGGCGGGAGTTGCTGCTTCGGACCCAGCCCCCAACACCGGCTGGTTCAAAAGAGCCTTGTTGACCAGCCGGCTCCAGCTCGGCCTCAAGGTATATGGATATAGTGGGTGGGGCTGAGTTTGGTAGGTTTTTGTGTATTATTTATGAAGTGTTTTTGAATTGTTTTACAATGATTTGATATCGTAATTGCAATTAGGGATGTTTTGAATTGCCTTTGAAATGGTTTTTTGTGATGCAATATCTTGTAATCTTATAACTGTGGTATATTGTTTTTTTCCTCTGTTATTGTATATTTTGTATCTTTATTAGCCGCCCAGAGTTGCTTGGCGAGTGGGGTGGCATACAAGTCGAATAATAAAAAAGAAATAAAACCGCTGCAATAAAGCATGAGAGCTTCTCTGCATGTGGTGGGGATTCCATTTCCTTTATTTTTTTTCTCTCTCTCTCTTCTGACTGTGACTACAAATGCTAACTGTAAATAAAGAGACCTTTCTTCTACTTTAAATGCTTCTAGAGTGATTTTATCATACAAAGGGATGGGTAGGAAACTGAGACTGAGCTAATTCCTCCAAGTTTCTGTGATTTTTTTGTTTTTCTACCTCATTTTCGCCTATTAGGAATAACAAAAATTCCCCAACATTTTCAAGGTACATGTGGTTTTTAATGATGGTTTTACCATTACCATCACCCAGTAAATTTCCATGGTCCAGCAGGGATCTGGCACCAACTTTCCTGAGTCCTAGCTCCACACTCTCTCCACTATGCCACACTGCCTCTTTACGTTAGTGGAAGCTAATATGGCCCCACAATTTCTAGAAGGCTACAGGTCCATTATGCCTGTTGTAAATGACGCTTTGATGGTACAACCTAACCATTATATGTTCCATGCATTTACATTTGAATGAGTACATTTATAGGATACAATGAGCAGAGCTGAGACTAGTAATTTTGGTGCTTGGGGATTCACTGCCCTATTGGTTCCGCTTGAGTTACTTAAGATTGGCACATGGGGGAATAATAATAATGTTGTGTCAGAAATTACTCTAAGTTGAAAGTAGAAGGTGTAGGAATGAGAAGAAACACCTGGCCCATTGATGGCCACATTAGTCCCACACTGAGCCTACCTCCCAGTTGTTTCCTTCTGCTTGGAGAGGTACAGCTGGAGGCTGTATTTAATGCTTGGGTTGGTACAGTCAATCCCTTTCCAGCAGCTAATGCGAGTGGAATTTTAGGTACCATTCCAGCCCCCCCAAAAAAAGGCATTGTTTAAATTAGGGTGTTCTATGTGAAAGCCACAGTCATTCAACCCTTGTTTGTTTGTTTGTTTGTTTGTTTGTTTGTTTGTTTGTTTGTTTGTTTGTTTGTTTGTTTGTTTGTTTGTTTGTTTGTTTGTTTGTTTGTTTGTTTGTTTGTTTGTTTGTCAAACTTATTCATCACCCTCCTCACCGAAGTGACCCAGGGCAATTTACAACAGAAACATCGATAACAGTTAAAACCAATTTAAAATTATCAGAGATTTCTTCTTGGGAGTCATAAATTGGTCTTTTCCAACACTGCAGACTGAAATTCTTTCAGCTGAAGTCAGCAGAGGCTGTACCTAGATCTTTCTTCAGCATACCCAGTGATGGGCAGCAGCCAGTTAGCACCATTTTGCCAGAACCAGTAGTAGCTTTTCCCAGTGTCCCGGAGAACCAGTAACAGCTTTTGGGGGGAACCACCTCGGGGGCTTACCTTTTTGCCAGTTTCCCCACTGCGCATGCATGCCTACAGTGCTCAGTGTGCATGCATCCCTACAGCGCTTGGTACGCATGTACACCTACAGCGCTTGGAGCACATGCGCGCCTACAGTGATCTGTCTGCCGAGCCAAGCAACCATTCGCTGCTTGGAGTGTGGCAGCGCAGAGCGTTGGGTGGCTACACACAGCCATGGAGGAACCAGTGACTGCTGCTCAGCCCCTTGGCAGCCTCCTTGCTGTCTTTTTTTTTTCCAATTTTTATACCGCCCTACTCAGTTGCGCCGACTCAGAGCGGTTTACATACAAAGAAAAACAGCGAGTTCATAAATACAACAAGTGGGGAAGAGGAAGAGCAACTGCTAGCTTGAAGCTCCCTACAGCCTGCTCCCCAGGCTGCAGGTTGTGGGGTGGGTGGGTATATTGTAATGTACATTTAATGTGTATTTATTTATAATGTGTATCTTTAGTGTTTTATGTGTATTTTATGTGTATTTAATTAGTGTTTTATGTGTTTTTATGTCTATTTAATGTCTATTTAATGTGTATTTATTTTTAATGTGTATTTTATGTCTATTTAATGTCTATTTAATGTGTATTTATTTTTAATGTGTATTTTTATGTGTTTTATGTGTATATTTCTGTGTTTTTATGTCTATTTAATTTGTATTTTTATGTGTACTTATTTTTGTTTTGTTTTTACTTTGGCACCACCCATGTTGTTGGCTCCACCCATGATGTCATGACATTGGCTCCGCCCATGACATCATGATGTCATGACGTTGGCTCCACCCACAATGTCAGCTCCGCCCACAGTGTGGTAGTACAATTTTGGCTGCCCGTCACTGAGCATACCAAATATGTGCTATTCAACTAGAAGAAACCCTCATCATTGCCTATGGAAGTAAGACTGATAGGACAACATCTGGCACACACACATTCCCAAGTTCAGTACTTAGCCACTACCAATTGCACCTCTTCATCTTAGCAGGCAAGAACTGATGTGGAAACTAAAAGTATCAGAAATATTTACATTTGTTATTGACCTTGACGAAAAAGGGTTATTGAGACACATCTAGTTGCCCTGTCAAAATACTGTCAACCACTGTGACATTTCCTGTTCCAGTGTGAGACTAAAGAGAGACTTGTTGTTTTCAGCATTAGCAATATTGCCAAAAATGGTTGCATCTTATATGAAAAAGGCTACTGAATGTTGCACCAGAAATTGTGTATTTCATTAAAGACTTATATTTTGCTCCAAGTAGAAGTGTCTGTGCAGAAAGCAGAAGTCAAATTATTATTATTATTTTGACTGCTGGTATGTTGAATCTCTTAGTTTAAATTTTAAAAATTATAGTCTTTTTGCCTTTGTGTGAAGTATTGATCAAAACCTCAATTGGCACTACATACAAGGCAAGGATTTTTTTAATTTAATCTAAGTGATAAAGCACACTAGTGATCATTAGCAAAATTTAAAACATCACTTCTCCTAGCCCTCCACAGAGAAGCAAGGGAAGTGTTCAATTTGCCAATATGTTGAAGTGGCTCATTTATTAAGCAACTTTCCAATACCAGAAATAAGGTTGCTTGAGGTCGGTGTTGCATTTGGACACAAGTATCACACTAAATGGTACATTGCTCCTCCTCCTGACATCATGCAACCCTATTTAGACCACAAACCAGCCCACACCAAAACCGCTACCACACTCACACCCTTAAAAAAGCATCCATGGAGATGACAAGCAAGATCTGCAGAAATCAGATTTTAACAATGATGGAATAGAGCTGCTTCATAGTGACCTGACAACAATATTAAATCTAACAGGGCCTGCCAGGACAATCAAAATTAGTGGTCAGAAGTTCATCTTTTCTACCATTCAGTTCTTCAACTCTGAAATCATCTAAAATACCACTTCCTATAAGAATTTACTACACTACGCTTGATTTTAGTCAAAAGGCCAAGAAATGTTATTTAGATACTGTACTTGCAATATGATCCTGAATTCTTCTTCCTTTTCAGAATCCAACTTGAACACCAGGCATTTCTTGTTCCATATAAGGATGAAGAAAGATTTGTGTCTGAATTACAAAAGAACTGCAGCCAGTCAGTGTAGACCTGGGGTTCCCAACCTATGGCCCATGGTCTGGCCCCAGCCTGCAACACCATTTTGTCCAGGCAGTCAGCCGCAAACATGGAAGTAGGCACATTTATGACAGGCATAAATACACCCACTTCTGCTTCCAGTGGGCATGGTCTGTCCGACTCAGCTGTTTTGAGGGCATGGTCAGGTCCATGGCACAAAAAGATTGACAGTACTGAGTTAAAGGCAGACTGATTCAAACCACATTGCACTGTGAAGTAAAGGACAAAATTGTGCCCCTCTCTCTCCCATTCCATACACAAAAGTTGACTCAATGTGACAGTGCTTTGACACTTGCCATGAAGGAACCAGACAACCGCAGACTAGTTTAGGGTGAGCAGGGCAATCCAAATGGCTCAGCACTCTTTCTGCTAGACCTTGCTGCTGCCTTTCAGTCTAAAAGCAATGGCAAACTGAGAATCAGTTTAGCACGGAGAGGTGGTCAAAACCTTGTTCCCTAGACAACAGTAAATTAGGCTACTGATTCCCAGTAGCAAAGTTCCAATCAGCAAGTGGCAAACCAGGGAATATTGGTAATTTTTTATTTATTTTGTAAACAGAGCACTAAATTAGATGATTCCAGGGGGACGATTAGAAACAAGGCATATTACTTTTCTCCCCATGTAAAGCCTATTAAGCTTATTACACACATTCCGTCAAGGCTTTAGGAGCACAGAGCCTACACTTGATAGGACTAAGGAATTTTTCTCCCAAAGCCATTTACTCTATTTTAATGAGGCTGTGAATTCAGAGAGTTTGATGAGCCTGCTGGGGTGTTCTCAAATTCTAACATACACCCCTCACCTCTGCTATTGTTTCTTTCTCATAACTTTGTCAAGATACAGCAGGGAACAGAAGAGCCATGGATGCTGTCCTTAAGCACATCTGAGGAAAAACAGGATGTCAAAGAGAGGGAGAATTGGACAACAAGCCTGAGTGATGCCAACAAAATGCCCATATGTCTGCTACTTGGGTACAAAAGTCATCATGTCAGAGTTTCTCAAGAACAATACAAGATTGTGTTGAACAGAGCAGAAACATCCCACTGGTCTTATTCCCACTCCACTGCAAATGTAAGTACTGTAGCTGGGTTTTATTTTTACTATGATCCATTATATTTTTCTGTATATTCACTCACAGTGTAACAAAAAGAATAATGTGGTGTATTTTGACATGATTGATGTGTTTTACTTATTAAAATGTGTTTTAATTATTTCCTTTTCGCCCCTGAAGAAGACCCTGTAGAGAATACAGGGCTAATACACATTGCGCTTTATCAAAATCAGAACATAAAACAGATTGTGAGATCATTAGTGGCATTTTGAGGATTTTCCTCTTTGGTTTATACACTTCTAGGGAATGCCTGCCAGTTTTTGGTTTATTATCTGCATGGGACCAGTATGTTAAACAGGGACAACAAGCTGTAACTGCTCATACACTGTTGTAATAAAAAATGCTAAACACTAGATAATATAATACCCCATTAACTGACCCTTGTTTTCCCCCTCATGGACAGCCATGGGATTGGTTCACATCCTTTTGCTTCTTGCCTTTACTATCAACCAAGGATCTATCAATAGCAAACTCTTCATATCTATATAAAGCCAACCAAGTTCAATTTAGTTTTGGAAATGCATCTCAGGAGTGAGCCTGGAGGTTGAGATCTTCCAGGTGGAGACTCCTTGTCAGCCTGTCATGTTATTAACCCAAATTAATAACAATCATGTGCAGTAAAGTCAGTGCTTGAAGAACTGCTGTTTGATCCACAAAACCTCACAGTAAAGTAAATCCATTAGATTATAAAGGGCTGTAATATTTTGCCTCCCCCTGCTTTCCCCATTTTACATTTTTCCCTTTTGCTTTGTCCAATACAGTAAAACTTCATATAACACTAAAACCTGGTTCCACAAGTCTTGGTGTTATATGATTTTTAGTGTTATCTGATGCATGTTAAAATCCTATGGGATCCATAGAGATACATTGTAACCACACAGGCTTTAGCGGTTGTTATCTGAAGCATCCCATAGGATCTTAATGTTATCTGATGCAATTCTTCCCCCCAGATTCCTTAATGTTATGCGATTTTAGTGTTATTCGATACTAATGTTATATGAGGTGTTAGATCCGGAGATCAGGGCGCGGGAGTGAGGACACGGAAGCCATTAAGGGTGAACCAAACAACACGTCTGTTTATTGTGGTTAGCACAGACAACAACAACAACGGCTGGGTCAGCAGGGGATTAAATACCCTGCTTGACCCAGCCCACTGACCAATGGGTAGCGGCGATTTTCCCGCCGCTAGGACATTTAAATATCTAACACCCCTTCCCCCCAGAATGCCCCAGTCTGCTATTTGCATACAAAATCCTCCAGGTGACGGGGGCGTGTTCTTACTCGATCGGACCTGCGCAGTTCAGTCGGCGCTGGGGCATCGGGCAGAGCGGACCTGTCGCTCTCGCTCTGCCCTGGCTGGGCCGGGAGCGGATCCGGAATACGAGCGTCGGGCTCCGCGGTGACCGGGGGTGAGCCTGTTCCACACGGTAAGCTGGCCGGTGATGGTGCTGCGTGAATGGGGCTGTTTTCTGGCCGAACCGGGTCGGTGACCGGTTCGTCCATCGGGTGCATGTCTGGCTCAGCGCCGGTCTGCACTCCCCGGGGGAGGTTGCTACCCGTGTCGGGACTCGTTCGCCTCCTGAGCTGGTCGACATGGCGTTTCCATGTCCGACCATCAGCGAGGCGAACCTTGTAGGTGTAGGGGCCCAGCATTTCGCTGACGGTTCCCTCTTCCCACGGGTGGCCCGACGCGTAGTTCCTAGCGAAGATTGGTGAGTCAATGGCCAGTGTCCGGCCCTGTGGTTGGTCCCCCCTGAACTTGTCTGGAGAGTACCTAGGGTGTAACCGGTCAAGCTGACAACGGAGTCTCCTACCCATGAGTAACTCTGCGGGGGCCCTTCCCGTGGCAGCGCAGGGAAGGTTGTGTTGGGCCAACAAGAACGTGTCTACGCGTTCCTGCCAGTCCCCGGGTCCTAGCCTTTCCAGGGCCTCCTTTGCGCTGCGCACGAATCTCTCGGCCTGCCCATTCCCTTGCGCCCTGAACGGGGATGTGAGAGCGTGCCTGGTTCCTAGGGATGCCAGGTACTGTTCAAACTCAGTGGCCGTGAACTGAGGCCCGTTGTCAGAGACTAGGGTGTCGGGAATGCCGTGTGTGGCAAAGAGTTGTCTGAGTTCCCGGGTCATTGCTCTGGCTGTGGTGCTACTCAGGAGTCGGATCTCCAACCATTTCGAGTAGGCATCCACTACAATCAGGAATGTTTGGCCGTGGAATGGGCCAGCGAGGTCGATGTGAATCCTCTGCCATGGGCCCGAGGGCTGTTCCCATTCTCTGACCGGGGCTGCTGGTGGATTGGGTCGTGATGATTGGCAAGGTGTACATTTGGCCACCCACGACTCTATGTCCTTGTCAATACCAGGCCACCACACATAACTTCGGGCTAACCCCTTCATCTTTACTATTCCTGGGTGGCTGGCATGCAGTGTTTCTAGGACCTTGGGGCGGATTTTCCTGGGCACCACTACCCGGTCCCCCCACAGCAAGCAACCCCCCACACAGCACAGTTCGTCTTTCTTGTCGAAATATACCTTGAACTCCCCCTCCCCCTTGTCCGGCCACCCCCGCTGAACCCAGCTGGAAACGGCCCGAAGTTCGGCGTCCCGCGCCGTCGCCCTGGCAACCTCGGCCGACGTAGTGGGGGCAGAGTCCAGGATGTCCAGGGCAAGAACCGATGCTTCCCCCCGTTCCGCGCCTTCCTGGGTCGGGAGGGGGCATCTGCTCAAGGCGTCAGCATTTCCCATGTGTTTCCTGGGCCGGTAGACTAAGGTGTACGAGTACCCCGACAGGAAAATGGCCCACCTTTACATCCGGGGGGACAAGGCAGAGGGTGTAGGCCGGTCGCCCGCCAGGAGTCCCAATAGGGGCTTATGATCAGTCACAAGTTCGAAGTCCCGGCCGTACAAGTAGTCGTGGAATTTTCTTACCCCTGCCACTGCCGCCAGCGCCTCCTTGTCGATCTGGCCATAGTTCCTCTCCGTCGGCGACATGGTCCTGGAGTAATAGGCGATGGGCGCCTCGAGGCCGTTGGGCAGTCGGTGGGCCAGGACTGCGCCGACGCCGTAGGGAGACGCGTCGCAGGCGAGGACCAGTGGCAGGGTCGCGTTGTATTGTATCAGGAAACTGTCCTGGGAGAGAAGATTTTTGACAGCAGCGAAAGCTGACTTTTGCTCGGGTCCCCACACCCACTCTGCCTTCGCGGCCAACAGTCTGTGTAGGGGCTCAGCCGCGGTGGCCTTTCCTTTCAGGAAGGTCGCGTAGAAATTCAGGAGTCCCAGGAACGCCTGCAGCTCCTGCCTGTTTTTCGGGGCCGGGGCGTTCCGAATCGCTTCCACTTTTCCCTTCGTTGGGTGGATGCCCTTGGCGTCGATGTGGAACCCTAAGAAGTCCACGGAGGGGACCCCCAACAGGCACTTATCCCGTTTCACCCTGAGCCCAGCGGCCCTGAATTTAGCCAGGACAGCGGCGACCCTGTCTTTGAGCTGCCCGGGATCCCCCGCAATTATCAGGACATCATCGAAATAGGGTACCACCCCCGGGAGTCCTTGGAGGAGCCTTTCCATCGTGCTCTGAAACAGTCCCGGAGCTATGCTGACCCCGAACTGTAGCCTCGTGCACTTGAATGCCCCCCGGTGTGTGACAATGGTCTGGGCTTCGGCCGTAGTGTCATCCACCGGAAGCTGTTGGTACGCTTGGGCCAGGTCCAGCTTGGCAAAGATCTTGCCAGGGCCCAGGGAATGGAGTAGTGGTCTATGACGGGAACCGGGTACGCGCTCGGCTCTAATGCCTTGTTGATCGTGCATTTGTAATCTGCACAGATGCGCACTGACCCGTCCGGTTTGATGGGGGTCACTATGGGGGTCTCCCACCGAGCGTGGTCTACGGGAACGAGGATTCCCTGGGCGACCAGCTTGTCGAGCTCCTTCTCGACCCTGGGCTTGAGCGCCAGTGGGACTCTCCGGGCCTTAAGTCGGATGGGGGCAACGCTCGGGTTGAGTGCAAATGAAATAGGGGACCCCACATACCTGCCCAATCCTTCCCCGAAAACGTCCTGGAATTCGGCCATCAGGTCGTCCCTCAGCGAGGCGTCCCCGGGCTGGTCAGTCGCAGTGTTGTGGATGCCAGCGATGGACAGTCCCAGGGCGGGGAACCAGTTTGTGCCCAGTAGCGTCGGGATGTTACCGTGGACTACGGTCAGCGGTAGGCTTTCTTCCTTCGGTCCGTACTTGACATGGACCCACTTCTGTCCTGCGACGGGGAGGAACTTGCCTTGGCAGTCCTTGATTCGGATCCTCTGGGTCTGGAGGTCTGATTCTTTTAGGGCCGGGAATGTCTTCTTCATCCACCTCCACGGAATGATGGATATGGCGGCCCCAGAGTCGACCTCCATCGGACACTCTGCCCCGTCGATCGTGACTGTGGCGTGGTACTTCTCTCCCTTCTGTGTGGCGGTGTGGCTTATCGTGAGCGTGTGCGTCTCTGCATCTTCGAATTTGCCGCTGTTGCGTCCCTGGCGCCTCTGATTTGTCCTCTGTTTGGCGGCCATCTTGCCCGGCGGGAACTTTTGAATCTGCCGGTCCGCTTGGTTCTCCGCTTGCCTTGCCCGGCAGACCCTCCCAATGTGTCCCCGCTTGTCGCAATAGCGGCAGATGGCCTCCCTGAAGCGGCAATGTGCCCGCTGGTGTGGCCCTCAGCAGCTGGCGCAGCGCTGGCCACTCCTGCCCGAGTTTCCCCCGTCGGTCGCGCACACCTCTGCTTCTTCCTCTTCGTCCTCGTCAGAAACGACGTCTTGATGGTGAGCGGAGGCTTGGCGGGGCGCCGACGGGGACCGGTTGAGGGAGGATGCGGTCGACATCGAGAGCTCGAAAGCTCTGGCCTCCTCGATGGCCCCGGCCAGGGTCAGGTCTCTCCGGGCCAACAGCCTCTTCTGGAGCTTGTTGTCGCGGACTCCTCTGATAAGCTGCTCGGTCAGGGAGTCCTCGAGGAATGGCCCGAATATCGCCGGGACGGCTGCTGCCCTTAGGGCGGCCACGTACTCGCCGATGGTTTCCCCTGGCATCTGGTATCGGTCCCGGAACTGGATCCGGAACACGAACTTCGATGGCTCTGGTGCATAGTGGTTCTTGAGGGCCAACTGTAGTGCTTCCCATGAGACGTCCAGGATTGGTGTTGGATCCACCAGGGACTGGGCCACTTCGTAGATCTTGGCTCCGCAGTGGGTGAGGAAGAACGCCTTCTTCCGCTCCGGTGCTATCTCTCCCAGTTCCGCAGCTAGCAGGGAGAACTCAAAACGGTCCATATAGCTCTTCCATCTCTCGTCCTTCGGTTGGAAGGGAGCCGGTGGAACGTAAGCAGCCATGGCGAGGTGCCTTCGTGAGAGGTGGCTCTGGTGTGTGTGATGGTTCTGGTCCATTCCTCAAAATCCCATCCTCGTCGCCAGTGTTAGATCCGGAGATCAGGGCGCGGGAGTGAGGACACGGAAGCCATTAAGGGTGAACCAAACAACACGTCTGTTTATTGTGGTTAGCACAGACAACAACAACAACGGCTGGGTCAGCAGGGGATTAAATACCCTGCTTGACCCAGCCCACTGACCAATGGGTAGCGGCGATTTTCCCGCCGCTAGGACATTTAAATATCTAACATGAGGTATTACTGTATCAGACAAATATAGAGCTTTTGACCGCCAAAGCAAAATAATCAAAATAGCGTTTGTACAATTACATCAAAAAGCTTCTCTTTCCCTCATTGCGGATACTATTGTCCTTAGAGTCCCTCATCCCTCTTTTATTTTATTTTTAAAGGCAGGGATACCAGCGATGACCTTTAAACTCTAATAAACTGGGCAGGCTCAAGGGGTAACTATCAGAGCAGGCTAATGATAAGCATTTCCTCACTGAATTCAGTAACAAAGAAATAGCTATGGATACCCTTTTAACATATTTTTAGATAGGCCAGTATTGGTTAAGTTATTGCTGTGTTGGAATTACTCAAAGAGCCAAGCAAGACAGTAGGCAAAGGATGAAGATCATCAATACAGAAAAAGTTAAAAGGATCACCTTTTCTGCTGGCTTGTTGCAAGAAGAGGTAAAACGTACTAGCAGAAGTATATTTCCACTGCTTGGAAAAAGCTTTACAAACTAGGGAAGGCAATGTAATTCTTCAACACAGAAGGAATGTGAGTATGTGTTGAATTTCAGGTAATGAAAAGTTATGGCTATCTCTATTGAATATTCACCTGGCAACGGCCAATATTGGATGCTACAGAGAAAGCACATGCTGTTGATAATTATAACACTCCTTATCGACCACTTGCACTTCCCAAAGATCTATTTTTAGAAGTATCCTTGACCAGAGGGCAAAGTGATTGGGTGAAACCAATGTAAGCAATCATAGAATCATAGAATAACTTAGTTGGAAGAGGCCTTTTTGGCCACTTCCTCATCCAAAAATGTTGACGTGCCCACAGACCAGTACTAGGCCTTGTGGTACTCCACTTGTTCCATCCTTCCAGTTTAAGAAGGAACCATTAATAAGATCTCTATGAGTACAATTTTATAACCAGCTTTATATCCACCTGGCCCTTGTGATATCCTGACCACATCCAGTTATCTTGCTAATCAGAATATCATGGGGTACTTTGTAAAAAGTGGATGGCCCCAAAACATGTGTAACAGGATCTGATAAACTTCCGCTGAATGGCTGTGGAAGATGCAGGAGAGGAGAAACTTTCTGCGCTGACTTTGCTGCTGCAAAGTAATTGATTAATTGAACACATATCAGTAAGAAAACGGTGAAGAACTCTTACTTTCCCTCCATTGCTACTATCAAGAAAGTGAGTATCTGAGCAAGTTATCAATAAGAAGTTAAGGAGACCAAGTTATCAGTAAGAAGTTAAGGAGACCTGTGCTGGATCAGACGACAGAACTCTCTCATTCTACATTTTGTTCAGCGAATGGCCCATACCAACCTGTAGAAAGCCTGCTAATAGTACATAACTGCAACTGTATCCTTTCTGATACTCACTACTAACTGCATCCGAGACCAAATGTGTCAGTGGTGGGCAGCAAAAAAATTCGCTAGCACACCATGGGCGGAGCCTATGTCATGAGCGATCTAGTCATGCATGCCATATGGCCATGTATACATCTGCAAACACAGGCAGCACTGGCTCTTTGGCTGTAAATGGAGATGAGCACTGCAGCCTAGAGTCGGCTATGACTGGCTTTTGAGCAAGGGAGACCTTCAACCACTTGCAGGACAAAACCTGATAGAGCAGGCCAGGGAGTTGGTCATTGCCACCCAATTTCGCTACCTCCCCTTGCCCGAAGGCAGTGATGGGCTGCTACCGGTTCGGACTGGTTCACCCGAACTGGTAGTGGCCATCCGGAGAGGATCACCGGGGGGGGGGGGATAAACCCCTGGTTGACCAGTTCAATCGCCTCTCTGGCTGCCCTCCGGATGTGTATTTCCGGGCAGCCAAAATGGAACTGCGCATGTGTCAAACCTCCATTTGTTGGTCTGAAGGCCCAAAAAGCAAAGTGGGGAGTTTGGCAAGGTTAAAGAAAGAAAGGAGAAAAAGAAGACAAAAATGAATGCCAAGGAGAAGAAAATGGCAAAATTGAAAGAGGACAGCTTGGAAGAGAAACTTGGACTCTAAGGAAAGAAATAGAAACTGGCAACAGTGTGGGAAGCACCCATGGGCATGAGGCAGACGCTCCGCTGCTGAGGAGGTGGCAACTGACTGCTCCCAGCCTAACTGGGAAGGAGCAGAGGATACTGGTGTCTGCTCCATTCTGCATTCCATTTCACCTCTGCCTGAACAGCCAATGCAGCAAGATGCCTGGGTACAGTTCCTTGCCTGTTACCTCCACATTTGGCCTCGTTCATACTTGTGATTCAATCACTAGCTTAGACACTCCTGGAAAAAGACAGGGAAAGACAGGCACAGATCCACATGAAATGTTGCATTTGCTGCAAATGTATGAGAAAATGCTTAAATTTAACAGAATTATGGTACAGAAGAACAAGCAGAAACGTAAAAATGTGACTAGTTTTTTGGGTTGTACTGTACTATGTAGGTTGGTGACAACAAATTTCCTTCTTTTATACACCCTTCTCCAAAATAATGCTACCTGGCATTTGCACTGGTTCAGGCCAGTATGCTGACCTCCCACCCCCCAGTCATTTGTATATAAATCATTGGCAGGAACAATTTCCTTCCCCTTTGGTATTTCCCAAAACTAGTATTCTGACTCATGATTTTACAGGCATCAGTATGGCATAAGTTCATTCGTCTGCCAATCAAGCTAGACACTGAGTTTTTGCTTCTATGGGCTATTTGAAGGATCTGCAAGTTCTTACTCAAATATTGAAAAATGACTTAGTCATGGTATCCTTATTTGGCAGACTGATCTTTGAATTCTAGGGCTTTCCTCCAGCGTATGATACTTAAAACGCCTCGGCGAGTGGGCAGCAATATAAATCTGAACAAACAAACAAATAAAACATACTCCAAATTTGTTTCTTTCTGTCTTTACCTAATGTCTGCCAGACAGACCATTGCCATTACCATTACAAAAAGGAATAGGGTCCTTGTGGCATGCTCTTCCTCTGCTGCATCCAACCTTCAGCATCAAGAAGCCAAACTTTATTGGACAACAGTAGCTACCAGATGAACAGAAGCACTTTGCACCTCCACATGTTTCATTCTTCAAAGATCCAGCAGAGACAAAATGTAATGCTTGTCTAGTGCCCCCACTAGTGCACTTTTATGCAGGAAGCTAGGTACCAAATAAGAAAGAAGACTGTAGCCTTCAGCCCTCAGATGGACTGAGATGGCTGTCCTACATGATAGGTTCTGGAGGGCAATGTTTGGCATCCCTTGTTTGGAAGGTAGAGCATTATGTGAATGGGGGAAATGTTGGTTTGCTTTTTGCTATGCTCATATTTTAACAAGTTCTTTCTATCCTGAATATGTGATTTGTGAAGTCAGAAAAGTCTTCTGAAAAACCAGAAACAAAATTTTCACCTGTGTACACTAGCCAAGTTCAATAACTACAGCACTCAAAGAAGCCCTGAGCTTGGATACACAACCTATCAATTTCAAAGAAAAGTCCCACATGCATCTTTTAAAACAGCCTTCTAATTTTTTTCAAGTTGCTTCCATTGCAAATATGGGGGGAAATGAGAATTTTATTTTGTACTCTTTCAAATGTACAGCTCCTCAAAGCATTTGTTCATAGTCCCAGTTATCCAAATCTTCAAAAGCATGGCACATAAACTTCCATTTAAACATTTTTCTTCAATACAGTCAGCACATTTAAGCAGTTTAAAATAACACAGCAAATTTTAAAGATCTAGTGCAGTGATGGCAAACCTTGAGCACCCCAGGTGTTCTTGGACTTCAATTCCCAGAAGCCCAAGTCAGCACTCCCACTGATCAGGGCTTCTGGAAATTGAAGTCCAAGAACATCTGGAATGCCAAGGTCTGCTATCACTGATCTAGGGCACCAGGCCTGTTGTACAAGTGGACCCTTCCTGACAAGGTTTTGGCAACAGATTCAACAGATCTATTCTAGTTGCCACTATCAGTTAGATTCAGACTTTCAGCATATTATTCAGTTTTGGTTTTGATCTTTGCATCTTTTCATCTCCATTAAGTCACATTGTGAATCCCAGTTGAGGAAGAAAAGCAAAATGAAACAGATGAATGAATAAATAAAACAGAAAAGGGTGTGTGCTTAAATTACAAATCCAATAACAGAGGCAAACAAGAAATCAATAGAGTAAACATGAGATCATCTCCACTTCCACAGGCCCCTGGAATGCCATGTGAGATATGACATCTCCACAGTAATTCCTTCTTTTCCAAGCTCTAACATGTAAGAACTAACATGTTGCAGATGCTGCTGTTGCTATAATCACTCACACCCTGCTGTTTTGCCTCTTATCTCTCCGTCCATCTTTTATTCATAGGGGAATAAATTATTATGGAATTAGTTAATCAATCTTGACACTTATCTGAAAGAATTAATCAATCAGTTCCAGGGCTGTTTACCAGGATGTTCTCTCCAAGGGACCAATAAATTATACATAAATACCTGACAGCAATTACTGGGAATGAGGAAGGGTTGCCAGGCTCAATAGAGGACGAGACTCCTCTGCCTCTAATTGCCCTGTTCTCTGCTGAACTGGGGAACCCTAAAGAGAGGCCAGCAGATGCTTGGGTTGGAAATTCAGTCTGACCTCTCCACATGGCCTGGAATCTTACTAACCATCTTTCTTCTTGTGTTGTATTTCCTCTCTAGGCCAGGGTTTTGGTTTTAAGCAGATATGTCCCAATGTCCCCTTCACAAACACAAATCTTCAGGTTGAGGGGTTGCTTCAGGACCAGTCGCATTGCAGTCAACAGGGCTCTGCTGACTTGCAGGATTAGTGAAGGTGAAGGGGGAAAATTCTCACCAAAAAGAGGTTGATGTTTTAATATAGTTTGGACTATTTGATTGACGTGTTGAAACCAGGCACTTCCTAACCCTTATGTAAATTGTGTTACAAGACTCTGCTTGTTGTTAAAGTTCTTAATAAACAGGTACCAAGAAGGCTGCTAAAACAATACTGATTCTTGTTTAGTTTAATTTAATTTAATTTTTCGACCTGTTGCTGTTGTTATTAAGTCAGTCGATGCATTTTTCAATTCAGGAAAATATCTAGCTTTACATTGCAGATGGGAGCAGGAAACAGACACACAAGGCAGCACACCTTAACATTAGTCTAAAAAATTGTTAAGTAAAAATTGTAGCATAAAATACTTAACCTTTGTTATTGATGGAAGAAATTGATTTCTGGCAACTAGTTATTTATGGCTATTTTTGATTAGTTACTTCCAAGCTGTGATATGGAATATTGTGCAATTAGTTATGATAACGTAGGTACTTGCAGAGAGCTAATTTGGGGACGCCCACAGGTCTAACAAAGTGTCATTTCAATGCAATGCAATAAGGACTTACAAAATTGTTTTCTGTATAATGAGCAATTCCTTCTAGTTAGTTTCAGATGTTATTTTAAAGGGCATTTTAAGGTATTTTTAGAGACATCCTGGTAAGATTTTTCACATCTTTCTCCTATAAGTCTTAAAGGGCAAAGGAAGTATTGTCTTGTCTTTTTTTAAAAAAAACCCCTTTCCAAATTATATTATTTAGAAGGAAGAGACAGAAAAAACAATGCAAATCAATCCATAGGCAGAAAAAGGCCACATAACCTTTCTTACTTTCTCATTCCAATACATAAAAAATATTGCCTATCACTCAAAAGTATGTGTTAATCTTGCAAACCATTTCTCTGCATCCTTTGATAGTATGTCGATTTACTTAACAAGGTGATGCTCCAGATATGATTAAACTAATCATTTGCAAAGGATCTCTTTTTTCTTCTCCCAGTGTATTGCTATAGCCATCTTCTCCCTAACAAATGCAATTGAGAACAGTGCAGTAGCTGATTCATTAACTAGTCCTTTCATATCCATTTAGTTACCTTAGGGTGGATATTATTATTTCAATCTATCATTAATAACCACAGTATGCCAAAATACTGTAATTTCAATCAGGAACAAAACACATGTAGTATATTTGCATGTCCTGAATTACATCTCCAACATTTATTCAACCATATTTTTTTCTGTGTAATTGCTAATTTATGAAGTATAAGAGACAACTGAAAGAGTATTTC
The DNA here is from genome assembly GCA_030440675.1 of Furcifer pardalis. Classification (NCBI taxonomy): domain Eukaryota; kingdom Metazoa; phylum Chordata; class Lepidosauria; order Squamata; family Chamaeleonidae; genus Furcifer; species Furcifer pardalis. The sequence continues at coordinate 38,386,389 of CP126890.1, read as the reverse complement.
ATAAAAGTTATCTCACAAACTGGTTGAAAATTAATTTTAAATTTACATTTATCCTAATCTTCACATTCAAGTCCTTTCCCCATTTTCTCCTACAATCTAAAGGTATAGTATCCAAATCTAACATCAGCGAGTAAATTATATTACCATGTGCATTTTTTTATTTGCCAATTGCAATAGAACTGGCCAGTCTAGTAGATCAGAGAGCATTTCTCTGGCATGCTGGTAAGGACAAAGCAACATATTCATAACATGCAATGCAACAGATTCCTTCTGTGGACAGAGCAATGATAATGATAACAATCATCTGCCTCTCTCCAAACAATGATTAACACAACCAAGGTCCATTTAAAAAATAACTTTGCAAGTTCTGCTTAGAACAACATTTCAAAGCCTCTAAAAGTGGAAGGCTGGATTTATTTATTTATTATTTATTTATTAGTTCAAATTTATATTGCCGCCCACTCGCCGTGGCGACTCACGGCGGCTTACAGACAATACATTACATTACATTACAATATGCTGGGGTGGGCACAGGGGGAGGGGCAGCAAGGTCCCCATCCTGCCCCGACCTCCTCCCCTGGCAGTTGGCATAGGCACAGGGGGAGGGGCAGCAAGGTCCTCATCCTGCCCTGGTTGCTTCTTCCCCTGGCAGTTGGCGTAGGCACAGGGGATTGTGCAGACAATCATTTCTCCATCCCCTGCAAGGCTTCCTGTCTTTCTCTAGTGAACCCAATAACACACCAGAAAGCCACTGGTCTTATGTAATGCTTCTCCTCTGGAAGCAATAGATTGAAACCAGAATGTTATACTTTCAAAGAAACACACTGCATTACCTATCACTTCTCAGCAGCCAGATTGCTATTTTCATTGTCATTACTTCCACACACAAGTAATTTGTTGTGTTGCGTGTTATTATTGGGTTTTATTTCACTGCTCACTGTCCAGAAAAACAAAGAGCAGTGTGGCATTTACTTGTATTTCTTGTAGTTTTGACTATTGACCAACTTAGAAATATTTATAAAAATCCAAAAGCTGAAACCAAATAATACTTTCTTTGCCATTTAGGCTTCATAAATGCTGTAGAAAAATCCCTGTCTAAATTTCTTTGAAATGACTTTAAATGGGTTTAAAATTATCATTTGCTTTTTCTTATGCCTAATTAACTGAAATATTACATATTACACATAAAAGTAACTTTGCAATAATTCATTACATTGAGACTCACCCCCCAAAAAACCCCTTTGTTGTTGTTCAGTCGCACACTCAAAATCTGCCACCCTCTGAAGCTCTCCCAGATCTACGCCCATGGCATCAACAATGCCTTCAACTTCTCCTTTTGCTGTCAATCTTTCCTAGTATCAGGGCCTTCTCTAGTGAGTCCTCTCTTCTCGTTTGGTAGGCAAAGTACTTGAGCTTCAGCTTTAGTATTTGTCCTTCCTAGGAACAGTCAGGGTTGATTTTCTTCTGGACAGACTCATTTAATCTCTTTGTAGTCCAGGGGACTCTCAAAAGTCAACTCCAGCACCACAATTCAAAGGCATCTATTCTTCTGCACTCAGCCTTCTTCATGGTGAAGCTACCAAAGTCTTACATTGCTACCGGGAAGACAATTACTTTAACTATGCAGACGGGTGATGTCTCTACTTTTTATTATGCTGCCTAGGTTTGCCATAGCTTGCTTGCCAAGGAGAGTAAGCATCTTTTTATTTCATGGCTGCAGTCACCGTCTGTAGTGATCTTAGATCCCAAGAAAATAAAGTCTGTTACTGCTTCCATTTCTTTGCTTCTTGACCCACGTAGAAGTTTCTGAAAAGACAGATGAGGTGGCCTGGTATTCCCAGCTCTTTAAGGACTTGCCATCATTTGTTTTGATCCACACAATCAAAGGATTTGGTTTGGTTAATGAAACAGAACTAGACATTTTCCTGATACTCCCTTGCTTTCTCCATGATCCAGCGAATGTTGGCAATTTGTTCTCCAGTTCCCCTGCCTCTTCAGAACCCAGCTTGTACCTCTGGAAGTTCTTGATCCATGCACTGCTGAAGCTTAGCCCAAAACAACTAGCAATGTGTAATTTTCTAGTTCCAGATCAACCTTGTATCTTCTTTGACAACCAAATGGGTAAAATAAGACAGAGGAATAGGAGGAGGAGAAGTCTTCCAGATCTATTTATGACACAGACACAAATGTTGTTAAGTGTTCCTTTGTCATGCCATCTGGCTGTCTGTCAAACCTTTGTAATCAAACATGAGATTACAATAACTTGGAATATTGTTTCAGGTTTTTGTGTTAAGCTTTGAAACTTTATCCACTGTAGGATCCAAAAGCTCTGGAAAATACTTTTCACTGGGATACATTTTTATTTTTAAAAAAATCTATCTTAAAGCATAACCATCTTAAGATATTTGCAGTTGCCGACCAGTACATAACTCTCTCGCTCACTCACTCACTCACTCTGCATGTCATACTTTTACAAATCACAGGTACTGAAATAGAGAGACAACATATAATTTGTTAAAATAATGAAGGCATACATGAGTCACCTATTACTAGTAAATAACTAGTGATCCTTTCATCTAGTGGTGTGGATTATGGGTCAGGAAGCTGCTATCAACTCTCTCATTTCCTGGCTCAGACCAGAAATTTTAAACAAAAGAAAAGAAGGATTGGGAGAGAGCAGGTGCTTGTCTAACTTGACATATGTGTAATCAAAGGGTCAAAGTAATTCAAAAACCAGCAAACCTTAGGATCCCAGTGGCTCTTCTTTGATTTATGTACCTTTCCAAGATTCTATTTGTATCAAACACGACTGATCTGTCATCTGGAAAGGAGAGAGTTACCATTCCAGATAGTCCAGTAGCGTTGGCAAACCAATTATTGCTGAGACATGGTGAAGAAAAATTCTGGGAAGTATATTAAGGAATTATTTCCATAAACATCCTGCTCCAGATTCCACCTGGTGAGGTTTGTTTTCTCCCACCCCAGAGAAGATGAGTAAACAGGAACCAAGACCTAATTCTGCATGAAATGCAAGCTCTAAACTAAATATCAGAAAAAGGAGACAAGCACCGCATAGATGGAAGGAAAAATATATTTGGAACATTTGATATGCTGGTGGTATCATTTGACATGCCAGGGAAAAATTAAACCAGAGCATATTGGTGTTTCGTTTTTATTTATTAACCACATAATGAACAAACATGGTTTCTAAAGTTTCGAGTCTTAATTTGCTCCCTTTTATTAAGAGTACTTTTAAGAAATCCAATGTCTTCCATCTTGTTTGTGCAGAGGCTACACATCCTCTAACTTCATTAAATAATCAAGATGATGGAGGATTTTAGAAGCATAAAGATCCTGTAAATTATGGTTAGGCTAAAAGTGGAGCAAACATACCTGGCACAGGTATTATTACACAGTCACGTAGGGCAGGCGTATTATATAGTCTCAGTCTTCTTATTCCAATGAGATATGTAAGAGACGTGATTAATATAATACCAGAGACTTTTGATAGATGACTATCAGATTCCCTTTATCAGTAAGACAGAACAGGTAACTTAGGAATCAGTCTTAAGAACATAAAAAGTGATGAGCTAGCTCAGACCAAAGGCTCATTTAGTTCCTAGAGTCAGCCCTCAAGCCACCTTGGCAAAGCAAACTGCCAGAGAGTTTTCTGCTAACTTCTCCTCTCTACCCTCTCCATGACTGGTGAAGTTTGGAGTTAGAGTGTCTGTGTTATGCCCTCCCCAAAATTACTCAGTGAATATTGCCCAACCAGCTGGTGATGGCCTAAGACTTTTGCACAGTACCACATGCTGCAGTAAAAGAAGAGATGTTAGCAGAGTAAACAGAGTAATTGAGTCTTGCTTAGCAAAAAAAAAATCCACTCTAAATTGGCATAGGTTTTGCCAGGTTCAAAATCAATTCAAAGCTTGAAGAGCAGTGATGGGATGTGACAGGTTCGCACCAGTTCGACAGAACCGGTAGTAACCTTTCCCAGTGTCCCAGAGAACCGATAGCAGCTTTTGTGGGGAACCACCTTCGGGGCTTACCTTTTCAGTGGTTTCCCCACTGCGCATGCGCGCCAAGCACTTGGTGTGCATGCACGCCTACAGTGCTTGGTGCATATGCACGGCCTCCTTGCTGTCCTCCCAAGCGGGGAGGAGGAAGAGAAGCTGTTAGCCTGAAGCTCTCTATAGCCTGCTCCCCAGGGTAAGTGACTCACCTTTGGATGTGGTGTGTCTGTGTGTATTTTAATGTGTATTTAATACCTTTACCTATACCACAGTTCCTAAAAAGGCCTGGTGGCCGGCAGGCCTAGCAGCCTGCCTTGGGATTTTTAAGCAAAGTCTTGGAGTTTCCTCATCAATAAGTTACACCTGTGCTGTTCCAATTGCTGTTCCAATTGGAGAACCGTTAAGGAAGTACAGCTGTTTTACATTTACATTAAGGCATGTTATCCTAGAGAAGTGGTACGATGACCATATCCATCTTGCAACATGGTGCTGCCCAGGCACTTATACTAACAGGTACGTGACGGGTTTGTGTTTGGGGTGAGTGGGTGGGTTGAGGGGTGTGTGTGTATGTGCTTTTTTATTTTTATTTTTTCCTTTGATGTTATGTCATCATGACATTAGCTCCACCCACACTGTGATGACATCATGGTGTGGTAGTAAAATTTTTGACAACCCACCACTGTTGAAGAGTACACAATGCACTGCTGAGGCACACATTATCTAGCCGAAATGCAGGTTATGTTAAACCACCTGTCAGGGGTCAATTATTTCGCACAATTCCTAAACCACTGAATTATTCTGTGTGCATACGTGTGCATAGAGTTTGCCCTATAAAGTTTGCAGGATTCACCACAGTCTGAAAATGCCCCTCTCCCCCAATCCTTATGGCTTTAACATTATTACAGTTCAGCAGTTCGTTTGCTGTCACATCAAAGATCTCTGTTGCAGCTTTCTAACAATGAAATGTTTTTAAATACAAATGTTACCAGCTGATGGGCATGGAGCAGCAGCGATTGGACCCAAGGATGGTACAGCTTCAGGTGGTTTTGCAGCAGATACAGAGGTAGAAATGTGACTGTGGCATCAGCAGATTCCTCTCAGCTTCAGAGTGGAGACCAGCTCTCTAACAGCTAACTAGCGGCAGTAATGGGAACAAGTTAAAAGAAAGAAAGAAACCCATATGGGGGACCAGAAAGGAAGGGGGAAATCAGGAGGCTGCTTGGTGGCTACATGCCATCCTCAAACTGCCAGAGGAGGCTGAGCCCAAATACCCCACAAGGAGCAGTGTAGACATGATTTAGCAATAACAATTACACTTATATACTGCCTTATAGCACTTTGTGCACTCTCTTGGCAGCTCACAACTTAATTAGCCTTTTGATCTCAACACTTTGGTACTTGTTTGACCAACCTTGGAAGGATGGAAGGCTGAGTCAATCTTGATTCCTGTCAGGATCAAACTCACAGCGTTTTGGCTGTGGCACAGCATTTTAACCACTGTGCCATTAGGGCTGTTTTTATATTTAGTAATCAATGTGCCCCCTTACCCTGTGCCATGTAAGCTTTCTCTGTAAGCATTCTTAGCCCATTGTGTCATGCAAAGATACATTTACTACCTTTATGTACACATCACTTTCCCAAGCAAAATTTAAGAGCCAGTTACAGCAAATGCATTCTGCATCTGGCACTCTGAGCACTGGCAATATTCCCATGGATTTTATTGGATAGTCTGTTTCTAATCTAGATCTATATTTCTTTGTCCAAATCATGTTTGTCTATAAAATGGGACATTATTCTTAATAAGTAAAATATTGTCTGCTTTTATTCTCTTCTTAAAAGGCATTAGAAGCCACAATGCTGAGAAGGTTAATGCCAGTTAAGGTTGGAAACAGATAATTGTTTAAGAGAGACAGCAGTTTTTTTGCAAGAAGCGGCTCCTTCCATATATACATATAATTGTTTTCTCCCACCATTGCCTTGGGCTGAACATAATCGGTAAGTCTTTGAAAGAACAGAAAAGCCTCCCCAATCTGTTTAACAAAATAGAACTGGATTTAGCATACCATAGTAAGCATCAGTCCTTCTTTATGACAGAGGGTCATACTAGATGCTAAAGTGAATATTTCCCTCCCAAAATGGATTTCCTAAGAGGTACATGCTTAAAGAATCAGACTTGCATGTTAAGCCCATACTTACCTTTAGTTACAAAACAAAGAATGCCAAATTCAGGATAAAGGTAATAAAAATCATGAGCCATGATAAACAAATATCTTTGCCACTCAAGGGAGCACTAGTTCTAAAAATGACCTAGGCATACCATTTTATTTGAGCTTATTGGCAGGAGCTGGGACAGAGATGGGAGCTCACTCCATCGTGCAGCACTCAGGTCTCAAACTGCTGACCTGCCGATCTTCCAGTTGTCAAGCTCAGCATCTTAACTACTAAGTCACCACATACCACTTAATTTCATTAGCCACCAGCAAAGAATCAGTGACCAAGAAGAAAGAAAAATAAGCGACAGAAAGCGGGAAGAGGTTATTCACCTACTGTTGGCATTGCACATTTCAGTGTTCAGCCAGATCCACTTATGGCAGCACATGGCCAGTTTAAGATTATCTCAGAGAGACCATCCACAGCAGAAGTTTGCAAACTTTTTTAGCTGGGGGCCAGTTCACAGTCCCTCAGCTTCTTGAGGGACTGGACTCTGCCTCCACCACCACCTCTCCCACTGCTGCCACCTCAATCTCTTGTCCTCTCCACTTGGCTTGGCATGTCCCTGCCAGCCCTCCTTAGCAGGGTGGATGTTGTAAGGAGCTAGCTCCTTACAACATCCAACCTGCTACAAAGCGCCAGCAGGAGCATGCCAAGCCAAGCCAGGAGGGACAAGGATTGAGGCAGTGGTGGTGGAAGCAGAAGCAGCAGAGATGGCAGTAGAGGAAGCAAGGGCCAAAATTTTTTGATGCTGTGGGCCAGATCCAGCCTACAGGCCATAGTTTGAGGACCCCTGTATCTGTGTGCAGAAGAAGAAAGTTGCCCCTCCCTGGGGTACAGGACTGATGCCTAAGAAAATAATCTGTCTTCACAAAAATTGTCAAGAGGTTGAATGGACAATGTATATAGGGCTCTAAGCACTACTGTTCCTAGAATCAAGTATTAAATATCTAAGGTCCATACTTTGATCCAAAATTCCCAGGCTTATTTCCAACAAGACACATTTGTGCTCTCCTAAGCTGTGCCAGGACCAGAAAAGACTGGTGCTGGCTGTGCTGCTGGTCAAAATACTTAGGAGGCTGGCCAGTCTGCCACATACGGTCATATTAAAAGGTTTCTCTGTATGTGTTGGGATGCATAGGTGTGAACAGCTGAGAATGAAGGCCTCAGAACCTTAGACTAGTTTGCTTATACAATGGTGATACCATCCAGAGCAGGGTTTGCCAACCTTGGACCTCCAGGTGTTCTTGGACGTCAGTTACCAGAAGCTCATGTCAGCATAACTACTTATCCTGAGTTGTTGTTGTTCAGTAGCACAGTCAATTCCAACCCTTTATGACCCCATGGACCATTGCATGCCAGGCACCCCTGTCCTCCACCATCTTCCTCAACCCGCCCAGGTCTTTGCCCATTGCCCTCCACCTTTCCCAGCATCAAGGCTTTCTCAAGTGAATCCTCTCTTCTCATTTGATGTCCAAAGTACTTTAGTTTCATCTTTACTATCTGACCTTCCAAGGAGCAGTCAGGGTTGAGGTCCTCTAAAATTGGCCTATTTGTTCTCCTCACTGTCCAGGGGACTCTCAAAACTCTCCTCCAACACCACATTTCAAAGGTGTCTATTGTTCTGCGCTCAACTTTTCTAATGGTCCAGCTCTCACAACCATACATTACCACCGGGAATACCATTGCTTTGACTATGCATAACTTTTGTTTTCAAGGTGATGTCCCTACTTTTAACTATGTTCCCCAGGTTTCTCATAGCTTGTTTCCCAAGAATCAGTCGTCTTTTTATTTCATGGCTGCAATCTCCATCTGCAGTGATATTGGATCCTAAGAAGGTAAAGTCTGTCACTTCTTCTACTTCTTCCCCATCTATTTTCCAGGGACTGATAGGGCCTGTTGCCATTATCTTGGTTTTCTTTATATTGAGACTCAAGCCAGCTTTTGCACTCTCTTCTTTCAACCTAATCAGGAGCTTCTTTAGGTCTTCCTCACTTTCTGCCATTAGGATGGTATCATCTGCATATCTCAAACTGTTGATGTTTCTCCCAGCAATTTTAATTCTAATTTGTGATTCATCCAGCCCTGCATTGTGCATTATGTGCTCTGTATATAAGTTAAATAAGCAGGGTGACAAAATGCAGCCTTGTCTTACTCCTTTTCCTACTCCAAACCACTCCCTCATTCTGTATCTGGAATACTTCCACCCTTATATCTTAACTCTTCCCATAGCTAATCTTTTTCCCTTTCCCTTCCTTTCTTGTAATGACCTCTTTTTATAGCTAAAACTCTATGACTACAAAAAAAAACTATAATCTACTAGTTCACATCCCTTCCCCTGTCCTTTGTTTCTCTTTCAATGCATTTTCCCCTTGGAATTCTGGTTAATATGACTTATTTGTTAACAAAAGGTTCTTCAAAGTTACACCTCCATCATACCTATTTAATAAGATAAATAAAACCAATCTCAATGGTACCCGTATTTGCTTTAGGTCTTCTTCACCGCAATTAACTCTTCTTCCCAAAACTGTGAACACTTTTTACTGGACATATTACACCAGACAATTGGTCCTAGAGAAACTAGTATCAATTAGTTCTAAATTTTCTTTATCTTTTTGTGGCCTCTTGGGTGGTTTTAAGGTTCAGTTGTTTTTCCCCCTGAGATGGTAGAACAATCACAGCTTTCCACCTAGTTCAACTACTTCTTGGTCCACTTGAGTTTCTCCGTCCAAAGTAAAAGACTACCTTTTCATTCAGTTTAGTTCTCTCTTGTTCATCCAGCAAGCCCCACTCATGGAGAGAATTTAAACTTTACCCTAATGATGTTATTTTATGGAATTTTCCAGGATATATAGAACTCTCAAGAAGACTGTATATCCCAAGAAATAGTTGATATTATTCTTTGCAAGTATTGTGGTAACCAGTTTCATATTTCTTTTACAGGTCACCATTTGGTAACAAAGATGAGAATACATCTGGACCCAGCACACCTGGAGCATCTGTTGGAACTTTCAGCTAAAATTAAGATATCTCTCCAATCCCCATGCACAGCTATCTACCCTCAAAATTATGCTTCAGAATGAAAAAATGACTTTTAAAACTAGCCTTAAGGGCATAGCAGCAACAAATAAGTTGCTCATCATAAGCACCCAAAAACAGACAGAGAAAGCCATGAATTGCCAACCCTGATTTAGAATTATAGGGCCAGTATCCTTTTGCTAACCCCACTAGAATAGAACCATCTAACCAATGGGATTTACTTAAGTGTAACCTGCTGCATCATGGAGTGAGCACCTGTCAGCTATCCCAGCTCCTGCCAACCTAGCAGTTCGAACACAAGAAATTGCAAGTAGATAAATAGGTACTGCTTTGGTGGGAAAGGTAACAGTGTCCTGTATGCTCCAGCATCTAGTTATGACTGCCATATGACCATGGAAACAGATGCAGATAGACCTGATTCTTTGACAGTAATCAAAGATTAGCACCGCCCCCTAGAGTCAGATACAACTGGCTTTCAAGCAAGTTGTAAGGTAAAGACCTTTACCCTACCATTTATCAAAGACATTGTTCAATGGCCCAACTCATAGTTAAGACCAGTGGCAGAATGGTTAATTATTACAAATTAGAAAATATACAAGTTAACAAAAAGTAGACTGTTTCACCTCAGTTTTGATGTTTGCATTTTTCGTCATGCTCTTCATGATAGATAGATCTCTGGGTTTACACACCAGGAATTAACTAACTAATTCCTAGAGACTAAACACCAGAAAACACAGCATTTTCAAAGGAAGAGAAGTAGAGGGGAGAAATCTTATATTCATGTGCACAGGTGCACTCAGTTAGACTAGAAAATTGAAATCCAATTTTAAAATACAATATTGGAAGCAATTTGAGCAGTTTCTGATGCTGCTATGGCTGAAATAACACAAGAAATGAACTGAAAGGTTATTTTTGTATTTTCACTTCAATCTGTTCAGCTGAAGCTATCAATATAGACTGAAGTGAGGAAGAAACAAACACCCAGATTATATCATTTCATTCCTAACCAATGCCAGCATCATTTCCAATGATACTATTTAAATAAAACATTATCTAAGAAAAACAAAAGAATAATAGACATACACTATCTGTATACCTTTAACATCAGTCAAATTCATGTTTGGAATGAAGTTCTTCCCTTTTCAAAAACTTGCACAGCAGGATTTAATTGCACTCTCTTTGTCTAAAGCTAAATCTATAGATATCCTTCCATAAAGATCCTACACATAATTTACTTATTTTCTTATAAAAATCTACCCCCACACACTCTCTATATCTCCCAGACTCCCTGCTTTGTTACTAAAGGCAGATCTACCAAGCTAAAACTCAGGGTGGTTCTCAATTTTCCACTTTGAAGCTCATTCTGTTTTGCATAGATATTTGTATATATTTAGGGGCATCATTTTTTTCCCAAATGCACATTTGCCTGTACACATGCAACCCATTGACAAGGATGTTGCATTCCATCCTGTTCAAATGTGTGCATATTGCCAAATGCGTTTCTCTGCTTAGCAGTGCAGATTGCAAGTTAGAACTCTGACTGCAAAGTGTGTCTATTTTTGTGTTCAAGACCAGGTGATGCAGAGTTAATAAATCCATTGCAGAAAAACCTAGTGAAATAATTTTTTCATCCATCCTTATACAAGTCACAGCCCTTTTAACAAACAGGCAAGGGGAAGTCTGTACTATGGTATGCTTTTATACAGTAATAGGAATAGAGTTTTCAGATCTTCTGGACTACACATACACTACCATAATGCTTTTTTCCTGGGAAATCTGCCTACCTTACAGATACAGTACATTGTAACCGCACAGGCTTTAGCGGTTGTTATCCGATACATCCCATAGGACCTTAACGTTATTCGATCCAATTCTCCTCCCCAGATTACTTAACATTATGCGATTTTAGCGTTAACTGAGGTAAACGTTATCCAAGGTATTACTGTACCTTAAAACATATAAGTGTGGTGCACCTGGGATAAAATGAATATATAAAAAGGTTTTGAGCATAGCTAAGCCTAGCTCCATTTAAGCTTCCTTTTCCTGCCCCAATGCTACCTGGGAGCTTTCTTTCTGTATGACAGAGTGAATTTCCATCTCTGTCCCAGCTCCTGCCAAACTAGCAGTTCAAAATCAAGAAATTGCAAGTAGATAATTAGCTACCACATTGGTGGGAAAGATAACAGCATTCTGTGTCTAGTTATAAACCCTACTGCACTATCTATATAAATTGATTAGTTACTAATTACAACTATAGACTGTCACTCTCTTAGATGGAGACGTAGGCCTTATATTTTGTGTAAAGACATAATTGTATAATTAACTTACACTGAATTGGTCTATGACTGTAATAAAGGTTTGATGATGATGATTACTGCTTTGGCAGGAAAGGTAACAGTGTTCTTTCCGTTCTGGCATCTAGTCATGCCTGCCACATGACCATGGAAACATATACAAAGAGTGGTGGCTCTTTGACTGTAAACAGAAATGAGCACTGCACCCTAGAATTGGATACAACTGGCTTTCAAACAAAAGGAAAGGGGACCTTACTTTTTTTTTTTAGTGTGGTTTGGATTGATTCTAGTTCATGTGGTTCCTGGAACCAACCCAAAGCAAGCCTTCCTGTTTAAAATACTGTATATCAATACTGTATTGTGAAGTGGTTTAATAAGTGAGCCACTTCAAGATATTGGCAAATCAATCATTTCCATTGCTTGGCAGAAGGCTGGGGAAGTGAAAATAATTGTTTTGACTAGATAAAGACAATTGCTGGTGTGCTACATCTGTTATATATATAAAAGACATTTCTTTGCCTTATCTTGACTTAAAGGACTGGTCAATAAACCACCTGCAGTGAAATCTACAGCAGTGGCTTTAGCTGCAGGCAAGTTCTCAATCAGCCCTTTAAGATGAGGTGAGGAACTTTTAAACATTTGTTTATAACTAATGTACCACAGCAGGCATAGTAAATATACAGTCAAAAAACTTCTTCACTTTCCTTGTCAGTCTGTCAAGCAGGGGAAATGATTAACTTGCCAATATCCTGAAGGGGTATCCATGAGAATTGCAAGAGCCATTCCTGTGTGAACGATTAGGTTTGATTCGGTTGTTCCAATCATGACCAATTATTCCAAAGCAACTCACACTAGCTCACTCCCTGCTTCTACTATTGCAGTCCCCTGAGAAAATGAGAGTGCACCACTCCAACTGCAAAGTCATGTTCAGAGGCGTAGCTACCGCCGTATCAGCCGTATCAATTATACGGGGGCCCCGGGCTACGGGGGCCCCCAGCGGCAAAAAATAAAAATAAAAAAGAGCAAAAATTTACTGCGCATGTGCAGAAACTCGATCTGATGCATTGCGCATGCATCAGATTGAGTTTCTGCGCATGCGCACTTTATTGGAGCCATTTTTGGCTCCAATTTTAAAAAATAAAATTTCGGAGTCGGAGCCGCAGCTTCTCGGAGCGGCTCCGATGGTGGCCCTGAGAGGAGGGCACCTCCCCTGGGGCCGCCCAGCTCCCACGGGCAGGTTGAGGCCTGCCCGGGCTGTCCGCTGCTGCCGAACCCCCATGGCCTGGGGACGCCTGGCAGAGTGCACCACCGCCTCCACCGGAGGATGCGCTGCTGCTGCCCGTCCTTCATCCGCAGCGGGTCCGGAGAAGCTCAGCCCACTCGTGAGCAGCGGCAGCGGGCGGGGAAGGCGGGAGCGCGCCCGGCGGGTCGGGAGCGCGCCCGGTGGGTCAGGAGCGCGCACCTCACCCCCTCCCCCAGCCGGCTGCCGGGCTCTCCGCCTTTTTCCCTGCCCGCTCACGCACCTCCTGCCTCCCGGGAGCGCGGCTGCCTCGGAGCCCGGCGCCGTCGGAGGGGACCACGGTCGGGCTCGGCGGGGCGGGAAGGCGCGCCTCGGAGCCCGGGGCAGGGAGCGAGGATGGAGCCAGGAGGGTAAGTGAGGGTTTTGTGTTTCGGGTGGGTGGGTGGTTTATGTGTGTGTTGGGTGGGTGGGTGGATTTTTATTAAATTTTTATTTTATTTCTTTATTTATTTTAATTATTTAAGTTATTTACGGGTTTGTGTTGTGGTTGTTTGGGTGGGTGGGTGGGTTGAGGTGTGTGTGTGTGTTTGTTTGTTTATTTTAATTCTATTCTATTTTATTTATTTATTTATTTATTTTATTTTTATTTTATTTTTATTTTATTTTTATTTTATTTTTATTTTATTTTTATTTTATTTTTATTTTTGGCCCCACCCATGATGTCATGACGTCATGACGTTGGCTCCCCCCACATATAAAGGGCCCCCAAACAATTTTTATACGGGGCCCCGCCAAGGTAAGCTACGCTTCTGGTCATGTTTATATATACATTAGTTCTAGTTATTAAAAGATGCATGGCTAATGAATGAGAGGAAGAGTCTTTCAAACGTGTTTGTGTAATTTACACTGGGATTTACAGTCTATAATGCTTTATTTTACATTTTTGAGAAATGACCTAATGTCACCGCCATCAGCTTCACAGCCAGTGAAAACATTAACAAAATATGTGGCATCATAATATGATGTTACACTTGATTCTGCCATCTCAGAATTCATGTGAGGATTGTCTTTCTAAAAGCAAGCATCAGAATCTTTCCATATGCAGGAAGCCTCACAGAAGAAAACATTCCTCACAGATGACAGCATGGTAAGGGTGGGGGGTGTTTTTTTAAAAAAATCTCAAGTTCTTTCCATCAAACTTGCAAAGAATTTTGAAAAATTAGGTAAGTTCTTGCCAGAAAAAAATGGGAATGGTGCAGTGGCTAAATTCTATATGTGAAACTACTACTAGGATTGAGACAATCATATTGTACATACCATTCTGTAGCTATTACAGGTATAGAGCCTTATGATAATTCAGTACTAATGTGCTTGAATACATTGTTTTTCAAAGCCAGGATTGTTGTATGTAAACTCTCAAAGCCCTTAGATGGGAGTGGGGAATGGTTTCTACAATATTCCATTATTATTTTTTTGTTAAAACTCTCAAGTTCTTTTCACTAAATATATCTGGACATTTGCAACTTTGGAAAAGTAATCCTTTTTTATTTGAAATCCAAAAATAAAATCCTTGCCCACTGTTACTCAGTTTCTATGAGCTTTCCATATTTAGAAGGATCTTACTATGATAGTGCTGTAATCTCCTATAGATTAAAAGGTAGTATAGTCCCATTATAGAAGTGGACCTCATTTTTCATGTACAGTACGTTCAAACTCTTGATATTCAGACAAATGGTGTTCTACTTGAGTTTTGTTCAAATTTGCCCAAATGCAACAATGAAACTAAATCAGAGGGAAGCATACCAAGCCAAGATCAAACCTGGGAAACTTTATAGACATGCATGGACCCTGGAAAAAAGTAAAGCTAAAAGCTACGAATCATATATTTAGAAGATCCATCAGTCAGCAGGGACTAGGATATTCAAGATCTCTATTGCTTCCACAGAGGTTGAAGCATAAACAAAAGCTCATGTAGACTGAGTTTTCTAAAGTCCTGCCCAGATCTAGTTGCACATAGTAATTCAGCCCTCAGAGCTTCCATTTCTTGAGGAGTCCCCCTACTCTTGAAGAATCTTCCTAATCTCAAGAAATCCTCTTATTCCTGAGGCGTCTCTGGATGTGCTCCTTCTCTGGATCCACACATCAGTAGCCATACTACTGCTGAGGTATAGCCTCTTTGGAGAGTGTGGGGTGTCCATGGAAGTACTGTAGTTGGAGGAATGTCTCCTGGAGTGATTGCAATGTCATCTGCCTGAAATTTCACCTGAAATTTGAAGTCCAAAACATTTGGAGAGCCAAACAAGGCAAGTGTTGCAGGTGATGGGAGAACAGTGAAA
This sequence comes from Furcifer pardalis, assembly GCA_030440675.1. NCBI lineage: Eukaryota > Metazoa > Chordata > Lepidosauria > Squamata > Chamaeleonidae > Furcifer > Furcifer pardalis. Next base: position 38,371,256 of record CP126890.1, on the reverse strand, counting down.
AAATAATGGAATCTGTTAAGAATATTGAATGTATTCTTTATACCAGTCTTGATTATTATAACCTCCACATCCTTGAATGTTGTATATGTTATTTCAATGTAAGAACCATGGAGACCACGTTTCCCATAGTACCGGGATCCAGTGCATGATGAAGTGTGGGCAGCAGTGCCAGTCTTCTTCTGGAGCTTCCATCTCACCATGTGAGAAACAGAACAGAAGAAAGAACATGGAGAGGATTTCTGGCAAACGTCTCTGTTCTGCATTGTATTGGGGTTTCAGAATTACAAATGACTGGGCCAGTGATGGGCTCCAAAAAAATTTACTACCACACTGTGGGTGTGGTATGGTGGGTGTTGCCAGGGGAAAGCCCTGTGTTGCACCTGAATTAGGACTACAGTACTTTATTTCAAAACTTGGATGGGCAGGGCCAGCCAGAATGGCGAACTGGTGCAAACTTGCTGATGCCCACCACTGGACTTGGCCCAGTACAAAGTAGATCTGAGCTGCTGGTGAATTCCAAAAATCCAGCTTCCATGTCACATGGTTGAGTCATTCTGGAACACATTAGACAGATGGGTAGATGGATGGACAGACAAATGGACAGACAGAGACAAGAGAGGAACACTGTCTTCAGGCAGTTAATGTGTGAAAATGGGCACTACCAGGGGTGTTTGTGCCATTTTTTTAGTTAAGCCAATAGCCTTTGGGAAATGAAACCATCATGTTCAACCCAGCATTCAACCCAGCATGGTGGAGGCACACCATGATTCCAAGCAAGAATGGGGAAATTAAAAGTAATATGCAGTATCCAGGAAGACTCAGAGAGCACCAAAGGAGAAGAAGACTGACAACTGAACTCCCCAGTAACACCCAAGACTTCTGAGATGCTAAGGAGGACTCAGACTGAAGTTAGTGGATACTGCATGTCCCCTGGAAGCTACTAGGGCACATAGGAGAACTAAATCAAAATGAGAAAGACAAGTGGAAATTGCCAATCAACATGTTGTTGGTACTTTAAGGTAGTTTTGCTGTCAAATCTTAGTGCAAATGGAGCTTTCTGCCTCTGTCTTGTTAACTCCCAAAAATTGTTGCCTGGATGACTAGAGCAGTTCACCTGAAAAAGCATTATCTGATAAACTGCAAACATGGATCAAATTGTATTTTCCCTGCTGTGTAGTTACAACATGTTTCCTTATCTTTACACTAATAGAAAGGAGTGTGTATGTGATTGTGGATTAATTCATGCTTTCTAAGAGCTTTGAGTGCCTAGATTAAAATTAAATGTGACTTTATCACAGGGGTTCACAACCTACAGGCCAAATCTGGCCCCCAACTTCACTCCAGCTGCTCCCACAGCTGCCACTGCTGCTCTCACCATCAGAATTGGCCACGGACACATTTGTGGCTGCATAAATGTGTTTATGACAGCTGTAAATGAGTCTACAGCCATCATAAATGCATTTATTACAGCCATAAATGAGTCTGTGGCCATCTTAGATGCGTTTACGACAGCCATGAGTGCATTTTACGGCACCAGCTGTTTGAGGGAGCCTGGTCTGGCCCACAGCTGAAGGACATTGAGAAGCCCTGCTCTATCACAACAGCACTGTTTTCCTTCTGATGATTCCTGTCAGCTGATACAGGGTACAAAAAATTACGTCACGAAATTGCTTTACAAAAGTCTTAGGGAAGGAAGCTATAGCAACAGGTCTGTCAGGGGAGGATTTGTTCACGGTTTTATCCTCATCCAAGATGGAGATTTCCATGTGTGGGAGACCCTTTAGCACATACCTTGGAGAAATTGGAATGTGTAAACATGATGGCCTCATGGGTAGGAAGAAATGAAACTTAATGTGTGATGGACATGTTATACTGTGTGATTGATGGCTGGATTCCTTTATGGAGATGGCAAGGAGGTGGACCCTGAGGGAGGAGATAAAACCCAGATGGAGGAGGCAAGACGATCTCTTGATCCAAGGCTTTGAGCTAAGGATGAACTGCAAACATGTAGTTGCTTAAGCCAGAAAGGGGGGCCCTTGGGCTTCCTCAGTTAGAGAAGCTTTCTTTTGTTTGATGTGCTTTCTGAACTTTTCATAAACTTTCTTCTGTAACTTATTCTGACTACAATATGCTTTTAAAATACCTGAAGATGCCTGGAGTGTTTACTTGGCTATTCGCTACCTTATCTACACTAATCTAGTATCCTGGGGTGCTTAGCTAGAGCGGCAGCAGCTCAGAAGCAGGAACCAACCACTGGTGGGCAAGAAGACCTACTCATGAGTAAATTTGTTCCTGACAATGTCATTCAAAGAGTATTTAATAATAATTAGTTAATTAATTATTATTTGTATACAGCCCAGCGTAATGCTTGCCTTATTAGCTGGAAGGCTGGCAAGTCGGCAGTTCGAGACCTGGGTACTGCATGACAGATTGAGCACCCGTCTCTGTCCCAGCTCTTGGGGACATGAATGGAGCCTCATTTGGGTGTTCCCTGAGCAGAGCTTCATCCACAAAAATCCTTTCAACCCAAAATAATTTCTGACACAAAATTATTATTATTATAATGCTAGCACTACCCTAGCACTAAATATGATGTGATAAAATCCAAAAGAGAGGGAACATGTGCATGTGTGCGTGCATGTGTGTGTGTGTGTGTGAGAGAGAGAGAGAGAGTTATCTTCCAATTGAGTTTGTCAATTAAACCTCCAAGTCTCCACACTCACCCTAGACAAAGCCTTCTTTACCCAGATTATGCTGAAAAGCCTATTTAAAAATGAAAACCAAACTTTTAAATTTTAATCTAGAAAACAGATTATGAATGCAGGCTAAAACCTGTTTGCCTCTATATGGCAATGGGATGTTGCATCTACTAAAGCAAGTTGTGGCCCTTGTGTTATTATCTGCCTTTTGCCCTAAAATAAGTAATTCTACCTAGAGTACATAACAAAAGCAGGAGTAAGCAAGGGAAGAACCAAGACTCATGCTACTCACCTTCTTTCTAAAGTCTAATTGAGCATGAAAAACCATATTTGTTGCAGTGCAGAAAGTGGTGAGGATAGCAAGAGTTTTAGCCAACCTGGCAGTTGCTCTAAATTGAAAGATTATATTTTGGTTCCACAGATTTTGCTATGCAAAAAAAGAAGAAAACAAATCTTTCTATGGATTTTGCAAGCTTTGGGGGAAAATGAATTGGGGAGTGGAGGCTTTCTAAGCATCAGCAGAGATAAAATGAAGAACGGATTTCCACTCCATCTCACATCCAGGTGTGAAATACACTTGAATTAAGATGAGAGACATCATATTGCTTTCTTACCGATGAGCAAATCAAGTATCAGGGTAAAAGGTGTGTTTGCAATACTTGAGACAATGATATCATTACCCAACTCTTTCATACACCTCTTTTACTACTATAGTGTCAAGCATCAAGAACAACTATGAGATTGAGTAGGAGAGGGTTGGAATCAGTGTCTTGCATATGTGGAAGCTTTTGACGTACAGTCAGTGAATTATCCCAGCCTCCTCCATGCAAAACAAGATGGAACCCATATTTTTCACCACAGAGATATACATCCCTAGAATGGGTCCCCTGTACATCCAGCTGCTATACAACCTGGAAGAATGGGGGATTTTATCCACCTTCGTCAAGGAGAGGGCAGGTTATGTCCTAGCATCTCTGCTCATTGGTCTGGGGGCGGAGCAATAGCCCAGCTTATAGGCCTATCCTGCCCTGTAACAGGCTTCTTTTGGGAAAAGGGTCAGCACTTCCTCCCTCCCTTGTGACCAGAGAGTTCGGGTCATCTTTTGGGACTGGATAGGAATTTTTCAGCCCACCTTCCTGATTGGCATGTATAGGTAGATGGGTAGTTTTTCACTTATCCCATGCTGGCACATTGGAATTTTGAAGGATGGAGATGCAGTTGTTAAATGGGTCACATTTAGGCAGGTAGTGCTGGGTTAGGGTAGTAGTGGTGAATCTCTCCAAGTGTTGTTAGACATGGTGAAACCTAGGTGCCAGGCACAATTTGAGTAATCAGTTTTGTACCAGGGGAACACCATGATTATGTCCAACATCAATTCCTGTGAATAGAGTTGGAAACACCCACAGAGATGCTTCCCCAAATTAGCTGGCCTGAGTCGTAGCTGTCGAAGGTATAGCACTACCCAGGGGCAAGGGATTCACCCATCCAGTATGAAAAGGGGACAAGGAGTCTCCTGCTCTGGTATCAGGTTTAGCACTACCAGCCCCTCAACATGTCAGGGGATTAAATCCAACAAAGGTAGCCCAATGCCTTTCACCACAAATCTTTCTCCTGCCTCTTTATTGGGCGGGTAGGGGGATAATCAGAATGAGTGCTTCCAATGAGATGTCTTGTGGAATGAAAGCCAAGCTTGGGGAAAGATTCAGGACAGGTGAAATATGTGCTGAACTATAAGATAAAATAACAGCTCTAGGATGCTCCTCTGGTGGCTTAGTGGTTAAGACACTGAGCTTGGCGACTGGAAAGTCAGGTTTCAATACATGGGGGATGCACAGGGACATGAAAGGCGCCTCATTCATGTGTCCCCTGAGCGGAGTTTCTCCAGCAAAAATCCTTTCGACCCAGAGTAATCTCTGACACGATTTCTCATCAAATTTTGGAAGGGAACTTGGGTTGAAACCAGATTTTGCCTTTAAAAGCTAAAGCAAACTTGGGGGTAATTTCATATGTGAAATATCTGTGGTATATTGATGGACCTGAGGGGCAACAGAGAAAAGTATATTTTACTTCTCTTACAATAGTGATGGTGAACCTTTTAGAGAACAAGTGCCCAAACTGTAACCCAGAACCCACTTATTTATTGTAAAGTGCCAACATGGCAACAGGGGAGGGAGGAAACAATCCCATTGGGCTGGTGGGCAGAAAAGCAGGATGAGCCCTGTGCAGGGTGGGTGGGAGGAAGTGCTCCCATTGGCCTGCTAGGCAGAGGGGCAGGGCAAACTCTGTGCTGGGAGAGGGAGGAAATGCTCCCATTGGCCTGCTAGGCAGAGGGGTGGGGTGAACTCTGTACTGAGGTGACCGCCAATCTCTTACAATACTATCTCCTCATCAATGTGATCCCAGGTTTATACATGACTCAAGAATTAGCTGTATAAAGGAAACCATTGATTATATTCAAAGGGGAGAAAATCCAACCACACATGTACTTCTCATTTTAATGTAATTATACTTTTTTCACCACTCAAGCACCAGCCAAGGTGCTTCCTGGAAAAAGACCCAACCTGTATCATCATGGACAACCTACACAGTTCCAGGGTGCCCTGAGAAGGCAGGAATGGGAAACCATTTCTGTGCATTCTCTACCTAGAAAACCCTGGAATAAGGGCCCCCATAAGTCAGAACTGACTTAATGGCACCCAATTATTATTATTCATTTACAAGACTGGATAAATAAAACATATTCAAATCAGCCCTCAAAGGGGTTATGGTTCATGTCAGTCAACAAATGTATTTATGTGATTATCTGGAAATGTATGACTGTAGCAAAACAGGAAAGAAACCAACAAATACAGGATCCTAGAAAATCAGGTATTGCATGCCAATAAAAAAAATATAATCATAAAATAACACTACAACCCAAACAGACACTGCAACTTCACACACCTCAGAGTGACATCATTGACAAGTGTGTCTCTCAGAATCAGAATGAGCGTCAAGTCACATCCTTAGAGCTGCTGTTAAAATGAACTGAGTGAATACAATAATGCATCCACACAATACAGCAACTTAAGTATTGAACTGCCATCCAGTGTTAAACATGTACATTTGCATGTGCGCTTACAGAATTAAGTTGATCAGCATTAGGAGCTCTCTGATGCACTATCAAACATCTATGCAAAGGTAAATACAAAAGGCTGTTTCACAACTCCTTATTTCAGTGATTACTTTGTCTGCTATTAAAGAAACACAGATTTCTCAACGGCTGAAATCCTGTTGCTGAGTGCAATAAGTCACAACAGAGTAGACCCACTGAAGTTAAATTGATGATTTAACTCCTTCATAATTTCCACTGATTTATGTGGGCTTTCTCTAGCTGTGCCTCAGTATGCTAAAGTTGTAACCACAATAGGCCCATTAGAATCAATGGAATTGCGGAGGAGTTGACATACTAAATCCCCACTGATTCAGTGGTCCTGCTCTAGTATAATTTACTACGCTAAGCAACAAGATTTAAGATATGTTGTTTCCTTCCACTCTAGTTCTCTTCCCTTCAAAGTACAGTAATACCTCAGATAATGACTGCATCGGATAATGCTAAAATCGGATAGCGATGCAAAATTTCCAAAGAAATTTTGCATTGGATAACGATCTGTTAGCGTTATCCGATGCAGTTATTTGTAGCAGCAGGGTGGCTGGAAAGCTGAATGGGGTCCTCCGTTCAGCTTCCCAGCCACTCTGCAACTGCAGAGGCAGGGGTGGGGTGGCTGGAAAGCTGATGGGGGGCTCTCCCGTCGGCTTCCCCAGCCACCCCACAGCTGCAGAGGCATGGGCTGGTGGCTACGGGAACTGACAGGGAGTCCCCTTCAGCTTCCGCAGCCACCCTGCAGCTGCAGATAGGGTCCTCTGATCTCCCTGGAGCTGGCAGGGGGTCAGAGAGCCTGAAATGGGTTTTTAAAAATGGACTTTTTTTTACCCATTTTGGGCTCCCTGACCCCCCCCCCCCCCGCCAGCTCAAGGGAGGTCGGAAGACCCGATCCGCACTATTTTTGAAGTTCCCCAACCTCCCTGGAGGCTGCAGCAAGCCAAAACGTCAGGATTCAAATCCCGATGTTCTGGCTTGCTGCAGCCTCCAGGGAAACAGGGCTTTTTGTAACGTTGTGTGATCAATGCATCACACAATGTTAAAAACCGGATAACGACGAGACTTGTAAAACCAAGTCTCATCGTTATCCGAGGTACTAGTGTACCTTCCTACTTTCTCTTTCATAGAATAGATTTCCTAGAGAAACACTTTGTCCTTTTATATTACACTTTGGGCAATATAGAACTTCTGTGAAAGCTTAAATAGGGATAATATGAGAAACTAGGCAAGAAAAGAGAATATTCCTTGAAAAAATGCTTTCCCACCATACCATGGTATCCAGCCATGTTGTATGTGTTTTAAAAAAACTGGGCAGGGGCAAATCCATGAAGTTCACAGCTGAGTGGATATTTGAACCTACCAAACCCTTTCCTGACATTTAACTACTGCATGATAGGTGAATAGTATGGGCGCGGGTTGAGGGAAAAACTAGCTTGACTTCTAGAATGTCCTATATAGGGGCAGTGACAGTGATCTCGTTTCCTTCTCTACAATATAGCAGGCACATACTAAACTCACTATATAACAGAAAAGTCCTACCACTTAAAGCAGGTTTTGTATGAAGGTCGCCTCCTGCATCCGTGAATTCCATTTCTGTGGTTTCAGTTCTCTATGAGTTTAAAAATATTCAGTTAAAAAGTCCCTGAAATACATAGTACAGTCAAACCTCGCATAAAGAGCGCCTTGCTTAGAGAGTAACTCGCTTAAAGAGCAGAATTTTCTCTGAATGGTTGCCTCACTTAACAACTAAAACCAATCAAAAACTCACTTAACACCAGAAGTCACAATTGGTCACTTGCAATGGTATTTTGCTTAAAGAGCAAACTCGCTTAAAGAGCAATCCCGTGGAACGCATTGTGCTCTTTAAGCAAGGTACCACTATATATGTATTTCAGAGCACATTACACAGAGCTAGCCACTGGAGTCCACTGTCTGCAATGTAATGTTTAGCTCAGGGATTCACAACCTACAGCTCATGGGCCAGACCTGGTCCACACTGGCAAATCATCTGGCCCACATCGATGATCCTGGAAGCAGAAGCATTTACAACAGCTGTAAACATGCCCATCCATGTGCAAACATGCCTGCCATGGTTTATGGCAGTGTTTACAGCAGGGGGAAACCAGAAGTCCAGCCCATTCAGCTGTCTGAGGGGCCATGATCTGGCCCCTGGCACTAAATGGTTGTGAATCCCCTGGTTTAGATGGTGTATGTTATAGCAGCCACTTTGTTAGGACCCATGTAGAGAAGCCACAGTGGCTCATGGTTAAGATACTGGACTTGAAAACTGAAAGGGTTTGAGACCAGAGTGTTGTGCAACAGAGTGAGCTCCCATCATCTGCTCCACGTCCTGCCAACCTAGCAATTCGAAAGCAAAAAATTGCAAGTAGATAAATAGGTATTGCTATGGCAGGAAAGGTAACAGCATTCCACGCATTTAGTCATGACTGCCACAGAAATGTCTGCAGACATAGACAACACTGGCTCTTTGGCTGTAAATGGAAATGAGAATCACCCCCTAGAGTCGAACACAACTGGCTTTCGTACAAGAGAGATATTTACTAGAACATTTACTAGACATTTACTAGCCGCCTCTAGTAAGGATGTGTTGTTCCCTAGAGGGGCAGGATAGAAGTGTAAAATTCAAAATCAAAGAACACAAGAGGCATTTGCATGCATGCATGTGTACACACACACACACACACACACACACACACACACACACACACACACACACACACACACACACACACACACACACACACACACACTCCAACCTCCTCCTCAAGCATAGAGATAGGATTAATTGTTTTCTGTGGTTTCACATATCCTTGAAAGGTATTTCACATGGATACGGAGGGAGGATGGCATGTACAATACACACAGAGTGAGAGTGAAGACTTCCCAACGTTCTTATCTTATAGACACAGAGTAACAAACAGAGACCTGAGTTGCCTGAGCATAAATCAACATTAACAACTTTCAATTTTCAAGTATGAAATCTGAGTTGTATTAGAGAGCTAAATTATGCACCATGAATTATTCAGTCTGCTCGTGTCCTGTACACTCAATGCAAGAGGCCTGTTCACAACCTGCTGTGATGATTATTCTCCTTAATATTTTAGGCACATTTGAATGACATATCTTTCACAAATTTGTCAAGCCAAATTTCCTCACTTCAGTAAATTGTTTGTAAATATCATCCAGAATTCAGATCAATTGCTATTCTAGCCCATCCTTGACAACTAGATGAATTAACAAATGGTCTGATTTGAGTCATGATATGATTTATCTTGGCCTTATATATATTGTATCCTTCATTACAAATGCAACTAGAGTTAAGAGTGTGTTTTTTTCCAGAGTGTCAAAATTTCCACCATCATCCTACCAAGAAAACAAAGAGAAATGTGTTTGATCCAACTGAGTTCACATAGGGTGTGTGCATATACAGTGGTACCTCATACAATTATTTTAATCCGTTCCACTGGGCTCGTTGTTGTACAAAACAATTGCTATACAATGCACGCATCGTATAGCAATTTACCCTATGGGATGCATCATACAACGATTATTTTTGCTAAGTGGTTTTTCCCCATTGAAAAATTGTTGTATGATTTTTTTTCCATAGGAAAAATTGTTATCCGGGACACCATTTCTCCCCAAAACCTAATTGTTATGTGATTTCGTTGCTATACGGGGTGATTGTTGTATGAGGTTCCACTGTATGTTTATACATATACATGTACATAGTATCTTCACAAATAAACACATCAACAACAGTAATATGGCATTTGGCTGATGAAACCTTGAACACTGACATAAAATGGTGAGGAATAGACCTACCTTCATTGATCCTTCAATGTAGCTTTTTAAATTGTGGAACTGCAACACACTCCAAATACAAAAAACTTCAGTTTGTCACCAAGGAGCAAAAAGAAAAGTGTGATAAACCCAAAAGTAACAAGTTGCAGCTGATTTTTATGACCAAAAGCAAGCCAGTGGCAGATGTAGCTGTTTCATGTTGCACTGTTGTTTTGAGTGCATCTTATCTTACAGCCTGGCTCTTTTCTGCTGCTCATCTATGACATAATATCGGAGCTGTCAGAAGAAGAAAAATCCTTAAAATTTCAAGGCCAAACCTATTTTGCAGGCCTTGTGTCATGACATGCATGCACTAAAGGAGGTAAATTATTTCAGAGCCAGCTATTTCTAGAAACAACAGTGAAGGCTTGAAGAGAAACATTACCAGATGTAGCTAGAAGGAGCAGTCACTGGTGCCATGTCCACTAGGACTGTTATCCTGTCTTTCCTAAGCACAAACACATGGGAGCACATTAATATATTGATAGTTTCCCAGGTGCTGGTTTCTTCCTCAGGCTCGGCAGTTGCCAACGCTTGTGCAACAATAAGTCTTACGTGTTGGAATACTAGTGTTTGATTTCCTATATTGGCCAAACAACAAAATAGGTGCAAGACCCCATATCTGTAGTTTAAGAATCCATGGTTTCAGTTATCCGCAGGTGAAAAAATATTCCCCCAAAATCCTGAAATACACATTTTTTGGAATAGTAGTCATGTTAGTCTGAGGTTCAGGCATATCAGGGGAAAAAAATAAGCAAAACAAAATTAAAAAAAAAAAAACACTGTAGCACTTTAAAGACTAACTGCTATATTTTTATTGCTAGTTTTCATGGATCAAGTCCACTTCTTTAGACAAGGAGTGAAACTTACAGGCATGGTTTTTATATACCAAATTCAGGAGTCAACGGGAGAAGGGTGTGTTCAAGCAAAGTGACAGAAAAGCAAGCACAACAATACAGCTTCCCACAGCCATCAGCAACAATAGATTATTCAGATTAGCTCTAAATGTCTCCCTTTCAATCTCAAAGGATCTGAGAAAGCCCATTCTGGTCTCTGATCAACCTTTGACCTGCAAACAAAAACACTGTCCTTGGTTACTTCCTGTTTTGCTAAAAAGAATTGGCAGGAAGGTTGTAATATAATATATAAAATATCTAGCAGGATATAGCAATCTGTGTATCAAATTTAATAATGTCCCAGAAACCCTTCACTAATATTTAATCCCCTGTGGTGGGTATCTAACAGATGGATGTATTTGATTTCTGCTGTCTCAATCTTAGTTCTGTAATGTTTCTGTTCCAGAATTGTAACTTTCACTATATGCTTTCAGGTCTATATGCTTTTGTTTTGTTTATTTTGTTTTGTTTTGTTTTCTGATATGCTTGAAATACACATGTATTTCTATGCCACATTACCAGAGCTGGCCATTAGAAGCTGCTGTCTACAATGTAAAATATAGGGCTCACTGTTATCTGTGGCTTCAGGTATCTACAGTAGGTTTTAGAACAGTGGTGCCCAAACTAAGGCCCAGGGCCTGGTACGGCCCCTGGTGCCAATTCATCCAGCCCATGAAGCCCTCATCGCTCCTGGAAGCGGAAGTAAAACACACCCGTATGGTCGCGTTTTACTTCTGCTTCCAGGAGCAACGAGGGCTTCGCAGGCCAGATGTATTGGCGTCAAGGGCTGCACCCAGCCCCCGGGCCTTAGTGACCGGCTCCCTGAACCACATGATCAGCCCATGTCCCAAAAAGTTTGGGCACCCCTGTTTTAGAACATATCTCCAGCTGATAAGGCAAGTGACTTTTAATCAATACATATAAGAGCACATATGTAGTATTATATGCGTAGCATAAATTTAATGACTAGAGCTCATAGGACTTGTAGTACAAAAGAATAAGGAGAGAGAGACACTCATCAACTTGTTTTACATATCTTGGTTTAAATATTTATAGATGGGTCACGCTGATGGCCTTCAGACTGTAATTCAACCTTGAATTGCTGGAAGAAGTAATTGCCTCCAGTTTGAGTCATGTTGATTTTTCTCAGTGCTGGCATTCCCCTTTCTGTGTTACCTCATGGAAAGAGTTTATTCCCATTGCAAATAAGGATAGATTTAGGTCTACCAGCAAATAAATGGCATCTCACACTATTTCAGCCCCAAACTGGTCAATTATTTAAGTCAGGGACTAGAGACCATTTGCCAGGGGTGGAGTGTCCCAGGCCTATAAAAATATTTTATTTAAGACTTAGGTAGCTCTTTAGAAGGAATATTTATCTCAGACATAGAGCCAAAGAGCAGAGAAGATGGGCCAAGCCTTCACTGGTCAACAACAAAACAGCCACCACTTGGCAAGGTCAAAAATGTATTACCATGCCGTCAAATTCAGTAAGGAGACATTACACTGAACTGAAGTGAACTGAAGCTGGTGATGAGGTAAACTAAGGAGGCCAAGATATATTTTTTTAAAAAAATGCTACAGTAAATGAAACAGAACGTTTATATTTAGTTATCTCTTCTGGCACTAGAACACCAGCACAATTTTCACTGCCTCAATCTGCCTTTTTATAAAATCCCTTTTGAGTCTTCACCACTCATTTCCCTATATTCAGCTTTGATCAGGGAAGTGCCAAACACAGTTCTTTTGTCAAGGGAAATGCTATGTTTGTACTCTGCATAAATGTATTCCCTAACTCAGCTGCCAGTTTGGTTTCTGTTGGCTGGCTCTGCCTTTGAGGAAGGTGGAGTACGCCACAAGCGTTAGCAACACAGAGGTGTTATAAACTGGATGATAACATTAGTTGCTTAAAAAATACATTGCTTTACCTACCTTGCTTGCAATGCCTGGGTTTCATTTGGATGGCCTATGCCAGCAATTTTAGCTATGCTGGGGAATTTTTTTAATAATATTAAGAAAAGCAAAAACCTGATACTGTTTTTGATTACCTCAAAGGTTAGGAACAGAAATACTCACTCAGTTGCAGAAGGTTGAGCTGGTTGAGGAAATACTTGACATTTTAGCTTCTCTCCCAAGATTTTCTTTTATTTATGAAGAGTAATAAAAATAACTACGTGCCCTCAAGTAAGTCAGTTCTGATGGAGAGTGCCCCTTTCTAGCACTTTTTGGTACAAAGTACTCAGCTGCAGTTTACCATTCTCCTCTTCAGAGGAAGCCCTGGGCCTGTGCCATTTGCCCAAGGGAGAGATGAGCACTGAACCCTAGAGTCAGATACAACTGGTTTTCGAACAAGGACGAACTTTACCTTTCCACAGTGGGGAAGTGAACTCCCAATACCTAACAGCTTGAGCTATCTAGCCAGCATGAAACCCCAGCATGAATGTGTTCCTCAATTTAATTTTAAATATGTTTAACAGCTTTCTTCATTTTCTGATTTACAACTCCCCTCCAAGTGGTATATTAGAGCATAAAATGAAGAAGGGGATTGAGAAATGATTGGATGGAATCAGCTTAAAATATATCACTAGTTTCTCTTCTGAATAAAGATTGCACTGAAAGGTAATGAAAGCATTTTATCCAGAGGAGCAATCTGGAAACAGGTAAGAAGAATGTGAGATTTGTTTCAAAATGCAAATAAAAAAATGCTACAGTATTATCTGACGGTTTACTTGGATACATAAATTCAAACCTTTATGAGTGATTACTAGCTATGATAGCTGGAAAATGAAACCCATCTCTTCAGAAACTGGTCATCAGATCTATTAGAAAAACAAAATATGCCTGATTTTAAAAGTAATTTGTACCAGAAGTATTATGTTAGGCCTAGGCTAAGTTAGATATACTTTAATCCCACAGAAAACAAAAGAACATATGCCTGTAATTAGTAATGTATCCATTGAGGTCAACAGGAGCTAAGCTCAACCAGAGAATTGAAAGGTACTTTTTAAAAATTAATTAATTACTTTTAGCCCAAGGACTAAAAATGGGGAGGGGAGGGGTTAGGTCCAAGATGCAAAGAAAGAGCTGAGATTATTTTTTAAAAAAACTCGACCAGTTATTCATAGTTCAAAAATAATTAGTTACCATCACAGGTAGAAATTTTAAAAGCTAATGCTTTCATTCTGTTTTTTTAACGTAACTAGAATAGTTATTTTTTATTATGCTTTAGAGAAGCCATCAGAATGTTACAATGTACAGTACTGTTCTGTGTTTCAAAAGACACTTTAAGAATAATCCTCCACACCCTAGAACTATTACTACAACTAGAACAAGGTTAGAATTACAATGTTATTTTTCATTGTGTTACAATTAATAAAATAACTTAGGTAAAGGTCTCCCTTGCTTGAAAACCAGCCGCATCCAACTCTAGGGTTCAGTGCTCATCTCTGTTTTAAAGCCAAAGGGCCACTGCTGTCTGCATCTGCAGACATTTCCATGGACATGTGCTGGGCATAACTAGATGCCGGAGCACAAGAAATGCTGTTACCTTTCCTGCTGAAGTGATTCCTATTTATCTACTTCCAATTTCTTGCTCTTGAACTGCTAGGTTGGCAGGAGCTGGGGCAGAGATGGAGCTGGGACAGAGACAGAAGCTCACTCAGTCACTTAGCATTCAGGTCTCAAACTGCTGACCTGCCAACCATCCACTCAGCAAGACACAGTCCCACTTAGTCTTATGTCTTAGTTATGTCTTAATTATGGACAAAAATAATGACGTGTAGGCAACCTGTTATTTCTAACAAGTAACTTCTGTTCCCTGATTGTGACTTAATTTGGCTGCATCCCAGTGATTTTTGGTACTGTATATGCAGTTATTTGGCACTATAATTGCTCCAAATGTCAATTAAGGATGTGCCTGATTGCAGGATAGCCAAAGCACAACAAACCAGACATTGAAGATAAGATACAATCATAACCCCAGGGGCTGAAAAGTAGAGGAAAGAAGGAAATGACGCAAGTGTTTCATCAGTTTTCAGCTGTTGTGAATACACCTACACTCCTGTACCAAATCAAAATGAATGCAAAATCAGGGTCACTTCCAAACACTGGTGCCAATGTGGTGTAATGAAGATTTTGAAGATTTGGGGTCAAATCCCCACCAAGCTGTGAAACACACAGGGTGATGTTGAAGAAGGAAGAGAGCTCTATTTGCTGCCTGGAGCTCCCTGGAGGAAACATGGGATACAAATAAATGAAATAAACAACTACATAACTAAATAATATCATTTGAGTTGTACAGCTTTCAAGCAAATTGTATGAAAAGCTACACATTGCACTTCTATATTTACATCATATCTACTGTCAAAAAAAGGTCTCCTTTTCTGAACCTTCTATCAAATGTTAAGTTGTACATTTGACAAAGATGTCCTTAGCAAATATGATTAAATTTCAGAATCTCTCAGACACTGTACTAAAGGATATCTTGAACACTTCTCATGCTGAAAAATAAAAGAAGGGCTCATCTGGATATGATGCAACAAGATTCATAATCAGCACTTCTTCTGTTGCTTTTATGTTAGAAACAGTGATGGAGGGGTCAATTAGACCAGAGCTCCAAGATGGAAGGGGGGGGAGTCAACTACACTGATAACACAGGAAATGCTCCAGGAAGGTGACAGTCAGATCTGCATTATTTTCTCTTGACTACATGATGTAGAAGTCAATATGAATCAGCTCGGGCTTTTCCCCTCCAGTCAGTATCTCTTTTCCCCCTCTGTCACTGGGGCTTCTGCTTGTTGACAATGAAGGCATTCACATCAGTTCAGACAGTGTAAATCAACCTGAATCTATGCAGAGGATTTTGTATTTAAAGCCATTGCATCCAGCTACCACAGAAATTATAGAAATACAGCAATGGGAATTTTGAATCCTTTTGAATTCTCCTCTCCCCACCTCTGAGACCATGTCTGCTTGTTTTCATATCCCGTTTTTATTCCAGTTTGTTCATTCATTCATTCTTTCAGTCTACTTTCCTGTTTGTTAAGGTAAAGGTAAAAGTTTCCCTTGCGCGTATCTGACTCTAGGAGTCAGTGCTGATCTCTGTTTCAAAGCCGAAGAGACAGTGCTATCTGCTTCTGCAGACGTTTCCATGGTCACGTGGCAGGCATGACTAGACGCGGAACGCTGTTACCTTCCTACCGAAGTAGCTCTGTTGTAATCATGGCTTCTGCAAATCTTGAAGGCCAGAGCAATGGTACTTTAACAAGTTTGAAACAAGGCTGAGTGCCAATTTCCTCCCCTCTCTCTGCTGACTCCTAAGGGGCTGGCAGGACCAAATTAATCCAAGAAACTCCACATCTAAGGGGTGAATTCTCAGTGGATCAATTCAATTTACTGTATAGCCACACCTTGAGCAAAGGCTTTAATCTTTTATTCCAGTGGCTTTTAAACTTTTGTTTGCAGATGCTAGCAAACAACTCCCAGAACCCCCCATTGTATGGACAGTGGTTACGAGTTTTGGACATCAAAATCTGAGGACTCAAGTTTGAGAATCACTGCTTTCCCTTACACTAGTTGAAGATTAAAATAGCCTCCTCTTAAATTCAGACTTGCTAATAGAGCATATAGGTGTATAAATGTATCTTTATATATTCTCCAAAACACAGCTTTGCGATTTTAATCAGGGAAGCAGAATTAAGAAAAGGGCTAGTCTTTTGTTTATATACACACACACACAAACAAACAAACACACACATACCACTACTATTCTGATCTAATACACACATGCAGTTTTTAAAATGCTGATCTGATTTACAGTTTAGTTTCTCCATGTACCTGGTTTTGCACAGCTTGTGCTCCATGGCAGAGCAGAGAAGCAACTATCTCATATGCAGAACGTTCCCCTTCAAAGCCAGCATCTTAAGGTAGGTGTGAACACTACACCTGTATAAAGCCCTGGATAGCCAACTCCACATCAAGGTGGACAATACTGAGCTAGGCGGATTAATAGTATGACTTAAAGCAAGGTGACTTAAAGCAAGGTTCTGTTCCAAAGATTTTTTTTTTAAAAAAACAGAAATTAGAGAGAAGGGTTTCTATGGAGGCAATCCCCACTGAGATTACAGGAAAATGGCCCAGGTTCATTCATTCATGGGCTGTAACATCTCTTCTATGTTGTTCTTTTTTAGAAATTGTGTAAAGCCAGCATTTTTGTTGATGTCCACCTTAAAATTAAACAGTAAAATTGGACAGAGACTGGACTTCATTTCATCTGAGCTTTCCTTTTAAAAATATATATATGAAAGCTTCCTTTTTTAATCGTCTGTGCAACCCAGCAAAAACATTCATTGCATCATTTGTACAAATCCCTTCCTTTGTGGCAAGGTAATAAGATATTTCCCTCAGGTCCAAAGTATTCCAGTGTCAAAAGTGGTAAACAGAAAGCTAGCAGGCCAAGGTAAATTTTCACTGTTATCCATGGGGAGTTAAACAGACAACTCATTATGTATTAGCTCAGCACCCTTCTCTCTCAACGTACTGATCTAAAAACATAACCACATGTTATCTAGCATAAGGCAAGTTGTGGGGTAGAGGTGGGGAGTTATACTTCTCTTCAGCTCTCCAAACCACATCGTGAAACATGACACAGAGATGTTATTGGCAAGGATGTCTTAGGTTTTGCTTGCAGCTTCATCTTTAGGATGTTTGAAAGGGAAGCAGAGAAGCGGGTTGGAAACATTTGGTGGGGTGTTATGTCAGGCCATGTGGGAGAAAGTGGGGGGAGAGGGAGATGCAAATATATTGTGTATAGATAACTCCAGATGTGCTGTATTTCATATCATAAGGCCATGTGAATGGGCACTAGGTTAAACCCTGCCTTCCATCTGAATTGTAATTCAATATCAAAATTCAGTGTTCAGGTAGGACAGATCAGCTCCCCCTTAAAAAAAACCCCAAAGATCAAAATACCCCATATCAGATTCTGTTTCTTTTCACAAACATTGTAATCTGTTTTGAAAAAAAAAAGAGTTATAGATTAATTATTTGTTTTTAATCTGACTCCCTGCTTGACATATGTTACACTCATTAAATTCCCTTTGCTTCTGCTGATAAAAACAATCTGAAAAGGGAGTTGGGGATATGGGTGGTGGGGCAGGGCCATAGCCAGGATTGTAGATGTTGGGGGGGGGGGAAGAGATTTTTTCAGGATGGGCAACAATGTCAAATACAGTATATATGTCATATTATATAAATAAGCAGCTGGAAGTTTGAGGGTGGGCAAACTGCTTTGACCACCCTGGCCACCCCATTGACTACGGCCCTGTGGTGGGGGCAGAAGCCTATAAACTATTTTTAAGATAGCTTTTCAACCATTCTAAAGAAGTAAATTGTTCTGGAAATGCCATCCTATATCAATGCCGTGTTGCTCTGTAATTTTGCTGTTCTTAAGTGAAATTTCTATTTTCTTTTTCTTTCCTTTTTTTTCCAGGAGGATGTCTGAGGAAATAAGGGAAATTATGCAGAAAAATACCTAAGAACCAAAAGGTATGGTTACGTCTTCATACGTAAATCTCTTAAAGCAAATAGGACCTCTTAACGGTACTGAAAGACATACAATTTACAACAAAATGAGGATCTGTTCCTGAGAATCGAGACACAAGCCAAAAGATAGAAAGATAATGTGGATAATTTCCTTCTTGAATTACTCAGTGCTTTGTCATATGTTTCTAGTTGTTGGAGAGAGGCAAATATCATCTAAAATCCATTATACAGTGGATATATTTTGTGGTATTAAGTGTGCAGCTTGCAGTCATGAGTATAGCATTGACCATATGCCTACAATTCTGATCTCCCAGCTCCATCTTACCACATTTCCTGCTTAAAGAAAACATCTCCTTGCCTCCCAAACCTGTGGAGAAGGTGTTTTCCTGGCCTGCCTTCAGTTCTGCCAACCTTCTGTTGGCAAAGAGTTAGCACAATGCAGCATTCCATGCATTGTTGGGCTGCAACTTCACACTTTTTGCACCATAGGCTGCTAAGAGTTGTACTATGACAACTTCTGAAAGGCCACAGTCGGCCCACTCCAGCCTTAAAGTTTGGCAAAGTAAAAAAAAAAAGGAAAAGCCACTGCTTAAGGCTTTCTTAACCTATGGCCCATGGGCCGGACGTGGGTCATGGCACAATTTCATGGGGCCTGCATCACCGCTGCCACTGTCACAATTACCAGAAGTGTTTACAATAGCTGTAAATGCACCCGCGACTGTCATAAATGTGTCTACAACAGCCATGGATGTGTTTTATGGCAGCGTTTATAGCATGGGAACCACCAGTCTGGCCCATTCAGCTGTCTGAGAAGGCATGGTCCAGCCCATGACTTGAAAAGGTTGAGAACCCCTGGCTTAAGGCAAATCAGCCACCACCACCACCACCCCTAGTTCTCATGGCAGCCATGGTAAAAATATATCATCCCTGGGGAGGAAAAACCAGCAGAGTTCAAAGGCCTGAATTCCTTTCCCTCAGTCACTTAGACGTCATGTGGACCATCCTTTTGTGAAACCATTGTTCTAGACCTAATCCTAATCCAAAGTAATGACAGGCAAAAGAATCTTTCCTCTCTCATCTCCCCACCATCCACATTCCTTTCATTTCATACCATTGTTTATATTGTCCTTTGGCACCCAATTGAGTTCCTCATTCTGAGCCCAGATCCTTAATTCAGGAGAATCCTGGGCCATTCACTCCCAGCCTTGGCTGAACAAACTTCCCATCCTCTCCCAGTAATTCCAGTCTATGAGGGAAACACCAGCTTGCCCCACACAGGCACTAGAGAGGACAAATAGTTATCTCTTTTCCAATGATTTCTTTGGCATTTAATATTGCAGATAATTGTTACCAGGACCTTCTCTGTGAGAGACTTGAGGCAATGATGGTTGCCCAGGTTATGACAATAAACAGGTTCATCTGGTCCAAAGGAGACCTGCAGCCTGTGGTAGTAGTATCAGGACTGTTGCAAACATGGGCAGAATCAGAAGACTTCATTGTTTGGATTATCTCCCAGAGAGCTGCCAAAGGCTGCAGGTTTCCTATGGCTGGATCAACTTGTTTACTGCCATAACCTGGACAAACATCACTGTCTCAGACTCTCACAGAGAAGGGTCCAGATGGATTAGGACCATCACCCACAGAGACACTAGCTCATGATCTTACACCGAGCCTGAAGTCATCAACCAAGCATCATCAGAATCCAGTCCTGAGATCCTGGAGTGGCTTATTGGAGAGTAGGATGAATCACAACTAAGATGTTTCACATCCTTGCCTCCAAAGCCTTGTAGGAAATAATAGAGAAGTAAGGGTGGCTCAAATGGTTAAGATGCTGGAAGGTCAGAACTCGATTCCCAGGTACTGCATGACAGAGTGAGCTCCCATCTCTATCCCAGCTCCTGCCAGCCTAGCAGTTTGAAAGCAAGACATTGCAAGTTGATAAATAGGGACCACTTTGGTGGGAGGGTAAACAGTGTTCCATGCACTCCAGTGTTGAGGCATGCCTGCCACATATCCACGCAGACAACATTGGCTCTTGGGGTATAAACAGAGATGAGCACTGAACCCTAAAGTCAGATATGACTGGCTTTTGAGCAAGGGCGACCTTTACTTCAGAGTATACCAGTATCCTGTAAAGAGAGATGGTCCTTTAAAGATCTCCATCAACTGTGTGTGTGTGTGTGATTGTTCAGTCAAATAAGAAAAAGGCTTCTCTGGCAGACCATTTATTTGGTGGGCTTTCACTGGTTTTCACAGTGCTCCCTGCCCGCCCGCCCCCAGGTAAAGGTTGCCCTTGCTCGAAAGCCATTCGTATCCAACTCTGGGGTTCGATGCTCATCTCCATTTATACTCAAAGAGCCAACACTGTCTGCGTCTGCAGACATTTCCATGATCATGTAGCAGGCATGATTAGACACTGGAGTGCATGGAACACTGTTACCTTTCCCACCAAAATGGTACCCCACTAAGCCACCACAGTCCCTCCCATCCCCAGGTTTCCCTTGCTCTAAAGCCAGTCGTATCTATCCCCAACAGACACATTAATAGAGAGTATATTACAGATTGAATTTGTATCAATTTGGGTTTATAGCTGAAGTTACTACCACCATAGACCTGTGTCCAGCATCCCAGAACATTAAGAGAAAAATCCACCCTCTAATATAATGTGCTGTAACTGAAGTTCCAAAATTATCAAAAATGAACAGATCCTTCTTTCCTTGGAGAGACCCAGAATTAGCCAGGCCTCCTGTCTCTGAGCAAGAGCTCCTCCTGCTGGGCAAGAATATTTCAGAGTAATTATAATATGGGTGCCTCCTACACATCAGGGCAGGGGAGCTTTATCCCACATCATTGTTCACTTGCAGCCACTAATCTTCCCAGGAGAAACTGCTTCATCATCATCATCTTCTTCTTCTTCTTCTTCTTCTTCTTCTTCTTCTTCTTCTTCTTCTTCTTCTTCTTCTTCTTCTTCTTCTTCTTCTTCTTCTTCTTCTTCTTCATGTCTTGGCCAGACGTGAAACTGTCAAAACGAAGCCACCTTTTTGGTGAATTCATTTCTACATGTCCTTCCACCGGGCCTAGTGGGAGAAAAATTAACTACCAACAGAAGGTTGCAATTGTCCATGGTATTTTTTTTGTATTTGTATTTTCGACTTATATGCCGCCCCACTCGCAGAGCATGACTGTGGTGCAAAAATACCACAGTCTTCAAGGAGGCTCTTTCTGTGTACCCCAACTGCTTGATTAAAAGGCTAATTAAAATATAGGACCAACACATACTATTTTTTTAATGAAAGGTCAGATAGGATCTGTTATTACTTGGTGAATATCACAGATGAAAAAGGCGGAAGGCTTGAACCCATGTTGCTCAGAAATGAGAGAGGATACTCTGTGCAGTTTCTGATCCAAATACCTTGAGATTTATTTTATTACCTAATGAGACTGGAGAAAAGAATGCAGCTTACGGATCGGTAACAAAAAAAACTGTCTACATGGGTATACAGCCTGCTCTCCTGAATGCTTTGAGGGTGGGTTGGTCTGACTCTAATCATGTGTGTATGTGTTATGTGCTAGATCAGATCAATCAGCCCCAATCCACCTCATTTTGAAACCCCCATCAAGGGTTCTCCTCAACTATCGTGCTCTATTTTAATCCATTCTCAGTGTATATGTTCATTGGAGATGTGATACGGTAGAGTAATGCATTAAAAAAACCTACCTGATTTTCAGGGACTTCCAGGATTGCCAGATGATCAGCAGCAGTGGTGTGGCCAATGAGCTGATCCAAATATTTGGCAGATACAGCTGCACTTCTGCTGTTCAGCAGGATGCTTCCACTTGCCATGAATCCAGCTGCTGCAGCTGTACTTTTTTAAAACCTTTGGTAGATGACTGCGGTTTTGCTACATCACTTAGTCCTCTGTCATCTAAACAACACATCAACATGGTGATCATCTATGGAATATTAAAAAGACTAGAACTACAGCAGCCTGTGGCTGTGTCTACTGGGTTAAATGTCATTTAGTTTCTCCCACCATTCTCAAGTCACCCATTACAAGGTGGCATAGCCTGCAAAGAGAGGAGCAATTCAGATAAGCCCTAGGATTCAAACTTCATCCGTTCAGTTTTAGGACCTTTTTGATCCTTGCTTAGAAAGAGAAAGAGTGCTTTTGTAAAACAAAATATCATCATTATGCAGCATGGATGGACAAATCTTGTCTGTTTTTCTTTCTGCCACATTCTGTTTCTAAAATCTCAAGATGTTTCCATCTTCAGAATGAAGTGATATGGTTTTTTGAAATTCTTCACACACACACACACACACACACACACACACTCACACACTAAGCCAAATGATGAATTTCAGCCATATGCACTGGCCAAATTAAGTATGCATGGTCATTCTCAGAATGTAGAGGTTGATGTTCTCACTCCATGACCTTTCTCTATTACATATGAGGAGTCTCTCATAAAGAAGAGACAACATCTCTTACTTAGCACCACAATATACAAGGGATTAAAACTGAGACTGTGTAAAACAGGGGTTCGCAACCTACGGCCCATGGGCTGGACCCAGCACATGGTGACAACACAGAAGCGGATGAGTTTATGACAGCCGTAAATGCACCCGTGCCTGCCCAAACATGTGTGCCATGGTTTGTGGCAGCATTTAGGGCA
Source organism: Furcifer pardalis (assembly GCA_030440675.1). NCBI lineage: Eukaryota > Metazoa > Chordata > Lepidosauria > Squamata > Chamaeleonidae > Furcifer > Furcifer pardalis. The sequence goes on along the minus strand of CP126890.1, from coordinate 38,348,439 downwards.
TGGGGAACTCACATATCTGGCCTGCTCAGCTGTCTGAGGGGGACGTGGTCTGGCCAATGGCATTAAAAGTTTGAGAACCCCTAGTATAAGAAATAAACTTGCTCAAAGATCTCTGCCTGGAATGTAGTTTGCTTCCCATCCCGCAATTTTTAAATCTCAAATTCTTTGAGGATTCTGATATAACAAATGAAACAAAATTATCACACATTTCTACAGCAAGGCAAGAGGCATTCCACTGTTTACGCAGAAGATGGCAGTATCATTTATTGTTCTTTAGATTGAACTGATTATAAACCTCATACAGAGAGCTCCCTGGATTTGATGATTTTTTAAATGGCTATCTGATTGGTTATGCTTTAAATGCCTTGTGACAATTACTGTCTACCATCTTGGTCATTTGAGGCATCCTCCTTATCGTTGTTACCTATGTGAGCATCCTTATACAATGTGTAAGAAAAATAAATCGCAACAAACCAGAGATAGGAAAAATTACTCTTTCAGACTCTAACTTATGGTGACCCTATGAGTTAATGATCTCTAAATTACCAGTAATCGTAATGGCATCAGAGAAAAGATTCTGTGTTGGGAGAAAAAAGGAAGCTGCCATTTATCAGTTATCCAAAGAATGGTTTCCTGAAATAGGCCCATCTTGAGCTTCTCATTATGGAAGCCGTCGGCAGCATCAACTGATTAGGTCAGTGAAATCCAATAATCCTTCATGAACAGAATCATGAGACCAGAATAGTTGTGGGCCACAATTTTAATGAGACCGTTGTAATAACAGTTGAACCGCCTTTTTTATAAAATACCAATAAACCAAAGTGAGAATGGTAGGGAGTAGAATTCTAAATATTTATATGGTAGATAAAGGAAACCGAGTAGAAAATAAAGTGTATGTACAATTTTTTTAAACGTAGAAACTCAGTATGTGCTGAAATGTATCCCTGTCCCATTATGATCTTTATCTTCCTTCGCATAATGCTCATGGGTACACAGGATGCTGCCTTCTTATCTGAGCAAGCCACTGGTGACCCTGGGCTAATCGCTTGACCTTCTTGTGAATCAGTCAAGGTGGCTGGAAAATTGAGTGAAACAGCATTCTGCTTCTACTGCTGAAATGAAATGGGGGTGTGTGTCCCCCACTGAAAAACCTAAGCTGCTGCTGCAAGAAAAATTATCTTCTAACTCAATGTCTTGAAACCTTTCTTTTTGAGTCACAACACCCTTTTATAATAGCCATGTAATCTGCGACCCTCCCAATCACATTTGTGTAAAAGACATTTTTAATGGTATAAAGAAAATGCATTAAAAATATATATATATATTTTACCCCAGTGAAGCTTCTTTGCCATACAACCTTCCTCACAAAATGGTGGTATCTCTTTAAATTCTCTCATCCAAATATTATATTCATTAAGTAGTGTAGTTTAACAATGGTTCCCCCCTCTCAAATAAACAAAAAAAGGCGTACTTTGTCACATCCTTAGGGGTCAGGACCCACAGGTTGAAAACTTGGGTTCTGGTTGAGGGCTGAAAGAAGTCAATAATTTACCCCCGTTAGTCAATAATGGGTCAATGATAATTGGAAAGTAGCACAACCTTCTGAGGCACTGTCTGCATGATTTGGTTCCTTCCATTTATTGCTTTCTTCTATGATAATTTAGATGTACATATCAATAGTAAAGGTAAAGGTTTCCCTTGCTTGAAAGCCAGTCGTATCCGACTCTAGGGGTCAGTGCTCATCTCTGTTTCTAAGCAGAAAAGCCAGCACTGTCTGCTTCTGCAGATGTTTCCATGGTCATGTGGCAGGCATGACTAGACACCGGAGGGCACGGAACGCTGTTACCTTCCCACCGAAGTGGTCCCTATTTATCTACTTGCAGGAGCTGGGACAGAGACGGGAGCTCATTCCATCCTGCAGGACTTGGGAATCAAACTGCTGACCTTCCGCCTCCCAGTCAGCGTCTTAGTGATTAGGTACTTACTATACATACAAATGCCACAACACAATGTCTACAAGCACATGGGAAAAACCAGGCCGTACAGGTGGATCACATTATTACTTTGCCATAGACACTTTTCCACCTTGGCCTAAAATGATGACAAGAACTGTTGTCTATAACAGATTTACATTATATATACAAAGGGGCTGCAGTGGCTCAGTGGTTAAGAAGCTTGCCTTGTTACCTGGAAGGCTGGCAAGTCAGCAGTTCGAGACCTGGCTACTGCATGACGGATTGAGTGCCCGTCTTCGTCCCAGCTCTTAGGGACATGAAAGGAGCCTCATTTGGGTGTTCCCTGAGTGGAGCTTCTTCTGCAAAAAAATCCTTTCAACCTAGAATAATTTCTGACATGAAATGATAATAACCATATATACATGCTTACAGTGATGGTGGTGGCAAAAAAAAGGGACAGATTGTCTTCTAAACAATAAAAATTGAAAACCCAACCAATCTGAAGAAGAAAGTTTGATCAACAAAAGCTAACATTAAAATACAGCAAATAATCTGTAAGGTACCATAACATTTTTGACTTTATCTTTTGTTTTATTTTATTTTATTTGTCTGACAAAAGAAGACCGACAAAAATGTGTCGAGGTCAGAGAAGGCGTCAGGAAAATCCACATGATGCAGTCTTGATAGACAGGTACACCTTTGCATGAGGATAAGCTGCAATGAACTCCATGAAACTTTCAATTAAGATTAAATACAAGACTGGCAGACATGTGATTGTGCAATGCCAGTCCCATGGCAATGCAGGATCTTCTGGCACAGTGAGATTCATAGGATGTACCAGCAACAGGAACATCTAAGCCCACCTTCTTTTTATTACCTCTTACAGAGATTTGTATTATAAGGCGACATGCTGTATTTTCCATGGAAGCTAATGTTATTTTTCTATGCCTGTGGTTTTCAGATAACACTTCTGTACCTTCAGCAGAAATACCTGTTTTAAAAAAATCACTACCTCGCTCACAGAAGTTGAGCATCATTTTTCTGGAAGGAAAAAAAATCTATAAAGTGACAAAAATGTTATTCTTTTCACATTTAAATTGTGTCTTGCTGTTAGATTTCCCCATCTTTTTCACTTTCCCCTTCTTCCTTCCCCATATCATTTATTACTCGTATGTTTGCCAATTCTGCCCTCTGTTTGTGCCAATTGATTGTATGGTTTTGGCAGGCATCATGAGGCAATACAGTGAATATCTTTATAATTTAACCACTCTTATGCTGATCTGTTGGTAACTGTGAAAGAAAAGGGATATTCCTGAAATGTGACTTTTCCTGATACTACGGGATTCATTTCTTAATATATCTCCTCAGTATTTTCCTCACAGAATCTTCTGCCTGATCTCTTACAATCTAATCCTATTCTTTCAAAGCACAAACATATAAGCAGAAGTCTGAATAAAAGAAAAATACAGTAAATGGCAATCCCTCCCCCCTTTATAATTTGACCTCAGGATAATTTGGCCTCTGCACCTACGAAGACCCCATATTTAATAGCAAAGACATGAACCAGAAGGAAGGAAGGTGAAAAAGATTTGACAGATCAGCCCAATACAATTGTTAATTAAGCATGCTAAAACCATAGGCACAGAAGATGAGCATGTTAGCTCTAATCTCTTTCCATCAACCTCCCACATGGGGTACACAGAAAGAGTCTCCTCAGAGATTGTGGCATTTTTGAACCACAATTGGACATACATCGGGCAATGGCAACCTTGTTTTGCTGGTTAATCTTTCTCACACGAGGTCAGGCGAAAGAAATTGCAAAATTAATTCACCAAAAAGTGGCTTCGTTTTGGCAATTTCACATCTGGCCTTGACACAAAAGGTGACCCTCTCACAAACAGAGGAAATCTTTTCTTTACCTGACAACCTCAGCTCCCTGAGACCTACCACACATGTTCGACCCTGATTTTCCAGTTTCTCCAGAAAGTGCTCTCAACTGTGAGCACAAGCAATCCCTTTATTTATTTATTTATTTATTTATTTATTTATTTATTTATTTAGTTGTACTTGTTCATCACCCTTCTCCCCAAGGGGACCCAGGGCGATTTACAGCACATCATATCAACCACAACAATTTAAAATTGATTAAAAGACTAAAAGATTAAAAGAAGCTTTTAAAAATTAAAAAAAAAACTAGGCATTGCAGCTAAAAGGCACTAGGGGTCAAATTATCCAACAGGCTGGGGATATTGATCCATCCATTCCCCGGACCTGACCTGCCAGCCAGGTTTTCACTCCTTTCCTAAAGGACAGCAGCTCTGTCTGCATGTGTAGTTCTATTGGGAGGAGGTTCCATAGGGCCAGGGCGGACACAGAGAAGGCCCTCCTTCTAGTGCCAGAGAGGTGCGCCTCTTTGGCCAATGGCATAACCAGAGAGCCTCTCCGGTCTGCTCTGGTGGGACGGACGGATGTTGTTGGGGTGAGGCGGTCTCTTAGGTATCCTGGTCCACTACCATGTAGGGCTTTAAAGGTAATAACCAGCACCTTGAATTGCATCCGGAGGCAAATTGGGAGCCAGTGCAGCTCCCTCAGCAGCAGTGAGACACAGGCATAATGCCCGCATTCCCATCACTACTCGTGCAGCCACATTCTGGACCAGCTGTAGCCTCCGAATGGTCACCAAGGGCAGCTCCATGTAGAGTGCATTACAATAATCAAGTCTGGAGGTGAGTAAGGCATGTGTGACCATGAGTAAAGAGTCCCGGTCTAGGAACGGCCGTAACAACATATTGTTGTTCCAATGCCCCTGCCAGAAATGCCCTAATGGACTTCCTATGCAAGGGGACTGTGGTGGCTCAAGTGGTTAAGATGCTGAACTCGCTGACTGGAAGGTCGGAGTTCAATTCCTGGGTACTGCATGATGGAGTGAGTTCCAGTCTCTATCCCAGCTCCTGCCAACTTAGCAGTTTGAAAGTAAGAAATTGCAAGTAGATAAATAAGCAACACTTCGATGGGACAGTAAACAGCATTCTGTGCACTCTGGTGTTGAGGGATGCCTGCCACATGTCCATGGAAACATCTGCAGACACAGACAGCGCTGGCTCTTTTGCTATAAACAGAGATGAGTACTGAACCCTAGAGTCAAATACGACTGGTTTTCGAGCAAGGGCGACCTTTACCTTATGTAAGGGTAGGGACTGCAGTGGTTAAGATGCTGAACTTGACAACTGGAAGGTTGGCAGGTCAGCAATTTGAGACCCGAGTGCTGTATGACAGAGTGAGCTCCCATCTCTGTCACAGCTCCTGCCAACCTAGGAGTTTGAAAGCAAGAAATTAAAAGTAGATAAATAGCTGCTGCTTCAGCAGGAAAGGTAAAGCAAGCTCCAGTCATGCCTGCAATAGAACTACACATGCCTGCACCATAACCACAGAAACATCAGCAGACACAGATAGCACTGACTTTTTGGCTATAATGGAGATGAGCACCACACCCTAGAGTTGGATATGACTGGCTTTTGAGCAAGAGTGATCTTTATGTAAGGATCTCAAATATATTGTTCACAAACCTACTGCACATTTTCTGGCAATCCTCCTACCAGCATTTGAAGCTGCTGCAATCTAAGGATTATACTTTGGATTCAATCCCTGTTCTGTTAGGGATGTTTATTACAGCCTGTGGACAAGCCACAGAATATGAACGAAGATCCCATGGGTCTTCACTTTCATCATGGAAAGCGCAAGAACCTCCATTTGGGCTCCGCACATGAGCTGCAACATGGAAACACTGGGGCCCAAATAGTCACTCCCTCTCAAGAACACCACTTTTTGTGAGGAAACCCGGGGGGGGGGGGCCTGCACACTTAACTTCTCATGCCTGCTTTTCACATGCTTTAACGCTGAAAGTATAGAGCTGGTTTCCTTTGCTGTGTTTACACAAACTAAACCTGTCTGGCAACAATGAAATCCACAGCTTTCAATATTTGTTGTTCCTGTAAAACCGTATTCCATTTTGACCTGTTTTCTGCATTTTCCATGCCCCCTGAAGAACTTCCAAGGTGCTACTCTGAGTTTTTGAGAGGTGGATGTCCAGCCTGTTACTATATGTATTTGTGTGTGTGTTTATGATGCTCGTGTCTGGCTGATTAGTCTTCCATTATTGGGGAATAAACTAAATGATCAAGCAGAGAAAAGCCATTATGCAGTTGCAAAAATATGTAATGTGGGGAGGAAGGGAACTAATTGGAAAAGTCTGTATTGCAATCTCAGTATGGTTTTGCAAATAATTTTTAAACACATACCAATCAATATTCACAAGCAATGCATTCATTTTGGAGAGCTGGCAGAAGCCCCACGTCTGCAGCAATCCTTTTTCTATTAATGGCAATGTGTGTTCGCAGTACATGGCAAAATAAGAGTGGACAGCATTTTTTATGGTGCTTTCATTCGTTTACTCCTTTGATACGATTTCCATGTCAAAATGGAAATCAAGTGCAGTGAAGGAAGGTTGATTGACTCTTCCATACAAAGGGTTGCTTGGCACTTAGACAAACAGTGACATTGCCTAAATCTTGCTTTATATTAAAGCAATATTGATGCATTTCTGAATGCCACTTCTTGGTAGTCCCATCTTTTCCTTTAAAAAAATAAAAAAAGCATGCTTTCAAAAATGAAGCCCTATTTACAGTGAAGCTATAATGAATAAAAAGAAATAATGACAATAAATAATATGAAGGTAAGTAACACAGCTGTAACCATGGTAACATTACCAACTGAATAATTCACCATAAGTAATATACTCAATCAGCCCTTGGGTTTACACACATGCGCACGTGCGCACGCACGCACGCACACACACACTTTGAAAAATGAATGCTAGCAGATTGTGATTTCCTCCATAGACTAAGGGCACATCATGTGTTCTACTTTGATGGGATGTAAAGGACAGGCCACGATTTGCTGTTGTTCACAACAAAGAGTTGGATGATGAATAGAGAACTAACAGTGTGTGTGTTTGTGTGTGTGGTGTGTGTGTGTGTGTGTGTAAGAGATTTCATACAGTATATGGATTATCTGGTGCATCACTTTAACAACAGCTACTCAGCACAATGGTATACCACTGTATTTTGTCCATCCATAGAAAAACAACTGGCACAGAACTCTTAAGGGTGCAGTGGTTAAACTTCTGTAATGCAGCTAAAGGTTGTGAGTTCGAGCCTGACCAGGGTTGACTGAGCATTCCATCCTTCCGAGATCAGTAAAATGAGTACCCAGCATGTTTGGGGCAAAATGTTAATTAACTTGCAAACCACCCAGAGAGTGTACTAAGTGCTGTGGGGCAGTATATAAGTGTGATTGTTTTGCTTTGTTTATGCTCTCTCTCTCTCTCTCTCTCTCCTCAGAAATCCAAGGGTTCTAGCTCTGATTTCTAAAGCCATGGCCATAAGATGCTGCTTCTAAAACCAGGCATTTTAAGGTGGGGATGCTGGCTCATGGCACCATTTCATGTGCCCTCCACTGCCCCCACCACAACAGGAAGTGCCATGTGGTGGAGGAAGGGAAAAATGGTCGTATGCCCCCCCCCCAGTTGTCTGAGGAAGCATGATCTATCCGACCCCCAGCTTTAAAAGGTTGAGAACTCCTGGTTTAAGGAAACAGTAATATTTCCTTGTGCTATCTTAAGAAGATGGTAAGAAAACTGCTGATAAGCTTAGAATAAAAGACTGTGTGGGGTCATACCTATACCCCACAGAGACCAACCAGTCAGCTCTGACAAGTTCTCAAACAGGACATTAGCTCAGAAGCCAGTCCAACCTTTTCATTCCTCAGCATCTAAACTTCAAAGTCGTGTGTCATTGTAACAATCAGCAGCCATTATAGCCTTTTCCTTGCCAGTTTGGTCTATAATATGTTAATCAAGACCAGAGGATTAACTATGTCTGCCTATTACAGAAATAAACACAAGAAAGAAATATTTCTGTGGAACAACAAATCGGTCCATCCTTACACTGCCTCAAGGTAAATGTTTGCTGTTCCTCTGTGGTGTCTTTCCCTTCTACAGTTGATTACATAACCTCACTCTGACTTTACATCTGTAAAGTGCTGGGTTATGGAAATATATGCGCACACAGCTCCTCTAGCTTCGTCTTTCTTTCTGGCACTTTGTAAGAACATCACAGAACATCCATCTATGGAAGAGATGCAGGACAAGGAATATTAAAGCAATAGGGACCTCGACATAGCATTTTTGCTCTAGAAAGATACAAAAAGGACAGCACATGGTTGCTACAAGCAATTGGCAAGAATGAATAACATCAGATGGGGGATTGTTTAAAATAATGTAACCTTTGACGCTGAGAGAATTAAACAAGAGAATGACCCTCGACATCCTCTGAACGGATGTGTGCCTCAACTGCACCAGCTCAGATCCAGGAAGAGCTTTAGGGCAAGAATAAAGATTCATGAGAGTACACTAGAGCAAAACCAATAACATTAAAGGAGGATATAGCTGAGGAACTCAACCTCCCCTACATCATTTGGAGAACCCTGAATAGGCTGAAGGTTGGAGTCCCTAAATGCAAGACCATCATGCACAATTGGGGGATGCTGGTGGGCAACAACATGTTATGTGAATGTGGAGAGATACAGAATCTGGCCCATTTACTGGTCTGCCGATTACTGCCAGAAACAATGCACCAAAGAGGACTTAAGTTTGGCCAATGACAAAGCCAAGAAAATGGCTTAATTTTGTAGTCCAAAGTTAGATCTGGACACAACAGAAAAAGAAGATTGTAATCTCTATTAGGGTCAGTGGTGGGCATCAGCAGGTTCGCACCAGTTCACCAGAACTGGTAGCAGAAATTCTGGCTGGTCCTACAAATTCTGGCTGCACTACAAGATTTTGTTGATGGTCACTTGATTTTATATTCCACCCAGTTAGTGAAACCACTACTCTGGGTGGCTTACAATAAATGTTGTTGCAAGAAAGAAAAGTGACCCTGGGACCATGGAGTTTTTCTCAAGTGACCCTAACCCTACCAGCACCCTGGCAGGTGGGAGCAGTGAGGTACACAAAATGTCACAAGCAAGCAAACAAACAAAAAACAAATCAAGAGAGATAATCACATGTCTAAGAACTGGAAGGTATGCCTACTGACTGTGATTATCTCTTTTGTTGTTGTTCAGTTGCACAGTCGAGTCTGACCCTTTGTGACCCCATGGACCCCCACATGCCTGGCTCCTCTGTCATCTGCCATCCTCTTTAGCCACGCAGATCTACACCCACTGTGTTCCAACCTGAGGGGCTCATCTTCCAGCATCATATCATTTAGCCTTTTGATACTGTCCATGGGGTTTTCTTGGCAATGGTACTAGAGTGGGTTGCCAGTTCCTTACATCTCTAGCCAGGAGCATTACCTCTCCTCATTCTGATAATCACAATGGACACAGAAAGAAAGAATGCATACATTCTTCTGCATTTACCAGCATACTTTGATGCAGTATTGGTTGCCAGTGGTAAAAGATGCTGTTTTATACCCAGTGAGATTCTGGCTCTTGCTAAATATTGGTCTCACAGGATAGGTGGCCCTTTTCAGTCTGAACAATTTCAGCCCTTTGGAGAAAAGTGGTCAAGGACCACATGCCTTCAGCAGGAGGGAAAAATATTCATTTGTTTGTCTGTTCCTTGCCCTGTACTGTACTCCCTTCATTTTATAAATTAATTCCCTCTTCTATTGTCCCATCATTCCGAACATCTCTCTTGGTCAAAGTTTTCATTACAGATAGCCCATCATTAGAAAAAAGAATAACATATATGCTGAACGACATCTTACTGACACAGCAGAAACTTTTCTATATCTCTCAAAGTTTATAGATTAGGTTGCTTTGTTTGGTAACTGGCCATCAGGAGGTAAACTCAGTGTCTGTTTGTAAGTATAGTTATTCAGACATGAAGATATGTTAAAATTATATCTCTGGAACGATAATATGATTTTAGCTTCTAATACCAGGTTGTCTGTATCTTACAGCTTCTCTCTCACTAAAACATACTCCCTGCCATCACTCATTTATTATACAGTAAAACCTCGCATAAAGAGTCCCTCACTTAGAGAGCAGATTTTTCTCTGAATGGTCAGCTCGTTTAACAACTAAAACCAACCAAAAACTCGCTTAACAACTAAATCGGGGTTCACAATCCCATCCCCCACCAGAAGTCACAATTGGTCACTTACAATGGTGTTTTGCTTAAAGAGCAAACTCGCTTAAAGAGCAGTCCCGTGAAACGCATTATGCTCTTTAAGCGAGGTACCACTGTACAGCACCCGGTCTATTCATTCTCTTTCTCTGACACACATACATATGTACTGATTCATACAAAAATTCATGCAGAGAAACATATATACAGAAAAACATGTAATCCCATTGACACACAAGCTCCTCCACACCTAGTGATCAGGATCCCTGCAAGCAACATGAGGAGATCATTCTAGGGAGAAGGGGCTACCATCAAGAAAACTTCTTCTCTATTGCTTCTCTTCTTTTCTTCTCCTGGGGGCCCTGCTCTCAACAAGGAGTCTTGTGGGCAGAATACCTATAAGAGAGTCGCTCAGTGGCTCAAGTGGTTAAGACACTGACTGCACAACAGACTGAGCTCCCATCTCTGTCCCAGCTCCTGCCAGTCTAGCAGTTTGAAGGCAAGAAATTGCAAGTAGATAAATTAGGGACCACTTCAGTGGGAAGGTAAACAGTGTTCCGTGCACTCTAGGCATGCCTGACACATGCTCATGGAAATGTCTGCAAATGCAGACAGCGCTGGCTCTTCAGCTATAAACAGAGATGAGCACTGAACCCTAGAGTTGGATACGACTGGCTTTCGATCAAGGGTGACCTTTACCTTTACCATACTGCCAGGTAACAAGGTCCCAAACCTTTCGAAAAGGAGCCCCTTTTCAATATTTTTAGAAACTAAGCACAAACTTTCCCCACTCTATAACTTTGCCACCGGAGGAAACATACATTCAGCTAAGACGGATAAACAATTTAACAATCACAATTTATTTCAACAGTTAATTTGGAAGAGTATTCCTTATCAATATTTGTTAAAATTGAATATTTTCTCCTCAATAAATTCATAATGAGACTCATAATTAAATTTAACAATAGAATTGGAACAGTTTCCCTCCCAGCTCCCACACTTTTGCTGAATATATTTATAAAATTCTCATAACTTTCTCTATGGCAGCAGCAATAGGGAATTGCAAGGGAATTGTAGCCCAAACAGCCCCCTTACCAGTGAGACTAGGAGGGCAGAAGTGATCAAACAGGCATCAGTTGGCCCAGGAATTTTGAATGAAGTGCAGAAGACTGGGAGACACTTAATTTTTCACGAGAAAAAAGAAGGCAGATTAAAGCTGAATTAAGCCTTATAAACAAACAAACAAAACTATTGAGAACAGAGAGAGAGAGAGAGAACATCATATGGCTGACATGTAGTCTCAAAGGCACTTCATGTGCCCTAGGACCCTCTTTCCAGATATAAAAGAGGTGGCAGGGAGATGAGAATATTCAACTGATGCCAGAGGCAGGCAGTGGGAATTGGCCAAAGACTCTAGAACAAAGATAGTCCTATCTATCTCTACCTGTGATTTCCAGTGCCAAAGCAAAGACAATGCACTGACTCCGTGTGTGAAGAATAGGAAGCAGGGGTGGAAAGGAGGAAGAAAGATACCATTGGATGATGATGATTTGGCCCAGGAAAGGCCCCACAACAGCCTCTTTTAAGCAGTCAGTTAGTATCACTGCTTTTCTCAGTAAGATACAGTACCATATATACTCGAGTATAAGCCAAGGTTTTTTAGCCCCAAAAATGAGACTTGGCTTATACTCAGGTCAATGACCATGAGGGTCCCAAGACTGTGCTGGATTGAGCTACACCAACAATGTAATTAATTTTACCATATTTTCATGTATTTTGATTATTGAAACTCACTAACAGTTGCTGCATTTTCCATCCTCTGCTTATACTCGGGTCAATTTATTTTCCTGGTTTTTCAGGTCAAAATTAGGTACTTCGGGTTATATTTGGGACTGCTTATACATGAATATATATGGTTTTTATAATTTCCATGCTCCAGAAAGTTAAGTCACTCTTGATTATATATGTCAGAATGTTTATCTTGCAAACTCTACTCCTCAAGCTGATTTCCATCAAAGATTCACCTGACAAACTGATTGCATTTTATTACCGGTTGTAAATAACTCATAGATTTGCATGCCTGTCTCTTGAACCAATCAAATTTACCTTGCCACTCTGGGTCTGTATACCAAATATTTATAAATGTATACCATGATATCCAGTCTTATGTCTGATGAAGTAGACTTGATCCACAAAAGCGAACATTAAAATACAGGAGTTAGTCTTTTTTTTTTGTCTGTGTTTGTTATTTTGTTTTGTTTTGTTTGCTCTCTGATTTGATTAAGACAAGGTGAACTTTTAAAATAACAATACACTAGTACCCCGGATAACGTTATGACTTGGTTCCACAAGTCATGTCGTTATCCGGTTTTTAGCGTTGTCTGGGGTATACACCGAACAATGCTAAAAAACATCGGGCGCGCTGGTGCGTGCGTGTCAAACGCGGTTTGGGGAGGATACGGAGATTTTCTCCATATCCTCCCCAAGCCACGTTTGACAGGCATGTGCCTGCACGGTGTTTGGAAAGGGTATGGGGCCCCGTATCCTTTCCAAACATCGGGCGGGCTGGCGCACGCGTGTCAAACGCAGTTTGGGGAGGATACGGAGATTTTCTCTGTATCCTCCCCAAGCCGCGTTTGACAGGCATGCACCTGCACGGTGTTTGGAAAGGGTATGGAGGATCTTCCCCGTATCCTTTCCAAACATCAGGCGGGTGTGCACGTGTCAGAGGGGGTTTGGGGAGGGTATGGGGAAGATCTCCGTACCCTCCCCAAACCCCGTTTGACACGCGCACGCCTGCACGGTTTTTCGAAAGGGTATGGAGGATCTTCCCCGTACCCTTTCCAAACATTGGGTGGGCGGGCGCGCGGGTGTCAGAGGGGGTACGGGGGGGTACGGGGAAGATCTCCGTACCCTCCCCAAACCCCGTTTGACACACACGCGCCTGCACGGTGTTTGGAAAGGGTATGGGGACCCGTACTCTTTCCAAACATCGTGTGGGCGGGCCCTGGGGGCTGGATTGGGTAGATGTTCTACCCAATCCAACCCCCCCCCCCCACGATTGTACCAGATAACACTAATAATTGCATTACCCGATACAAGATCTTTCCAAAAATCTTGCATCGTTATGCGGTTTTAGCACTATCCGGTACAATCGTTATCCGGGGTATTACTGTACTAGACAAGAATAGGAGAGAGAAAGAAACAGAGCGACTGCCATAGGTCTATGACAATGAACTGTAGAAACCTAAAATTGATTATATACATGGAGGAGGGGCTAAGCGTTCACCCTTCAGGCTATTTAGGGGTGTGGAGATTATTATTTTTTTATTTGTTCCTTGAAGCAAAGTTTAATAAGAGCATTAACTAGCAAAATTATTTAAAGCCAGATCTTTTATGTAAAACAATTTGCTTTGAGAAGGTCTTGTTTTGTTAACATAACTTCAACTACATTATGCTCCAGCACTGCTGTTTTGTGCTGCAATTAAGCACTGATCACATTACATGAGAGATTATACTATCCTATTTACTGTAAATAGCTTAAAGTAGAAGGGAAACAGGAAAGGCTCTATTCATGAATGATTTACACTTGGCTTCTTCTTGGGCTCATGCATTACTCAAATAACAAGACACTGTGCCTGGAATACTAACAACATCTTGTAATTTACTATATGCAGTAGAAAGCACACTGGCCTCCCAAATTGTCATTTAATAACCTGAAGCATCACACAAGAAATTCTCCTGCTTGGCTTGCCACTTTGTAAATGGATTGTTATTATGAGTGTAGCAAACAGGGATGCAAATGAAACAAAATATGCAATTATGCAAATGCAGCCCCCACTAGCCAGGTTGAAGAAATGGCCAAGAAATATCTCTCCCGCTCTCTGCAAGCAAGCAAAAACCTGTTCACCAAGGCAAGGCAAATCTCCCTCATCTTAATTTATTTGGGTTACTTTGATTCATAAATTCCAACAGCCACATTCGGAAACCCCAATAAAGATTTGTCCAAGGTGAAGACTTAAAATTTGAACACCTTTTTATAGGCCTTCAGAGTTGTCCTATTGCCTCAAGGCTTGAATGGATTGTTTTTTAAAGTAATGGAGTAGTAAAATGGGGCCATGGAGACCATCACATTAGTGGAAGCTTAATCTTTCCTGTGGCCTGAGGAGGGGAAGAATTGCTCTCACTCCCATCTTTCCACAGTCCAACCTCATTCTTTGATGGGAACCAGCTTAAAACCTGTATGTGGCTAGAGATGAGGCAATTCCTATATGTGTTACTTGAAATTAAGGGGAAAGTGTAACAGATGGATGAGGGGAAATGGTGATCTTGTGTGGAATCATGCCGACATGTGACTCATGAAGTATTTTGCAAAATCATTGCTCAAACTTTTGATGTTCCATACTCTTAGCCTATGAAGTACCTTTCCATGTTATTTTTCAAAGTCTCTATGGAAATGTAGCAATCTAAGGTTTTCAGTGAAGAAGTTGATTCACAGTGAACCATAAAAGGATTGGCAGGGATGGGACCATTTTCAGACAGCACTGGGTATTTCCTGCACAACCAAAAAGCCATCGCTCCTGCATGCCTTCCACCAACATCATGCCCCAAATGCCTACTTCACTGCCACAAAAGCACAACCAACCGACAACCCTCCCCCTTTTAAGAAAAAGGAATATACATCTGACTGCACAGGGGAAAGTCCTTTTTAATTGTTTTGGAAAGATTGACGCCTCCCAAGAGGCACAGAATAAAAGATGGGATGGGAGCCAAAAGAACTGGATAGATTTGATCGAGCCTTTGCATGATGGGGGTATGTTAAAAATAGGTCAAATTCACCTGTTTGATAAGTGGAGCAAATTCTGCAGTATTTCACCACATAGTCACACTCTCAAACTGTGGCCAGAAATATATGGTGAAGAGAACGTGTAATTCAAGCTGGATGCAGATTAACATTGCAGAGAGGGGAGCAGGGCGACCTTTTCAGGTTCATGAAATCAGACACCAGAAGAATCCCAAATCCTGAAGATCAATAGACATACAAAGCAGGCTAATCTGCATAATCCCTGAGGCTGGAAAAGTATGTACTTGTGACACTCAGACCCTCACATTAGTGAAAGAATTTCCATTTTCCAGCCTGTTCCTCTGGCTGGTGTGAAGGAGCAGTGAGGCACAGCCAGGTAAGCAAGTGAGCATGCAATACCAGGGAGAGGAAAAAGGAACCAATGTTGATTAGAGGGCAGTTACTATGGCTGGGGTAGGACAAAACTCAATGTGTGCTCAGGGGACTCGTTTTCCCCTTAAACACAATCTGTTTGTCAAACTGCATGAGTTCATAGTCCAGGCATTGAGATGAACGTACTAGAAATCTCTGCACAGATTTTAGAAGAATGAGTAGAAGATCCAATGAATATATAAATGGTCCTTACATTGTATTCTGCATACACTGAGAACCAGTGGCGTAGCATGGGTTTCAGCTGCCCGGGGCGGAGGCCAAATTTGCCGCCCCCTCAGAGGAAGAGCACCTCTATAATGCCTTTCCTGCACGCATCCAAGGACAAGAAAGGTACAAGTGGCAGCAGCAGGGGGGGGAGGAATGGTGGTGGTGGGGTACACTTAGGAGCGCTGCCCTTCCAGTGGACCTTCGGGGTCTCGAAGTCCCCTCCACAGAGACAGACAGGCCAACCCCCAGGCCGGCCATTTTGGTTTGCGGAGGGTGGGGGCTCCAGGCCCCCACCTCCAGGGGAAAGCCACCTGTAGCCCCTGCAAGGTGGGGGGCTGGCAAAATGAGATGGCTAGATGGTATTGTAGATGCAATGGGCACAGAACTGAGTTAGTTGAGGAAGATGGTGGCAGACAGAAGTGCCTGGCAAACAGTGGTCCATGGGGTCGCAAAGGGTCTGAATCAATTGTGCGACTGAACAACAAAGACAGAGAACACAAACAGCTGCTGCTTCTGGCTTTCACACTTGCACCCCAAGGTCAAACTCTCCTGGAAAGCCTCTCGCCACCGTTCTTTTGCCCTCCACCTTTCCCAGCATCAAGGCCTTCTCAAGTGGAACATCTCCTCTCATTTGATGTCTAAAGTACTTTAGCTTCATCTTTACTATTTGACCTTCGAAGGAGCAGTCAGGGTTGATTTGTTCTAAGATTGACCTATTTGTTCTCCTCACTGTCCTGGGTACTCTCAAAACTCTCCTCCAACACCACATCTCAAAGGCATCTATTCTTCTGCGCTCAGCTTTCCTAATGGTCCAGTTTTCAGAACCATTCATTACCACCGGGAATACCATCGCTTTGACTATGCGAATTTTGGATTGCAAGGTGATGTCTCTACTTTTCACTATGTTCCCCAGATGAGCGCAATTGTTCGATGATTTGAACATTCTTTGGCATTACCCTTTTAGGGATTGTCTAGGTTTTAGGAAATGAGGCAGAGAGAGAGAGAGAGAGAGAAATCCCCAAAGTTTTATGCAGGATCCTTTCCTCCTCCTCCTCCTCCTTCAACAGCCTGTGACCAGCTAAGGGAAAGCTGGGGACCAAGTAAGGAAGGAGGAGGAAAAGATCAAACGTAGAACTTCCAGGTAAAATAAGTTATTATTTGAGAGCCTGGCAGAAGGGAACTCATTGGAGCAAATCAGTTTCTTTTTGGCAGAAGTTACTCTGCCTTGAGGAAGATCTACGATTGGTGGAACCTTTGCAATGTGTTGATGGGGAGGGGGGTAGAATGGGCTTCTTAGACTGTGCTCCCCCTCCTTCTCCTCCTCATGTTCCCCAGAGTCTGTACTCTGCACATCCCTAGGAGCCATGTTGGAACTCTGCACATGTTCTTAGCCACCCACCAAGTAGCAGAGGCTTTGGGCAGCAAAGGGACTCAGTGGAGGTTTTCTTTGCAAATATGGAGGTGGGGTGGTGTTTTATATCCAGTATTTCTGCACATGCCTAGGAGCCAGGAAAGGAAGTAAGGAAAGATGACAGAAATCAAAGGCCCCCCCCCCAATTGTGACCAAAAAGGACTGGTGGTTTAGCAGTTAAGATACTGAACTTGATAACTGGAAGGTCAGCAGTTCAAGACCTGAATACTGATGGAGTGAGCTCCTGGCATATCTCCAAGCTCCTAGCAGTTCAAAAGAAAGAAATTTGCAAGTAGATCAATAGGTATCCCTTTGGTGGTAAAGGTAAACAGCGTTCTGTACACTCTAGTGTCTAGTCGTGCCTGCCACATGACCACAGAAACATTTGCAGACACAGACAGTGCTGGCTATTTGGATGTAAACAGATAAGAGCACCAAACCCTAGAGTCAGATATGATAGGCTTTTGAGCAAGGGTGACCTTTACCTTTACTTTCCACTGTCTAGTTGTGCCTGCCACATGACCACAGAAACATATATAGACAGTGCTGGCTCTTTGGCTATAAACAGAGATGAGTACCAAACCCTAAAGTCAGATACAACTAGCTTTTGAACAAGGGCAACTTTTACCTTTACTTTATGGCATCTAGTCATGCCTGCCACATGACCATGGAAACCTATGCAGACAGTGCTTGCTCTTTGGCTGTAAGCAGAGATGAGCACCAAAACCTACAGTCAGATACAACTGGCAAAGGAGACATCTTGACTGACCCTCCCTCAGCGACTCTCTTCTTGGCCCTTGGGAAGCTCTGGCTCAGTCCTAGCCTAAGCCCACTCCTCAGGGCTTTCTACATTACACTGGCCACCCACCTCACCCCCTGCCTCCCCCCTCCCCCAATTTATGGCTTCAGCTGATAATAGCCAGGATCAAACTAAAGAGCGAGAGGAGGAATATGAAGCAGCCATTAATTGCAAACCCACCCACCCCAACCGGGGATAGGAAGTGGGGGGGGGGGAGTGGGCTTAAGATATAATTAGCTGTTTATTGAGAGCTTGGTTGGAGGAGGCTAATTGGGGGCGGGAGAAAATAGGAGTTGTAGTAGGTGGATGGATGGAGAGGGAAATCAGTAACGTTGTCTTTTTGCAAAACTTACTTTGCCTTGAGGACAGTTGAGGGAGAATCTTGGCAATAGCAAGAGACGATCTGAACAGCCAGGCCGGGGCGGGGGGAGGAATCCCTTGGTTTCATCTCCCTCGGCAGAAATTTCCCTTTCGCCTCTTGGAGGAAGGAACCACCACCAGCACAGACCCCCCTTCCTCCTCCTTCTCTGCTGCCGGCAGGAGGGGAGGGGGAGGAAGAGAGATCCCCCTTGTTCAAAGGGAATCACAAAAGGCTGTACTTGCGCCTCTCTCTCATATACACACACGAGCGTGCGTGCGCACGTGCCCTCTTCTTCCTCTGCCTTCCCAGGGATGCCGCCCCCTTAAAAGTGCCACTGGGGGTGGGTGCCCCCCTGCACCCCCCTAGCGACGCCACTGCTGAGAACTGTGTCTGGCCGGACATCCCGCTATGGTAATAGAGTAGACCGTACAGCCATTGACTCAATGGTGAGTGTTGGGTGGTGGTAAATAACCTAACTCCTCAAAGGGGCCAATGGCTATGGGCGGATGATCCCCCTTAGGTGGGGTGTTGGCCCCCTCAGTGGAGGAAATGTCGCTGGAAACCAGCAAAATGAGCGGAGGAGGAACTATTCAATATTCTGATTCCCAGTAGTCATGGAGGACGAAGAGGCCATGCCAGATGGATTGGCTGTGAAGGTGCACCTTGTTAATATCCTCAAGGTTGCAGCAGTTCATTGCAGTCCTGATGTTAAATCCTGCATGTCTCATTTCATATGTGCCGCAGGAGATGGCTCCGTGATCATAATGTGTGGGTCCCTTCATAGCAAGCTGGAGTCCACCTTAAACAAATTCATTCCAATGGCATTTTTCCTGCTTGTTCATTGTGAAAATTATTTCCAAGGGGAAATGTATACTCAGATACGAGTAGCAGCTAACAACGATGATGATAATGCCACTGAGAACTACATAAACAGCACCTGGAGAGGAGAATAAGCCATCTTCTCCACTACGGAGAATTATACTGAGTTTCTATTTAAGTTATACAGTAAAGCTTCGCATAAAGAGTACCTCGCTTAGAGAGTAACTTGCTTAAAGAGCACAATTTTCTCTTAATGGTCGCTTCGCTTAACAAATAAAACCAACCAAAAACTCATTTAACAACTAAATCGGGGTTCGCAACCCCCCCTGCCAGAAGTCACAATTGATCACTTACAATGGTGTTTCACTTAAAGAGCAAACTCACTTAAAGACCAATCCTGTGAAACACATTATGCTCTTTAAGCCAGGTACAACTGTAGTTTTATTTCTAAGTTACATCTGTAAATATACATTAACAAATGCCAATTTGCAGATGTCTGCCTCTTTTTATTTCTTATCTTGTGATGCCTTTTCTGTTTCTTTGGCAGCTTATATTAGATTATCCTGGTTGTAAGGGATCCCCTCATAAACTTGCAAATTTAGAATAATGTGGTCAAAATAACTACAACAGAAAAATCCCTATAAATATTTATTTAAACCATTTGACACTACTTAAACTAATATAAAACAATTCTTCATGCAAAATGTCTGCTATCATTTAGTAATTGTGTCCATCAGGTTAGTCCTGACTTAATGTGATCTTTTCTTTCAGTGTTTTCTATGTAAGGAATACTCAGAAATGTTCTGCCATTTCCTTGTTCTGGGGGATCCTTTGGGACATGTGCAGCTTGCCCAAAGTTGAACAGGCTGGCTCTTCTTCTATAAGGCACAGTGAAGAATCAGTCTCCCAATCCAATAGCTACTTCACTGAGCTATCCAGCCATGATCTCTGCTATCATTTGCATACCCAAAACAGTATCAATCAAGGTTATTTTCACTCATTGTGTCTGAAGGGGACACTCTTATTTAGCACTAGAAAAACATTTGTTAATTAGCATGAGCTACATATTTCAAAACCTCACACTCAGCATTGGAGGAAGGGTACACAGAAAGAGCCTCCTAGAAGATTGTGGTATTTTTGAACCACAATTGGGTGAAGCCTGGGCAATATCAACTTTATGCCAGCTAATCTTTCTCACGCTGGGTCAGGCAAAAGGAAAGGTGGGTTTATTTTGGCAGTTTCACATCTGGCTTGTGAAGAAGCATAGGAAGCACAGAAGAAGAACCATAGGAAGGTTCTTTTAGCATGAAAGCAAGGAAACATGGAACTGCTTGTTTGCTCCTAGCTGCCTGAAACCTTGAGCTCTGTAACCAGCAGTATGGGAAAAGCAAATAGTCTGGGTGTTTAAACAGATCAATGATCTACAAAGAAAGAGAGTGAGTAGCACCACAACATGTTTACTAAGTCATCACCCTGTTTCTTGATCCCAAACAGTCCTGCATCCTTTTATGCCACTAAAACTAGAGAAAGATACAGTCTGTCTAGTTTACTTTCTCCTACATCTAAGAAAGAAATACATTACAAATAAGCTAATAAATTCATTCCCCATCAAATGTATGAGGAAATTAGTGTATTTTGTAAAGTTATCTAAGGAATCAAAGGAAACGTTCTACCACCGGCAGAGGCTAAATTCAATAGTTTATGGCTATTTGCTGCATTACACCTGCTACTTGCCATATAGCTTCTAAAGCTCATTTAGTGTCTTGAAGTTGGTTGAATAATGGAGGGATTAAGGCAAGAGCCTTGGAACATCCAGGAACTCAGAAGCCTTCTCCCTGGATGGAATTACTAGTCCTGTTTGTATTACTTTCAGTTTTTCTAAAGGTGTTAGTTACAGGGACTTGAACATGCAATGTGCAAGAAGGAAGGGCATTCTTTCTCTCCTGTCCCATTACTCTTCATGTAGGGAGGCAACAAGCAGGAACCTTTGCTGTCTTTGGAGGCTCTTCACAGGTAATTAGAATCTTGAAAAATTAGCCTTCCACACCCTCCCACCTCTAGGGCTGGCTGGTGCTAAACCCTCCCTAGGAAGACCAGGCTAAAAAAAAAAAGACTGTTTTTGTAGTTAATGCTAATTTATAAAGAACAAGAAGAAGTACGGTCCATTACCTAGCATGATCAAGTGACAGAAGTGTCTTGCTTACTGTATCTAAATGCTAAGCCTTTGCTCCACTGGAAAGGGCCTAGATCAGGGGTGCCCAAACTTTTTGAGCCGTGGGCCGATCATGTGGTTCAGGGAGCTGGTCACTAAGGCCTGGGAGCCGGGTGCGGCCCCTGACATCAATTCATCTGGCCCACAAAACCCTCATCGCTCCTGGAAGCAGAAGTAAAATGCACCCGTACGGGTGCATTTTACTTCTGCTTCCAAGAGCGACGAGGGCTCCGTGGGCCAGATGAATTGGTATTGGGGGCCGCACCTGGCCCCCGGGCCTTAGTTTGGGCACCACTGGCCTAGATGAACAGAGTACTAATGGGTGGGAGAGGGAGAAAGGATGAGAGAAAAGGAGAAAGAAAGAGGAGAGAGAGAGTTAACGGAAGTTGTGAGTGAATAACATAAACCTTGAATGATGAGCATCTAGTTCAGGATTCTCAGCATGTGGCCTACGGGCCAGATGTGGCCCACAACACCATTTCATGTGCCCCACCACCACTTCCACCACACCAGGAAGTACCATGTGGTGGAGGAAGGGCAAAATGGTTGGCTGGCCCCCAAAGCTGTCTGAGGAAGGATGACCCGGCTTTAAAAGGTTGAGAACTTCTAGTTCTATAACCATTATATTTATAACAGATATTCAGGGTCTTCTGAGCACAGTTGAGAGCACTGTTTACTTTAATTTCAAATTTGCAATTGAACTGCCATGAGTTCTTTGGCTTGGAAACAGCCCAAAGCTGCCACCATTCAGGGCTGTGTCTGCCATTAGGCTGAGCAAGGTCATGGATTCAAGGAAAATATGTTGGATGATGTAGGAGATACTTCTGACTGTTTCCCTCTTCAGGAGGACAGACCTGGGTTTGCCCACATTCCTAAAGCTATCTAATTTTCTACAACTGATCATTGTTGATGATCAGTTTGAGGATTGAGGATGCTGTCCCATCATTATTTTTGAAGCTTCAACTACCAGTCCGAACACCTTCTATATATAAAACAGGAATGGACATCATGTGGTCTTTAAGTTCAGGTAGCGAATTGCTCCTTTCCCTATCTCATAAAATGAGAAGGGTATGTGTGTCATCAGCCATTCAAGCAGAAGGGTAGGAGTTTCAGCAAGCACTTCTTCACAGAATTCATAGTCAAACAGCAGAATTCAGTGAGACAAGGAATAGTGATGGCTGACAACTTGAACAGCCTCACAACTGGGTTGGCTCATGAAGGATGGAATTTTCCAGTACAGTGGTAGCTCGCTTAAAGAGCATAATGCATTCCACGAGATTGTTCTTTAAGCGAGTTTTACTCTTTAAGTGAAACACCATTGTAAGTGACCAATTGTGACTTCTGGTGTGGGGGGGGGGAGAGATTGTGAACCCCGATTTAGTTATTAAGTGAGTTTTTGGTCGGTTTTAGTTGTTAAGCAAGGCAACCAGAGAAGTTCTGCTTCTCTCAATGAGTTAGTCTCTAAGCGATGTGCTCTTTATGTGAGGTTTGACTGTATCTGCTTGCCATAATGGTACTCCACCCAGTAACAAAAGTTGAACAACTCTGTATATTAATTGTAAAAGAGCATAAATGGGAGGGTGCTATTATCATGTTTGTGGACTTACCACAAGAATTTGGTTGGCTGCTGTGTAAAATGAATGCTAAACTAGTTGGGTCTTTGATCTGATCCAGTGGTGCTCCTCTTATGTTTACACTTCTTGGTCTACTTCTGGTCTGAAACAACTACAAGCAAGAGCCCAGCCCATGTTTTATAGGAACATGATTGAAATGTGATGAGTCCTATGACTGACCATACTAGAGCATGTCTCGGATATGACCATACTAGAGCATGTCTCAGACGAGAATTTTCAGCTGAATTATACTAGAACAATAAATTACATGTAGCATTTTCCCTAAGTGTCAGTTGATGATTGCTGTGTAAATGCAATCTTAGCACGAGGTTCTACATCCAAATGATCACTGTAACTAATATCAACCAAACAGATTTTTGTCTAAGGAAAGATTCAAAACTATAATTACAAACAGATTTCAGCTCTGCCATTAGCTCCACAGAAGACGAAGGTTCAACTGTGTTGTGAAAGGAAATGTTGAAAGACAGAATAATCCTACTTTTAGCTGCCTCTCTGCCTCCCTTTCTTAAGACTAGCTGACATTTCTCATTGAAGACAGTATCAAAAACATTAATGGTGGAAACCAACGGGCTTGAAATTACCCATCAACAGTAAGTACCTAGACCTCTCACTGAACAGCTATACAGTTTCTGCACTGTAATGACATGGGTTCTAATACTCCTTAAACCAAAGCAGTTTTCAAATAACACTCTCTAGATAGAAGCAGCAGGGGAGTTTGCACTATATACTCCATTTTGCTTCTCTGGGGGCTCCTTTAGAAAAGGAAGTAACCAAAGAGTCCCTCCCAGATTTTATTTTAACAAAAGGTGTTTTGAAGGTTATAGTAGCTTTGGAACTGAAATGGGAGTGTAGTATGCAGACTGTAACCTCCAAAACTGCCATGCTGCAGGAGCTGAAGCTGTTGTATGGCAGACCAATCCAACAGTGATAAGATGAACCAGGTCACGGTCAGGCACAAGAGCTCCAAGCAGAGATGAACAGGAGCCAGAACCATGGGTGGGAAACTAGTCTGCGGTCTTAAGACAGAATCCTAATGGAAGCTGTTGTGCGAGCAGAGACAGGAGGGTTTTGTGCTAATTCAGCCAGAACCTCCATGCCCTGACCATCTTGGCTACAAGAAGACTTCCAGAGAGAAAACTCACCAAGTTCCTCTGGAGACTAGGTCACAGTTTTACTCCCAGGAGCTTTTGTCTACTTAATTCTACAGGTTCTCTCCAGGATGACACCTGACCCAGGGTTTTATGAAGTGTCATTTCCTCCCCTCTGCCACCCACATTGTGCTTGGAAAAGGAGCAGGCAAAATACTTGCCTGTAGATATTGGAATGTAACTCTCATTATTTCCCCACCATTAGCTATACTGGATGGGCTGATGGGAGGTGCAGTTGAACAACATCAGGCAGACCATAAATTATCTACTCCTGGTTTAAATCAATAACAAAGAATTTTTTAAAATTGTTAAATCAAACACAAATAAACTCAAGTGGCAGACTATGAGTGGACTCTTGACTCCCAGTATATCAAATCTGGATTCTGCTCAAGAGGGGAACGAGAGTTCAT
Source organism: Furcifer pardalis (assembly GCA_030440675.1). NCBI lineage: Eukaryota > Metazoa > Chordata > Lepidosauria > Squamata > Chamaeleonidae > Furcifer > Furcifer pardalis. The sequence continues at coordinate 38,324,056 of CP126890.1, read as the reverse complement.
CTCAAAATTGGTTAAGTGCAGCTTTTAAAGCTATAAAAGCCAAACCTTTTAACATTTTGGATGTGTTTAGCCCTCCTTTAAAAAAAAGGAGAGAGAGAGAGACTGCTGTCCTTGTCTTATCTTTAACCTTTCTACTCTTGTGGTCATGTCTGTTTGTGTAACATAACTTGTTCTGGACTGATCAGTTTGCCTTCAACAGTTTCCCACAGGAAGATAAATCAAGTATTATCTTCCAGTGTTTATCCAAGGAGGTGGCAACATACATAGAACCAGGGACAGGGCAAGGGACTTTATCCAGCAGCTACAGACACACTGAAGGGTTTCTTGAGTCTTTTACCTGCTCTGGGAGATGGGCAGGATTACCAAAGCCCTGATAATTTGGCCATGGTGCATAACACAATATGTTGAATTCTGTTGGTTGTTGTTTTGTTTTTTAAAACAAAACCCTTAGCCTTTAATAGTGTGCTTTTATTACTTAAAATAAAAATAAAACAATGGATCCCTCCTCATTCCTTCATAGGCGGCTCTCATTTAATGTCTCGTTTAAAATACATCTTTTATGTATTTAAAAAAACCCTACAGTAAAACTAAAAACCACATAACAGAAAAGCAAGGCTGAAAAGTCCATACATAAACTTTTCCAGCTATGCACTGGATTTTTAGTGCATTTATAATACAAATCTTTGTAAATCTACTCATGAGTCAGACTCACTAAGTTAAGTGTGTGTGTGTGTGTGTGTGTGTGTGTATGAGAGAGAGAGAGAGTAAGATTGCAATCTTAAGCATGTCAGTAAACATAAGCACCACCATTGGTTGGATCGAGATTCCTTGATTAGAGCCAAGACTTTTGAAACCAAACTGCAGCAGATACACACACACACAGACACCTGATTTCCAATCACAGCTATGATTTTATGTCACAAGAGACAATTATACTGTACAGTACTTATCTAATTAATGGGAATGTTGTCTTCCCTTCCACTCTTATGGTTTGTGCTCAATTCAAGCATGTTTTTGGCAATGTTTGGCAGTTGTCTACCCTGATTTGTCAAAAGTGAAGATCAGTAGATCTAATGGATTGGTGATGTAGGTTGCAGCCTGATGTTCCCATGAGTAAAATCCTACCCAGAGGATGCTTTCTTTGAAGGCAGCAGTGCTAGAGGGGGGGTTCCCCATCTAATGGATTGGTGATGTAGGTTGCAGCCTGATGTTCCCATGAGTAAAATCCTACCCAGAGGATGCTTTCTTTGAAGGCAGCAGTGCTAGAGGGGGGTTCCCCATTCTTTCTGCGGCCCACTACGTTCGCTGGTTTGGAAACGTAAGGCAGGCTCTGACACATTTTACCTCAAACCTCACATTGACTCACCCAAAAATAAGCCCCTCTGGTTTTTTTTTTTTTAAAGTACTGTATGCTTTTAATTCCATCCATGACCGCACCATGTTTCTCACAGTAACCTCTGAATACATAGTTTGTAGCTTGTCTATTTTCCCCTGAACTTTCTCCAATAGTTTAGCATAAGTATTCATACTGAGTGGACACCATTTTTTAAAATGATGATGATGATGATGATGATGATGATGATGATGATGATGATGATGATGATGATGATGATGATGATGAATGGAGGAACAGCAGAGGACTGTCTGTCTTTTCCCAATTTTTGAGTCAGCATCTTCGGAGCTTGACCAGACCCAAAGCAAAGGAGGACAGCGATGCCTGATTCAGGCAAACTTGTTTTGATCTCAGCTCAGCAAAAATGCACTCGACCTTGGATTGAACTTGTGGCTCAGAAACTGAGGAAAACCATCATGCCCCAGCATTTAGCACAAACTAAACAGAATCTGAAATAGTTTGTGTAGGGTTGGGGGTCATGACACTAAGAGCAAAGCCAGGCTATAGAATTGTGGAAAAATATAGGCTTGCCACCTGTTTCTGATTTGTTCCTTATTTCTTCTTTAAAACTTCACAAAGACATGCATTACAAGAACATTGTAACTCATTTGGTACAGTTAATAACTTGGTACATGTTGTATGTCCTTACAGTTGGGTAATTTGTCAAACAAGCCTGTGATGAGGTATAAGAAAAGAGCACTGATGTAGCAGCAAAGTGTGGTTTAGAGGTTAGCAAAGAGGCACCAAGGTTTTTTGGACACCTGGTTTCTAACTCACTCTGCGTCACAAAATTTGCATGGTGACCTTTAGGCCAATCACTCTTCCAATTTCACTTGCAACATTGAGTTGTTGCTAGGATGGAGAATAGCCGTTTGCAACCATCTTGAACTCACTAAAGGGCAGGTGCACATTTAACAAATAAATGGAGAAAATAAAATAAAAGGTTCTAGAACCTGATATAACTGAAGGCTGGAGAGGTTGTGCTTTTACTTTATTGGTATATTTGTTTATCCAGCCAATCCTATGGAGATATACCTGTCCACCTCACTTTATTATACCGGTATAAACACCTGACCCCTGTTTCCTGTCAGTGGTTTCTTTGCAGTGGTATATCTCCATTGTGTGGGTTCAGTGAAAGAAACGCTTTCCTACAAGAAATGGTGGCTTGTGGAATGCAACAAAAGCAAGGTAGATAGGGGAAGAATGAAGTAAGAAATAAATTTAATTGCTTGTTAGAAAAAGCAGAAAGTAAAGTATAAATGTTCAGAAAATGACAGATTTAGGATTTAGTCAGCATGAAGGCCATGCATTTTTCTTAGATCGAAAGCCAGTTGTATCCGACTCTAGGGTTCAGTGCGATCTCTGTTTTTTACCCAAAGAGCCAGTGCTAGCATGTGTTTCCACTGGACTGCACAGGACGCTGTTTACTTTCCCACCAAAGTGGTACATATTTATCTACTTTCAATTTCTTCCTTTTGAACTGCTAAGTTGGCAGGAGCTGGGATAGAGATGGAAGCTCACTCTGTCATGCAGTACTCGGGTCTTGAACTGCCAACTTTCCAGTCATCAAGTTCAGCATCTTAACCACTAAGCCACTGTACCAATAATTTCTTTCCAGACATACAGTTCCTTCAAAGCTCCACATCTGAGCAATGAGACTTGCAAATTAAATCTACTTCTACCACTCAATGATCAACCACAAAATAAAGGCAAGTTAAAAGTTGTACAGGACAAAAACGTTAACAAGAAAAATTGACTCTTTTGAAACAGGGTGCTGAAAGAGAACTTTACAGATACACTGGACTGCCAGAAAGACAAACAAGTGGGTATTAGAGCAAATCAAGTCTGAACTATCTATGGAGGCAAAAAATGATGAAACAGAGGCTGTCCTAGTTTGGGCACATCATGAAAATATAAGAATTTCTGGAATAGGCAATAATGTTTATTTATTATTTATTTATTTGTTCAAATTTGATACCCCGCCCCACTCGGGAAGACCCGACTCTGGGCGGCTTACAAAATGTATTACCGTAATAGGTAATCTATAAACACATAATATCATAAAACATTTAAAAATTCATGAGTTCATCAAAAGCAAAAATTTAAAACATTAAAACATTAAAACGTTAAAAACCGATAAAAACAAGTGATGACAGGTACAAATACCAGGTGGTGGGGGGGATGGCTACCCTTAAATTAGCCATCCTGGATGGGAACCTACATTGTTATGTCCCCACACTTGACCTGCCAGCCATGTCTTTAACCCCTTTCGAAAGGGGAGGTTTGAAGTCAGCAGGAAAAGAGGAAGATTGACTGACTGCCTAAAGGAAGCCACAGGCTTGCATTTACAAGAACTGAGCAGGACTCAAGGGTTTTAGAGATCTCTCATTCATAGGGTCACAATAAATTGGAGGCAACTTGACAGCATATAACAACAATTTTCCTCCTGTGGAATGAGACAAGCTGATGCTAAAACAGACATTTCCTTCTTAAGAAATACATTTTCCACTATATTCTCTAATTCTTCAGAGCAAGGTGGACTTGTGTTGACATCTGTGGGATACTAAGTGTCATCCAACAGGTATCTGAAACTATCAAGCACACAGTGCAGGTTACTCACAAGGAAATGGTGCATTTTCAGCAATTAAATATTGCATTTTCAGCAGTCATTGAGTGGGTATCTTCTGCAAACAGAAGGTGGCATCTGGATTCCAAAGACTAGCTCAGAAAAAAGTGCATTTATTATTATGGACAAAAGAGAAAAGATTGCCTGGGTTAAGCCATAGGTTAATGTTCTGCTTCAGAGAAACTTTGCCTGGGAAGTCATCCAAACAAAACAAAATCCACGTTCAGTGATGAGAGGCAATATTTTTAAGGTGAGAAAATCTACAAAGAGCTTCCCATGCTGTCTCAAATATGTGTTTTATGTGTCCTTCAGTAGTGCATGCCAACAAATTTTGGCTAATGTCATATTATTTATGGGTTGTTTATTTCCAAAGATTTACTGTATGACACTGATGTCTGTGAGGAATTCCAGAAAATTCAGAAGCCCCAAAAAGGAACCATGAAACTGTGCAATGGTGCAATCTGAGAAAGACTTGAATTCAATTACAGTACTGTATTATTATTCTTTTTAAAAAACCTGCATTTTATGAATTTTGAATCATAGATACTGAAGATATTCTGCTTCAGTATCCATGATTCAAAATGCCAGGCAACGGCTCGATATCATTCCTGCATTGCCAACAGGAAAAAAGATGCCAAATATAGGGCAACACAAATGGGACCATTCAAGATGGCCTAGAGCAGGTTTCCTAAAATTGGCTCTCTGGGTGTTCTAGGACTTCAATTACCAGAAGCCCAAGTCAGCACACCTGCTGACCAGGGCTTCTGGGAACTGAGGTCTAAGAATATCTGGAGAGCTAAGTTTGAGGAACCCTGATCTAGAGGATACCCTTTTGTGCTCACCAGAGGTGTAGTGTGTGTGTGGGGGTAGGGGACAGCCCACCTTGGGTGGCACTTTGTGGGGGCACCACCACCGCCTCAGACTACCTGGTGGCCAGGGCAGGAAGTCTGCCGAGGGGACGGATGCAAGGCTTTTCTGCCACTGCTGGCGCCCTGAGCCCCGCCTCGGGCTGGAGGGCATAGGCCCGACGGTGTGGTGGGGACCAGGGGGTGCCCCTCCTCTGCTGCCACCCCATGCCCCTCCTTCCCACACACCCCTCCTCACAGCCAGCCAGTGGTGCCGGGCAGTGGGTGTCCTCAGCCTGGCAGACGCTGCTCCGGCCATGGTTGCTGGGCTGCAGCGACCACCAGCCTCACTTCCCGCCTTCCTGTGTGCTGTTCCTGCCAAAGGCGAACAAGCTACCACTGCCAGGCTCAGAGGCATGGCAGCCGCAGACCTGGGACCATGACGGTAGGCTCCTTGCTGGGCCCATGCCACACTGCGCTGCCCCAGTCTCTGGGTCTCGCCATGAGCTGGCCGTGAGGAAGAGGATGGAGACAGGCGTCCCCTGATCCCCACCGAGGTAGGATTTTTGTGCCTAGGTGGGGGGGGTGAGTTTGGCGTGCAGGCCTAGACACCTGAAACCCGACCTACACCACTGGTGCTCACTACCATTCACATATGTTGAAAAACTGCAATGTCAAAGGAATCCACTTTTGGAATTTTTCCTTGCTAGGTATCTATGTGAATTATACTATTATCTCTGTGAATGTAGACCAGGGGTTTCCAAACCACAGCCTGTGGGCCGGCACCGGCCTGTGGCACCATTTCATTTGGCCGCGGCAGCCCTCGCCACTCCTGGAAGTGGAAGCGGATGCATTTACATCAGCTGTAAAATGTGCCAACGCATGTGTAAACATGCTCGCGCCTGTCATAAACGTGGAAATGAGCACATTTACAGTTGTCCTAAATGTGCCCGCTTCTGCTTCTGGGGGTGTGGTTAGGCCCACAGTGTAAAAAGATTGGGAACCCCTGGTGTAGACTTTCTTGACTGCTAGCATTTGTATTGTCTACCTTCAGGCTGGCCTTTGCTATATAAAGCTTGGCCATCCTTTTTTCTACTGGCAGTGTGGGCACAATATTGGACAACAATATCAGGCCATTTCCTGGCATTTTGAATTATGAATCAGAAGCATAATATCCCACAACCAGAAAACAGAAATCTTTTGAAGAACTGAATTTCCTGGCTTTTAAAAACAGAAGTCTACATACGCATAGGCAACACAAACATTTCAATATATACTTCCCTCATGTAGAATTACTCCATGTTAGAGGATCCCAGAAGATGAGCACATGGTCTGTACTAAGACAAGTGGATGCTCAATGAAGTCAAGCCTGAACTTTCACTGTGTGACCTTTGTTTGAGCACAATCTGGATCAGAGACCACATCACTAATCTTAACCCCTCAAAAATAATTTATTTCCAAATATCATATCCAACATTTATTTTTTGCTAAATACAGTAATACCTCGGATAACGCTAAGACTTGGTTCCACAGGTCTTGGTGTTATCCGATTTTTAGTGTTATCTGATGCATGTTAAAATCCTATGGGATGGATCAGATAACGTTAAAGCTCCATAGAGATACATTGTAACCGCACAGGCTTTAGCGGTTGTTATCCGATACATCCCATAGGACCTTAATGTTATTCGATCCAATTCTCCTCCCCAGATTACTTAACGTTATGCGATTTTAGCGTTATCGGAGGTAAAGGTTATCCGAGGTATTACTGCACCTCCTTCATTTTTCTTCTAATCTAAAAAAATCCCCATGCATTATAAACCTCACTTTGATTCTTGTTGTAATTCACTACAATGAAAATAGATGTCACCTAAAGAAGAATAAAAAGGTGAAAGATGAGGAGATCATAGTAATGGTGATTCACAGTGATATTCTGCTTAGGAATGCCAAGGAGAAAAAAAAATCAATATTCATGGCCAAGTGCAATATTCAAAGTCACATAGCCAGGTAATAGACTTAATCCCTCAGCATTAGACCAGCAAGCTAATGAGCATTTTAAACTGCTACAAATAATGCAAGCATATTATGAAGATTTGCAATGGAAGGGATTTAGAAAGGTACAACAGCTGATGGAAAGTTGCTTTTGAGAAATTGAAAACTCTTATTTCTAAATAATTGCAACTGTAGCCAGAGCTGATTACTTTGAGGGTGCTGTGAACATGGAACATCGTTTTATGTGTCCTTCAGCAGTGCATCCCAACAAATTTTTAGTAATGCCATTTTATTTATGTGTTATGTACTTCCAGAAATTTTCGTACCCATATTGCCAGCAAGAAAAAGGATGCCAAGCTATACATAACAAAGAGCAGCCTGCATGCTGACAACACCAATGGGAGCATTTGAGATAGTCTACAGCAGGGGTCCTCAAACTTTTTAAGTCAAGGACCAGTTCACAGTCCCTCAGACTATTGAGGAGCTGGGACTTGTGGTGCTGCCAGTGCTGGCGGTGGCAGCGGTAACTGCCCCAAGCACCCCGCACTCTCCTCCCAAACCTCAACACCCACCTATACCTGCTTGGCAAGGTGTGGCCAGCACGGAATGGCACTGTCATGCCTTGCTGAATTGGGGGGAGGGCGTTGACATTTTGCCTGGACAAGGTGAGGCCAGCCAAGTCCTGCTGATCCTAAACTCCAACAAACACACACCCCAACACACTTGGCAAGGAGTGATAAGCCCACTAGGCACCACCTCAATCCTTTTATCCTCCCTCTGCTTTGCTTGGCATGTCCCTGCCAGCACTCCATAGCAGAGCAGATGTTGCGAGGAGGCGCTGCTGGCACATCTGCCCTGCTACAGAACACCAGCAGAAATCCACCATGCGAAGCAGAGGAGGGAGGGGATAAGGATTGAGGTGCTGTCCACACGCCACTCACGGCCGCAGTGAGGGCTCAGACTGGATTATTTGCTGTCATGGGCTGGATCTGGCCCACAGGCCATAGTTTGAGGATCCCTGGTCTACAGGATACCCAATTGTGACCACTACCATTCACACCTGTTGAAAAACAGCCATTGCAATTGCTTCGTGTTTGGGTGGAGTGGTTAACAGATGAAAAAAAGAGTCAGTTTCAGGGATTTTCCCTTGCTTGCTGTCTCTATGTGAAATGTGACAAATAAATTGTACTTTTCTCTATATAGATGTAGAGTTGACCATCTTGACTGCTGCCATTGATGTTGTCACCATTCAGACTGAGTCTTTTATCTGCTCTGGGAGATGGGCAGGCATACCAAAGCCCTCATAATCTTGTTGTGATGAAAACCACAATAAATTGGACTCTGTTGAAAGAAACAAAACTCTTGTCCTTTAATAGCATGTTTTCATTCATTAACATTAAAATAAAATAATTGATTCCTCCTCTTTCGCCCATAAGCAGCTGTCCCATGCATGTATCTCATGCACTGCAAATGTCTCATTTAAAATACATCTTTCATGTACAGTGGTACCTCACTTAAAGAGCATAATGCATTCCACAGGATTGCTCTTTAAGTGAGTTTTCTCTTTAAGAGAAACACCATTGTAAGTGACCAATTGTGACTTCTGGCAGGGAGGGGATTGCGAACCCTGATTTATTTGTTAAGCAAGTTTTTGGTTGGTTTTAGTTGTTAAGCGAGGCGACCACTCATAGAAAATTCTGTTCTTTAAGCGAGTTAGTCTCTAAGCGAGGCACTCTTTATGCGAGGTTTTACTGTATTTTAAAGAACCTACAGTAAAACCAAAAACCATGTAACAGAAAGACGAGGCTAAGAAGTCTACACATAAACATCTCCAATATGCAGCAGGTATTATAGGTCATAAAACTGCAACAAGGCAATGGAAAATATAGGAAAGCTGCACTGTATGTCCTATGTTGCCTGCCCTGTGCCCTCTGTCTCAGCTATCTCAAGTACAACAAAAGGATAGTGTGGGGATAACATTAGGCTGCCAAATATAGCCCCTTTCTGTATGTGAAATGGTAGGAAGATTGGTCTTAGTTCTTTTGACTCAGACAGAAGTAACTTAACCTGCTCCTTACATATCCCTGCTAAAGGCTCAATAGATGATAGGCTACTCCTCAGATCTGGAGCAATTCTGTGTACGTGCTTCATAACACCACATCTATTGTGAAGCTTTTCTAAAATATAAATATCATTATTAACTGAAACAGCCAACAAAGAAGAAACAGACTTGTTCTAAAATATTTGGTTGCTCAAAAGATCCAACAGCCTTCTTTTGCCCACAGAGTAAATTGAGGTGACACAAAAGGCTGGTTGCATTTCTAAAACATGACAGTAGCATGTCATTTGGACAAGGCATTTAGAAGTTATTCTCACACAAGGTTTTATATCTGAAAATGTCAGTGTCAAAATTCTCCTTGATACATAATAACAACAGCATGATAAAACAAACACATGTGCAAAAGCAAAATTTTGTCCTTGGGATGGGGGTGTTGTTTTAAAAATTATATCTCACTTTGTTCAACCGGATGGACTCAAAGACCCCAATACAATACATATCTTAATAATAAAATGAACACCACAACATTTTAAAAGAAATTAACAAAGCACATAAACAAATCAGTATAAGAGAACCATAAGTCAATGGCATTAACCACATCTCAAAACAGAAAAATTCATTCTTTGGAAAAAGCCATGTTGTGAAGTGCCCAAAAGGGTACAGTATTATGGTACAGTAGGATGGCTATTAAGGCCCTAAATTATCTGATTAAGTCTCTCCCCTGAAATTTTGGGTTGAGTTGAACCAGTACAGTCAAAATGAAGTTTTATGGAAATTTGTTGTTCACAAACACACACACACACACACACACACACACAGAGAGAGAGAGAGAGAGAGAGAGAATGGCAACTACTGTTTTATATATCTTTGACATTATTTCTTCAGACCTGAAATACTAACAGTTGTAGAAAATTAACTCCTTTTACAGCAGCATATTTGTAAATGACATTTCCAAGTGCATCTATATATGCAAATCATTCATAGTGATGGTTCCTGGACAGAGTGACGTCCAGTGTGGCTGCCATCCAGTGGCGTCGCGCAGACTTCAGCCGCCTGGGGCGAAGAACAAATTCACTCCCCCCCAGCTCGCTGCCGCCGCCGCCCCCACCCCCCCACAGGACCAGTGATGGGATGTTACCGGTTCTGAACGGATCCACAGAACCGTTATAAGGATTTCCGGAGGGGTCTCCGGGAGGGTAATATCGGTTTTGAGGCGTCCGGATCGGACGCCTCACCGGCAGAAAAAAAAAAATTTAATTTGAGCCAAAATGGCTCCAATTCAGTGCGCATGCGCCAGTGTCGTCGCGCAGCGTTGAGCCGCCTGGGGCGAAGAAGAAAATCGCCGCGCCCCCCCCCCCGCTCGCTGCCCCCCCCACCACCACTCGCCCCCCCCCCAGGCAGAAGGCGCTCCCTCCCCTGCTGAATAGTGGGCACCCCCCCCCTGCCAGCCCGCCGCCAGAAGTTCGAAAAAGGTAAAGATTGCGGCTCGACTGCGGGGGTTAGCTGGGATCCCGAGGGTTCCCCCCATCCTCGCCTAATCCCCGCAGAGCCGTCCGCGTGCACGCCCGAGGATTCAAAAGGGTAGGAATACCCTTTCGAATCCTCGGGCGTGCGCGTGGGCAGCTCTGCGGGGGTTAGGCGACGATGGGGAAAACCCTCGGGATCCCAGCTAACCCCCGCAGTCGAGCCGCAATCTTTACCTTTTTCGAACTTCTGGCGGCGGGCTGGCAGGGGGGGGGTGCCCACCCACCCACCCAGCCAGCTTGCCGTCAGACTGGGCGCTCGTCGGGGGGGGTGGCGCCATAGCGGGGAGCCCCTGGCTGGGTGGCTGGGGGGGAGGAGGTGGGCAGCGCGCGCGTGCAGGACTTCCCAGGTGGAGGGCGAGCCTTTTGCTGGTGATCGCTGCTCGCCTCCGTCCCATTGGCTTGGGTACTCCTTTAACCGGCCTCGGTCGCCAGCAACCGGCTAGGCATGCCTCCTCTTCTGTGGCCGTTGCCGAGCGCCGAGGCCCAGGGCCGCCCGCTGAGGGTTCCAGCCGGAAGGCCCTGGGCTGCCCGGCTAGCTGCGCCGCCTCCTCCTGCAGGAGCTCGGTCGCTTCCAAGGGTAAGTAAGTACTGTTTTGTATTGTTTTACTTTTAAGTGAGGGGTTTGTGTTTGGGGTGGGTTGGTGGGTGTTTGGGTGGGTGGGTGTATTTTTATTTAATTTTTATTTTATATCTTTCTTTTATTTATTTATGGTTTTGTGTTGTGGTGGGTGGATGGGTGTGTGCGTGTGTACGTGTGTGTTTTATTTTAATTTTTTAAATTAATTTTTTATTTTTAGGCTCCGCCCACAACGTCATGACGTCATGACGGTGTCTCCGCCCATGATGTCATGACGTTGGCCACACCCACGACGTCTGTGACGTCAGGGAGTGGTATAAGATTTTTTATCATCCCATCACTGCACAGGACCCAGGCAGAAGGCGGCCCCCCTGCTGATGAGCGGCGTGCGCACGCCGCACACCTCCGCCCGCCCAGTTAGCTGCCAGGGGCCCTCCGCCACCCACCCCCGACGAGCGCCCCGCGCACACGCGCACGCTGCCCACCTCCTCCCGCCCAGCCATCTGCCAGGGGCTCTCCGTTGCCTGTCCCTGGTGGGTGCCCCACGCGCACGTGCACGCCGCCCACCTCCACCTGCCCACCCAGCCAGCCGTCTGACGGCAAGCTGGGTGGGTGGCTGGGAAGGCGGAGCCGAGCAGCATGCGCGTGCATGCGGGGCGCCCGCCAGGGGCAGGCGGCGGAGAGCCCCCGACAGCCAACCGGGCGGGCGGGCGGAGGCGAGCAGCGCACGCGCGGGGCGCTCACCAGCAAAAGGGCCGCCCTCTGCCTGGGAAGTCCTGCTTCCTAAGCCCAGGGAGAGGGAGGCCAAAGCAGTGGGGTCATTTTGCCTCCCCCTGAAAGCCGCTGCCCGGGGCATCCGCCCCCCCACGCTACGCCACTGCTGCCATCTCCAACCCAATGTTTCCATGATTATATTATGGTGGGAGAAAGGAAGGAAGGAAGCACTCACAGTCAATTATCAGAGCAGCAGGTAATGCTTCATCCTCTCCCAACCATCCCTGCCTCCAGGACAGTAGCCAAGATTCTAGATTTAGGGGGACAAAAAAAATTTCAGGAGGGGCATCAACGTCTCACACACACACACATATATAACATTGGCAGACTGGGTTGGGTTGAGGGGGAGGCTGTTAGCTCAGGAGGGTTTCACCCCTCCCCGGGCCCCCTCTGGCTTCAGCCCTGCCTGCCTCTTCAAATCCTCTCCCAACCAATTTTAATTGATTTCCCCCCATTCTACCAGCTTGGGAAGGGAGCAAAGGTCCTCCTAGCAAGAGTTATGCATGGCAGAATTACCATAGCACTCTTTCTTCCTGTCAGTCTACCAACTACTGTAGAAATCCTTATCATTCCAGGGCTTTTTACCACCTGAAGCACAGCTTATCACCACTACAGCTTATTTCTAGGGTTAGACACCCTCATTTCCCCTAAATGTTTTGGGACGACAATTCCCTTCATGCCTCAGTTGGCATGATATGTGGAAATTGTATTATGGGAATTCTAGTCTGAAACCTCTACTGGACTTACTCCTCCACAAACTCTTTTAAAGTCCTCCTGTAGCATTCAAACAGGAATTTGTATCTTCATCTGGCCCCTCACCCTGCAGCATGGCAAAGACAATGCTGCTCTTGCCCAAACCCTTTCACTGTTCTTGTTGCTGAATTAAGGCATTTTTTGTTGTTCTTCAATCACACAGTTGATTCTGACCCTTTGTGACCCTATGGACCATTGCCTGCCAGGCACCTCTGTCTTCCACCATCCTCCTCAGCCCGCCCAGCTCTGTGCCAATTGGATCTACAATACCATCCAGCCATCTCATTTTTGGCTGCCTGCTTCTTCTTTTGCCCTCCACCTTTCCCACCATCAAGGCTTTCTCAAGTGAATCTTCTCTTTTCATTTGATGTCCAAAGTACTTTAGCTTCATCTTTACTATTTGACCTTCTAAGGAACAGTCAGGGTTGATTTCTTCTAAAATCAACCTATTTGTTCTCCTCGCTGTCCAGGGGACTCTCAAAACTCTCCTCCAACACCACATTTCAAAGACATCTATTCTTCTGCGCTCAGCTTTCCTTATGGTCCAGCTCTCACAACCATACATTACCACCAGGAATACCATTGCTTTGACTATGTGAATTTTTGTTAGCTTGTCTCTCAAGCATCAGTCGCCTCTTTATTTCATGGCTGCAATCACCATCTGCAGTGATCCTGAATCCTAAGAAAGTAAAATCTGTCACTGCTTCTACTTCTTTCCCATCTATTTTCCAGGGAATTAAGGCATAGTTCCAAGCAAAAGTCTTAGCCAGACAAGGCCAAGTGGTCTTACTATAAGGGGCTTACTTTGTTCCACATTACTCCATTTGCAAACAGGTAGTACATATAGTATGATTTCTACTGATCTCTATCTTCGTAAGAAGCTTTCTTTGGGCTGGGGAGAGAAATAAGAATGAGAGCTAAAGTCTTTCATCTGTTCTAATTAGGTACATAAAATTTTATTGCTTTCCATTACTTTTAATATTTATTCTTTGAAGTTATTGAATTAATCAGTTGGATTGGAAGGTGCTGAAAGGTAACTATGTAAAAGGACAGACCAATCTAAGTTCATTCATTTAATAACAAAGCAAAAGCTTCGTTTCAACCCAGTGCATTTTCTATCATCAGTGGTTTCACCTTCTTTTGGTTTAATTCAGACTTGGTTGCAGCTTGTTTATTCTTGAAAATAACAGAAGGGCAGGAATTTCATTTGGCAGTGCCATTAAGCAAACATTTTAATTCCTTCAAAAATTAAAGATAAATTTGATTTGGTTGTGTTCACCCTTCTCTATCTGATCCATATGATCCAAAAACTATATCATAGGGTTAAGCCAATTCAGGCATTTGGTACGTATGTGTATCAAGAGATTAGAAAATTAAAGGATCATGGATACTGATGCTCTTTTGGAAAAGTTGGTTTTGTAGTCGCTGCTGGAATTCACTGGCTGAAAGAAGTTGATACTCACCAGTAATTGCAAGAAGGCAATACCAGCTGCTAATCAGCGTGAGAGCAACCTTCTGGGCCAAGTCAGCCCATTCCCTGATACTCGGTTACCCTGGATATGATGTCAGCTGTGTGAATGAGGGACTAGAAACTGCTCTTATCTTCATGAAGTTTGGATAAGACTAGCTTAGCTAGCTTTCTTTTTTAAAAAGTGTGCTTGTTCTGTATTGCTTCTGGCTCAAATTCTTATTTGACTATTGCCTTCAGTATATTTTTATATTATCTTTTGCAACTGTTTAAACTCATTTTGAACTTTTTCCTCTTCCTTTTGTCTCCTCCGCAACCACATTTTAAAAAATCAGTTGTTTGGATTTGCAGCTCATACAGTCACTCCTTGCCTTGGAAACCGACTGGGTTTGTAGGTGTTGCAGAGTCAAAAATACATAACCTTGTGAATTTTTGCACTCTCCAGAAGCCCTGACTAGTTTGATCAAGCTTAAGTGTTGTGAAGTTGCCAAGACAGGAAGATTTCCCCAGCCATCAGCACATTTGGTCCTCCTAGATTCCCCCACCCAAGAAGAAACAGAGTAACGTGGCTGGGTGGTTTATATGGGCCTTTCTAAACCAGGGACGTAGCCAGGGGTGGCCAGGTTGGACACTGCCCACCTGAGTTAGGACTTTGTCCACCCTCAAACTCCTGGCTGCTTATATATATTTGCCCACCCACATCTAGAATCCTGGCGAATGCCCTGTTCTGAACCCTGTGGTATCTTGACAATGTGTATGGTAAGGTTGGTAGTGCAAAGATAAATTACTAAATTTCTCATTCTTCTTGAGACAGTCTGTCTCAGCAGATCAAGATAATCTATCAAGTGTACATTGACATCCATGAGATTTCTCACCTCCAATGCCATAGCAATTCAAGGGGCTTTTTTCTGTTGAATTTTCTGCACTTTCTGCCTTTCCTGGCCCTTATTATGAGTGAGAAAGAGAAGACAAGACATACCATCATTATTTTGACCATTGTTTTTCTAGAAATAACACTTTCCATATGTTCAGTCAGCGACTTTTACAGGATTTCACAGAAACTGTATTCACCCCCTCTTAGGAAGGAAAGAAACAACAGCATCCATTTTAAACTCACAAAAGCAAAGGCTCCATTTCAATTCATTACAGTGGAAAGACTGGATAGAATTATAATAAGTAATTAATAGTAGCAATAAAAACGTTGGAGAAATGAGACACAAATACATATTATATTAAGGTATAAATATTTAATAAAACTACACATATTAGGGAATGTGCATATTAAAATACATATTAATTTTGTTTCATTTTTAAACATTTGCAAATGTGGACCATAATGAACATTCATTTATGGAATTGAGAAATTTGCTAAAGCTGCAATTGATAGATCTATGTATGGAGCTCTGATAGAGTGATTGAAACTGGCACATGCATGCAAGGATACTTTCCTTAAAGAGCATGTATTTCTTACATTGTATCACTTACACAGGGGCAGATGCCCTGTCTCTCCTCATAAGAATCTGCAGAAATGCACATTATGAGTTTAATTGGAGGCAAAATGGCAGGAAAATTAAGTTTGACTGGAGAATTTCCAACATCTTTTAAATTTACATTCCTCAGATCAAAGGGATACTGCGTAGTATTTCCAAATGTTCAATGAAGAAGACAGTGGTCTTCAGACTCATTACAGCCAAGATAATTCAATAACCCTTTACAGTGAAATCATTCTGTAGTCTTCAAAGAAGTTACAACAGTCTATGCCTCCCTTTAACAGCCATATCAGATTGAACAGAGCTAAATAATTTGTACTCTATTAATGCTGTGTGGAATGGGATAATGAACAGAAGGGCACTGACAGGAGTTTCCCCTTACATACATTTAGATAACTAGTGACCACTTCAGTGGGGAGGATCTTTGGAACATGAAAGGAGTCTCATTCAGATATCACCTGAACAGAGTTTCTCTAGCAAAAATCCTTTCAACCCAGAATAACTTCTGACATGAAATTATTATTATAGGGCAACAACAGTGTGTCAGAAAGAAGCTGATTAGCATTTAATCAAATAATATTTTCATTACACTCAACCACCAAGTGCCGGACTACTAGTCTTGTGTCCCCACTCTATCTAATCATCTACTTTTGAAATGCTAGCAATTTTTTTAAAAAATGGTCTTATGTTTGCAACATAGTAAAGGTAAAGGTTTCACTTGCTCAAATGCCAGTCGTATCCAACTATAGGATTCAGTGCTCATCTCTGTTTTTTTTATTTTATTATTATATTTCAATTTCTATACCGCCCTACTTGACAGAGCCAACTCAGGGCGGTTTACAACACATACAAAATTACAGTTACAAGTTCCTAGACACAACATATCAATAAATCATAATAGTCGATATCAACATTACAGAGTATCAAAACATAAATATCAATTACAGTAACAAAAATTCAATAAACAGTAACAAAAAAATTCAATAAACATCAATATCAAGTAGTTAAAAATTTCCACATCTCACTCAAATTACACAAAGAAACAGAATTAAACAAAAATTAAACAAAGCACCACGACAGGTAACAAGCCTCTCCGTCCACCGCACAGTGTCTCTTAAAGCCCCCCAGCAGGGCGCGGTCCTGGGGGCAGGTGGAACGAGTCCCGAGGCTGAAACGCCAAGGCTGAACGCCACCGCAGCCACTCATCTCGGCTATGGGTGTTACTGTGCGGCGGCGACCCGCACAGCCGGGCAGCGTCTTTTGGCTGAGTCTCCTGCCATCGGTCCTTTACAAACCCACCCTCCAGACAGATGCTACGAGTCCGCGGGAGAGGGCAGAGACGGCCACAGCTGCCTGCCGCCTGGATCCCGCAGCTGTTGCTCCCTCAAGGCCGGCTGGCCGAGAGAGAGACCGGCGAAGGTGGCGGCGGCGGAGGTCTTTATCGCCGCCCGGGTCCTGCAGGTGTTGCTCCTCGAGGCCGGCTGGCCGAGAGAGAGACCGGCAAAGGTGGCGAAGGTGGCGGAGGTCTTTATTGCCGCCTGGATCCCGCAGGTGTTGCTCCTCAAGGCCGGCTGGCCAGCACTGTCTGCTTCTGAAGACTTTTCCACATGGAAACACTGTTTACCGTCCCACTAAAGTGGTCCCAATTTATCTTCTTGTAGTTTCTTGCTTTTGAACTACTAGGCTGGCAGTATCTGGGACAGAGATGGGAGCTCAGTCTGTTGTGCAATCAGTGTCTTAACCACTTGAGCCATTGAGTGACTCTCTTATAGGAATTCTGCCCACAAGTCTCCTTGTTGAGAGTGGCAAGAAATGAGATAGAGCACTGGGTTCCCCTGAGACAACCTTTTGTGACCCCTGTAACACCAAGGTGGTTGGCCAAATAGACAACAGAGACCACATGGTGTTGGTTATCCCCTGACACTACAGTTTTGTGAAGCACTAAATAGTGGGTGTTTGGCTACTGCCGAAATTCAGCCTCCTGAAAAATAATTCATTGCTGTCAGCTTTAGGGGCAAATTGAAGTGTTAAGTTAATCGATAGGTATTCCATAAGGAAAAGTGCTTTTAAAAACTTTTTTCTTTCCTTTTCCACACCAAAAGCTTTTAAAAGGATCAATGCTTCTTTTGAAGCAGAGAAACTGACAGGCCAGTACAGTATGATGTTATTAAAGGAGTTGAGGGTGGGAGCAGTTTGCTTGCTTATTTTTCCTTTTTCACCACAACACACACACACACACACACACACTTTTTGTGTAAAATGCTTCATCTCACACCATTGATTAAATACATTTAATAACTGTTACAAAGGAAGCAGTATGAAGGGGAAAGAAAGTAATTATACCTCAGCAATGTAAATTATTATTACTATCATCGTCATCGTCGTCAGCAGCGGCATCATCATCTTTGTAGAGATGCCAACAGGATTAAGCAACAAATGTAAATGAAATCATGAGAATTGTTTATTCTAATAATAGATTCTGTACCATTTTTTGTTTTAGTCAATGAAGATTCCTGTTGTCACTGAGCTCTGTTTTTACTCAGTGGTGGTACAGAAAAGTTTATTTGTGAGGTAACAAGGTAACAAATAATGTAGCTTTCTTCACAGCTTAATTCACGTGCTTAATTCACCTTTACAGTACAATTTTACAATTAAGGCTGAAATCTTGTTCTGTAAATTACACTATATTAATGTTGATGATGCATGGCAATTTTCCTGGAAAAGAAAAGTCTAATTCTGAGCCTTGACATTTCTGTGGGTCCAACAGAATTCCACATTGTTATGATGAAGACACTGGGGGTGTCAAGAGGGTGGTGGTGGAAGTCTATAATTTTGAACACCACTGTTGGAGGTAATGTCACCCCCTCCTCACATCCAATATCTCTCAACCATTTCCCTATGACAAACGGGATTCCATGAGAACCTTGATACATTCAGAGGAAGAGGGAATCTTTTTGATTTCTGAAAAAAATGCTGCAGCTGATGGCATTTTCAACTTTATGCAGTGTAGCTGTGTAAATAGGATTTCAGTCATGGAAGTAATATACTTGAAGAGCCATAAAAGATAGGACATAAAGGCTTAACCAATCAGTCAATAAAATAAAGAACGTACTTTCTCCCTTCACCCTAGTTCATATACTACCAAATCCTCCCCTCACTATTGAAGTAAAACATACAGAGAGTTGGTTTTAATGAACTGGTTATAGAGGAATCTCAAGTTCTTGTCCAGCTTTCCTCACTGGATGGTATTGCAAAGGCATTCCCTTAAAAATCCTGCCACTAAGTCTACATGTGAATAGCCAAAAGATTAATCCTTGGGAAGCTGTTATGTTAAGAAAATAGTGGTAATTAAATAATACTTTTATATCACACTAATCTGAGTACCTGAGTTATCCAAACCTTGCCCAGCTGATATCATTAACCCTAAAGAATATTACAAACAGTTAAGAGATTCCACAGTCTAGCCCTTTCACTTAACTCATCAAAAGAACCACAAAAGAAGACTGAGTTTTAAAGGGATTTTTGACCCCATTATCATTGTTCAGGCTGTTCCGGGGGGGGGGGTGTTAGCCCCCACCCCTGGGCCCCCTAGCTACGGCCCTGGTCTGTTCCAGGATTCATGGGCAAAATATTGTCATGTGGAAGTAGAGCAGAATATCAAGACAGAGTACAAGGTGGGTCTCTTCCTGCAGATGGAATTCCCAAGACTGATATGAAATGTTCCTCTGAAAAACATATTGGTGAAGTCATTTCTGCAAAGGGATGCAGTGCAAAATACTCATTTTTGAGTCTGAGACTGTTATTCATGTTGGTTATGACAGATCCTAGTTGTCTGCATTCGTCAAGTCAAATGCATCACACATGTGGACAAAACATGAGGACAGGACTCAGTTCTGTAATGTGCAGTTCCATACAGTAATATTGATCCCCAAAGACAAGTGGAAAATGAATTGCCACCAGAGATTTGACACTGTCTTTTGACATGGACTTGCGAGCATATTACAGATCCAAGCACTTTATATATACTGGCATTTTCTCAGTTGAATGTAAATATGCTTTGCAGAAAGACTACTTTTTATAAAGCAACTTGTTTTAGATTTATGGAATACCTCAGAATTAATTCCATCTTGATTAAACCAATTTAAAATTTAAAAAATCTTCATATTTTCCCATTACCTAGTAACTAGCAGATCTAGGGAAAAGCTGATCTAAGGAAAAGCTATCTGACAATTTAAGTGAAACATAAAACAGAGAACTGGATATAGAAGGAGATATATTGGCAGGCAGAAGAACCTCCTTTAGCACTCAAGCTGATTAATAGGCAATAAACGATGTCATAAAACTGTGTTATGTTCAGAATTTGTCTTGAGAACAGTTGGATAGATAGCAATCTGGATGGAAGATACCTGAAGCAAAACAAAATAAAAATATCTTTGAAACACTGAAAAGCTACTACACCACTGAAAGATCAAATAACAGGCTGCATATTTTGTATTACACTTGAGCCATTGCATGGAATAAGAAACACGATACTTCACAGAACTGACTGAAAGCATTAACAGTTACAGAATAGTACTTACATTAATTGAAAAATGGAGGGGGGATATTATAGTTGGCTGAGTCTGATTTCTTCAGCACATTTCCCCCCAATTGTGTTCAGAGAATACAGTTACCTCTTTCTCATAATTATCAAAGAATAGCCAACCAATATCTGTCAATGCTAGAGGTACCAAAACCAAGACCAAAACCTTTCCATATGACTACAATAGTCTTTGCAGTGCATCAGCTGCTGTCATACAATTAGACAGTAATATTTATGATCGTTTCCACATTTTTGATTGCATCTCTGAAAGAGCCATAATTCATATTCATCATTTTAACTCTACTCATTAAAGAATACTTAACTAGTACAGTTTTATTAAACAGAATGTTTAAACACAGTTTGCATAACTATCATATGAAAATGAAATACTCGTTTGACAACTCATCCAAATGAAGGCAGCAGACACCAAATTCTTTTTGACAGAATTATATTTTGAATATCCAGTTTGTATTGTTTTTGTACAATATTTAATTTAATTTAATTTAATTTTTGCACTTATATGCCGCCCACTCAGGAACCCAACTCAGGCAGCTCACAGGATAATTAAACAGTAAATACAAAATACAAAAATCAATATTATAATGATAATTTTTTTTAAAACCCACTAAAATTAAAAATTAAAAAGATTACAAATTAAAAATTAAAAGAGGGAGCATGTCAGACAACCTGCCATCCCACTCTGAGGGTGTCTCCCTTGCGTTCGTCAGGGACCATTCTAAAGAGGTCCCATTTGAAATTCACACACCCCTCCAGTGAGAGAGCCGCCCTGCAAAACCCAGCTAAACTTGCTGCAACTCCATTCTGGAGTAATTATATGTAGATGGGGAGATAGTGATGCCCCTGTATGTGCAGACTTATTGTTCACAAAAAAATAAAAAAACAAACCTTGTTCTTCAGGCAGAACGTAGTTTTATTGATCAGGTTTCTTAAAGCATAGTCCATAGAGAAAGAATGTAAGTAAAGTTCAGTAACATAAATCAGTCCCAAGGCAAAACAAAGGCCTAAGTAATCATGGTGAAACAAAAATAAAAATATTTTCTTCAATCAACGCGTGTTCATTGAAAATGGGATATCGGGCTAAAAGACAGTAAGTCCCTCTTTGTTTGCCTCTTGAAAACGCTACCACAACCTCTCATAGTAAATTGGGCTCGTCTCTGTAAAGAGAGAGAGAGCCAGGTGTTTGGATCAGTCTGGATTGGCTGGGGAATGAATGGTGAACATATTTTTTCTTGCGTGAGCTTGGGAGAGTTCTAGAGGGGATTTTTGTTGAATAATCCGCCTTGGAAGGAACGCTTGAGAGGTCCTAAGCAAGTGAGGGAGAACGTGCATTCATCATACTGACACTGCTGGTTGGCACCTTTCTGTAGAACAGGCTGCCACAGCTGTTGGCCCCTTCTTTATTACTCCCAATGACCCAGCACTGGCACTCCTGCCTTGGCCTACGACGGGTAGTAATCTTCAGGACCACTGCATCTGGAATGCAGCCCCACTTTTCACACAAGCTGACAAAACAGCTTCAGTGTAAATGCCTGTTGATGAGCACATTTCAGTGTAAAGGCATAGCCCCCACACATTCCTCTCCAGCTCACTTCCTTCCTTGGTCATGTGGATAACTCCGACCTTGTTGGAACTCTTCCACCCATTGAGCACACCGTTGCTGGTAACTCAAGCAAAATGAGGCAATTTGTAGTGCCTCCAGGTCTTCCAAAAGACCAATGCAAAGATGCATTCAGCAGCTTAGTTGTCGCTGCTTCCCCGATATAGAAATCGGCTTTGGCAAAAAATACCTTGCCCCTGATCCTCCACTTCTAGCTCTCTAGAACACAGGAAGAATCAGTCCTTTCCACACTCTCTGTAGAAAAAGCTGCAGGAAAACAGACTTTGGTTGAAGGATTTATGTTCCTTCCCTCCCTTCTGGCCTTGAAGGAAAAAATTCTTCATGGAATTGCTTCTGAGTGAAAACAGGCCACCCTGCTTAGAATTTGACTTCACTTCTGCACAAAAAAGTCTTATTTGGGCTTTTGGGACTTGCCAGCTTTTTGTCTTCCCCAGGATTCCCTCAGCTGCTCTTTTGAGGCCTCTATGCCACCTCAGAAGTCATCTGGACAATCTTCACCCCCCATGGGCCTTTCTGCCCCCACCTCCATCTGGCTAAACATCATTTGGGCATCGTCTGCCTCCCAGTCCCCTTTCCGCTCCTCTTCCCCCATCCCAAAGTTCCACTGGGGTATCCTCTTCCATGTGCCATCTGGATGGAATTGCCTCTTGGGGTGTTAGCTGGGAAACTGGAGGGGTACTGGGGCTCCTGCTTTCATCAGCCACTGGCTTACCTTCCATTCTGCAGGCAGGATCACATCTCCTTCCTTCTGAATGCCACTCTGAAAGTAGCCCACGGAAGAAGGTTGAGAACACTCAACTCAGAACGGCAATCTGAGCAACAGCTACGACTTCTTGCCCTGGAGCTCCCCTCTCAGGACACAACAAAAATAGGCTTGAGTAAACAAAGCTTCCCTCCAGCAGGAAGGAAAATAGTCTGTCTCTTCCCTGCCTTCTCTGGCAGAAACCACTGTTCTCAATGAGAAAGCGAAATGAGCAAAGGCATGCACACACAGGTAAAACACACAGCGTCTGGTCCATTAAATCCTCCGCTGCACCATGTCAGCAGATATCCCACCGCTGCCACCATGTCAGACAACCTGCCAACCCATCTCCCCTGCATTCGCCAGGGACCCTTCTAAAGAGGTCCCATTTGAGCTTCACACACCCCTCCAGTGAGAAAGCCAGCCTCCAAAACCCAGCTAAACTTGCTGCAACCCCATTCCGGAGTAATTGTATGTAGATAGGGAAATAGTGATGCCCCTGTGCGTGCAGACTTATAGTTACCTTTTGCTCACAAAAAAAGAGACCTTGTTCTTCAGGCAGAATGTAGTTTTATTGACCAGGTTTCTTAATGCATAGTCCACAGTCCGTAGAGAAAGAATGTAAGTAAAGTTCAGTAACATAAATCAGTCCCAAAGCAAAACAAAGGCCTAAGTAATCATGGTGAAACAAATGGGAAATATTCCCAGGCAAGTTAATCCTAAGGCATCCCAAAATGAACTGAGATCTCCTTCCCCCAAAATGGAGTTTGTTGATCCATGTGGTGCCTTCTGGGCCAATCAGAGAAAGTTCCCATCAAAATAGAAAGTACCCATACCATGGAAAGTGTTTACATACGTGTAGAGACACTGCCTCTGGGATAGCCATAACAAGGCCTCTGCTAGCTAGCTAAAGATAAAGAGTGGTTATACACTGTACTGGAAAACAAGCGATCTTGTGACACAGAGGAGAAATGATTTTTGGAGGCCTAATAAGGATCAGGTCTCCTCCATGTTTGGGGAACGTTAAGAAAGTGGGGTCTTCCCATGACACGCCCCCTTAAGAAAGTCTTGTTATACTAGACTTTTCTAAAGACACCACTTATTAAATGTGAACAAAGCAAATAAGCAAACCCTTTGTATATGTGGTTTGCCAGCATTAAGCTCTTCCAAAGTTCTGGAGGCACACTTGGATACAGTTACACATAGCAAGCCTTGCTAACTCAGGTGTAAGCATCACCTTTACACTCTAACTGAGAAACAAATCAGGTAACAGGTACATCAGTTCCACTTTCCCCTTCTTCAGTTTCAGGAAACATTCTACTGAGGGAGTCTGCGAGTACATTCTGACTTCCCTGTATATGCTGTACAGAAAACTGGTAATTCTGTAAAAACAAAGCCCATCTCATTAGTCTTTGATTTGACCCTTTCATCTTGTTTAGGAACTTCAATGCATTGTGGTCAGTTAGCAACTGGAATTCCCTTCCCCACAGGAATGGTCGGAACTTAGGTACAGCCAAAATTATGGCTAGACATTCCTTTTCCACAATGGAGTAATTACGCTCACGAGGAAGTAATTTTGTGCTGAAATAGGAAATAGGGTGCAAAACATCTTGATCATATTATTGTAATAGACATGCCCCAAGACCGACATTGCTAGCATCAGTTTTTAAAATGAACTCTTTGTCAAACTGTGGTGCTCTAAGAATAGGGTAAGAAATCAACTTTTCCTTTAACATGTCAAAAGATTTCTGACATTCATTAGTCCACACAACCTTGAGAGGCTTTCGCTTCTGTGTGAATTCAGTCAATACATGTGCAATGGTACTGAAGTCAGGAATGAATGCATGGTAGAACCCAACCAATCCTAGAAAGGATTTTACCTGCTTCTTTGTTTGTGGAACAGGCCAATCTTTGACACTTTGGACTTTAGCATGAACAAGAACCACTTCAGAGGAACCAACCTCATGTCCTAAGTAAATCACTTTGCCAAGACACCATTGGCATTTTGAGGCTTTAACAGTTAAACCAGCCTCTTGAATATGTTGAAGGACAGTTTCAAGGTGTTTAAGATGGTCAGAAAGTGTGTCGCTGTAAATGGCAACATCGTCTATGTAAGCACTGGCATAAGTCAAACCATTCAAAACCTTGTCAATCATTCTTTGAAAAGTAGTGGGCGAATTACGCAACCCAAATGGCATTCTGGTAAATGCATATTGTCTTCCATCTGCTAGGGAAAAAGCAGTGTTGTGTTCAGCAAATGCATTTCTCTTCTCCGCTAAAACGTTGGGAGCTGCCAGCCATGTCTTTAACCCTTTCCTGAAGGGCAGCAACTCTGTGTGAAGGTGCAGCTCAATTGGCAGCCCTGCATTTTCCATGCCAGGATTAAACTTCAAGCAAGCAATTTTCTCCATCAGATCAGCAAAAGCCTCAGCAGACCCCTGCCAACCAGGGCCTGACCCTCCTCTACCAAGTAGGGACCTGGTCACGCAGAACAGGGTCACAGGGCAATTATCCACATACTACAAATATATACTACATACCAGATGGGAGTACTCATCTTTGACAATCCAGCCATAGGGTGAAGAAGGCTCCATGATTCATTCTGACATATTACCAACTGGGATATAACCAGTGATGGGCTGCAACAGGTTCACACCAGTTCACCAGAACCAGTAGTAACTTTTCCCAGTGTCCTGGAGAACCGGTAGCAGCTTTTGGGGGGAACACCTTCAGGACTTACCTTTTCAGTGGTTTCCCCCACTGCGCATGTGTGCCTGGATTGGGGTTTTTAAGCAAAGTCTTGGAGTGACCTCATCAATAAGCTATACCTGTGCTGTTCCAATTGCCCAGAGAAGGATAAAAGACTGCTGCACCCCAGATGCCATGCGCCCTCACTCCTTAGCCTGGATGCTTGTAGCTCTGAGGCTGCCGACCGCCACTGACCGCAGATGCGACTCCAGGCTAGGCCGCTGCTGTTGCCGCCTGCTGCTCCCTGACCCCAGACAAGTGACTAGGGCTTGTGATTGAGATGGGTGGGTGATTTATGTAGTGAGTTTTTATGTGTATTTAATGTCTATTTTAATTTGTGTTTTTATTTCTATTTAATGTCTTTTTAATTTTTATTTTTATGTGTTTGTTATTTCTATATAATGTCTATTTAATGTCTATTTCATTTGTATTTTTATGTATTTTTTATTTCTATTATTATATCCACTGAATTTTTATTTTATTTTTTTACTTTAACTGCCCCCATGTCGTCGGTTCTGCCCACAACATTATGACGTCATGCCATTGGCTCTGCTCATGATGTCATGACTTTGGCTCTGTCCATGACATTGTCTCTGCCCACAGTGTGGTAGTAAAAAAATTGGCTGCCCACCACTGCCTGTTTCAAATATATCAAGCGTAATGACAGTTGGTATAATTGGCCTACCTGTAAATATGTGGGACCATATTCCTACAGTTAAAAGATGGTTGCGAAGCCAACATCGCACAGCTGATGATGCTCGGTCTGTTAAGCACGCTAAAGAACAACAACTGGAGGACGCGCATCAAGCAGTATTTTGAGCATACTGTACCTAGAATAAGTTTTGTTTTTGGTCAGGTGTTCAATTCATCTTTAAGTAAGTTTGCTCTTTAAGTGAAACACCATTGTAAGTGACCAATTGTGACTTCTGATGGGGGGCGGGATTGTGAACCCTAATTTTGTTGTTAAGTGAGTTTTTTGTTGAGTTAAGCGAGACGAGCATTCAGAGACAGTTCTGCTCTTTAAGCATGTTAGTCTCTAAGCGAGGCGCTCTTTATGTGAGGTTTTTATGGTACAGCAGTTCTCAAACAGTTCTATAGTTTTTCATTCATACAGTATTGTAAAACTCTTATAGCAAAATCTAGTTTTGTGTACCTCTTGTTAGTGTTAAAGTATTACGTATTAAAGGCATAATGGTAAATACCTTTTTGTATTTTTTTTATATTTAAAACAGCAAGTCACAAAAAATTCAATACATAGAAAATTCATAAAAATAAATATAACTTTTTGGTATGTCTTACAATGTGAAAAATTATATTGATAGTTTTAATAGTGTTATATTATATTTTTATTATTTATTTATTTAGAGTTTTTTTTAAAAAAATAAAAAGTCACATGACCAACTTTGGCCCTGCCCATGATATTGGTGCCACCCATTATGTTGGCTCCGCCCCCAAATTAAGCTCTGCCCACGGTGTGGTAGTAAAAAAATTGACATCCCACCACTGGATATAACATCACTGTACTTTCAACATCATGAAGCCAATGAGTGTGAATGATGTTCCATTGGTCCTCAACTATCACTCTTAAGCATTCTGCTATGGCAGAACTCATAAAGATTGCAAAGAGTACCTGACTAGGTCATGTGTTACTTCAAGAACAAATTATATTTGAATTCCTTCTTTTCTACAGTCTGAATGAATTAATGAAAACTCATATTGCTTTGCCCTTTGAATTAGTATGAGTCCAGGGCAAGAGGATATCTTCTCTTTTTCCTGTTAGCCTTTATGTACTTAAGACACAATACTTTGCCCTCTTTTCAGATTGTGGTATCGCTCAGCTACCCCACAGATTAAAGAAATCTTCAATCATTGATTTTTCTTCTTCTTCCATGTCTAGGCCAGATGTGAAACTGCCAAAATGAAGCCAGTTGTTGCTGAATTCATTCTGTAGGTCATTTCACCTGATCTAGTGTGAGAAAGATTAGCTGACACAAGGTGGCTTTTGCCTGGGGTATGCCTGATTTTGGTTCAAAAGTACCACAATCTTAGAGGAGGCTCTTTCTGTGATTGTCCATTGATGAAGTGGGCCACAATTTGCAAAAACCTATACCAAATCAAATTTGTTTCCTTGCTTGTATAGATGCCATAATATTCTCTGTTGATTATGCCTCAGCAGACTAATACAGCTCTCTCTCTCTCTCTCTCTGAAAAAGACCCCCACAATTATTGTAAAGATTTGTCATGAAAAATGTATAGTAGTGGGCCTCCTAGGGGGAACTGACTTTGTACCAATTGACAGACATGTTTTTCACCGTTGTGCTCTTCCATCTTCTATTGGCAGTGAAACTGCTACACAGTGGAATCACAAACCTTCTTATCTTTATGTATAGCAGTGATGGTGAACCTTTTAGAGACTGAGTGCCCAAACAAAGGGGCAGGGTGAACTCTGTGCTGGAGGGAGGGAGGAAGCACTCCCATTGGACTGCTGGGCAGAAGGGTGGGGAGAACTCTGTGCTGGGGAAATGGCCACATGCCAACAGAGAAGGCTCTGAGTGCCCCTTCTGGCACACATGCCATAGGTTCACCACCACTGCAGTCACAGTTTCAAGTTCTCAGATCTTCTCAAATCATATACTGGAGACTGAGGTGACTATTGGATCTGATTACACTTCTCCAGCCATCTGACTTCTCCTTCCTTGAAATGCATCCTAATAAAGAACCATGATTGCCTCTGATTCTTCAGTACAATTCTAATACAGGTACAGTACTGTGGTTCATAGGGGGGAAACACCCTTAAACATAGCAGTATCATGGCAGTGCACATATCTTGTCCTGTGGTCTATAGAGATGCCCAATCTAGTGTAGTGGATAGAGTGTTGGACTAGGACTCAGAAGGCCTGGGTCCAATCTCTGCTCAGTCACAGAAGCTTACTGGGAGTGTGGAACTGGTAAAGACATCCCTTAAACACATCACTTATCCTATTAGGGTTATTTAATTTGGTACCAACTTGACAACACAATTTAAGAGGTTAGTGAACATTGGATGAG
Source organism: Furcifer pardalis (assembly GCA_030440675.1). NCBI lineage: Eukaryota > Metazoa > Chordata > Lepidosauria > Squamata > Chamaeleonidae > Furcifer > Furcifer pardalis. Next base: position 38,295,797 of record CP126890.1, on the reverse strand, counting down.
AGAACATCTGAAATAGAGTTTAAGACCCAAGTGCTGCATGACAGAGTGAGTGCCCACCATCTGTCTCAGCTCCTGCCAACCTAACAATTTGAAAGCAAGAAAATGCAAGTAAATAAATAGGTACCACTTTAGCGGGCAGTGCTGCATGCGTTTAGTCACGACTGCCACATGACCACAGAAACATCTGCAGACACAGACCATGCTGGCTTTTGAGCTGTAAACAGAGATGAGCACTGCTTCCTAGAGTCAGACACAATTGGCTTTTGAGCAAGGGAGACCCTTACCTTAACATAACCATTTTCTTAGTAGACTTTGACTGTTTCTCAGGTTGTTGAAGGCAGGGCGTGCTGTTTCTATACAAAGCTCTGTATACCTAGCCATCCTCTAGGTGAAAGGTGCTGATGTGATTTATTTTGACTAAATTGGGTACTTCTGAGGGGATCTGATCCATTCTCTCAACCTGCCAATAGAAAACCTAGTGAATCTTGGCCTCTGAGACCAGTATCACTGGATGGTGCTATTGGATAAAATGTGCCATCTTCCTTTCATTTGCCTTCATTGAAAATTATATTTACATTTGTCAAGATAAACAAAATTCAAATGGCCATCACAAGCGAGATAATTCCCATTTGGATGGTGAAGTATCTTGGTTCTGTGACCTTGTTTGACTGAAGAGTGAGATAACTGCTGTGCAAGATATTTTTCCAAGCTGCTTTTTAAAACCACTTTTATTTTCAGATATTTTTTTCTCTATAATAATAATAATTGTGTGCCATCAAGTCAATTCTGACTTATGGCAATCCTTTCTAGGATTTTCTAGCTAGAGAGTCCATAGAAGTAAGTTTACCATTCCCCTTTTTTGGTGGCTCTCTATATCACCTTTGATGATTATTCTAGCACTCTGCATCTGCTCAGGAGCAGAGTCTGGCATGTACACTGCTAACTTATTTCAGAAAAAGAATCCTGTCATATCAAAGTGAATGTAACATTAAACATATAGAACCTCTCTATGTGCTGTCTTCACAAGAAAGCATGCATCATATCATAACATTCCAGGGGAGGATTTTACAGCTTTCCTTCCTCATTTAACTTCTTGTTTCCGCAGATCAATAGAGTAGGGTAAGATCTTCTAGAAATGCCTTTGTGCCTGTGGCAAGAGGTGGGTCTTCATTGGCAGAGACACACACCACTACCAATGTACCCAGGCACAAAATGATTCACTATATCAACAAGCGTAATGTCCCCCCAAAAATGCATTCACACACACATAAAAAAGAGCTGGCTTTGGGTTTGCCAGATCAAAAACTATTCCAATTCCCCACAAAAAATTTTTGATCCAGATCCATCAACATCTGCTAGGAGAAAAGAAGAACAACAACAAAAAATTGGTTCCTTGCATTGGTTCCTTACATCTCTCCCAGCTAATGTGAGTTATAGATGAGACACCAGAACTAGTTTCTCACACCCACCACAACCATCATTCAACTACAGCAGGAGTTGCCATCCTACAGCCTGTGGGCCAGACCTGGCCTGTGCCACCATTTCATGCCCACCACAACTGGAAGTGGAAGCAAACATGTTTAGGCATGCGTGGGCATGTTTTACGTCAGCCATAAAATGCACCTCTGAATGCCTAAACTCACCCACGACTGTCGTAAACACTGAAGTAGCTGCATTTACAACAGCCATAAATACACCTGCTTCCACTTCTGGGGGGCCATGATCTGGCCCGCTCAACTGTCCGGGGGGCGTGATCAGGCCCACAGAGGAAAAAGGTTGGGAACCCCTGAACTACAGGGTGCTTCTGTTACTCACCACTGTATTCATGGGGAGCATCTCTGCCAGTACCTTCATATACATTTGTAGTCCTAAAGAGTTCAAGATGGGGGAATATTTTATTCCAACTATACTTAAAATATCAGTATTGCTTTCTAAACCTCTGTGGCTTGAATCAGTACCTAAATATGACACCTCTGAAGGATAACTCTAGAAAGGCAATTATTCTGTCTCAGTTAAGAGACTACTTCTGGTTTTCATCTTTTAATCTTAATTGTCCCCTTCATCTTATTTTCATGCCTCAGAGCATTTGCTATTTTAGATCAATGAACTTGAACTGATGATCTCAGTTTATTTCCACAGGATGCTCTTTCTTTAATTTTTCACTTCTTGTGGCTATGGACACTGGATGTAGATGAAATGAAACCAAACTTCAAAAATTGATGGCGTATGTAGTATTGAACATTACATTTAAATATGTGAAATCATTCGTTCAATTAATAACTGATAGTTTGGTTTTATAGACTTCTATAAACTTTAAGTATAACTGGCTGGATAGCTCGGTGAAATAGGCATCTGTTTGCAAAGCCAGAGGTTGAGATTTCAGTTCTTCACTCTGTGTCCCAGAACAGTCACTCTATGTGGCCTTGGGTGAACTGCACAGTCCCAGGATGCTTCCATGAGAAGGGAACGACAAACCACTTCTGGGCACTGTTTACCTTCGAAACCCTGAAACACTGTGACATAAACTTTGCATGCCCTGCATAGCAGGCACCTTTGAGAAAGAGAAGGAATTTCATCAACACCACTTCTGCTACTATCTAGAGCAATGTGACCAATCCTAATGTTTTACTGCAGGTTGTTGTCTAATATGAGCTCCTAACAAATTAGGTGTTCCTCCTGGCCACTATATGCCATATCATGGAGGAGGCTTCTAGAATGATGAGTGAAGTTCAATTCCAGTTGAATCTATTTAGGATTGTTGCATAAATCAGGGAGGGTAGTGGGCCACTGAAACATAGAGATTCCTTTTCCATGCTTCAGGGCACACATAATCATGCTGTGGGAAATCTTCATGCATCCAACCTATGTCTAGTCCTGTACCTTACAGGTGTAGGTGCTGCAGTGGCTTAGTGGTTAAGATGCTGAGCTGGATAACTAGAAGGTTGGCATTTTGAGACCCAAGCACTCTCTGATGGAGTGAGCACATGTCATCTGTCCGAGCTCCTGCCAACATAGCAGTTCAAAAGCAAGAAATTGCAAGTAGATAAATAGGTACCTCTTTGGCAGGAAAGGTAACAATGTTCCTTGCACTCCAGCATCCAGTCATGCCTGACACATGACTATGGAAGTGTCTGCAGACACAGACAGCACTGGCTCTCTGGCTGTAAATTGAGATGAGCACTGCACCCTAGAGTCAGAAACGACTGGATTTTGAGCAAGATAGAGCTTTATCATTATCTTAGAAGCATAAGTCACAGATTAGCATTGCTAAATAGGAGCCACTGCTGCACTGCACAACCCATGTCATTCTGACAAATGATGAAACATGAATTGTGGGTACATGCTTGTGATGTGGGATCATAATGATGCAATTAATTTTCTTTCTAATATTGCCAGTCCTCGGGGAATCAGTGATCAGTCTCCCTATCTATGCTATTTTCTGGTTGCAGACAGAATTAAAAATTTTAGCGCTAAGGAAATCTTGCTGATTACTTTGAGTTGGCCAATTGATGTTATACACAGTCAAAGGATCAAAGAAACCGTGCTACAGTTGCATTTCCAGCCTCCCACTGTTTCCCCAAAACGATGATAGGAAACTGATTCATAGAGGCTCCTGCTTTGACATAAATATTGCTGCCTGCATGCCTTTAAAGTTCAATAACACCTGTGACCACATTGGAGAAAGGGAGACCAATATGCATTTCACCTTGTATTCTGAATGTTGTGACCTTTTGAATATTTTTCTGAAGAGAAAAAAGCCCAACGGGTATTAAGGACTGTTTGTTTAATAATTTCATACCCTTGATTTGATTGTTTCCATTGACCTTCAAGTATCTTTTATTGCAATGTATCAGTAAGTTTGTTTTAGTATCACCGCTTGGGTCTAATTACCTAGATTATTCTATACAGTTCCCTACAGGGAAATGTACTGCTGAAGTTTGTTTGTTTGTTTTAATGCTAATTAAAAATCATTAGCCTGTGAATTAATCAGCACTCTATATTTTCCTGTCCATCATGATAGCCATCAGAATTTGATAAGCAAGCAGCGTAGTGGTTGCCATGCTGCGATCCAATACTTCTGTAATCATGGGCATAATGTTTTCCTGTCAACTCAGAGAGTCATGAAACAGATCATAACTTAGTTAGTGTATGCACAGTTCTCCATAACTGTGGTTTGTTTCTTTGTCCCTATTTGTTTCTCCAGGCATGTTTCTTTCTGCTTCTCAACTATATTCATGCAAAACCCCTGTGTCAGTCTAAAGGGGTGTGCCTGCCCCTAGCCCACTTAGGTTGTGACTACACTGACACATAATTTGGGATCTTCTTGTCAGTAAGTATGGGGATATTTTTCTCCTTCCCCACTACTGTGTTTTCTACTTGATTGTTTTAATGGCTAACATTTTTTTCCCCAGAACCATTTCCCTGCTTCGGGGAATCATCTATGCTCCAGCATGAATCAGTGCAAGACACATAGCCAGGCTACTGTCAGATTTGAGACAGCACCAGCATTTGGAGGATGAGTTCCCCATAGATAGCTTTGATGCTCACAGGATTAGATCCCAGCTATAGTACTTACAGGGTTAGTGCCTCACCCAGGGGCATACTGGCTGTGCTAAAAGGCGCTGGACAGGGAGGGAGAGGGCCGAGCCTATGGGGGTACTACATGATGTCATGGACTGAACACCCATCTCGGGTCCCAGCTCCTGCCAACCTAGCTGTTCGAAAGCAAGACATTACTAGTAGATCAATAGGGACCACTTCAGTGGGAAAAAATGTTGGGGACATGATAGGAGCCTCATTTGCCCTCCTCGTGGAGAGGGAAAGTAATGGATGGAGAGGAACTGGAGAGAAAGGTGTTTCCCTCACCTTCCTCTCCCCCCCCCTCCACCAGACAATGAGGAGGGGCAGAGGAAGAGGTGGCACCTGGCGGAGAGAGACCTTTAATCTACTTTAGCTGCCTCTCCCATCAACCCTCCTCTCTCCCTGGCACTTTGGTTCAGGCACGGAGGACCCTGGCTGGTGGGATGAGGCCTCCGACTCCCATCCCCTGCCTTCTCTCTTGGAATCTAACCCGGCGCTGCTGCTGCTGTCACCACCACTGCAAGTAAACCCAAATAAATAAACCCAGTGGGTCTTTTCCATCCACCGAGGCCATGAGGGGCTGGGGCTGGTGGGTATCATTGTGCACCAACCAGGGGGGCCCCCCATGGCCTCGGCAGATGGGAAAGACCCACTGGGGTTCTTTGTGACTTGCAGGCAGGCTGACAGCAGCGGCAGTACTAGGTCGAATTGGTTGGTGCACAGAGATACCCAACATGCACCAACCAGCCATGGCGCGGGGCAGGGCTAATTGGTGCATGGCAATACCCATCCCACAGAAACAGGATCAAAGTTAGATTTAGAACAGGTAGGCAAGTAGATGGAGGGTACCAGGACATCTGGAGACAGGAATCTCATGACTGAAGAAAGGAGCACTACTCATTGAGTTCAACGTCCTTTTGCAGCAGGGATTCTCAATCTGCAGCCCACTGAACCATTTTGCGTGACCCCCCCCCCGCCTCCACTACACCAGGAAGTGCCACGTGGTGAAGAAAGGAAAAAATGGCCATCCAGCCCCCAAAGCTGTCTGAGGAAGTGTGACCCGGTCCCTGGCTTAAAAAGGTTGAGAACTCCTGTTTTACAGATTCAAAACTCCTGCTCTCTTTTGATATTCTGACAGTCCTTCCAATTCTATTGGATGAAAAACTTCTCAGGTGATTTGACAGATAAAGGGAACCAAAAGAATGCAAGATAGAAGGAACATGAAAGAAACACAAAATATCTGAGTACTTATCTTTTGTAAATGTGACTACAGTAATATCTCGGATAACGTTTACCTTGGATAACGCTAAAATCGCATAACGTTAAGTAATCTGGGGAGGAGAATTGGATCGAATAATTTTAAGGTCCTATGGGATGGATCGGATAATAACCGCTAAAGCCTGTGCGGTTACAATGTATCTTTATGGAGCTTTAACATTATCCGATCCATCCCATAGGACAGTGTTTCCCAAATGCTGGTGTTTGGACTTCAGTTTCCAGTAGCCTAAGCCAGTATATTGACTGATCAGTGCTTTGGGGAATTGACTTAAGCTTCTGGGAATTGAAGTCCAAACACCAGCATTTGGGAAACACTGCCATAGGATTTTAACATGCATCAGATAACACTAAATATCGGATAACACCAAGACTTGTGGAACCAAGTCTTAGCGTTATCTGAGGTATTACTGTATTTGCATTTTAGAAACTCTCTTTCAGCAAACCCTGAAAGAGACATGATTATATATGAAGGAGAGTAGAGAAACATGAGGGAAGAACGTGATCAGAATCAACTTGCACAACTGTGGTTCATTTTATGTTTGAATCAGCTTATTGTGGCTGGAAAACGGAATACAATTCATCAGTGCATGCTTGTAACTCCTGAAATTATGGAGGTCAGCTTGTGGCTAAGCTGTTTGGGTAGATGAGGGTTGCAATCCAGCAGCATTTAGAAGACATGAGTGGTTGTCTGCTGCCTTTGGTCTTCTCAAGCCTCTTTAACACATTTAGTTGTTATTTGTAACCATTCTGGGGTTGTTGTTTTTTAAAGCAGTCTTAGCCTGTTTTGCCTTCTGCCACACTTTCTTTGAGTCCACCTTTCTCTACTGCATCCTCATATGGCAAGTTCAAACATGGTTGTGTCCACTTATTTGTGCAGATGTGAGCCACTTGTGCCAATGTTGGCTTAATTGCCTAAAGAAGGCTCTCATGGAAGTCCTTAGCAGTTATATTCATCCTTTGTGGTGGCCTTTCTTCAACAACTTGCTGCTAAACATGCAGGGATGGTCTAAGACATTTTGTTTCTATGGCACAAAGATAGCACTTTCCCATCCTACTTATGGATATCAGGTGAATTAGTAACTAAGCTGCACTTTAGTATGGGTGAATATTTCTACCATGCCAGAATTATCTGGCACAGAGCTGCCCCCCATTAGAAGCCAATAGTAATGATATCAGTGCTGCTTCCAAGCATCTGCTACCTGAGGCATGTGCTCTAGTCACTCAAATGGTTGGACCAGCCTTGTGACATCATTAAGAATAGTATGTCATGAGGTGACCCCTGTAAAATATTCAGGAGCGGTCAAAACCTACCATATAATGTTAGAAGAAAGAAATGTGTCCAAATGAAACATGCTTGGATTATCAATCAATCTGTTACCAGCTTTGAGAAGCAAATGCAAGATGATACAACTTCCATAATGTATGCTTTTAGTAGATGTAGTGGTTTGTTGTCTGTCCTTTATGTGTCTTCCCAACAATATAAATCATAATTTTGCTTCCACCAACAGATGCTATCTGTGCTAGGGAATGCTAAAGTGCAAAAGAGAATTCTGTAGATTTTCCTTCATTCAGTATGAGCTACATCTCTTTTTTATAAATGACCTACTGTAAAATAAAACACTGATTCTACTAATATAAGACTGTTCTACTGGTATGGTTTACTATCTCTTTCTAGCCCTTTGAGTTTATTGTGGTAGGAAGAGAAGTATCACTTAGGGAGGTTAAAACCTGCTGAGTCGGAAAAGAACTGTTTAACAAGTAACATATGCAGTAATTAATCATAAATGTAGGGAATAAAAGGGCTTTAAGCACTTTCACAAACATTGTGCACAGGCAGAGCCTTAAATTAGATTTGTTTCCTTGTGCATAATACCTTTCCACCTCATTTACATCAATGAATTATTACAATAAATAGTATATGCATCCTCTACAGCTTGGGTTCAAGTACATCAGAAGAACAATTTTTATCACATGAGCCATCCTGGCTCTGAAGTTCTTCAGATATACAGTGGTGCCTCGGTTTACGAATGCCTCTGATAACATGATTTTTGGTTTACGGATGAAAATCCATTGGAAATAATTCCTAGCAATACGAAGAGAAAAGTCATTTAAAAAATCTTTTTCAATACATCCCTATGGGAAACCGGTTTATGATTTTTTGCAATATGAAGTGTCCCTGAGAATGCATTAAATTCATAAACCGAAGTACTGTAGGTCTTTTTTTGGGTGATAGGCCCATGTCCCTTTTAAGCCTGCATCTAAAGCTTTTCAATGTTTAGTTTTAAACTTAAAATCTGTTCGGTTCTTTTAGAAATTTATAATTTACTGGGTTTTCATTCCAACTTATTTTAATTCATTTATGAGCCTCTTTGAGCCACCAAGAGAAAGCCAGTACAGAATTTTTTAAAAAAAGAAAAGAACAGAAAGGGCCTCAAGATCATAAAGCCACTGCAATATCCCACCATGGGGTACACAGAAGGAGCCTCCTCAAAGATTATAGTATTTTTGAACCACAATCAGGCATACCCTGGTAATGACAACCTTGTGTTGCCGGCTAATCTTTTTCACACTAGATCAAGCAACAGGAACTGCAGAATGAACCCATCAAAAGGTGCCATTGTTTTGGCAGTTTCACATCTGGCCTAGACATGGAAGGAGAAGAAATCCCACCATAAAACAAAGGGTTACTACAGATGACAATGACTTCTCAGAAGGATGAGAAATGTCCTGTTGCTAAGCAGCTGCGCAACCACTAACAGAAGAATTAGAACTAGAGCAAATGACGCCTAAAGCCATTATGAGTTGCACACATTATTTCAATCTGATTAATTTAGGTAAATTGCAGCATGTATTTGTCTTGGCAATGCAACACGAGCACAGGGCTAAGGGCACAATTTGTAACCCCTGTTCCCCCAGATATTGTTCCTGTGTTTTTAAGAGCAGCCCCTAAGACAGAAAATGTGCAGAGTCAAGTCCCCCCCCCCCCCCAACATTTCTCTTTTTCTGGAAAAGTGTCACTGGCTTAATATCTACCTTATGTGCCAGACTGCTGCTAAAGGCCCAGTGAGTATGAGGGTGGCCCATAAACTTAACACACACACCTTCCTCAGAAGAGTAGCGTGCCTTGGCAGGGCCCCGTATAAAAATTTGTTTGGGGGGCCCTAGGAAGGGTAAAGATTTGTTTTGCTTACGCACGTTGGGGGCCCCCGTAGCCCGGGGGCCCCGTATAATTGATACGGCAGATACGGCGGTAGCTACGCCTCTGACCTTCCTGTCGTTGTGATTATTCTGTGTGCAACTGGGTGCAAACCTTGCTGCTCTGTTTTTAAAACCAAAGAAGTTTGTTCATTTTTGCTTGCTGTTTTCTGCCTAGAAAAAGACTGCAAAAGGTCATGTGCATCTTTGAAGAAGAGATGATTACAGCTGACACAAGTCAATATGACCTACAGAAAATGGCTTGGCCTGTTTAAGAGAAATAATAACACCTACAGTAAAAACTCAATGAATGAAAAATTGATTGCCTTCTGCCTGTTGGTGCCACATGATGCTTAGGAGATTAAGAAGCTGAAAAACAGGGCTTTGAGGGGATCGTTTTAGGAGTAGACTAAATAATTGTGCAGCCCAGGACAAATCAATTAAGGGTGTTTTCTTCCACCTCCGTGGACAAATAAGCACTTTGAAGGATGCAACTTTGTGTATATAGGTGTGTCTGCACCACATATTCATTGTGTATTGAATGAGCAAGATGCAACAAAGATGTTTCAGGTTTTCAGCGCCCAATACATAAGAAAAGGTAACTACCGGTATTGCTTTTTCATCTTCTTCATTCATATTTTAAGAGAAACATAGGATAGACCTTTACTCTAGTAAACATGTTCCAGTGCCAGATAAATGAGAATGCCGCCCACCCAATAATTAAAAATATTTTTTAAAAAGAAATTTACAAAGGAATAAAAGAAAGGAATAATAATTAAAAGCAAATCAATATCCTAAATAAGGGGTGCATAGCATTTTTGGCACTATATGCTATGTATCCTTTTCTTAACCTCTTTAGCTGTTTACTTACCAGCTGACTATTATCTTATATGTCTTAATAAGGAATAATGTTAAGAAAGAAACATTATTTGGATCTCACTTTCTGAATATACTGAATTAAACAGGCAGCCACACTGAAGTTTGCTAATGTCCTTGAGATGCCACCCTACATATCTATGGAGCATTAGCCTGCTGTGCTTCCATGGGGCCAAAAATCTCTCCAGAATACTAAAGAAGATTTAGCTGTTTCCAAAATCATGGCTCTGGACGAGCATAGGCAAGGATTACCTTAAGGAGATCACTGCTTGAACAACAGCAATGTTGTTTGAGCAGCAAAATCTTCTGTGCCTACAGTTAGAAGCTCAAGGTGCATCTTGTTTGCCAAAATGTCCTACATTGGTGTCAGTTTTGCAGGGATCAAAACTGATTCAAAGGAATACATGACAGACAGCTGAGGCACACATTTTAACCTGCTAAAGTGTGGAGTATTTTAAACCACATGACAAGGTAAGGTAAGGTAAAGGTCTCCCTTGCTTGAAAGTCAGTCATATCCAACTCTAGGGTTTGGTGCATTTTATAGACAAAGAACCAGGGCTGTCGACACCTGCAAATGTTTCTGTGATCATATAGGAGCATGACTAGATGCTGGAGTGCATGGAATGCTGTCACCTTCCCCGCCAAAGCGGTACCTATTTATCTGCTTGCAATTTCTTGCTTTTGAACTGCTAGGTTGACAGGACCTGGTACTGAGATGGGAGCTCCCTCCATCATGAAGGACTCAGGTCTTGAACTGCTGGCCTGATGACCTTTTCATCATCAAGTCCAGCATCTTAACCATTTAGCCACCATGGTCCCTCAGGGGTCATTTACTTTGCTCTAATTTCCTGAACTGCTGTTTTTTTCTGTGTGTATGCATACTGTGCCTCTTGATTTGCCCCAGAAATTTTGCAGGATTCCCCACGCCCCAAAACTCTGAAATGGGCCCCCCTTCCCCAATCCTTATTGTTACTGCTACAGGGGGACTTCAGGGAAGCCCTTCAACAATAGGTGGTTCTCTAACAGAGAGAATGGATGGTCATCCAGGGCTATCATCCATGGGTGTGCTGGGCACCATGGGAGGGTGTTGGACAGGGGGAGGGGCAGAGAACAAAGGGAGGGGGAAGGCTGCCCCCGGAAACTGCTTGGTCACCGCCCCTTGCTTGTTCCACATGGCGTACGGCACTTTAGAATAAACCATTCCTCCAAGCTGAAGGAGGGAGCTAGAAGCAATGGCTTAACCTAAAGTGCAGTGCACCAGGAAGATAAAATAATAAAAAAAATATTATTTGAGCCCGAGGGCACCAAAGGCGAGGGCACACTTCAATGAATCCCCCTGTCCCAGTGGCCTAGCCCATGCCTGCTATCATCTCTCCTAGATGACATGTAATCCTGACATTTTTATGTTTGCATAATATCTTTTCATGTAAATCTCCAAGATCTTACAAGGGACTGATTCCTGAGATATAGGCCTGGCATTTGCCCATCTACCTCCTTGCTTCATTGGGCCGGGGGCTTAACCTCTGCCCTCTGCTGACTCTTACCCTTCAAAACAAGAAAGCCACTTGCCCCCACAGAATCCACTTTGTTTGCCAGCAGAAATGTCCTCTATTGGGTATTCAAGTGGCTGAGCACGCTACAGTTGGAGAGGTAGCCCAAGTTCTGTCCATGCTTAAGTAGGTATTGAGCCATGTGGCACACTGTTGAAAATGCTTCCAGATGATTGCCTGCTTGAGAGCTCCAGTTTATGACTGCTCATTTCTAACAGAGATTGCTAACTTGTCATCAGTACTAGTTCCAGCCTCTGGTGGGGCAAATGCAGCTGGAGAAGCAGTGGTGGGCTGTAAAAATTTTTGCTATGTCATGAGTGGAGCCGATGTCATGACATCATGATGTCATGGGCGGAGCCAAAAAAATTAAAGATGGCTGCCCGGAACTGTGCATGCATCAAACCTCCATTTGACGCATGTGCAGTTCTATATTTTAGTGTGCATGCGTCAAACCTCTATTTGATGCATGTATGATGAATGCACACTCTTCCTCACTTGCTTGGGACCTCTCAGCGTTCAATCCAAGGTGGATTATTTTTAAAAAATCCCCTAGAACTCACCCATACTCACGCAAGAAAAAATATGTTCACCACTCGTTCTCCAGCCAATCCCGGCTGATCCAAACCTGGCTCCTCTGTTTACAGAGACAAGCCCATTTACTTTGAGATGTTACGGTAGCATTTTCAAGAGGCAAAAAAGAGGGACTTACTGTCTTTTAATCCGATATCCCATTTCCAATGAACACATGTTGATTGAAGAAAATATTTTTATTTAAATTGGTAGCATGGTTCTTGATGAATCAGGTTACAGATCTCAGCATAGAAAAATAAACTAACTTTAATTTGTTTTAGAGAAAGGATGTTTCAGACAAGTATTCCCCTAAATAAAAAGGAATCTGTCTATCTATTCTAAGTTACCATAATTAAGATTTCCAGAGGTAAGGGTAATTTGTGTCACATGTTAAACCTAGTACAGTATTTCCTTGTTGATATATAACACATTGTCTGGCCCGACATCCCGCTACGGTATTGGAGTAGACCGTACAGCCAGCGGCTCAATGCTGAGTGTCAGGCGACAGTTAACTAACCTGACTCCCTTAAGGGGCCAACGGCTATGGGTGGATGAGCCCCTTCAGGTGGGGTGATGGTCCCCTCAGTGGAGGAATTGCCACTGGAAATCATCCTATTGAGCCCAATGGCAAAATGAGCAGAGGAGTAACCATTCTGATTCCCAACGGTCATGGAGATGGAAGAGGCCATGCCAGATGGACTGGCTGTGAAGGCGCACTTTGTCCATATCCTCAAGGCTGCAACAGTCAATTGCAGCTCCGGTGTTGAATTCTGCATGTCTCATTTCATATGTGCCGCAGGAGATGGCTCTGTGATCATAGGTCACTTCATGGCAAGCTGGGATCCACCTTAAACAAATTCATGTTGATGACATTTTTCCTGCTTCCGAAACAAAAATGCATTTTAGGATAGGAGTTGCAGTCAACAACAACAACAATATAACACATTAATCTATGAAACGACTAATCCAAACATTATTCATGAATATAGTAAGGAAACAATATACAATGAGAATATAATTGTAAGTTGAAAGTTCAGAGAAAGACACAAAGAAAACTGCTGCAGTGCAGACTTTCATAAGAGTGTAGCCTAACAGCAAATGCTCAGGGAATTTAAAAGAAGATATGCTCATCTTCCAGCTGAAAAGAACCAATGTAAAAACAAATTCCTTCTAGCATCTGGTGCAGACAGGCATCATTTCCAGGCTTTGCTCTCCTCCCTTGAGAAACCCCAATCAAGAGACATTGAGTTTCCTGTCCTCACTACTTGGTGCAAGAGTGTCTGAGAAATTTAAGTTTCATTTTTAATTCATAAGATATAGCGGCCAACCGTCACGGATTCTCCGGGACAGTCCCGAATTGAGAGGGGGAATCCCGAGTTACCATTTTTAGGAAAATGGTCACGGAATTCCCCCATGACGTCCCGGCTGTCCCGATTTCTCTTCGGCAGCAGGCATTTAAAAAAAAAAAAGGAGCAAAAAATGGCTCCAAAAATTCAGCGATGTGATTGGCTCTCTATGTCAGCTGACATAGAGAGCCAATCACATCGCTGAATAGAGGAAACACCTATTCAGCGATGTGATTGGCTCTCTATGTCAGCTGACATAGAGAGCCAATCACATCGCTGAATAGGGGAAACACCTATTCAGCGATGTGATTGGATCTCTATGTCAGCTGACATAGAGAGCCAATCAAATCGCTGAATTTTTCCCCCTTCCCTACCGGAGTTTTAAAAAAAGCCTCTTTAGTCTCATCAGCTGTTAGTCGGGAGAGAAAATAAGCAGAGCTTCAAGGTAAGCAGAGTTGGGGGGTGTATTCTCTGTGTCCGAGCAGGCTGCCTGCTTATTTTCGGGGGGTGGCTTATATTTCTATATACTGAGTATATAGAAATATAAGCCACCCCCCCGAAAATAAGCCATAAGGCCATTTTTGGCCATTTTGGGGGGGGGGGGAAGAATATAAGCCATGCCATGGCTTATATTCTTTTTTTTCCCCAAAAATGGCCAAAAATGGCCTGATGGCTTATTTTCGGGGGGTGGCTTATATTTTTAGAGCCCCCCGAAAATCGGCACATGGCTTATTTTCCAATAAACTGTGCATGCGCAGAAACTCAATCTGATGCATGCGCAATGCATCAGATTGAGTTTCTGCGCATGCACAGTTTATTGGAGCCATTTTTTGCTCCTTTATTTTTTGGCCCCGCCCATGACGTCGTGACGTTGGCCCCGCCCATGACGTCATGACGTTGGCCCCGCCCCACTATCCCGGATTCAGTTTTGTAAGGTGTTGGACGCCTTATCATAAGAGTAAATGGGCTCCAAATATTCAGAATTATTATTACAAGTATTTCAAACAATCAAATTCAGATTACTGTATATATATTCAGAACTATCCAAACATGGGATTATTTAGTAAACCCCCAAATATTTCCAAATCTAAATGGAACACCCTAAAATAAAGGGTTAAGTCTGTGGTTCTCTTGAAAATTTCTCCCCCCAAATTCGCTATTACATTTTTCAGTCCTCGGCATGCTTTCCAATGACACATTTAGAACCATGTTTAGTTCCTCTCACGACTGTCACTTTCCCCAGATACTGATCTAGCTTTACCTTAGGCATCACATGGGACCATGGTGGCTTAGTGGTTAAGATGCTGAGTTTGACAACTGGAAGGAAGGCAGGTCAGCAGTTCAAGACCTGAGTGTTGTATGACAGAGTGAGCACCCGTTGTCTGTCCCAGCTCCTGCCAACCTAGAAATTCAAAAGCAAGAAATTGTAAGCAGATAAATAGGTACCTTTTTGTCTGGAAAGGTAACAGTGTTCTGTGTGCTCCAGTGTCTAGTCAGGCCTGCCACATGACCACGGAAAGGTCTACAGATGCAGACAGAGCTGGTTCTTTGGCTATAAATGGAGATAAGCACCAGCCCCTAGAGTAAGACACAACTGGCTTTTGAGCAAGGGAGATCTAGGCAGCACATTATCTGCTAAATAAAGAAGATTTTCCATCACTGCCAGCCCCACAATGAAGATTTTTCCATCACTGCCAGCCCCACAGACTGTGAGTAGTGATGGTGGTGGGTCTCATCCCATACTAGGGAAAATGAGATGCTCAGCTAGCTCGGAACACAAGCACAATGCTCAGAAAACAACAGAAGAGCAATGGAATAAGATACATAGGAGAGCCATGATACAAAAAAAAAACCCTGAAAATCCAACTTATTATTTGTGGAGCTGTATTTTTAACAGCATATTATTTTCACCAAGATTTCAAATGAGTACTGTTTTTATTTTTAACCAGCCACAGTATGCAACGCCCATAACTTTGAATTTTTACAGTACAAATTGCTAATTACTCGAAGCAGCAAAACACACACACACACACACAAAACCCACTAATAAGAAATAGAGTTCAGCCCAGCTACTGCATACTTTTACAGTTTATTTATATTCCTGTGGGAATCTTCTTTTGTATTTGTGATAACTGTTCCAGATGTTGGGTCCACCTGATTTGAGGCAATTTTTGTCTAATGGCCATTTTAAAGCATCCCTGTGGCACCAATTGAGCATTTTTAAAACAGATGAGAGTGGTTGATTGCCTCCAGAAATCTTGACCTACTTTTACTGTCACCTGGATAATAATTCCAGTGGGCAAGAAGATCCTGAACAACAGCTACCATAACTGCAAGAACTTGGGATAATTAATTCACCCAGCAATATATGGGTAGGTTATTGACAATGTCAAACAACGACAAAAAAGCTTAGAAAACTAGTGCCAAAATATAACTGTTTTCTTTTTTAAAGTCCATAGGATGTAAAAATGAAGGGTGTTTTCATGCTAGTGTATTTTCCTATAAGCCAGATGCGGCCCACAGCTCCATTTCGTGTAGGTCTCCACTGCCTCTACCACACCAGGAAGTGCCATGTGGTGGAGGAAGGGCAAAATGGCAATCTGGCCCCCAAAGCAGTCTGAGGGAATGTGACCTGGCCCCCCGGTTTAAAAGGGTTGGGGACTCCTGAAAGTGTGAACTATAAATTAGAAAGGCTGTAGTTCTTCTCTTTTCCCTCACTCCTGAATTCAGTAAACCTAGCTTCACTCATTATTGCTTGCTGTGGAAAATGGCATCGTACTTGGGTTGTAAAAAAATAAAAATAAGCCTGAATATCATACAAGAATATCCACATATCGTTAAACATGAGGGATCTCAGTTCTGTCAGTTAGAGTAATGAACAACTTTAGCTAAGTATAATGTCTAATGAACAATCAACTTTCATCACAGATCTGGTTACCAGACAATTTTGACAACCCTAGAACTGACTATGTAAAATGTGCATTCAAGTCACGATGAAGATAACACTCCTAAATGCATCACATTGTTGTACATTAGACCTGTTAGTTATAAAGCTGTGAAGTGGCTTTTTAAAAACAAGAGTACTAAATGGTGCCCAGGATCGTATGAAGGGTGTAGTCGATGCTGAGCCACTGGAGAAGTGTGATCACAACACAATGTAATTTAATGCGTGGGTGATGGGAAGGGGGGGGGGCTTCCTAGTAACATCTGACACAGGCACATTTCTTTCATTTTAAAAATTGGCATTTCTCAACAGCAAGGGGAAAAAATGAGGGGATTAGTTGAAAAGAAGTTGAAGGGAAGAGTCAGGAAGGTCAAATCCCTTCAGGAAGCTTGAGGGTTATTTAAAACCACTATAATAGCGGCTCACATAAAATGCATGCTACAGATTAGAGGGGGTATGCACAAATCCGAAGGGATGCCAGAGTGATTAAATGGCAGAGTCAAAGAAGTCATAAACAGTACAAAGTCATCCTTTAAAAAGTTAAAATCATGACCATACAAAATGGGGGTTGGAACACAGGGAGAAAAGAAAAAGCACACTCTGGTTCTGACACAAACACACACACACCTGAAAATGTGGTTACGTTCACATAAGTGAAGAGAGGGGAGAGAAAATTTGAAGAACAAATACCCAAAGGTATAAAACCATCCTGCCAACAGTTCTTCAAATATGGGTACTTAAAGTGCATAGAGAGTGAGAGTACTAGGAACTTTAGACAAAACATACATGGAAGCATATACATTAATCGCACTAAGAGGCTGTGGGGTGATTTCTTTCCATTAGTCTTCACAGTACAAGATGTCGAAAAGAGGTCCACCAGCTTCCAGATTAATAAATTTAAGATGGCTGCATATTGCCACCACCATCCTAAAAAAAGATGGCAATTTCATATATATGTTCTTAGGTTGGGATGGATTCATGTGTGAGATCCTGGGATGATGTTGGGCAGCTCAGTAAACATGTCAGCTCAGTATACAACAGCAATGCATTGAAAAGGGCAGGTTCAGATTTAGAAAACTTTCAGCAAGAGACCAACAGGAGAACTGCCTGCCAAGTGAGTTGCAGCTCCAGACTGAGCTGCTGCCCTTCAGAAAGCGGGTGAAGACCTGGCTGGCGGAGAATGTGTGGGGTGTGGGTCATATGGTCAATTCGGTCAGCTGGCTCCTCCGAATAACCCCACCTCTCTCCCTGTTGTTGTTTTTAACTGTTTTAACTTTTTTAATATTTTAACTTTTAATTTTTATTCTTGTTGTAGCAATATGTTTTAACTTTATTATTGTAATACGGTATTTTTAAATCTTTATTTTTTGTACCAAGGACTGTATTTGTTCTTTTGAATGTGATGCAATTATGGTGTTATATGTATTATTACTGTACTGTACTTGTGTTTTTACTTGTGTTTACATTTTTGATTGGGCGGGGTAGAAATCGAAGAAATATTAATTATTTAAACAATAAAACTATTAGTACCACAATGATTCATGTATACTAAACAGAACTTTAATATTCCTCTCCATGGTAGATGTCTGGAGGCAAGCAGTCATGGATGCCCATTGCTCTCATGATCCCATTGCCAGATGTCTGGTTGACTGTAGATGGAAACTGTATGCTGGACAAGACTGTTGAGTTGATCTGCTATATTGCATTGTTGAGTTGAAGTTCTTACACTCAGTAAATTCAGGTTATCCACACAGTGTGAAAAATTTATTTATTGAACTTCAGCTCCTTGAATCTCCTTGCCAGTGCAGCCCACGGTCAGGCCAACAGCTGAAATCCAAAAGGTAACTTTTCACAGTGCTGGATTCTGGTAGCAAAATAGAGCTGTAACACAAGCCACTGTTCCATCAGCATCAATTCACTCAGCCCCAAACAGCTATCAGCATAGAGTATTGCTGAGATAATAAATAGGCAACACTTTGAACGCTCAAAATGTGCCATATAAATGCTAAGTATGATTATTTACCCCATAATCTCCAAAAGGAAATATGTTTAACTTCCTCCCTCACAAGCTATTTCATTCTAGGAGAAAGTATAAATCATCAAGGAAAAACACACAGTGTTTTAAATAATTAAAAGCAGAAGTCTGGAAAGCACCAGTAGCAGAAGTGAATACCAAAGAACATAGAGACCAAAGAACATACAGTTAGCATGACTGAACTTGCTTGTAATCTAGCCTATTAAATAGCAGGACAAATGTCTTTCATCTTCCAAGGAGCAGACACTCGTATAGCAAATCTATGTGCTAAGCAAATGTCCAAGATAATTTTCTTTTTTAAAAAAATATCTTCAACTTATTAGTGTCAACACACGTTAATAATTTTTGTTACCAAGCTTCTCTTAGTGGTAGACCATGTAAGCTAAGGCAAATAATGGTTTAATGAGTGGCTATCTCTGTTCAATAACCTACTCACATCACATCCATTTAAGATGGAACTCTTAAATTAAATCTTTCTTCTTTGTCCAGTTCTTCTTTTTGATAGAACCAATTTTTTTACATATCAGTCCCCAAAGTAGGGACAATCCAGATGCAATGGATCCAAAACTAATCTTTATAAACCAGAGGTTCCCAACCTTTTTATCCTATGGGCCTGACCATGCCTCCTGGACAGCTGAGCAGGCCTGACCACACCCCTTGGAAGCAGAAGCGGGTGCATTTATGACAGCCGTAAATGCACCCACTTCCAAGTTTATGACAGACATGGGTGCTTTTGTGCATGTGTGGGCGCATTTTATGGCAAACGTAAACATTCCGCTTCCACTTCTGAGTGCGGCAGTGGCAGTGGACCACATAGAATGGTGCCATGGGCTGGGGCTGGCCTGTAGGATGTAGGTTGGGAACCCCTGTTATAAACTAATCAACAACTGAGTTTCACTGTGACTGCCTCTGATACAAAGGAGTCTCCTCAACCTATCAAGAGCAATGGTAGGTAGGGCCAAGAGTCCATCCAGTATCCCAGTTCATCCAATATTAGAGCCTGACCTTGGAAAACTTAACTTTTGGACTGGTTGCTAGGATGGGGGATTCTCAAAATTTTAATTTTTAAAAGTAACTGTTCCAAACTCCAAATACAGCAAAAGCCAACCTCTGCATCTACCAACTACATGAATCAGATAAGAAGTTAAAAGCTCTGGTAGAGAAGAGCCAAAATCCTCTTATATAGCTACACAAATGATGTAACTTTTGGAGGCGAACTGGCCCAATTTATGAAATCACTATAGACATTATCAGTTGCGTGCTGAGACACACAACTTAGCAAGCAACAGATGATGTCTACAGTGATTTCTTAAACTTAGACAATTTATTTGTGCTGCAGCAGTGTAACTAATCCAGGGGACTTGGACCACCGCCTCTGGACATAAATGCCCCATTTAAATGTCTTGCTTACTACCTGCTAAGAGACCTATCATTAAATTTGGGATCTGCAAACTTTTTAAATGCCATCTAAGCCACCACCATAGATTGTATTAAATTATCTAAGTAATTAATATATTGTGTAAAAAACCCTAATTTTGTCTATGTTTGACATACCCCAGATTCTTGTATATGTCTAGATCAGTGTTTCCCAACCTTTGGGGTTTTTTCCACTTCAATTCTCAGCAGCCTAAGTCAATTCCCCAAAGCACTGATCAGCCAATTACTGATTGAGGATTGTGGGAATTGAAGTCCCCTTGTAGGGCATGTGCGGCATGTTGGGATCCACTGGTCTAGATCTATATTGATCCATTATTCTGTCACCTAAGTTAAATATGGACTAGACTACTGCAATATGCTCAACATGGGGTTAGCTTTTTAAAGTTTTCGAAACTACACTTATCCAAAATTCAGCCACACAAATGCCAGTTGGTGTTTGCTGGAAGGTGTACGTTACCATTCCATACAAAGTCTATGTTGGTTAGCAATTTGTTTTCAGACACAGTTCAAAGTATTAGCAATGACTTTTAAGGTAATAATCATAAATCAGCTTAGGTCTAGTATGCCTTGGCATACTCCCATTAGAGTGCCCCAAACCTAAGATTTGATTAATACATCTTTCTAAGTTTTTCAACTACCATGGAGGCTATACTCAATTGCTATATGGAAATTATCTATTCTGCATTCATTTCTTCACTATATAGTAAAGACCTTCCCTTGGTGTTGGATAGAGGTTTATATATAAAGTGATGTATAAATAATGAGAGAATACATTAATAACTTATAAATAGGTTGCACAGGGCAAGTTGCTTCTGTCCCTCTAGCATCACAGAAATCCTTTTACTTGCTGTATTTTCTAGCCACCTTTAAGGCATTTCCTGGAATCCTTTGCTATTGGCTCTCGTATCATAGACTGGTTTACTCAGGTAGCAGAATGAGGCGCCACCATAATACCATAGACTGGTTAATTCAAGTAGCAGATGAACAAGGTGATTGAAATGAGTGTTTCTCTTTAGGTAAGTTGCAGGTGGGAGAACACTATTTATAAAAGCTGTTTATCCATTTTTAAAAAACTGCAAAGAAAAAAGACCACACACACATTCACACACAAAAGAAAGGTCCTAGTTTAGTTTTTGTAGTAATTTTGTGCTTCTAGTGTTACACATCCAATCTGAAAATGGCATCTTCCACTCTGAAGTTGTATGTTATAGTCTAATATTTCAAAGGTCTACCTTTCATCCCCATTTTTACAAGAAAGGTCTATTGTATTCAGTTTAGGTAGAGAGACTCATCCTTTCAAGCTGTGCAAATACTGCATAAGCTTGTCTGAGTTTTTAACCTTTATTTAAAAAAAACCAAGAGTTATAGAATTTGTAGACATAATGTGTTGTCATCAACATTGATAGCCCATTTAAAAGTACATGTGCTCTACTAAAAATTCCATCAGCTTCAGTGGGGCTTTGTTAACCTCAGCTATGAGCCTGTCAAAACTTACCTTTAACCCATTCTTTGTGGCATTTTTGCAGTGGATAAACAGTGGGCTGAAGGTAATGCACTGAAAATCATAGGCTTCTGTAAACTGTCTAAAAGGTCAGGAGACAATAAGAGGCTATTATCTGAAATGAAATGTGAAACTCAGGAACTCCAACCAAAGAAACAACCCCTACAAACTGTTTTTATTTTATCACCCTCTCTGGAAATTGCTCTGGGCACCTCAACAATTTCAATACAATTTTTGAAGACTAGTCAATTATCGTTAAATATGATTATTTTTTACTTAAATAGGAAAAAAGTATCTGGCAACAATCTGCCAAAGATGACCCAGGGGGGCATAGGACTAAACTGGCACAGCTGTGTTGGTTCGCAAGCCAGCATGGACATCATGGTTACCAAATCTCTAATTAATCCTGGATACCACTTAGGATGTTTTGTCATCTTTCCCAGTGTTGTAATGCCATAAAGTCTGACTTGTCATGTGTCAAGTATATCCTGCTTCAATGAGTTGGGGATGACCATTCTAGACCTTTTTAATACCAAGACTCAGTTCAAAGTGATTCCCCAGAGGAAGAGCAGTCGGCGAGAACTGATACTTCTAATGTTGCCTATGGCATCCAGTTGTATTTACAGTGGGTCAGGGCACAGCATACAGTCTCACCTGTCTCTCTCAATGACTCTTGCAGGTATTTCTTTGAGTTTGCCATGGACACAATTCTCAAACTCTGATACCCAAAGCAGTGGGGTCGCCCAGACTTCAGCCGCCTGGGGCGAAGAACAAACTTGCCTTCCCCCCCCCCCCGGCTCACCACTGCTGCCGCCGCCGCCGCCGCCGCCCCCGGGACCCAGGCAGAAGGCGGCCCTTTTGCTGCACCGGTGGCCAGGCTGCCCCCTCTTTGCCTCCCGCCAGCCATGGCTGCCCTTGCTCTGCCTCCTCCACCACCAATTGCCTGGGTAGGGCAGGGTGAGCTCCTGATGGCTAGCTGGATGGGTGGGCGGAGGTGAGCAGCGTGCGCGCGGGGGGGGGGCACTCATCAGGGGTAGGTGGCGGAGAGCCCCTGACGGCTAGCTGGGTGGGTGGGTGGGCGGGTGGAGGTGAGCAGCTTGCGCACGCGGGGGGCGCTCATCAGGGGTAGGTGGCGGAGAGCCCCTGATGGCTAGCTGGGTGGGTGGGTGGGCGGGCAGAGGTGAGCAGCATGCGCGGAGGGGGCGCTCGTCAGGGTAGGTGGCGGAGGAGGCAGAGCAAGGGCAGCCACGGCCGGCGGGAGGCAAAGAGGGGGCAGCCTGGCCGCCGGCGCAGCAAAAGGGCCACCTTCTGCCTGGGAAGTCCTGCTCCCTAAGCCCAGGCAGAGGGAGGCCAAAGCGGTGGGGACATTTTGCAGCCCCCTGAAAAGCGCTGCCCGGGGCATCCGCCCCCCCCTGCCCCCCACGTTACGCCACTGACCCAAAGCTCTTCTTGAACAGTCTTTGCAGAGGCAATTCACAAAGTGTAGTCATGATGAGTAAGTCTGCTGTAACAAGACTCTTCCCTGAAACATCATAAACCGTGAACTAAAACTTCATGAACCAAATCCAGAATAAGTGGATCCTCTTTTCCTCTTCAGGAATATTTCTGTCTAGTGAGTGCCCATGTTGCAGGAATCTCTTTAACTCTACTGGCCAGGTTTCAGGGGCCCAGAAATCAAGTTCTGCTGCAGTAGTCACTTAGAAACTCATTAGACCAGTCTTTCCCAAACTTTGGTTTTTGGGTTTCAATTCCCAGAAGTCTAAGTCAATTTTCCAAAGCACTGATCAGCACTGACTTAGGCTTCTGGGAATTGAAGTCCCCCTGCGGGGCATGTGCCTCATATTGGGAACCACTGCTTTAGACCTAAGGTGGCTATAGCTGCGGTTCCAATAATTTAAGGTGTTCCAGACTTACCAATTGTTGCCTGCAAGCCTGGTTTTCTTAGGATCAGCCCTAAATATTGCTTTTTGATATAGTAGTTCTGCATTCTTTGGCAGCAAGAGCTGGGCCTTTAGGATTCCCTCTAATATTTTTTATCTCCTCCTGACTGTTTGTCAGGCTTTCAGTTGCCTTCTAGAGCTTCCTTTCACAGAGATACTGAATGCCATCCAATATCGATTTGTTGTCACTTTTAGCACAAATCAGCTGAATGTCAAAATGTTCTATCCTTTGCCTTCTGTTCTCATCTCTGGCCGAACAGCTTTACTACCGACTTGTCCCACTAGGGTCTGCCTAGTGGTCTTTTGTGGTCCCTTGGAATCGAGTCTGTTAGTCGACATATTGATCTCTTATCTTTTGGGTGGGTGATATGGCCTCCCCATCTTCTTTTTGCCACATATAGTTCATTGAGCACATCACACAGTCTGGTTCTTTGGTGCAATTCCTTATTGCTGACCTTATTCCTGATTGTTACTCTGTACGTCCGTCTTTTCATTACTCTTTGGGTTACTGCCAATTTTTCTTCCTCTGATTATTGCTCACATTTTAGATGTGTACAACATTGCTGGTAACACTGTCATATTGAATATATTTGCCCTGATATTCACCTGCAGACTGTCATTTGTTAACACTGTTCAGTTTTATATTAAAGGCAATCCAAGCTGCTTTGGGTCTTCTTATCCACTCACCACATGGTACGTTGTCTGGTTGGATTTGCTGACCGAAGTAGACATAATCAGCTACTTCTTCAATCTCAGTTCCATTTATAGTGATGGAAACCTGGGCACATTGGTTGTTTTTCATCCATTTTGTTTTTGTTAAATTCATCTCCAACTGGATGCCATGTTGAGGTAAAACTGAATCTTTTATTCTTTGCCTCCTGCCTCTTGCCGAGTAGTAACTTGGGATGTATATATAAACTTCACAGCACACTTATTTTAAAAAAAGTTCACTTTAATAATAGGGTCAGATAATTGAAATCTCAGTTTAATTAAAGAGACTGACAGCAAAGCCATGTAGTCAGAGTGTAGTTTAACAGATAGAATGATGGACTAATATGCAGGAGACCTGGGTTCAAATTCCGGCTTGGCTATAGAAACTCGCTGGAAGTGGGGTGACACTGCTAAATCCACCCCTTAAACAGCTCCCTTGTCATGGAAAGCCCTGTTTAAAGTTGATATAAATTGTACAGAACATAACACAAAACACACAGAAATGATTGGAAGCCTGTGGTTTGACTTTCTCACTTTGTCACTGATCACTGGCAATTTCATCAGAAAAATAGCTCTCTCCTTGTATTTTTGACACTTTGAACTCTGTGCTGATTAAATTTGAATAGTCAGTCTAATTAACACAAAGAGATGCCACATAACTTGTGAACGTAGCTTTTGGGGATTATAGCTTCCATATTTCCCAGCCAACATGGCTTCTACCTATGGGATTCACAGAAGTATAGTCCAAAATTCAGCTTTTCCAAACTCTAACATACTCCACTGTGCCAATTGTCATCACAGATCCTGTAAAGAGCACTTCAAAAACCTAAAAGGGCACCGGAATTGTTTGGTGCTGGAAAATGCCAGTTTTAAATATAATCAAAAATATAACCTTTGCTTATGCCCTCTCTCCAGAAACTAACTAATCTCAAAAGTTCAATTTCCTACCCCTTTCTCTCTTCTCTGCCAGCTATTTTTGTACAACTGGCTCAGTCGTCCCTCCCTGATGGCCAGTCATCCTCTACTGTAACCCACTGGGATCTAATGGCCTGGAGAGAAAGTAGTTTGAACTAATGGGCACCAAGTGTCATTTTATTAATAATATTACTCATGTTTACTGTTTTTGCATCTAGGGACCAATTGGAGGCATGAACCACTAAGCCAAGCATATTACAGCCACTGCTTCAGAAAGTAGTGAGCCTAAAGAAACAACACAACACACAGTGGGGTGGAGAAGAGGGGCCATAAAACTGATGAAATCAATGAAAATGTGCCATACAATTTCTGGAGGTCTATACAGCTGAAATTTTGTTGGCTTTTCCTCTTTACTTCAGTTAAGTTTTAGGGAGAAGAAGTTGATTTTTCAAGAGGTTTTCCTATTATATATTTTAAAAATAGATGTCAGAAGGCAGCATTATATCTTGTAACATTTGCCTGGGCCAGCTTCATGGCCTCACCTTAAAGCACTGGTTCCCAACCTACGGTCCGCAGGCTGGACCTGGCCGACAGCACCATTTCATCCGGCCCATCACAGCTGCACCCGCACCCAGAAGTGGAAGCGGATGCGTTTACATCAGCCGTAAAATGCAACCACGCATGCGTAAACATACCCACAGCTATTGAAAACGCGGAAGTGGGTGCATTTATGGCTGTTGTAAATGCACCCTCTTCCAGGGCCATGGTCAGGCCAACTCAGCTGTTCAGGGGCGTGGTCAGGCCTGTGGTGTAAAAAGGTTGGGGACCCCTGCCTTAAAGCAAGAGTGGGTAACTCCTGGCTCTCTGAAAGTTTTTCCACCTACAGTTCCTGCAAGCCCTCGCCAGTATAGCCAATGATGATGGACTGTGAGAGCTGCCATCCAAACTAGCTGGAGAGTCACAGCCACACAACTTTATCTTACCACAAAACAAGAGTGTGTTGTCCCATTGCCTTAGCACATGGCAGTTGTAGGTTTCCTGGACAAAAAGTCACCAACTGTTTTGTGCACCAACTGTGACAATGCTTTGTAGCCAACCTACAAAACCTTGCAACATAATCTCACTTATTATGTTGTCCCTAATTTACTGAAGTCATACACCAAAAATGATGAAAATGATAGAAGAAGAAGAATTGAAAAATGCACTCGCTGTGAGCAGGCAGAAGTGAAATTATCACATGTATGTGTGTTTCATTTTGCTTTATGGAGCACTCAAGAAGGTTGGCCAAATCATGCACATTAAATGCATTATGGAAGCACAGCAATAATGCCTAAACATTTCCCAATATGGATCCTCCACCTCGTCACTATTTTAAAATAATTGACTTCTTTGTGTTTACACTATTGACTTCTAAATTTGCATTCTCTATTATCTGACTGTAAGATCCCCAGAGAATAAATTGAATAGACCTACAGTTAAAAGAAAACAAAACCCTGAGTGTGCATATTCTTACTGTAAAATGAATCCTGGAACATTCCTTTAAACAAATATTTATGTGGTTAGCTAAGTCATTATGGACTGAATCCAGGATGCATTAGGACTCTTGCAAATGTCTGTGAGTGAATGAGAAGGGGACAATCTTGCCTCCTGTAGTCCTCAACGGACCAGGCAAACCCAGAAAATCTGTTTTGAATGGCTAGGAAACCCTCTTGGAGCAGGCTTCCAGCACAAGTGAGGATCACAGGAAGGACTGAAGATCCCAATGCTGCTACTAGTTATGAAATTGCTGGCTGCTTTCCACATGTGCAGGAGAAAAGGGGGAGGACTTACTCCCTCACATACTCACTCAAAGCATTTGCTTCTATGTTATGACATGTACAGTCGAACCTCGCATAATGAGCGTTTCGCTTAGTGAAAAACTTGCATAACGAGCGGGTTTTTCGCTAACCGGTCCAACTCGCATAACGAAAAGTTTTGCTATGCAAGTCTGACTCGCATAATGAAAAGTTTCGCTATGTGAGTCAGACTTTCCCTATGGAAAAACTCGCACAACGAGTGTTTTTATGGGGAAAACTCGCATAACGAAAAAAATTTCACTATGTGAATTTCCCCCATAGAAACACTTGTTATGCGAGTTTTTCCATAGGAATTTTCACTATGCGAGCTTATTTCACATAGCAAAAAACTCGCATAGCAAACAGCCTTGCAGAAATAATTAAATTCATTTTACGAGGTATGACTGTATTGTAATTTAGGCCTTTATATCCCTAAACTGCCGTGACTTAGGGGTTAAGATGCTAAACTTGACAACTGGAAGGTTGGCAGGTCAGCAGTTTGAGACCTGAGTGCTGCATGACAGGATGAGCTCCCATCTGTGTCCCAGCTGCTGCCATCCTAGCAGTATGAAAGCAAGAAACTGCAGGTCAATATAGATAAACAGGTGAGAAGGTAAACAGTGTTCTGTGCACTGCAGTGTCTAGTCATACCTGCTGCATGTCCATGGAATCATCTCCAGGCACAGATAGCGCTGGCATTTTGGCTATAAACTGAGATGAGCACAGAACCCTAGAATCAGATACAACTGGGTTTTGAGCAAGGAATACCTTTACCTTTACCTATCCCTCAGTGGCCTAACATTGTATTTGTATTTGTATTTGTATTTGTATTTTCGACTTATATGCCGCCCCACTCGCAGAGCGACTCTGGGCGGCTTACAGAAGAAACAGTTACAATTACATACCATATTCCATAGCATAAAAATAATTACAGATAAGTTACAAATATCACATATATCTACAATAGCAATTGCAATTACACAACATCAAAACATCCTAAGGAATAAAGCAAAAATACTATAATATAAATAATTACAGAATCAAAATTCAATAAGCAACAATAAAAAAGCAATAACCCAAAAATTCAAAATATCAGTCCTGTTTACACAAAGATTACAAAAGAAGAAAACTAAACAATATCAGGACATCGTAAAAAGCATATCAAGACTATTACAAGACAACACATTGAAAATCTCAAAACCCACCCTCTCAGCCCTAGGAGTCCGTTGGGGGCGGAGGCAGGTCTTAAAGCCTTCTGCCCCGAGCAACACCTGTGCGCGGTCTCTCCGGGCCGGACGGACAAGAGCTGGGAGTCCGTTGGGGGCGGAGGCAGGTCTTAAAGCCTCCCGCCCCGAGCAACACCTGTGTGCGGACTCTCCGGGCCGGACGGATGAGAGCCGGGAGTCCGTTGGGGGCGGAGGCAGGTCTTAAAGCCTCCCGCCCTGAGCAACACCTGTGCGCGGTCTCTCCGGGCCGGACGGACGAGAGCCGGGCGTCCGTTGGGGGCGGAGGCAGGTCTTAAAGCCTCCCGCCCCGAGCAACACCTGTGCGCAGTCTCTCTGGGCCGGACGGACGAGAGCCGGGAGTCCGTTGGGGGCGGAGGCAGGTCTTAAAGCCTCCCGCCCCGAGCAACACCTGTGCGCGGTCTCTCCGGGCCGGACGGACGAGAGCCGGGCGTCCGTTGGGGGCGGAGGCAGGTCTTAAAGCCTCCCGCCCCGAGCAACACCTGTGCGCGGTCTCTCATTGTCAGCAAAAATAAAGAAAAATAATAATAAACTTGCAAATCTCTTAGTGACCTGTGCAAATTGACCCTATATGACTATATGATACAGCACATAATAAAGAGATTAACATCACCTTCTTAAATTCACTCCTCTATTGTGTACTTTTGTATCAAAAACAATTGAGCAAGTTCCTGCCCTCCTTATATGCTAAGCCAGTCGCAGCCTGGTTGTGTTTTTTTGTTGTTCAGTCGCACCGTCGATTCCGACCCTTTGCGACCCCATGGACCACTGTCCGCCAGGCACTTCTGTCCTCCACCATCCTGGTTGTGTACAGGTAAGTAATTCAAGGGTCCTTGTTAAACAATCAAGACTGGCATAGGTTCTCACATTCGCTCACAGAGAGCTCTGTATCACTCCATTCTAGGTAAGGAAACTGTTCATGGAACTGACAAGCAACAGTTGTCTAAGTTCTACCCCCTTCCATCCTTGAGTAGGTATTCTTGGTAATTCCTGCTGGACTATAAGGCTAGATTCGTGGCCCCTCTTAATTGCTTAGAAATGGATTGTGCCTGGGCTGAAAGACAAGCCCCTACAGTGTCCACTCCATGGGTATTGGGCTAACTGGGCTCAAGCTATCTGTTCCTAGGGAGACAGTCCATCATCTAGTCCCACTCCAGGACATTAGCAACTCTTTCACCTCTTGCTTTGCCCATCCTTGTAGAGATGTGAGTGGTTGCCCAGTCCCAGGTGGAAATATTTGTATTTGGCAGGCCATTTACAGTGACTGCCATGGCCTGTCTCCACATTTTGTGTGTCACTGCTGGTTAATGCAGGAGATATGTGATGTTTATAAAGGTAAAAGGTAAAGGTCACCCTTGCTTGAAAGCCAGTCATATCCAACTCTAGGGTTCAGTGCTCATCTATGTTTATAGCCAAAGAGCCAGTGCTGTCTGCGTCTGTAGATGTTTCCATGGACTAAATACCATGACTAAATAGCATAACTAAATACCAGAGTACATGGAACACTGTTTACCTTCCCACAGAAGTGGTACCTATTTATCTACTTGCAATTTCTTGCTTTCAAGCTGCTAACGTGGCAGGAGCTGGGACAGAGATGGGAGCTCACTCCGTTGTGCAACATTCGGGTCTCGAATTGCTGACCTGCCAACCTTCCAGTCATCAAATTTACCATCTTAACTACTAAGCCACTGCAGACCCTTAATGATGTTTATGGCCGATGTCATTTTCAGGTTCCACCATTTCCACAAGCTCTGCTCAGGACTTCTCTACTTGTCAGAGCCAGGAAAGGTACTGTTGCTCCTTTTCACAAGGCTGTAACTCAATTTATAGGGAATAAGTATGGCAGTGCATTTATTTTATGGATAAATAGAAAATGGGAACATCAGTATGGGTTCCGTTTATGGGATAATTCACTTGTTAAATTATGGAATGTCACTGTTCTTGTTAAATTATTTTTGAAAGACTTTTCTTCCACAATGATGAACAACAATTCAATAAAAATGGTGCTGCAGCCCTTCCATAACTCAAGGGCAGACTAGACAAAATATTAAATATGTAGCCCCTAGTTGTGAGAGGTTTTCTTACACTCATGGGGAGAGGGATTCAGATCTGGCACAAGGGGAAGAAAATCTATTCCCACCTGTTTTTAATACTAAACTTACATATATGTACAAGGGATAAAAAGAAACATTCCATTGACTGGGTCCCCCCCCCAATTGACTGCCCCCCCATTGACTGGGTCCCCCCCCATTGACTGGGTCCCCCACCCCATTAGCAACCATCCGACCCACTCTCCATACATGTAAAAAACATGTAATTTTTCTTATGAATTTTTAAGGTTTTAACCTGTGATTTTAATCTATGATGTAAGCTGCCCAGAGTCAAGTCTACCCGATTGGGGCGGGATAGTAAATATGAGTAAATAAATAAATAAATAATGTTTCATAGGTAAATGCCAAACATAATGCATCTTACAGGGACTACTCTTCTGGAGCTTTAGTTATATCATTTGGGGTGGTTAGTTAAAGATTAAAACCCACAGTTAACTGTTTACTCATCTTCTGGCTACTACTGAAATAGTGACAGTAAATTACTATGTCTGCTACACAAAGAAACAAGACCTTGAAGAGTATATCAAACTATACCCCACTAGAAGTGCATGGTTAGTCATGTTTTCTGGGTGTCTGTACTTCCAGTTCTCTATTCATTTCTGTATATATTTGGTGACTATAGTACGAGGGTCCTGCTCGAAGCTTCTTGCACACCAATTATGTTTTATGTCAATGGCAACGTTTTGAGTCATTTGTGACATCTTCAGAACATCCTCCACAATGCCATTCAGTAGTTTGCTTTTTGAATTTAATTTACTGTTTAGCTCAGACAGAGATTGGATTGGTTGGATTTTGTTTGGTGTATTTGTAAAAAACAAAAAACAAAAAGCTAATCTTGTACACTGCTCAGAGTGGGTAATTACCCAGAGGGGTGGTATATAAATATAATAAATAAATAAATAAATATTTGAGGCATGTAGCTTGAGAAAAATCTTCATCTGGAGAACACACATCCCGTGTCTTTATTTTCAAATACATTGCATATTAGGATGTGATTCATGAGAGTATCTTGTACCCAAAAGAAAGAGATTAGCTGTGAACATGTATGGAAGCAAACACACACACACGCACGCACGCACTCATGCACGCATGCATGCGCACACACACTTTTTCCAAACTGCTAGGATTCTTCTGTTAATTACACCCAGAATCCAAAGGATGCTAACAAAATAACAGGATGTGTGACTGAACAGACATACATACAAATGTTCATTACCCTAAATATGCCCTTCTAGCACTCTGTGAATAAGAATTTATTTTCCACATGTTTCTGCATATGAAAATTGGCTCACACTTCCTAATCTTATTAACACTGTGGAACGTCATTTATTGAGTCTGCACTTTAATTTCCAAATTACTAGTCATTGGTTATTCTAAATATCTTCCAGGTTTCATTATATCTATGAAGAGCCTTCTAAAAGAGAAAGCAGAATAATCTCTAATTATTGTAAGGAACGGAATCATACATTTGCATCTTGTAACAACCGCTAGTAGGTTCACAAGGTGCCAGCCAAAAAATATTATCTACAATCTCGAGTTCTACCAGACACATGTTTGCTGTAAGCTTGAATTCTCTCAGTACACTTATTTTTTCCTGCTTATGCTTTCCTCATAACTGTTTAATGCAGTCTCCCACCGAGCCAGGAAATCAAAATAGATATCTCTAGCATCTGTCTTCATGCCTGCCCCCATTTTTATTTATTCACTTATTTTTTATTAAAACTATTATCCACCTCTCATTTATAGAAGTCCTGATGCCGTTTACAATGCATAAAACAAATGAACAATTCATGTGTGTGTGTGTGTGTGTGTAGCACGTAATAATACAGCAAGCTATGAAATAATTCAAAATAGCTGATAGCTAGGGGGAAACCAACATAAAAAGATGCATACTGCAGAGGGGGATATGAAAACAACATTAGCCTGATCCACATTGATTTCTCTGCATTTGCTGACTGGCAGCAAAGATGTGCAAACTGACTCCACTAAAAAACAGCAGTAGTTTAGTTTATGTGGAACAAAATGTAATTTGCACCGCTGATGGTCCTTTCACTTATTTGTCCATGAGGAAGTGCCAGGACTCAGATAAGGAACCTTCAGCCTTAAGTATAATAGCCTCACATGGTTAGCTATCAAAACTACCACTTGGATCATCTAGCAAGCAAAATAGTCTCAGGCTTCTTCTAACTGGTGCATTTGCTCTTTCTACTGTTGCAGATCATTGCTGGTGCCCACTATCCAGCTGACGCGAGACTAGGCTTGGATACAACAGTGACAAAGCCCATAACTTTCTGTCTGCTTCTCTCCACCCCCACCACCCCCAGCATAGTTTATTTTTATGTTTACCTTTACTTGTTTCAGAGGCAAATTTTAGCACTGTGGCACTTCCAAGGCAAAGTTCATTTCCAGAGCATAGTCTCCAATTGGAAGCTTTCAATTAAATCTCTCAGTTAAACAAAAGAACAGCAACAACAATAAATATGGTAGGTTAAGTACAGAAAAGAAGCACTAGCAAAGAACTGATTTCTCACATATTTTAAAAAGAATTTCAAAGATTTCATGAGCTGTCATGGTTCTCAGAGAACTGTATTTTAAAGGAAGGTTTAGAAATGAATCCTAGTAAGCCTTCTGATCCTCTGTAACCAATTGGGACAACAGGGATAAATGAGTATGAAACTCCCCACATATACATAATCTTGAAGATCCCTTAGGCTTTTTGGCTTTGTCCTGCCTTCCTAGACTGGTGCATGGACATCCTGGACATGAAAGTCTGTATCTGGTTTGGACAGATACCCTGAGTGAATAGCACTGATCTTCTAGTTCCAATGTATTTCTTTCTGGTTTGTTCTGCCTTCTTGGATCAAAGACTCCTGACTAGCAACTTATCTCTGACAAGTCTCAATGGCTTAGCCCTGCAATGTCACACAAGTAGTATCATCCCATAACAAGTGGACTCAGAAGTCAAAGAGCCCAAACCATTTACAATACAGTATTTGGGTTCTGATGGCAAAATGACAAAGCTTACAATCAACCACATCTATCCTTGCTTGCCATGTATAAAGTATCTTCTAAAAGCCTGCAAGTTTGGTGTTGACTTCTACTTCCTAGTTACATTTGAATGGTCCATTTAAAGTGACAAAGATAAGAGTGTAAATTAGCCACAAACAGAATCAAGATGTGAATTTGCTCTATTCTGGCACCAGTGTTTCTTTAAAAAAATATACCCTTATTAATTTATGTCAGAGAATAAAAAAAAAATGTTGTAGCACCTTGAGACTAACTTTTATATTTTAATGTTAGCTTTTGTGGATCAAGTCCTCTTCGTCAGACATGGGAGTGAGACTTCATGGCAACAATTTATACACATCAGGTACAGAGGTTGCATTTTTAAGCAATCATTGTAAAAATTCAAGTAATGTCATCAATAAACATATGGGGCTACACAGAAAGATCCTCCTTGAAGAGTGTGGTATTTTTGAACCACAGTAGGGCATACTCTGATGATGGAAACCTTATGTTGTCAGCTAACCTTTCTCATACTAGGTCAGGCAAAAGGAACTGCAGAATGAACTTACCAAAAGGTGTCTTCATTTTGACAGTTTCACATCTGTCCTAGACACAGAAGAAGAAGAACTGAACATGTTAAGAGTTCACTCCTCCCCATGTTTATTCAGAAAGAAAACTTGCTGTGTTTAACAAAGCTTACATTCCAGTTAATTGTAACTGATCTTTGATCTCTTTAAAGAGAAGGAGAAAAAATAACAAAATACAGTAAAACCTCATATAACACTAAAACCTGGTTCCACAAGTCTTGGTGTTATATGATTTTTAGTGTTATCTGATCCTCTATGGGATCCATAGAGATACATTGTAACCACACAGGCTTTAGCGGTTGTTATCTGAAGCATCCCATAGGATCTTAATGTTATCTGATGCAATTCTTCCCCCCAGATTCCTTAATGTTATGCGATTTTAGTGTTATTCGATACTAATGTTATATGAGGTATTACTGTACCTTTTCTGTCTTTTTTGTCATGCATCGCTTAAACCTCTTAACTATCATGAGAAATAGAAAGCTTTCTTCCCATTCCCCCAAGGAGTGGAAAGGAGAGAAAGCTCTCCATTTCTTTTTAATTGTTCCTAATTGACATGGTAAAAGGTTTTTTTAAAATGTCTTTTCAAAACGTCACTCATGCAGTAGCAGCAATTAAAAAGAAAATAAAAACCTCTTCTCCCTTCCCCTATGCAGAGAGTGGGAAGGAAGCTTTCCATTTAGGCAAAGGAACAGATTTATCCATCCACTTTGGTTAGACCCCAAACCAAAATACAGCAATCCCATCCTGGGCCAAAAATAATAATAATTAGTAATTCCTGATCTAGATCCAATAAGATATGGATAAGCATCAATGAGGGATGAGCTGGTTTGTGGTGGCTTGTATGCCATGTGGTAATTGGGGAAAGAATGAATTCCCAGCGTGGACCAAGTGGTGGGACAAACACCCATCTAGTCATACACTCTGCTCTCTTTATGACATAGTTTATGTTATAACTTATTGTGGACTATTAATGATTTGAGATTATCACTTATCAAGCTGCACATTTATTTGACAAAGTTAGAAATGTATGTTGTCAGAAACAGATTATAGCGTAACACATGTGGGACGTAAATCTTCTGTTAGTTATCATTCTGCTTGCCCTGGGTCTAAATGTAACTACAGTGGTACCTCATACAACGATTTTAATCTGTTCCACTGGGCTCGTTGTTGTACAAAACAATTGCTATATGATGCATGCATCATATAGCAATTTTCCCTATGGGATGCATTGTGCAACAATTTTTTTCTATGTGTTTTTTTTCATTGTAAAATTGCTGTACGGTTTTTTTTCCATAGGAAAAATTGTTATGCGGGATGCCATTTTCCCCCAAAACCTAATTGTTATGTGATTTCCTTGCTATATGGGGCAATTGTTGTATGAGGTTCCACTGTAGTTGCATTTCTGTTATATTGTTCACTACAGAGGCAACCTGTCCTGCATGCTTGCCCGCAGCATTCCATTAACAGAGTAACAGGATGCTCTAGCACAGGAGTTCTCAACCTTTTATAGCTGGGGGCTGAGTCATGCTACCTCAAACAGCTTCTGGGGCTGGATGGCCAATTTGCCTTTCCTTCATCACCTGACACTTCCTGGTGTCGTGGAGGTGGTGGGGATCACATGAAATGGCAGGTTGAGAATCACTCCTCTAGCACTACAGGAAATAGAGCATAGTGGAATTGTCTGGTAAGCAACGGGGGCCATGCTGCTCTGAGTTGCTTGGTCAAAGTCTCTCTCTTTCTCTCTTTCTCTCTCTCCCTCTGAAGGAAGAGAAGCAAGATTTGGAAGATTGCTGAAAATGGGACATTCCACAAGGACATGTCTCATTCCCACTGGTCTGTCCAACTATGACCAGGGAGGATGGTGCCATTTCAGCAGTTAGAGTTGACAGGACATTCTCTAAGCAGTTGTGAAGGCCAAGGACCCTACACCCATGGCCAACATATTCTGTTGCCTGAGGCAGATCACCAAATGATACCTTTCCCTCTGAAGTCATGCCATTTAGGATAACCAGGTTAATTAATAATTCAGTCTACTGTTGCTATAGGAAGTGAAAAGAATATCCACTGTATTATTTCATCTTGTTCATTTAGAGTGGCCCAACATGATGGAATACCTCAAGGTACTGAAGCCCTGGCGCAAAATTTGCACAGTCTCTGTATAAGACTAGTGCTCCCCAAAACCAGCAAAAAAACACAAATGGCTCATTGATTTAAAAATCACCCCTGACACTTCTAATCCATACAAGTTTGCACAACAAAGCTACAGCCACTTTCCTGATGGGCAATGTGTTTCAGTTGCATGAAATCATTATGACTTTATTTATGTTATTTGTTCAATTTTGTTTATTTTTGTGGGTGGAAATTTTTTTCTCTTTCTCATGCTGAGAATAACACAAAATGGCTTGTCCCTTCAGCAGGGCAAGGAAAAACAAGTTTTGCTTCTCTCATCCTCATAAAAGGATGAGACAAGCAAGGATTTTCCTCCTTATAATATGCCAAGGACTCAGCTTTCATCGTAGCACTGATTAAATTATGTTTGCTCTTCTATTTTTAGACATTTGGATCAGAACTCTTTGTAGGCTAATGGATGGAGAGACACAGCCAGCTCAGCAGGAGCTACAGAACCTGGGAGCCAACATAAGCAAATCTTCCTCAACCAGATGGCCCATGCAAGCTATCCGTCAGGACTGCAGCTGTCAAAAAAAAAAAAACAACCACATGGGTCAAGTTTTTGCTTGTGCACCCTTTGTCTGATGCTTAGATACTAGCTTATTCTTTTCTGCCTTGCCATTTTCATTTGCATTCAAACATGAAAAACATGAAACTGTGACTGAAGAAAGGGTATTTCTGAGTTACAAAAAAATGCAGCAAATGCAGGAGGAAGGGGATACCTTTATTGGGTCACTAAAAATAAAAAGTTGGGTGAGCTTTCAAGGTTTAGAACCTCTTCATCAGGCAGGCATAATGAAAGTTCGTGATAGGATGTTATTCTATCATGCTCCATTGTTAGAAATGCATGTTGAACAAACAGTGTGGTATTATCTTTCCACCACCCACAGGAAGTTGGGTGTTTGATTCAGTGATGGGATGTAACTGGTAGTATCTTTTCCCAGTGTCCCGGAGAACCGGTAGCAGCTTTTGGGGGGAACCACCTTTGGGGCTTACATTTTCACTGGCTCCCCTACTGTGCATGCGCACCAAGCACTTGGTGTGTATGCATGCCTACAGTACTTGGTGCATATGCATGGCCTCCTTGCTGTCCTCCCAAGTGGGGAGGAGGAAGAGAAGCTGGTAGCCTGAAGCTCCCTATAGCCTGCTCCCCAGGGTAAGTGACTCACCTTTGGATGTGGTGTGTCTGTGTGTACTTTAATGTGATTTATGTTTGGGGTGGGTAAGTGGGTGTTCGGGTGGGTGGGTGTATTTTAATGTAATGTTATTTATTTATTTTAATTTACGGGTTTGTGTTGTGGGTGGGTGGGTGGGTTGAGGGGTGTGTGTGTGTGTGCTTATTTTTTTTTATTTTATTATTATTTTTTCTTTGGTCCCGCCCATGACGTCATGACATCATGATGTTAGCTCCACCCACACTGTGATGATGTCACGGTGGGGTAGTAAAAATTTAGACATCCCACCACTGGTTTGATCTCACCCCACATGGTCCTTAGCAAAACATCAGCTTCCTTCTGAGGCCAGAGAAAGGGAATTCAAAAGTCCATGTGCTTTCCATCAGGGAGCAGGGTTTCAATCTGGTTTATACACTTGGCATGCCAATTTTAGCCAGATCAAAGTCAGTTCAAAACTATTACCTAGTGGTTTTGGACCTCCAAAGCTCATCCAACTTTTTATTTTTAAGGATTCAATAAAGGTATTGCCTCCCTTCTGCATTTTTTTGTAACTTGAATATGAATCACACGGCTATTTTCTTTGTTTGCCTATGGAACTGCCTGACACCATGAATAGCCACCTGGCATGGATTTTTAACACCGGAACAGCACCATAAATTCAAGATCACTAGGTAATCATTCTGAGGTCAGTAGAATGAATACCCAGCATGTTGGGGGCAAAATGCTAATTAACTTGTGAACTGACAAGAGAGTGCACTAAGTGCTATGGGGTGTTATAGAAGTGTAATTGCTATTGCTAATTGTTATTGAGCAAAGTTCCACTATCTTGCCTTCCCAACTAACTCAGGGCTTTATTTCTATATTCTTTAAACAGAACACAAATACCTTTGTTTTTAAAGGGTTTGGTTTCAGCCGGTTGTTTGTTTGTTTGTTTTGTTGTTGTTGTTGTTGTTTTAATAAGGAAAGATCTTCTAATGTAGAGGTTAGTTGGTACTCAGTGGACTCAAAATTCCCCTTGAACTGTTAGGGCAAGATAATCAGTGTAGATGAAACTCGTGACATATGGGAACATTGGTTGATCATTTGTATCAATGTTAAGAAGCAGTGGTGTCAAGATGTTACCCTGTGAGAGGCTGTTCTTCAGTTACATTCAACAAAGAATCTTCGTTGCCCCCCGACCCAATGACGAGACAGACAAGCTTGCTGGGTTAAAAACTGGGCCACTTTATTAACAAGCAACCAAAACTGTATCATAACTGTCTGCATGGTGGGAGTAGCACAGGTGAGCAAGCCAATTGGAATTAACGATGGAATGTAACCAATTAAGTTAGTCCATAACAGAGTGTTCTGCTGTTTAACACCTCTGCCCATGTTTCAGGTGAACATGCTTGGGGCTTCCAAGACCTCACACTTGGTCACCCCAGTTCGTGGAACGCATTTAACCGACCTGGACTAACTCTCCTTGCCTCGCTACGAATTTGTCAGTCAAATGCGCTCCTTGCCTGAAATGGCTGGACTAAGCAATGGCTCACCCGTGCTACCCGCCCTAAAGAAAAACATCCCCAGATCTCAACCCATGAAGCAGTGTGGGATGGGCGAAAACTCCATGCACCAAAGGAGCCAATCATGGTGCATGCAAAAATTCCCATCCGGCCCACGAGGCAGCCAAAAAATTCACACTACGCACAGGGAGGGAGGGGGGGCGAGCGAACAGCTCGTGGCTCAATAGCGGCGCAGGCAAAGAGGCCGAGCACGCGACTGTCCTGGCCTTAAATAGGCCCAGTGGCGTCCAATCACTCGACGCCGCTTGTCTGCCCCGCCCCCAAGATGCAGGAGGCAAAGCGCGCGCCCGGAGAGCTTCTCCTGGCGCGCAAGCATTGCCCCCCGACCCAATGACGAGACAGACAAGCTTGCTGGGTTAAAAACTGGGCCACTTTATTAACAAGCAACCAAAACTGTATCATAACTGTCTGCATGGTGGGAGTAGCACAGGTGAGCAAGCCAATTGGAATTAACGATGGAATGTAACCAATTAAGTTAGTCCATAACAGAGTGTTCTGCTGTTTAACACCTCTGCCCATGTTTCAGGTGAACATGCTTGGGGCTTCCAAGACCTCACACTTGGTCACCCCAGTTCGTGGAACGCATTTAACCGACCTGGACTAACTCTCCTTGCCTCGCTACGAATTTGTCAGTCAAATGCGCTCCTTGCCTGAAATGGCTGGACTAAGCAATGGCTCACCCGTGCTACCCGCCACACGGAGAGCAATTTTTACATGCTCTCCGACCCACCCAAGGCCGGCAATTCGGCCTGGACACCACCACGCAGACCAAACAAAAACATCTGGATACCAAGTTCCGATAGGTGTATCCTATCGCTACGGTAAAGGCGGTGGTCCTCCACAACAATGGAAGGATGTGCAACCACCGTTCCCCATGCCATATGGGCAAAAAAGCGGGCCACATAACGATTTACCCTGCACCTGGCTCTGTTAATACCAAGGGCATCCGCCGAAGAGCGATGATTAGCTCGAGGTATAATTTCGGACCACACCAATCGGGTCTAAGGCCACCAGCTATGCAGTTGGGATAAATCCCGGCATATGGTGGCTGCCAAATCAAGTCCAGAAGTATCCCTTAAATCATTTCCCCCTAAATGGAGTACCAGGATCTCCGGCGGAGGGCAATTGGAATTAGCCGCAATGAACGGCATGAGATGCCGCCAATGCATGCCCCTCTGGCCACGCCAAAAAACAAATGCTTCCCCCTGCAAACCCAAGTGGGGACCACACAGGGCTTGGGAAGCCTGCCTGCCGGCCCAGTAGACAAAGCTGTGGCCGACCATCCAAACGCGTGGCCACGCGGGCGAAAAAAGGAAACCTGAAAGAAAGGAAATAGTACAAGTCAGAATAAGGTTAAACAGGACGGACATACAACTGGAAACAATCAGAAGACCATCTGCCCAAACGTTTTATATCTGCAGCAGAGTATCCTAAAGCAGCTGCCGTCGATGCCGCACCTATTCGGAAAGAATGGGAACAATACCGAACCCCAGGTAGGCCAACCGAGGACAAGACAGCACCCGTCACCCGCCAAAACTGGTAACGAGTAAGGGGAGAACCATCACCGTGACAGAAGAGGTGACCAGGGGTGGCCCCCCTGAAGGCCAAATAGCGAGACAAGGCACGCACAGGGCAAATTGATGGCCAACTACAAATGAGCAGCCGGACAGTAGTCCCTCGAGCCGAATGGTCAGTTTTAGAGAAACGTACCTTCAACACGGCCGACGTGGAGTGCAAGGTCAAATCAGACAGTTGCAATGACCGCAAAGAGCGATCCCTAGAACTATAGGCTACC
Organism: Furcifer pardalis; assembly: GCA_030440675.1. NCBI lineage: Eukaryota > Metazoa > Chordata > Lepidosauria > Squamata > Chamaeleonidae > Furcifer > Furcifer pardalis. The sequence goes on along the minus strand of CP126890.1, from coordinate 38,255,431 downwards.
AGTTCACCAATCCGGAAGGCACCAAAAAATGCCACAGCAGAGGCGGCATGAAAAAGACTGGTTTCATACCCGTCTCTACAGTACTCTGGCCAGGCCGCTGCCACACGGTGTAAAACCGTGAGAGAGACAGGCTGGCGGGTGTCGGGGCGAGGGCCGCGTTCCCGCGACCACCCTTCCAACACCCTCCGAACCCGGAAATCCTGGGTTAGGTCAGCATATCCCGAAGCCTTGGACACGAAGGCAAGGGCAGATAGACGGCCTCTGATAGTAGATGGTGCAAGGCCTTGATTATGCAATGCCACCATAAAAGCCAGCAAATGCTGAACTGGAATGGGCCAGCTATCCTGAAGGGCTGAATCCCTGCGAAAGGAACAAAAACCCTGCCAAGCCGAAGAGTATGCCGCCCGGGTCCCAGGCGCCAGGGAATGGGCGATTGCCCGGCTCACTTCCCCAGTCCAATGGTCCAGATAATCGGAGGGAGCTGGGATGGCAATGCGCTGGCTGCTGGAGCGAGAGCCCGAAACCTGTCCATCTGTGAACGGGACAAAGCATCAGCAATACTGTTATCGAGTCCCGGAATGTGTCTAGCCCTAAACACAATGTTAAGGCGAAGGGCCTGCAAAACAAGGGGACCGGGAAGTCAAGGACCTCAGTATATGGACCACCGACATATTGTCGGACCAAAAAAGGACCTCAGAATTGGTCCAAAGGTGGCCCCACATCAAAAGTGCCCCAAGTACGGGGGAAAATTCCAAAAAAGTGAGATCCCTGAGTATACCGGTCCCCTGCCATGACTCAGGCCACAAACCTGCACACCACTGGCCCCGGCAGTAGATACCAAAGCCAAAGGCACCAGAGGCATCAGATTGCATCTGGAATTGGGAACGGAGGGGCAGTGGCGAGCGCCAAAATGACACCCCATTAAATTCTTGGAAAAAGGTCAACCACGTCATTAAGTCATCCCTAATTCCGCGTGTTACCCTAGTGCGATGAAAAGGTTTGGACAACCCGATCATCGCATCGCAAATACGGCGGGCGAAAGCCCGCCCCGGTGCGATGACCTTGCACGCAAAATTTAGGTGGCCATGCAAAGATTGCAACTCTCGCAAGGTGATCTTATTACGTGACAGAGCAGACCGGATTAAATCGACAAGGCGTTCAACCTTCTCCGCTGGCAAGCGAGAGAGTTGGGCCACAGTGTCCAATTCTATACCCAGGAACGTGAGGGAAACAGAGGGTCCCTCCGTTTTTTCAGGTGCAAGAGGGATCCCTAACCTAGATGTCAATTTCGTGAAACAACCTAAAAGGTGCTGACAGGTACCCGATGATGGTGAACCACAAAAAAGGAAGTCATCTAAATAATGAGCCACCTGTGTGGACCCAGCCTCGACCTCCAAAGCCCACTGCAAGAATGTACTAAATCGCTCAAAAGCTGAGCACGAAATAGAGCAGCCGAAGGGCATGGCGCGGTCCACAAAATAATGGCCATCAAATTGAAAACCAAGCAGTTCAAAATCATCGGGGTGGACTGGCAACAAGCGAAAGGCTGACTTAATGTCGCATTTCGCCAGAAGCGCACCCGGACCACAGGATCTGACCATACGAACCGACTCGTCAAAAGATGTATAGCGCACGGAACATAGTTCGTGCGGAATAGCATCATTGACGGACGTTCCATCTGGGAAGGACAAGTGGTGAATCAATCGAAATTCACCACCCGCCTTCTTGGGGACCAAACCCAGCGGGGACACGCGGAGGTTTGGAAAAGGTGGGAGGCGAAAAGGACCCGCAACCCTACCTAGATTAACTTCTTTTTGAATATGTTGGCGGACAATCTCCTCCATTCCAACAGTAGAGCGCAAATTAGGCGCGAACTGTGGGAAACGTGGGCCGTAAGCCGGAATACGAAAACCCCTGGTAAAACCCTCTAACAAGTAACGTGCATCTGACCGTTTAGGGTAAAAACGAAGAAGGGAACCAAGCGCCTCAAGGCAAATTGGGCTGGGACCCTTTGGAATTACCGGGGCCATCGGATGTCCGCCTGGGCTGGGCGGACTGCCCACGTTGCCGGGAAGCCCCAACCTTGGGGCATGACGAGGCCGAGTGCGCTCCCGCACAGATTGAGCACTCGTGTTTAAAGCGGCATTGCTTACGCGAGCACTTACCGCTAGACGCAAAGTCCCAGCAGGGCAAGCGGGGTTGAACCGTCTGCCCCGCTACCGTGCGGGGTGCCAGGGATTGCTGGGGTCGCTGGACAAGGTGACCGCAGTCATAGCGGTCACCAAGCACCGGTCGAGAGGGAGTCATAAAAATAAGCCAAAGTTGCTGATGGGTGACATCCCAACGCATGTCCTGATGGATGGCGGCCCTCATACGGAAAGCCTCATCGTAAAGGAGCCATGCACCCCCAGGGAAGTCCACATAGGCTCTGTAAATTATGTCGAGGTACTGCAGGAGCGGAACAGCCAGCTCCGGCGCACCTTTAATGGAAACCCCCGCATAAATCAAATATGCGGGAAGCCAATTGGCCCAAGTCCTTGGTGGCTTCTTGCGTTTTGCAAGTTCTTTATCCCTGTCATCCTCCTTGTCCTTATCCCGCTTGTCAGAGTCACGGTTAAGGAGAGAAAATATATCAACATACTCCCGTCTCAGGATCTTCTCCCTAGTCGCAGGCAATAAATGATCGCCCAAAGGGAGAGACGGGTCGCCGAACGGCATGGCCGATAAAGGCACTGAATTATAACCAGTATTCCCTGAGTAATATGCTGGCCAACCATGTGGAGTATAAGCAGGGACCTGAGGGTAGGCAACCGGACCCCACTGAGGATAAGGTGGGCGCCACGGTGCTGAAACAGCCGTGGCAGGCGATGGACCAGCGGATGCAGAGTACAGCGGGCCAACCGGCCATGGCCAACGGACCGTATGCGAAGATGGAAATGCCCCCTGTGATGTACTAGGACTTGCCGCAGGCATGCTATGTACCGCATACTCACCTGGACCACTCTCCCCATATAACCAAGGAGGTGAGGGATGTTGATGACCATAGGCGTGGGGTGCCAGAAACGGATGCTCAGGTTCATCCTGGACCACCGGTGTCCCCTCCGCCACTGGAGGGTCAGCCATCGACACCTCGGGGTCAGGTTGATTCTGGCGCTGGCGATAAGCCGCCTCCAAATCGTCAAGCCTACGAAGAATGGAGGGAAGCTCATCAGGTTGGACCATGGCGCGGTGAGGCCTCAGGCCCCGTCGGACAGATGGAGAGACCACCGGCTGCTGAATTGCAGCTACAGACCCCCCCTCCAAGGCCTCTATGCGGGCCAAAATATCAGAACTGGGCACCGGGCTATGAGAGCCCGCGCGGGGGGCCGCACGCAGCCGGGGGGCCGCTGGAGAACCAGCCGCAGCACTGGGCGGGCCCGCACGAGGGGCCGCACGCGGTCGGGAAGCCACAGAAGGGCGGGCCGGAGGTCTGCGGGCAGAAACACGGGTGGGGCGGGGGACTGCCCCTGAAGTATGTCGGGGCCTGGCGGCGGTAGCGCGGCGAGCCGGAACACGCTTGGGAGCCATGGCGAAAGTTGAAGAACAAACTGGGCTAACCGGGGCAGTAACGCAACCAGAGCAGCCGGGGAAATAATCCCTAATCACAATGGGCAAACACAGAACAGACAAGACACAGACAACAATGAAGGCAAATCGCTATAAATAGCAACTGGAGCAGCCGGGGAAATAATCCCTAACCACAATGGGCAAACACAGAACAGACAAGACACAGACAACAATGAAGGCAAATCGCTATAAATAGCAACCGGAGCAGCCGGGGAAATAATCCCTAATCACAATGGGCAAACACAGAACAGACAAGACACAGACAACAATGAAGGCAAATCGCTATAAATAGCACTGAGAGGCTTTTCGCGAGGCCCGAAAGAGCGGGAGAGCGAACAGCTCGTGGCTCAATAGCGGCGCAGGCAAAGAGGCCGAGCACGCGACTGTCCTGGCCTTAAATAGGCCCAGTGGCGTCCAATCACTCGACGCCGCTTGTCTGCCCCGCCCCCAAGATGCAGGAGGCAAAGCGCGCGCCCGGAGAGCTTCTCCTGGCGCGCAAGCATTTTTGAGATAAAGTGGTGATCATATCTGTTCGTCTATGGTTTTTATTCAGGAGGTTGAACTTTTTGAGCAGCAGTGTTATATGACACTGAAAGTTTGACAAATACTACTGTAATTATTTTATATGTTCCAAACGCATCTTCATGTGCTCAGTTAGATTTAAGATTGAGCCATATGGCTTTTGCCAGGTCTAAAGCATGCCTGTTCTAGGATTAGAAGAGGTATCATTTTAGGGGCTAGACAATTTAATATCATTCATTCAGATATTTTATGTAAGTGACAGAGTAGGGGAATTGGCTGTAGCTTTTGAGATCAGATGGTTTTTTGGCCTGGCTTCCATATAGTGATTGTTTTCATCTTCCATCATATTTTTGGCATATTTTTGTTCATTCAACTATTATTAAAGAGTTAAAGAAGCCATTCCTTTGTGTTTCATGCAAAGTGTTTAATTAAGTCTTACCAATTTGCCATTCCTATATCTTCTTATATCATTTTTAGTTTCAACAATATCCATCAATCAATCTTTATTACGGTCCAAGTCCAGCATAGTACAGCAAAATGAACAGAAGTTAAAAGGAGGGTACTTAAAATATATAAAGAGATGGAAGTTAAAATGAGGATACTTTAAAAGGAGTGTTTCTGCTCAGAGTTAAGGAGTAGTAAAATTACTATTTGAAATTAATAATGTTACAACTATTACTAAGCCTATAAAGTAGCATTAGTAGTTTATTTAGCTGAAGGACCTGCCAGGATTGTTCCTCTGATCTTACATGCTGCAGCGCAGAATCTGCCAGTGCTGTGGGTGAAGGTGGGTCTTCCATCAGATAGCAGCCAGTGGGTATATGTGCTGTTTGTCCGGCAGAGCAGCAGAGATATGAGCTTGTTCTGGATGTCTCTATAAAAAGGGCAGGTGCAGAGAACGTGTTCTGTGGTTTCAATTTCTCCAGTTTCACACAGGGGCATTTTCTCTCTGACATTCGTGTCCTTTGGAACTTTCCCTCAAGAACTGCAGAAGGGAGGGCCTGGTAAATGCCCTCCGATGATTTCATGTCTCAAGTTTGAGCAGGTACAGTGAACCCCCACTTTACGGACAACTCTCTTACTGGAAAACTTGTTTCAGGAAAAGAAATCCATCGGAAATGATGGCCCACTTCAAGGGAAAAAACCACTATACGATTTTGGGTGTGTGTGTTCTGATGCTTCCCACGGTAGTGGGAGGGTGTTTGGAGCATTTCTGCTCCATTTCTGAAATTTTCCGTCGGGTTTTGGCACCTCCAGAAGCATTCCCCACAACCAGGAAGTGCTGAAATTCCCCTGTCCCCTCATCAGATGTTCCACAGGTACTTTTCCTGCAATTACCATGCCTGGCCACTAGATGGTGCTGTCAGAAATGTGCTGAATATGCATTGCAAACCAAAAAAATCAGTTCCAGAATTCACTAAAAAGCCAAGAATAAATAAATCCCCTTCACTCCAAACTCTTTCCAAAGTACACTTAGGAATTTTCTCTGTGTTTTCCCCACTTTAGAAAGAGTTTTGAACAGAAAAAACATGTATCCTTGGGTCCTTTCTAATCTCCAGAACAGAAACATTAGTTTTCAAAGCATTCTTATGGGAAACTGCAGTTCGCTTTAAGGAAAAATCACGATAAGGAAAACCCTGCTGAACAGATTAATTCCGTAAAGTGGGAGTTCACTGTGTCAGGCTGAGGCAACAACTTGTCTCCAAGACTCTGGAGCCAGAAAGGTTTGCACCCTGGCTAGGTCAGTTTGCTTTTCTGTTTCAAGCATTCTCTGTCTGATGGCTTCTTTTGCCTGGTTGTGACTCGTGGCCTGTATGAGAAGTTGGGAAAAAACAAGGTACTGCAGTATGGATTGTACTGTTCTATACCTTTTCTAGTTTCAACAATATGAATGCATTAGAACGTTCATTGGAAAGAAAGGCAGCAACTATCTACAGCTTATCATGCGAGAAAGGAAGCTTCAAGGCCAAGCTGAGCTTAATTATTGGTAAATGCCATGCCAAGACTGGTTTCTTCTGAATGTGGATGGAAGAGAGGTTTGTCTCACCTCTGCAATGGTTTGGGACAACTCCACGCCAGATTGGCAGGTCCTCTGGAAGTTCTGGAAACTGGAACTTTAGGAATACAGTAAAACCCCTACTTACAAATGCCCCTACTTATGAATACAGTAATACCTCGGATAATGCTAAAATCGCATAACGTTAAGCAATCTGGAGTGGAGAATTGGATCGAATAACGTTAAGGTCCTATGGGATGGATCGGATAACAACCGCTAAAGCCTGTCCGGTTACAATGTATCTCTATGGAGCTTTAACATTATTTGATCCATCCCATAGGATTTTAAAATGCATCGGATAACTCTAAAAATCGGATAACACCAAGACTTGTGGAACCAAGTCTTAACATTATCCGAGGTATTACTGTAATTCAACTTACAAATTGGTTCTGCACTGAAATCCATGCCTCAAGTTATGAACGTGCCCCGATTTACGAATTAATTTTTTCTTCTCTGTGTTGCCTCGAGTGAAGCAAAAAATGCCCTTTCCCCTACAGGTTTATATTTTATATATATGCAACCTTTCAAAGACCTGTAGGTGGCAGTAGAGTGCTTAGAGAGGAGTTCTTTGTCTGGAGTTTCAGCACCAAAATGGCTGCTGGTTGCTGTTTCTTGCTAGAGTTTTCTGAGTTTTCTGTCCATTTTTAAAGCTTCTTTAAGGTAAGGAACAGCATTTTTGCTTATGCATTCTTTCCATTCAATTGTTGTTGTTGGTTTTGGGTGGTTTGATTGATTTTTGGAGGGTGGGGATGGCCAGTTTTGTTTGTTGGAGGGTGGGGTGGGCCTTTTTCTTTATCTGAATGGAGATGCCTTGGGTTACAAACAAATTTGATTTACGAACAATGCCCTGGAATTGAGTTTATTCATAACTCAAGGTTTTATTGTATTTATTTGCTTGTTTGACTTGTATTCCACCCAACTGGTGTAAGCACCACTCTGGGCAACTTGCATACATTACAAAATCAACAAAAAAGGCAAATACTTCAAATAACCATACGTAAATAAAATCTTATAAACAAAATATAAAAAATAAAGATGGGGAGAGAGGTTATTCTTTTAGCCTGGAGAACACAAGCCTCATCTCCTGCATTGTTGTTCAACTTACACTCTGCATATGATCCGAGGCTATTCTGAAGCTATGTCGAATTATAATACAGTAAAATACCGGATAACGATTGGATCGGATAACACTAAAATCGCATAACGTTAAGTAATCTGTGGAGGAGAATTGGATTGAATAACGTTAAGGTCCTATGGGATGGTTACAATTTATCTCTATGGAGCTTTAACGTTATCCGATCCATCCCATAGCATTTTAACATGGATCGGATAACACTAAAAATTGGATTACACCAAGACTTGTGGACCCAAGTTTTAGCGTTATCCGGTGATTTACTGTATTAGCATAGTTTAGCTTTCTTGTTTTTCTGTAGGGACTGTTTTGCAATTGTTTTGCCTCAACTTTTTTGACTGTTTATTTTGTTCCATAGTCTTTGTCTATTCTATAATAGCTTAAAACTATATCATTTATTTATTTATTTATTTAATAAAACCATGGCTGGTGGCACTCAAAACCACACTGTACTCAACCATCTACCAGAATTTTGCATGTTTGATTTTGGTTTTTTTACATTATTATTATTATTCCTATCTTGCACGGTTAGAGCAAGGGACAAAAAAAATCACCTGAGGATTTATGACAACTCCTTGGAAGCACTGCTCTGTTAGAGTGGATGCAAGGATTCTCAATCTTGGCCCCTCAGATGTTCTTGGACTTCAGTTCCCAGAAGCCATAATCAGCAGGTGTGCTGACTTGGATTTCTGGTAATTGAAGTGAAAGAACACTTGGGGGAGCCAAGGTTGAGAAACACTGTAGACCTAGCACATCACTCTATCCACTATGCCAGTGTTTCCCAAATGCTGGTTTTTGGACTTCAATTCCCAGAAGCCTAAGTCATTTCCCCAAAGCACTGATCAGCCAATGTACTGACTTAGGCTTCTGGGAATTGAAGTCCACTAGTGGGCTGTGTACCCCTTGTTGGGAACCACTGCACTATGCCACAATGGGTAGCCTATCTGATCCCACCAAAACTTAACACAGATGTTCATGCTAAGCCAGCAAGAGTTTTCTTTCCTGACTCCTTCCTCACCTTCTCCACACCAAATTAACAAATCACATATATAAATTAATCAATACTCTTAGATATCATAAATCTGAGTTACTACAGCCTATGACCTTTGCATAAGCTGCATGAACCCTATGGAGGTGAACACATTAACTCCATCGAGCTAATTTCTCCATATATGGTGACACTTGAGAAATTTATAGCTTTTGAAGTGAATGACTTCAGCGTCCTCTGCCTAAGTGCCACAACTCCTTGAAAAGATAAAATTTGTAACCTGAAGATGCCTTGCACATGGCTATAGATCAAAAATAAATAATTTCGCATTCAGAAAAAATAAAAATTTGTATCTTCATGAATCAAAGCTGAATCTGTTCAATAGTAACAGACTGGAAAGGCGTCTAAGACACTAGACAAGGCTCAGTCTTAGTAGAGAATGGTGGACAACACACAGCCACAAGCCACACAACAGCAACCAACAAGGTTGCCCTGCCATTGTTTATATCACACAGTGGAGAAAAGACTGGCATGGTTGCTGCCACCACCATAACTACACTGCTGAACTCTGTGATCCCACCCTTCCCACAAGCTGTTCTGTGTCCTTCCATGGCAAATCCTCATTCCCGTGGCTTGCTTTCTGCTGCTGAGATTGATGGTTGCCACATCAGCAACACCCCAGTTCCCTGATATTTTATGGCCAAAACAGAGACTAGGGGCGGGCCCTTGTGACAGTGTGAGCCTTCTGACCAGAACAGCAACAATTTATCTAGGTTGCAGGAGATGAATCAAAATTGCTTCTGAATGGGCATATTGTGGAAATGGCACATGAGGGTCCTGAGTCAATAAAACCAGAATTCTTATAAAATCTGGGTAGTCGTCTAATAATATTTATTTATTTATTTATTTATTTATTTATTTATTTATTTATTTATTTATTTATTTATTTATTTATTTATTTATTTATTCTTCAAATTTATATTGGAATCTATTTAACACCCAACTAAACAGGTAATAAATTACAACTTGGACTTCCTGCTCCTTACCAGGCAAGGGCCTGTGCAAGAAAGTTAATGAGTTCCAGTGCTGGTGCTCTGCCCCCTCCCTTGGTCCTAATGGCATTTCTCACAGTAGATCAGGCAAAAGGAACTGCAGAATGAACTCATCATAACCCTCAATATCTTCTGAATGGATATGAGCCTCATATCCACCAGCTCAGATCCAGGAAGAGCTTTATGGCAAGAACAAACATTCTTGAGGGTACATAAGAGCAGAACCAAATTAGAAGATGGAGGAAGCAGCTCACTGGACAAGGAACTGCATTAAAAGAGGATATAGTTGAGGAAGTCAACTTCCCCTGCATCACTTGGAGGACCCTGAATAGGCTGAGGGTTGGAGTCCCTAAATGCAAGACCAACATGCTTAAGTGGGGGCTTCTGCTCCACTAGCCCATGCACTAGCCCACCCCGGCTGGATCTGCCACTTCATGGCACTGCACTGAGGGAAGGAGGTAAAGTTCAGGCAAAACTCTTTCAAAGGGAGGATCCGGAGAAGCATGGTCTGAGAAAGCCAAAGTTCGAGTTCCAAGAGAGACTTACAAGCCAAGAGGTAATTCCAAAAGTGAAGTCAGATCCAGAAACTAAGTCGAAAGGTTCAGTAGAGAGTTTCTTCAGAGTTTTAGGATCCAGCAGAAAGTTGCCCAACACACACATTGATCCGATGATTGTAAACACTTAAAGCTAGAGAGTTGCAGCTGGTAGTTTCCTTTGAAGTTGACCATGCACTGGCCTCTGATGCAGCTGTAACTCTTTATGCAAATGTTCCCTGCAATTCTGAAAGGTTGAAAGTTCAGACTCAGAAGAACTGTCAGGTGGAGAAGTCATGATAGGTGGTCAGGGAGCTGTCATCTCTGACAACTCAGTCTGAAACCGGCTGATCAAGATCCATGGCTGGCTGCTCAAGGTCCAAAGCAGGCTCTTTGTCAGAACTGCCCAAGTCCATGAGGAGAGCCATGACAGCTAGAAGACAACAACACGCTGTGTGACTGCAGAGAGATACAGAATCCAGCTCATCTACTGATCTACCAATTACTTTTCTCTTTTTTAATCTTTTAATTCTTAAATTTTAACTTTTAATTCTTCTTAGATGGGTGGGATTTTTATTGTGGGTTTTATTGATGATTTTTTTAACATTTTTGTTAGCTGCCCTGAGTCATTCGTGAGGAGGGCGGCATAGAAATATGATGAATAAATAAAATAAATAAATACTCCCAGAAACATGCACTGATGATACAAAGCCAAGAAAGTAGCTTCATTTTGGCAGTCCAGGGTTTGATTGGGAAATGAAAGAAGAACTCGCCAAAAGGTGGCTTCATTTTGGTAGCTTCACAGCTGGCCTAGACATAGAAGAAGAAGAAGAAAATAGCACAATGGATCCTAGTGCCTGAACCAACCAGTTTGTCACCTATTCCCCTCTGCTTGCTTCAGGATTTCTGGATATCCATATTTGTATAAGTTTGAGGTGTACATAGACTCCTTCCCACTGAGCCAGTGAACTCTGGTGCCAACTGGGAATGAGATGTATACCCAGGTTTGAAAACCACCTTATGCATTAAAATCACATATTCTTCTCTATTATCCACTACTATTTATCTTGAAATTTGTTTCCCCATTTGGGGGAACAAGAGACCAGAGCAACCAATATCCTGAGATCTGGTAACCATAAGTAAGCAGAAGAGGTGTATGTTTGGAGAAGGGCATTTTCCACTAGTACAAAATCATTTCCAAGTTAGAAGAGGCTTATGTCTAATCCTGACCCTCTACTTACTGCCAACAACTAAATCCAAAAGCATTCAAAACAGTGGGAGTGCCAAAAGGAAAAGCATCCAAAAGGTTACATGTATATAATGAGCTTGCTCCTACATTTGAATCATGCGTGTCAAATGCTTTAGAATATCTCCTTATACCTTATCTGTTGTGGCTCAGATATAATCTACACCGCTCAAAGCAAACTTCAGAGCATTCCCTATGCAAAATCAACCCAAAGTCTCTCTGTATCACTTTCCTACTTTTTAAAAAATAAACATAGTAATCATAAAGCTTCCTAGATTACTATAAGGGAACATGGATGGAGACATTAAACAAAGACAGAAATAAAAATATGTTTTGATGCCAAGTTATTATATCTAATTTCATTCTATTGTTATTAGCATTGAGGCCACAGTGGACCAGATCATGCTATTAGTGTGTTTATCATAATTCATCTTGATTTGTTGCTGGCTTCAAGAGGAGGTGGGGGATGCAATCATAGTTGCTTTTGTAGATAACACAATTAGCATGGGTCTAAGCATGTAATTAGCACATGTGCATTTACATAATAATATTTTATTACAAAGTATAATTACAGCTTTAATTGAGTCATGCTCGGAAACATCCTAAATGCTCTAATGATAAACTTCATTTCAATAATACTATCATAAGCAGCACCTAAAACATTTCTTACTCAGCCAGCTTTGCACTTACAAAACATTTACACAAATATTGTGCAGTATTCCAAAAATCAGGAACTAGCAGAGAAACTATTATAAATGTCAATTTCAACAGTGCTCTTAGGCCTTGAAGAACATGGTTTAAGAAACAGATTTTTAGCCTCAGAATATCCCAACCAATGATGTTTGCTTAATTAAAAAAATACTTCATAAAATGTGAAGGACACTCTTATAATAAGAGAGTGCTTTGCAAGTACAAGTAGACCTGGCGCAGTGCATTCTGCACATCTGTTTCAATATGTCAAAGCAGCCAATAACACAAATTGAACTTTGAAAAGGCCTCCTAAGTGGAAAGAATCTAATAAATTGAGGGCTACTCTCCTGGCCAATATCGATTGCATTTTATTTGAAAGAAGAGACTGCCTTCCAATTGGAAGCCATGTAATCAACTCAGTCTTCCCTTCAATGTTAATAAATATTTGACTTCCGAACTCTGGATACTTTTATAACAGTTGCATTCTCACCATCGACCTTAAAGGCAAATACAGTGACCTTTGCAGTTTTACCATTGATTTATTTGGGTGTTCATTAATGGCTGGATTCACACCAAAGCATGGTGGCATCTGTGCTTCAGAAACATCATTTAAATCAATGTTTAAACTGTGAAATGTTTGAGAAAGAAAAGCAAGGGACTTTGAGAGTGTTTATGGTTTACCATCAACAAGGGAACAAACAAACAAACCCCTTTGAGTGCTGATTTAGTCAAATGCCTTTGTTATTGCTGCTGTCCTTATGTCATGACTTTGGTCATTTACTCTCCCACATGGCCATTCTCTGACCCTTGGGCAGAGCCCTTTCTAATGATGGGCCTTATTACTTGGCCCTCATGTATTGCACCTGTTCCAAAGGGTTTATCTTTATGGAAAAGCTTTTTTGCAAAAACAAATATTTCTGAGGGTTTTGTTGTTCAGTCGCACAGTTGATTCAGACCCTTTGCGATCCCATGGACCACTGTCCGCCAGGCACTTCTGTCCTCCACCATCCTCCTCAACTCGCTCAGCTCTGTGCCCATTGTGTCTACAATACCATCTAGCCATCTCATTTTTGGCTGCCCCCTTCTTCTTTTGCCCTCCGCCTTTCCCAGCATCAAGGTTTTCTCAAGTGAATCTTCTCTTCTCATTTGATGTCCAAAGTACTTTAGCTTCATCTTTACTATTTGCCCTTCTAAGGAGCAGTCAGGGTTAATTTCTTCTAAGATTGACCTGTTTGTTCTCCTTGCTGTCCAGGGGACTCTCAAAACTCTCCTCCAACACCACATCTCAAAGGCATCTATTCTTCTGCGCTCAGCTTTCCTAATGGTCCAGCTCTTACAACCATACGCGAGAATAAAATCAAATTAGAAGGTGGAGGAAGCTGCTCACTGGATAATAAACAACTTTAAAGAAGGATATGGCTGAGGAACTGGACCTCCCCTGCGTCACTTGGAGGACCCTGAACAGGCTGAGGTCTGGAGTTGCTTAATACAAGACCAACATGCTCAAGTGGAGGTTGCTGGCCGACAACATGCTGATTGTGTTGGGAATCACCCTGGGTCCCTTCGGGGAGGAGGGCGATAAACAAATTTAAATAAATAAATAAATAAACATGTTATCATGTGATTTGATATTTGCTTGTACACTGTCCAGAGTGGGATACCACCCAAATGGATGATATAAAAATGTAATAAACAAACAAACAAAATGCTGTGTGAATGTGGAGAGATATAGAATCCGGCTCATTTACTGGTCTGCTGATTACTTTGAGAAACATGCACTGCTGAGGACTTAAGTTTAGCCAACGAAAAAGGCAAGAAAGTGGCTTCATTTGGGAAGTCCAGGGTTTGATTAGGACATGAAAGAAGTAGGAGGAGTTTATCTGATACAAATATGAAATGTTCAGAACACCAAGAAAAGGGCTCCACATTCATGAACATATACTTGCCAAGTATTTTGCCTTTCAACCCAAATCTATGGTGTTGGCTTCATTGATTTATTGGGTTTTGCTGGTTATTAATGTGTCTATTTCTCTGCTTCTTTTATTGTTTATTTATTTATTTTATTTATTTATTACACTTGATACCCCGCCCCAATCGGGAGAACCCGACTCTGAGCGGCTTACAAAACACTAAAAATAAAAGTAAAAGCATAAGAAACAGTTGGTTATTAACCATATTTTAAGTGTATGCTGACACTTCTAGAAGATATATTTCAGTGTGATCATTCATGGATTACAATCCACCTCCTCAGACATGTAGAATAAAATGTTTAGCCACAGATTTATATGTAGTAAACATATAGGGTATGCAAAACTGTAAGAAAAGCCCCAGCTTAGAAAATAGCATGAACCAAAAAAATACTAATGCAAAAATACAAATGTAAGCCAATCATTTCTTTGAAACAATAAATTGGATTAAATTGCTCCTTTTCATTAGCAAAATTCCAACTTGATAACACGCATTAGTTCTTATCACTGTATATATCTGGCAGTAAGCCCTACTGGACCCAGTGGGAAATCTTACAAACAGAAATGAAGCTCTGAAGAGAAATGAAATAAAATATTTTGAGGGAGGATTAAAACACAGCTGTGACTTTCAACATATACAGGAAAGTCCCAGAACTTCACTTTCTTTTCCCTTGCAGGGCTCTGGCCCCAAACAATCTCAGAACAATCCTACTTCCAGGTTATCGTATCTATGTAATAAAACATAAAAATGATGCTGCCCCCAGGTTGACCCCAAGAGGAATGATTGGTTGTGTAAATTTCTACAGGGTTACTGAAATGCCATTCTGTTCAGGCTCACTGTTTAGACTGTTCCTGCTGCATGCAATCCTATAGTATTGTAATTTAGTTCAGACATCCTGATGAAAGGCACAGTAATCCAGAAGCTGTTGTGGAAAATAAAACAAAATAAGGCATCTGCGAGCTGCTAAACTCCGATCGATAATACACAGTTAGGTGCCTTCTGTTCTCCTTCTCCCATTGGCAATATTCCACGGAAGAACATTATGGAAGCCCCTGCCCTACGAGCCGTCACAGCCATATGCAAACCACAAGGGTACTAGCTTGCTGCCCTCTTGCCCTCCTTCTGCCTCCTGAGAAGACGACATCTCACTCTTCTAATTTACCACCTTGGAAACATGTATAATTATCCCAAGACCAAAAGTAAAATATTATTATCTTATGTTAAGGTACAGTAAATTAACTGGACATTTCCTCTTAAGGACACCCCAGAGCATGTTCAGACTGCCTCTTGTGGGATAGTGTGGGCCCATTAATTTGGGGGTTGCTTTAGGATGGGGGAAGGGACTCTCGTGGATTAGTGGTTAAGACGCTAAACTTGACAACTGAAAGGTTGGCAGTTTGGCAGTTCAAGGTCCGAGTGCTGCACAACGGAGTGAGCTCCCGTCTCTGTCCCTGCTCCTGCTAATTCAGAAGCAAGAAGTTGCAAGTAGATCAATAGGTACCACTTTGGTGGGAAGATAAACAGTGTTCCATGCACTCCGGTGTCTAGCCATGCCTGCCACATGACCATGGAAACATCTGCAGATGCAGAGAGCGCTGGCTCTTTGGCTACAAATGGACAGGAGCACTGCACCCTAGAGTCAGATACGACTGGCTTTCAAGCAAGAGAGATCTTTACCTTTACTACCTTTACCTTAGGATGGGGTAGGGAGTAAATAACACTTAGCCCTCTGGCTATATTCAAAACACCCTTATCCGAGGTATTACTGTATTTTATCAACTGAAGTCCACCCGGTGTACAAGACGCCCCCCCACCCACTTGGAGGCATGTTTTTCAGGGGTAAAAAGTCGTCTTATACACCAGCATATAAGGTATTTGATGGGTTTTTTTCAAAGCGGCAAAAGTTGGCCGTAATATTAATTGATTCTACGTGTTGACCAGGAACACACCATTCAAAGATAGCATGTAGAGTAGATCAATGCTAGTTGAATGTTACCTAAAAGACAGAGCCGGCTGGATAGCTCAGTGGTTTAGCTATCAAGCCAGATGTTGAAAGTTTGATTTCCCTTTTACCATTGTGCCTTCTGGGAAAAGACCCAGCCTGTGTACTCATGGGCAAGCTGCAGAGTCCTAGGGTACCCCTCAAAGAAGGGAATGACAAACCACATCTGTGTACTTCCTACCTAGAAAACCCTGGAAAAGGTTGTCATAAGTCAGAATTGACTTGACAGTGACTATGTGTGCACTCGCATGTGCACGCACATGCACACACATGCACGTGCACACATGCATGCATTCACACACACAGGCTTTCTAAAGAGAGCACCTTTACAGGTGATATCAAAATGTCTCAAGTCTTAATGTACAGATTATCTACTTATGATTTGCTGACAGGCCTGCAATATGCACACATACTCTGATGCACGAATGACAAGTATCCAAGTAAGCTTTACAAAACAGATGGGCTTCAACGCAAGGAGCCTTTGGGGATTTGCATATTCATGAGATAAGGGCAGTTATTTCTTAGTTAGAGGAATTAAGGGACAGAGAGAGGATTCAGTCTGTGGAGGAGTAAATATTATATGTTTCCAGTGAGATAGTAAGACAAATAGAAATATTTTATTATAATAAATGGTAACATTATAAACGTGCATTTCAACACTATATTGGCATTTTCCTTATGAAATGCACTTCATGAAATATTAGGGGGAGGGAGCAGAGACCTACAACAAAATGGTGTAGTTTACAGAGCAGTGGCGTCGCGCAGTCTTCAGCCGCCTGGGGCGAAGAACAAACTCGCCGCCGCCGCCGCCCCCAGCTCGCCGCTGCCGCCACCCCCTCCCCCCTCCCCAGGCAGAAGGCACCCTCCTGCTGACTAACGGCGCGCGCGCCACACATCTCCGTCCGCTCGCCCACCAGGGGCCGTCCGCCACCCACCCCCGACGAGCGCACCTCCGGCAGATCGCTTGCCCGGCTGGCCGTTGGGGGCTCTCTGCGCGCCGCCTACCCCTGGCAGCAGCTTTCAGGGGGTGGCAAAATGTCCCCTCCCCACCCTTTTGCTGGCGAGCGTCCTGCGTGCGCTTCGCCGCTTGCAGGCGAGAAGAAAAAGGGGTTTTTTTAAGGCGGACAATTCAAGGAGGGGCCCGCTGCCCACCTCCTCCTGCCCAGCCAGCCGCCAGGGGCTCCCCGCCACGGCGCCACCCACCCCAGACGAGCGCCCCGTCTCACAGCAAGTTGGGTGGGTGGCTGGGCGGGCGGAGGCGAGCAGCGTGCGCGCGCACATGGGCCGCCCGCCAGGAGAGCCCCCGACGGCCAGCCGGGCGGGCGGGCTCCTCCTTGAATTGTCCGCCTAAAAAAAAAAACCCTTTTTCTCCTCCTCGCCTGCAAGCGGCGAAGCGCACGCGGGGCGCTCGCCAGCAAAAGGGTGGGGAGCAGGGGAGGGGACATTTTGCCGCCCCCTGAAAGCCGCTGCCCGGGGCATTCCCCCCCCGCCCCCCCACGCTACGCCACTGTTACAGAGTTTAATGGCATTGCAAGAGGGGACAATTCTGCCAATAAATGCCAGTATTTTCCCCACTTCCTTTATGCCAGCAGTTTCCAAGGTTTGTGTCCTGGTGAATCCCTCAGCACCCTTCTCCCTTGTCCCAGCACCAGTTCCTCCCAATCCTTCTCTCCGTCACTACCGCTGCTCCCTTCACTTTTGACACCTCCATGCATCCACCTCTGGAACACCTCTGTCTGAGATACCAATACTGCTTTTGACATCTCTGCCTTTTTTGTGGGATGTGCTGTGGGACAAAATCACACCCACCTATATACTACAGCAGGATTTCTCAACCTTGGGCACCCAGATATCCTTGGAGTTCAGTTCCCAGAAGCCCAAGTGAGTATACCTACTGATTGAAGTTTCTGGGAATTGAAGTCCAAGAACATCTGGGGCCCCAAGGTTGAGAAACCCTGCACTACAACGTACAGCTGTTAGGTTATTGTTGCTGCTGCTGCTGCTATTCTTCTTCTTCTTCTTCTTCTTCAGTCATACAGTCGAGTCCAACCATTTGTGACCCCATGGACCATTTCACACCAGGCTCCTCTGTCATCTGCCATCCTCTGCAGCCCACCCAGATCTACACCCATTGCATCAACTATCCCAACCAACCAACTTATCTTCTGCCTTCCTCTTTTTCTTTTGCTTTCAATCTTTCCTAGAATCAAGGCCTTCTCAAGTGAGTCCTCTCTTCTCATTTGGTGGCCAAAGTATTTGAGATTCAGCTTCAGTATTTGCCCCTCCAATGAGCAGCCAGGCTTTATTTCCTGCAGGATTGACTGATTTGGTCACCTTGCGGTCCACAGTACTCTCAAGAGTCTTCTCCAACACCACAATTCAAAGGCATCCATTCTTCTGCTCATCCTTCCTTATCATCCAGATCTCACAGCCACACATTACTACTAGGAAGACCACTGCTTTAACTATGTGGACTTTTGTTGGCAGGGTGAATGTCTCTACTTTTTAATATGCTGCCTAGGTTTCCCATAGCTTGCCTCCCAAGAAGTAAGCATCTTTTTATTTCATGGCTGCAGTCACCATTGTAGTGATTCATTTATAGCTTAATTAAGATTGTATTCCTTTAATATACTTGTGTTATAGATTATAGACTTGTATTAGGTTTTTTATGCTAGATTTCAATACTGTATGTAGCTGCTTGAACTGGGCCTCTTGAAGGAATGCATGCATGTCCTTGAAATGCCTAGCTTGGCCGGCGTTAGAGATAACGCCAGTCAGTTGTAAGGACACTATATAGTTGTGTTTCTCATATCTCACACTCCCTCCTCCTTCCTCCACCTTCCCCTTCCTTTTTTCTCCTGGCTGAAAAATCTCTTTGTGTGTGTGTACTGTATTAGATATATGCCAGGCTGTCTGCAAAAGGACAGGCAAGAGAGAGGCAGTCTGCTAAAACAACAGATCAGAGCAGTCTGCAAAAGAGCAAGAGAGCTAGCTAGCACATAAGACATTTCCTAGGTTTCTTCAGACGTGAAGAACCTAATAAAGACTTTTTTTCACTTGGATTCAAAGATTGCTGACTCAATTTCTTCAGCGTCGATTGTTGAGGCTGGTTTACTCAACAACCATCTGTAGTGATAGTAGATCCGAAGAAGGTAAAGTCTGTCACTGCTTCCATTTCTTCCCCTTCTATTTGCTGGTGAGTGATGGGGCCAGATGCCATGATCTTGGTTTTTTTGATGTTGAGTTCCAGGCCGGCTTTTACACTCTCCTTTTTCACCCTCATTAAGAGGCTCTTTAGGTCTACTTCACTTTCTGCCATTAGGGTAGTGTCATCTGCATATCTCAGGTTGTTGATGTTTCTCTCAACAATCTTAATTCCAGCTTGCGCTTCTTCCAGCCCTGCATTACGCATGATGTACTCTGCATATGAGTTAAATAAGCAGGGTGACAATATACAGCCTTGTTGTACTCCTTTTCCTATTCTAAACCAATCAGTAGTTCCATATCCTGTCCTAATGCTTCTTGACTCACATACAGATTTATCAAAAGACAGGTGAGGTGGTCTGGAACTCACATCTCTTTAAGGACTTGTCACAGTTTATTGTGGTCCACACAATCAAACAAGTGTACAACAACAATAAAAGAGATGAGCTTCAGACTTGAAAGATAGTCACAACAAGTTAGAAAGAAAGAAAACTTCTGAGGAAGGAGAAATGGTTTTGGAAATTCCCAAATCCCCACTTTAGTTTCTGTCATTGTTAGTATTTATAGGCAACATCATCTGGATGGAGAGGCAGGAAATCAGAGATTAATCTGATGCATTTTGCAGAAAGAGTGCCTCACACAGATGCACCCACAAGCCTAGTTCCTGGGTGTATACTATTCCAGGAACATGGAATAGCTGGATACGGTCAAGCTTCAGCTAGAAACAAAGTTTCTTTCTTTCTTTTTTAATTCAGCCAAAAATGTTTATATCTCACATATTCCAAATATAAGATACATTATATAAATGTGCCTGTTCCAAAGACTAAGATAATTTGGGGGGGGCATTTTTCTTTAGTGTTTTCATTCCTGCCAAACAAGATGGAGAATTACAGTCTGGCCAGGTTTATCCTACTTTGGTAACAGACCATACTGCCATCGACTCAATGCTGATCGTAAAGTGGTGGCTAGCTAACTTGATAACCCTAAGGACTAATGGCCTTGGGTGCCCAAGTCCACAGGGAAGGGTGATGGTCCTGAAGTGGATTAAATCCCACTTGAATCCATCTTGATGGAGGACAGCAGCTTCATCAATACTGGCCAGGGGCTGATGAGGACTTTGAATGCCAAAAGGGCTCAGGACCAGAAAGTGACTTGCAGAACCAGATCAGTGGTATGGGTGTCATGCTGTGATGCAGAAGGCAGATGGAAGGACACAGCATTATATTGCTCTCAGGACACTCTTCATGACTGATTGCCAATGTTCAGAATCAGGTAGGGAAGAAGAAGAGGAGGGGGCATCCTTGAGCATGGGAAATCAAAACTTTGGTACAGTAATACCTCATATAACATTAGTATCGAATAACACGAAAATCGCATAACATCAAGGAATCTGGGGGGAAGAATTGCATCAGATAACATTAAGATCCTATGGGATGCTTCAGATAACAACCGCGAAAGCCTGTGTGGTTACAATGTATCTCTATGGATCCCATAGAGGATCAGATAACACGAAAAATCATATAACACGAAGACTTGTGGAACCAGGTTTTAGCGTTATATGAGGTTTTACTGTATTTTCAATACCTCCTCATATTCTTTCCGTCCAAAGGTTTTGTGCTCTGAACCTTTTACAACTTTCTCATCTACTGTTTTTGTTAGATAACTGTCAATAAAATGGTTTTATATGCTACTTCAACCAATTACTATAAGATTTAGGAGCTGTGGACTGGTGAAACTTGGCCTGGCTCCAAAAATGTTTCTGTCCCTGTAGGAAAAAACCTCCAAATACAGCAAAAGCAGTCTTTTTCTTTTAAAATATTAAACTACTGATGTCTGGGGATAGCAAGCAATCAGATGTATATCTATGAACTAAGAGACTGCCAGAGAACTGGTTTTGGGTTTCCTTGGGTTTGAAGCTACTTGCAATTTGAAGAGCTGCCATCATTTTTCTAGAGCCAAGGCCCCCCCCCCCAAAAAAAAAATTTTTTTTCAACACTTCTTTATGGTTTCACTTAAATCTGTCAGAAGCCTGCAGCACAGATTAGGAGTAAACCGCTACTGAAGAGCCTGGACCCTTGATGGAGAAAGCACTAGCCTTCCCAATGTCAGAGGAGGAGAGGTCAGCTCCTCAATCTCACGATGACATGGGGCTGCCAACTAGCTCTTAAAAGTGTTGGCAGCTGAAAGTAGCTGCAAGGTCTATGGTTACTTCTTTACTAATTCCTAAACAAGCTCCTTCTCATGAGACTTGTGGTGGATTTTTTTTTTATGAAGAAAAGAAATTTAACATGATAAAGTGCACAATTGAAGTTCTGCATATTAGAAAAATACACAGATGCACATTGCAGCAAGAAAATACATACTTTCAAAAAATGCACACATAAATGTGTACATTTGAAAGAAAGTTGCACCAAGGCATAAGCACGAATTTTCATTTAGGATTTTTTTTAAAAAAGGATCTGTGACAGGACAAGAAGGCGAGTTGGAGGGAATATGCAAAAGGTGAAACAGAACAGTGGGCATTTTGTAATAAAAACTTGTGCCAGGAATAGTGGGATGTGATCAACAAACATCAGAACAATATTTTATATCTCAACTCCAATAACAGCAATTACACTTTATTATTATTATTATTAATTCAATTTATATGCCGCCCTACTCGGTGCAACCGACTCAGGGCGGCTCACAAAACTCACAAATATAACATTCAACATTATAATTACATAATCACAATAAATTTGAAATTAAATATAATAGAAAATACAATATGATACAGTACAACAAAACAGAATAATAACAACAAATACATCAATCTTATCAGTGTATATCATAGAAACAATTACAAACACTTGCTATTTACATTACAGTAAATATTACTCTATTATAATTTATTTATTTATTTGGTTAAATTTTATATTGCCACCCACTCGGCAATCGACTTTGGGCAGCTCACAACATCAAAGTCATTCATACATAAAATTACCATCTAAAACATAAAAAAAAACATTTCAAATGACAAAAATGTCCTCCACCACCCCCGCCAGTTAAAATTATTGCCCCAAAACTTGTCAGAATACAACACAAATAACAACTTCTGAGTTAGATAACCCAACCAAACTCTCAACAGCCATGTGACTAGATGGGATTAATGCAAAAAGCCACAAATCATTCCCAGAACCAATATTCCAGCAGCCACTTCAGGCAAAATATGTATGCTGTGAAAAACAGCCTGGAATAGAGATTTCTGAGTAGAACAGCCCAACAAAGTTCCCCCATCCCATCTGACTAGAGAGGACAGACGCAACAGCCACAAAATGCCCTGAAAGAACAATATTCCAGTACTCACTTGGGGAAGAAAAGTGATATTGCAAAACACAGTTTCCTTTAATTGAGTAGAATGAATTAATTTTGTTGGGTTGTCCTGTTTAGAAGTTGCCATTCTGGACCATTCTGATCTACTCTGGCAGGTTTTTTAGTCAATAAAGAGTTAATGAAGAGTAATATTAATTGAGTTTGAGATGTAAAACTTTTTTCTGCTGTTATCCGTCAGGTCCTGGATTTTTTAAAAAAAAATTTGGCAGCAATCTTTATTAAGAAGTACAAGTTACAGTCCATTCCATTCTATTCTGGCTTTTATTAAGTCCCCCAATGGGATGCTGAGAAACACAATAAGAATAAAACAGATTTTCACATCCCTGTATGGAAAGGGTGGATTATCTCCTCACCCAGACCCACAAAATATTAATTTATTTTCAAAGGTGCATGTCGTAAAATTAGCACCAACAAGATAGTTTTCCAACAAGAGACTCAGATGTCTTCAAAGCAGCCTAAAATCAGTGTGGCCTTAGACCGACAATGGACACAGCTTCAAAGAAGTTTTAAAAGCACAGCTTCTTCCCAAAGCTAATTATATCAGTACATTCTCCCATTGCTCCGAATCACAAAATAATGTAGTCATCTCTTTGTTATACTACAGCATGCCTATTCTGGCATCAGAATGCCCAAGAAAGAAAGACTGCAGCAATGGAAGTATTGGTAGTAACCATACTGGTAAGTACAAAAGATAAAAATTAAAACGAGCAGTGGAAATTATATATTCAAGACATCTTCCAACTAGAAGATAACATGCCCCCTTCAGCATTTTTGCATTTTGAAAACTTATTAAGCAGCGTATCTTTATTAGGATTCATGAAAGTGGCAGGATAACCCAATCATAGCAGATCAGTTACCTTTGGAAAAAAAATGCAATGTTCAGAATAGCTCCATTAGAAGTCTATACTGGGCCTCTGTCTTTGCTAAGTCTCAAGAGCCCAATTAACATTTTTACAGAACGGTAACAATTGTGCTGATTCTGAAAAACTGATTGCAGATGCAAAAACACAACTGAAATCTGGGCTGTGTTGTTCATTTTTGGAATGAGCACGGTACTTTGTAGTCTAATTATGAGATCTAACATTCTCTCCACCCCAAAACTGTGGCTCATGACAAAGCTCACTGTACAGCATTTTCATCGGCAGAAAATCATTTCTGTTCACCTTAATTGCACAAACAACCAAGAAGGAGACAAGCTGTGGGAAGGAACATAAGATGACAAGAGATGCTACACATTACTAGCTCCTCTCTGCCAAGGAAGTTCTGAACATGCAGGAAATGATCGGCTAATCTTCAAAATGGAGTGTTCAGCAAAAACTAAGTTTTGGCTAGTCAGCTGTAAAAAAAATAGTATATGTCCACCCCCCACCCCCCAATATATAATACCATTGCTATTTTCCTAAGGGGTGGGGAAAGAGATAAGTTGTGTGAATCACACTCATTCTCTTCCGGTCACTCTTCCTGTTACATAATTAAACTGTAAAAGGCTTGATAATGACACAGGTAATGATAATGCTATTTGGTAACATCAAACTCGTCCCCAATCAGTTTGGTATTATGTAGCCAGATTTATAAATATAGTAGCAGATGGCTTGGCTGGAGCTACTGGCAGGGTTCTGTGGCGTTACACCACAACAGATCTACAACTGTTGTGTTTAGTAAGAATCCTGGCAGTTAAATGTCAGTTTTTTAAATTGTATCATAGCCTTTCATTTCAATTAAGCCTCACTTACACGTGTCTAAAAACAACTATACATGGCAGTTTCAGATCCTGAACATGTACATCCCAATACATTGGGCGGGCACCTCCATTGACTATCTCTGCAGTACACAATTATAGTAGTTACTCTCTATACTTTAGGGACTGTGGTGGCTTAATTGTTATGTGGTTAAGATGCTGAACTTGACAACTGGAAGTTTGGAAGGTCAGCGATTCGAGACCTGAGTGCTGCATGATGGAGTTAGCTCCCATCATCTGTCCCAGCTCCTGCCAACCTAGCAGTTCAAAAGCAAGAAATTGCAATTAAATAAATAGGTACATCTTCAGTGGGAAGGTAACAGCAGTCTGCATGCTCTAGTATCTAGTCATGCCTGCCACATGACCATGGAAACATCTGCAGACACAGACAGTGCTGGCTCTTGGCTGCAAATGGAGTTGAGCACCGAACCCTAGAGTCAGACACAACTGGCTTTTGAGCAAGGGCAACCTTTACCTTATAGTTTAACATCTCCATCCAGTTTTATCGTCAATGCTAGAAATTTATTTACACTACATATCCATAGCTATTTGCTTCCACTTTAAAAGTGTTCCACTCATCCTGCAGAAACATGTGACCTGGTGCTTAAAATTATCCTATAGAAAACTGAAGTAACGTACCCTCCTCTAAAGCACAGCAGATAATTCCTAGTCCTTTACCAAACTACACATTCCAAGAACCTGTAAATTGGCACTATGTCCATTAAAGGAGGATCAAACTCCTGTAGTGTAGATATACTCACAACATCAATGACAAATTAACTGGGACAACCATAGAACAACCCTGGAAACATAGTGGCCAAGTTCATGCAGTTAAACCCCAATTTACGTATGCCTCTACTTACGTAAAATTCTACTTATGTAAGGTTTTTTTGCGTAAATCATGTCACAATTTATGCAGAAAAATCGATTTACATAAGGGGTTTACTGGCATCTTTAAATTTCAAAATGGTGACGGTACCATTTTGAAATCTAAAATTTGCATCTTTAGAATTCAAAATGGCAGCAGCGCCATTTGAAATCTAAAATTCCACCCAGTGGCCCAACTGCCAGAAGTTGGAAGACATCACTTACAGTGGAGGAGGCGGAGGAATCGGCAGTGATTGCAGTAGTTTGTTGCATTTTCTGGAGTCCCCGCTGCTTCTACCGGGACTCTGCTGTTCGTCATTCAGCTGGGGACATGCTTCATAGGGAAACCGCTCCATTTCCCTCTTCATCCAAGGCTTCTCAATTCGGCTGGGAACACACTACAGAAGAAAACTGTTCCCCGGAGAAGCCTTGGATGAAGGGGGGAATGGAGTGGTTAACCCTTCGAAGCGCCTCCCCAGCCAAACTGAGCCCTGGAGAAGCCTCAGACAGGGAGTGTGGCTGAGCAGATGTGCCCCCCACACTCTACCAGTGCCATAGAAGCAGTGGAGGCAACAGCAGCAGTGGTAGTACTGGTGATGGTGGCGGTTCCTGCTCCCCCGACAGGCAGATGAACAGCAGTACCATGCAAAAGGTAGGGTTTACACTACCTTTTTTCTCTTTCAATGCATCCCTATGGGGATGCC
Source organism: Furcifer pardalis (assembly GCA_030440675.1). Taxonomy (NCBI): domain Eukaryota; kingdom Metazoa; phylum Chordata; class Lepidosauria; order Squamata; family Chamaeleonidae; genus Furcifer; species Furcifer pardalis. The sequence continues at coordinate 38,229,751 of CP126890.1, read as the reverse complement.
TTGGTTTACGTTAAAAAATGAGTTACCTAAATTGCTATGGAACTGACTTTTTATATAAATCAGGGTTTTACTGTACGTCAGGCACCTCCAAGCTATTGTTTCTAAAAGTATATATGATTACAGTTGTGGACACTTACAAGTATTCTGTTTGCATAGTTAGGATGGAACATTTTGAATGTGTATCATAGTGTGTTCCTTCTCTTTGCAGAGCTCAGAATTTGCTAGTAGCTTCATACTATACTTCTAGGGGTGGCTGCAAGATTATATCCCAGTCTATTTCATATGAAGAAATAGTTCATTAATGGTCACAAAAAACCCATACTGTCCTATGCAACAAAGTGGGCACAACAGACAAAACATGACTGTAAGTGTTCTGAAAGCTCACCTGTTTTTCCTTTTCAGAAGTTCTTTGTCCACTGCAGACGACACTGTTCAGTGACAAAAATATAAGTCAGCAAGAGGTAAACTGTGCATTAAGTACCTTGAAAGCCCTGTTAAGAGTTGTTGTAACTCAGTTCTGTCTTGACAACAGAAGGCACTACGGTGGCTTACTGATTAAGATGCTGAACTTGACTGGAAGGACATCAGGTCAGCAGTTTGAGACTCAAGTACTGCATGACAGAGTGAGCTCCTGTCTCTGTCCAGCTCCTGCCAGTGTAGCAGTTTGAAAGAAATTGCAAGTAGATAAACAGGTACCACTTTGGTAGGAAGTTAAACAGCATTCCATGTCTAGTCATGCCTGCCACATGTCCATAGAAATGTCTGCAAAGGCAGACAGCACTGGCTTTTTGGCTGTAAACAGAGATGAGCACTGAACCCTATAGTTGGATACAACTTGCTTTCGACCAAGGACAACCCCTTGGCAACAAACAAGCCAACTCACTTCCCCAATACTTTCTTTTCTATAGATATTCATGCTAACTAATGGCATTTACTACTTAGTGTACGGGATGGAATCACAGAGAACTACTGAATATACTCGAGTATAAGTCTAGTTTTTTAGCCCAACTTATACTTGGATCAACTACCCCAAGGGTCCCAAAACCGCGGTGGTATAAATTTGAACATACAGTAAAAAAAATCATTAACACTACCATAAAAACTCAAAATCATACCCACACAAATATCTAAATTAATTAATTTTACCATATTTTCATATATTTTAATTATTGAAACTCACTAGTAGCTACTGCATTTTCCACCCCAACTTATACTCAGGCCACTCTATTTTCCTAGTTTCCGAGGTCCAAATTAGATACCTCAACTTATATTCAGGATAACTTATAGTCAAGTATATATGGTATGTGCTTGGAGGTACCATTCCTGCCTCTGAAGGAAGAAGAAGAGAGAAGGGAAGAATCAGGAGAACAATGTTCTGACTCCATAATCTCTTTTGGCTATTATCTCTAGGCAGTCATGATCAATATTCTCAGATCAATGTTGGTCACTCCTGTGAGTCGTCAAAATCCAACTGAAAAGAAAGAAGGGGAGAGACCAACTATCAGCAAGTATGGGTAATGTCTCTATGCTTTTAAGGGAGATTTTGCTCTACAGTAAAAAGCTATTCTCACCATTACACCATACCTAGCAAGCCAATGAATTTAGACCATGCCAATACATGTTAGAGAGTTCACAAGTTCAGTCGTGATTTAAATTTATGATTCACCTGATCCATAAAGTTCCAAGCAGGTAGCAACATTTCCTTATTTCATTTATCCTTGCAACACTCCCAAGATGGGCCATTCATCTTCCCATTATGGATAACTGAAGCAGGAATACAGTGGCTTATCTAACAGCACTGAGTAAAGCCATAGATGATTCTGACACCTTGCTTACTTGCCTTAAGAGGCTGTTATAATTTTTTTAACTCTTAAAATTAACCCAGTCAGTCAGTTACAGAAATTCACAACTATTTTAAAACTATTCATATCTTTATGTTCCACTGGATTAAAATGTGCATTTTGAATCTGATTACCTTTGACCATGCCATGGCTGACAGTAGATTGTAATTTCTAGTTATAGTTGTGGTTGTTTTTAATTTTTGCACATTGATCAGCAAAGGCTGATTGCTGACAGCTAAAATGTATTGTTTACTGGTGAATTTTCAGACACAGGCAAGGGTGGTCTTGGATTGTCAATGTTCATATTTGAGTCCACAGGCATTGAGATGCATAGTATCACATTCACTTGACTCCTCAAGTGAAATTACAACCCAAATCACAAAATTTTGTCTAGCAGCATGGACAACAGATGGCTAAATCACTGCATTCACTGTATTTAGGAATTAACACTCAGTTGTAATCTGAATTTCAAATTCGTTTTGATTTTACTGTAAATACTACATGTTCTGTTGTTGTGTTTTATTCTTGTGTATGTAACATGGTTGATCTACGGTTCTAATAATAATAAAGTTAAAATAACATATTCATAGCTCCTGGTGTCATTTACCAGTGAGTTCTACACTTGCTGCCACAACAAAGCTTGTTAGGAAGATGTATTTTGGCCCTTTTTTGCTCCGAGCTCACAAAAAACTGAAATTTAGCAGGATATTCTGAAAGATACTGTGAGGTAATGCTAGGATGGTAGGCTAGATTTTATCTAAACAAACTAGACCTGCAATGCGTCTTGCTCATTAGTTCATTGGTAATGGTGGATATCCGTCAAGAAATCTTCATTTGTCATCCTCCCCCCAAGTTATTGATATGCATTCATGTGTTGTGTCTTTAAATTTACATGCTAAGCTATGTGGAGCTGCTTGGAGTGGAAGCATTAAAGAAAGGAATGTCAGTTTGTCCTTTTCAAGGAAACCCCACATACAGAATGGTCTGCTCTTTCAGGCTGTTGTGGAAGGAGGAACAGTGGTGGGTTGTCAAATTTTTTGCTACCACACCGTGACGTCATCACAGTGTGGGCGGACCAACGCCATGACATCATGGTGTCATGACATCATGGGCGGAGCCAACGTCATGACGTCATGATGTTGTAGATGGAGCCAAAGAAAAAATTAAAAAATAAAAAATAAAGAAAAGAAAAGAAAAATAAACACACACCTCAACCCATCAACCCACCCACAACACAAACCCGTAAATAAATAAATTAAATTAATTAAATAAATAAATAAAACAAAATTGCATAAAAATACACCCACCCACCCAAACACCCACCCACCCACCCCAAATACAAATCCACCCACCCACCCACCCCAAATACAAATCCACCCACCCACCCACCTCAACCTCAAATCAAAACCAACCAATCAAACCCAAAACATAAACCCTGGGTCACCTTGTCGGGGCGCAGCAGAGGCAGTGGCAGAGCAGCACAGCGGCAAACCGCCGCTGTGGCAAACTGCTGCAATGGTGCAGCAGCCTGGCGGCGCAGCATGCATGGCCCGGTGAGGAAAGGCCACTGCTGCTGCTGCCGCTGCTGCTTCTTCAGGCGCTGCCTGTGCCCTTCCTTTGTCGGCAGCCAAAATGACTGCCGGGAACTGCGCATGCGTCAAACCTCCATTTGATGCATGCACAGTAAAAAATAGAAGTGCACATGCATCAAAAGGAGGTTTGACGCATGCACAGTTCCCGGGAGCCATTTTGGCTCCAATTTTGAATATATATTTTTGCCAGTGAGGCGTCTGAACTGGACGCCTAAAAAACAAAAACAATCCCGGGTGGTTACTTCCGACCCCAACCCCGGAGAACCACCCGGGATTGTTGCTAGTGGTTTGGGCGAACTGGTGCAAACCAGCAACAACCCACCACTGAGGAGGAAGCTCATGATCCCTATATGGGAAAGCATAAAGCCCTGTGGTTTGCAACAGGACAATCTCCAGTTTGCATAACTGCAAGCAGTGGGACTACAGTGGCTCAAGTGGCTAAGATGCTAACTGGAAGGCGGGAAGTCAGCAGTTCGACTCACAAGTACAGTACTGCAGGACGGAATGAGTTCCTGTCCTTCTCCCAGTTCCTGCCAACTTAGCTGTTCAAAAGCAAGAAATTGCAAGTAGATAAATAGGGACCACTTTGGTGGGAAGATAAACAGTGTTCTGTGCATTCCGGTGTCTAGTCATGCCTGCCACATGACCATGGAAACATCTCCAGAAGCAGACAGTGCTAGCTCTTTGGCTTTGAAACAGAGATGAGCACTGAATCCTAGAATCAGATATGACTGGCTTTTGAGCAAGGGAAACCTTTGCCTTTGCCTTTACCTTTACCTTTACCTTTACCTTTACCTTTACCTTTACCTTTACCTTTACCTTTACCAAGCAGGGGGTTGCTGGAGCAAATACAGAGAATTACAGGCATGAAACCCTTGCATCCTATGCTTATAAACAAAATACAGGCAGAAAATTTAAATGCTTGCTTGCTTGCCTGCCTGCCTGCCTGCCTGTCTGCTTGCCTGCTTAAGGGGAAAAGATTTTGAAGGGGGGGGGGAGCTTGGCCAGCGAGGAAAAATAAGAGCATATTTTGTAGGTGTAAATTACTTGAGCAATTTCAAAATCTAGCAATGTCCGCAGAAAGCTATGTAAATTATGGTGTAATGCAGTTTCAGGAAAATACGCTGGTGGTAGGATCAGAAAAAAAGGTACTATGCAAATAAATATGAGTGGCAGATGGCTTATTTGTAATCTGTCGTCCAATGTCCCTTAAGTATCTCATTTTCTGCAGATACTTCTTCCTCCTTTCCATAGCAGCTCTCCCCCTCCAAAACCCTCTCTCAGTTAAGTTACAAGAAGCTAAATTACTTTTCCACAGTGAGAACACAAACAGCATTCAATTCCATGTAGCATGACCAGACTAAAAGGGTGTTGGAGATGCTTGAGAAATCTGCAGTGTGAAAGCCCATCTGTGTACTTTTACTGGCAGTGTAACCCATGCCAACTATAGTTCAAAGGTATGCTATTGACTGAGGCATTCTCCTCTGACTAAACCAATGAATATTTGATAAGAGAAACAAATGTTCACTGTTAATAATCTTACATGTGTCCTATGTTTCTGACAATTATCTCAAAGTGTGATAAATGTTGTCTAGTCTATATTAGCTACCCAACTAATGGCACCTCATGATCAGGCAGACGTCAAACTTTCTCCATTTCAGGGTGAGGTGCCTCCCTGCTTGGACCATAGTTCAATTCCTGTGCACAATAACCCTATGAAACAGGTTAGTCAGAGTAAACATTTGCTAGGAATCCATCAAGATTTGTATGTACACATAAAGAGCATCTCGCTTGAAGAGTAACTCGCTTAAAGAGCAGAATTTTCTCTGAATGTTCGCTTCGCTTAACAAATAAATCGGGGTTCCCAATCCCCCCCACACACAATTGGTCACTTTCAATGGTGTTTTGCTTAAAGAGCAAACCTGTGGAACGCATTATGCTCTTTAAGCGAGGTATAACTGTACACGAACTGGGGTGAAATCCTGCCTGTTTTTCCACCATACTTCTGATCTCCTTATTTAGATATTGCAGAAGGGTGAGCAACCTCCAGAAACATTCTCCCTGCTGCAGATCAGGAAAGGCTATATCTCCCCTAAACTCCCTCTACTACTGATACCTTTTTTATTTTTATTTTCTGTTTTTTGACTTTAAAAATCTCCCCCCCCCCTAAGGTGTTGGCTCCAAAGCAAGGGAGGCCTATCCCCCTGAGGTATATGTGAAGATGGTCCAAGGGAGACATAAGGCTGAGATCATAACAAAAGAATATTTTAGCAGCATAATTTTTTAAAAAATCAGATGTTGTACTGTACTATGAAAGTTGTCTTTTGATGAGTTTCTTTGTAAATTAGCCAGCAATACAAGGTTGCCATTACGAGGGTATGCCCGATTGTGGTTCAAAAATACCACAATCTTTGAGGAGGCTTTTTCTGTGTACCCTGAGGTCATACTAAATATTTTCCACTTTAGCCTATGGAAGCTGTTTTTTCTGATTTGTTTTTGTCAGTTTTTGAATACAATTGTACCTCGCTTAAAGAGCATAATGTGTTCCACAGGATTGCTCTTTAAGCGAGTTTGCTCTTTAAGCGAAACACCATTGTAAGTGACCAATGGGGGGGGGGGATTGCAAACCTCGTTTTATTTGTTAAGCAAGTTTTTGGTTGGTTTTATTTGTTAAGCGAAGCGAGCATTCAGAGAAAATTCTGCTCTTTAAGCGAGTTACTCTTTAAGCGAGGTGCTCTTTATGCGAGGTTTGACTGTACTGAGAGACTGAGAAAAAAATGTATATTATCATTATAGCATTGTTAAAACAACAAATTTAATGGTGGCCTAGGACATTTGCACAGTACTGTACATCTCCTTTGGATTTAGACCTGCTGAACATTCTTTTGAAAAGCAGCAACATCCTATGCATATTTCTTCAGAGGTAAATCCCACTGAGAGCTGGCTGAATAACTCACTGAGGCAGATAAGTGGCTGAGAGTTTGATTCCCCACTCTGCTCCCCAAGAGAAGAGCCAGCTTTACTTCACCCGTGTCATTCCATTCCCAGTTATCCTCCCATTTTCTAATTATTTGTTCTTTAATCTTTTTGTCTTTAAATATTTTTGAGTCATACTTCCAATTGTAACCTTTTCTTTTTGCTCCCTCCAATTTCAACTCAAGTAACACTCTAGCATGATCTGACTCCTTAAAAATACCTATATCAACGTCTTCCAAGCATTTCATCATATTATTTGTAACCAATACATAATCTATTCTGGAGTACATATTGTGAACCTGTGAAAAATAAGTGTAACCCCTTTCTGACCCTTTTATTTCTCTCCATACATCCCTCAGGCCTAATGTTTCAATCCAATTATTTAAAATTTGTTTTTGATATCTACTTCTACCTTTCATTATATTTGTACTATCTATATCCGATCTTATCAAATTAAAATCTCCTGCTACTATCATGCTTGTAATTTTTTCTAATTCCAATATATGATAAATTTTATCCAAAAATTCTTTCTGATGTTCATTGGGAGCATATATGTTTACCAATGTTATTTCTTCTCCTTCTATATTACCTTTTATTATTAGGTATCTACCCTCTGGGTCTGAAATGATTTTATCCATAACAAATCCCAGCCTCTTGGATATGAATGTTGCTACTCCTCTCGGCATGGGGGGAAGTGAAGAAGGTGTTAGCTCCAGATATATCTCCGATAATAGAAATTGAGGATATTAGACATTTTCCTATAAAATTAGATGAGAGAGTGAAAAAAGTATTGATAGAGAATGGTGTAACAAAGTTGAAGAATTGGCTTTGGATGTGTGAAAAGACGGAAGAGAAGAAAAGAATCTATTCATTGATGAAGATAAATTGGTTTCAAATTTTGCAGTTAGATAAATGGAATAACAAATACTTAAAGAAAAATGGTTTGGAAAGGGAAAGAACAGAATTCGAAGAAATGATAATAAAACTTAGAAAGGGAGAAATTGGGCTTAAGGGCATGGTAAGCAAAATTTATAGGATGATAAACAAGGAGGGTAGGCCCCAGGAAATGTTGAAGGATATTTGGGAACAAGAGTTAAATATTAAAATCAATAATACAACATGGAAGAAGAAATGGAGGAGACGGATTATGAGAACGTTGTCTGTGAGAGTGAAAGAGCATAATTACAAAATGTTATGGAGGTGATACCTGACCCCAGTTAGGCTTCACCAAATGGATAAAAAAGTAAGTGATATGTGTTGGAGATGTAAACAAACAAGAGGAACATATGAACACATGTGGTGGAGTTGCAATGTGGTAAAAATATTTTGGAGAAAAATAGAAGAGGAAATGTCAAAAATAATGAAGATGAGGCTTGAGCTGGGTTCAGGTACGGCCTTACTGACAGATGTGGACAGTATAAATGTGGATGATGATAAAAGAGAATTGTTATCTATAATGTTAACATCAGCAAGACAATGTATAGCAAGGAACTGGAAAAATGATGTAATATTAAAGATTGAGGATTGGTATAAAGAGATGTGGGGGCTTGCTCTAAATGACAAATTAACGTGGGAGTTGAATGTGGCAAAAGGATTAGTTCAAGAAAACAAATTTTCAAAAATTTGGAATTTATTCGTGAATGCAACATTGAATGGGGTGGAAGGGAGGCCGATACCGGAACAAATGAGTTTCTGGAACTAAAAGAAGTTGATTCCCCATCATCTCCTTAGCAATGTAAATAGCACAGGGTGGTAGTTACAATTTAAGTAATAACTGTGTTTTTATAAGACTTTATTGTACTATGTCATAATAGGTTGTTAGTTATGTAATATAATGTATGTGATTTTTTGTCTTTTTTATTTTATTACCACAACTATAGATGAGACAATGTAAACTCAAACAGTTATTGCTTTAAAGCTATTGTAGTGTGGTTTTGTTTGAAAAATTCAATAAAAATTTAAAATTTCAAAAAAAAGAGAGAGAGAGAGAGAAGAGCCAGCCTGTGTAGCCAGTCCCAGGGTAGCCTCAGAAAAAAAGAAATAGTAAAACACAGTTGAATACTCACTACCTAGAAAAACTCTTGAAAAATTATCATAAGGCAGAATCAACTTCACGCCACACAGTTAATCAAGTTCTATTGTATCAATTGGACCATATTCCCAAAAGGTGTGTGCATGGTATTAAGCTTTCAGCATAACTTTCCATGCTTCTTTCCAGCTTGTCATCATCCTTCCTTCCAGCAATTCTAATGGACTGCGCTTTCAAAATATTCATATTTCCCTATATGTTGGGAATTCTATTAGTTTGTCAATTTAGAAAAGGCACTTTAACGTGCATTTGCATGTTATTAGAGTCATTAAGGAGAGTAACATTATAGAAATTAATTAGTATTATCAAGATGCCACACTGTGCTTTAACAAGTTATTATACTTTTCACTGTGCTAATTTCTACTCTTTCAAAACTCAAAGCCTGCAAGATATGATTCTTTGTTCAAACCAATTACATGGACATTAGACCATATCTTTGTGTTGTAAAAGTGAATTAAAAACAGATCCCCAATAGCAAATTCATTTTGTTTGTGTGGAGAAAGGGGTTAAAAGCTTTGCAATTTTTATTACCAAGTATGTGTTCTACTCTGATCAGTGATTATACTTGATAGGCATTTCCCCAAATTTTATAGATCAATTTTCTTAAGTAATGTTTGTCAAACAGTGCACAGAAGGGTGGGGCTTTCTTCATTAAGCTAGAAGCATTGTTGGTCTAATAATGCTGCCCTTGTGTTCTTAAAAGAGTTACCGTACTTCATTTTCCAGATCTTACCTGATATACCTCTCAGCCACAAAGGACACTGAAATTAGAGATTTTATATCATGTTATGAAGAATATCAACATATTAGTCAAAATCCTGTCATTTACCTTAGTAAGTTGCACTACAGTAGGGCCATTATATTGGTTGGAACCTTCTTCGTATGCTTAAATGAATCTAGTGGATCTACTCTTATCTGCAACAGATATTAGGACAGAGTAAGTCCTTTTGAATCAGTTGGCCTTATAGAGGAATTGACTCCCTAAATCCACCTTGGTTCAATGGCCATACTATAGTCTGATTAATTAAACTACAAGATTTTGGCCATTGTTTTATCAACAGCTACTGCAATACAAGTAACAATGAGAGACTTCAGAATAAATCCACCTGTTATCTAAGAAATATAAATTGTCTCAGCCTTATGAATTTTTTCTCCTTACCTGTGTGAGAAGGAGATATTCTCCCCTGCTGTCAACAGAGGTCTTATATTGGTGAGAAGATGTTTTGGGCAAATTGTGCCAATTTCATAAAGCACACAATGTGTGCAAATATAATAACTGCTGCTATGATGAATGAACATTTGAAAATTAGATGGGGTATTTACAACTTTTAAACCAGCCTTCCACTCCTTTGGTGCTTAGTGTGTTTTGCTTTACAAAAGAAAACAGCTGTAGTTTCACATAGATTGCTTCAAATATATTTTATGCAAACCATAGAAAACTTACATGTTTCCTATCTTATTGCTTGATGCCGGAAGCAATGAACCTTGCAAGGTTGGAAATTGCTTGATGGGGCATCTCACTGTACAAATCGAGAACTTTAGCAAGAATTTGTTGAGTACTAGATATAGCTATGGATATATACAAATACATGCTAAGTCTGAGGCAAACCAGACAAAGATGGAGGCTAAACAAGAAGGGTTGGAATTATTGGTTGGTTGGCTGGCTGGCTGGCTGGCTGGCTGGCTGGCTGGCTGGCTGGCTGGCCGGCCAGCCGGCTGACCAACCGGTTGTTTGTTTGTTTGTTTGTTTGTTTGTTTGTTTGTTTGTTTGTTTGTTTGTTTGGTTGGTTGGTTGGTTGGTTGGTTGGTTGGTTGGTTGGTTGGTTGGTTGGTTGGTTGGTTGGTTGAGTAGCCATTTAGTGTGAAAGTCACTACATTAGACAGTTTATATCAATAATAATGACCCAACCCCACACCTCGAACTGACAAATTAAAAATAACATATATAAGAGCAAAAGAAAAAAGAAAACCAGATAGCAACCAATTAAAATAAAAAATTGTGGATTGACAAGAGTAGGGGCAGTTTGATTTTAAGGGTTCTTTATAAAGCTCTGTTTTGGTCAACTTTCTAAATGTTTGGAGGGAGAGGGCCTGGCATACTTCCAGTGGAACTGAATTCCTAAGGGATATGGCCACCACTGAGAAGATTAAGTTCCTAATTAACACTTACAAAGCCTCCTTCGGTGGGGTCTGGGAGGGATGGGTGACATAAGTAGCAGTTCTTTAGGAGAGATGCTCCAACAGGTATCAACTTCCCAAATCATTAAGGGTTCTGAATGTCAAAAGCAACACCTTGAATTTGGCACTGATACTTACAGGGAGCCAATACAGGCAGACCACAATTGGGGAAATGCGATCAAGTTTATGTGCCCAAGAACCCAAACTGGCCACTATGTCTTGAACCAGCTGGAGCTTCCTTACACACTTCAAGGGCAGTCTCACATATAGAGTGTTGCAATAAATGGGTTTTTTTGTTTTTTTGTTTGTTTTTTGAGAACACAAGTGCATGAACCGGCATTGTTAGAAACTTTCTGTCCAAATAGGAATGCAACTGGACAATCCATTGAAGCTGGAAAAAGGCAGACCTGGCCACAGCAGAGATTTGCCTCTCCAATGAGAGAGCTGGGTCATAAAGCACACTAAAGTTGTAAAACCAGCCATTAAGGTGAGCGTAACTTTGTGCAGACCAGACAAGCTGTGATCAAGCTAGTCAGATGACCCCCCCCCCCCCGACAGCAAGATCTCCATCTTGTTAGATTCAGCTCCAATTTATTCACCTTTGTCCAGTCCAGAACCAAGGCAAGGCAGCACTACAAGACCTAGACAGCATCAACTGCAGATGGAGAGATAGAGCTGTGTGGTTAGCAACAGGCTCAAGTTATTTAATTAATCTGTTGCTAAATTGGATTTTTTCCCCGGAATGGGCTGACAATTGTCTCTTTCAAATAGGAAAGTCCTTCCTCTAGAAATGAATCAATAACCAGGGTGGCCCGTTCTGTCAATGGGTGGTTTTCAAGAGCCAAGATGGGCATGGATCTAACAGAGAGATAGTGGTTCTGTAGCATGCAATCACCCTGTCCCTGACATCAGACATAAACAGTTGAAATTGATCCAATGAAGCAGGGCAAGGCAGTGCACTGGAAATCTTAACACAATCAACTGCATTATCAAAGGGGTCCATGTCCCATCAGATCACTTCAGTTTTAGATTGAAAATAAGATGCAAAACAATTACAGGTAGTTACATTGGACTGAAGCATGTTTGTCCATCCAGGACCAGTAAGGCTACAGACAACTCAGTAGAGTTCTGCCTGCCTGCTTATTTGAGGCCTCACTGGTGAGCTTGGCACTATGAGCTCTTCTCAAATCTTTTAATCATGTTACAATATTTGCTTGACAGCTTCCTAGCTGCAGCTAAATTACACTCCAAATGGACCTTCCCCCGCTTGCTCTCTAGCCATCTACTTGTTTACTTCATCACTCACAGTTAATCCATAATCCAAACTGAGGGGCAAGTTCTGCAATGAAGAGGGCATTTGGGAGCAATCATGTCAAATGTCTGGGTCACAATTGTATACTACTTGGAAAACTGGGCTTTGAGAGGAGTCCTAACCAGGTCAGTCAGAAACCCTCCTAGGGCAGTGGTAGCTAACGTTGGCACTCCAGATGTCCCTGGACTTCAATTCCCTGAAACCCAAGTCAGCACACCTGATGATCAGGGTTTCTGGGAAATGAAGTCCAAGAACAGCTGGAGTGCCAAGGTTATCCACCACTGTCCTAGGGGATTCTAAAGTCCATTGGATACAGAAGCCTTTGAGGAGAGACCATCTTAATAGGTCCTGGTTCCCCCTACTTTGGCTGATAATGAACTGTCCATGACATAACAGAAGACATCAGGTCCTTCAATCTCAGATCATGATCTCACTGACTGTGGTGAACACCAATTCAAGTGTGCAGCCTGCCATGTTTATGAACTTCAAGGCTATACTGGCACCAGCCATCTCCACACATGGCTATCAAGATCTCCCATGAGCACAAGCCTGAGAGACCTCAGTGGTGCAGCAGAGATAAAGTCTACCAAACTTTTGAGGAGAATGCTGGGTCATGGGGAGATCAGTATATGTATCAGAGCTATGCCTACTAGGCAAAACTTTAATCATTTGAAATATGGTGGTGGGAAATTGCTCTCTGTATAGATTGGACCACCAGAAAAAACACAAGTAGATCCTAAAGCAAAGCAAACCTGAACTATCTGTGGAGGCAAAAATAATTAACCTATGGCTTTCCTACTTTGGACATATCACGAGAAGGCAAGATTCCCTGGGTAAGACAATAATGCTAGAAACAGTTGAAAAAAACAGGAAGAGGAGGAGAAAGCTGAGGTGGATTGACTTCATCAGGTTACAACAGCTGAACACTTTTTGGAAATCGCTCATTCATAGGGAAATCACTCATTCATCTATGAGTTGATGGCACATAACAACAACATTCTGTTACCTACAGTCATATGTGGGTTTTACCACTGGTAAACTATTCCTTTAATTATCTCACATACTTTGAAAATCCCATTTGGATTATTTTAAATTATATGCAATACAACAGTCTGTAATAGTAGCAGCTAAACTCTTTAATCAAATAGTGTAGGAAATAATCCACGTGTGACAGAAGAGAATTATACCATTGCATTTTTTTAAAGTGTCCCAATAATTGGAAGAATTATGAAGTAATTTCATCATTTCATGGCTTATATTTCTGCGAAAGAAAGAAAGAACATTCTAGTACAGTACTTGGAATAGAGTTCCTAAAGGCATGATGCTGCAGAAGCCTGTGCCATAACTTTTGGGAAATAAAGCTCACTGTCTCCAGGCTTTGAAATATTTAATAACCTTGGAGAAATTTGGTAAGGAAAGAGCAAGGTGTCAATCATCTACCATTATTCTGTTCTCTCAATGGAAAAAAATTAAATTAGCTTTCATGATTTTTTAAAAAGAAAGAGACCAACACAACAGGAGTTAGAGGTATAAACATCTGCTGCATCTTTTAAGACCTGATTTTTATTTTATTTTATTTTATTTTGGGGGGGGGGGTTGTCTTCCAAGCATTATTTCATCATAATTCATACAATTGTTTTTAAACTTCACTACTGTACTTAGCTATTTTCTGACCCTTCTTCTTTTTTCTTGGAAAGTACAAGAGTTCTAATGAAACAGAAGCTCCTAGGAAGTGTGAAGACCAGGGCCTTTTGTTATTGCATCCAAAAGCTTCATCTAGTGCATATTAGATTCTGCTACTGTGCAGAGAAATTTCACATACTGGTTAATCAGTTCTGCCTTCTTAGAGTTTAGGGATTACAAGAGAATTGAAAAGAATAAGATTTATTATTCTAAAGATGGGGGGGGGCAGTGATGGGATGTCACCGGTTCCAGACGGATCTCTGGAACCGGTAAGACCAATCCCGGAGGGTTCTCCGTGAGGGGAAGTCCACTTTTGGGGCGTCCGGTTCCGGACGCCTGACCGAAAGAAAAAAAAAATTAAAATCGGAGCGAAAATGGCTCTAATTGACTGCGCATGCGCAGAAACTCAATCTGACGCATTGCACATGCGTCAGATTGAGTTTCTGCGCATGCGCAGTCAATTAGAGCCATTTTCGCTCCGATTTTCAAAACATTTAGAACTTTCAGGGCAGCGGCGGCGGCAGCAGCCCTCTGAGGGGGGCGCCTCCCCGCGGCACGTTGAGGGCTGCCTCGGCCGTCCGCTGCTGACAAGCCCCATGCCCTGGGGACGCCCGGCGGGGTACACCGCTGCCGCCGCCTCCGCCGGGCGCCTGTGGGCCGGGTGCCTGCACCCGCCGTCCACAGCCGCCGCCCGCCGCCGCCGGAGCTGCCGCTGCCTGAATCCCTGTGGACTCCTTCTTGGGTCGGTCCCTTTTGAGCTCGGCTGCCGCGCACTGCGGAGGAGGAAGCTGTAGGCGGCGGCGGTGCGGCATGGGGACGGCCCAGGGAGGCGCGGCAGCCGCGGCTGCCCGTCGCCCCTCGCCATGGCCGGAGCCGGGCTAAAAAGGTACCGGCCCAAGGAGGACGCCACAGGGGTGCAGGCAGCTCCGGCGGCGGCGGCGGCTGTGGACAGCAATCGGGGTGCCGGGTCCCAAGAAAGGTAAGCGAGGGGTTTTTATTTGGGGTGGGTGGGTAATTTATTTGTGTTTTGGGTGGGTGGTTGTTTTTATTTTATTTATTTATTTGTGTCTGGGTGGGTGGGCTGAGAGGGAGGGGTGTGTGTGTATGTTTATTTTTATTTTTTATTTATTTTTATTTTGGCCCCGCCCACAACGTCATGACGTCATGACGTCGGCCGTGACGTCATGACGTCATGCCATTGGCCACGCCCATGACGTCCGTGACGTCATGGCGTGGTAGTAGAATTTTTGTCATCCCATCACTGGGGGGGGGGAACCATTTTCTTTTGTGGGATGCCCTGTCCCTACGAGTCAGAAAACCATTTCCCCTTCACCAGAGCATTGTTCTCAGCTGCCAATCAGTGAGCCCTTCCACTTACTTCAGGATGTGCTGGTCTCAGACTAATAATTTCGGGATTATTTCCAACTAAGACCACAATAATGTGTTTATGTGATCTGAAGAAAAACTAGTGCCCTCCATATTATGTCACTGGAGAAATTTGTCTGCTTTGATGGCCTCCAACACCCAAAGGTCCTGTGTTCCCTGGCTGTTGCCCTCCACCTATGATCACTCCCAGCACAGGAACCAGCAATCTAAGTAACTCAAATTCTTGAAAGCAAAAACATCTGTGGAGATGCCATTTTAAACTGCAGTATATGCAGAGACAACAAATGAAGTGGTTTGAGCATTTGGAGAGAATGTTTTGGGACTTCATACCATACAAGGCATGCGTGAAAAGAGGCAAAGGACAAAGACCACGAAGCAGACCCAGTGGAAAGTAGAGGGAAAATGTCAAAGACATATTATAAGAACACCAACTAATGCTGGTGGAGTCCGCTAGAAGTGCCAGAACAAGAACCTTGTATCTCCCTTGACGCCTAAAGGGGTGAAAAAGGAAGTAAACAAGAAGACAGAATAAAAAACAAAGCCCAAATTAGAAAGCAAAGGGTATTTTTTGGAAGGAAGGAAGGAAAACAAATTACAGAATTCTTTTTTTTAAAAAAAATATTTTTTATTAGGTAAATAAAGAAAGAAATACATAAAAAAACAAAAGAAAGAAAAGACAAAAATACAAATAAAAACATTATAATAATATAAAGGCATATGAAGATCACATAGCATATTTTACCCCTATTACCTTTACAATCTCTTCATTTCTTGATACATAATCTTCTTCCCATACGCATCTATTACATCATCAAAAGGAAAAACACCCTTGTGCTATATACATAGTTCGGGGGGTTTTATACCTTTCACACTTTCCAGAAGTCATTATAATCTTTTGCAGGGGGTATGCCCTTTTTTTCTTTTAAAGTATAATTAATGAAAGGCTCCCAGATCCTCCAGAATTTGTTGTTATTGACATTTCCTTTCCTACAGTAAATTTCCCAGGTAAGTTTTTCATTCAAGGCTATCTCCCACATTTGCGTATACCACTCCTGCAAACTTATTTGTTCATTACTTTTCCACCTCTTAGCAATAACCAATCTTGCAACAGTCAACATTATGGCTAATAACTCTTTATTGTCCTTACTTATATCCTGGTCTTCTATGTCTGTTAATAAAATTATTTCTGGTCCCAGCCTGATCTGTATATCAAATATGTTCTCTATTTCCTTTTTTATTCCTTCCCAGAAATCTTTAAGTACCTCACAGCTACACCACATATGTTCGTATGTTCCTTTTATTTTTCTGCATCTCCAACATATCTCACTCATGTTACTATACATTTTATGCAAGCTGACTGGGGTCCTATACCATCTCCACACCAACTTATAATTGTGCTCTTTAAGTCTGACAGACATAGTTCTCATTGTCTTTCTTTTCCACATCTTCTGCCATTTTGTCACTGTTATCCTGGTCTCTAGTTGTTGTTCCCAGCTTTCTCTCAGCACCTCTTGTACGAGTTGTGTTTTATTCAAGATTTTGTAAACCTTGCTAACTACCCCTTTAATTCCCAATTCTCTATTTCTAATCTTAGTCAAAAGTATTTCAAATTCCGTACATTCTCTATTTAAACCAATTTCTCGTAAAAATTTCCTATTCCAATTATTTATCTGGAGGATCTTGAACCAATCCAATTGAAGTTGCGAGTACAGCTCATGTCTTTTCTCTTGATCTTTGCAAGCATTGACCCAGTCTTTTAGTAATAGCACTCTATTTTCCACCAATATATCTCTGATCTTTGTATCTATTTTTATCGGAAAATCCTGAAAGTCCTCCACTTCTAGGATTGGTGAGATTCCCAGAGTAAGCTCTTTCCTCACTCTATTCCATGTCTCAATTGTTGATTGTAACATCATAACTTGGGCCGTCTTTTTTCCCTTTTCTTTTCCCTCGCATAAAAACTGTGCCTTACCCAGCTTCGATAAGTCTTTCCTTTCAAATTTTTCCCAAACTGTTTCCTCCCTGTCTAAAATCTTTATAACATTTCTTATTTGAAATGCTCTATAATATTTTATAACGTTTGGGATCCCCAATCCTCCCTCCTTTTGCGAAACGTACCATAACGACTTAGTTATTCTGGCCCCTTTATTCCCATTGCAAAACTGGTTAATCATATTTTGGTACTCATTCAGCTCTTTATCAGTATGTTTTAATGGTAAAGCATCAAACAGGAAGTTCAATTTGGGTAGCAACATCATCTTGCATATAGCTATTCTTCCGAACCATGACAGATTTAATTTATTGTACTTTGCTATTTTTTCCTTTATTTCCTTCTTTTGTCTGTCATAGTTCATACTTTTAAGTTCCCCAGTTTTACTTGATAACATTACCCCCAGGTATCTCATCTTTTGTGTAGTTTGTATATTATACTTCCTCTTTATTAATTCTTCATCCTCTTTCCTCCCATTAATTAAAATCATTTCTGTCTTATCCCAGTTAACTTTCAATCCTGTAACCTCCTCAAAGTCTTTCAGATGTTTGTTAATCCAATCTAAACCCTCCGTTGGATGCTTCACCGTCAACAATGTATCATCTGCATAAAGGCTTACTTTGGTTCCTCCCACTCCTACTATTCCCTCATCTTGTCGGATTGCGTTTGCTAACAGTTCCATAGCCAGTATAAACAACGAAGGCGACAAAGGGCAGCCCTGCCTCGTACCCGCCTCTAATCTTATCTCACTTGTATAACTATCATTGAATTTGACTCTAGCCACACCTTTTTAATACAATTTTCCAATAACACCTTGAAATTTTTCCCCAAATCCATATAATTTAGTCATCTCATAAATCGTTGACCATTGCAATGAGTCAAATGCCTTGAATATATCTAATGCTAAAAGCCCCACTTTTTCCTTTCTTTTTTCCATTATATCTAAGATATCCACGGCTCTTCTTATAAGGTCTGCCATATGTCTATTTTTAACAAATCCCGCCTGATCCTCGTTGATATAATTGGCTATGAAACCATTCAATCTATTTGCTATAATTGTAGTAAAAAATTTTGCGTCCTGATTAATCAGAGATATTGGTCTATAAGATTCAATTTTTTCTAAGTTTTTACCCGGCTTGGGAATCAAAACAATTACCGATCTATTCCAGGAGTCTGGAGTCGCGTCTCCCTCAAAAATCCCATTGTATAACTTGTGCAGTCTCGGAACTACCCACGGCATAAAATCTTTATAAAACTCCGCTGATAACCCGTCTTCCCCAGGCGCCTTCTCCTTCTTCAATTTTTTTATTACTTCTTCTATTTCCCCAGTCGAAATTACTTCCTCCATTTTATTCCTATGCTCCTCTGTAACCTTCCTAATTTGTTGTTGATCAAAGAATTTTCGCAGTTTACTTAAATTTACCTCCTTTTTTGAGTACAGCTTTTTATAAAAAATTTCAATCAATTCTGCCTTCTCCCTTTTTTTATTACATCTTTTCCCATTTCCATCTACCAATACACCTACTTGCCCTTTATTCTTTTTATCCCTTGCTGCTTTCGCCAATAATTTAGAGTTTTTATTGCCGTACTCAAAATATTCCCTTTTAAGAAAAATCAAATCTTTCTTCACTTTTTCAATATCTTTCCCATCCAGTTCTTTCTTAATTTTTTTAATCTCTTGAAATATTCTCTGTTCCTTTTTTTTAGCATATTCGGTGTGGAGGTATTTTAGTTGCCTTTCCAATTCTTGGTTCCTGATTCTGATTTGCCTGTTCCTATTACTTTTTAATTTTATCGATTCCCCTCTAAATATTGCCTTCATTGTGTCCCAGACTCCTCCCCCACTGACCTCATTATTTTCGTTAAATTTCCAACTTTCCTCCCAGTTTTCCATTATTTGTTTCTTTATTGACTCCTTCCCATATAGCTGCCCATCATATCTCCAAATATATCCACTTTTTTCATCCTCGTTAAAATTTATGTTTACTATCATTTTTGCATGGTCGGATTCTCTAAATGTTCCAATCTTGATGTCCTCTATTTTTTTTACCAGCTCTTCTGTTACAAAAAAATAATCTATTCTCGAATACATATCATGTACGTGTGAATAATATGTATATTCTCTTTCTCGGGATTTTAACTCTCTCCACACATCCTTTAACCCCATAAATTTCCTCCATTCCTCTAATATATACTTTTTGCCTCTCTTTTTTGCACTTGTACTGTCAATATCCGAGCACAACATATTAAAATCTCCACCTACGACCATGTTTTTAGTCCCCTCCTCTCTCAATATTTTCCCCACTTTATCCAAGAAGTCTTGCTGTTTATCATTTGGTGCATAAATGTTGGCCAACGTTATCTCCTCTTCCTCAATTTTCCCTTTAATTATTAAATATCTCCCCTCTGGGTCAGCTATAATCTTGTTCACCGTGAACCCCAATTTTTCCGAGATCAGAGTAGCGACTCCCCTGGCTTTAGATGTCCCATATGCCTTTTCATATATATCAATTCCCCTCACCGCCAAATTGTTAACTTCTGCAGATTTTTGATGGGTCTCTTGCAAAAAAATTACATCAGCCCTATCTCTGTTGAGCGATACTCGCAACCTCTTTCTTTTCAGGGCGTTCCCTGCCCCCTTCACATTCCATGTTACAACCCTTAATGACTTAACCATTTATATTTAGATCAATTTCCCATCGCTCTTTTCCCTCCCCAAACGTGTTCACTAACCAACCCCTAACCTCCCTACAACTAAAGAATCTATACAAAATAAAATACAGTAAAACAAAACTAATGTTCAAACTGAAAAAAAAATGTAAATTACGACAACAACAAACAAAAAACTTACCTATCTTATTCCCTTCTTCTACCCTCCCCACATCTTTTCTTCTAATGCCACCTTTGATCTTCAAAGAGGGGAGGGGGGGGACCGGAGAAGAAAGGCATATCAATCTTCTATTAACCTCCTCCCTCTGACATTAACTAAGTTTGTACATGATTTCACCCCACCTGTTCCCTACTAACACCTGGAAGATCTGCACCGCCCACTGCTCCCTCCTCCTCCCGGCCCACTAACGGTCCCATCACCCCCACCCTGGCCAATTCTGTTCTCATTACTATCCAATCCGAGTCAGCTTCTTTGATCAAACCAATTTGTGTTAAATACAACAGTGCATCCATATTCGCATCCAACACATGCCATTTTTTGTCATAAAAAAATCTCAACTGCTGTGGAAATCGCCATACATACTTGACCCCTTTTGCATTCAATATCTTCGTGACAGGTTTCATAGTATACTTCCACTTCCTCTCTTGGGGCGCTATGTCATTATACACCTCCACATCTACCCCATCCATTTTTAGGACACCAGACCCAGCTTGTCTAATAAAAGACATCACCTTCAGCTTATCTGCCCAGTTTGCAAATTTGACTAAGACGTTCCTAGGTGACTTCTTATCTCTCCTTCCACCCACCCTGTACACCGCCCCAATATCGTCTGATCCAAATTCTTTACCCATTTTTAGTGAGTTCAACCATTCCACTATTCGCTCTTTCAGGCGGTCTGGTGTCCTCTCAGTCACATGACGTATCACTATATTAAATTTTCTCCACCCCTCTTCAATCATCATCATTCTGTGTTCCTGCACTGTCATTTTATCTTCCAAAATGTGCTCTTGAATATAAAGTTCATTCACAGATATTATGGCATGTTTGACTTCCTTGTTCATTGTCTTTGTAATCTCATCAATCTTCTGCGTGTTCGCTGCAACATCTTTTTTCACATCTGTAAGGGATTTTGCCAGGCTTTCATACTGTAGCCTGGCTAATTCCCTATCTTTCTTCATTTCCACACTGTTGGCTTCCACTGTTTTATTCAATTTAGTTTGGTTTTCATCCAACCTTTGCAATGTCGCCTGAGTATCAGTCATATTCTTGGCCAGTTGTTGAAGAATTGTTGTCATGTTGTCCATTCTTTGTGCCAGGTCGAGGGAGCCCACCTGTTCCATAGCTGTGGTGCTCGCTGCTGTCTCTTGAACTTCCATGTTGGGTGAAGGTGTATGCCTCTCTTCCTCTTCTTGTTCTTTCCCCTTTTTACCTTTTTGACCTTTTGGTTTCACCACCGGCTCCTCCATCTCCTCTCCCTCCCTTCCCAGCAGACACCCCAGTATACCAGATACAGTATATAACAAGGGGAGGGAACAAGGAGTGGGGAAATTCTCTGTCTTCTGAGGTTAAGTCACAGTTCCCTCGGAGGCTGTTTTTATTGAGCTGCCTTCAAAGTTTTATTAAGCTGCCTTCAAAGTCTTTATAATTTTTATTTATCTACTGTATATAATTCTCAAGCAGCCACCTTCATACCCACAAACACAAGACGGAGAAGTGAATCTGCTGATCTCGCTTGAATGGGTCTTTTACTCAGTATTTTTTGCTGCGCAATTCCTGAGACAAAGAAACAGTTTCATCTCCGCCCCCTTGTGGTCTTAAGTTTTTCCTTAGTCCGCCATTACGCACCGGGCAATGGGGGGAGAGGACAAAGAAAAGTTCTCCAACACAGCACCAAAGTTTCAATAAAATTGAAAGTTTCAGCCCTTTCTTCAGCTGTGCTCTTGTCAACCAGCCTTTATGCCTTTATGCCTCAGTTAAAAATGTGCCCAAGTCCCAGCAAAACCAGTACTCCTCACACACACATTTCTGCCCAACTCTGTCCCAGCTCCGAGGCTCCCCTGTGAAACTCAGCAAGAGACGAAACACTCTCACTCTCTCTCCTCCCAGAGTCACACTCTCTCTTTGCTCACCAGCTGGTTCCACAGACACTTTCTTCCTTCTGCCGACGCCAGCCTCCAAACAAGCCTTATCTCTGAGATCTCTTCTCCCGTCTCACACCAGTAATCACACTTTTTGCAGAGACGAACTCCGGCACCCAAGAGATTCTTCAAATTCCTCAATCGGCTCCACAGACCGTGGCAGGGGCTAGGTCCTCCGACCTCCCCCTCCCCCGTCTGCGATTCAAGCCTCCGCTTTTCGTGCCCCGTTCAGTCTCTTCTCTTTCAAGTCTCAGAAGCAACAACAGCGACCACAGCAACCACACCGTCGATAGACTTTAAAAGCAGTCCTCCAGGTAAATTTTCCCTCAATTTTATCTTCAAAGTCTCCTCTTTACCACATTAATTAGTCAGAGAAGAGAAGGGTCGGTGTTCACCCTACGCCATCTTAACTCCGCCCCCCAACAAATTACAGAATTCTAACAGTTTGAGATTAACTACAAAAGGAAAAATAATAAAGGCTGCCTAAACAAGTAAGCCAAATACAACATAGGGCCACGTGGAAGCAGAAGACAGACATCAAAACTTGCCCAGAGTACAGTTCAAACCATCATAAGGAGAAGCTATCACCCAAAGATAGAAGGCCAGTCTAAGTCTAACTCTAACTCTGCACAGTGTCTTCTCATATACCTTCTGCTTCACTAACAATGATAATACCCATCAGCCAGTCCAAACTCAATTCCCCAGAACTGTTAGATATTTAAATGTCCTAGCGGCGGGAAAATCGCCGCTACCCATTGGTCAGTGGGCTGGGTCAAGCAGGGTATTTAATCCCCTGCTGACCCAGCCGTTGTTGTTGTTGTCTGTGCTAACCACAATAAACAGACGTGTTGTTTGGTTCACCCTTAATGGCTTCCGTGTCCTCACTCCCGTGCCCTGATCTCCGGATCTAACAAGAACCATCTGGTGAACTTGCTCCTCTCTCTGAGAAGGCAGCTGGACTTCACTGGCAATTCAGCCATCTACATGTGACTCATGGTCAAACTGACTTGGATACAACTGGCTTTCCAGCAAACGGTGACCTTTACTTTTACCTTTACCATAAGGTAAAGCAGGTCCCTTTCTGACAGGGAGAGCCTTTCTCTAATTGACAACCTACCTGCCCCCCAGCCCCTCCCAACAGCCAGGTCTCAAGTCTAAATCAAAAACTGTTTGGTTTCTTCACAATCACTGAAAACATAGCATAGGTCCAGCAACAGTTAAGTAATTTAACTTTTAAAAATAGTTAACACTTCTTCTAATAGTTTCAACACTTAAACAAGACAAGACATTGAAAAACCTTTGTAAATGTAAAAACAAGTATATAAAAATGGAGTAAGTAACATTAAACCAGAATTACATAAGAAAGAGGTGGAAGAAACTGTAATTAAGGCTTTTAAAATGCAGAGTGAGAAACAACATGAAGAACTTCTCTTCATTTGCAAAATTAGCAAGTAAGCAAATTGTTACTTTTGTGAAAGGCTGCTTCCCAGATATTTCAAAAGCATTTAAAAAGATAGATGATTCACTTGTTTTCCACTATTTATATCCTGTCTTCAGATTAGCTTTTTAAATTATTTTGAAACTTTTTTTTACTTCTTTTAAAACTCATAGCCATCTTATTGTCTAATTTGTTTATAATTCACTTCTGACTTTAAAAAATTGTTTCAAATGTAGCTAGTATTTTTTATAAATGAATAAGGGATAAACAGTTAAATAAATGTTTTAAATCTAAGACTATATCTCACTTTCCAAATAAAAAGGTTCTGAGTTATCTAAAAGCTTATGGTATGTTATTTGCTGGGTTTACAAAAAGAACTTGACTCTCAAAAATCTTAATACTGTACTTGAACAGTTCCAGGAGAAAAGATCCAATCAGTGTCTTCTCTCTGTTTTATCATAGTAAAGGTAAAGGTCACCTTTGCTCGAAAGCCAGTCATATCTGACTCTAAGATTCAGTGCTCATCTCTGTTTCATAGCCAAAGAGCCAGCGCTATCTGCTTCTGCAGATGTTTCCATGGTCATCTGGCAGGCATGACTAGACGCTGTTTACCTTCTCACCAAAGTGTTCCCTTTTTATCTACTTGCAATTTCTTGCTTTCAAACTGCTAGGTTGGCAGGAGCTGGGACAAAGATGGGAGCTCATTCTGTCCTGCAGTAATCGGGTATCGAACTGCTGACCTGCTGCCTTCCAGTCAGCATCTTAGCCACTTGAGCCACTACATCCCCTACTTTACCATAAAGTCCTGCTTTGTCATATCTAGCCCTTATTTAAAAAACAAAAGGCTCAGTTCTACTTACCTTATGTAGAGTTAGATAGCACGGATAATTTTTCTTTAAAAAATCATCTTGGCAGTCATTAGATTAACAGGCTGTTCATCTCTGCTGCTTACCTTGCTTCATAAAACATCTGCATTGGAGTCATTTCTCTCTCTATCTCTCTCTATCTCTCTCTTTTTAAAAAAATATATATTAAAGGTTCTATTTCTAGGATGGCCACCTTCCAACTTTACAGAAGAAAACCCTCTGGTTAAGGGGCCATGCAGCCCAAGTCTGGGGTATGTGTCTGTGAACAGTTGGCAGACACAGCAGGGGTCTTGAGACCGCCCATCTATATTTAGCAATAGTCACACAGGTCACCTTGTGACAGTCGTCCTTGCCAACATGAAGTATAACTACATTTTTATTTAAATTGCAAAAGAGTCTTGTGTCACGTTGCCATATTCCAGTTCTCAAAATGTGTGAACCAGTAGCTGTATATTATGAGAACTAAATGGCTTGCTTTGAAATATCACACAGATTTCAATGCTGGGCAAATTATTCATGTTAATTGTTTTATTGTTATCCTACCAGCCTTGACATCATTTGAGCAGTAATCCCTGATCGATACAACCAATATGATCTAATGGTTAGAGTGTTTGACCAGAAACAGGGAATTCCAACACAATTCAAATTAACAAAGATTAATTGGTGTCTTTGGCCAATTGGTTGTTTTCCGCCAAAGATATCTTATAGAGTTGTTTTGGGGATAAAACAAGAGTGCAAGCACCTAACTCAGTCTGGGCATTGTAGTAATTATGAGATGGATATTTGGGAATCATCATAGCAGTTCCAAAAAAAAAAAGTACACATTTCAGCCATTGTGAAAGGTGATGATGGAAACTTGATTGTTTTTCAATTTAATCAAATTATTTAAATTTGCCTTGTCTATTTATTACACTCAAGGCCATTCATTTCCAACCCTTTGTGAAACCCATACCCTAGGAAAAGGATGCGCCTACATCTGCAAGATGGACCGTAAGCCACTTCTCACTATAAGTTTTTCTCATTTTCCCTAACAGTATGAAGGGAGAGTTGTGCCCCATCAAGGGTGTGCAGAGCACCATGGGAAGGGACTGGACAAGAAGTGGTGGGATGTATATTGTGGGATGGGGAGGATCCCATATATTGCTATTGGTGCCCCAGGGTGCCAGAGGTGAGGGTGGGTACTTGGGACAAAGCCCAATTGCCCAATATACCAGCACACACCTGGGCCCTATCAGATCTTTCACTTCATCTGTGCATGGTAGAGCATTTGCATCCAGTAGGAAATGACAACTTCATTAGTTATCTATGCAAGCTACAAATGCAGTGGTATCTCGATTTATGTAATTTTGCGTTTCCGGGAGGTTTCTTACAGTGAAAATTACTTTAACCGAATTTCCCATAGAAATGCATTGAATGCAATTTCCCATAGTAATGCATTGAAAACCAAAATACATTAACTGAAATGTGGTTTCCCATAGGAATGCATTCAAAACCAATTAATCCGTTCCAAAAAAAGTATGTAAACCGAACCACTATTTTCTATGGATTTCCTTTTGTTATGCAATTTTTATGTTAACTGAGCTGTTTGTTAACTGAGGCTCCACAGTAAATATTGAACGAATTTAAAAATAAAGATGAGAGCAGTCAAAACAGGACCATCTGTCCAAATTTAAATTTACATTTACATGACTGAAAGACTGTATGGTTTGACAAAAAATGAAGTCTTCTCCCTTCCATAGTAACTAGGCATCTAAACAGTAATTCTTGATGTCAAGAATTCAACACTGTAAATCAGTTCTCTGTATTGATTGAAAAGAAGATATAAAGATTTTCTAAGGGTCTTCCTTTTTGTTATTAATGATCATTACCTGCTCATTTGTTGCTCTTCTTTGCTTTGTCGCTCATGAGATACTGGAGGTTATAGATTGTGAACACAAATAATGTAGCCATAAAGCAACGCCTTTGAATTCACAAGTATCAAATTTATTGAAAGGAGTATAGTACATAAGAGAACAGGGTTGATGCAATTAAAAGATCAAGAGCATCCTGGGAGATGCCAAATTATTGCTAATGATTAGCACTGTCCATTTGATAAGTCTGCAGAGGCTTCTTGACAAAGGTAAAGAGAAGTTAAAGAAAGAAATGGCTGAAATTCTGTTGCTTTCTACAGTAAGTTGCAATGAAAGTAGACCCATTTGAATTTATGGAACTTATGCAGGAGTTGAGTCACCAAATTGCCAGTGATGTAATGGGCCTATCCTAGTGTAAATTACTACTCTAAGCAAAAAGATTTCAGCCAATATGCACAATACAGAGTACTGAAAATAATATTGGTATTTATGGAGTTGTTTGTCAAACCAATAAAGTCTATTAAGATCCTGTACCAGAGCCGTAGCCAGGGGGGCCACGGGGGCAAAAACCCTCCTGTACTAACAGCCTCCCCCCACCCCACCCCAGGATGCCAATGTTATATATGTGAGTGTGACATTGTTGCCCCTCCTAGAGTTGCCATAATTCTCTCCCACAAAACTGGGACAGAAGTACTGCATACTTGACAAAAATGGGTGAGTTATCTACAAAATAGCCTTTTTTAAAACATAATATAATGACAACTATAAAACACTTTCACATTAGATATATCAATACATAAATGCCATCTGTTGTACTTCTGAGAAGTCACATCATGGTAATCTCTTAATGTCCTCAGTTTCAGGAAACACACTGGTCACACTTATTGGGCGGTGGTGTGAGGTGAGGACATTAAGATTTTTCTCCAGGTATACCCCAACTCCAATGCTCCAGCCCTTTGGAACCTCCTTCCAATGGAGTTGCGTATGCAGACAGAGTTGCTGGCCTTTAGGAAGGGAGTGAAAACGTGGCTGGCGGGATGGGTTTGGGGGGTGGGTGGCATAACGCCCCTAGCCTGGTGGCTTATTTGAGGGCCCCCCCCCATGTCCTTAGTTGTCCTTAGTTGTAATGTAATATAAATTTTTAATCATTAAATTTTTAATCATTAAATTTTTAACTGATTTTAGCTAGTTTTAAAAAACTTTTTAAATGGTTTTTGGATTTTATAACTGTGTTATTGTTTTTTATTGGGAATCGCCCTGGGTCACTTTGTGAGAAGGGCGATGAATAAATCTGACTAATAAATAAATAAATAATAAAATGTGGCAGGAAATCACTCGTTTGATGGTGAAAGTTCAAATTTATTTTAATGGTGTGTTATAATACACAATCAGTAAATTTTAAAAATCTGGGACTTTAACATGATTTTTATTGAACTGGCAGGGACAATTTTTCCAATCTTGAATACAGGACAATCCTGGTTTCCCGGGACATATGGCAACCCTAGCCCCTCCTGGACACCCCCCCCCCCATATCTAGAATCCTGGCTATGGCCTTTCCCTGTACAAAAGAAAGAACCTTCTGTATCTCTTTCCTGTAAATGTAAGCAGCAAGATTTCTGTGGTCATCACATTGACATTTTGCAAAATTAAATCACATAATAGTTTTATTTACTTTTTGTGAAACTAAACATGTTTTATAGAGCAAAAAAAAAATGCATTTTCCATACCTCCCATTGGCACCAACGTTGTGCAGCTGTTTCCAGCAACCACCTTAAGACAGCCATGAAATTGGATAGAACGTTTGGACACAGCTGGACAGACATTGGGGAGAATTGTATCCTCCAGCTTTGTAGCTATGGAGGGCCTGAGCAAAGAATGGGGGCAGAGTAATCAAGTATCAGATGTAGAAAAACTCTTACGTTTTAGGGAGCACTTCCCCTGTTGAAAGTGGAGCAATGAACAGAGGGGTTTTATGTGGTGGTGGTGTTGCTTTGCTTTAAACTACAACTGTGTTTGTTTTAAACTACAGACTATGCCTGTCAAACAGCAAAGTCACTAGTCATGCTGAATGTATTGTGGGAGTTGGACATTCAATGGACATCCTAAAAGTACATCCCAAAAGTACTTTTTTGGTGAAAAACTACAGATTTTCTGTCTATGTAAGGTGCTTTTCTATTATGCACAGAGTCACTACTTCAAAAAGTGAAGGCCAAACTACATGTTTTACAGAATGTTTTCCCAGCCCACATTTTAAAGTTTTAAAAAAAACTTTTTAAAAAATCACTGCCTATTATCTTCCAATAGACCAACAATGCAGAAAATATGTGGTGGAACGAGTTAGTTGAATGTCACAAAAACTAGACAATATTGGAATCTGGAGTGGGCAATTAAAAAAAGAAAAGGTTCATATTTCATGGATTAACATTTACCCTAATTATTCACTAGCCATTTTCACTCCTGCTGATTCCTACATTCAGGGTATCATATCTCGGTTTAGTAAGCCAAAATATGAATTAGTCTTTTCTCCACTTCATCCTGCCATGCTCCTTTCCTCCGATCTTCTCATCATGCCACAATCAGACTGGAGGTTAACCCTAAATTAACCAAAGCTGGCCACATTCAATAAGATTTGTTTTACTGCAGTGGCTCAAGTGGCTAAGACACTGACTGGAAGGCGGCAGGTCAGCAGTTTGATTCCCGAGTACTGCAGGATGGAATGAGCTCCTATCTTTGTCCCAGCTCCTGCCAACCTAGCAGTTCAAAAGCAAGAAATTGCAAGTAGATAAACAGGGATCACTTCAGGGTGAAGGTAAACAGCATTCTGTGTGTTCCGGTGTTTAGTTATGCCTGCCACATGACCATGGAAGCATCTGCAAAAGCAGACAGCACTGGCTCTTCAGCTTTGAAACAGAAATGAGCACTGAACCCTAGAGTCAGATACAACTAGCTTTTGAGCAAGGGAAACTTTTATCTTTACCTATATTGCGTAGAATGGGAAAACACCCAGATGGACAGTATATAAATTTAATAAATAAATAAGGTGATGAACTATGGTTACCAAGTCAAAACAAATCAGAAACTTTAATTCAGTTTTGAAATATATTTACAGTCATGGTTTGTTTCTTGAATGAATAAACCAGAAAACTGTAGTTAGCTGCAGATGTCTGGGTATAACTGCAGCATATTACAAAGTTGATATCGGACAGTGATATCGGTCAACATTGGAGGAATATCCTCAGCTAAAGAAAGCTTGCTTCAGGAACTCTGCAGTAGAGATAAACGTGGCATTGCCCTACATTTCCTGGAAATTTGGAATGCAATTAATCGCTGAGCGATGCCATCGGCAATACAGAAGCACAGTGTTTGCCAGAACAGATCTCCAGATTCGGTCTACAGTAGTGACAGGGGAGAACAATGTTGAAATAATAACAACTGTGCTCACTGACTGCACAGTGGCATCTGCTTACAAACCACTACTTACAAAATTTTAATTCGCTGAACCACCAAACTTTCGAAACAAACCCATAAGGTCAGTGGTGGGCAGCAACAGGTTCACAATCCCCTGGGAGGGGTTAGCAAAATTAGGTGGCATCTGGGCGGGGGTTGGTGGCAAAATTGGGTGGCCATGCCCACCTCCCTGCCCTGCCCCATCAGGTTTTGTCCCTGCAAGTGGTTCAAAAGCCAGTCATATCTGATTCTAGGGTGCAGTGTTCCTCTCCATTTACAGCCAAAGAGCCAGTGCTGCCTGTGTTTGCAAATGTATACATGGCCACATGGCAGGCATGACTAGATTGCCCACAGCATAGGCTCTGCCCACAATGTAGGCTCCACCCACTATGTAGGCTCCTCTCATGACATAGGCTCTGCCCACGGTGTGGTAGCAAAAAAAATTGCGTAAAGTTCATAATAGGTGACTTTAATAACCACAATGACATGTGGGGCTATGAAGACAATGATGTAACTGAAGAAGCTGTTGTAGGATGAGCAGAATCCTACCAACTATCTCATCTGTGACAGCAAATTGCCAGCATCCTTTAACAGTGGCAGATGGAGAAGAGATTATAACCCAGACCTTATTTTCATATGTGAGAATGTAGAACACCAATGCTCAAAGTCAGTAGGGCAACCAATACCAAACACCCAACACCACCCCATTCTATGTGAGATCACAGCCACTGTTCGACCACTCAGAGATTCTCAACCTGCAGTCCGTGGGCTGGATGCAGCTCTCGGTGCTATTTCATGTGCCACCACCACCACCGCCTCCACCACACCAGGAAGTGCTATGTGGTGGAGCAAGGGCAAAATGGCTGTCCGGCCCCCAAAGCTGTCTAAAGAAGCATGACCCGGCCCCTGGCTTAAAATGGTTGATAACTGCTTTAAGTCCTCCTGCCCAGGGGACAGTTAGGCAGTTGGAGGCAAACTTATTGCACGAATGGAAGTTTGTTTGCTTGGCTTTGAAGCTAACCTTGAGTGAGTAAACTGTAGGTTACACAGGTACACTCTTCATAGTCAGGGGCAGCTAGAGCTCTTAATTGACATCAGTGGCAAACCAGCAGGGCTATTAACCACACTGTGGGTTGTTTGGGTTTATCATTTAAAATAGAGGATCGTTCCTTTTGGTCTGGGATGGCAATGGGGAAAGCGGAAGCATCTGCTTCCCCACTTCAACTTCCACATTAAAAATAATACCACCCTTTCTTCTAATTAGTTGCAAAACCAAAACTCTCACTGGGCCAACTGTTGGGTCCATATCCAAATCTGTTCCATGAAAAGCATGACAAGTGTGTCAACCAGCTCATGTTGGGAAACTTGGCAAAGACTTATCTGTGGCATTTACCACTTCACTTCCCTACGCGAGCAGTAAGATCTCGTATTGCACAGTTTCATGCTATCTTTATTTCAGGAACACCAGCTGTTTCACTTATCACAGGCTGAAAGGCTTTCCAAGTACAACAATAATACAACGTAATGTCTGGGCTGCTGCTGAGCTTTTTATATGGCAGATGAGAACAACCACTGATGATAGTTTTATAGCAGCAGCTTTCCACCCGGAGGTGCAAACAGTCTGATTGTACAGTTGCCAACAAGGCTGCTCACCAGAGGAATCTAGAGGAAGAAGGGAGAAATGCCTGTTCTTCCTTGCTAATCTTTCTCCCTGATTGTCTTCCTTTGGATTAAAAATAGCATCAAAGTGTACTGCTTCCACAATGCAGCCAGCTCTGTTTTGTCATGAAGCTATCGGTATCTTGCACAGGCCTTTGGAAGAGCCACACGTAACTGATGAGGTGTTTTGCGTGCAGGATAAGGTTGCCAGGATTCAGGCTGAAGTCTGAGAGAATTGCTGTGCTTTCCCTGGTCTCCAGACATGGAGTCAGGTCTCAGGATGAGAAACAGTGGTGAGGAGAAAGTTATTCAAGATCCGAATACTGCACGACTGAGTGAGCTCCCATTTCTGTCCCAGCTTCTCTCAACCTAGCAGTTAGAAAGCAAGGAATTGTAAGTAGATCAATAGTTGCCGCTTAGGTGGGAAGGTAAAAGTATTCCATGAGCTGTGGCATCTAGTCATGCCTACCACATGATCACGGGAACATTTAACATGCTGTATAAATCTAAATGACATAGGAAGTTGTCTATTACATATGGCCAAATCAGACAAGATGTGAACTTTTTCATTCCAGTCGTTTATTACAATGAACTGATCAGACAAAAGCTTTGCAATCAAAATATGATGAAACATTTTCTGTGAAAAGATTGGAACTTTCAAAGTTTCTGTGTCTGCACAAGCAGCTTCCAAATAAAGTCTGTGCCTATATCTTCCCATGGCCAGCCACAAAATAAAAACAAGCTAATTTGAAATTTGTGGAGTTGCAGAACCAGGCTGGAAGAACAAATGCATGTAACCTTTAAAAGCCTCTACTTCTAATGTGGAATACTGTAACCTCCCTTGGGACAATTAGGTTTTCTGGGCTATCTGAAGATGCCATGAATGACTGTACCATTTAACTGCATGCAAAACAGCTAATCTGACATTGAGCTACACTGAGAAACCGATTTACCAAATGGCAAACTAGTTCTCTAGTCCTCCTTTTTGCTATTGTTACGCCTTTTGACTTCCTCAGACATCATCTGATAGATACACACTCCACCATTAGTGGCTCCACAGGATGGGAGGAATGGAGACATTTTTAATTGGCCTTGAAACTATTTCGTTGTTGTCCATTCACAACAAAGTGGTGACAACTCTCCCTTACCCAGAGATGCTCCCTTGCTTACAGAAGCACCAGTGGTGTCTGAAGGACTGTCAGCTCCTTGAGCCTGTCTGCTCTATGGCTCAAAAGAAGTAAGGGGTGTTTGAGAGCTTCCCAGCTGCCTTTGGGCTCCCCTTTTAATTTGGCATGATTAGAGCCACCTGTGAATCCTCCATTGATGCTCTTTGTTCGTCAATGGCTGTTGAGCAGGCCATGCACAAATGCTCCCTGCTGAACCAGGAAATTGGGTCCACAGGAGAGATTCTGACAGGAGGCTGTGAAAAGCTTCCACAGGCCAATTCAATGGCTTGCCTTTCAGTGCAATATTAGATTAACATATAAAATTATGGTGGAGTTGACCACAATTTAATGAGTCCCCATCAACCGCCTGCCATTCTTTCTAGCTTTCCATGCACTACAGATCCCGTGATGATTGGCACTTCTCCCGCTTGGTTAAAGCAAGTGAATTTGGCAGTAATTGGATGTCATGAACAAAGTTTATTGTTGCTTAGGCCCAAAGTGTATCCTTAAATTCCCAGAACCGTAAATCTCCTTAAGCACCCGAAGAGCTTTTTGTAATCGCCTACCCCATGTGGGTGCATTAAACCCACACAAACGTAAGGTGTCATCCAGACATAAGGACCATTAAAGGAAAGATTGCCACATGCAAGCAAAATTGCCTTGTGGATTTAGCTCATTAAGTTAAATGAATGTGGTGGCATGGGCACTGCTAAAGTGGATAGCAGAAAGCCGAATTAATGCTGATTGGCAGGAAGAGAGTCAGAAAATTTCCCCCTTCGATAGATACCACATGCATTGCACCATAAATGCACTGTTATTAGAACTATCATAGCTTCATGTTTGGACTTTGAAACAGGAACTTAATTGTCTTTTCCCCACAATGAAAAACAATACGGCACAACCAAAAGGCTATGTCAAATCTTTTGCTCAGCATTTCTCGTTAGTCATTGTTCTTTGCATTTCTGCTTCTCACCTGCAGAATCAGGATGTATAGTTTTAATATAGAATATTTTCCTACACTTCTCAGCCATCATACATACAACCAATAAAAATAAGATGGTGTCATTGTGTCTTTAAAAAAACATGATACAAACGGGGGTGAGTGAGTGGGGAGAAAAAGGAGAGACAATTAATCTTTAAATAGCACTGATGAAATTATTATTCTTTCTACCACAACCCATTTTATGGCAACTGGTTACATTAGCTGCTGGTCTCAATGGCTGAAAGAGGACTGCAGTGTTGTAACAGTGCTTGAGATTATACATATTACATGGTTTGAAACCCTGACTACTTCATAAATTCCTTGTCCTAAGATTAACTATTCTACTTCTTCCTCTGCAGAATTTAACAGTAACATGCTACAGGTACCAGCTAAAGCTATGAATGGTCCCCCAACTCAGTTCAGAGGTTGCTTCAGAGCTTGGAACCTGACCCCAGTTCAGTCTAGAGAAATCCAGACCTTTTCTAGTTTGATGAGGGACCCCAAACCAGTTTGGAAATCCAGGATGCTAGTCTTTCCCATTTATTTGGAAAATCAAAACTGCTGTAACATTTTTGAGTCCTGATAGATGGTATCAGAGGTTTGTATACTAGGCACCCTTAAAGTCTTATCTTCCTTATTACAAACCTTAAAAGCATGTGCTCAGTCTTGCAAATTCACACAGTATGTGCAGGATAATCCTGGATCTTGAATCCCAAGTTCAGAGTTGAAGAGTGGCTCCAGATTCATTTGGAAAAGGACGGGTGAAAATGCTGCACTGAAAGATGGCTCAATGGGCACTGAGCAAGCAGGTAGGTAAGAAGAGAACAGGGCAGAGGGGATAGAATACATTTCCTTACCTAAAATTTTCTCCAGCCTAAGCAGCCCAGCAGGGATTTGAACTCACAGACCCCAGGAGACTTGCAGGGCTTACAATCACCAAACTCACTGAGTCACCATCAGCTCCTTCTTACTCTGCCTGCCAAATATGCCTGTCCAGTTTGGTACAAATTAGCACATATTGAACAAGTAGATATTACTTTAAATGAAACCAATAGAATAATCATGGGATGTTTGAAACCTCCCTACCTTAATGAAGTCTATCGTCTAACTAGTACAGTAAAACCTCAGATAACGCTAAAACTTGGTTCCACAAATCTTAGTGTTATCCAATTTTTAATGTTATCCGATGCATGCATTGGATAACGTTAAAATCCTATGGGATGCATCAGATAACGTTAAAACTCCATAGAGATACATTGTAACTGGCACAGGCTTTAGCGAACGTTATCCGATGCATCCCATAGGATTTAAATGTTATGCAGTGCAAATTTTTTCCAGATTGCTTAACATTATGCAATTTTAGCGTTATCTGATGCAAATGTTATCCAAGGTATTACTGTATATGGGGCTGGGGTGTCTCAGTGGTTAAGAAGCTCATCTTGTTAGCTAGAAGGCTGGTAGGTCGGCAGTTCGAGACCCAGATATTGTACGATGAGCACCCATATCTGTCCCAGCTCTTGGGGACATGAAAGGGGGCTCATTTGGGCAATCCATGAGGAGAGTTTCTTCCACGATAACCTTTCAACCCAGAATAATTTCTGACATGATTGTTATTATTATCTAGCTGGTATAAATATTAAATATTAGAAGCTGTTCTTTGTCTTATGTGGTTGCCTTTCCTTGCTGGCAAGCATTCCACCCAAATTCTGTGCTTGACCAAATAAAAATATATTTAAATAATCAAAGTAATCACACTTATATACTGCCCCATAATGCTAAGCGCACTCTCTGGGCAGTTCACAAGTGATTTCGCATTTTGCCCCAACATGCAGGGCACTCATTTTGCTGCCCTTGGAAAGATGGGAGGCTGAGTCAACCTTGAGCCCTGGTCAGGATCAAACTCACAATCTTTTGGTTTCAGTACAGCAGTTTAACCACTGCACCACCAGAGCTCCACTGGTTAAGGAGTTTCTATCTTTTTTGAAGAAAAGAGGCAAGTAGGAAAGTGGGTACAACAGTCTGCAGAGAAGTAACAGCATATACAGAGAGGTTTAAATCTTTAATTTCTGAGTGACATCCTCCCAGTGGTAATGTATGGTTGTGAGAGCTGGACCATTAGGAAAGATGAGCGCAGAAGAATAGACGCCTTTGAGATGTGGTGTTGGAGGAGAGTTTTGAGAGTACCCTGGACAGCAAAGAGAACAAATAGGTCAATCTTAGAAGAAATCAACCCTGACTGCTCCTTAGAAGGTCAAATAGTAAAGATGAAGCTAAAGTACTTTGGACATCAAATGAGAAGAGAGGATTCACTTGAGAAAGCCTTGATGCTGGGAAAGGTAGAGGGCAAAAGAAGGGGGCAGCCAAAAATGAGATGGCTAGATGGTATTGTAGACACAATGGGCACAGAGCTGAGCAAGTTGAGGAGGATGGTGGAGGACAGAAGTGCCTGGTGGACAATGGTCCATGGGGTCGCAAAGGGTCAGAATTGACTGTGTGACTGAACAACAAAATCATCTATAGCCACCAACCAACTAACCAACCCCAGCAGAGATTAAAATCCAGGAAAAACTTCCTTAAATCAATGGAAGCTTTGGACAAATTTAAAAGTAAAATGGACATATGGAAAGCTATGAAGGATCAACATCAAATGAAACCCTGAGAGGAGCTGGAAATTGCTAAATAGACTGTGCACAGGCACAGCAAGATCTAGAGATATTCTGAATAAATGGGGATACCTGGTGCTGTCACCTCTCTGCAATTGTAGAAAGATGCAAAAAAACCACACATACATACACTCGACCCTTTGTGCCCCGCTCAATGTACATTTGAGGATCTCATGACATATTGCAATTTACGTTGCCTGCTTTTGGCCAACAACTGTCTAAATCAGACCCTTGAATAATATAAATGCTATATTTTAAATTTAAATGTTATGTTTTTGTGTTTATTTTCATTGTGATGCTTCTCACATCAATAAAGAAAGATTACCTATAAAGCCAAAGTTTCACTGGAAGTAACCAGGTTTTACTACTCGAATAAAGAAATTAAAAAGGCAAAAGAAGAAGTATGCAAAAGGTTATTGAAGTCATGTGAAGAAGACAAAAGGACTCGGGAGAATAATGACTCAGATTACGGTCATACTACAATCAACGTGATTACCTTCTCAGAAATCTTTTGCTCTCATTGTAATCAATAGAGCTCAAGTAGCAAATGAATGACAAAGAGTTGCATGTGATACGTGACTTTAATGTTATCAGACAATGCTTTGCCACGAGTAATATATTTAGAGAGTGGTGGAGAAATTATTGTCTCAAACTTCATGGTAGATCTGTTAATAAATAAATGCCAGTACTCTTTTGATAACATCCTCACATTTTTGAAGACATGATTTCCTGATGTTTTAGAAATTTTGAATTTCCATATGAGTCTGACACACTCCAGATAATTTCACCTTACCTCTGAACCAACTCTGACTATGCCACATTGATCCACATTTGATACAAATCAGTTTGAATCGGGCTAATTGAGTTCAGAATTCAGTCTCAGCCAATGAAAAACTCTAGTATAAACATTTATATTTACTTATGCAAGATGAAAGAATTATTGTTTGTTAACTTTATTAAATGATCCATTTCAGAGGAACCTGGGAATCTGGACAATTGATACATCAAACTAAGAAGCCTAGAACATTACATTACAATAGTCTATAAAGGTAAAGGTCACCCTTACTCGAAAGCCAGTCGTATCCAACTCTAGGGTTCAGTTCAGTGTTTATCTCCATTTATAGCCAAAGAGCCAGCACTGTATACTTTGATAGAGTAAATCAATGGTCTACCGGAGTAGAACTTTGTTTTATTCCATCCTCCTAATCCAGTTTACTCAGCTTCCAAGAAATTCCCTCAGGTCTACTTCAATGGTAACATTAATGGGTTACTGTTCAGAGCTTCTAACAAGTGCAAAGTGTTTCCTTTTGAAAAAACAACATTCTAAGCTCTATTCTTCTACTCTTCAGTGTGTCAAAAATGCATCTCACATTTTACTACATTGTAATCTCATCTATGTCTACTCAATGTAATCCTCATCTAATGAAGAGGGGCATGCTCCTAAGCAAGCACTGATAGGGTTGCAAGTTGAACCTGTAATTACATAACCTTTTGCATAAAAAACCAAAACCAAATTCCTAATACAACTAAATTTAAAATCATGCACGAGCAACTAAAGATAAAATAGATATTGATAGTGTCAGTGTTGAATCACTGAGGATTTGAAACAATGAAATTGTTTTAAAAAAGTATAATAAATTTAAGATGATTGTTCATATTAAGGGAAGATCATGGTAATACTTAAATCATTCATTTTCATGCCCAGTAGGCATAGCACCGTCTATTTCTAAATATGAAACTTCAGCACTGTGAAAGCATTAAAGTGGGCATCTGGGACTGAATGTAAGAATTTGTAAAGATCACACATCAGTTTGGTTCCTAGTAGACTAATATGTATCCATGAAGCTAAGATGACTGCTAAAAGACATCGTAACAAAATATCTGACAACAAATTAAGGTGGGCTGGCCATATTGCATGCACAAGTGACAATAGATGGAGCACCAGAATAATGATTTGTTTTCTGAGAGATTGCAAAAGACCTAAGGGAAGACCACCTAGCATATGGGGAGATTTTCTCAGGAGAAATGTTGGACCAACATGGAGAAGAACTGCCAGGGATAAATTGCTATGGACAGAAGTTTTGCGGAATATCATCACTAAGACATCTACTCATACAAGGACTCCTCACTGAACAACGACTCCGAGGTATCCAAGGAAGCTAAGATGGCTCAAATAAATTTGTCTGTAAAGCAATAGAGCTACCCATACACAAAGGGTTTAGCATGCTTAATCCTTAGACAGTGACATGATTGAATAAAAGGTTCAAAAGTAAACATCATCTGATCTCTTATTCGAAATGAGCTGAAGCAAATGGTCAACAGTGAAAAAAATGAATGAAGCAAATAAAATTAACCAAAGCATAAACAATAACCAAGTCAAATTCATTGCAGGTTTGCCTAGCATCATAAAACAATTCGTTAAAGTCAGACATTGGATCAGAGCTTAGAAATGTCACTTTTGGGGACCTCTATGACCATAAACCCCAACCGACATAGCCATTGGACATGCTGACTGGAGAATGGAGGAAACTGTACTCCCAAAAATGATACTTCCAAGATCTGTTGTGTCTTGCCTGGATCATTTCTCCTTGAACACTTGCTCCAGCCACTGAAGGTACTCTGCCTTGTCTGTTCTCTCAGTTACATGACTTCTGGCTGTCTTGGATTACAATTTTGTCATCTGGACTAATCCTGAATCTCTGACTTGATTTTGTACTTGGGACTCTGGACTGTGATATGGATATTGTTTGACCTGTTAGCTGGTTGCCCTGGGTCCTGGCATTCATGACACCTGAATGGATCTTGGTAGACTTTGGAAGATGACAGACGACAAAGGAGTGTGGCATGCTGTGGCCTATGGGGTTGTGAACAGTCAGACTTGACTGTGTGACTGAACAACAAATGTTAAAAACTAGCCATAGATAATTTGACTCTGGGAAATCTTTATTCCATATTTATCTATAGGTTTGCAATCCATCACACATTATTTCTATTGTCTCCAGAATAGAGTACATGCTAAAATACTGTATACCAATTACAATGATATTGTAAGTACAGTAATACCCCGGATAACGTTATTACTTGGTTCCACAAGTCATGACGTTATCCGATTTTTAGCGTTGTGCGATGCATGCATCAAACAACGCTAAAAAAAAAAAAGCCCTGACTTCAGGGACAAACCGCTTTAAAGGCAGGCAGGGAAAGAAAGAGACCTTTTCCTCCCTACCTTTAAAGCCACCCCCCACCCGCAGCGGTCTCTGCAACTGCAGTAGAGTCGGGGGAAAGGCGTGCCTTTCCCCCGACCCTACTGCAGTCGCAGAGACTACTTGTCTCTTTCCCTCCCTGTATTTAAACTACAGGGAGGGAGAAAGAGAGAGACATGATTGGGTCTCTAGAGAACCAATCACGTCTCTCTCTCTTTTCCCCTCCCTGTAGTTTAAATACAGTAGTTTAAATACAGGGAGGGAAAGAGAAACAATCAAGTCTTTTTCCTCCTTGTATTTAAACTACAGGGATAGAGAAACTGTAGTTTAAATACAGGGAGGGAAAGAGACACAGTCTCTAGAGAACCAATCACGTCTCTCTCTGTCCCCCTCCCTGTAGTTTAAATACAGGGAGGGAAAGAGAAACAAGCAGTCTCTGCGACTGCAGTAGGGTTGGGGGAAAGGCGCGTGCTTTTCCCCGACCCTACTGCAGTCACAGAGACCACTGCGGGTGGGGGATGGATTGGGTAGTTCTACCCAAACCACCCCACACCCGCAGACCATTGCCTCAGATAACGCTAAGAATCATTATCCAGAATCGTTATCCGATGCAAGTTTTTTCCAAAAAACTTGCATCATTATCCGATTCTAGAGTTATCCGATGCAATCGTTATCCGGGGTATTACTGTACAGTATCTTCCTCAAGCAATTTAATCATATGTAAAATAGAGAAAGATGTGCCATAAATTGATAATTCCCTGCAACTTGAATTGTTCCATCTCTTGCCTTGAAATAATGGCCCGACTTGCATACTTTTAGAAACTTTCATTCTTTGACTTTTTTATTGGAGTCTGCATCAGGTTAATATATAGAAAGTGAAAACATAGTTTGGGGGCACAACAATTTCTGAAAGCTTGGCATCCAGAGATTTAGCAGATAAGCTTTTAATAACAGGTCCAGAACAGTGGGGGAAAGAATATTCACTTTATTTCTCATTCCCATTGGTTTAGAATGTGTCAACAGAATGAGGCACTTACACAAGGAGTTTTCAAGGTGTGCTAAATTCTTTAATTCTCAAAAAAGAAAAGAAAAGAGAAAGACAAGATCTTTTCTGACTGTCAAGGTTTTTGCAATTTATGCAAATATATCCAGTGCAATGTTCACAAGACTAATATGTTTTCTCCTTAGCATTGAGAGAGAGAGCACAGAAGAACTAGCTGATTGTTAAAGAAGATGCAAAGAACCCATCCAGTGCTTCAGATTGAAACAAAATTGCTATCACAGTTTGCACAACGTACACAAGTTATGCAATTTGGAAAAATACTCTATTTTTGAAAGCCTGTTGAGCTAATAGCAGAAGCTCTCCTCTAAGAAGCCATGGAGCAAACTCCTGGCAGAATGAGACAAACAAACATGTAGCTTCCTAAGCAGAGATCTCATCTTGATAATGCTTATGAGAAAAATAAATAAATAATTCTGATTTCCAGAGAACTCCTGTGGAACAAAGTTCTGATCTGTACATGTTAGAGATGCTCAAGAAAACAGAAAAACGAAGTGTGTGATGAAGAAAAACTGAGAACTCACAGTCAAACACAGTAAGGCATTCTTAGATTGAAATGTGAGGACTGGAAATAAAACAGGAAAATGGAGTGGAGGGGAAATGTTTTCATTTCTTTTATCTTTTCCTAGGGCTTTTTCTGTGTGGTATTTTCCTGGGAGGATGGGGGATGGCCTTTCAATGGATTATGAAATTTTGTTTTATTTCAGAATGAAGAATAATTTTCAGCATGCAGAGAATGGGGGGGGGGTCAAATCAAACCAACTGTCTTCAAGAACAAACAAAAAAATCACCAGAATGGAGTTTTATATTTAAACAATGTTATTTAAATACTTCATGAATAGAGATTCAGAAGTGTAGCTATGGTATAAAATAGAATACACTCAAGTGCTAGCATAGAGGGAAATTATTCTGGGAATTATTATAGTGGCATTCAAGATGAAAAAGCTCTATGCATCACCGTAATAGAGCTTGTAATTGGCATATAGAGCTTGGTATGTGTTCATCGACTTCTGCATCTGAATTGCCTGCATTTCGTTTTTACACATTTTAAATGTTTTACTTTTACAATAATTATATGCTAGGAAATAGAGCATGCTAGATAATACAATGCCTAGCGCTCAACCAAGTTACTTTAGGAGTTAATAATAATACAGTAAAACACAGGTTATGATGGAGGTCTGTTCCAACAGCCTCTGTTGTAACCCAAAAAAAATGTAAACCTAAACATCCATAGGGATGCATTGAAAAATTTAAAAAAATGGT
Organism: Furcifer pardalis; assembly: GCA_030440675.1. Taxonomy (NCBI): domain Eukaryota; kingdom Metazoa; phylum Chordata; class Lepidosauria; order Squamata; family Chamaeleonidae; genus Furcifer; species Furcifer pardalis. Next base: position 38,188,298 of record CP126890.1, on the reverse strand, counting down.
CCTGAATAGATTGTTGTAAACCGGAAAAAAAATACATTAAACATGTGTAAACTGGGATAGCATTTTCACAGGATTTGCCATTGCAAACCACAGCAAACTTAAACTGAGGTGGTTGTAACCCAGGGTTTTACTGTAATTTTGTGTCAGAAATTATTCTGGATTGAAAGGATTTTTGCTGGAGAAACTCCACTCAAGGGACACCTGAATGAGGATCCTTTCATGCCCCAAGAGCTGGGACAGAGACGGGCCCTCAATCCATCATGCAGTACCCAGGTCTCGAACTGCCAACTTGCCAGTTTTCCGGCTAACAAGGCAAGCTTCTTTACCACTGTGCCACCACAGCCCCTTACTTTAGGGGATTAGAAATGACCAGACTAGCTGGAAAATTCTCTAAATTGTAGTCCAAAGAAGTACCTTCCAGGTGAGATAATGTCAGTATGATTGACATCTGAAGCAGAATGCTAAATGAGAAATGATAAAACATTCATTATAAATATCCACATTTGAAGCAAACTTTATTATTTTTTGCTTATTCGTTTATTTTATTTTTAATTTTAGCATTTTTCATGGATTCATTTCTAGTTTATTTTCTATTACAAGTATTTTTCAAATAGTTAAAATGCTTTTAATTCCTTTCCTCATATCAAAATATAACTACATTATAGTAGTTAAAGTTAAAAGGTGTAACTTTATTATTTTTGTGGTGTAACTGTGACATACTGGTCTAGTTTTACAGTGACAAAAATGTGACCTTACTAAATGGTGGAGGAGGGATAGCCCATGGTTCATTCTGTTCAGGGTGGTGAACTGATGACAAACTTAACTGAAAGAGATGAGATGTTGTGCCACACAGTGCCGGATTAAGCCAGTGCGGGGCTTGTAGCAAATCATGTCAAGGGGCTCTTGCAGAGATACAGGTAATGTCGACCCGTATCCCTGTCTCTGCTGCTCATGTTGACCATCTCGGTCTGGATAGAAGGGAAAATAAACTGTAAACTTAGTATTATAAGTACTGTAATAAATATAAATAAATAAGAATTAGCTTTAATTATTTATGTATGTTAATTTATTAATGCTAATCAAAACTCATAATAAAGAATGAGGTAGTTTGTGATCTGGAATAGTCTCCCTCAGCCCCAGTGATCGATAGCTGGGGGGGCTTTGGGGACAAACCATGCAGTCACACAGTTTGTCCCCTGAAGTGCCCCCTGAACCCCAGTGATCGATTGCTGAGGCTGAAGGAGACTTCAGGGACAAACCGTGCAGCTGCGCAGTTTGTCCCCAGAGCCCCCAGAGTCCCAGCGATTTATCTCTGGGGCTCAGGGGGCTTTGGGAGCCATCCGCGCAGCCGGGCGGTTTATCCCTGGAGGCCCCCAAGCTCCACGATCGATCGCTGGGGCTCAGGGTAGCTCTGGGGACAAACTGCACGGCCACACAGATGGCTCCTCAAAGCCCCCCAAGCCCCAGTCAAGACTCGGCATCCATCTCCCTTGGGGCCGCGCCTGCAGGTGCCAATCCTAAGGATGCCGAACGGTCAAACCTCAGGTGGGTGCCGGAGAGCCCAAAATGGGCAAATAAAAATGGAAGGGGGTTTTGTTGCCCATTTCAGGCTCTCTGGCACACCTGCTGGCTCTGGGGAGGTTGGGGGACCTGATCCACGCTGTTCCCGACATTCCCTGACCTCCCTGGGTGGTGCAATCAGTCAAAACGTCAGGATCCGAATCTTTAAGTTACTGTATATGCCGGTGTACAAGACGACTGGGCTTATAAGACAACCCCCCAACATTTCCACTTAAAATATAGAGTTTGTTATATACTCGCTGTATAAGACTACCCCCTCTTCCGCACACCTTCCACACACCAAATAAAACGTAAAAGAATATCAGATTTGATTTCAACATGTTAATTTATATTCAAATGCTCATGACATGCAGAAAAACTGTCGCAAGGCTGTATGTTATCAAACATGTACAGTAAACATAAAACAGTGCAAGTTTATTAAACGTAATTCACCAAAGACAATTCACTAAAGCTGAATGGAACAATAAACGTATGGGAGCTGCAATGCTGTTTGTTTTCTAATCTGTTAACCAAACTGGAACTGTCAATGATAGAAGGAAGATAACAAATAGAGGGAGAGAGCAAGTGCCAGGCAAGTCCCTAGCAAGTTTGCTGGCGTGACAGTTTCCCTTTAAAAGCCTTCAAACTCTTGTTTGTCATCTGATATTAAAAGTTGTTATCCGATCCATCCCATAGGACCTTAACGTTATTCGATGCAATTCTCCTCCCCAGATTGCTTAACATTATGCGATTTAAGCGTTATCTGAGGTAAACGCTATCCAAGGTAAATGTTATCTGAGGTATTACTGTATTTTATTCAACTGAAGTGCACCCGGTGTACAAGACGCCCCCCCCCCCACTTGGAGGCATGTTTTTCAGGGGTAAAAAGTCATCTTATACACCAGCATATACGGTATGTTTCCTCTACAAATTCACCAGCTGGAGAATAGAGTGTAAAATTGCTAATATATTTGCTTCCTTTTATTTGAAGAAAGGGTGAATAATCAACACTGCAAGGAAGTTAAGTGCATTTATGGGAAAAATCTTAACACCATCAGTGGAAGAATCCTAGAAGAAGAAAATCCACACCTTGTCTGGTTAAAGGGAATTGGACAAGGCAAGTCATGCATAGCTAGCCTGCTTTGTGTTTCTTGCCATGCTGCACAAAAGAAATTCAGCAGAGTGAAATATACTGACATTTTCAATAAGCACTTGAAAATGTTCCCCCACTGCCACAGAGATTAATGGCTGTGATAAAAAGCTGTGATATACTGGACAGGAATGGGTAAACAGCATAATGTGAAAATTTTTATTCACAGCTGGAAGGATGGTGGTTTTCTGCCCTGTTGCCCACTGTGACATGTTAGTCTCTAGTTATTAAATGGAAGATGGCATGGGATAGCTTGCGCCTGTCCATGGAAATTAGCCTGGTCAGGATTAGTGCCAATTCTCAAAACCCTACAAAAATATAGGTTCTCCAAAAGGGCTTCAGCGTACAATGCCACTTACTTCCTCAATAGCATAGGGAGTTTTCTTAAAGTCATTCATTACAGGAAACTGCACTCAGCAGGGAATGACAAGAGAGGATAATAAAAATGTTTTGCGTCTCACTGTGGGTTTCAAAGGGGGCGGGAGCAGAGAAGAGGTTTGAAATGTGCTGGCAACCAAGAGAAACAAATGATATAATAGCCATAAAGTGACTAGGGATCAAGTAAAAATAGCACACAAGAAAGGTCCTGGGAGAAGGGTGAAGTGTATTTATTTATTTATTTATTTCCTATCCAGGACATGTTCCCACTCTGGGCTGCTTACAACAATTAAAAACCATCAGATGTAGAATTGTCTAGTATAGCGGGGATGAACCTTTTCCTGTTGGAAGGCCATATGTACTTAATAATTTCAAAAATTATAATTGTAAAGTTAATAAAATTATAATTTTAAAGTTACTAAAATAAAATAAAAGTACAAAAGATTAACAAAAATGTATTAATAAAAATAAAAGGTTTTGCTCTATAAAATGTGGATTCAGGCAAACGGCCACACTTAAGGACCTAGAAGCATGTGGCCTTAAGGCCGCAGGTTCCCCACCCCTGGGTACAACAATAAAAATAAAAAATAATAAAACTAACTATGTCTTGAGGATGCCAAATCAAAATTTAAACAGTTACTAAGAAAAAAAGTGGTTTTTATGAGCTAACACCAGAAAGCTAAAAACCAAGATGGAGGAAGCTGGAGTATTCTGTATGAAAGAGAGGGAGAAAGACAGTTGGTATATTTGAAACATCGATAAAGATTGAGAATGTGTGAGGGTTAATTAAAATGAAAGGGTCAAGAAAAGGATGGAATGGAAAGGAGAAACAATTGAATTATATGTCAGAGAATCCACTAAACATTAAAACTGCAGAGGAATAATTTCTTAATTGGAGATTTCTAGCATTCTCACACACACTGAATGTTGCAGGCAGATACAGTTACAGTTACATTTTTGTTTTTCAAAAAACAAAAATCTGGATACAGTCAAATGACTGCTTGTCATGATTGATGATCCTGGACTCCAACTAAAAATTAAAGGGAAATTATCAGTGGTGGGATTCAGCCGGTATGCCCCATAATGCCCATACCGGTAGTAGAAATTCCAGCTGACCCCACCTATCTTGGGTCATAGGCCTGTGCCTGCAATCCAGTACTGGTGGTGCAGCCTCCCTGGGTTTCCCCCCCATCCAGTTGCCAGAGCCTCGGGTCATAGGCCTGCGTCTGCCTCCCACCCAGGTGGCGTGGCCACCAGTCACATGGCCACACCCAGCAAGTCACATGGCCACCTGGCCACACCCACCATACCACGCCCACAGAATAGGTACAGTTGTTGCAAAGAAGTTGCAGAGAGCCTTTTTAACTCCATGCATGCTCAAGTCCTACTCCCAATTTCTCTGACGCATGAATATCATCAGATCATTTACATTTAGCTCAAAAAGTCTGAACAGGTTTTTGTGAACATGTTCTACCAGGCACATTTAGAGTGCTTGCAAGACTGGAAGCCCTGACTTTTCTGGATTTGTTACTGCAGTGACAATCTAGTTGCCATAGCAATCAGGTGCATTATGTATCATTTCAACAAGTTATTACAGTAAAACTTCGCATAAAGAGTGCCTCGTTCAGAGACTAACTCGCTTAAAGAGCAGAATTTTCTCTGAATGGTCGCCTCAATTAACAACTAAAACCAACCAAAAACTCACTTAACCAAATTGGTTTTAGCAATCACCACACTCACACCAGAAGTCACTTCGTCACTTACAATGGTGTTTCGCTTATACAGCAAACTTGAGTAAAGAGCAATCCCGTGGAACACATTATGCTCTTTAAGCGAGATACTACTGTATACTGAATTATAACATATTACAGTAATGAATGTTCCATATCGTATGTCGTTCACCAGATAAAAAAGTTGTCCGCCTCTTGATAAGGTGGGTTGAGATAGAAGAATTGGGCTCATGGTGAACCAAATGCCCATCATATGAGTTCCCTTATTATTCTTCAAGAGGACAAGTCAATGCTTGGGTTTTAACCTATACAGTCCTAAATACTCTATATGCTCTCAGCCCATGGTACAATGAGGTAATATCAAGCAAAACCTGGCTTATGTGTACATAATTTACACATTTACTGCCAATCAGTAATATTCAATTATACCACAGCTCTTCAGTGTTTGAGAAAGCTAAACTTAATGCTCCTAAACCACATGGATGTGAATACTAAGTGGTCAGCAGAGTTAGGAATTTTTTCTTTATTTTATTCTACTAGCTGGGGAATCCTAAGAGCTGTAGTCCCAAAGGTTAACTTTTCCAACTCTGATGAATTGAATACCAGGATATTTTCTCTGATGAAACAGAAGATCAACTTCCATGGATTTCCCGCTGTATTGTACAGCATCTGTTTCAGAGATTTGGTGAATTTTTCCAAACTATTAAAGAACATAGAGTTGGAAACAGTGTTGGGCTTCAGCAGGTTCACACCAGTTTGTCAGAACCGGTAGCAGAAATTCTGGCTGGCCCTGCCCATCCAAGTTTTCAAATAAAGTAGTCCTAATTTGGGTGCAATGCAGGGCTTTCCCGTGGCCATGCCCACCATACCAAGCCCACAGTGTGGTAGTAAAGTTTTTTGGGAGCCCACCACTGGTTGGAAACCATAAATTTACTCAATTAAAATCTGCTTTCTCTCCTGTAGCAGAAGCCTCTAGCACAGTGGTGGTGAACCTATGGCATGCATGCCAGAGGTGACTCTCGGAGCCCTCTCTGTGGGCACCTGTGCAGTCACCCCAGCACAGAGTTTGCCCCACCCCTCTGCCCAGCAGCATAATGGGAGCATTTCCTCCACCCTCCAGCCCAGAGTTTGCCCAGCAGCCCAATGGGAGCATTTCCTCCCCCTCCCCCCCGTTGCTGTGTTGGCACTTTGAGATAAATAAGTGGGTTTTGGTTGCAGTTTGGACACTCAGTCTCTAAAAGGTTCACCAGCATTGCTCTAGCACAGTGTTTCCCAAATGCTGGTGTTTGGACTTCAGTTCCCAGAAGCCTAAGCCAGTATATTGACTGATCAGTGCTTTGGGGAATTGACTTAAGCTTCTGGAAATTTAAGTCCAAACACCAGCATTTGGGAAACACTGCTCTAGCAGCTGAGAATCTGTTCCAAGAAGTGAAGGAGTCCTTCCCCCTGAGACAAATTTGATGTTAGGATCCAAGCTGAACAGTATGCCTCCCACCCGAAAAACCTAGCAGCATATGCTGTTCTGACGACTTAGGTTAACAAATATAGAGTGGAAGTTTCACATATTTTATGATGCAATTCTTTGAAATCACAAAGCAATAAAACCAAGGGAAATGAAACTTTATATCTGGCAAATTCATATGTATATGGTGTGTTAAATAGCTGACAAAAGAACAAAATTATTCACAGGTATTTTTCTTGCATGAAATCTGTCAGCAGCTTTGGCAGTATTTCTTGCAGAGTGAAAACAGAATTCTTTATTCAGTTGGTTGTTAACATGTAAGGGATTCTCGTATTCAGAAAACTGCTTTGCCCAATTCTGGGTTCAGTTTAAATTGCTGGTTCTAACTGTTACCTACCCAAACCATAAATAAATTATTCCGAAAAGCTGTGTTTCATCTACCCCCTACCATCTGAAGGAAGAACTTCTCAGGGATAGGCTTGTGGATACGGTTTACTTTAGTCATGCCAGAAGCACCACAATACAGCTAATAGAATGCAGTAGGTTGTTAAACTTAGATAAGTATGGCAGATAGTATTTGCTCAATAATGGGCAACACCAAGAGCATTTGGGGCAGCTACCATCAGATTTTCCATGGCACATGTTAAGAAAATAGAATGATGCAGGTTTGAAATTGCTGTCCTTCTCTACACCTGCAGACAGCCATGCCAGTGTGCCAGTACAAGAACCTTATTTTAACCTTGGTTCAGTCAACTCCCATCTGTAGCCTGATTTCCAAACAACTCACTTATCTGTGTAACTAGGGGCTAAACTTTCCTGGAGTTCCATCCATTTGAAGAGGTAGAGAGTTTTTTTTCCGCCTTACAGCCCTAAGTTCAGGTATTTATCAACATTACCTGACAAAGACCATGATAACACAGGGCCCTCCACCCTTCACCACACTTTATCTAGGCAATAAGACTATTTTGCCCAAAGTTCATTTAACAATCAGGATGTGGGAAATCTGTCTTAGACTTTTTATTTTGCTGAGTTCAACGTCCAGTCCCTCTCTGAGGTATAGCTCAAAGAACAAAGAAATATTGGTAGCAATGGCTTTTTTTAACAGAATCATGGTCTGACAACACTCACTTCTTCCCCCACCCACCTTCTTCAATAAGCACACGTGTTGGTGAAGTTCTTCATTTATCAAGAAGAAAATAGTAAAGGTGTACAGGTCTTCCAAAGATACAAAGATACAAAGCAACATTCTTTGCTTGTTCTTCAAAACTCACAGGTGTCCTTTTTAATTATTTTTGCCCTAGCAGCTGTGGAATGGTCAATGAAGTGTGAATGGTACGTAACTGAAGCTGTGAAATGGTTGCTGAAGAATGGCTGTGTAGTGGCTTTGAGTTTTCAGTATTAGCCCCTACCTCTTTCCATATCTCACAATGCCTGCTAGATAACAGATTTGCTCAGTAGGGATTGGTTTCAGGCATCCAGTAATAATTCTGCAGATTTCATTCCCTGCTCTTCAGAGGCTGAAGACCAGACTGGTGTATTTGACTGTGGAGTAGCATAGGTCCAAGGCTGTAGGTCTTTAGTGATGTCAACTTAGTGTCCCAACTCATTCCTGATAGCTTTCCAAAATTATTGTTCCTTGCAGAAACCTTTTGCTTTGCATTTTGGCATTTTTTTAAAAAACAGATCAGTGTACAGTCCCAAATAACATTCTGGTGTTTTTGTTACGTTCATTTTTCCTCATGAGTTTTATGAATTTATATGTTTTGGTTTCTGAAATCAAAGACATTAATCGCAGGCTGGCCAAAATAATTTCTTCACTGTAAGTATTTTGTTATTGATACAGGTGACTATTTCTGAGGTTAGACCTTGGAAGGTAGTTGGTCCCACATCCTAGGGCTACAGATCTTGGCACTGTGTTAAATCTCTGATGTCTTCTTTATAGTCCTTTCAGCATCAAGTGAACCCCTTTATGTTCACTAGAGCTGGTCCAAGCTATTTTCATGTCTGAGGCTCGGGTACAAGCATCTCCCTATTTCATTTGCGAAAGAATATTACTTTTTAGTGAGGAACAGGAGGCCTGGTGATGCAGTGGTTAAACTGCTGTCCTGCAACCAAAAGATTGTGAGTTAGATCCTGGCCAGGGCTCAAGGTTGTCTCAGCCTTTCATCCTTCTGAGGACAGTAAAATGAGTACCTAGCATGTTGGGGCAAAATGCTAATTAACTTGTGAACTGTCCAGAGAGTGCAGTAAGAGCTATGGGGGCAGTACAGAAGTGTGATTGCTTTGTTTCCTTCACACCACCAAAGCACAGCAAAAGAGCTGAGCAGATACATGGCAGATTGTGCAGCTGTAGCAGGTACAGTTACGTGTCCTCCAACACTTGTTTGTCATCCCTGACCCATCTACCCCCAGCATCTGCTGCTTGTGATGGGTGACTCACTCTTCCTAATATAGAGCTCTTCCTCTATTTACACTGGAAGCAGAAACATAGGAATCTCCTTTATAATGAATTAGACCATTTGACCATGGAGCTCAGTGTTGCCAACTCTCCTACTGGTAACAATGGCTTATGTGGGTTTCAGTCACCAGAACTCTACTTAGCTCCCTAAATTCATGGCGTGTTCAGGGTGGTTTGTTGGTTCATCTTGTTCTTTTAAAACAGGGATTCTCAACCTGTAGTCTGTGGGCTGGATGTGGCCCATGGTGCCATTTCATGTGGGGTTCCCACCACCTCCACCATACCATGTGGTGGAGGAAGGGCAAAATGTCCATCTGGCCCCCAAAGGTTTCTGAGGGAACATGACCCGGCCCCTGGCTTTAAAAGGTTGAAAACTCCTATTTTAAAAGATCTGCAAAAAAAATTGGCAATGTCATTTAAAAGCAAATCTAGCTTTTCATAGACGGCACTTTAAACAAATAAGTTAAGTAAGTCCGGTGGTTCTCCCTGACTCTAAGTGTCTTTGTTTTGAGGATGGCACACCTCATAGAATCTATCCAAGCAAAATTCTGCTTGATTTAATATTTCTATTCATTCCCTTTTCAAGTAGCGAGCATTCAAAGGAAAAGAAATCTAACACAGAATGAGAAGGAAATATCAGAGAGTATTATGTGCATTTGAGATAATAAGCTGAAGCCTGAGTGCTTTGTTCAAGTGAGGGCTGAATAGCATGGCGATTTCTCCATGTGCTTTTATTCACTATACCTTGATGGCAAGAAGTAGGACATTTTGTAAAATTACAGGGAAATGAAAAGTGTGTACAATTGTGCCTAGTACAATGGTGCTTCCCTGAGACCATTAAGCCTTCTCTCAGGCATGGTTTTGAAGGCTTCTACACAGGTGTAATGAGGTCCCATGTGACCTGGAAATATTCCACATCTCATCAGGCCTACAGCTAATGTAGAACTAAAAATGTCAACCTCTCTTGCCCCTTATGAAGAAATCATACTACAGTATTCCCTGAAAAAAGTTGGGCATTTTTGAAATAATAAACACAGAGAGAAATATGTCTCCCTCCTGGTTTTTGTTGCAGGCAAACCTCTGCTTTTCTAAAATGTGTGATTGACAACCCATAAAACCATGGATATTGTAATCCTAGACAAAGAAACTCACCAATACCCACTGGAACTGAACATGAAAATCAGTTTCGCAGAGCTGTATGCTAAGACAGTTTCCCAGACAGACTGGAATTTACAGCAAGAAGGATGCTAAGATTGGAATGCCATGTTAGTAATAATAATCTCATGAATTAAATCAAATATAATACTCAAAAATAGTCTTAAGTACAAATCAACAGGTAAGATTTTAAAGGGAAACTCTATGTAAATCTCAAGCTTATTGGGGGAAATTTAAGCAGTCAATGTCTTAAACCAGCGATAGAGCAGAATTGGAGGGACCTGTAGCCCTCCGGGTGTTGGACTGCATAGGCCAGGGGTGCTCAAACTATGGTCCATGGGCCAGATCCAGCCCTGACACCAATTCATCCAGCCCGCACTGTCCTCATTGCTCCCAGAAGTGGAAGTAAAACGCATCTGTACAGGTGCATTTTACTTCCAGTTCTGGAAGCAATGAGGGTGGTGTGAGCCAGATATATTGGCATTGGGGGCCAAATCTGGCCCACAGGTCATAGTTTGGGAACCCCTGGATTAAGCAGAGAAAATGGCGTCTTAAAATCTATCTCATCCTGTCGCAAAACAGATTGCAAGGTGTGTTTTACTTCCACTTCCAGTGGGAGGAACCATGTGACTGGCCTGCTGAACCACATAAATGGCCCATTGAACCATGTGACTGGCCCGCAGCCCAAAAAGTTTGGGCACCCCTGGCATAGGCCACGTTGGCAGTTGTGGATGGGATTTTAAGTCCAACATCTCAGGGGCCCTGCTTCTCCAACTCTGCCCTCAGTGATTGCAATGCCGTTTTAGACACAATGTGAAGAAATTCAGCTGAATTTTCACAAGTTTCTGCCAATAGCGGAACAAAAGATCAGAGCTGAGACAACATGGTGGCTTCTCAAATTACAAGATGACAGACAGAGATCAAGACAGAAAGAATTAAACAAAGCAGCTAAACTTTCGGAACAGTATTAAGCCCAATATTCTCCTCCTTCCCAGAACAATGTTATACTGTTTTAAAAGGGAATGTTGTGTGCATATTTGAAAAATGTTTTTATAAATAGGAGAGGGAGATACCACTCTGTCACCTCTGTCACTTGAGCCCCAAGTCATGTGTAATATACATTTTTTCTGTGTTATCTGAACTTTTCTGCTGTACTCCGGTGTGATGGGAGGTGCTATCCCATTACCAGCGTGAAAGTTGGATTCAGTTGCCTTCTGTTCATGAACAGATGGAGACACCAACTTGTCCTTAATCTTGGGCAGCAAACAATTTGGGCTGGCTCTTTTGAACGTACAACAACAGGGACAGAGAGATTTTTTTCTCCACTCTGGGGAGCATGTGGTGATGTATCCAGCATGGTTGCCTTAACCTTTAAAATCATTCTTCTTTCCTGGCACATTGGTCTGTCCCCAATATACATTATTTTAAAAAACAACACTGGTTAAACAGAAGCATTTTGATGTAAGGCCACTGCACTCCATTTAAGAAGACTGGAACAAAGAAACTCAAAATTACGCATGTGGTTTTGAGATGTGGACTGTTCTCACTGACCAGTTTGAGGAAGGCACTTTCATTTCTGCAGCATTGTAGCACAAATAACATTCATAGAGCATTAATGAAGCAGGATGGAAGTGCACTAAAAATGGAAAAATGCTCATCTGATTTTCTTTCTCCACTCTATAATTAACTATTTTAAAACATCCATTTCAAACATTATGCAGACCATAAATTATGAAGCTTACAGATTGGTGATTAAGAAAACGTTCTGTGCTGAGCAATGAATATATTTAATTCTTGGTTTAAAAATGTATGGTGAACACTCATTACAAGATTTTAACTTCTAAGCAAGCTACTGCTTATTCCCTTCCATTTTGTATGAATTGTAGATCAAGGCATTCAATGAATCTACCCAGGATAATATTACTGTTTAATGTATAAGCACTCTAGAAACATTATATATATATTTGTATATCCCAAGCTAGATCCCCAAATGGGTTTATTGTCTCTTCTGTGTTGCAGTCCACCATCATTAAAATCAATACAAACTGCAACCACAGTCTTTGTGTAGTTTCAACTAGTAGTCATCAAGTTTTTTTCAAACCTAGAACCCAACCTTTAATGTTAAACTCCTTTTTCTTTAAAGTATGCATTCCACTCTAGTCTTTAATCTTGTTTTTCTTGTTCCTCTTTTATAATAGGGTTGCAGGCACACCAGTTTATGACAATTCTTTCATAGGAGATTCCAAGAAGTATAAACTGGGGCTTTGGTAGATAAACGTAAAGGTTGCCCTTGCTTGAAAGCCAGTCGTATCCAACTCTAGGATTCAGTGCTCATTTCTGTTTATAGCCAAAGAGCCAGTGTTCTCTGCATTTGCAGATGTTTCTCCGGACATGTGGGAGGCATGCCTCAACATTGGAGTGCACATAACGCTGCTTACCTTCATACCGAAATGGTACCTATTTATCTACTTGCAATTTCATGCTTTCAAACTGCTAGGTTGGCAGGAGCTGGGACAGAGATGGGAGCTCACTCCATCATGCAGTACTCAGAAATCGAACTCCGACTTTCCAGTCATCAAGTTCAGCATCTTAACCACTTTAGCTACCACAGTCCCTGAGGCTCTGGTACTGACCTCTAATAGAAATTCAATCCTTTAAAAAAATCTCCATTTTAGTAATTTGGGCTATTGTGCTTCTTTACCCATTATTCCAAATGCCAGGAAGGTGTCCGATATTGCTGCATAATATTGTGCCCATGTTGCCAACAAGAAAAAGGATGCCAAGCTTTACATAGCAAAGGACAGCCTGAATGTTGACAAGATCAATTGGATGAGTCAGGATGGTCTACAGGATATCCTCTTGTGCTCACTACCCTTCACAAAATAACATCAAACAAGAGAAAAAACTCAGAAGACGACTTTTTAAAATCAGTTAACCACTTTTCACCCAAACATGAAGCAATTGTCATTGGCTGTTTTTTGACAAGTGTGAAAGGTAATACTGTAAACACAAGAGGGCATCATATAGACCTTTTTGACTGCTGTCATTGGTGTTGTAAACATTCAATTGGCCCTTTCTATGTAAAGCTTCCCATCCTTTTTCCTGCTGAAAATGCAGGCATACATTGTGAACTGAATTTCCTGGTTTTTTTAAATGGAAGTTTAAGTATTTATTTATTTGATCAAATTTATATTCTGCCCTACTCGCACTGGCGACTCAGGGCAGAGCACAATCGACAAATAATGCACAGTTAAAAATTCTAAAAAGAACAAAATAAAAGATTAGAAACCAATACAACCTCTCATTCCTTTGACTAAAGAAACAAACAGAATAACAGGAATAGGAGGGTAGTTGTAGGATGTTAAATAAGCCAGCGGGGAGGGGTCAATGAACCATCACAACCCCACACCATTCCTGCCAGCCAAGTTTTCAGGCCCTTTCTAAAAGCCAGTAACTCCGTCTGGAGGTGCAACTCCAAAAGCAGGCAGTTCCACAGAGTCAGAGCAAACAGGGAGAAGGCCCTCTTTCTAGTGCCAGAGAGTCGAGCCTCTCTGGCAGATGGTACAACTAAAGCACCTCTCCAGTCCACTCTGGTGGGACGGACAGACAACCTTGGGGAGATGCGGTCTCTCAAGTAACCTGGCCCACTACCATATAGGGCTTTAAAGGGAATGACCAGCACTTTGAAATACACTCAGAGGCAAACTGGTAACCAGTGCAGCTCCCCGAAGCAGTGGGGATGCATGAGAATAATGCCCGCACCCCAACACCACCCGGCTGCCACATTTTGGACCAGATGCAGCCTCCGGATGGTCATCAAGGGCAGGCCCATGTAGAGCGCATTGCAATAATCTAATCCTGTTATCATCCTCTGTACACATAAACCATATACACATTCCAACATAAACTTTCCTCATGTAGAATTATCCAGTGTTAGAGGATCCCAAAAGATGAGCACATGCTCTGTACTATGGTTGCTGGGAGACCCATCAATGTTTTATGCAGGAAACTCCAGATAAGTAAATAGCTTTTTGCAAATAGTTAAATAATTTGTTCCTAAATTCTGTGTCTCCTGTTCCTTTTAAAGCCAAATGGAGAAGTTTGACTTGACTTGCTTGCAGAAATGGCTCTACCTGCTTTCCCTTTAATTGCTATCTTACACCTGACTTTTGAATCGCCACCTTGTCCCCAACCAGGTATAGATAATCAACACTGAAACCACACAAGAGACCTTAAAAAACAGACTTTCCAATGACACAAGGAAGAAAAAGAGGAAGAGAAAGTGGGAGAAGATCATCTAAACTATGACATTTGAAGTGTGCTAAATTTAGGACCACTAATAAAATCAGAGGCCCTGCCATTGACCTTCAAGGAAGAAAAGGAAGAAAATTTGGCCTGATGTTTTAAATATTATCAGAGCCAATATTTCACCATGACAGGCATTCACAATGAATAATTAAGCATTTAATATAACATTGTTTTGATGAAAAATGATCATTTTGCAGTTGATGGCCTTTAACCCTATTCAGCATTGTTCTATTGCAGAGATTCTCAACCAGCAGCCTGTGGGCCATATGCAGCCGATAGTGCCATTTCATGTGCCCCCCCCTCCACCACACCTGGAAATGCCATGTGGTGGAGGAAGGGCAAAATGGCCGTCCAGCCCCTGAAGCTGTCTGAGGGAGCGTGACCTGCCCTGACTTTAAAAGGTTGAGAACTCCTACTGCATTAGAGAGGGCAAGAAGTTGATGAAACAAATGCTTCTTTGATAGCTGGGTTGAAAACCATTAATGATATTAGGTTGCCCCCTTCTCTTTGGAGTTTAAAGATAGACCCTGCTGAGAGAACTTCATGAAATATTTAAAAAGGAGTGTTCAACCTGGAACAGCCTTGTGTCTCACAATCGTTCACCATGGGTCAAACAGTGTTTTCTCCCCTCCATAATATTTAGTTAATGTCTCACAGATAAATCATTCACCGGATGCAAATGTCAGAACTTCCAAAATGAAACTTATAATGCTTTATTTCTTGAACAATCTTGGAGTGAGTTGATGCTACTGTTTACAATAATATAAAGGTGCTGTTTCCATAAGCTCTCTGTATCCATGGGTGCAGGTCTCCACTAATTTTGTTCCCCTGTATTACGTCTCATTGAAAAGGACAGAACTCACTTGAAAGATAGTAGTATTTTTTTTTCTATTTCTTGATCACAAAATATCTCCAGGTTGTTATTTCTACTGGAAGCCCTGTTTGTGCTGCTTTGCATTCGGAAACTGTGATTGAAAATTGACTTAGTTCTGAGGGTACCATCACTTATCAAAATTCCTGATATAAAACTAGGCTTTCATAGTTCACACCTTCAAGAAAGAGAAACTGGAATTTCCAAGTTAAATTAGACACAAAAGTATATACACTGTGTTCCTTCCCTTCATATTTATATACAGTATATATAATTTGTTTCACATTATATCATTAACCCATCCCTTCTCATGAATTCCCCTTCATTTGTTGTCTTCTATAGAACTGTAGCTTCTTTGGAGGATGATAACAGGACTGTGTCTGCATTTGGAAGGAACATGCAAAGAGATAGGAAAGTGTTCTTTGTGTATTCTTCCTTCTGTCATATGGGTTGCCCAGGTCAATGAACCTGAATCAATGTTCTAATGGAGTCAGGACTCATGGGGTGGGGGGTAGCATTGTGATCTTGGTTTTATTTTAATTTTAATTAGTCAGGAATACTGTCTCATCTGCCACCTTCCCTCAGATTATACTGTTGTTTATTTACATCTGTCAGGAAATGGACCTATTTCCTAATGTCTCCCAAGGCTTGAAATTGCCAATTTTCAAATAGGCCTCAGAAAAATCCTTTGTCTTCTCTGAGCCTCAAGGCTGTGTTACAGACAGCCTGTTTTTCAGTATTTCTTATCTTTTTTTTAAGTTAGCAGAGCCATGTTATGGCTAGCCCCAGTGCATTCTGTGTGCACGTGTATAAACAATGTACTGTTGTTTTGAGAAAGTTCTCTTTGTTACGTGATTGGCTAAGCTGTCCCACCTGACTGCAAATTCTCCATTTTGGAGAGAAGAAAGAGTTAGTCTCTGCTTCTTCATGGATTAAGACCTGTTTTTGATTAGAGAGCTTTTGTTTCTGGTTCTCTATAGGCTAACATCCTTAGCCTAGGAGCTATGCATTTTTGCTCCTTAAAAATGGTTACCTAAATTGCCTGTGGACTTTATTGGACTGACCTGTGCTACTGACTTTTATGCTTTATGAACCTGATCAATAAATCTTCATCATTTTTTCTGAACAACGTGTCTTCATTGGACTAAAAAGGGTAAGAGCTGCATTGCATTCCACACACAAACATTTGAACGCTACCAAATTAAAAACCCCTTAAGAGCTGATAAGCAGCTGAGAGTTGTATCTCTGTTCTAATTAGCCGTCCAGTCCGCCTCGGTTGTTTTGATTTTGGTTTCCAGGGGTTTTCCAGAAGTGGGGGGGGGGGCGGCTGGTTCGTGACAACATCCATTATAAAAGATGGAAAATAAATTTTCCCTCCCAACAATGAACTATTGTGAGTAATCCCTATTGTAAAAGGCAGTTTGCTTGCTTGCTTGCTTGTTTGCTTGCTTGTTTGCTTGCTTGCTTGCTTGCTTGCTTGCTTGCTTGCTTGCTTGCTTGCTTGCTTGCTTGGTGTTGCCTAATCAACAGGCAACTCTGGGTGGCATACAGCAATTCAATACAAATACATAAAATCCCCACAATTCCCTATAAAACCCTTAAAATTCCTAAAACACTAAAAGGCTATCACCACCTACACCGATTACAAATCTTATTAAAAACTGATTAAAAAAAATAAGAGGTCATCCTCTAAATGAGCCGGGGGGGGGTGTTTGCTCCTTCCCCACCTGCCCAGCCAGTCAGGTTTTTAGCTCCATCTGGAGATACAGTTCAACAAGCAGGAGGTTCCACAGGACCGGGGTGGATACTGAAAAGGCTCTTCTTCTCATGCTAGCAGATGGTACTTTTAAGGAGCCTCTCCAGTCCGCTCTGGTGGGATGGACAGATAACCTAGGGGTGATGCAGTCTCTTAAGTATCCTGGGCCACTACCATGTAGGGCTTTAAAGGTCATCACCAGAACCTTGAATTGCACCCAGAGGCACACTGGAAACCAACACAGCTCTCAAAGCAGGGGTGAGGCATGGGCATAATGCTTGCACCTCAACATTATATGGGCAGCCGCATTCTGGTCTAATTTGATCTAGAATGGGCAATTAAGATCCATTAGCTTTACCAAGGACTAAAAGAAAGAAGAAAACTGGTTTGTTGACAAGTATTTTTAGCTTCCCTTCAGTCTGTGCCTATGGGGGTATTATTATGAGGAGTACCTGCACTTCAAGATGTATCATTACTCCAGAGCATTGAATTAACTAGTTACATTTAACCAGTTAATGTGATTGTGTGATAATCCATTCCCCTAATAACTTTGTTGATTGGTTCATGACACTTCCCCAATGAATTACTATGTTGGTTAATGACACTCACTCATAGCTCAGAAATAGAAGATTTAATGTTACCAGTTATGTGTTCAGTTGTTTTCCAAAGACACTTCTCAGGAATATATCAGTACTTGATCTTTCTGTGGGGCAACAGATAAGAAGGTTTGCCTCCTTATTCATTGCACGAGATCATCTTAAGAAACAGAGGACAGTTGGAGAACAATGGAGAAACTAGTGATGACACTCATTGAATCACATCCCCTGAGACAGATATTTTCAGACCATGCTTCTTGATTCTAACCGAGTGGGAAGATGGAAAATGCTGTTATTTAATAGGGTAGTGAAATGTTTTACGTATGTCCAGAGGCACTCAAAATATTTCTGATTATACTCTTGACAGATTACCAAATGATCTTTGCTGCTACCCATTTTTCTAGCTATAATGGCACATTATACCTTATTCACTTTTTCCAATCCAATCTTCATCATTTGAAGCATGAGTGAATGACATAGATGGTGATGGAGATGACAGGGGTGGCAAGAAGAAAGAGACAGACATGTGTGGCCTGCAGAGATATAACTTCTCCCTTTCAGAATGATACATGTATTTATTTTAATATACACAGACAATCATATTGCACTGTGTGCATTATGTACACAAAATATGCTAACATACCACCACTTCTTCTTCTTCGTTCTTTCTCATGGTGCACAGTGCCCATCTCCTCCAGGACAGCATATTGGACAACCAAGCTCCTCATTGTGTCTTCAGCAATAAAGTATTACTGGGCTGGGGTGCTAACCTGATGCACAACCCTCGTCTTTTCTCATCCGTGTTTGGGACCAGCAATGGTGAAGTTAACATACCACATACCTCCTGGAAAATGTCTTGTAAATATACTTAGATACAGATCAGTGGCAAAGATGTAATTGTATAGATTGTCCAGTCTGATGCTATAGGAGAGCCTTCCCAACTCTGGTAATTTCAGGATGCGTTGTGCTATAAAAACCACTATTGCCTCCTATTAATGAGATTGTGCGATATATAATCCAGTGCATCTGAAAATTACGAATCTATGACAGGCAACTTAAAAGTTCAACATTTTCTGGATGAAACCAATAGCAAAATCCCATGCTCTCTGCTACACCACTGTACAAGCTAAATGCATGACACCTATAAGCAGCAGCAGTAATTAACCCACCAGTAGAGTTGAGAACTGCCTCGTGTTATGCAGCATACAAACCACTGTGCAGCATCAGCCCTGCCTACTCATGGGATCTGTAAAGAGTCCAGAAGGAACTAGTGCAGCCTCCCAATCTTAAAACCCTTCCTTAGTAATAAAGCCAAAATTTAACTTAAAATATGCCTTCTAACAGCCTTGGAAGTAGTCCTTGGTTTGCAGAGGCACCAAAAAGAACTAGAACAAACAGATCAGGTGAAGTTAAACCTAATGGCTACAGGGCCAGGTAGCAAGAGTGAAGAGTAGGGGAATAGAATAGAATGGAATCATTTTCTAGAAGAAACCATGGCTGGAACTCTGAACAGGAACATTCTGGGTAATTTGTTAATGTTAAGACCTAAACTTTAGGTCTTATATAAAATATTTTTATGTAAGTCTAACAAACCATACGAGTAACTCTATAAAGAAATTGGAGTTAGGAAGCTAGCTGAACTTGACAGGTAGCTACATCTATCTGTGTATGCAATGCTTTCTTCTTGAGGGTTATCATCACCATAGTCTGAAATTTTTTTTACTGTGAAAGCCAAGCTATTTAATCTCTCCTTATAGGTAGGAAATAATCAACCAGGTTGAGATTTAAGCCATTCACTGATTTTTTCCCTTCTGTCACTTTTCTACCTCTCAACTAATTTGGGTACAGTTAAGCTATTTTTAACAAAAGAAGTGTAGCAGCACATCTTTTAAAAGCTATATAATAATTTAAACAATGGACCAAACAGAACAGCTGCTATTAGGAAAACAATTTGCTAAACTTGTTGGTTTAGTTTTTTCAAAAGCTTGATTATGTTTTATAGTGCCCTCATGACTCATAAAAATAGAATCCAGACTGAATGGCATGACAGAATGAAACATGGGTTCATCATGGAGGATTGCTCTTGAAAAATACTTCATCAGTTAATCTTCTCTCTTTTTTCAGACAATTTTTGTTGCTACTTTTTACTGTTATAAAGATCACACATCATTTCACAACGTTACCGTCAGGAGAATCAAGTAAAAACCATCAATTATATAATGAACAACAGTGAAACAGTATTTGTTGGGGGAGGCTGGCAGAATTCACAGGGAACCATGAGACAAGCAAGAGTACTTTCAGTTGTAAGCAGAAACATTCCATGCTTTGTTGTTGTTCAGTCGCACAGTCGATTCCGACCCTCTGCGACCCCATGGACCACTGTCCTCCGGGCACTCCTGTCCTCCACCATCCCCCTCAACTCACTCAGCTCTGTGCCCATTGTCTCTACAATCCCATCTAGCCATCTCATCTTGGGCCGTCCCCTTCTTCTTTTGCCCTCAACCCTTCCAAGCATCAAAGCTTTCTCAAGTGAATCCTCTCTTCTCATTTGATGTCCAAAGTACTTTAGCCTCATCTTTATTATTTGACCTTCTAAGGAACAGTCAGGGATAATTTCTTCTAAGATTGACCTATTTGTTCTCCTCGCTGTCCATGGGACTCTCAAAACTCTCCTCCAACACCACATCTCAAAGGCGTCTATTCTTCTGTGTTCAGCTTTCCTAATGGTCCAACTCTCACAACCATACATTGCCACAGGGAATACCATTGCTTTGACTATGCAAATTTTTGTTTTCAATGTGATGTCTCTACTTTTCACTATGCTCCCCAGGTTTCTCATCGCTTGCCTCCCAAGAATCAGTCGCCAATTGTCTAATTTAGGGAAGATTATTCAGATAAACAGCTAACCCCCTGCACTCTGTGTTCTAGCAGCAAACTCCAAACTAATTCCAAGTGTAGCCTCACATAAGGTGAATTACAGTAGTCAAGCCCTTTCATCATTACCATTTCCCTTTCATCATCACCATTTAGTGAATGTAATAGTTCCTGTGATTTTTGTTCTTGTCTTGTCTTCCAAAGGATAAGATTGGCCCTGCCGCTAATCAAACAAAAAATTACTGCATTATTCTAATGAATAGTCTCACATGATATATATAACCCATCATTCAGTGTTTCTATTGTTCTGTCATGCTTTTCTGAAATTACTGTTTCAACAGGACTTGTTGAGAAAACATGGTATATTATACATATTCTTCCAACCTGAATGTTTTCCTTTCAATTTTCTACTTCATGTAAAATTCAGCCCTATTTTCCAGTCACAACCAATAGCCAAAATGCACAAACAGAACAGCTTTTCCAACATGCTCCTTCATTCTGTTTTCTTATTAGCATGTACTCAGAATGCATCCCATCCCTACAATAATATACTCTTACCTGAACAGACCCATACAGGCAAAGTGGTTCAATAGAAAATGGGGGAAGGGATTTCTTATAGAAAGGGGAATTGAATAGCTGCAAGACATGCTGGGTTTAACAATAGGCACTTGAGGAAGGCAAATAGCCTTTACACAGAGAAAGCTTATGGAAAATGCAGATTTGGCTTTTCAGGGCAAAAGGTTCCTGCCTCATTGCAAGAGCCATCCAGTCCTGAGATCCCAATAGGTGAATCGATGCTTTAAAACGTAGCCATGACAACCATACAGAAGCACATATCTAAACATGCACAGCTGATGTAGTATTGACTTTTCAGTCTTGGACGATACGGCTCCCTTGATGTTTACATGTGGATGAAGAGCTTCTTGTTGAGGTGGGAATCCTGCAAATGGTGAGGTGATATGGGTGGTGATAGACAAGCACAAAGAACTTGCCTTTACCAGAGAAATACCCCTGAGAAAGAGTTTGTGCTCAGATAATTAAGACAAACAGCAACAGGAGTCATGTTCATTAGGGCTGCTTGTTATATTCTGATAGCTAATTAGCTATGGTCAAGAAAAATGCCTGGTTTTGGCCTTTTTAATGTTAGCATCCAATGATGTATGTTAGTTATAACGCAGATCACAGACTGCAATAAAAATGCTTAATAATAACCACTTGGCCGCCTCCACCCCTCCAGCACAGTTTGTTTTGCATTGTTGCACTGTGAGATGGAATTATATGATATCTAACTCAGAAGCTGAATCAGAGTGTCCCTTCCACTAACACCGCCAACCACTTGAGAATGGGTCTGGATGACATGAATGTAAGGAATGTCGTTAATCACAAGTCGGACTTTGGCCTACACTTAGTTGGGATTCCTCCTTCTGAGTTGCCACCCTCTTAAGCAACCCAGGATTTGGGCTTGCTGTAAGTATGGTAGTGCATAGCCAAGTAAACACTCCAGTCATCTTCTGGTATTTTAAAAGTATATCATAGCAAAAGTAGTGTTAGGGCAAATTTTATGGATATTGTAGTAAAATGCCTGCCCACTGAGTTACTGTACCTTTAAGAGACCTTTAAGGGTCTAAACACAGCTGTTAGCTGTTGAGGCATTGGCCTTCATAGACTGATTACACAGCTGTAACCACTTGGGGATGTGAGTCAGAACTGTGCACAGCTGTAGCCACTTTGAGGGTGAGGCAGCAGAATTACTGTATATCTATAGCCCACCTGAGATGGGCAAATCTGAGGTAGAGAACTGACTGATGGGGGATGAAGAACTGCTGCAGGAAGCTCTGCTGATGCAGAGAACTATCAGGTACTCTGAACTGCTAAGGAAAGCACACTAATTAAGGCCTTGGGCAAATTGCTGTCAGTGTTTGCTGTGGCAGGACTCTGTATGGTCAGTGGACTTGAGCCATCAGGATACCAAGCCCTGACTCTACTGTGGGGCTTGAAAACAGACTGGTACCTGTGTATATAGTTCTGTGTCTATTGTTTGAGTGTTTCTCTCACCCAGAAGTAAACTGCACTATTCACTGAGACTGTATGTGTCTGTAAACCCAACCTTCTGCTATCACATTAGGTAACTGCTAGTCTGCTACCGTTAACACACATACGACCCAAAAAACTTTAACAAGTAGTTTACAGAATAAAGTTTTAGGATGCAAACATTTCTTAGTTTCAAAAGTTCAGAAAGCACGTTAAAACAAAGTTTATCTACTTGTGGAATCCTAGAGGGGGGTCCCCTTCTAGCTTAAGCCTCTACATGTTTCTAAGTTCACAGCTCACCCTTAGCATGAAGCACAGGACCAAGAGAATGTTCTGCTCCTTCCCTCTGGGCTTTTTCTCTTCCAACAAGTTCCACCTTCTGGCCATTCCCCTAAAGGGGGAATCGCATGTCTATCACAAATTAGGTTTCATTTCTTCTGAACTATAAGGCTAGCGTGTTTTGACTAGCAGTCTTGCTACAGAATGTACCATAGCTCCCCTCACACTTGGAAATCTCCATTTTGAAACTAAGCTAAGCTCAGGGTACAATCAATACCCTGACAATGAGGACCTGAAAATAACTTGGGCAGGAAATATTATAATTGTCTCACCTTCCTTATAAGCCAAGCAGAAAGAAAACAGGGCCTTTACAAAGAAGCAAATCTACATGTAATCTAACAGTTTCAGAACCAAAGAAACTACATGTTGAATAACTTGTGACCTATTTCATCACACAAACCTGATCTATTCTTTTTTTCATAGGCTGATTAGCAAGTGGAAGTAAGCTACACTTAGATAGCTTGCTAGCCCAGTGAGATAGATATCTGAGACAAATGTTGGGAGTTCAATTTCCCACTAGGTCTCCTGGGATCATAGCCAACCTGTGTGGTTTTGGGCAAGCTACATAGTCCTATGTTGTCCCCAGAATGGTAAACCACTTCTGAGTAACCACTACCTAGGAAACTCTGAAAATGGTGACCAATTTCTCAGTTCAGAATGTAATGGGAAGTGGTACTACAGTCATCTTATAAGGAAAGTGGGACAAGCAGAGATCTATCCTCTAATACTTGTTCTTGGAAAAATAAACTATAGGTGGAAATCTCTATGTTATGTTTGCAGGAGGGTGATGAGATTACAATGGGAGAGATTTTCACAAATTAAAGATTTCCTCTTTCCATTCCCTAGCTCCAAAGGCTTCAGTGCAATGAAATGAATTATTCATAAATCAGACATGTTGCAGGATAGAATAGAAGTAGCAAGTCTTTAATTGTCTATTACCAGTGACATAATTACCTTTCTGCATATGTAGCTCATGCAACAGGATTTTGGTTGTTGTCTTTTAAGATCCGATAGTACATTGAAGAACTGATCCTCTATACTTTGTTTAGCAACAATTTCATATAAAGCTATTATGGTTTCATCCTTGCACTTGGAAATTATGTGCATGACTGCTACATGGAACTATCAACCACAGCGGTACTTTCCCTATGTGAGTGTTTGAAAGCGTTGGGTAGACTGTCATTGCATGGACTTAATCATATAGGTGCAGAAATCAAGCACCTCCTGTAGCAAGTCAAAGTTGTTGTCTGGTTGACTGACTGGTGAAGAAACTCTAGGTTTTTCAATTACAACCACCAAAAGAAAGCCCATTACCCCAAAACCTAGGTTTGGATCCAGTTGACAAATATCTAGTCTGAAGCTGCTAGTGCATGATATTTTGTGACAATTTTCTCATGCTGACATAATGACCAATAACTACAATTAGTGGTGAATGGGTTTCTACATGATTCATAATACAGCAACAGCTATTAATGTTAATGGTCCATGACAGCTGGGCACCTGTTTTCCTTCTGGCCTTTTGTTTGTTTCTTGTCTCAGATGATGTGGTCCATTTTATCTCTCACTAGTAAATATTAGTTTGCTAGTTTTGTCCCACTTAAAGCTCCACAAACTTCACTCCAACTCCCTTTTTCTCCCCTCTTCATTGTTCTTTTAGCAGTTTTTTCTCTGTGCAGATACTCACTTAGCTTGTACCAACACATGTTGGATGAATCTAACAAAACTACCCAATCTGGCACTACTAAAAGCTAGCCATCAGTGGGTTGAACTGGGCTTTCAGAGGACCAGCTGTAAAATATAACCCATCCAGTTGTTTAAGTCAGGAAACCAATAGTACACACCCAGAGTATCCTTAAAACCCTCCTTTAACACCACATTTTGAATAAATCATTTTCTTCTTGGCTACTTCAAAATTTTCTTTTTTTTCTGTTAGCTATCTTTCGTGTCCAGCTTTCAGAACAGTGCAATTAGGCATGCCATAGGAGGAATAATATTGGCCTTTACTCAGTAGTACACACCACAGTGGTGGGGGGGGGACGCCCTGGGTGGCACTTTTTTGGGGTGGCAAAATTTCACAATAAATAAGACTTTGCTGCTGCCCCCGAACTTCCTAGCAGCTAGGGCGAAGAGGCCACTGTGAGGACAGATGCTGGGACCCTCCACCACCTCCGACATCCTGACCAAGGCACAAAAGGCCACTATGGTGGCAGGACTTCGCCGCCACCCCCCCCCCCCCGGACTTCCTAGCAGCTGGAGTGAAGAGGCCACTATGGAGATGAGCACCAGGACCCTCCACCACCACCAGCATCCTGGGCCCCGCCAGGTGGCGGAGAATTTGGCCTACATCCCAGGTGGCTGAAACCCATGCTACGCCACTGGGTTTCGTAGCTACAGCCTCTGCACTGATAGAAAGATGGACCTGGGTAGAGCGAAACTTTGACAACTTCAATTTCTACATTGTCGCCATGGCGAGTGGGCGGCAATATAAATTTGAACTAATAAATAATAAATAAATAATAAATTGTCAACATTAAAATTATGTCATTATTCTGTAGCTTTCATATGTGTCTTTCTAATGCTGTAATCCTGGTTTTGCTCTCACCTTCTTCAGTTATTGCTGTTTTCTGCCAAAATCATGCCATCATCTGCATAGCTTGTTACTGATGTCCTTCGATTAATTTTCATTCTTCCTTCATCTGAATTTTTCATGATCCCAAGTCAAATGCTTTACCACTATATGTGAAGCACACATTCATTTTCTCCTTATTTTTCTTGATATGCTCCAGTAATAAAAATAAATATCTGCTGGCAAGTCATTTCTGCTTTATCACAACCATTATAAAGGTTTCAAAGGTATAAAAGTACTCAAAGTTATTTACTAGTCCCTACCTCTGGTGGCACTGAGACTGTACAGCTTAGCCAGAGATACCTAGGCTAGTGCTTCTCATGGGAGCACAGTGGATAATCAAACTCCCTAATCAGTGAGCTATTCAGCCAGCATGTGCCAGAAGCCAGTAATATTTACAATTTATCCAGTGCTTCTTTCACTTCTGAATCCATCTTGAACATCTGGCATCTATTTTTGGTAGAAGTCTTTGTTATGAAACCTTGAACACCATTTTGCTTGCATGGGAAATTAATGCAATGATGCAATAGTTTACTAAAATCTTTAGGTCATCCTTTTTGAGCAATATACATTGGCTGTTTCACATGTAGTTCATTGGTTTACTTTCCATATGGTTGGCTTTTTCTTGTTATGATTTTGATAGATCCTGTCCCTATAGTTCAAAATAGCTCTATTTGTTGCCTTTATATTCCTGGTGATTTTATTTTCCTCCTGGTAAGAGAGAAGCTTTCACTTCCTAACCCTAACCCTAAGTTTCCTTTCTAAAAATTTTCAGTAAAAGGCTTCTTCTTGGAAGAATCTATCTTTTTTGCATCTCTGCTACCAGCAGAGGAAAAAGGAGTTTTGATTCCAGATGTGACTGAAGCCAGTCTACCAGGTGTTCCAGGTGTTGGTCACCTTTGTCACACACACACACACACACACACACACACACACACACACACACACACACACACACACACACACACACACACACACACACACACACAGGTGTACAAATTAATTATAAATAAGTATTCTGTGGATTGGCGTTCTCAATTAAAATTTTGTACACCTTGCTAACTAATCCTTTAATTGATATTTCTCCTTGTTCTAGTTTAATTATTAATTTCTCGATGTCTAGTTAATTTCCTACATTTTCCATATTTTTCCATCCAATATTTCATCAATTTCTCCAATTGTAATCTATTAAACCAAGATAAATTAAGTTCTTTGAATATCAACTCTCTTTCTTCTTTGATCTCAACCTTATCTAGCCAATCCTTTATTCTATTTCCTTTATCCAGTGGTGGGCAGCCAAAAAAATTACTACCACACTGCGGGCAGAGCAAATGTTATGGGTGGAGTCAGTATCATGACATCATGGGCGGAGCCAAGATTGTGGGTGGAGCCAAAGTAAAAAACCCATAAAAATAAGTACACATAAAAACACAAATGAAATAGACATAAAAACACATAAAAATACACATAAAACACATAAAAATACACATTAAAAATAAATACACATTAAATACACATTAAAATATACCCACCCACCTCACACCCAAAGGCGAGTCACATACTCTGGGGAGCAGGCTGTAGGGAGCTTCAGGCTAGCAGCTGCTCTTCCTCCTCCCCCCTTGGGAGGATAGCAAGGAGGCTGCTGAGGGCCACAGCAGCAGCCACCCGTTCCTCTTTGGTTGCATGTGGCTGCCCGATGCTCTGTGCTGCCACAATTCAAGCATCAAATGGCTGCTTGGCTCAGCAGGCAGAGTGCTATAGGCGTTAATGTGCACCGAGCGCTATAGGCGCATCAAGCTCTGTACGCAGCCAAGTGTTATAGGCACAAATGCGTGCCAAGCACTGTAGGCACACATGCATGCTGTTGGTGCGCATGCACAGTGGGGGAAATTAGCAAAAAGTTAAGCACCCGAGGTGGTTCCCCACAAAGACCACTACCGGTTTGCGTGGATACCAGGAAAAGCTGTTACCGGTTCTGGTGAACCGGTGTGAACTGGCTCCTGCCCATCACTGCCTTTATCATATCTTTCTTCATGTTCTCTGGAATTTTTTTCAAAATCTCTTATATGAGCAAATGGGCTATAAACTTTTTTAATTTCCTGCCAAGTTTCCAAACTATTCTTACAAATGAGGTTTTATTTTTTTTTAAAATTATACATTTTAAAAACCAATTTTGATATGTTCCTTCTAACTCTGTTGATTCAATATCTCTTTTTAGTGATATTGTCCAACTTTGAACTTTAATGCTATGAACAGATCACACAGCCATTATTTAAAAATATTTGTAATATATTTATTTATTTTGTATCATTGGTAGGCTACTTTTCTCCTGGTGAGGAGACCCAAGACAGCTCATGAGGTTAAAACAAGTAATACTACAAAGGCAATAAATTACAGATTAAAAAGCAATTAAATTGCAACAATAATTAATTACCATCAAGTTATTAGAATATTTAAAACTTTGAAAGCAAACTTAATAAGTAAACCAATGTTCAGGAATAAAATTGACATTTTGATACAACACAAGACTCAGTGTATTATTACAAAGTTCATTTGGTCAGCTTTGTTTTGACATGAAATGATTTTGTGTAAGACTTCAGAGTAGTCGCCTAAGACTTTATCAGCTGTCCTTTGAAGCAAATTGCAGATTTTATTATAGCTGCTTGGATTTAAACTCAGATGGCTCTAAGGGACAAACTAGGGCAGCCACATGGAGGTTTAACAATATGTTTGCCTTATTCATATATAAATCAAGAGAGGTAACTTCCTCTTCAGACAGACTCATTGTCATTGGCCACAATTCAATCCGAGTATACGTTTTTTTTTCCTGCCCCTGGGCCTGGTTTTGGAGGCCAGCTGGTTCTGGGCTACCTTCACCCTCTGAAGCAAGCAGGAAAAAATGCCACCGGCATGAATTTGTTTAAGATGGATCACAGCTTGCCAAAAAGTGACCCATACACTATGATCTCAGAGCCATCTCCTGTGGCACATACGAAACACGACATGCAGGATTTAACACTGGGACTGCAATGGTTTGCCACAGCCATGAGGATATGGACAAGGTGCGCCTTTGCAGCCAGACCATCTGGCATGGCCTCTTCCACCTCCTTGACCATTGGGAATCAAAGTTCCTTCTCTGTTCATTTTGCCATTGAACCCAATATGATGGTTTCCAGTGGCATTTCCTCCACTGGGGGGGGGGGGCATCAGCTCTTCTAAAGGTGTTCATCTGCCCCTTTAGGGAATCAGGTTATTTACCCTCACCCAACACTCAGCGGGATGTCTGGCCAGACAAACTAGCATGGAGGGGATTTATCTAACTCCCTTTAAAACCATCTACATTAGCTCTGAATCAGGTCCAGCTCCGTGATATTCTAATCCAAAGTCTTAATGGGAGAAAAATCTTTCAGACTTGAATAAAATCACGTGCAGGTCTGGCGGTGCAAGCATTTGGTGTGGCAATGTAGACAACACACTGGATACATACTCTGAAGTAACTATGCTGTAATTGAATTGGACAGCATTCATTCCTTTTGATATTAACATCTGTTCCCACCATTTTAGCCTAACACCCCAACTCTTGGTATCTTGAAGAAAAGCACATAATTTAAAATAGCAGCCAACCAGCTGAAACAAGGAGCAATAAAACAGGAAAAAGACGTAGATGAGTCTCAGCTTCCATGGAGGCTTGTGCTGTACAAAAGTTCTGATTCATTCAGAGAAATTTTTTGGAGTACTCCCAAGTGAGTTATTTCTCCTCATTTGATTCACATCAAAATTACATTAGCCATTAAATCTAGTACTCCTCAGAAGTACTAGGGCAGTGATGGTGAATCTTAGCACTCCAGCTGTTCTTGAACTTCAATTATCAGAAGCCTAAGTCAACACTCCTGCTGATCAGGGCTTCTGGGAATTGAAGTCCAAGAACACCTGGAGTACCTAGGTTGGCCATCACTGTACTAGGTAGAGATATTGTTGCAGTGTGTGGACTTTCCCCCCATATGAACACTCAAATTTTGCAAATTTCAACATATTCAGTATGGGGAGAAAAACCTAGCTACTCAATGTTTACAAAATACAAATGCAGGAGGAGCAGAAACTGGCAGCTGTTCATCCATGCCTAGCACTTTTTCTTACTTCTTAAAAATATGATTTTGAATCTGTATAAAACCATGTTAGAGTTTAATCTTGTTTGCTTTTGAAGAATTTACCAGAATTGTCAGGTTTCTTCATATATGGGATGGGGAAAAAACTTCAGGATTGAAAAATTCAAATTATCACAGTATACTGAACTATGGCTGTGGCCATTACTGATGTTGCACATAATTATTAATGTTTCCAGCTATGTTTCTGTGTTTTATTCACCCCTTTAAATTTGAAAAAGGCCAACGCATACTAATAGGGTTACTCAGCTTCTGGGATTCTCAAACGCCAAACAGCAATTAACTGAAGAGGATGGAAGCGGAACAGTAAATTGAGTTTATGATAGAAATCAGCACTGTGCTTGTTACCAATTCCTATATGAATTGTACTGCAGTTACCAATTTCTGTGTAAAGATCTGTATAAAATTACATAAATAGCATAAACTACACAAACAAAAAGAACTAAAGTCTCTTTCTTTTCAAGACCCTTTGGTTGAGTTTGTACCAGGAAAGAACTGGGATGATTTATGTCACCTAAGACATATCCCAGATCAAAGAAAACAGCCTTGGCTCAGCTAATATTCAGTGTTTGACTACATGGTCAGATACTGTGGGACTTTGAGAACGATGCCTCCAGACTTTGCTGCGTCCAGAGCAAAGAGACTGCTGCAGCAACGGGTGTCTGGACTCTACCACCACCAGTGCCCCCTGGGCCTTTCCCTAGCCAGGGCTTGAAAAGGCCACCATGGCAGCGAGTGGGAGGACTTCGCTACTGCCACCTCCAGACTTTGCTGTGGCTGGGGCGAAGAGGCTGCTGCAGCAGCAGGCACCAGGACCCTACCACCACCACCACCCCTGGGCCCCGTCCTTGGCCATGACTTGAAAATGCTGTTATAGTGCCTACCTTAGACTTTGTTTGCAGCCGGGACGGAGAGGCCATTGCAGTGCAGTATTGTATTGTTATATATTATTATATGTTGTTCTTGTAGATTCAATATTGTATAATTATTGTGTATATTGCATTATTGTGGATTGTGTATTATTGTGTATATTGTATAATTACTGTGTGAGCTGCCCTGAATCAAGTTCCCTAATTGGGCAGCATACAAGTGGGAAAATTAAAATTAAATTAAATTAAATTTGCTCCATGTATAAAATACCATATATGCCGGCATACAGGATGACTTTTTCACCCCCCAAAAAAATGCCTCCAAGTGGGGGGGTCGTCTTGTCTACAGGGTGCACGTCATTTGGGTTCCCAAATACCTACCGGGGCTTGGGCAGCACCTCCGGGGAGACCGTCGAGTCCTTCCCCGCCACCTTCTTGTCGTGATTCTTGTGCAGCGGCGGAGCAACCGCCTACATGACTGGGGCTGCTTCTCGTGCCCGCGTCAACCACCCAAACGACCACATTCAAACTCGCCCGCATTCAAACTCGCCCGCATTCAAACTCACCTGCATTCAAACTCACCCGCATTCAAACTCGCCCACATTAAACTCGCGCCCGCGGCAACCTGATTGACTCCTCCATCTCTTCGGGAAGATCCCGCCCCAAGCTCCCCTTTGCCCAATCAGGGGAAAGGACAGGTCATCCTGCGTGAAAATATACCGTAATATTTTCTGAGCAAAGCATATCAGAAACTAAACAAAACAACATCAAAAAAATTGTTGCACCTTAAAGACTACGGTAACTCTTGTATTTACTCTTTTGCGTGTGTGGAAGGTGTGCGGAAGAGGGGGTAGTCTTATATAGCGAGTATATAACAAACTCTTTGAGTGGAAATGTTGGGAGGTCGTCTTATCTACCCAGTCGCCTCGTACACCAGCATATACGGTAGGTGAATGCAGAATATTTTTTGCTGCCTACATGATGCAAAGGCTGAATCAAATCTCTCACTCTTTTTCCTCCTAAATTAGCTTTTTTTTTTCCTTGCCACTGGAGGCTTCTACTTTTTTCAAGCTGGAACTATTCGAATATACTGTTCCTTGGGTGAGCAGTTGTTTTACTATGTAAAAGAACATGAGGAAGTGTCTATGGGTGATGCTGTGACATAGGCAACTGGATCATGAAGTTAATTACCGCAGGAACACTCTCCTTTGCAACCTGCTGCCAAGCAACCTCAATTTTTAAAAAAGTTTACTTTCTATAATAAACATTAGCACTGATTCATTATATCAGTTTAGCGCTAGACAGCTCTGTATTTAAGCTTGAAATCGTGTGCTGAGAGGAAGGATGGTTGCTACAGAAAAGAGAGATGCTTCTCTTCCTCTGTGAAATTACACTTGGTGGAACCTGGAAAGGAAATAGGGAAAGCCACACAAAGGGAGTGAGAGTAATTTATTCCAGGAAGAAAGGGAGATCCTCCAGGTGCATGCAAGGAAGAGGGAGAGATCAAAGTGTGACTGTCTGTCCTTTTAAGGCATCATGGAGGAGGTATATCTGTCTGCCAAGGGCAAGTTGGCCTCCAGGCTACTGCACAAAGGGGAGGGGAGTTTGCCACCACTGCCATTCCTATTCTTCCACCTATCTGCAGACAGGATTAAAGGAGAAGGAGAAGCAGCAGTGGTGGCTAAGCCAAGTCTCCATCACCTGGTCATGATCAACCCTAAACATTGAGAAGAGGAAGTGGGTAAAATTGTGGTGGGGAAAGCAGGGAAGTTTGACAGGGAAGGAGATTACGGGGGAGACCTCCTTGTCTTCTCCATAGTACATCTGATCTAAGAAATCATAGGTGATGCTTACTACATGGTTATTTATTTATTTATTTATTTATTTATTTATTTATTTATTTATTTATTTATTTATTTATTTATTGCTTACTAGAGATCTAACCCTGGGGTGGTGGTAGCTACTGTTAAAATTCAAATCGGAGTGATTTGGTTGCTGTGGTTGGATTCAGCCTGGAAACTGATTTGAGGACTCATTATGATTTCAATTGTAATTAAGGCTATGAATCAAACCAAATTACTCCAATTTGGCTTACCAGCATAGTCATACCCACACAGACAATTCAAGACCATACTGGAAAGATTAGGCATTTAAAGAATTAAGACTTTGAAAAGATACACTGAGAAGTCTGGACTGGTAAAGTTTATATCCTATGAGGCAGATGCTTATTTAGTGTAAGAAAAACATGTAAAGTATTACCTTCCCTATTGATGATGCTCCTTGCTTGGGCAACACAAAAAAGCGATAACGAGGACTTCAAGCCAACTAATTCGTCCTATTGTCTTAGGATAGGGTTTGGTTGTCACAGTAGATGCCTCATCAAGGTACAACCAAGGCAGAAAATCTGGGTATCAATAATGTCAAAAGTTGCCTTAGCACCTCAGTGTTTACTCTGACTCAAGCAGCAGTCCTCTATGGGGTCACCCAAAGAAGTGTCTTTCCCATTTAAACAGATCATTATAGCCAGATATGATAGAGGGTGGATCTTCTGCATATAAATCACATGCTTCAACACTGCACTCCTGCTCCTCTTGAAATAATTTACCTGGACATTTCCTCCTCCCATTGAAATGTATGAGAAAGCAGTTTCAGTGCCACCAGCTAGACAGTGGGTAGGACCACAAATCTGCCCTGTGTCCAAGAGACTCCCCTGTGCCACAGGGCTGTGGCATGAGATAACCCTAACATTTATCAGACAACCTTGGCATCTCTGTTGAAGAGATGATTCCTTCCAACTTATTTTGGAAGCAGTCAGCAGAGTTTACTAATTCCAAAAGCATATTCAGTCTATAAGCAGCAAACCACACTTTGTGGCTGGTACTTACGGTATTTAAATGCAAGCAGATATTCTCATCATGGAGCACAGACACACTACATTAACACACTGAAGTTCTGTAATTTTCACCGAGTGTTTTATCTCTGTTCCTGCCATATGTCAGAAGCAAGGGGGGGGGGGTGGATAAGAGAAGGTCTTAACACCTGGTTGGGTTTCATTGCGAACAGACAGAGTTGGGGAAAGAAGGCATTTGTCTCATCCAGTGGAGTACAGTGGTACCTCGCTTAAAGAGCATAATCTGTTCCATGGGATTGCTCTTTATGCAAGTTTGCTTTTTAAGTGAAACACCATTGTAAGTGTCCAATTGTGACTTCTGGCGGGGGAGATTGTGAACCCAAGTTTAGATGTTAAGCAAGTTTTTGCTTGGTTTTAGTTGTTAAGCAAGGCGACCATTCAGATAAAATTCTGCTCTTTAAGCGAGCTAGTCTCTAAGCGAGGCACTCTTTATGTGAGGTTTTACTGTACTGATAAATCTGGAAATGTGGGAAGTGATCATGACAGTATCCATAGCCACCTCATAAGAAAAGTGCAATATTGCAGCCAACTAAATTGGTCCATATTTAACCAAAAAGAAGATATTTTGTAAATACAGTATAAGGCTCTTAATTGTGCGCCCAAGAACAAGCCACTCTCAAGTGTCAGTAGGAGTATCTAACAACAATATAATATTCCTCAACTACAAGGGGGATTTTAGGGGTACACAGAAAGAGTCTCCTCAATTATTGTGGTATTTTTGAACCACAATCAGGTGTACTTTGTGCAACTTTGTGCCAGCTAATCTTTCTTGCACTAGGTTAGGAACTGTGGAATTAATTCACCAAAAGATGGCGGTGCCACCATGGGAGCAGTGTTGGCAGTCGACGGTGAAGGACAGGATGACGCCGCTACTCCAAAGATGCCACTACGTCCTTTCCAGGCAGCTAAAAATGGCTGCTCGGAAGTGCGCATGCATCAAAATACAATTTGACGCATGCACACTTCTATTTTTCAGTGTGCATGCGTCAAATGGAGTTTTGATGCATGCACACTTCTAAGCACCCATTTTGGGCTGCCTAGATAAGAAATCTGGAGGGCGGCCGGAGAGGCGGCTGAACCGGTCACCCGGAGGTTTACCACACACACACACACACACACACACACACACACACACACCAGCGAACCCCTCCTGATTTCTGCTACCGGTTCGGCCAAACCGGTCCGAACCGGCAGCAGCCCACCACTGGTTTTTATTCTTCTGTGTCTAAGTTAGATGTTAAACTGTCAGGATGAAGCCAACTTTGGTGAATTTATCCCATAGTTCCTTTTGCCTGACCTAGTATGAGAAAGATTAGCTAGCACAACAAGGTTGCTGTTGCCCAGGGTATGCCATGTTGTGATTAAAAAATACTAGTCTTTGAGGAGGCTCTTTCTGTGTGAGGATTTCGAGCATGAAAGTGGAGTTAGTTATTTACTTATGTATAAATAATTCTCAGAGTGAGAATGCCTCCCAGATGGGTGGCGTAGAAGTCCATTAAATAAATCAAATAACTAAATTTTGCAATTTGGAATACTACTTTATTGACTGTTCTCCCTCCTACTCTTTCTGCACATTTTTACAGGATCTACAGAGATAGTACAAAATATTTATTAGTTTCCACAGAGTCCCAAGATATTCTGCTGTATGCAAAAGATCAGAGGACTATCTCTGCTGGTATCCTTCCTAATTTAACAGACAAAACAAGCCGACTTCAAAGGGAGGTAAGTAAGAAACCACTGCAAGTAAAGGGAGACTTTCATTTCCCATGGCGATTCTCTACTTAAGAATTACAGACTTAAATGAGGACAGGAAAGAAATTTGAATGGCAAAATGTAGAAGGAACCATGAATCCAAAGCTGCTTTTACCAGTACGGTCCTCCCCAACTGCTATTTCTCCTAGCCTCTGCCTTTTACCATTTCATAATTCAAGATGCCTCACTCAGAGTTAGATATCATAGGAAGGACTGCCACTATGAGAAAGTCCATCCCCCTCAACCACCCAGGATACAATGACCTCTAAATTTCTATGGACATAATGGGCGTATCTTGGGGTTTTTCCCCTACCATTTGAGGATTTTCTGAAATATTTTCTTCTTTAATCATCCTGGACCGGGTGACATAGCAGACCAGTTGCTGTGTCCTATAAAAGCAGCTACTTTCTGTCCTATTCCCCTGCTTCCACAGTAGAGGATTATTCTGTCCTTTTGTATGTAAGGTAATGGTAAAGGTAAAGGTTCACTTGCTGGAAAGCCAGTCATATCTGACTCTAGGGTTGAGTGCTCATCTCTGTTTCAAAGCTGAAGAGCCAGCGCTGTCTGCTTCTGCAGACATTTCCGTGGTTATGTGGCAGGCATGACTAGACAACAGAACGCACAGAGCGCTGTTACCTTCCCACCGAAGTGGTCCCTATTTATCTACTTCCAATTTCTTGCAATGTATGGTTGTGAGAGCTGGACCATAAGGAAAGCTGAGCGCAGAAGAATAGATGCCTTTGAGATGTGGTGTTGGAGTAGAGTTTTGAGAGTCCCCTGGACAGCGAGGAAAACAAATAGGTCAATCTTAGAAGAAATCAAACCTGACTGCTCCTTAGAAGGTCAAATAGTGAAGATGAAGCTAAAGTACTTTGGACATCAAATGAGAATTCGCTTGAGAAAGCCTTGATGCTGGGAAGGGTGGAGGGCAAAAGAAGAAGGGGGCAGCCCCAAATGAGATGGCTAGATGGTATTGTAGACACAATGGGCACAGAGCTGAGTAAGTTGAAGAGGATGGTGAAGGACAGAAGTGCCTGGCGGACAGTGGTCCATGGGGTCACAAAGGGTCAGAATCGACTGCGACTGAACAACAACAAAAGTTATTGCATTTGACTGCTAGGTTGGCAGGAGCTGGGACAAAGATGGGAGCTCATTCCATCCTTCAGTGCTTGGGAATCGAACTGCTGACTTTCCACCTCCCAGTCAGCATCTTAGCCACTTGAGCCCTGAAACCTATCCATTTAATTGCCATAGCAGGCTGGCTCCAAAAGAACAGCCATCATTAACATACGATCACGTTCTCTCCGGGGGTACACAGAAAGAGCCTCCTCGAAGATTGTGGTATTTTTGGACCATAATAATCTTTTACCAGGCAATGGCCACCTAATTTTTCTCACACTAGGTCAGGTGAAGGGAAATACAGAATGAATT
This sequence comes from Furcifer pardalis, assembly GCA_030440675.1. NCBI lineage: Eukaryota > Metazoa > Chordata > Lepidosauria > Squamata > Chamaeleonidae > Furcifer > Furcifer pardalis. The sequence goes on along the minus strand of CP126890.1, from coordinate 38,151,878 downwards.
CACCACAAGGTAGCTTCATTTTGGCAGTTTCATGTCTGGACTAGTCATAGAAGAAGAAGAAATGTTCTATCCATACAGTGTTATCCCACTGAGATGAGTGATGTAGCTGAACCGGAGCAAACAGCGCTGAAGCCAATGATGGGATGTTACCAGTTTGGTCCAGTTCACCCAAACCGGTAGCTCCCATCATGCGGGGTTAGCTGGGGGGGTTCCTAGAACCCCAGGCAACCAGTTCGGTCACCTCCCCAATTCGTGCCAAACCCCTTCCTGTATTTTTTTTTTTCAGGCAGCCAAAATGGCTGCCCGTAACTGCGCATGCTTCAAACCTCTATTTGATGCATGCGCAGTAAGAAATAGAACTGTGCATGTGTCAAATAGAGGTTTGATGCATGCGCAGTTATGGACACCCATTTTGGCTACCCATAAATGAAGCACAGGCAGTGCTTCAAACGGTGGCGGTGGCCTTTCCTTAGCACCTTGTGTCGCCAGGCCACTGCGCTGTGCCGTTCTGCCGCTGCGCCACCACCGTGCCGCCTCCTCTTCTGCTCTCGGATGAGTCAACCCAGGTAAGTGACCCAGGGTTTGTGTTTGGGGGTTTTATTTGTGTTTGGGGTGGGTGGGTGGGTTTATTTGTGTTTGGGTTAGGTGGATGGGTATATTTTTATTTATTTATTTATTTATTTATTTATTCATTCATTTATTCATTCATTTATTTATTTATTTTATGGGTTTGTGTTGTGGTTGTTTGGTTGGGTGGGTGGGTTGAAGGGTGTGTGTGTTTATTTTTATTTTTTGCCCCACCCACAATGTCATGACATCATGATGTCGGCTCCACCCACGATGTCATGACATCATGACATTGGCCACACCCATGACGTCCATGACATCACGGTGTGGTAGAATTTTTTTTGTCATCCCATCACTGGCTGAAGCCCCAGAACTTTCTGAGTAGCAGGGGTTAGGACGTCCTCTACTATGTTCCTTAAGCTTCCCGGTTTCCCAGAGAAGCAACTAGCAATAGAGGTCCTCAGAGTTTTTGTGCCCTATTGATTAAGCAAGGGTGATGTGTGGAGAAAATGGAGGAATACAAAGGAATGCCTCACTCTTGAATGTGCATTAGCTTACTGGTTCTGCACCGAGACTGCCTGTTTTATGTTTCCTTCTGCTCAGGGAGGAGTGGCTGGAGGTGTTATACATCCTCAGGGGGAATGACTTTGTTTGCTTCCAGCAGCAAATACCAGGGTATGGGTTTACATTCTTTCAGCAATAAATGTTTGTACTCTCTAAATTTTGGCACCCTCAGTTAAAACCCTGGTCTCCCCAAGTGACTTTTGGCTCTACTGCTCCCTCTTACCTTAGATATATTTCTCACAGTGGCTGGAAGAAGAATGGATTCTATGCTGGAGAAGATTACTGCAATCCATCCCCTCTATAATGCAAAATATTTGAAGAGGATTTGGTCTTCAGGGGCCAATTAAAGGGAATTCACTTTACCAATGACCTCCTTCTATTTGTTTATAACTACCAATCTAACTGCCTGCTTTTTTTTTTTTTGCTCTCCTGACTGAGTGGTGGTAACAGCTGTGTAAACTCTCACAATGCACTCCTACACTTCCAACTTGGCCACTACACCACTGAGTAAGGTAACAAAAACATCTGAAACCAAACCATGCAAATGTAAAGCTGAAGTCTGAATTATGGAGAGGAACTTCCCAGCCTTTTAACATGTGCATAGAAAATTTACCATAGTCACTTATTTAATGAGAAAGGCTGTGAAACAGTCAGTGGGATTTTGTTAGGCCAAGAAACATGCACAGCATTTCAAACCATGCATGAGATGGAGGAAGGGGTGCAATGTAGCCCTATATTGCTTAATTTCCATGATTCTAGCAGTGGCTGAGAACATCGCCCCCTCCTCTGGGCCCACAACAACGGCCCGAGGAAGAAGATGCAAAGGCCTAGCAGTGGCTGGGGACCTTGCCCACTGCTCTGGGCCCACAACAATGGCATGACAAGAGTTAGTTTGTTCTGGTTTTTTTGTTTTGTTTTATGTGGTTGCATTTTATAATTTTTATTGTACTGTTGTTGTTTTGACTGTAAGCCGCCCTGACTCGCCTCGGCGAGTGGGCGGCAATATAAATCTAAATAAATAAATAAATTCTGCATCATTAGCTGAACAGCTTACGGCTGAATGGAGCTGCAGACCAACAATCTCTGGAGAACTAGATGTTCCTCACCTTTGAGGTGAATGACTGAGAAAAAGGGGTGACTATAAGAATCTGAGAAATGTTGCTTCTGATTTCAAAAGTCTCTCTTGCTCAAAAGCTAGTTGTGTCTGACTCTAGGGGGTGCTCATCTCCATTTACAGCCAGAGCCAGCAGTGTCTGAGTTTGCAGACATTTCCACAATCATTTATTTATTTATTTATTTATTTATTTATTTATTTATTTATTTATATTGCCGCCCACTCACCGTGGCAACTCAGGGCGGCTTACAGACCATGCAATTAATAGAATAATAATAATATAACAATACAACCAATCATGTGACAGGCATGACTAGATGCCAAAATGCACTGAAGTGATTGCTGTTACCTTTCCTGCCAAAGCAGTACCTATTTTTCTACTTCTAATTTTTTGCTTTTGAAATGCTAGGTTGGCAGGAGCTGGGGCAGACAACAGGAGCTCACTCCATTGCACAGTACTTGGGTCTCAAACTGCTGAACTGCCAACCTCCCAGTCAGCATCTTAACCACTAAGCTACCGTGGCCCCTATGTTGATATATTTAGTCTATTAAGTAGAGATTCAGAAAAGAAGAACAAAGAGAAGGAGGACGACATGGACCACGGCTCAGGCCATGTCATGTGCCCTGCAGGCACTTGGGCTAGCTGACTATCAGCCTTTTTCATTTATTCCAGCAAATTAATCAAATACCACCCTGAGTGTGCTCTTTTCTTGGTCAAATACATCGACATAATTTTTAGGCCCTATATTGAATTCCCCAGGCTGGTATGGCTGTTATATGATGAATCTTTAGATATGGTGGTGTAGTTACACCCCAATTTGCACTGGGATAAACAGCACACCTTCAATTTATGGCTGCAGTTCATGACCCTGGCCTGACTGTCAGTCAGTGACAACCTTGATAGTGGTCACTTAGTGCAGAAGCCAGGAGGATACAGCACTCCAGTGGGGCAGTCATTTCAACCCCAGCACCTCTGCTTAGAGTTTAGCACGCAATGGATGTGCAACAAAAAGCAATCCCCGTACCAGCACCAATGTTCTATTCATGCCAGTTCCCATTAATTTATGTCATGCCTCAGGAGCAAGACCTCCCAGGGAACAGGCAGGGAACAAGGGGGGAGCAAGAAGCCACTGGGATCACAGTAAGGCTCTTGCAAAGGGTCCCAGCCCAGTTAAATTGGACTAACTTCAATATTGGTTAAGGGCCTAGTCAAAGAAGGCAAAGGCTGGTTATTTATTAGATTTTGTGGGGTTGGGTTCAGGATTTAAACTGAAGACAGGAGAGTAGTGATGGGTTGTTACCGGTTCGGATCGGTTCGCCCGAACCGGTAGCACCCATCAGGAGGGGGTCGCCGGGGGTGGTAAACCCCTGGGTGACCCGGTTTGGTCACCTCTCTGGGGCCCCTCCGGAAATGTATTTCCAGGCAGCCAAAATGGCTGCCCAGAACTGTGCATGCGCCAAACCTCTATTAGACGTATGTGCAGTAAAAAATAGAACTGTGCATGGGTCAAATGGAGGTTTGATGCTTGGGCAGTTCCAGGCAGCCATTTTGGCTGCCCGGAAAGGAAGCGCAGGAAGCGCCTCTACAAGCAACAGTGGCAGCCTTTCCATGCCATGCCACTGCGGCAGTTTACCACCGCGCCGCCATGGTTCATGTCTGCCTGCTGCCTGCCTGCCTGCTGCCTGCCTAGCTAGGAAAGTTACTGGGGTTTTTTTGTTTGGGGTGGGGGTTGGTGTGTGTGTGTGTGTGTGTTTATTTTTATTATATTTTATTTATGTCAGTTTTTATTTTTATTTTTATTTTTTGTTGGCACCACCCACAATGTAATGATGTCATGAAATCATGACGTTGGCTCCTCCCACAACATCATGATGTCATGACATTGGCCCCACCCACGATGTCATGACGTCAAGGTGGGGTAGTAAAAAATTTGACATCCCACCACTACAGGAGAGTACCTCAGAACTCTGAGAACCTCAAATCTCTTAGGGGAAGGGAGTCCATTGTTCATCAAAAGATAGCCAAGGAATTAAAGGAAGGCAAAGTTGTTGTAAGGTTACTGACACCTACCCTTTTACTGGACTTAAGATTTTCTCCATTAGGTCTGGTACTAAAGAAGGCCACTAGTCAGTTCAGACTCATTCACCACTTGTCTTACCCTGACGGCAGTAAGGTGAATGATTCAACCCCTCAAGCTCTATGCAGTGTTAGGCATACTTCTTTTGACACTGCAGTATGCATGGTGCATTCCTGTGGCAAGGGAGCCTTGCTAGCCAATTGCGACATAAAGTTTGCATTTGGGCTCCTCCCAATTCACCCTGCCAACTTTGATTTGTTACGTTTCATGTTTGAGGGAGCACATCATGTTGCCCTGCCAATGGGATGTTCCATTTCATGTGCTATGTTTGAATGTTTCAGTTCCCTTTTGGACTGGGCAGTCGGGAAAAAAACCCACCGGTTTGAGGAGCGTCATCCATTATTTGGACAATCTTTTTTGTAGTAAACTGCTCTCTTGAATGTCAGAGTCTCTTTAAATCATTTCAAAAGGTCACACTAGCAGAGGAAAAAATGGAGGTCCCCTCCTGTCAGATGGTTTCACCCCGACTGCCTCGGAAGAAGCTTCTTGACTTCACCACCAGGATTCAGGCATTGCAGCATAGACGTAAAGTGTCTCTAAATAAATAAATTTCATATCAGAGATTATTCTGGGTTTAAAGGATTTTTTCTGGGGAAACTCCACTCAGGGGAAGCCCGAATGAGGCTCCTTTCATGTCCCCATGCAGTCCTCAGGTATCAAAACCCAACCTTTGAGTCTCCAAGCTCAGCATCTTAACCACTACGCCCCCGCAGTGCTACACTGAAGGAGCTGCAAGACTTTCAATCACCTTAATTTTTCCTTTAGAGTGGTGGCTCCAGAATGAACCTTTTAGAGGAGATTGTGCAAGGCCTGTCTAGATCCCACCATAAGAGGCATATTACCACAGAGATGTGGCAGGATCTTAAGGTCTGGTTGCAATTCTTCCAAGACTTTAATGGTGTTTCATTCTGACAATCAGAATTGTTGTTGAAGGCTCACCTACAGAGTCGCACGGATACTGCTGGGTTATTCGTTTTTGATATTTATTTTAGGCCGGTGGTGAACAGGAAATTGGCTGTACAGGCGTGTTTTACTTCTGCTTCCAGAAATGACAAGCGCAGCGTGGGCCAGATGAATTGGTATTGGGGCCAGATCTGGCCTCCGGGCCATAGTTTGGGCACCCCTGGTTTAATCAGAGAAAATGGCAACCAAAAATCACTTATCCTTTTGCAAAACAGATTGCAAGGCAAGTTTTACTTCTGCTTCTGGTGGGAGGAACGTGACCACATGACCGGCCCATGGCACCACATGACCAGCCCATGGCCTGAAAAGTTTGGACACCCCTGCCTAGGGAATGTCAAGAGGCTGACCTGACAAAAAAATTGACATTGCTGCATTTTTTTTCCCATTGGGCTTTGGGCCCCACAGTAAGCAAACTCTGACATAAGGTCTGGTGTGACAACCAAGCAGTTGTGCAAGTTGTCAATAATTTGTCATCTAGGTCCCCTCCAGTTATGTATTTAGTTCACAGTGCAGTACCTTAAGTTTAACATCTTAGTGACAACGTATCCTTTGGCTGGCTCTTGCTGCCTTCGCCAAATGACTGGCGCTAGCCTTCTGGGTTTGCCCCAAGAAAGCCCTACCTAGTGGAAACAACATTTGCAAATTGCTTTGCAAGGCACATCAAATGTTCAGTGAAGTGTAAAACATTATTTAATTACCCGATTCATTGTTTATTAATCATTCCAGAATCTGCATTTCAAAAAGCAGGAGGAATAAGAAGATATCAGATGATTAAATCTGGGGATAATTCTCTCTGTGCTCAGCTAGTAATTAATCATATTTCTGCAACCTTCAAAAGAGGGTAGAGTTATAGATATTTAACTACATTGCATTTGTATCTAGCCTTTTAAATAAAACACCCTGATTTTCCTAAACATATTATTTACTTTTTAGGACCAGGTTATTCTGTTATGGTAATAGAGTAGACCATACTGCCAGCGACTCAACGTCAATTGTCAGGCAGCGGTTAACTAACCTTACAACTCTGAAGACTAATGGCCTTGAGCAGAGAAGTTCACAGGGAAGTGTGAGGGTTCCGAAGTGGATTAAATCCCACTTGGATCCATCTTGGTGGAGGGTAGCAGCTTAACCAATATTTTCTAGGGCTGAGGAGGACTTTGCCTTCCAAAAGGGCTCAGGACCAGAAAATGACATGCGGAACTGGATCAGTAGTACAGGTGTCATGCTAAGGTTTGGAAGGCAAATGAAAGGTCGCTGTATTATATTCTCAGGACAATCTTCATGGCTAAATGCCATGATGATCACCAATATTTGGATTCAGATACTGCCAAAGAAGAAGAAGAAGAGACAGGCAGCTGCATCTCTGTAACCAAAAGTAGTCTTTGACCTGTTGTCATGAGATTCTAAAAGTAATTTAGCCATTAATTTATTAACCACTCTCACATAAGCTTCTTAATTTCATGTCAGAAATTATTCTGGGTTGAAAGGATTTTTGCTGGAGAAGCTCCACTCAGGGGATTCCCAAATGAGGCTCCTTTCATGTCCCTAACCACTTTTCCCACCGAAGTGGTCCCTATTTATCTGCTTTCAATTTCTTGCTTTTGAACTGCTAGGTTGGCAGGAGGTTGGACAGATACAGGCACTCATTCTGTCATGCGGTACTCAGGTTTTGAAGTGCCGACTTGCCAACCTTCCAGCTAACGAGGTGAACTTCTTAACCACTGTGCCACCACAGTCCCACAAAGTGGTGGGCAGCAAAAAAAAAATGCTACCACACTGTGGGCGGAGCCTATGTCATGGGCAGAGCCTACATCATGGGCAGAGCCTACATTGTGGGCAATCTAGTCATGCCTGCCATATGGCCATGTATACATCTGCAAACACAGGCATCACTGGCTATTTGGCTGTAAATGGAGATGAGCACTGCACCCTAGAGTCAGATATAACTGGCTTTTGAGCAAGGGAGACCTTGAACCACTTGCAGGGGCAAAACCTGACAGGGCAGGGCAGGGAGGCAGGCGTGGCCACCCAATTTTGCTCCCCCTTACCCAAAGGCCACCCAATTTTACTACCCCCTCCCCCCGGGGTGTGTGTGTGTACGAACCTGTTGCTGCCCACCACTGGTCCCATGGCTTCTTTAATACAATACTACATAAAATTTAACGTAAAGAAAGCTACATCAGCTCCCAACCTTATCTTTTCATGGCTATGCCAGTCACAGCAACTAATTTTCCTACTACCCCCACTACTTACTTCTATGAGATAATTCCCCAACTGAAAAGCCCTGGCTTCCAGTCTCCCATGGATAATTTAGTTTTATAGATGTTTTCAGAAGTTTGCATTAGCCTCTGGCTCAAGCCAGTGGAAAATGAAGGTGGGAAGATTTGCACAACCCCTCCTTCAAGCACAGCTGTCTTACTTTTAACAGGAATTCTCATTCAGAAGTATACTAGAACCATAAAGAAAAAAACCTGAGTAGATCACTCCACTTGTCTATGTATTTCATGCATTGCAAATTAAATAATCTGGCTACAGTTAACAGGAAATTAGAATTTGTAGTCTGACATTATTAGGGAAGACATGACTAAAATGTATAGATGTTATGTCAGGCAAGAGAAGACAGAAGGAAGATACAAACAAAATAAAATGCCACATTTTATTAATATTGTCTTTGAAAAATATGTTAAAAATTTCCCCATGTTTCTCTTAGGTGCTTCGCTTAAAGAGCAAACTCACTTAAAGAGCAATCCTGTTATGTACTTTAAGCGAGGTACCACTGTATAAGGTTCTTGCTCTGGCATGTCTAGCGTCCTCCACCAGTCTTATTTGGTGTTTTTGTAATATTTATTTGATGCTGTCTCTCCACCTTCATCTGGGTCTGCCTCATGCTCTCTGTCCTTCTCTTCTTTTCATATATGTCCTGCAAGGTATTGAATCCCAAGAAACTCTCCAAATGGGCAAACCACTTTATTTGTTGTCTCTGTATCTAGTTTAAGATTAATCCTATTCCGATTCTTTTCTTTATAATCTCATTCCTGATTTTATCCATTCTAGTCACTCCAGCAGCCTTGGCTAAAGGGAAGATTTTGAAACATTGAACTGTCTTGACACTGGATTCCTGAAGCATTTGGGTTGAGGGAAGAGTTTCTTTTCTGGGAGTGACCCCATGCTCTGGCTCTATCTTTGTGCACAGAATTTACAAGAATACCTTTTTTTTCTTAATAAAAATGGTAGTATCCCATTTGAGCTGAACTTGTGTGGTGGTGATTGTTTGAGACCTTTACAAATTTTATTCTGTCTGCAGTGCTGCTTTACAAAAAGAGCCCAAAGGATCCAGTGGAATGGAACACACATAAATCAATGTTTCCCAACCTTTGGTTTTTGGACTTCAATTCCCAGAAGCCTAAGTCAATTCCCCAAAGCACTGATCAGCCAATGTACTGACTTGGGCTTCTGGGAATCAAAGTCCCCCTGTGGGGCATGTGTCCCATGTTGGGAACCGCTGGTATAAATGTATTTCAAGGTTGTTTTATAACATATTTATATGGAAGTTCATTCCGTCAGCCAAAGCCTGGTTCTGTAATGTACAGTTGTTTTACTCTGAACACTTCATGCATGAGCAGATGTATGTATATGGCTCTGGGTATTTGCTTTATAGACGTGGCCCTGGTTGGCCTAACTTTCTGCCTTTAAAAAAAAAAAAACAACAAAAGGCTCATGATGCTACATGCATCCTGGCCAATTACTGCCATCTGATCTTCATGTGGAAACAGGGTGTAGGCTTTTCTTTCTAAGTGCAAATAGAAAACAAGCAAAACTTGTGTTTTTGTTGCAGCCAGTTTCTAAGTGCCACAGGTCCACCTTTCTTTAAACATTAGAGAATCCTTAGTGCCTATTAGCTTTTCCCATTTTGGAAAAATGAAAAACGCCTTCATTGGCATGAGCTGCCAAGAAAGGGGACGAAATGTAACCAGAGCTACCTTTGACTTACAACCAAGGGGAAAAGTAATTAAATTTAATGGAAACTGCAGCTTCTAAATAAAAGCACCGAGAGCTTCCTCTGCTACACAGTAGGATGTGAGGATACACTGGTAGGGAGGCAAATTAATCCCTGGTGCAGCAGAAGAGACATCACTGGGTTTACACCACTGATTTCTGAGGGCCCCTCCTGTGCTTCCCTCTGGCTATAATGAATGCTTGCATTCTGTTACACACACAAATGGGAAACCAGGACAAAATGCTACAGAGCAGCCTAATGATGGGCCCTGCAAAGATTATGTTTCCTTGCTGATAAATTCTACCATGTCACCTGCTCAGGGTGGACAAACGAGAGGCCAAGGTATTCACAGCTAGATTTCCTGAGTAAGCTTAATGAGGAGGGGTGGGGAGGGAGAGGGAAAGCAAACTAGCACTCAAGGAATTAAATCTTCTGATTTCTTCGCCAATACAATCAGGCAGGAGACATTTTCCATATGCTAAGAGAGGCTAGGATATGCTCCTCCAGGAAATTAAACCAACCATTTTGTCGGATCTCCAGGAGAAGATGCAATTAAAATTAGATTAAAACAAAACAAAACCCAAGGCATTCTCACCTCTGTAAGAATACATGTCTGACTGCCAGAACAAATAGGAAGGGAGGGAAGAGACCTTCGGCTTCTACAAAGGATTAGCTGTAGTAGTGTCATTATTTACCAGCCTTAGAAACGTCGTGCAAGTAAAACACTTTTGTACATGACATTGAGTGAGGAGGGCATCAGAGGCTGGGGGGGAAACAGCATAGTTCTAAGGAAAATGGACGGGCAGGATTATAAATAAATATTCATACCTGTATTTGTTATTAGAATTCCTCTATAAAGAAGGGGGGAGAAAATTTAATTTGTGGACTTTAAAGATTCCTAGTGTTATAGAAGACAAGTTCTGTTTGTAGTAATGACGACATTAAAGTAAGCCCATGCAGGACAGGGGCACAAGGAGACACTGAGCAGAATCACAATGACAGACATAGACTGTAACTATGATGCCGTTTAACTAAAGAAAAACTTATAATGTTTGTAAGCATGTATTTCTGGGATAGCCTGGTTATTCATTTGCATATTATATGCATGTGGAGTTGATTTCTCTTACTTCAGCCTTCACCTCCAGCACCTCTGTTTGCAATGCATTTTCACAACTTCTATCATTAGGTCTAATTATACAATTAATGGAAGCCATGTATGATTATGCCACTAGAAGAAGCAATAATGTAAAGTTACATAATTAGCACAGATACAGCTGTTATGATCCCAAACCTTCAGAAAATGTTATAAGAAACCATTATGTGTTGATTTTTATTTTTATTTTTTTCAAAAGGGGGTATTTTTCTTATTCAGAAACAATCATTAATAAACAATCAACAATCATTAATAAAAAGATAAGGGCCTAACTTCATATAGGTAAAATGGATCTCAAGCACCTAATTAACTATAGGACTACTCCAGGAAATTAATTACTTTGTGGAGTAAAATTAGTGTTGACCGTTTGCTCCACATTTGTGGAGGATGTTCAGAAATAAAAGTTGTGTTTTGTGTCAGGAATGCCTAATGGACAGTGATGGGATGTCAAAATTTTTACTACCACTCCATGATGTCATCACAGTGTGGGCGGAGCCAGCATTGTCGGCGGAGCCAGCATTGTGGGCGGAGCCAGTGTCATGGGTGGGACCATGTGACTTGGTGGGCGGGGCCAAAGTTGGTCATGTGACTTTAAAATATTTTTAAATTTTAAAATAATAATAAATAAATATAAAATTAATATAACCGGAACGTGGCCGAGAGGGCCGGAGGCCTCTTGCCGGGCGCCAGGACGCCTTCCCCCAACCCACCCACCCCTCTTGTAGGCGCTGCTCTGGCCGCCGCCGCCGCAATGGAGGCCACCGGTGAGCGGCCTCTTGCCCTCCTCCATCCATCCCTCCTCCCCGGCGCGAAATCTCCCGAAGGCCCGGGCGGCCCAGGCACTCATCCTCAGAGGCTCCAGCTGGAACCGGAACGTGGCCGAGAGGGCCGGAGGCCTCTTGCCGGGCACCAGGGCGCCTTCCCCCAACCCACCCACCCCTCTTCCACCACCACCACCCCTCGGAGATAGGCGCTGCTCTGGCCGCCGCCGCAATGGAGGCCGCCGGTGAGCGGCCTCTTGCCCTCCATCCATCCCTCCTCCCCAGCACGACGGCCTCCATCGGGTTGGGGAAAGGCGTCCTGGCGCCCAGCAAGAGGCCTCCGGCCCTCTCGGCCACATTCCGGTTCCGGCTGGAGCCTCTGAGAATGAGTGCCTGGGCGGCCCAGGCAACATTTCTCTCTCCCCCCCTTCCCTGCTCGGACACAGAGAATACACCCCCCAACTCTGCTTACCTTCCCTCTGCTTACGGTATTTTCTCTCCCGACTAACAGCTGATCAGAGACTTTTTTTTAAACTAGGGAAACAAGGGGGGAAATTCAGCGATGTGATTGGATCTCTATGTCAGCTGACATAGAGATCCAACCACATGAAGGGAGGGGAATACAGCGATGTGATTGGATCTCTATGTCAGCTGACATAGAGATCCAACCACATGAAGGGAGGGGAATACAGCGATGTGATTGGATCTCTATGTCAGCTGACATAGAGATCCAATCACATCGCTGAATTTTTTCCCCCTTGTTTCCCTAGTTTAAAAAAAGTCTCTGATCAGCTGTTAGTCGGGAGAGAAAATACAGTAAGCAGAGGGAAGGTAAGCAGAGTTGGGGGGTGTATTCTCTGTGTCCGAGCAGGCAGTGGGGTGGCTGTGTTCTTTCATAACACATGGCGTATTTTCGGATGGTAGCTTATATTTTTAGAGCCCCCCGAAAATCGGCACATGGCGTATTTTCGGTGGTCTCTTATTATGGGGAAAACACGGTATTTGCAATTTCAGTGTGCATGTGTTAGATTGGTTTCTGCGCATGCGCACTAAATTGGAGCCATTTTGACTCCAATTAAATTTTTTTTTTTTTCCTGCCGGTGAGGCGTCCGATCCGGATGCCTCAAAAACGGTATTACCCTCCCGGAGAACCCTCCGGAAATCTTCTTAACGGTTCTGTGGATCCGGTCAGAACCGGTAACATCCCATCACTCCTAATGGACCTATCATTCAAACTGTGATATTTTGTGCTTTGTGGGAGAAAGGTTGCATTCTACCATGCCATCCACTATCATTGTCCTTAGTGAGTGAATTACTAATGAGTGTCATAAGCAATTCTTTTTCAAGTCCCATATCCGATTCTGAATATCAGCCATGAAGATTGTCCTGGCAACAAATATAATGCAGTAGACTTCCATTTGTATTCTACATTGCAGTGTGATGCCCATACCACTGATCCAGTTCCATGAGTCACTTTCTGGCCTTGAACCATTATGACACACAAAGCCCTTCAGCCTTAGGCCAGTATTGATGAAGCTGCTGTCCTCCATCAAGATGGGTTCAAGTGGGATTTAATCCACTTGGGGTACCATCACACTTGCCTGTAGACTTTGCTACTCAAGGCCGTTAGTTCTCAGGGTTGTTAGGTTGGTTAACTGCCACCTGATGATTGGCATTGAGTCACTGGCAGTGTGGTCTACTCTATTACCATAGCAGGATAACCTGGCCAGACTGGCTATAGGCAATTAACAGAGGTAATTAAACATTTTGTGAGCTTTTCTTTCACATATAATCATAAAATACCTTCCTTATACTTATGTGACTGTATCATGTTATAATTTATCTCACTGCTGTCTAGACTTACTAGCAGAGCAAAGTTTGGAAAATTATCTTTATAAAGTAATACAATTATAATTCAACAGCCCTTCTAGCTTCATAAATTATAGTAAGTTAGTGGTTTTTAAAATCATGTTATTTCCTAGAGTAAGGAATGAATGTATTTAGAGTAGATTGATGAATGAGAGCATGTGCAGAGTGGTGGGAAGAATGTTTAGAAAGTAACCTTGGTAAAAAAAATAGTGCAGGAAAAGACAGGGAAGATTAAAAGCAGTGGGTAGAGACAGAATATTAAGAAGAGCTATAATGGGCTGGGATTGGTTGAGAATGAATGATTGATGGGGAAGGTTTCAGAAAATCCTGAGCTAAAATAAGAAAAGAAGAGATGATTCAGCTGAGGTTGAGGAGAATAAAAGAAAGGAAAGTGAAGGTGCTTTGAAACTAGCTGATATCCAGGAATCAACCAGCTGAGCAGGGATAACAATGTTTCCCTAGAATAGAAAGAAAGGCTTGTTATTTTGCCAATGTGTGGGTAACGTGTGGAATTTCTTGCCTAAAGTGGCTTTTTTAGTACAGTTGTACCTCGCTTCAAGAGCATAATGCGTTCCACAGGATTACTCTTTAAGCGAGTTTGCTCTTTAAGCGAAACACCATTGTAAGTGACCAATTGTGACTTCTGGTGGGGGGATTGCAAACCCCATTTATTTGTTAAGCGAGATTTTGGTTGGTTTTATTTGTTAAACAAAGCGAACATTCAGAGAAAATCCTGGTCTTTAAGCGAGTTTCTCTTTAAGCGAGGCGCTCTTTATGCGAGGTTTGACTGTATTTGAAAAAGCTGCCTTTTGTGTTTTCCCCCTTTTTGAAATCTGACAGTTGATGTTTGTAAATACCTCAGTTGTGTTAAATAAACCTTTTAAATAATTCAAGCCCTTGTGTTTTCTACAAACAAGTAAAGGGAGTGCATTTGTAAATGCTACCAAGAATAGGCTGTAACACTGTTAATTAGCTAAACATGGGAAGAGGGCAGGCTGTAATTTGTCAAGGCAGCCCAGGATTGAGCTATTGAAGATCCCAGGATTTATCTTGTGTTAAAAAAAATCCAGGCCAGACTTCCTAGTTTAAAAGCATCCCGGTTGGTATGATCTCAGATTCAAGATTTTCTTAGGAATAAGAGTCTAACTATCATTATATCTAGTTCTTAAAATCAAATAAAACCGTAACTCCAGGAGTCTATATGACTGTGCATGGTGGGTTGGGGGAAATTTTAGGAATGGGCTGTGATTGTAAAGTTATAGTTTACAAAGTGAAGGAAGGCTGGACAAGAAAGGAGATTTTATTGTCTTGGAGCAGGAATTGAGGCCCTTATTATCTGTTTTGGGTAATAGAGTATCATCTCACATATGGAAGGGGCAATGGAAGGGCAAATCATCATATTTGTCTGTCTGTACCTCTCCCTCTATTTTATTTTAGGATTTTGAAGATTTTTGTCTCCAAGACTAACTCCTTTAAGTCTTGGAACCCTGGACAAATGAAAGATTTAGAAACACAGATTAGAAGAACTTCTGTGAACTTTATTTTCTTTGGATGACTTTAAAAATTTTAAACAGAACCAAACTCTGGTGTCTCAATCCGAGTGTGGGCCACAGAGAGGGCAAATTGTCAAAGTTACCCTAACTAACTTTAATATGATCTTGATTTGGGTGAAATTTTTACCCATAATTATCAACTGCCAAAAGGATAAAAAAAAGATGTTCACAGCAAGAACTGTGATTTTCAGCTATCTGGTTTCTTGCTTCCTCCACATCTTCTAAAGAATAGCGGTTGCTTTGTAGCATTAGAGAAATAGAAAAGGTTAGAGTGTTCTGTGGTTAGGCAGCTTGTGTTAATATTCCTGACAGTAAACAGATTGTAAAAATAAAAGCCTACTAATTATTGATGAATTTACTTCAATGAAAGCATAGCTGATGTAGTTTAATTTTTGTGTTATGCTTCTTAACAAATAGGAGAATGAGGGGAGTATGTGAGCAAATATGGAGACTGACAGAATAAAAGATTTAAATAACCGGGGAGGGGGGGGGTGTTAAATAATGGCCAGAATCCTATTGTTTGTTCAGTCATACCCATATAAATGCAACAGAATATACTATAGTGGCAAACAGACAACAGGTTATGCAAGTTCCCTTATGTATCCCTCATTGTTCTCCAGCTCATACTACTAGTGCACTACAAGAGATATAAACAGCAAATACTTAGCTGATGCTACTACATTTACACTGGCAGCACTAACCAATAGGATTTTGGCCAGTAACATTAAAAACTCATGTTTTAAAATCAATTCATTGATTGTGTATCCAGGTCTCATGACTAAAACAAATGTTGTTATTATTATTGGGTTTTATTATTTATGTTTTCACCACTTTACAAAAAAAAACTGCTGTGGAAAAACAGAGGCACAATTTTATATTCTTTCCTCAAATGATATGTTTTTGACCTTATACATTAAAATTACTTGGTTGGCTTTGCTCTATTTGATGAAGGAGAATGCCACTACTGCTCTGACTCAATCAGCAAAATGTTTTGGGCAGTCTTAGCCCAGCCCAGTTTCTCCATGAATTTGCCTAATCTTGCTGCCCTGGTGGCACAATGATTAAACTGCTGTACTGGAGCCTGAAGGTTGTGAGTTCAATCCTGACCAGCCTTCTATCCTTCCAAGGTCAGTAAACTGAGTACCTAGCATGTTTGGGGCAAAATGCTAATTAACTTGTGAACCACTCAGAGAGTGCACTAAGCACTATGGGGCACCATATAAGTGTAATTGCTATTTCTATTGCATTTTTAAACAACCATCTAAACTAGTACCAACTGGGTGGCTAGTTCAGTGTGATCAGTATTTGATTGCAGAGCTAAAGATTCCCCACTGTGCCTCCTGAGAGAAAAGCCAGCCTGAGGAGAGTTAGGCAAGCTGCACAGTCTCAAAACATCTCCAGTAGTCGGGAGTAGTAAACTACCTCCAAGTACTCTGTATCTAGAACACCCTGGAAAGGGTCCCTGAAAGTCAGCATCAACTTGGCAGGACATTGTTATTAATTACACTAACACAATGATGAAGAACCTATGGCACACGTGCCAGAGGTGGCACTCGGAGCCCTCTTTGTGGGCACCCATGGAGTCACCCCAGCACAGAGCTCACCCCACCCCTCTGCTCAGCAGCCCAATAGGAGTGCTTCCTCTCTCCCCCACCACAGAGTTCACCCCATCCCAGTGGCGTCACGCGGTGTTCAGCCGCCTGGGGCGAAGAAGAAAATCGCCGCCGCCCCCAGCTCCCCGCTGCTGCCGGTCCCCCCCCCCCCCCGGACCCAGGCAGAAGGCGCCGCCCCCCTGCTGAACAGCGGCGCGCGCGCGCCGCACACCTCTGCCTGCTCGCCCTCCAGGGGCACTCCGTCACCCACCCCCAACGAGCGCACCTCCACCTCCGGCAACTCGCTCGCCCGGCTGGCCATCGCTTCTTGCCTCGTCCTGGCAAGGAGGGCTGTGTGTGTCTGCAGCGACCTTCGGGGCCGCCGTGTCCCCCCACCACCACCACCGCAAACGCCTGGCCGGCAGGAGGCGGCCCCTTCGGCTTCCAGAGCCAAGCCGGGGGGCGCGCTACCCAGGGCGCAAGAGCACAGCTGCCGAAGGGAGGGAGGAAAGGACGGAGGTGGCGGGCGCTACCCACCCCCGGAGGAGGGCCGCGCGGGAGCGAGGGCCGGGGCCTGAGCCGGCTGGCTGCCGGGGCGCCGCCGCCGCCAGGGCGCCACTCGGGGGCTCTCCTGGCGGGCGGCCCGCATGCGCGCGCACGCTACCCACCTCCTGCCCAGCCAGCCGCCAGGGGCTCCCCGCCACGGCGCCACCCACCCCCGACGAGCGCCCCCGTCTGACGGCAAGCTGGGTGGGTGGCTGGGCGGGCGGAGGCGAGCAGCGTGCGCGCGCACGCGGGCCGCCCTCCAGGAGAGCCCCCGACGGCTAGCCGGGCGGGCGGGGCCCCTCCTTGAATGGTGTCCGCCTTAAAAAAAAACCCTTTTTCTCCTCCTCGCCCCCGACGGCCAGCCAGGTGGACGGAGGCGAGCAGCGCTCGCCAGCAAAACGGCCGCCCTCCACCTGGGAAGTCCTGCTTCCTAAGCCCGGCCCCAGGCAGAGGGAGGCCAAACTGGTGGGGACATTTTGCCGCCCCCTGAAATCCGCTGCCCGGGGCATCCGCCCCCCCCCCCGCCCCCCCCACGCGACGCCACTGCCCCATCCCCTCTGCCCAGCAGCCCAATAGAAGTGCTTCCTCCCTCCCCCAGCACAGAGATCACCCCACCCCTCTGCTCAGCAGCCCAATAGGAGTGCTTCCTCTCTCCCCCAGCACAGAGTTCACCCCATTCCCTCTGCCCAGCAGCCCAAAAGGAGTGCTTCCTCTCTTCCCCAGCACATTCATCCCATCCCCTCTGCCCAGCAGCCCAATAGGAGTGCTTCCTCTCACCCCCAGGATGGAGTTCACACCATCCCCTCTGCCCAGCAGCCCAATGAGAATGCTTCCTCCCTTCCCAGCACAAAGTTCACCCCACCCCCTCTGCCAGCAGCCCAATGGAAGCACTTCCTCCCTCCCCTGCTGCTGTGTTGGCATTTTGCGATAAGTGGATTTTGGGTTGCAGTTTGGGTACTCGGTCTCTAAAAGGTTCACCATCACTGCTCTAGCACAACCATAGCATCTGGTGGTTTATTCCATATGGTTTATTCCCTATGTCAACCATGTTTGGGGAGAAATCTTACTTTGGCCCAGTTGTTTTCATTAGGATAAGCCACAGCTGTTCCAAGTCTTAGATGGATATATTTTTGACCTCTGCATCTTGTCTTCCTTTGAGCCAGGGGTAAGGAATCTATGACCTTCCAAATATTGTTGATCTATATGTCCAGTAACCTAGGGGCTTAGTGGTAAGAAGCTCACCTTGTTAGTTGGAAAGTCGGCATGTTGGCAGTTCGAGACCTGGGTACTGCATGATGGATTGAGCACCCATCTCTGTCCCAGCTTCTGCCAATTTTATGTTGTAAGCCGCCCTGAGTTGGTTTTCACCAAGTAGGGCGGCATATAAATCAAAATAATAATAATAATAATAATCTAGCAGGTAGAAAGCAAAAAATTGCAAATAGATAAATAGGGACCACTTTAGTGGAGAAAAGATCTTGGGGACATCAAAGGAGCCTCATTCAGGCATCCCCTGAGCGGAGTTCCTCCAGTAAAAATCCTTTCAACCCAGAATAATTTCTGACATGAAATTATTAGTAGCTCAGGGGTGGCAGCAGCTGGAATCCAGTATTATCTGGGTGACGCCAATTCTGACCCCCGAAAATCGATAAATCTATAAGCTTGAAGCAGAGACTTTCTGCAGTCAATACTGCTTCCCCAATTCCAGCTTAAATTTGCAGTGTTTGGTCATTTGCCCTGGAAAACGGGTTTTTTTTTTGTTTTGTTTTGCAGGGGGAGGAGCCATGATAATACAGTATGCATTTCCTACGTTAGAAGCAATTGTTCTTTAAACAATGTTCAATTAAATTCTGATTCCAATTTATTGTGGAATGGGGACTTTCTACAATGTAATATATAAACCCCTTTCATGGTTGGAATTACATCCCAAAGGTAATTAAAGTAATACATTTTCTCTCCCAGCATTCTTAACTATATGCAGATTCAGAGAAAATATTTATCTCTTTTCAGCAATTCCAATAAACTCGCTCTGAACACAAGAAGTAACAAAAACAACTTGGTGTTGAAATGTGAACTCACATGATTAGTTATTATTTTTTGGAATTTGCATATGTTGATGTATGTGTGATGACTTTTAACTAAATAAAATTATTTTAGCAAAGAAATGTTAAATACATCCCACCATGATAAAGACCTTAAATGCCTTGTGGTGTGTGTGTGTGTGTGTGTGTGTGTGTGTGTGTGTGTGTGTGTGTGTGTGTGTGTGTGTGTGTGTGTGTGTGTGTGTGTGTGTGTGTGATTTCTTTGTGTTATCTTAGATCACCATAACAAGCCAGTTTTGTGAGGTGAGGGAAGAGCTGTTTATGGCATCCTTTGTTATAAAATGAACATGAAGACTACAAATTATGCTTGCCTGAGAAATTTATTGGCAAATATAATTATGAGCTCAAATGTGATGGAGACTTATAAATCACCAGCCTCTCACCCTAGCACTATATCCTCAACAACAACAAAAACTGTTGTGGGCCTTTAGCACACCCTTCCCATAAAAACTATGTAATAGTTCATCTCAGTTATATTTGTAGGAATTTGAAAACACACAAGCATAAGAATGCCTTAGGTTTTGGTAACCTTAACATATCTAGTATACGTACACGCATATTGTTTTGAGTGTAGAAACTTTGATCCCACTCACAGCATTATTGGCTTAAAAGATGAAACACATATTGACTTGAAAGAAAAACTAGTTACTACTGTATTGGTATTTGGACTGGAAGCAAATACGGCACTTAAACTCTCATTTCTTCATCTCCCCTGAGAATTCTAGGAATTATCGTTTGTTGGGGCTCGTAGACTTCTCCATTAAAAATTACTTTCCCCAACCCCAGCTCACAAAATTACAATTCCCATAGCTCCATAAGAGGGAAGGAAAGTTACAATTAAACCAGTTTCAGTCTATAGGGTGGCTGCATCACATTTCTTGCCAAAGAAATCATATTTATTTGTTTTATTTTTTAAAAATCCCCTTCTTAATGCATGTTGATTCCATGCCCCACCCACCTTGTGAATTAAGAAATTCCAAAGGAGCCTCAGGCACAGTCACCAACAATCAATAGATATGCTGAAACATGAATTGGAATCCATTCTGTTTTGAAATCATCCAGATAAAATGACACCGTTTGATTCCAACTGCAGTTTTAAAACTTAATGGATGCTGACAAGGGAGTTTGAGGAGGGGGGCTTTTCCTCTAGGCACAACATCAGGGAAGTTAATAATTTTAAATTCTTATAGGAATTGTGGTAGTAATACATTATCTGAGGCATATTGAGAAGCCTATTAACCATTCTGAAGATGTCCTGAGCAATAGCAATTGCAATTAGAATGATATACTGGCCCATAGGGCTTAGATCACTCTCTAGTAGGCAGTTCACAAGGTAATTAGCATTTTGCAACCAACATGCTGGGTACTCATTTTACTGATCTCAGAAGAATGGAAGGCTGAGTCAACCTTGAGTCCCATCAGGAGCAAACTGAAATCATGAGCAAGGTTTTGACTACAGTACTGCAGCTTAACCCCCTGTGACTCAGAGGCTCTTCGGAGGAGATAAGATTTATCAGAGCATGGGAAAGTTACTTTTTTGACAAGTATAACTCCCTAAATCCCACAGACAAAATGGACAGTGGCTGGCAAATTCTGGGAGATTTGGAGCCAAAAGTAACTTTTCAAACTCTGTGAGAAGCCATAGTGCTATGCAGGCATTTCTCATATAAAGAAGCAACACAAGTACAAGCAGCTGCGGGGGATTATGATGTCACCTTATTATCCTGAGGTCTCATGGCTCCTCCCATCTTTTATTTATCCGTTCACTTCTTTATTAAGTACATTGATACCCCATTTTCAGTGGGCTATCAATGCCCAAGGCAGGATAGATAGCTCTGTTCCTCATTTCCACAACAAAATAATTAGCCTAGGCAGTGATGGTGAACCTTTTAGAGACCAAATGCCCAAACTGCAACCCAAAACCCACTTATTTATCACAAAGTGCCAACATAGCAACAGGGGTGGAAAGAAATGCTCCCATTGCGTTGCTGGGCAGAGGGGCAGGTGAACTCTGTGCTGGGGGAGGGAAGAAGAGCTCCCATTGGGCTGCTGGGCAGAGGGGCGGGGCAAACTCTGTGCTGGGGTGACTGCATGGGTGCCCACAGAGAGGGCTTCAAGTGCCACCACTGGCACGTGTGCCATAGGTTCGCCATCACTGGCCTAAGGTCACCTCATGAGCCTCATGACTCAGTCATGGCTCAGAGTGGAAAATCACACAAACACCAGCTGGACCTCCCAAGCCACAGTCCAACATTTTAACTGCTTCTAACTGGCTGGACCTCAGGAGGTGATGAGTGCTCCAATGCTGGAGGCACTCAAGAGAAAATTGGATAACCATCTGCACTGAGCAGTGGGTTGGGATCAGTGGCCTTATAGGCTTCTTCCAACTACATTTTTCTGTGATTCTACCTGTGAAGTCTCTGTGCATAATTTTTGCTGAAACATTTTGCAAAACCATACAGAGCTTATGTGAACATGAGAATCTGCCTAATATTTCCACATCATCTCACCCAGGATAGTTTGCTCTGCAGTGGTGGGATGACAAATTTTTTACTACCCTACCCTGACATCATGGATGTCGTGGCCAGGGCCAGCATCATGACATCATGATGTAGTGGTCGGAGCCAACATCATGATGTCATGACATTGTGGGTGGGGCCAAAGATTTTTTTTAAAAAAAATTAAAAATTAAAAAAATTCAAACCATCCCCGCCCAAAACATAAATCAACCCGCCCACCCACCCCAAACACAAATCAACACACCCACCCACCTCAAACACAAATCAACCCACCCCAAACACAAATCATCAGTGAGGCGAACGGGTTTTTTTTTTTTAATTATCAAACCACACATGAGTGCGGCTTGATTCCCAAACTCCCATTCGCCTCACCAAAGCTTACTGCATATGCACAGAAATTCAATCTGATGCATGGACGCTTCACAATTGTAGTGTGCATGCGTCAGATTGATTTCTGCACATGCACACTAAATTGGAGCCATTTTGGTTCTGTTTTTTTTTTTTTAATCTTTTCTTTTTTTGTGGCGTTGGAACCAGACGCCTCAAAAAAAGAACTACCCTCCCGGAGAACCCTCTGGGATTGATCTTACAGGTTCTGGGGAACCAGTCAGAACCAACATCATCCCATCACTGTTGCTCTGTCCACCAGCCGCCACGCCGCCGCTGCCGCCGCCCCCTCTCTCTAGGCAACTTTCCGACTCTTGTACTTTTAGCCAGAGTTGACTGGAGATCATGATTTGACCAGAGCTTAGAAAAGTTGCTTCTCAACTGTAACCTCTAGATGATCCACCCATGTTGGACAGGAGATTCTGGGAGTTGTTGTAAACAAAGGCAACAAGTTCTAAGATTCCTCTCAGAGTTATACAGAAACTGTACTATCCAGCTCCATTAGCACAACAGGCTTCCTTGCTTCCCTCCCAGTGTAGATTCGTTTTATCATTTGTGCTGCTAACATTAAAAAACATGAATATTTCCATGCTGAAAGACTCAAAGAAAACAAATAACCATACAGTAATATCTCGGATAACGTTTACCTCAGATAACGCTAAACTCGTATAACGTTAAGTAATCTGGGAAGGAGAATTGGATCGAATAACGTTAAGGTCCTATGGGATGTATCGGATAACAACCGCTAAAGCCTGTGCGGTTACAATGTATCTCTATGGAGCTTTAACGTTATCCGATACATCCGATAGGATTTTAACATGCATTGGATAACACTAAAAATCGGATAACACCAAGACTTGTGGAACCAAGTCTTAGCGTTATCCGAGGTATTACTGTATTTGTTCAGGCATCCAAAAGTAGTTATATGTGTGGACATGCAAAATTAAGAAGTTCACCACTTATGCCAGAAGCTCAAATACACATTAAATCAAAGTTCTAGATTAACTCAGTAAATTCATGCCCCTCTGTGGAAACAGAATTTAGTGTAGATATTATAGGGGTACATTTTTATGAGAGAACTGGATGAAGTAATTGTTTGGGTTTTGTGTGTGTATGTGTGGAAACCTTTCCAGTGTGGCACCTCTGTGGCGTATTAATTAAAGCCTTCAAAGTCTAGTTTTTTGGGGGAATGTTTAAAGATATTATTTCCTTCTTGTCAATAAAACTGACATTTGGTAGTGTTGTCTTCCTCTGATTCCTCCTGTGCGAACGTCTGCTGGCATTCTGAAGCTATTAACACAGCTTCCGTGTTTTCTGTTTTTTATAGAAGACTTGAGACCAGAACAATCAAGATTATAATTTTATACTCCTGTTTGTTTTACCACTAGGGTGATAACATGATTAAAATGGTAAATGTCAATCTGTTCCTCTGCTATATAATGCCTATATTCTACAGGGGCAATTTGTCACAGAAATGCTTAATTTCATGGCCTACATTTTGGGGTATTTTTTTAAAGATTCAAATTATTATTTCCACAGAGGAGGTGGAAATATTAAGATAAATGTCTGTTTTGGAATATCCTTGTTTATTTGAAGGGGGAGGGAGCATTGTAACAAAGCTAGTTGTGTGGTATTTCTTGTTGTAATATCCAGTTATATCAGAAATTAATATTTATCCTCACAACTTTCCTGTTGAGTAAATTCAGTAATCCTACTAATCCTATGCCAGGTTTGTATAAAATGTGATTCATCTCAAACAACCCACAGTCTGCCAGCCATATATGGAAAGGCACACCAGGGGTCCTTAATCCTGTATTTGCTGCCTAACTGGAATTTCAAAACAAATGTCATATATCAGTGATGGCGAACTTTTTAGAGTCTGAGTGCCCAAACTGCAACCCCAAACCCACTTATCACAGAGTGCCAACATGGCAACAGGGGAGGGAGGAAACTCTCCCATTGGGCTACTGGGCAGAGGGGCAGGGCAAATCCTGTGCTGGGGAAGGGAGGAAGCGCTCCCATTGGGCTGCTGAGCACAGTGGTGGGGCAAACTCTGTGGACAGAGTGATGGACTAGGATTGAGGGCCTGAGGGGCCTGGTCTGAAATCCCTGCTCAGCCATGGAAATTCATTGGGGTTGGTGGCAGGGCCATAGCCAGGGGGTGGCCAGGGTGGGCTTGGCCCACCTTGAGTTAGCACTTTGCCACCCTGACAAAACACGGTTTCCCATAGGAATGCATTGAAAAGAGACTTTGATGCCCACCCTGAAAAAAATATTTGCCCACCCACATCTAGAATGCTGGCTTTGGCTCTGGTGGTTGGAACTGGTAAAACCACTCCTGAATACCTCACTTATCTTGAAAACCCAATTAGAGTCATTTATAACACATAATGTCTCCTCTGCTGATCATGCAGCCACTGGAGAAAGGGGGATTATTTTTTTCCCTTTCAGCAAAGAGGGGTGGGGAGAGAGTCACATTTAAATCTCTGTTGGCCATCTTTTGGGAGGAACATGAAACTTTATAAGTCTGCCTACCCTACATTGCCCCCTTCTTGACTCCAGTGTTACCATCCTCTTCTGAGGATGATTCAACGCCTGATTTTGAACAATGCCATTCCAGCAGATTTGACTGCTGTCAAGCATACTTCATTTGACACAGCTGTCCGACTTGTTTGTTCTTTTACCTGGAGAGCCAAGTTCACCTTTTGCCTTCTTTCTGTCCATCCTTGGGATTTTGATCTTTTAGCTTTTTAGTTTTCAAGGAATAGGGAACTCCTCACGGATGGCTCTAGCTCCTGTTCCATCTTCAAAATTTAACATCTTTCTGGAGTGGGCCTTGTGAGTGTCTTCTGGGACAAACCAAGCTGTGCACTCTTCTTGATGCTTACTTATTTTCTGGGAAACTGAACATGGGACAGTGTTTGGCATTGATGAAAGGCTTTTTTCAATAAAAAAAGGTGGAGGGCCCATTTACAGGCTCAGCATTATTGAACGTACAGACAGAAACAGGCAACCAATTGTTTAGGATGCCCAAAGACAAGGAAGTTGATTTGAGATTATGTTTGATAGCCTTCCTTCATAATGACATAGTCTCATTAAGGGAGCTAGTGGATCACTTACATTTTGTCTGTTAGTGAATAAGGAGATTTCTAAAAGGTGTGAATACTGGCTTAACAATTTTAATGGAAAGTTTCACATTAATCAATGAAATAATTGTTGAAAAGCATAGATAGGGAAAATAATGTTTTCAAATCCAATTGCCATGCTTCCTGTGTTATTGGTGTTGTTGTTGTTGTTGTTGTTGCTGCTGCTGCTGCTGCTCTTCTTCTTCTCCTCCTCCTCCTCCTCCTTCTCCTTCTTCTTCTTCTTCTATATCCAAATCTAAATATCCGAATCTAAAGCCACAGGGATGCAGCTGCCTGTCTCTTCTTCTTTGGCCATACCCCAATCTGTATATTGGCAATCATCATGGCAATAAGCTATGAAGACTGTCCTGAGAATACAATGCAGCGACCTTTCAGCTGCCTTCCACATCGCAGCATGACACCCATATCATTGATCCAGTTTCACAAGTCACTTTCTGGTCCTGAGCCCTTTTGGCACAAAAAGTCCTCATCAGTCCCAGGCTAGTATTGATGAAGCTGCTGCCCTCCATTAAGATGGATTCAAGTGGGATTTAATCCACTTGGGGACCATCACCCTTCCCTGTGGACTTTGCCACCCAAGGCCATTAGTCTGCAGGGTTGACAGGTTAGTTAACTGCTGTCTGACACTCAGCATTGAGTCACTGGCAGTATGGTCTACTCTACTACCATAGCAGGATAACCTGGCGGGACCGGCAATGTTCTTTAAAAGTTAAAATTTTCTGACAGCTATTTTTAATTATGTCTTAAATCCATGTAATCTCTCTTCTCTTGGAAATATCATGACTCTAAAAGCATTGGACAAACAGAGTCACTAGATATTTCCAAAAAAAACCTGGTGTTCAGCCAAATGCAATTAAGAATCAGGATATTAAATTAACGAAAACATAGCTGGACTGTCAGGAAATATTTCTATGTTGCAAATGTTATTTTATGAAATCACCAGCTCAGTATCAGCCAAGTATCAGGAAAAGCAGGTCATGGTGGCCCTATTCTCACCTGTTATCTGCAAATCAACTAAAAAGTGGGATAGGAGACACAGAAGGAGAAAAGGTATAACTCTTCCCTTCTCTCTCAAACACCATTATCACTCTTTGTTCTATGTGTGATAAAGATTTCTCACAAATCTGTCCATTCTTCCTCAGACATACACACGTGTGATCTCTGTATGAACTGATGGGGTATGTATTGTATATGTCTGTGAATTATCTTGTCCATCAATTCACATGGCCAAGCAGCAAGGAAACAGCTGAGTGGTGGGGAAGAGGGAAAATCTGTACTATCTTGCTATGGTTTTCTACCTATCTGACCTTCAAAAAGGACTTCAAAGAGAAGACGTATTATTATCTCCACTTAACCCTATAGTCTTCCTTGCAACAGGCTTTTGTCAGCAATACATGCCTCAGCAATCAATGTTTCAACCAGACAGGCAAGTGATCAGGCGGAGCAATTAAGCCTTTATTTACTTTCTAGTAAGGTAAAGGTAAGTTAGAGGTCTCCCTTGCTCAAAAGCCAGTCGTATCCAACTATAGGAGGCAGTGCTAATCTCCTTTTATAGTCAAAGAGTCAGTGTTGTCTGCATCTGCAGACATTTCTGTGGTCATGTGGCAAGAATAACTAAACACCAGAGCTCATGAAACGCTGTTACCTTAGTCGCAATTTCTTGCTGTCAAACTGCTAGGTTGGCAGGATCTGGGACAGACAACGGGCGTTGACTCTATTGCACAACATTCGGGTCTCAAATTGCTGACCTGCTGACCTTCAACCTCAGCATCTTAACCACTAAGGCAGCACGGACCTATAGTTTCTAGTAACCAATCACAAATCAAATTACAGTTGTACCTCGCTTAAAGAGCATAATACGTTCCACAGGATTGCTCTCTAAGCGAGTTTGCTCTTTAAGCGAAACACCATTGTAAGTGGCCAATTTGGGGGGGGGGGATTGTGAACCCCAATTTATTTGTTAAGCGAGTTTTTGGTTGGTTTTATTTGATAAGCGAAGCGAACATTCAGAGAAAATTCTGCTCTTTAAGCAAGTTACTCTTTAAGTGAGGTACTCTTTATGTGAGGTTTGACTGTGTGTTAAATGCAAGAATATGTACATTAAGATCACTGTATGCCATGATAATCATATGCCTTTCACAACTTGAGGGAACACCTCTTTTTAAAAACTTGCTAAGTATACTTTCTAGTTTGACCAGTGGTGGGCATCAGCAGGTTCACACCAGTTCACCAGAACCAATAGCAGAAATTCTGGCTGGCCCCACCCATTCAAGTTTTGAAATAAAGTAGTCCTAATTTGGGTGCAACAAAGGGCTTTTCCCTTGGCCACACCCACAATACCACAGCCACAGGGTGGTAGTAAAAATTTTTGGAGCGCACCACTGAGCTTAACCCTTCAGAAGGGCAACATTTCAAAGGTAAGTTCCAGATTTTGTGAGGGAGGTGAGTTTGGGCGACTCCTTTCACCCAAAAACACACATCAGGTCTGTTCCAGAGACTTGAGGGGCCAATTCAGAATGGTATTGAAGGGGGCACAAGAAGCCACAAGGGAAAGAAATGATTCTCTCTCTGCCAGTTCTGCTGATGGCAGTTTCTAAGGGGACAAAGAGACATCCATCAACAAAGGGATACTACAAAGGCCAGCTTCACAGCTAGCTTTTTCATTATAAAGTGACATGGCTGTTGGGAAGGGGTCTGTGGGACTTTCCAGTCTACTTGAATCCACAAATGCCATAAAGGCAATAGTGAAAGAGGCAGGAAAAAATGAGCTCTGTGAATCTGAGGAAGCAAAAACCAGTTCTCATGCTGCTTCCGAGACTTATTATCCACTTCTTCTCTGGCTGTAAAAATGTTTGCCCCCAAGGGCTTTTGATTCTCTCCAATCTTTCTTATGGTGAAAATCTATGACCACAATCAAAACTCAGAGGCTAACAGCATTTGGCATGTGTGAAATGTTTCCATTAGCAGCTGATTGCCTCTCTTACTGTCTGTAGGGAGACTGAGTTGCTATTGTTTTTAATTTGCAATATAAAAAACAAAAGACCAGGAACCTAACCTTGGTTTTGAAGCTTTATAAAGTATTATCGGATCTACGGATGAAAATCTTGCCTAAACAGGCTAATTGTAAGAAACTGGAAATAATAGCACAATTCATCTTTACATATTAGACACTTATAGCTACACAATGTGAGCTAAATGACACAATACACAGCACTGCTATATCTGGATCGCCTAATGTTTTTATTTTCATCATGTTGTGGTTGTGATAGGCTCCACGCTTGAGTCATGCAATAACCTACAGGAAAGTGTGTTTACTTCTGCTCCCCATCTTCCCCAGTCTGAACTACCTCCCAATCTGTATTGTTAACTCAGTTTGAAACTAAGGAATTTCAAAATAGGAAAATGGCTGAGGA
This sequence comes from Furcifer pardalis, assembly GCA_030440675.1. Classification (NCBI taxonomy): domain Eukaryota; kingdom Metazoa; phylum Chordata; class Lepidosauria; order Squamata; family Chamaeleonidae; genus Furcifer; species Furcifer pardalis. The sequence continues at coordinate 38,123,494 of CP126890.1, read as the reverse complement.
ACCCTACCCTACCCTCCGCTTCCCACACACACTGTTGGCACAACCAATTCCAAGTTTCAGTGTCTGTGCTCCATGTCTGGACTTACTTGACCCAACATTTTAAAAAAAAATCTAGTGTTTGCCCACAACTTCGAATGAGGTACAAGGTTACCAACACATATTCTCCTAAACCAGGAATATACTCCCTGGAAATAGATACATTTTATTATAATAGCATTTATAGGAGCAAGAAAATGTTTCCTAGCCTGCTTGTGGTGCCGGTTAAAACACACATACACTCTCCCTCAATTTTAGAGTTATTAAGCCCAGAAACATATATATATATATTGCATATATATATTGCACAAGTCTCAAATGGTACAGATAAAAGGCCAAGCAACAAATACATGAAGAATAATCTCAGCATCCTACCTGGCAGGATGAGGGGGAAAGAGGTTGGATTTTGTGGCTGTTGATTTCACAAATCATTAAACATTACAGCAACTAAAAAGTGAATGTTTCCTGCCTGGTTTTGAAATGTAATGTCATAGGGTAACATTGTAATGTTCCCTGTGAGTGGCCATTAGATGCAGCATTACAGGAGAGGCTTAAACATTACCCATAATTGCTTTTGTGGTGCCATCCACAAATAGCAGGTGCAGTTGGTTGTAACTCCAGAAGAAAAGAAAAAAACCAACAACCCCACACACAAGTAGTTATTTTAGTTGCTGTCAGAGGTCTTATCTGTGTCCAGATTATGCATGCCCTTGCTTTCCTTTTACAAGAATCAACTAGGATGAACCACCTCTGAAGATGACGAGCCACATTTCTTTTCAAAAGAGGCAAGATGAACATTTCTTTTTCCTTTTAATTATATTCTTCCTGCCAAATTTCAGGACATGACAGACCAAGCGCACCCAAGTTGATCCTACTATGGTGTCCTGTGATGATGACATCATCTGTTGTTGCTTTTTAAAAATATATAGGACAGCCAATGTGGAAGGGCCAATGAGAGCCTTGCATTTTCAGTTGCTTTAAAGAAGATGAGGAGTGCATGAACAAAAGAGGAATGAGAGGAATAGGGTCAGTGGTGGGATGTCAAAATTTTTACTGTCCCACTGTGGTGTCATCACAGTGTGGGCGGAGCTAACTTCATGACATCATGATGTCATGGGCGGAGCCAAAGAAAAAATAAAAATAATAAATAATAATAATAAATTAAAATAAAATAAAAATAAGCACGCATACATACACACACACCTCAACCCACCCACCCACCCACCCACCCACAACACAAACTCATAAATAAATTAATTAAATAAATAAATAAAATAAAAAATACATTAAAATACAACCATCCACCCAAACACCCACCCACCCCAAACACAATTCAACCAGAGCTTTTAAACCAGAGTTTAAAGCTTATTCTGGCTAATCTTTCTCACACTAGGTCAGATGGAAGGAACTACAGAATGAACTCACCACAAGATGGCTTCATTTTGGCTCTTTTCAACTTTTCAACAGTTAAAGAAGTTAGATACTAAGTCTTTGCCTAACCAGTTCTCTAGGATAATATGCCTTAATGTAAATGTAAAACAGCTGTACAGTAAAACCTCATATAACACTAAAACCTGGTTCCACAAGTCTTGGTGTTATATGATTTTTAGTGTTATCTGATGCATGTTAAAATCCTATGGGATCCATAGAGATACATTGTAACCACACAGGCTTTAACGGTTGTTATCTGAAGCATCCCATAGGATCTTAATGTTATCTGATGCAATTCTTCCCCCCAGATTCCTTAATGTTATGCGATTTTAGTGTTATTCGATACTAATGTTATATGAGGTATTACTGTACCTCCTTAAGGGTTCTCCAATTAGAATAGCAATTGGAACAGCACAGGTGTATCTTATTGATGAGGTAACTCCAAGACTTTGCTTAAAAACCCCAAGCCAGGCCACCAGGCCTTTTTAGGAACTGTGGTAGTATGTCAATATAGGTAAAAGTATTAAATACACATTAAAATACACACAGATACACCACATCCAAAGGTGAGTCAATTATCCTGGGGAGCAGGCTATAGGGAGCTTCAGGCTAGCACCTTTTCTTCCTCCTCCCCGCTTGGGAGGACAGCAAGGAGGCCGTGCATATGCGCCAAGCACTGTAGGCGTGCATGCACACCAAGTGCTTGGTGCACATGCGCAGGGGGGAAACCAGTGAAAAGGTAAGCCCTGAAGGTGGTTCCCCCCAAAAGCTGCTACCGGTTCTCCGAGACACTGGGGAAAGTTACTACCGGTTCTGGCGGACTGGTGCAAACCTGTTACAGCCCATCACTGAATAGGGTGCCTTTTATTAGTGCACATTACATATTTGGAGCCAGTGAAAGTTAGATTTTCTACCGCCAGCTTCATGACTGAGAAAAAGAGGGGGGGGGGGTTCTGCAGAAAGCATTCTTGTCAAGTACACGAACACTGATCTATTGGAATCAGAAGCAAAAAAGAAGACAGTACAAAAAGTAAACATGCCTAGGCACTCTTAACTTTCATAATTCACCACCTTTTGGTTCCTAAAAGAACACCATTACTTGCACAAACACGATTGGATGTTTCTCCACTTTTAACAACTTCTACACTAGTTAACAACTTGTTGTAATTTCCTTAAATACAGGTGTATCTTGTAGGCCAGGGGTTCCCATTCTTTTTACATCATAGGCCTGACCATGCCCCCCAGCAAAGAAATGGGCACATGTAAGACAGTGTGTTTATGCATGCTTGGGCACATTATATGGCTGACATAAACACATCCATTCCCACTTCCAGGAGTGGCGAGGGCAGCCCTGGGTCACATGAAATTGTGCCATGGCCCACATCTGGCCCACAAGCCATAGGTTGGGAACCCCTGTTGTAGGTGTACTAGAATGGTTGGCAGCATCACTGTAACTAACAAGCTTAAAAGGTGTGATATGGATACAAAAACAAGACTAGCTTTGTTCAAACCTTATTTATTTAGAGTTTCTTCTTTCATGTCCCTGGACTGCCAAAATGAAGCCACTTTCTTGGCTTTGTGGTTGGCCAAGCCTAAGTCCACATTGGTGCCTATTTAGATTTGAATAGTGCATAAAACCTCAGATTCGAGAAATAAAGCAAACCACCTTCCCCCAAGTAGTTTCTAACCTCATCTCTAAGAATGTCATACCTACTCAAAAAGGTCAAAGAATTGATAATTCAGCCTCTCTTGTTAAAAACAAGCTTTACATGCTACTGGTGTCACTTATACATCTGGCCTGCTTTGTGTGTTTCTCACACTTCCCCTCAGGAAATAAATTTCTGCCAAATTTTAGTTCCACCAAAGGAGAAGGGAGTAAAGAGCCAAGCCACACTCATCACTCCACTTTTGCTACTGTGTATTAGGTAAAAGGCACAGGTAGGAAGCTGAGGTTTTCAGATGGCAGGAAACTGAGAGGTAAAAATTGCAGTGTCAGTGAAAGATAGCAGTAATGAAAAAGTTCCCTCCTCCCCACCCCACAAATGCACCATGTCCACCATTTATTTCTAGCTAGGGACATAATATAGAAAACAATAATTAACAGTAAATATAAGGTGGCTAGAGCCAAGATAGAGTCACAAAGTTGTCAAGTGTGTAATTTAAGAGCTATGGCAGTAATAACTGTGGCAGATGCAAAAGTGCCAAAATAAATGGCAGGGCCGGGGCAATAATAAGGCCTTAGAATTAGAGGACAAAAGTCTAGGTGACAGAAGCAGAGTACAAATTAGTCTCAAAAGAACAAAAGCGCAGCCAAGCCAAATCAAATCAGATAAAAAGTCTGCTCCTTTTATATTTATAAATGCAGTCAAGTGCTTGGTTCACGCTAGAGACCAAGCCCTTTGGGCTACAAACAAGATTCAAGATCCACCTGTTTCATTCATCTTACTCATTTTAGATTCATTAAGCCACAGTTATATCCAAGAACTATCACAGTTCCTTCAGTTCATTTATAAAACAGAAACAGCATGCAACGTGGAGCCAAAATGAGGTGCATAAATGGTCACCAGAGATGTCACTAAGTGCCACAAAATATACTTTTTTTAGTAGAGAGGGTATCTGCGCCCAGCCTCCTTCCCACTTTTCTAATAGCCAATATAACTGGTATTGTACTGTGACCACATAAATGTCTCAAGTTATATACAAGAATCTGCTTTCAGTAAAAACAACATTATTTTGCAAATTGTATGTATCTTTGGGGTTTTGCATTGCATAATTACACAGTTCATTATACAAAACTAGTACCATATAGACTAATAAAGAAATAGTTGTTTTAATCACTTCTGTTTCCTTCATGGAATGTTTTTTTTACTCATAAAATTACAATACAATAGTGATTCCCACAAGCATATGCTATGAAGCTGACTAAGTTATAAAACATCACTATCCTTCCTTCTCTGTTTTCTCAGAACCTTTACAGCTCTTGTAAGTCAAAATGCTCTGCAACCCCATTCATCAACCCTGAAAACTGGGTGGGGGTGGGGCTAGGGCTGGGGGTGGTTATATGCAGTCAAGTCAGCTCCAACTTATTTATTTATATGCATATTTATTTTATTCTATTTATATATCACCGTTCTGATCAAGAGGCCATACTGGATGATGAAGGTCACACAGAGCCGTGAAGGTCACATTTATGGCAACCCTAAGAATGAGCAATCTCCAGAATATCCTGTCTCCCACAGCCAGGCTCAGTTCTAGCAAACTCAAGCTTCTAGTTCTTTTAAGGAGTCAATCCAACTCACATTTGGTCTTCCTCTTTTCCTGCTGCCTTTGGCCTTTCCTATCATTATTGTCTTCCAGAGAATCTTTCCTTCTTATGATGTGTCAAAATACATCAGCCTCATTTTTGTCATTTTGGACTCTTGTCTTTCTGGCATTTCAGGGTATCCGTAAAAATATAGTACGTACTGTACTATAGTTTGAAGCAATCAGTTTTTCCTGTTAGTATTCTTTGCTGCAACTCCCCTGGTGGTGTAGTGGTTAAGTCACTAGGCTTGGAGACCAGAAACATGGGTTTGATTCCCAAGAGCTGTACAATGGGGGACATGAAAAGAGCCTCATTCAGGCATCCCCTGCAAAAATCCTTTTAACCCAGAGTAATCTCTAACATGAAAATGAACAAATTCTTCACCAGCCAGCTTTCCTGTCCGTACATATCAACTGGAAATACAATGGTGTGGATGATCTTGGCCTTCATCTCCAGTGACACATCTTTACACTTGGCAATCTTTTCTAGTTCCTTAATAGCTCTCTTCCAAGCCTTCTTCTGATTTTTTGGTTGTAGTCTACATTTGAATTGAAATATCTATGTTATGGTCATTATTGGTATCTACAACAGAAGCTGCAGCTCTACTATTTCTTTTTGTTGCTTTTGTATTTGTTATTTGCATGATTTTTTTTATTTTTAAAAAGCTTTCAGCATCTTAAAGTTTATGGCCATCCAACTGTTTTATTTCACAGTAATTGGCACTCTGATGAACATTCATGTTGGTTGGTCCTTGTGTAGGTGTCTGGCTCGCCTACTTCTTTCACTGGGTTTTTCAAGAAAGGAACACTGGGAGTCAAACTAGATATAAATTAGACAATGATTAACTTGTTGTAATGCAATTTTCTCAGATGTACAGCACATGTCTCAGCTCAGTCATCAACCTAAATTTTGGCTGCAGCCAAGAAATCAGAAGATCATGGCCATGAAGAAACAAGAAAAGATCATCAAGTGTAAGGATGTGTCACTGGATCCCAAAGCCAAGATCATCTATATTATTGTGTTTCCAATTACTATGTACTGATGTGAAAGCTGGACAGTGAAAAAAGTCTGACCGGGGGGGGGGAATTACTTGTTTGAAATATGGTGCTGGAGGAGAGCTTTGCAAATTGCCTGGAATGCCAAAAAGATGAACAAGTTGGTCCCAGAGCAAATCAATTCTTACTTCTTTCTAGAAACAAAATTGACAGAAGAGAGATGGTCATGCTTTGGGCACATCATGAAAAGACAAGACCAACTGTAAAAAAGCAATAATGCTAGAAAAGGTTTAAGGCAGCAGGAAAGAACAATACGCAAATATGAAATGAATTGACTCAATAAAGCTTTGAAAAAGGAAAAGAAAGTTCCAAACATATAATCTACTCTGACCTCACGAGTCAGTGATAAAGGTTTTGGCACACTGATTTTAACATCTGATCAAAGCGACTGTACTGAGGTAACTGGACTGGAATTTCTGCCAAGCACATATATTGAAAAGTGTTGGATATTTTTGCTAGAATCCTGTTGTGGGTGTCTGCCTTTATAAGGGCAAATGTTATAACTTCTTACAGCAAACTGATGCTCATTAATGAGCCACTAGTTGTATTCCTGGGCATGTGTTCAATTGTGCTATAGGGTGCGTGCCCAGGAACACAATCAGCACCTCATTAATGAATGGAAATTTGCTACTACAGCTCTCGTGATTTCCCTTATACAAGTGTAAATCAGCAATAGGGATATTGCCTTTGGACAGTTTAGATTGAAATGGATCTTGGAATAGCCAACCAGTCTATTAACTGCCAGTAAACACAGAAGGATGATACATAAAAGGATATGTATTTTATTGAAATGAGGTGTTTGAGTGAGAAGCTGCAAAGGAAAGGGTCAGGTGGCCTTTTTTTTTTTTTACTACTTTCAGGTGTGTTCCTGGAAAGGAAATGGAAGACTATGAAGCAAATGGATTAAAAGTACCTGTGTTTGTTTTATAGTCACGAGAGCACTTTGCCAAATCATAGAGCGAAAGCATATCTTCTGTAAAACTGTCCTGAACAGTTCTATTCATATTTATCATCTTCCATGGATCCAAATTATATTCTTCTGTATGTGAAGATGTCCAGTTTGTTGAGCAGCCACTCTTGGCAATAGGTGCCACATTTCAATGGAAAATGTCTTTTGCAGCTCTTAATTTTCCTTCCTTCTTCTAACCAATCAGTCTGGCTATAGTCAGCTATTTTTCCCATTCCACAGATGGCAAATGGATAATTTGAAATCACAAAGCAGTAATAGCCCCAAACTGGACATATGGCTAAGGATGGGTAGGGGTGAACCTGGAGAGTTCAAGATTTAATGGTCAGACAGGTGGCCACTGGGGGTGGGCAGCAATTCTTAGGGTAAGATTCATGGAACTTTAGTGACAGATGTAGCATAGAGTCAGATCCATGGGGTGCAGGGAAACGCTAATTTTGTCTTACTCTCAGAGGCACACTTTCCCAGACTCCCAATTCTAGCATTCACAGCTGAGTGGCAGTGCTTCTGCAGGCACAATTGTGCCAGGGGGTGGGGAGGACATATTAGCAAGCCCAGAGGCTATTCTATTCTATTCTATTTATTGTCCATACTTATATGCCGCCCTCCTCGGGGAAACGACTCAGGGCAGCTAACAACAGCAATATAGTACAACAATCCAGCAATAAAATTCATCATTAAAAACCGTGACAGTCCCCTAAAAATTTATCAGATTAAAAGATTTAAAAGATAAAACAGGTAAAACAATTAAAAGGTTAAGGGCGGGAGAGGCATTCAAATCATCCAGCAGGTTGGGGTCGTCATATAGTTAGTACCCCATAGCTATCCTGCCAGACATGTTTTTATACCCTCCCTAAAGGGCAGCAGCTCTGTGGGGCAAGTGGCTTCAAAGAGAGCTCTCTGGCCTGGCCGATCCCACCCACCCTGGCTCTTGGAATTAAAATGGAGAAAATTATTTTTTTTTCCCTTTAAAATGTGTATAAAAACAGGGTGTGTCTTATACTCCAATGCATCTTATACTCCAGAAAATATGGTAAATATTTGAAAATGTTATTTAAAAACTATAAATCAGACTTTGACTCGCCTCCCCATTTCAATTTCCTGCTGATCATCCAAAAGCCTCTCTAACGAGACGAATTTTCAGCTCTTGGTGGAAGGACAGGTGGGAAGAAACTAGTTGCATCTCTTATTTCGATAATCTGGGAACAGACTCAAAAGAAGCCTCCACAAAAGTCCTCACCAGACAAGCTTCTGAAAGTGTTGGACCAAGAGAAGGCCTTTTCCCGAGAATCTTTAGGTACTTCTGGATACTCATGTAGAGAGATACAGACTTCTTCAAAATAGCTTGGACCTTATTTTGACACTCGCCACAGGCTAGTTTTCTTACAGTAACTGTCTCATGTGGAACATATGATTCTTATCTATTCTGTACTCACTCTGAGGTGGGGAGACCATGAAAACAGATCACAGAAGTCTAAACCTATCCAGTGGCCATATAGGGAAACTGGTGGAGGACAGAGACACCAAAGCAGCCAAGGGGGTGGAATCGAAAGTGGTCTCCTGGAGGAGAATGTGAACTTTTGATTAAAGCAATGAAGGGGAGCACTGCACGCTGCGACCTATTTTGAAGATGAAGTTACTAATTTATGGTTACATTTTGTTGAGTTGAGAGGCAGCTTGGAGAAGCTCACATCTGGTCTCCTGAACAAACACTACATTTTCATAGGCAAAAAGATGCTGCCACTCATGAGTTACTGGTATAAGCAGTGTATGTTCTGATACCCACTAGGTGAAATGGACTCCCCAGTCAGTGCCCTTGGGCTGCTTGGGTGGAGAGTTTCTCTCAACAACAGAAAACATACCTGTTCCCTCAGGTGATTTTCTCACTGTGAGCTACCTCACCCTTTGTGCCCTTGGTTATTTCACACATCTTTTCACACATCTTGGTTAGTTTTTTAAAAAAATTGTATGGAACATTTCCAAAATAAATAAATAACTTTGTAAAGCTAACTGGTGGCAAAGAGAAAAACCCTCACTGGAAGAGTCTTCTTACTTCCTGTTTGAAGTACATTATATGTAGGATTCTAAGTATTGTAGGTAAGCAATAGTGAACCCGTCTTTGCTAGGCAATTTACTGAATTAATCAAACTTCTAGGAGCCAGGAGCCATTACCCATGGGAAATCAGGGGAAGAGAATTTCTTTCACTGGTTGAACCTCCTAGGCCTAATATTTTCCCCATTAACCACAGAAACTTTATACACAAGTTTGGGAGAAAGTTAACAATCTATAGGCTGTCACAGTAGATTTCTTCATTGAGTTATTGTCCCAATTCTCAGGGGACATTGCAGGAAATATGAGGTCACTTTGAAGTGGAATGGTTGACATTTGATGCTCTTGTACTCTTTAGTTCATTTTATTCTACACCAAGGGTATTTGGTGCTTATAATTCAGATTCCAAATAGCTGCTCTAGTCTTTCTTAGCTTCAGTTGCTTTGTTTTGGTTTTTTAAATTGTAAATATACGACACATTGTGGCAAATCAGTTTAATTGATTGTTTTCTTTCAACATTTTGGCCACCTAAAAAAAGCATTTCTAATCGAGGTAAGTGCTATTCATCTATGTCATCTATTAAAAATGTGTAGATGAAAAAAGGGCACCATTCTGAACTGTGCTGAGTCTTTATTTCCTAATTAAATGATTAGAAGACATGTTTTGACATGATTCTACTAAGCACAACGACATATGTGAACTTTCATCAAGACGTATTTTCTTAGGCATGCCCTCCCCCCTTGTTCTCCCCTTCCCCCACTACAAATGTTGAAGCATCTATGGAGAAACAGTGACATCTTGTGACCACATTGGGTTACAGCCCTCCTTTCTGCTTTGCTACGTAAAATAAGCATCTGGATTAATATTACGGACAAAATGCAAAAGCAAAGAAACAAAACCGAAGACCAAGACACTGTGGCTCCTTAAAGACACTGTGTCCATTCCTGGACAACCTTTGGCAATGAGGTCGGTGGCTCTTGTGGAACAGTTGAAGAGAAGACAAAAAGGAAAGACTTAGGATAGTGCCCCTTGGGTTGCCACAGGGAAGAGGACAAAGTCTTGTTGTCTGCTGGTCCAACAGGTAGGACTAGATTTAGCTGGCTGGCTTGAGAAGTCTCAGTTGAGCATTAAAAGAGAAAAGCCTCCTAGCAGGAAGAGCAAAGGAACGAAGTTACCTAGATCAGGTCCAGAGATTTTCCTTAGTTTTAAATCTGCAAAGCCAAGAGGATTGCTAAAATATATATATATACCCCTAAACTAGCACATTGGAATTCATGTTTCACTATAATAGTATAACTGAGTTGGAAGAAGCCTAGAGGCCATTGAGTCCACCACCACCACCACCACCACTCGTGCTCAATTCAGAAACCCACATCAAAGCAAATCTGACAGTTGTTTGCACAATTTTCTCTTGAATGCCTTCAGTGTTGGAACACTCACCGCCTCCCAAGGTAATTGGCTCCATTGTCATGCTCCTCTAACAGTTAAGAAGTTTTCCCTGACATTCAGCCTATATCTGGCTTCCTGTAGTTTCAGCCCATTATTATGAGTCCTGCACTTTGGGATGATCAAGAACAGTTCCTGATCCTCCTCTTTATAACTATCTTTCAAGTACAGTACTGTATTTGAAAATAGCATATTGTCCTTCAGTCTCCTTTTCTCAGTATGAAATATGACTCTTCAGTAGTTACCAAAAATAGAAAATTGAATGCCACCCACTGAGATTTTTATAATCATTTCATTGGATAATCATATGAATGTTACAATTCCAAACTCTGGAGACGTCTTTTAAAATGTGTAATTTGTTATTTCAGCACCAGTTCTACTGCTCTCTGTTAGTGATATGGTACTGTTTTTATCACTTTTCTAAAGACTCAAGCCAGAAACAAACATTAAAGGTAGATTGTAATTAGAGCTAAAATTTCATTACTGTTGCCAATTTATAAATGAAACAGTATTTTATGGTTTATGAAATTAGACTTCAAAGGGACCCATTCTCAAGTCTTGGAGATCGATCACCAAACAAAGCAAGATAGTGTGCATACTCTCAGAGGTAGAGGAAACTCCTGGTAATTGCATTTGTTAAGGATTTTCCTTTTCTAACCAGCGATTCTTTCTAATATCTGTTTTGGGCCTCAGAGCACTACAAAA